>CM057826.1:8137290-9544935 GCA_030068075.1 Paguma larvata
ATAACTTGTATTTTAAGTAGAGTAAAATAACTTAAAATGAACGTAGAAAAGATAAATAAACTAACTTGAATGTTCTAACTGTGTGTTCCTGGCCAAAACAGAATATGAATGGTGGATATGCTACCAGTAAGCGGCCAGCATACATTAAGTCCCTTCGTCCCCACAAAGACTCCACAGTAGCGGTATCAGCATCTCTACTTTAAGAGTTGAGAGGACGAACGGCTGGAGGCACAGCTGGTGAGCAGGGAAGCAGCACTAGGGGATGGATGTGTCTCTCGGACACTGAAGCATGTCCTGGTCACCCCCACATCGTGCCACCTCTGATGCACCGCGGGGCCGTGGGGTGCTTCTGATGGGGCCGCACCCAAGTCTGTGGCCAGCTGCCAGCTGTCACTGCTATTGAGAGGCTTCCAGGCCAGTCCAAGGAGCACGTAGGCAGAGCCAGTTGGATCAGTGACTTCACACTTCCCCAGGCCGTGCTGTCTGGACTGTCTGACCAAACGCTCCTTTTGAATAAAGGTTCAGACTCCGTTTTTGGATGTTTGGCTTCTGACCACTTTCCAGCTTCCCTCTCCAGCTCCGCCCATATCTAAGCAAGGTGATAAGAAAGCTCGATGCCTCTTCCTTTGGCATCAGGAGAAAGTTCACATCCCGCCAGCCCCAACCCGCACGTGAGAACCCTCACACTGGCTCCACCGCATAATCACCACGAAACCCCAAGCCGACCTCCTTTCCTGCTCTCAAGCCATTTTCAGTCCCAACCATCCCAATAAGCTTCATTATGTGCATCATCCAACTTCCCATACCTTCTGGGGATACCGCATGGCGTCATCAGTCCTGAGATCAGAACCACATTCCTGCTTTTGTGGAGGCATCACGACCCCCCGCTCCCATCCAACCTTATGCGAACAATGGAATGAAATGCTTCCATGGTTCTTTAAAGCAGCCTTCAAAGTTGTGACCTTGAAAAAGATGATGGTCTGCAATCCCCTAATCAGAAATCAGTCCTTTGTTATCAGTGACTATTTTGTTTTCTATTGAAGGAAAAGAAGGATTGAGATAATTTCCATTAGGGACAGAAGTCAAATAATTTTTATTTGTAGATCATTTTATCTAACTTTAATAGCATTTTTTGGTATTTTTAAATTTATCTTAGATGAACGATATTTTTCTTTACGTGACTGTTGGCACTGTTGACATTTGGGACTGGATAACTCTTTGCTGTGGGTGATGCCCGGTACACATGCATTTTAGGCAGTTCTGCAGCACCCCTATCCCTACCCATGACATGCTGATGGCACCGACACAGCCCCCTCCAATTGTGACAACCACAAATGTCTCCGGATGTTGTCAACTATCTCTTGGGAGGCAAAAATCACACCTGGCTGAGAACCACTGCCCTTTATTCAATCCACAAAGACCTGTGACCTTTCTTCTAAGTCCTCTGAGTCCCAGTGGAAGATAGAAAGAAATGATGAAAAGCCACTAGGCTATATCCATCCTCATGCAGGCAAGCAACCTATATAGTAAATTGCAACTATATCTCCAAATTTCTTGTTTCCACTCTTAAACTGATTTCAACTGATACCCCAAACTGCTCCCATGTTATGGAGATGACTGTTTGTAACTTACCAAATCTTTTTCGAAAAATTGATTACTCAGCAGCTTATATGCAAATACTTGTAGCTTGTCTAAAAAAATCAGAGCGAGCTACGCCGACCGCTGTGATTTTCCAGAAACATCACGCAGCACAATGTATATACAAAGTAGTCCAAGAACACAAAGCATGTTAACAATAGTTTACATAATGGACACAGACAATATCCTCTTTCATGGACCACATGCATCTGTGTTATATTCACTACTAATTCTGAAAATGGCTCAAAATTCTTGATTATAACACAAGGTTTATCTGTTGTCTAGAGCTCTCATCCTGTAAGTGGGTTTTCCAGAAAGGACAGATGATACCATAGGTGGATTGCGGTAATTTTGTAAGTTGAGGAGACAACATAAGATGCTTTTTATTTCTTGAAGATTTAGAGGCAGAGATAACTCCAGGCAAGACGTTGGGAAGAGGAAGACAAATCACACGACAAGTCCAGCATTAGACCATCTCGCCTGTGTTAATATTAGCAGGTATCTTTGGTCATCTATTCCTCGGTATTCAAATATGAAAAAAGAAGACTGTATGCGTACGCATGCTGATTAATCAGAAAGTGCCATTTTGGTCCTAAATATGGATCTAAATTTTGGAAACATAACTTTAGTTTTCCTATTTCTTTTCCCTTTCAACACGACTCTACAGACCTCAGTGACAATGAATCGGCCACCAGTCACTGAAGAATCCAAGTAGTGCTTACCTCGGCTTTAATTTTATTGTCTCCGAAACAGAGGTGCTGTAAGTAGGCTGCAGCGTTAGACTGGACCGAAGGAAACTGGTGTTGTAGCATCTGGATCACTTCTGGTAGCTCCGGGTCTCTCCATCCAAATTCCCTGAACAAGAGGAAGGCAGGGGAACGTGAGAGAGAAACCCTGCCACAGCGTTAACACACGTTTCACCCACTTTTGAAATGCACTTGAGTTCACATGGAACTACTTCACAAATGGCTGTTGCGGTTTTCTAACACGCATTTTCACTTAAAAGAATCTGAAAAGACTTCCTTAGGTTGATGGCTTGGAAGTGCATGTATGTATACACACATGTATATATGTTGAACACACATATCATATATATAAAATCTTAAATGTATCAACTGAAGTTACCTGTTTATGAAGATTATGAAAAAAATGACTTAAAGCGTCACATGATTTTATTAATATATACATTTTTCATTTGGGCTTAAATGGAGAATTTATAAGGTCACGTTGGTTTTCGACAGTCTGATTCAGGGAAGGCATTCGGTCAAGTTATTGACAAGTGAAAATATCACTGGATGGGTCCAATCCAAAGTCCAAAATGTTGTGATAGAACCTGATGCCATCTTTATTATTTTATGACTATTATTACTGTTACTGTTATCATAATCTCTTCTTTAAACAATTCTCCAGAGAAAAAAGTAGAGCAACAAGAAGACTTTATAAAACGAAGTTAAAGAGTTAGGGTCATTCATACAACATTAATATATTTTTTTTTCACTGTGCATTCTTCTCCTGTATTCTCCTTTTCACCTATGAGCCGCCCCAAGAAGATAGTTGTTTATTTAAGAAATATGCTCTGAGACATTTAAGTCCATCATAAAACACAAGACTGACTGCACCATGGAAATGAATATTGTTTTATGAAGTCAATCGGCTCAACCAGCTAGGACACGGAGCTAGCAGGGCCAATTCTATGGATTCTATTTCTGTAGCAGGGAACCCATTTTTAACAGAGAAATAAAAAAGCAACCTCTGAGACCACAGATAAAAACCTGACCCCACGCGCCACAAAAGGGTACTATTTTTCCAAAGGATAGCTTGGCAATAACCACCCTACTCCTGGAGAAACGACTCAAGAGCATCCATCCTGCTGATGCCGGGTCAGTGCTGTCATCTGAAAAGAGGAGTCACAAAAAATGGGGCAGAGAAGGAACAGACAAAGGTTAAAAGTGTCCTCGTAGATTCTAACCTGTTCTCTTTATCTTTCCTTTATCACAAGCCTTAGAGGCTGTCAAGCAAACCTTGAAACATGTCAGCACTCCCTTCACGGCTCTGAAGACAATCGTCAGGGGGATTCCTTTTGCACTGGCTTAGTTTTCATTGGAAGGATCAAGCATATGATTTAACGTGCGTTTAGTAGTTAATAAATTGACATAACATTTTAGGCAGCCACGCATATTTTCAGAAGGACAGACAGTACCGCAACACATCTGCTACAAACCATCCATAAGTGATGGCTGGTAATAGACAAACTACTGAATTTTGTTGGCTACGTCATCAAGGTGGAAATTACGGATTAAAAACACAGGAAGCCTGTTTTCCTTTTTTAAGTTTAATGTCCTTCTCTTGCATGATTCTAAACAACTTCTGCACCATCGAGATAGCACAGCCCCTCTACTTAGAATAGCAGCCAAGTAAAATTCTATTCTTCGCTCAAATGAAATAAAAATCTACAGAACACCCTATACATTAAGACTAGCAGTGTCCTATAGACACTGATGGCTAAGAGGAATTCAAGTGAGCCTGTGCTGTTGGAAAGTGATTAGTAAAGAACTCACCTGAGCCCATTTTATTAACCAGATGGTAAGTGTTCTGTATGGCATATATCAATAACATCTTTTGAACAAGATCCCTAGGGGAACGGTCTTAGGGACTCTGTGCATACATGCACACACAGGGGTTCATTTGTGTGGATACATGTATATACATGTCTACAAGTACGCACACACAGCCCAAACTCAGAATGAATGCACTTTCTAAAGAATCATGAGCCCAGGAAGGATCTAAGCTCTTTAGCCTTGGTAAAAAAAAAAAGAAAGAAAGAAAAAAGGAAAAAAAAGGCTATTCAACTTCCCCCTGAAAACTCTGGAATCCCAGACATCCCCTCCACCCCACTACTCTCTTTCCAGACCTATTTCTCACCTTTCACCGCATGGACCAAGCTGGTCACCTCCCACCCACCTTTCTTCCTACCTAAGGCATCTAACTAGGCACATGCACAAAACTAATTGGGCCACTTCCCTGCTTAAAACCCTTCAGTGTTAAAATCCTTCCCACCGTCTTTGGGATAAAGACCAGGACATCCCCATGGCTTGGGCGGCCTTTGCTTGACCTACCATCTCCCAACTTGCAAGCCTTGCTGCCTCCCTGGGCTCCCTGTGCTGGCCACACTGGCAGAGAGCCGAGCGGTGCCCTCTCCCACCTCTGTTCTGGCCACCTGGAACAGTCTTGGCCCAGTGGTCTCTCGCTCAAATTCAGGGCCCCAGGCTCTCTGTGATTTCCTCAGCAAAGCCTTCTGTGAGTCCATCCTTGCCATGCCTAGTGGTCGTGCCTCCGTTGGGTTGTGGACTGTGTCCCATCACTGCCTCTCCGTCTCCACACGGTGGCAAGTTCTATGAGGCCAGGACCACAGCTATTTTGATCATGTTTGCTAACCATTGCATACAATATCCCTGGTACATAATGAACATTACATAAATATGCTTTGGAAGAATGAAGGCCTGAAGGAATGAATGAAGAAAGTATCTGGGCAGCGGAAATGTTTCCTCAGTTCTACTGATGTCCTTTCTCTGGCCAACTGGTCGTTCTGGAATGCTCCCCCACCCCTGACACACCTAGACAGAAAGACAGACAGACACACAGACACACACACACACAGACACACACACACAGAGTCTCCACGCCGCCAAACTGCGCAGTCTTTACTATGCATCAATAATTCTGTGGCTGAAACCTTCCAGTGGCTTCCCACTGCACGTAGGAAAACAGCCACCTCCCACACGAAGGACTCCTCCCTGTTCCTGCACCAACTTCCCTGAATTGCTTCCTTCCTCCTCAAAACAGTAACTCTCTTCGCATCTCAAGATCCTGATACTTTTGGGGAGGTTCCTCCGTTAGATCTCTGCACGGTGCTCTATGGTCTCGATTAAGTCTTAGTTCGTATGTTTGGGAGGACCCCTCACGTCATCTCACATACTGCCCTATTTTGTCCACCATACTTAAAACTGGCTGAAATTCTCCTCCACTCTTTCTGTTACTATGACTTATCGCTCCGCCCTTTCTCTGTCGTAAGCTTCATGGGGACAAGGGTTTTTCCCACAGCATGAAGAAATCCCCTCCACTGCCCTGCTCCGATCCTCATCTAGTACAACGACAACATGTGAAAGTGGGGTCCCTGGCGGGGGGGACTCTGGGACAGAGCGAAAGGGGGCGAGGGAGATCAGAAAGTCAGGTAAGACTTAATGACAACGGTAAATCAGTGTTTAAAACGACTTGATGTCTCGAAGCCTGAACAAGCTTTCCAGAATCAGGTCGGAGTGGACTGTGCGTCCAGGAAGTTTCCTTCTGGTTTATTCTAACCGGCATTCCCCAGCCTCCGCCACAGCAGCAGGTGCCGTCTAAGAGAATACTAGTGTTTTCAAATGCTCTCCTCGATTGCACGAGAGTGACGCTAAAGGTGAACCCTCTCAGAAATAAGTTGGGGGGGGGGGTGTGATTTATATCCAAGTCTCTTTGTTTCCAGAACGGTTTTGTTGCACTTAAATGAGATCATCCGGATTTTCTGTTGTCCATGGAGACAGACTCCAGAGAAAGAATTGGAGGCCCAGAGGAAATAACACCTCCGTCTCATGTAGGCCAGAATTTGGTATATGATATGGTTTCTTCACATAAAGTCTTAATCCTAAAGAACAAGGAGTGGCTCACAAGACAAAAACGTTCTGGAAAAGGCATATACCAATGAAGGATCAGCACAGGGAAAGGTACGGGGTCATGGAGGGGTTGGTGGGTTTGGAAAAGGTACGTGCTCGGCCTGGCTGGGAATGGCTAAGAAACAGGCTGTGCGGAGGAAGGCTGCCCAGGGCAGGGGTGGGGGGGTGGGGGGTGGGATGGTGGAGACAGGGCTAGAAAGCAAGTTTGGGATGAGATCATGACCGGCCTTTCATTCAAATACAAAAATTCTGTTTCTGGTGTGCGGTCAGTACTGTAGAAATCTAAGAACATTCAGATTTGTTTAGGCTTACAGAACAGCCAGAAGAATGACCTTAAGTAACAACGCGAGTGCACTAAAAGTCAGTTGCCATGGTTCCCTGTTCACACGCTTTAACTCTTTAATCCTTAAGTAGCCTTCTGTGGTTTATTTTCATTTTACAGAGGAGGAAATTTGACTTACAGATGGTAGGAACTTAAGCGGTGGAGCCAGAATAAAACTCGGCTGTCTGCTTTCAAATAGATAAATTTAACCATATAACTATGTTGCCTGCTGTAATCACTGCCTTGCAATAATGTCTAGAAGAGGGATTTTTTTTTTTAGACAATGTCTCAAAAAGAAATATGTTTAGGGGCGCCTGGGTGGTTCAGTCAGTGAAGCATCCAACTCCGGCTCAGGTCGTGATCTTGCCGTTCCTGAGTTCGAGCCCTGCGTTGGGGGTCTGTGCTGACAGCTCAGAGCCTGGAGCCCAGATTCTGTGTCTCCCTCTCTTTCTGCCCCTCCCCCGCTTGTGCTCTGTCTCCTTCTCTCTCTCCCTCTCTCTCTCAAATAAATAAACATTAAAAAATTAAAAGAAACATGTTTCAGTGTCCACGGCAGACATCTGGCAATGCCGGAAAACATTTTTGGTTGTCACCAATGGAAGATGTTCCCGGCATCCAGTGGGGAGGGGCCAGGAACGCGGGCCAGCATCTACAGTGCACAACGGAGACTTCTCTGTCCCCAAACTGTCACTAGAGCCAGGGCTGAGAACCTGTGGTCTCCACATGAACTGTGTCCGATCACTTGTGTCGGGTAAGCATGCTGGAAGTCTCTTACTCCTGGATTAGTTTCGTAGAATGGACACAGGATTGGGTATGAGAATAGTTGGGAAAGCGTTCTGAACTCGAACATCTGCTTTCTCTCTTCAAGTCCCTCACTGTTTGCTGGGCTTGGTTTCCATGGATCTAATACAGCAAATACCACCACCGACTTCATATCTTTTTAAATCACACATGAAACAGTAAATGTGAAAGTGGTGGGCAAGGTATTAAGAGCTGTAGATAGATATTTACTAGCGATCGTTCCCCTGAGATGGCTCTAAAGGACCTATGTGTATATTTAAAATATTTATATAATACCATTTCATTAAAAATAACTCTTTTACTGATGGGTTTATTGATATTAGACATGATACTTACACGAAAGAACATAAGTGTAAAGAGAGACACTGCTTTAGCTTATAGTAAAAATTGTGTGAAAATGTACCATGTTGAAATGATTTGTTTTGCATCCCTTCCAGAGGCAGCGTGCCATGGTGGGCAAAAGATCTTTGGATGCAGAGTTGGTTCAAATCCTGCTCCACCATGAATTCTTTCTGCAGCTTGGGCTCCTTCTGTCTGCATCTGGTTTGCTGCTGAATCTGCAACGGCTGGCATGCTCTTTGTTTTGAGTAAATGTTCCTTGAGTCCATCTTTCATAATGAGATAATAATTCCTACCTTGGAGTACTGGTGGGATGATCAGAAACAATATATATGAACCCCTTAGAGCAGTGTCTGGCACGCAGTGTGGACCCTTGAGACACGCCAGGTGTCATATATAACTAGACGACGGAGAGAAGGCTAAGAAATAAGAACTATCTACAATTTTCTACCGGAGTGAACTCATAACTCTCAGTTGTTACTGGGCTTCACTTTAGAAATGTTAATGGAACTGGAGAATATGCAAATGTAACCTTTTCTCCATTAAAACTTGTCACACAGACCAACAATATTGTGACAAAATTCTCACTCTTATATGGACTATTCGGGTTGTTAAAATCACAAGCGCTCAGCTCAGAGCTAAACAGCAAACAGTTTGAAATCATCACCATGTTAAGTTGGCACGGAAACCAGAGAGTTGATGCGCCGACAGGAGATTTTATCACGTTTCCTTCTGCCTTGAAAAGGGCCCCAGGGCCACAATCTTTGGGAATTCAAAATGGGATTTTCGGCAAAGCTTTGTGTCAGAGAAACAAGGCTTACTTTGATTCTTTATGTTGGAGGGACGTTGCCCGCTTTGTGGCCTCAGTAATTTCCAGTGGGGCAGGGCTGCATGGGCATTACTTGAAGGTATCAAAATCTCCACCATTCTCAACTGTTGAACTCTAAGTAAAAAAATTTTTTATGTTTATTTTTGAGAGAGAGAAAGAAAGACAGATGAGGGACAGAGGGAGAGGGAGACACAGAATCTCAAGCAGGCTCCAGGCTCTGAGCTGTCAGCACAGAGCTTGACGCGGGGATCGTGACCTGAGCTGAAGTCAGATGCTTAACCGACTGAGCTACCCCAGTGTCCCCTAACTAAAGGTTTTAAAGACCATTTTGGCTTTAACTTTGGCATCTAGAGCCATGAGGTGAGTGGTTTTGTTTTTGATGTGGTCTTGTTAATAAGGTTGAGGGTGCATAAAAGCATGAGATGGGTGGGTATTTTTATGATGAAACGGAAGTATTTTAATTCTCGTTGACAAACGAGATCTTATCCAATGAGAAACATGTGGAAGCACCCGTGTCTTCGTCCTCAATCCTGGATATTTTGTAGCCCACACCAGAAGATTTGTTTAAAAAACAAATCTTTGCTTTCATAGAAACAGCAGCATTGGAATTATGACTGTCTAGAAAACAAGTTCAACTGTTTTTGTTTTTAGAAAGAAATGATTCTCTCCAAGCTTTACGTTTTGGGCAACTGTAATTCCCAAAACTGCATCATTGGCATTAATTCACTGAACCATGATTTCTTGACCTGTCTTCTGACAGAGCAGCTACTGTGCTCCTTGTAGATGTGTTCAGCTCACAGGGACTCGATGCCGTCAGGGACCACCCAGCCAGCTCTTCCCTCCTGGGGACGATCCTAGTTTTATCTCAGATTTGCGTTATTAATTACACCCTCTCTTTTCACATAATACTGAGGCAACTCTCACAGACGAATTATCTACGGTGATTTGATAAATGAAAAATCAAGTACAAAAA
The DNA here is from genome assembly GCA_030068075.1 of Paguma larvata. Lineage (NCBI taxonomy): Eukaryota > Metazoa > Chordata > Mammalia > Carnivora > Viverridae > Paguma > Paguma larvata. The sequence continues at coordinate 8,146,902 of CM057826.1, forward strand.
AGAAGGCAGATTCAAATGTTATGAGTGTAAGGTTGACATATTTGCTTATTTCAAATTTGACCCTTTCCTTACAAGTAGCCCTGCCATCAGCAGAGAAATTAATAGGAGGGAAATGAAAGCACAGAATCCCACCACTTCCTACACTGGGAAATCAGGAAGGAAGAATCTGGAACTCTCTATACGTGTCCCAAGATCCGCGGCTGGTTTCTAGTTAGTGTACCTCTGGTAGACTGAATAACAGCCCCAAAGGTATGCCCCCTATCTGTATATGTTACCTTATTGACACAATGGACTTTGCATAGAAGAAAGTGACATACCACCAAAATAAGATGCTATGTTGTTGTCTTTGAAGATAGAGCAAGGGACCATGAGCCAAGAAATGTAAAGAATACAGCTCTAGAAGCTGGAACAGACAAAGGCAAGGATTGTCTCCAAAAACCTCTGGAGGCAGCATGGCCCTACTAACACGTTGATGCTAGCGCAGTGAGCCTGATTTCAGATTTCTGACCTTCAGAACTATAAGAGAATAAATGTGTTTTTATAAGCCATCAACTTTGTGTTCATTTCTTATAATAGCCACAGGAGACAAATGCACATATGGTCTTTTTAAGCTGACAAGAGACCATGCCACTGGAGAGACTCCAAGGATTATCCTAAGAGGCACAACTTCCAACTTACGCCTCTGGGAATCCACCTTGGACTGCTGATGATCAGGTCAACTTCTCTACTGGTCTTCTCTGACTTACCAACCATCTCTTGTTTATCCATTTGAAACACCCACCTCTCTAACCTGCAGTCTTCACCTCTCAATACGTTCCTCCAGGAAGCCGTCTGGCTTCCTGCTGTGTCAGATTCAGCCATACACCACTCACTCCACCAGCCAGTGTTCACGGAGCGACTACTGTGCCCCTAGCCACTGGGGATTCAGTATTGAACACAGCAAAAGTTCCTGTCTGTAGAGAGTTGCTTCCAACGGCGGTTGGCAATTTATTATCAAGAGTGCGAAACACATTATTTGTCAGTGTTAAGTGTGTACTGGGTTGAATGGTGCCCCCTTGAAAAGTCATGTCCACTTGGGGCCTCGGAATGTAAACTTATTTGAAATATGGTCTTCACAGACGTAATTAGGGATCAAGATCAGATCTTCCTGAATGAGTATGGCCCCTAAACCGAGTGACAGTGTCCTCATAAGATGCATACAAGGACAGAGAGAGACACAGGGGAGAGAAAGTGATGTGCAGATAGAGGCAGAGATTGGAGTGATGCGGCTACAAGCCAGGGGGCACTAAGGATTGCCTGCAGCCACCAGAAGCGAGGAGAGAGGAATGGATGGTTTCTCCTTTAGAGCTTCTCGAAGGAACCAACTCTGCTGGCACCTTGACTTGCCTGCTGATCTCCTGAAGTGTTAGAGAATAAATTCCTGTTGTTTTAAGCTACCTCGTGTGTTGTACTTTGTTACAGCAGCCACAGGAAAGTAATACAGGTGTAATGGAAAAATAAAGCAGACATAGGCAATACAAGTGAGTGTGCGTGTGTGCACACACGTGCATGTGTGCATGCACATACACATGCTATACAGGGGTTGTTATTATAGATGCTGTGGCTATAGAAGATCTCCCTGAGAAGGTGACCCTGGAGCATAGACCTAAATGTGGTGCTTGGTAGAAGGAATGTTCCAGAAAGGAAGAACAGTGACAAGACTGTGAGGAGGAATGTGCTTAATTAGCATGTCAGGTAAGAGGTGAGAAGGCCAGTGAGTGAAGTGGCGTGGGTCCTGGGGCCATGTGTAGGGAGGCAGTAGGGGACCAGAACACACAGGATCTGTCAGTCATGGTGGGCCTCCAGCTTCTGCTCTGAGATATGAGAGCACTGGGACGTTGTGATCTGATTCACGTTTTTGGAGAAACACCTTGACAGTGGTTACTTGGATGTATACATCTCTCAACACTCAGAAACTGCAAGCCTAAAATGGTGCCTTTGTTGTCTATAAGTTATGCCTTGATGGAGTGGAGTTTATGAAAGGTCCCTCTGGATGCAGGGTTGAGAACAGACTCTAGGGGGCAGGATGGAGCAGGAAATAGTTTAGTGACTCCTGTGGGGGATCCTGGTGGTGCTGAGCAGTGCAGGGGGTGAGGACACATGCCAGAGGGGGAGCCGGGTGCACACAGAGTGTGAAGGCAAGAGATGCCCAGCGATTGGTCTGATCGGTCCTTCTCCCACTCGGTGCTCACGTTAACTGGTGATTCCTGTTGCCTCATCCGTCACGCCCTGCCTGGGGACAACAGGGTGGACTGGGCAGGCTAGGACCCACTTTTGGGGACTGGCATCTATTATTTCAGAACAAGGAGGAGCAGCCTCAACCAGCAAGTTTTCTACTGGCTGCTGAAGGAGAGAAACAGCAAAATAATGAGAAAATTGCTCATTTCCCAACTATCACAGGTACTGGGTGCTTTAAATAAATCTTAGCCAAGCAAAGGGCTTTTTCTCGGAGTTCGATTTATTAGGAATCAAGGGGGGAAAATAATGGAAAATTTAGTAAAAATTTATGCTACTTTTTATCATTTTTAATCTCAATGTCTTTTAAGCAACAATGAATTTCTGCTTCCACCAAGGGCTTAAATATTCTAAAAGTCCATTAGCTTGCAAATAATATTATCAATTATATGGCAATACCTACTCAGTCACACTAAAATTTAGAATACTAGTTTTTATCTATTAATACAACTAGACATTTTCAATAAAATAGGTTCCACAAGGAAACATCAACTTGATACATATAAACGTTTAGTTGCCCTGGAAATTCTAACAGGCTGTGTTTGGTGGTAATAGCCTGGGGCACAAAGGACAAATAGTACCCATCAACTTTTCCGTGTAAGCCATAACGACTTTATGGAAAATGTTTATATTCTACGGCTATGTACTCATTTTAAAATTAACAGTCCGTGATGCTTCTTAGAAAAATCTGGATCTGTGTACGTCCAGTGGGAACAGAAGGAAGGATCTGACACCCAAGACCCATGAGAGGAGTGTAGGATTGTAGGATGTTAAAGCGATAGTTTTTCCTTTGTCAATATTGGCAGAGATCTGGATTTTGCCTCAGGATTATATTATGTCTCTAAGAAAAAGCCATAAAAGGCCCTGATCATCCTCAAAAAGTTTTATTATACGTGTGTGTTTTAAAGGAAACTTAATATTAAATACTATTAAAAACGGCCTAGAAATATACTGTGTATACATTACAGAATGGCGTGCATTTTCTTATAAACTAAATCGTAATATCGTCTGACAGTTCTCTGTGAGAAAAATCTTTAAAAATGAGCTTTTAATGATTCTGTTTATGAAAACTTCTGAACCTCTCAGGAAAGCCATAATGACACGGGTAAATGCATTCTAAAAGCAAGAACGCTATCTCCAAAGATTGCATGCTGGTCTCCATGTTTCTGGAGGCAAGAACCTGTCCCACGGCACCTGTCACAGTGTCTTTAGAATGTCAGCTGTGGGTATATACTTGAGGGTTGATTGTAAGCAGAGTCCGGGGTGGGTATCTAGTGATGTCCATTGTTGATTTTGGTCCTGGGAATGCTGGTAGCATGTTAACCACATATGATTCCATGTCTGTCACCTCAGTTTAGTCCTCCAAGGAATGACAACTCAATGTATTTAAGATAACAGTGAACAGAGAGACTCCCTTTAAGGAAAATCTGAATAGAATCTAACAAAATTTAGTCCAGAAGAGGTACCAAGTCAGAAAGATGTTTGAAGATATTCTTTAAAATGAAGTAATAAATCCTCTGAAAATAGCACCTATGCATGCATGGTCTCCTTCCGGGAGTATTTGAGAGGTCTCTATATGAATCAGGAAAAGTTCCAGGTCTTGGGGATACAGTATTGAGTCCTGACCTCAAACCACTTACACTTGAGCAGAGAAGATAACTATAAATAGCAATGACTGTATGCTAAATAAAAGATATTTAAAAAAAATGCCAGACTTGCATTTAAAGACCAGATCATCTAGTTGCCTCTTTCCTTTTCAGGAGTGCTGGATCAAATCAGTCCAAAGGACGGCAGAAATCATTATTACTAACATTATGAGATAATTATACCATCATGAAAAATTGTAACGGTAGCTTAGTATTTCCAAAATTTGTATACCCGCATTTTGATTTGCTTTTCTTTACATTTTAGGACGGGAGGGCACCTAGCTAGCATTTCCCACGTTTATTGTGCAGACTGAGAAATTCAGGTCAGATTGTTTAGTGACCTTACCAAGGTCACAGGAAAGTTAGTGCATGGAACCTGGTGGTTACTTGTTAAGGTTCAAAGCTTCTTCAAAGTTACATTCAGCCAAGATGTCTCCTCCATAAGTCTGTTCGGCAATGCACGCACGCTCTAGTTCCAAACCTTGGTTTTTGCCTCTGAACTGCAGTGGGCAATAATGTGGGAGCAGAATTGCCTAATAGAAAAAGCATGTTATGTAAGAAGGAAAAAAAAATCACTTATTCTAATTGTCTTATGGATTAATTTCCTGATAAGCTTGGGGCCATGTGCTATAAGAAGGTGGTATTCAGGAAGGGTGAACAATTTTTAATTAAAAGAATCATTTTTTTAGTAATCTCTACATGCAATGTGGGGCTGGACCTCACAGTCCCAAGATCAAGAGTCACGTGCTCTACAGACCGAGCCAGCCAGGTGCCCCAGGAAGGGTAAACGCTAAAAAGCATGTTGCTAGCCATGTCAACGCGATCCAACCAAGCCCATCAGAATCACACCTGTGGTTGGACAAAGTTGGTCTTATTGCCCCTAACAACCAGAAAGAACCCCCGCCACGGGACTGCAGGGTATTTCAATAAGATGAGGTTAAATCAGATTTACAGTGTCTGGGCTTGGGTTAGGGGCTTGGGGGGCAGGGTCTGGTTCTGGATTGGCTGTTGCCGGGAAGCAACTCAGTATCCTAAAGATTCTTAAAGATCTACAAGGAGGGAAGACAAAGCAAGGCTCGAACTGTGATTGGGGAAGAAAGAGCATTCGTCCAAGTCAGCCTGGACAGGTGGCTGTTTCCATCACTTGGTGATTTGGACAATACTCCCTTTTTGTCAGTGTTGAGACAGGACTACAGGGGGGTCTTGCTATTGTCCTGATCCATCATCGTCAGGGTGGCCTTGTGAGAGGCTGACGGTCTGTGAAATTGTTTATGCTCAAAAGACACCAGGCTCTGCTCTTCTCTTTCTTGGCCCCCAGGCCTGGGACTGCCCCGTTAGGGGAGACCCAGGGGATACCAGAAAGGGAAGGGGAGGGGCCAGAGATCAATGTTCCATTCTGTGTCTGGAGAAGCGGCATTCTGGGGTTGAAGTGGTCTTATTAAACTCTGTCAACATGATATCACAACCACAAGTGAGAAGGGAAGGGAAGGGAAGGAAAGGGGCAGGAAGGGAAGGGAAGAAGGGAAGGAGCCAGTTGCTTTGTCCCCATGAAGCCACATTCTGTCTACCTCTTTGTTTTTTTGTATCTTTGGCTGGTTATTTTAAAGTCTCAGAGACAGCCAATCTCAATTGTAAGTACTCGAATGTAAGTACTGATGAGTGACTTCGGGGCTGACATCGCCCAGCGTCCTTCTGCTGTTTTTGTTACTGAAATGCATCAGGAATGGGAGGAAAGCTTTTGGGTATAGTTGGTGTTTAGCTGCCAGACAAGGAAAAAAACCAACAACAAAAAAACAAGCAGAGAACTATAAACACTTAGTCTCTAGTGCCTACATCAAAAAAACAAAACAACCCCAACACCTAGCTAGGTTTGTTTCCATTTGCCCTTAAAGGAGGTATAAAGAGGCTATGAGAACTTGAGCACAGTCTTAACACTAGAAAAAGAGAACGAGTGTCCAAATGGCCATTCACAGTTATTTCCTATTACTAGACATTAAATGCAAAAGAATTCCACGTGCAGCCATTTTCTTTTATCCTATTTCACATTATTTGTGTGTCTGGATTTTTCTAAATATATACATACACACATACCCATCATTTTGAATAAGGTAACCAGCAATGGATATTTATTAGTAACGCCTGCAGATCGTCAGGTGAAAGGGGTGAGGACAGGCCAGCCGCCTACCATTATCCTGGAATATCCCGAATCTACGCAACTGAAAGTATTGGCAAGCTTCTTTTTAAAGTGCCATCATAAGAAAAAGAAGGTATTCATTTCCAGACAACAGTGTCCCATTACCTTTAATTCTACCCATTGATAAAGTCTTAGGCTCGGTTTTTATTACCTCTGTGTCCGCCTAACCCTCAGTAGAATGACTGTGATTAATTTGAAAATTAACTGAAAAGTTTGCAATGAGTTTCAAGATATTTTCTGTTATTGCTGCCATAGACTTTTCTAATTTAAAATGGGCAGGAGGCCTGACAGGGCTCACGGAATCCATTTGATTACAGGAGAAAAGAGTAAGTGGCAGATAAGTCTGGTTTTATTTATGCAAATAATACAAGCACGCTTTTCTTTTATCTTTTTCACTAATTAAGAATTATGATTTCTTCATTAAGCATTTCTTTATTCACTAGGAGAACAGTTTCAGTTCTATCCGCAGCTGTGAACTGAAGCCACAAGGAAACCAATCACTTGGATCTTCAAGAAGGCTAATTTAATATCTAATTGTTGAATGCATTTGTTTTTTTCTTTGTGGGAAGGGTCTGAATACAAAAACTGGCTGGAGCCTGACTTTATATAACTGGAGAGGCTTCCACATGTTGTTGGCTCACGGGGTCCTCTGTCAGTTTTTCATGGTGTCCCTGGGCTGGAAGAATTTCCCCGACGCCTCCATTTATTCTGAAGTCATGTAAATGACTTCAGAATTGTCTATGTCCTAACAAGCTAGTGCCTTTGGGGTGTGGCTCCGCTTCTCCAACCTCAGAATCAGACACTGCTGCCTCCTGATTTTCCCATGGTGCTTGTCTTCTATGACAGAAATTTCTGAAAATCTACGTCTGCAAGTTTATGATGTCGTTAAAAGGAATGTGACACAACTGAATTTTGAAACTGAACTAACTCAGCTCATGCTTCTCCTGGTGTCCGACGGATGCTTTGTTTGTCTTGAAAACTTAAACTGTCCCAACGAGCCCCTCTGAGTTTGCTGTGCTGTCCTGGGGCACGTTGGAACATGGCTGGGGAAGAGCAGTAAAGAAATGGTCCTTCCCATCGCTATGATCTAAACCTAAATAAAGAATTTTTGCATAAGGAACAATGATTGGGGGAAGGGGAGAGGATACGTGTTGGAACAGAAAGTTTAACTTGTAAGATTTAAACTGAGAATTTCAATGAAGTGACGCAGTAGTTAAGTTCAATGAACATAAACACTTGTCATTTGGGAAAACGTTCTTACTCTTTGTAACCGTTTTTCCTTTTGTAAATGTTTTTCAATGTTTTCTTTTAGGACTTTGAAAGACACAAATCACAGCGTTCCTTAATGGCTTGCTATGTATTTAAAAACTGCTTACAACAGAATTTGGGGAAGATACCAACATTTAAAGTTGCCATCTCTCTCTCTCTCTTTTACCTTCACAAGAGTATAGTACAATGGGACGCAATGCCTGTGAAAAAAGTATTGCTTTGGTGGCAATGATGCAACTGAAAATGCTTATATTCAGCATGCCCTGTACTCTCTGAAATTATTGTGGAAGTTTTCATTCTTGAACTTGATTTCAAAAGACCTCCTTCACGCCCATTTCCAGCCTTTTCTCTAGGGTTTTGTTGGGCTCTGTGGACTCAGATTGCAGAAGGGGTCACATGAGAAAACATGAAAGCCACAGAAAGCAAACGAGCTCAGCGAACAGAAGACTGTTCTCAGATGCACATAACAGGTACTCTTTCTAGATTTAACTGCACTGGGGCGATCAGCGATTGTATGGAGATAATACTTTATCCACTGCCTCCAGAGACAATTATGGATTTGGTAATCAGGGGGAATATCTCCTTACATAATATGACTTTACAATAAGCACTGAAAGGACTTTTGTTTGTACGAGTAGAAGTCAACGTGCTACGAGTTCCCCTTTATTGAGTGAGTCCTGCGTGTCAGCAACTGCGCTGGGTACCTTGCCCATTTCATCCCGCGTTCCCAGCAGAGGGGTACCGCCAGAACCCCGATCTTATAGCTGCAGCAGCTGTGGCACAGAAAGCTTTAGCGACTTGCCCAAGATCCCAGAGACAATAAAGCGATGGAACCAGAATTAAAATTCAGGAAGACCCGCCCTCCTCACCAAGATGCTGCGCTCTCTAACCAAACATTTTTCATTTTCATTGTTACAAACGACTAGAAGTTAGAATGCATGTCTATCTCTCAGAGATTTCATTAGAAGAAGGTAAAATTCATTTAATTTAGGACTAACACCATGTCCATTATGTATTTTTCAATGGCAATTGCTTTCTGTCTTTAAATCAAGACTCGTGTAATTTTAAAATTATCAGTAACACACACAGACATTTTATGCCATGGACTTTTGTAAAGAAAAATATTTTATGTTTAAGCAAAGTCCACTTACGACTTCAGGCGACCTCACCGTAAAGATTCCAGGACCCAGAGTCAGGGGGTGGAATGGAAAAGGAGAGGTCTTACCCAGAGAAAGATAAATGCTCTCAACCATTGTTAAATGTTTATTTATTTATTCTGAAGAAGAGACAGAGAGAGAGAGTGCATGAGTGTTGCATGTGTGAGTGGGGCGGGGAGGGGCCGAGAGAGAAGGAGAGAGAGAATCCCAAGCAGGCTCCACTTGGTCAGCAGCACAGAGCCCTACATGGGGCTCGATCCCACAAACCACAAGATCTGAGCTGAAAATCAAGAGTCTGATGGCCCACTGACTGAGCCACCCAGGCTCCCCTCAATCAGTTCCTAAACACGATCCCTTTCTTTTCTTGTATGACCTGGTCCCTAAATTGTACTTGGTCTCACCCTGGGACCATTCCTCCAAATTCCTTCCAAATTAGTTATGTTCTGCATTTCTCTGGCTTTTGCAAGTCACATGGGACTCATTCAATTAATGACTACAATGCCAAATACAATCGGCCGTCTGGAGGTTTAAGTCCCTAAAGATTTATGCTCTTTGAGGTATAATAAATAAAACTTTCCAGACATAAAACATTTTCCTAATTTGTATTATTCTACCACCCTTAGCATTGTCCTATTTTACATTTTCCATAGGGATTGGTCATGCCAATCAAAATCTGTTGGATGCAATTAAAAACAGATTTTCTTAAACAAGGTCTGATAAAAAACACATATCTTTCTGTATCTTTAGTATATTCATTTTTTGTATTTATTGGTATAATATGTGATCTTGCCCCAAAACTATCTAGTATTTTCTATCAAAATCCCCCACGATGACCAGCAAAATGCCCTCCAATTAATCGATTCAGAAAATGATGCATGTATAAACCTAATAAGCTAAAATCTTGACTGGGTTTTTAAAATTTACATAAATCATCCAACTTTAATATACAGAGTGATGAGCCTTAGTAATTGCTCAATAAACGTTGGTGGTCAATTAAGTCTTCTTCCCCATGACTCTGGGAGGCAGGGCCTATGATTAGCCCTACTTTATAGATACGGAGACTAAGATTCAGAGAGCATGAGAGACTTGCCCATTTTTTTTTTTAAGTTTATTTATTTATTTGGGGAGAGAGAGAGAGAGAGAGTGCAAGCAAGGAGGGGCAGGGAGAGAGGGAGAGAAAGAATCCCAAGCAGGCCTTGCGCTGTCAGTGCAGAGCCTGTCTCAAGGCTCGGTCTTATGAATCATGAGATCATCACCTGAGCCAAAATTGAAAGTCAGACCCTTAACTGACCGAGCCACCCAGGTGCCCTCCCAGTTTGTTGAAAGGAAGCCTGAAAATCACCTTGAGTTTCAATGATTCTGCAGCCCATGCTTGCTGCATGAAGCAGAGCCCACCCCATCTGTAGCTGTGGTCCTCAAGGATGGTCAAGGAAGGGGGAATCACTGTGGGCATCAAGGAGGAATAAGGACGTAGTGCAAAGGGCACTGTCCTCTTTGGCACAACAGACCTGAGCACACTCGAATTTTCTCCAGTTCTTCAGGGAGTGTTTGACTTTCATTTGAATACGTGTCAGAGGTGTGGTCTGAGCTCAGAGTCAGGGTCTCCAGGAAGGTTTTTATCCACTAGGGTCATGGGAAGTGTGTATTTTCTCGTTATGAGAACATTCAGATTCATTCTATGCAAGTGGATACAAAAATAAGAAAGCATAAGACTTAGTCTAGATTTTTTTAAAAAATTATGTTTATTTATTTTTGATAGAGAGAGAGACAGAGCATGACCAGGGGAGGGGCAGAGAGAGAGGGAGACACAGACTCCAAAGCAGGCTCCAGGCTCTGAGCTGTCAGCACAGAGCCCGACACAGGGCTCGAACTCATGAATAGTAAGATCATGACCTGAGCTGAAGTCGGAAGCTTAACTGACTGAGCCAACCAGGGGCCCCTAGATTTTTTTTTAACTTCAAGTAGAAGTGTGTAAGATCTATAGAGAATTTCCTGAGTTAGGACAGCAGATATCATCCCCCTTGGCAGGTTTAAGAAGTAATTCTAACTGGATGAAGTATTACACACATTTTGATAGTCCAGACATGAACTGCAGAAGGCACTAACTTTAGGTGAGAAACACTGTCAATTCAGTTGGGTGTCTTCATTTCCCGGAGTAGAGTCAAGTGGCTTAAGTAGTTGTTGTAATTTAAAATTTGTATTCTGGATGACGCCAGAGCTAGCTGTTTGTGGATAAGTTGTAAGCACCTTTTCTTCATCTCCTATTCTATGCGTGTAGAATAACTCTGTGAGTTTTCTAAATATGCCTTGACCGATTTATAATCTCGGTCTCTGGAATATCTGAGATTTCAAGTTTACTGCCTATTGCATGATTTACGACATCCTTGATGGTTGAAGAGGGGAGAGAGGCCTGAATTAGCGACGGGGGGAAGGGGATGAAAGGAAACTTCATCTTACAGAGAATGAGCCATGGCAACTGCAGCAAGGACTCCCAGGCTCCTCTCTGCTACAGCTGGGCCTCCCGTTCTTACGTTAGAACATGTTTCCCAGAGAGAATTTGTATTTGCAGGTTTCACACACAACGCAACCAGAACTTTAGGCAGGAAGCATGTGACAAAGAATCATCTTTGGATCCCGGCATTTTTCATGTTTGTTTAGCAGCTGGGGACACATCAAATATTTTTGGGAAAAGACTCTTAAAACTAAAATCACCCTATTACAACAGAGAGAAACATTCAGTCTTGCCACAATTGAAATGCCAAATCCATAGGGTTGCCATGAACATCAAGGTTACCCAATCTAGTAGGATGCTGATGAAGGGAAGGACAGGCATTGTTACCCTGAAGGAACACAAATATTTATGAGGGATTGCTCCTTCAACAGCTATTGGGAAAAAATAACGCTGCCAATAAGAGACTGATATCTAAGCTCCTCCCCCTCTCACCACACTGTGTGCCATCAGACAAGAGAGCTGTAAATTCATTTTCCAAATGAATTTGGTCCCATTGCTGGAGCCATGGTCCTCAGACTCATTATCTCTTGCTATGAAAACTGTGGTATTTCCTAATGGGCTCTCTCCAGCCTGGAAAAATCCCCACCCCCACTTTATCCTGCCCACCAACACTGTGACAAGGCTTCCAAAGCAAACCAGAACATCTTACTGACCTTCTAGAACCCCTCCACTTGCACCCTGTTCGCTCACAGCCCTGTGCTCCAGAACAGCCCCATACGCTGGCCCCTGTCCCCTCCTTTTGCACTGTGGGCAGGTCCCTACATAGGCTTGGCAGTCTTCCTTCCTCCAATACTAACATGGGCCACTTCCCACCTGCTGGGAAATGCTATTCTGCTCGAGAATTAAGACCTGCAAAAGCTGTTTCCTGAAAACAAAGTAGTTGATGATAGCCACAGGTGATACTGGTATCTTCACACAGATACCTAAGATATCCTCTGTGGATCACCACTCTGGAGGAGACGCTAACTCTTGATGCTACGGACATTTCTCAGGCTTCTTTTGTGGCAGGCGAGCAGAATCTGTAGCGCTTCTCCCACTGAAATGTCCCACTTATCTGTTTAGTTGGTTCATGACGGTTTTCTCCACTGGGGAAGTAAACTCCAGTGAGCAGGAGTCACGCCATTTTTAACGCATTGTATTGGTCCTGGTGGCTAGCACCTAGTTCGTCTACAGTCAGGTGCGTGGTGAACAAATGAAATCATGGCAGGATAAAAAAAGTCTCAAGGATAAAAACAATAACAATGATAGATGCAACACTGTATATGCAAATATCAGGTAAGTGCTAACTTAATGGTTACTTGCTCGCGACCCTACCATATCTCCTTGACTTCATTCATTCACTCATTTGTTCATTGAGTTTTTCCTGAATGTCAATGATGTATAGCGAATCATGTAAGATCTCTGGCCCGGGAAGCTTCCATCTGGGAGGCTGCGGGTGGAGCTAAGAGCAAGGAGACACACGAGTAAGGCAGAGTCTCTCAACCTCAGGACTAGGCATATTTTGGGTAATTCTCAGCTGGAAAAAGGTAGTGGGTTTCCTAAAATTGTAAGATGTTTAGCGACATCTCTCACCTCTAATGACTAGACACCAATAGCATCCTTCAGTTGGGACAACCCAAAATACCTCCAGATATTGCTAAGTCTCCCTGGAGTGGGGAGGGGGTAGGGGGAAAGTCCTTCCCCTCCTCTCCCCCTGTTGAGATCTACTGGTTTAGGGAATATTTCTGATGGTGCCCGACAAAGATCACAGGAAATGAATCATCTCTGGTTGTATTATACAGGCCTCCGCAGACTCCCATCCCACTGATAATGCTGCCGAAGGGCAGAGTACGTTTCCTTTACTGAATGCGAGGAAGATCTGGTCCAGAACTGTGAGCATGAAGGAAGGAGTGGAGAGGATGTATGGTGGTCACCTCTCATTACCCGTGCTTCAGGCACCTAAATGACTGAACAGCTGTCAGCCCAGCATGAGGCACGGAGGACCACATGTGACCAGTCGGCGGGCCGAGTGGGGACATTCCATGAGTTCGTTAGCCACCCCGGTGGGAGCCTGCCCATGGACAGGCCCTCTACGGCGCATCATGCCTTCTTAGTGCTTGATAAAATCGTTGCGAGAACGGATGACTATTTTATGCTGGCTCCTTACACGTAGCTCTGCAGTCTGAGCACATATCTGCAAGAAGAGGTAGCTGGGAATCCCTGTACTAAATAACTCTTCTCACGTATTGTAATATCTTCGTCATTCTCCTATTACCCTGCCAGATGCTACTCTGTCAAAGAATAGAGTTGGTGTAGTATTTTCAGTCGTTACATTCCTGGGGTGAATAATGCTTTTCCACTGATCTGGTGTCTCGATCAAACGTAGATGTCACTGAAAGTCGGGTGCTTTCAGGGCTGCTTCCGCGAGCCCCGTGACAGCAGGAAGCCAGCCTCATACCTCAGGCTTAATAGATTTCCTCTAATAAACCCCAGACATCAGAGCAGCGCAAAACCCTTCCCATCAGGGAGCCCGGCATATGCTGCATTGTAACGAGGTCTGCAGGCGAGGCAGGCGACAGACAGGCAGTGCGCTGGGGCTGGAGAGCTGGCAAAGCTGAGAGCATGTGGAGGGGCCGGCTTGGACCCCGCTCTCCTTCCCTTTCTCTGCAGAAACACAGTGGCTTCCATCTGGCTGCCCAGAAACCCTCTTAAACGTTAACTTGTCAACACTGCACAACAAGCGAATGCTCAGGCACCAGTTGGGTAGGCACGTTATTCAAGGTCACACAGGAAATTCTTAAAGAAGTTGATAAAGGCTTGCATGTTCCCACTCCTCCTCCCAGGCAAGGGAATCCATTTATCGCTAATTCCTTACGTAAATAAAATCACCCAATCATGGTACATTTCACTTTGTCTGCTCTTTTCACTTTTGCGTGCACGCACACAATGTGTTTTTTTAATTGAAGAGTTTACAAAAATCATCAAATTGTTTCCTCAGCTTTGGAGCAGGTCACCGCATCTGCGATGCAGGATGTAGGAAAAGGAGGGACAGTCTGCACCATGATCAAGACAAAGGGCAGGCATGCTTCTAAAGTCTGGGAAATTAAAAACATAAAAAAAACCCCAAAACCCAAGAGTTTTAGGTCATATTTAAAAGTCTCCCTATTTTTATATTTCATAAAGTTTTGGCCAAGGTAGATTTAAACAGAAATATTCTGTGCATTCTCTATTATCTTTTCATTTATTCTTTCTTTCTTTTTCTTTTCCTTTCTTTCTTTCTTTTCTTTCTTTCTTTCTTTTCTTTCTTTCTTTCTTTCTTTCTTTCTTTCTTTCTTTCTTTCTTTCTTTCTTTCTTTCTCCCTCTCTCTCTCTCTCTCTCTCCTCCCTCCTCCCTCCCTCTTTCTTTCTTTCTTTCTTCTTTCCTTCCTTCCTTCCTTCCTTCCTTCCTTCCTTCCTTCCTTCTTTCTTCTTCCTTCCTTCTTCCTTCCTTCCTTCCTTCCTTCCTTCCTTCCTTCCTTCCTTCTTTCCTTCTTTCTTCCTTCCTTCCTTCCTTCCTCCCTTCCTCCCTTCCTCCCTTCCTTTCTTCTGATTTCCCTCTGTGTACAGAAGATCTGCCAAGAGGAGATTCTGGTGCTTCTGTCCTGCCCTTCACATATCGCCGCTATCTGAACCAGTGGGTCCTTTTTACAGCCATTGTAGTGGTTAGTTTTATACGTCAACGTGGTTAGGCAACAGTACTCAGTTATTGAATCAAGCACTAATCTAAGTGTTGCCTTGAAGGTACTGTGTAGATGTGGTTAACATCGATGTGGTTGACTTTAAGTCGTCTTAAGATTATCTTCTATAGCAAGTGGGCTTCATCCCGTCAATCAGATGAAAGCCCGTAGGAGCGAATACGAGGTTTCCCAAAGAAATTCTCAGAGCTGCAGTATCAACTCCTGCCTGAGATTCTAGCCTACCAGCCTGACCTGCCGATTTAAGACTTGTTAGTCCCCACAATCACAAGAGACAATTTCTGAAAATCTCTCTTCTTGGCATGCATATATACATGCATATATATATATGTGCACATACATACATACACATACACCTGTACACAAGCTTACATATACAAATGTAATGTGTATACATTATATATTATGTATATTAAGTGTGTATTTATGACACAAAAGAAAGAAGTAAGAGAAACTGAAAATCCTCTATCTAAGCTCTTGAATGGTGGCTATATTTGATACAACAGGAAGACAAAGAGGTTGCCGGTTCTTTCTCTGCCCTGTTCTCACCTCTATTTCTCACATCAAGAGGTGGGGGTCCCTCTCCACGGATCTGGTCGGGCTAAGTGATCTGTCTGGACTACCAGAACAGGGCTCTGAGGCCAGGTCGTAAGAAGCCTTGCAGTTTTCATCTTGGTCTTTTGGGATGTTCCCTCTTAGAGGGTCCCTCTGGGATCCCAGCCACCGTGCTGTGAGATGCCCAAGCCACATGGAGGGGGCGTTCTGATCAACCGCCCAGCTGGGCTTCCAGATGGCACCCAGAATCAACAGCGCTCATGAGACTGTGCCACCTTGGGGGCTAAAGGGTAGCAGAAGGCACCACCTCACAACAGGCCTCCTTGGCATAAGGATCATTTGAGCTGCTCATTTTTGAGAAACTGCAGACATAGGAGAAGCTCTGAAAACAGAGTAGAAGTTACCCTTTCCTAAGGGAAATGTATATTTATAAGGGACACTTCTATTTGTAAGTCTCCCTCTCTGTACCAGGAAGAAAGGATGACTCTAAGTTACCAGGAATTTACCAATGGAGAAGACAAGAACTTCAACCTGCATCGCAGACCTCATTCTTGTTTAGCATGCTCTTCCTGGTGCCCCCCCCCACTTGCCAAGCTCTTGTCCCCACACCCACCATCTCTCCTTGTCTTCAGCTGAAGATGGTATGTGAGACCGGGGGCGTGGGTCATCTTGGGGAGCTAGTTTCCTTGGGTATCTCTCATGTGTACAGGAGTTTGCATGTTAATTTTAGTGTATTGCTGCTGAAGAGAGCACAGAGTATACATGGTAATGAACTTGTTTTTCTCTTGTTAATCTACATTTTGGGGCACCTGGGTGGCTCAGCTGGTTAAGCATCTGACTCTTGATTTTAGTTTAGGTCATGATCTCACGGTTCCTGAGTTCGAGCCCTGCAGTGGGTTCTGTGCAGACAGCATGGCACCTGCTCCAGATTCTGTGTCTCCCTTTCTTTCTGCCCCTCTCTCACTCATTCTGTCTTCTCCCTCTCTCTTTTTCTCTCTCTGGAAATAAATAAACTTTAAAAAAATCTATCTTTTATTACAGGGCGGGAGGGGTGTGTCAGCCAATAACTCAGAAGGATAGAGGGAACATTATTTTTCTCCTCTACCACGTCTAGTTCTGTGAGGCCATTACACATCCTATGAGATGCCCAGGTGAGGACCCCCAGTTAAGCCCAGTTTACCAGAGAACCAAGACATTATGATACTTTGTGGTGTGAAGCCACCACTTTTGAGGTGACCACGGGGCGTTGTGCGGGAACAGGTAACTGCAGCATTGAGGGACAGCTTCTGTTCTCAGAACCTGTTGTTCTTAGGCGCCTGCCTTTGTTCCAACCAAGGATACTCTTCACACTAATTACTCAAAACACTGGCACAGGAATTTTGAAACTATTGAGAACGCAATGTGTCCAAATGATGTAGTGATTTTGTTAAATTCTATCTTGCCAGGCAGGAACAAAAGGTCTCAGAAGAGCCATGCTGAGACAGGCTGTTGGTAGGAACCCCCAAGACAGCGTTGAATGCCTGTAGCCCGTCTGTATCAAGACTGTGGGCCTAGCGGGGAGCTCATCTCGGATGCTTTTCCACTAATATATAAAAAGCGGTCAGCACATTGTATTGCCTATTTCAAATTTTTCTGTATATTATGATGCTTTAACATCTCAAGTAACCTTTCTGGTTGGAGAGAGATTGCTCCTTCACGGGGGGTGGGGGCTAGACATTTCTTATGCATAGGGCGGAGAGCCTGGGTGGCTCAGTCAGTTGGGCATCCAATTCTTGATTTTGGCTCAGGTTATGATCTCACGGTTCATGGGTTCGAGTCCCACATCAAGCTGTGTGCTGACAGCACAGAGCCTGCTCGGGATTCTCTCTTCCTCTCTCTCTGCCCCTGCTCTGCTTGTGAGCTCTCTCTCTCTCTCAAAAATAAATAAACATTAAAAAGAGAGACAGAGAGAGAGAGAGAGTGAGAGAGAGAGCAAAGGGCCAAACCTGGAGCATGTCTTAGACGTGCAAACTAACCGTTCCAGGGCCATACCCCCTCTAGCTGGGCTCTCCACCCCAGGATATTACATTTAAACCAGATTCCTTTACGCCGTCATTCCAAGGCCAGGTACCAGGTAGCTAGAGGCTTAGAGTTCCTGGAATTGTTCACACCAGCCTGTCCTAAATTACCGTTTATCCTGTCCTGCTTAACTTTGCCCCAGAAATCTCAGTAACGGTGTTACGAAAACTCCCATAGCCCCAAAATGGAGCCGCCAACCTGGGGCTGAATACTTAACCTAAGTGTAGTTTCGACCTCCCCCTGAAATGTGTTTTTTTTTTTTTTTTTTTGCAAATTCTTATTTTTTTTTAACATTTATTTATTTTTGAGAGACATAGAGACAGAACACAAGCAGGGGAAGGGCAGAGAGAGAGGGAGACACAGAATCCGAAGCAGGCTCTAGGCTCTGATGAGCCATCAGCACAGAGCCTGACGCGGGGCTCGAACTCACAGATGTGAGATCATGACCTGAGCTGAAGTTGGCCACTCAACTAACTGAGCCACCCAGGTGCCCTGAAATGTGGTCTTAACCAGTAGGAGGAATTTCTGGTCAGCACCAATGAGGTAACTGGTAATTGGTCACATGGGCTCCCTCTATCCTCCACGGAAAGATGGGGTCATCACCCTTTATTAAGAACCCCCGGAACTTCCCACAGGGAAGGTGACCCTGCCTGAAGCAAAACGTTCTTTTCTTTTGCTAACTGTCACACCCCGTTTCTGCCTATAAAATCCTTTCATTCTGTACAGCTCCTGGGAGCTCCTTCCCATTTGCTGGGGGGTGGAGGGGTCTCCCCAATTCATGAATTGTTTAATAAAGCCAATTTCATCTTTGAATTTAGTCAGTTGAATTCATTTTCTAACACAGGCCATGGCTATGTGCTTCCTTTCTCCCCGTCTTCTGCCTCCCGGCCACTCTGGTTTCTCCCCTGTCGCCTGCACAGTAAGCTGGGGACTCTTGTCCTCGGAACCTGGGCGTATAATAAACTTTGTTTTCCTGAGCCTCAGCTCTGTCTCCTCTTGTAGCCACGTCTGACTAAGACCTCATAAAAGAATACAAAACACACACTCTTCTAAGCCACTTAGAAACTGTCCTAAAACAGACATATTGCAAATACTGCCTCACGCATCTGAGCCGCTCAGAGGCGCCTTGCTACACCGCGCTGTTTCCTGGCAAGTTGAGATGGCCCTTCCTTGAGAGATGTGTCTACTACTTGCTGTTTGAAGTGCTGCAACTAGGAGTAAAGAGCAGAAAACAAAGACCAGAATGAGAAGGCACACAGCAGGTATACAGATGTGTTTTAAACAGGCTCCCTCAAGCAGAGGCTACAAGTACAAAATGATACTTCCCAGTAGTTAGACCTCTTTGAAAGGCCTGGTTGTAAGACGGTATTTAAAAAAATATTTTTTTAATGTTTATTTTTGAGACAGAGAGAGCATGAGCAGGAGAGGGGCAGAGAGAGAGGGAGACACAGAATCCCAAGCAGACTCCAGGCTCTCAGCTGTCAGCACGGAGCCTGATGTGGGACTCGAACCCACAAACCATGAGATCATGACCTGAGCTGAAGTCAGACACTTAACTGACTGAGCCGCCCAGGCGCCCCCTGTAAGATGGTAGTTAAATAACAAGTTACCACTGTAATGCATAAAACAATGACACGTGTTTTAAAATTGTTATTTCTTCTAATGGATGTAACTTACACAGTAAGAAAAGAGGCTTAAAAAGCACAAGGTTTCAGGTGAAAACCCAAGAAGAATCAATACCATAATTTCTTTGAAACAGAAAAAATATTTTCAAAGGTCTTGTAATGTGGATTTTTAATACGTAAAAAGGGGACCGTCAAAAATCTGAAAAAGAGAAAGGTGACAACTAAGGATTAGTATGTTACGGGTGACCGTGAAGGAAGTAACATGAGATCTGGTGTTATTAGAAAGTGTAACAGATGAGTTAGATCTGTATAAAGGTTATTAAATCAATTCTGACATTTCTCTCATTGAAACCAGGCCAAGACCAGGACTCTAAATACCTTAACTGTCATTGGCTCACACATCTGGAGGGATGGGTCTTGCTCTGTATACAAGCTGATGGGAGCAGGGGTGGACATTTTCACTATGACACACAGCCGCAGTCACACGTGTGCATGTATGCACTTACACTTCACCTTGGCCCAGCAGGGACTCAAGGTGATTTCCTTCTCTCTGACAAAAAATTCTTTAAATTAATTAAAACGAGGGCTCTAAATATACAGGCGAAATGACGCATTATACATTAGAAATAGGGTCATGGGTGTGGGGTCTCTCCTGGCTTTTTATGTACATATCCAGCCAGATCTCTTGGCTTTGTCCTGAAGTAGGAAAAGGGGGTGGGCTTGAGCCTTTTTGTATTCTGGGACTTTCTTCCACCAGAATCTGCTGACAGAATACTTTGTGATTTGTTGCATGCTGATGCCATGCGAGGATCTGGCAAGATACCCAGTGTCCTCCTGGGTGGTTAGAAATGGAGACTGACGAATACCTAGTTATAAAATCCACCAGCTGAAAAAAGAGTTAACTCTCCCAAGGACAGAATCACTTAGCATTTTTATTTGGCTTCCATCTCAGACATTAAAGCAGCCTCTTAGGGTCCCTCAGAACAAACCATGGGCCATTTGTTTCCCAATCTCTGGATAGCAGGACTCCCTGAGGACAAATCCTCTAGACTCCTTAGGCCCTGAGGCAGATGTAGACAGGTGGGAACCTGCTGTGGGCTTTGGCCCTTCCAACCCACCACTAGTTCTGGTAAGAGAGAAAGAAAGGAACAGCATGGTATCTACTAGATTTTGCAGCTTTCTCGGCAAGTGAATGGACTCACAATCTTCCTTCCTGGAAGTCAACTTGAAATTGAAATACTAGGATGACATACAAAACAACTCAATGACTCCCCAGACCAGCAATGGTAGACAACTACTTAAAATCAAAAAAATCTACATCCATGGCCTAAAATTAACCAAGAAATCAGGTGTGTTAGAATGGATCCTACGTGCAAGGTGCCCAGTTTCACAGGTGCATTTGACATTCATAGCTGGGTTTCTTGATTCCTACTCTACTCCTTTCAACAGCACAGATTTCAGAAAACCTATTCCTTGAAAAAAGACTTTCCCATCAAAGTCATTTAATCCGCTGTGCATACAGCCTGCCACGCTGTAGAAGGAATGTCTGACGACTCCAACAAAACTTAACATTTCAGGGGCAAAAGAAACCCGGGTCTAGCCACGCAGTCCACCTGTCACCCAGTAAGTGAACCCAGACTATAGAATAATTTAAATATGTGTGCATGACCAGAGAGGCCCCCTTCTAGGGGGATGACTACAGTCAATTTTCTTTTAAACACTGACTCCACAACTGCATCTCAACCCATCTGGCTTTGTCCCTGACTTCTGGAACTTTATGAGATATCTAAAATCTCTTTTCTATGATTTCTCAGCTAGTATTTAAAACTGAGCAATAAAAAAAAAAAGATGGTTACAGAATGCTATGGCTAGAAAGCAGAACATGTACAGCTATTAAAAATGATGTTTAAACAATATATGTAATAACATGGAAAGGCATTCACAAAATGATATTCAGTGAAAAAAAAACCCAAGATACACGTCTCTAGAGGAAATATGATCACAATGTGAGTGTAAGTGCATTGTGTGTGGAGAAGGGTGGGGGCGATGAGGGACGAGAGAGAGAAAGAATGGACGAGAAAACAGGATTTAAAAGACTGAGAGTTGGCACAAAAACAGACACGTAGACCAATGGAATAGAATAGAAAACTCAGAAATGATCCCACAAGCATATGGCCAACTAATCTTTGACAAAGCAGGAAAGAGTATCCAATGGAAAAAAGACAGCCTCTTTAACAAATGGGGCTGGGAGAACTGGGCAGCCCACATGCAGAAGAATGAAACTAGACCACTTTCTTATATCACTCACAAAAATAAACTCTAAATGGATGAAGGACCTGAATGTGAGACAGGAAACCATCAAAATCCTAGAAGAGAAAGCAGGAAAAAACCTCTTTGCCCTAAGACGCACCAACTTCTTACATGACACATCTCCAAAGGCAAGAGAATTAAAAGCAAAAATGAACTATTGGGACCTCATCAAGATAAAAAGCTTCTGCACTGCCAAGGAAACAACCAACAAAACTAATAGGCAACCAATGGAATGGGAAAAGATAATTGCAAATGACATATCGGATAAAGGACTAGTATCTAAAATCTATAAAGAACTTACCGAACTCCACACCTGAAAAATGAATAATCCAGTGAAGAAATGGGTGGATGATATGAATAGACCCTTCTCCAAAGAAGACATCCAAATGGCAAATGAACACATGAAATGATGCTCAATGTCACTCATCATCAGGGAAATACAAATCAAAACCACACTGAGATACTACCTCACACCAGTCAGAGTGGCTAAAATGAACAACTCAGGAAACTATAGATGCTGTCGAGGATGTGGAGAAACAGGCACCCTCTTGCACTGTTGCTGGGAATGCAAACTGGTGCAACCACTCTGGAGAACTGTGTAGAGGTTCCTCAAAAAAATGAAAATAGAACTACCCTATGACCCAGCAATAGCACTGTTAGGAATCTACCCAAGAGATACAGGAGTGCTGATGCGTAGGGGTACGTGTTCCCTGATGTTCATAGCAGCACTTTTGATAATAGCCAAATCATGGAAAGAGACTAAGTGTCCATCAACTGATGAATGGATAAAGAAGATGTGGTATATATATATATATATATATATATACACACACACACAATGGAACACTATGTGGCAATGAGAAAGAATGGAATCTGGCCATGTGTGGCAACATGGATGGAACTGGAGGGTATTATGCTAAGTGAAATAAGTTAGGCAGAGAAAGACAGATACTATGTTTCCACGCATAGGTGGACTTTGAGAGACTTAAGAGAAAACCAGGGGGGAGGGGAAGAGGGGAAGGAAAAAAGCCACAGAGAGGGAGGGAGACAAAACATAAGAGACTCTTAAATACTAAGAACAAACCACGGGTTGAGGTGGGTATGGGAGAGGGGAGAGTGGGTGACAGGCACTGAGCAGGGCATGGGTTGGGATGAGCACTGGGTGTTCTTGTATGGAAACCAATCTGACAATAAAAAATTATTAAAAAAAAAGACTGAGAGAAAAAATGAACATGTCAACAGGATTATCGATGGTGGCATCCTGAGTTGCTTTTAAAATATTTTTGCATTTTCCAATATAAGCCTTGGATCCAGATCTTTATAATTATCGTGTGTCTCTGTCCTCAACCCCGCCACACTCTTCATATGGATTTTGCCTTTCCTTGGAACACACTTCAGTGTGTGCACCCACCTCTTTCAGGGACTGCCAGCCCCTGGGCACAGTGTCCCAGATGGGGCAGGACTAGCTCAGGGGGGCTGAGTAAGGTCTCCCTTACCCTGGATAGGGTGTGTCTATCCATCTCCCATTCCTTATAGTGGTGTCATTATGACTATTTATAGTCATTAAAATGACTGAAATATTTGTTTCCATCATTTGTTTTCATATAAGATATTAAAATAAAAGGATAAGTGTCAATTTCCCAAAGGATAGTTACCTGACATTACAAGTTGATAATACTTGATATTACAATATTTGAGGTCCCACCTTCCCAAAAATATACTTTTCGACAAGATACGTTGGTAAGATACACTGATGTCTTAACCCCCAGAACCTGTGAATGTGACCTTATTTGGAAACAAGGTCTTTGCAGATGTCATACAATTAGGAGGTCATGCCGGATTAGGTTGAGCTCTAATCCAGTGACCAGTGTCCTTATAACAAGAGAGAAATTTGAATCCAGAGATACTCACAAGGACACAAGGAGATCCTATGTGACCGCAGAGACAGGGAGAATAAAGTGAACATGTCTACAAGCCAAGAAGCGCCAAAGATCGTCACCACCAGATGCTAAGAAGAAGCAAGGAAGGATCTTTCCCCAGAGCCTTTGAAGGAAGCTTGGCTCTGTTGCCACCTTGACCTTGGCTTTCTTGCCTTCCGAACTGTGAGAAAACAAACTCATTGTTTTAAGCAACTAAATGGATGGTCGTTTTTTTATGGCAGCTCTAGGAAACGAATGCATTTAAAAAAGTATCATGATATATCTCTTCTTATAATCAACCTCAGCTTGAATTATAAACAGTCTTGTCTTCAGAAAACACTTTTAAAGAAAATATTTTAGTTGTGATTAATTTGAAGGCTTATGCTACCCCATCTAATATCCTCTTCACAGCTAATTTTCTAACAATGATGTAAAACTGGATTTAATAAAATCATAATAATATTTAAAACTGTCAACAGATATTGAATGCTTGCAATGTGCAAGCATTATGCTGGGAGCTTTATATACCTACTACACAGGTGTATGCACACACCTTTATAGGCCTATGTTATATAAATGCATGTTTTATACACAAACACAAATTTAATATTCTAATTTAGGGATCAGCAAACCTTTTCTCTTAAGGGACAGAAAATAAATACTTTAGGCTTTGCTGGCTATATAGTCTCTGTTGCAACTACGCAATTCTGCCACTGTAGCTCAAAAGCAGCCATAGAGTAAATATTTAAAACAACGGGCGTGGATATGTCCCAATAAAATTTTATTTGCAGAAGCAGT
Organism: Paguma larvata; assembly: GCA_030068075.1. Taxonomy (NCBI): domain Eukaryota; kingdom Metazoa; phylum Chordata; class Mammalia; order Carnivora; family Viverridae; genus Paguma; species Paguma larvata. The sequence continues at coordinate 8,170,932 of CM057826.1, forward strand.
TGGTTGGCCAGGTTTGGCTCATGGACTGTAGTTTGCTGACTGCTGCTATACCCCTAAGAGGAAGATAATGATGTTTTCACTTCGTGCTCAGGTGGGGAAACAGAGGCCTGGAAGTTCAACGTCTTGTGCAAAGTCACACAGTTACTATCAGGTAGCTCTAGGGTTCCAGCCTGGCACCCAATCTCCAGAAACCAGGGTTATAATCACTCAGCAATACTGTCTCATCTCACAGGCAAGAACAATTTCATGATTTCCTCAAAAGTGTATGAATTAAATAATGAGCTTTAAGCAACTTCTGATACCAGTACTATGTTGGCAAAAGAAATGCACAATGTAGTAGAAGCAACATTTTATTAAGTCAAAAAAGAAGTAGCTCTAAATGTTCTAAAGAACATTACACATATGTCAGAAAAGATTTAGGAAGTTCCGATGAAAATTCAGGGTTACTGATTGTTAGCGTCTCGAACAATGCACGTGTAAGAACACAACCGTAATGTAAATGAGAAAAGGGAAAAAATGGAAATTGAAGGAATTGGAAAAAGTCTTATGCACATCTCCACATTTTCGCTGGTTTTCTAGCTACAAAAAGCAATTAAGGGGAATTTTTTTTAAAGTTTCTTGGAAACACAGAAGAAACAGTGAGGTGTAATGTCCCACAACACAAGCCCTCTCCTTTTACTGGACAGCCATGCCCTCTATCAAGGACCTTTTAGTTTTTAGTACTTTGCTGGGTCTTTAGTTTTCCAAACTCCCTGGTAGTGTGTAAGTGGGTGTCAAGGCATCCTGCTCAGAAGACATGAGAACACGAAATTTTTGGGAATTCATTGAAAAACCACTCAACATCACTGTACGAGTTCTCTATGACTGCAAACAGCACCTCTCATTTAGCTGGTTCAGATGGCACTGATCAATGGGCACAGGAAACCCACCTTATTGATAGACTTTAGAAGTCCACAGCTGAGAGGATCCAGTGACTGACTTTTCCTTTATGTAAACACAGCGTCATGACCGTAGCTCTCAGATCATTTGAGTTGACAGCTTTGGAACAGAAGGCACCTGCCTACCACTTGAGCTTATTTTAATTCTAAGTAAAACGAATTTATTTCCCAGAATACGGTTTTAGTTGAGCATGGCAAATCACACCGGGACCATGGATCCTCGCCTCATGTTTATAATTATCATAAATGCACACAAAAGCATAAATAAAGAATGAAGAATTAACTCCACAAATATACTTGGACTAGGGCATAAAGCTGCACAGTGTTACTGCATTTAACTCTCTGCTGTAATAAATGCCACAGACAAACAGAGTTAAATGGGTTAATTAGTCACCGGTGGCTATTTTAACTGTGGTATTGAAAATCCAAGACAGATGAGAGAAGAATTCTCATCACAGGGTTACCCGGGCTTTAAATGGGAGAGAGCTGGCCTGGGACAGCGGCGTCTCTAAAACATCGCGTAACTGATCGCCTCTCTTCCTCTACTTTACTTTTCATAATTAGCTGCACACTATTAAGTTAATGCACATTTATCTACAACAATTCAATTCAGACTGCGAAGAATCTTTCTAGTCTATAATTACACTCCAGCTTAATTAGCATAATTTCCACTGCACATATTTTAATAAAGAAGCTGCCATTACGGGTTGGCTTCCCATGTCGAAACTCTTCCAGGGAACATGGCAAGGAGAGACAAATGTCTCCTGCTCAGGAACTGCCGCAAATGCACGCAGATAATCTGAAGTCTACTTTGGATGAATGAGGATGTTGGGAAGGGCATGCCTCCTAAGGAAGGGACCTGATGGAAGCTCCCACGGCCACTGTCCATTGAGGGCGTGAGCAGCAGGGCGCTCACCCTCCCTAATTACTGAGGGCCAGGTGAGGGTCAATTGTGCCATGTGGTGCTGGGGTTTGACCACGTTAGTCTGTAAATGTCTAGTCTGAGGTGCGAAAACATCTCCACAGTTTACTTGGGATCTGTATCTCCAAGGAGGATGGCCATTTGAGTACCCCAAATCCTGCCGCTACTAGCTGCCATTAGTTACTAACGAGGGGGCACAGAATAAATAAGGCCTTTTAGAGACTTTTTATTAACTTGAAAGACCCTAAGCAGCTTGGTTCCTTCTCCAGCGCTCCCTTGTGGGAGACCAATTAACAATGAGAGAGTGCTGTCCTACATATCTGGTGCTGAAATGGCAAATACTTAGTGTGATTTAATGGGACTAAACACATCTTGCAAGTATTGCAAATCTGTCCTAATAACAAAAATCATCTGATTCAAAGGAAAATTTTCAGTTCTAGTGGCGCGTTAGATTTTGCATAAACATTTCACGATTGCGATGACTTCAGGAAAAAGGGTTTGCCAATGTTTTTGTTTTAACATTTTTAACCAAGTCCTTCCTTGTTTCTCTTTGTTATTCAAAAGAAAGAATGAAGCATTTTGCTCACTCTGAGTTTGCAACTTTTAAAGGTACAACAGAGAGGGAAGGAGGCAAACCATAAGAGAGTCTTCAATACAGAGGACAAACTGAGGGTTGATGGGGGAGGTGGGGAAATGGGGGATGGGCCTTGAGGAGGGGACTTGCTGGGATGAGCACTGGGTGTTGTATGTAAGTGATGAACCATGGGATTCTACCTCCAAAACCAAGAGCACACTTTACACACACACTGTATGTTAGCCAATTTGACAATAAATTATATTTAGAAAAAATAAAGGGAGGTGACAGCATCCTACAAGGGATAAGAAGATGAGCCTTGAAAAGAGTGAGAAATGCCTGCTGTTCAAACCGATGGTGGGGAAACCCAAGAAAATACTGCTTCTGAGGTGCTCACGCCAATGGCAGGAAGTGGGATTCAGAGGCGCTGTCTGAAGTGGGGGGTCTTTAGACATGCCTGACATCAGCATCTTTCTGGAAAGCCCAGGTGCCAAGAGACACAGGACAGGTGTCTCTTATCTCAAACATTTCTGTATTTCCTTTTCCTGAGGTATAACAGAAACTTAAAGCAAAAAAAAATTTTTTTTTGACTGAGAGTCCTTTTCAGTAAGGTACCTAATGAATTCTCTCACTCACCAAAGGGATAAGTTAAAAATAACAATGAATGCATATAAAGTATTATCACACTATGTACACTATACGGAATACAAAGTCCACAAAGAAGGCTCGTTTATATTGTCACGATATGCAGTTTTCCATACCATCAGGTTTCAACCTTTCAGAGCTCATGAATCTTGTGAACAGTTACTTAGATTGGTACTTATTTCCTCAAGATTAGGAGTTCGTTTCTTTTCTTTTGAAATAGGATTTTCATAGCAGTGAACAATATGTACACTGACCCTTTCACACTTCGGTACTGTAGCCAAGCTTTCCCAAGAGTATTCTCACAGGTGTCTGAAGAGGTTTGGGATGTTAGTTAACAAAACAGACCTGCCTTCATTTCAGTCATGGCATTCACGCCCCTGCTTTGTTCCTTTTCTTTCTTCTATTAAGCCGTTGCATTAAAAAAGTACACCATAGCTAAAAACGTAGCCTCTGAAGGCAACCTGCCTTGGGTTGAGCTCAGGTCCCCTACTTAATGGCTGGGAGGCCCTGGGCAAGGGATAGGGACTTAGTTTGCTCACCTGCAAAATGGGGACACACCGGCATCTAGCCTACAAATATGCAGAGGAGTGAGGGAGGTAGGGGAGGGAAAGGGCTTAGGACAATGCCCATCCTGGCAAGAGATGCTGATTCACTCACTTTTCCCTGCTCTCAGGACTTGAGAGATATAAGAAAGCAACTTTACAACACTTTGGGGGCCCTTAAATCTGAAAACTCTGAAATCTCTTCTGTGCTACAACAGGAGTGCTGGAAAAGTATTTTCTCCGATTTATTGATCTTGACCAAAGTAGAGAGTCTTCGATTTGAAAAAGGCACAGTGTTTCTTCACCAAAGGATTTCAGTCTAAATTTATGTTGTGTATACCTCATATTCAACTGGACCACAGCACACATTTAGCTCATAGTACTGTAAGAGGGCCAAAAGAATGGACATGGATTTGTATGTTTAATAAGAAAGAAACCCGTGTTCTGATCTCAACAAAGACTACGTGTACATGAAGTTCACAATATACGTTTGGCATAAATGTAAATACTTACAAAAAAGGGGCCTCTTTTTTAAATTGCTGCCAGAGTTCCTCTCTAGACTTGCACTTGGAACCCTGCAAAATGAGCTTTACAGGAGGAAGCCCTCCCCCTCAGAAAACAGAGGACATTGTCAATATGTACATTCACATAACAAAAAACAAAGAGCAGAAATGTTCAAAGAGTTAGCCTACTTACAAAGTGTGGAATACAGAAATTATACTAGTCATTATAAATTGTAGAATGCAGAGCCGTTGGACTGCAATTATGTTCATCTTGAGAATGTTAATCTCGTCATAAGTATTTTTCAAAAGTTGCCAAGTTTATCAAGCATTTGCATTCACACACACTATATTTCACCACTTCTTAATTCCTAGTCACAAATTCTTCATGATGATCTCAAATAAAATTTGTATCTAAGCCCTCAATTGCGAGTTCACCTTCGATCCATGTTGGAATTTACTAGAATTTGTTCCCATGAGCACAGCTTCCCTAATTTGGGGCTCTTTTTATTTTGCTCACAGACAAAAAGTGCAAGTATGGCAGGATTTTTGGCACTACGCTACTTCTAAAGTTCTAGCAAGCAGCTACTAATTTATATACCCAGAGACCCATACAGTAAATAATGCATTTCTATGTAGTTAATATACATCAGCTAATAACCATTGTTGAGATACCACACATAACAACAGTGCAACTTGTCAGATATATTACCGTATTTTTGTAAGTCCTCTCTTTGTGTACAAAGGAAAACAATATGGTAAAAAAAAAAAATCCAGCCACTGTAATTTGGAACTGTGAGAATTCTCATGTTTTTGCAGTGTCAGATTTCTGGCTGGCTGGAATTTTATTCAACAGGGAGACAATAGATTATGTAATGCTCATAAAAAATACAGGATCCTTACTTCGACAGGGGGTGCGATTTGAAGCAGTATCAGAGAGGAATCAAGCTCTTTTCTCCCTAAATCAGTGTTTAACGTTACACGTGTAGGCTTTCCTTGGGTGGCATTATTGGATTATTGCAATCCAATCTTCAGGCTCGTTATTGCAAGAAAGCTTAAAATAGCAGATAAGAAACCTACAATAACCAGCAGACAGAAAAAGCTAACCAAATAATAGTCTGAGTGAATGCCATGAGGAACCAAACATAAAAATACTTATCTCCATTAAATTGCATGATGCATTTCCAGGACGTAATCAACTAATTAGAATGCTCTGGCCCTTGGCAACAAAATAAAAAAATATGTAGGGGCGCTTGGGTGGCTCAGTCGGGTAAGTGTCTGATTCTTGATTTTGGCTCAGGTCATGATCTCACGTTTCAGGGGTTCGAGCCCCACCTTGGGCCCTGTGCTGACAGTGTGGAGCCTGTTTGGGATTCCCTTGCTCCCTCTCTCTGTTTTCTCTCTCAAAAATAAACTTAAAAAATTAATATCTACAAGAATAAGAGGAACATGTGAATCATTGCTGTCACTATGATTTTAGCAGTATTTTTCAAATATTTTTAGCCACAACATGAACTATTTACACTGCATTTCAGTTCATACAGACCCAAGCACACAGGTAAATGAATGTATAATTAAGGGGGAAAAAAAGTTACCCTCACTAAGGTAGATGTCTTTTTTATTTAATTTTTTTTAATGTTTATTTTTGATATATAGAGAGAGGCAGAGAGCAAGTGACGGAGGGGCAGATAGAGAGGGAGACACAGAATCTGAAGCTGACTCCGGGCTCCGAGCTATTAGCACATGGGCTCGAACCCATGAACCATGAGATCATGACTTGAGCTTGAGTCGGATGCTTAACCTACTAACCCATCCAGGTGCCCCAAGGTAGCTGCCTCTTGATAGGTTGTTTTCTTTTCTGTTCTACTTTACTCTGTTTTATTCCATTAAATTATTTTCAGAATACTGTCCTCCCTCCCTCCCTCCCTCCCTTCCTTCCTTCCTTCCTCCCTCCCTTACTTCTTTCCCTCCCTCCCTCCCTTCTTTCTTTTCTTTCTCTCTTTCTTTCTTTCTTTCTCTCTCTCTTTCTTTCTCTCTTTCTTTCTTTCTTTCTCTCTCTCTCTGTCTCTCTTTTTCTTTCTTTCTTTCTTTCTTTCTTTCTTTCTTTCTTTCTTTCTTTCTTTCTTTCTTTCTTGTTTCTTTCTTTCTCCCTCTCTCTCTCTCTGTCTCTAGAAAGGGGAGAGGCAGAGAGAGGGAGAGAGAGAATCTCAAGAAGGCTCCACACTGTCAGCACAAAGCCTGATGGGGGGCTCAAACCCATGAATCATGGGATCATGACCTGAGCCAAAACCAGGAGTCGAATGCTTAACTGATTGAGGCACCCAGGCACCCCAGAACACTGTTTTGGACCAGCAAAAGTATTTTACTATCCACTAAGGCACCACAATCTGCAGTTTAGACAATTTTATATGTCTAATAAATTTATATATTTATACACATATGTACAGTTACTTGTGTATATTTACATATACACATATGTATCCACAAGTATATGCATATATGTAATGTTATTATAGGAAAGCTAATCATGCATACTCATTTAGAGCATATAAAATATCGCATATAAAATATGAATTGTTTGACAATTTGACTAATAATTACCTTTAAAGGCGAAAATTAGGCTGCAGGAAAAGTTTTATTGTTTTCATTTTATTTAAATTCCTGCTTTACTCAACATTTACCTTTTTCCCTTTCTCCACACTTATGATCTACTTTTCAAAGACCCGTGAAGATGATGAGGATAACAGTGATATTGATAATATTGTCTACTTCCATCTGGACACTCATCTCTGTTATCAGGCGAGCCCATATTTTATATTCAGATGAAGAGGGGACAGTTGGCTTAGATTATCCATGAGGAAGGATTATGTTGTTCCTCTGAGTATCTCATGTCATCTACAAATCTGGGTCCAATTACCAGTTGTGTCCCTACCGAGGGCTGGCTGAATTAAGAAGTGAATGAAAGGCTAAAATATAGAGACAGAGAAAAAAGGCTTCATTCTGAGATATGGCCCATCCCACCCAACGTAAGGAGAGAAGGACTTACTGGGAAGGAGACAAGTTGTATAAATACAAATGCCTAAGCTGATTGCAGAATGCAACCTGAAATATTACAGAAATAATTTCCTTCACAGCTATAATTTCCATTTGCTAATAAAGATAAGTGGTTATAATTTTTAAAATACCAGTTCCTGACAAATCCACAGAGGGAGCATTTAGATCATTCTTCTACTCAAATTTGTGCATTAATTCAGAAAAACATTTACAGCAACGTGAGATTATTTTCCTGACAGAAACATGTCATTCCTTCACCTGATTTCTCACCATCTACAGTGAAAACACCATTCCGCGGACACTCGAAATATTTTATAGACATCAATAATGATGTAACTTATTAGCATCCAATAGCTGGAAGTGTTCCATAATGATGTTTCTCTGCCAGCATCTAGATTTTAGTTTGCTTTTTTAATATGTTACTTTGGGAAAGGTAACTAGTTCTCAGTGTTTTGCATATAACTTAAATTTTTCTTAATGCTTATTTGCTTTTTGTTTTGTTTTGTTTTTTCTTTTGAGAGAGAGAGACAGAGTGCACCGAGCAGAGAAGGGACACAGAGGGAGACACAGAATCTGAACCAGGGTCCAGGCTCTGAGCTGTTAGCACAGAACCTGACGTGAGGCTCGAACCCACGAACCGTGAGATCATGACCTGAGCTGAAGTCGGACCTTAACTGATTGAGCCACCGAGGCACCCATGCATATACCTTAAAATATATCATAAAAATATATCTTAGGCGCACACATGCACACACACACACACACACACACACACAAGTCCGTCACCCCTTTCCCAAAAACACTAAACCAAACTTCCCTTACTGTGGTAATTGTATTCATTCATGCTATGCTACGCTACCCTACTCATTCTTTTAAATGCTGGTCAAAATGCTCTAAATTGATTTTACTGCACACTTGTGGGTGGTCCCCAGCTGGAAAACAAAATTGGGCTAATCCAATCAGGCCATAGACTTCTGAATTCTATCTACGTCCTAGACAGAATGCATCTCATAAAAATATGGTAGAAATTCATTTTAATCATTCAGACTGACAGGGCTAGCTTACTAAAACATATTTAGGAAAAGAATCCACTTTTATATTTTAGATAAGAATACCAGAACTATACCCATGAACACATAAAATCAACAATGTTAGAGCAGGCTAGGCTCCTGGACCAAATCTGGGCCACCTCCTGCTTCTGTATGGCTTGTGAGGTAATAAATAATCCAGTGAAGAAATGAGCAGAAGATATGAATAGACACTTCTCCGAAGAAGACACCCAGATGGCCAACAGACACATGAAACGATGCTCAATGTCACTCATCATCAGGGTAATACAAACCAAAACCACACTGAGATACCACCTCATACCAGTCAGAGTGGCTAAAATGAACAAATCAGGAAACTATAGATGCTGGTGAGGATGTGGAGAAACAGGCACCCTCTTGCACTGCTGGTGGGAATGCAAACTGGTGCAACCACTCTGGAGAACTGTGTGGAGGTTCCTCAAAAAAATGGAAATATAACTATCCTATGACCCAGCAATAGCACTGCTGGGAATTTACCCAAGGGATACAGGAGTGCTGATGCATAGGGGCACATGTACCCCAATGTTCACAGCAGCACTTTCAACAATAGCCAAATCATGGAAAGAGACAAGTGCCCATCAACTGATGAATGGATAAAGAAGATGTGATATATATATATATATATATATACACACACACACACACACACACACACACATACACACACACACACATATATATACACACACACACACACACATATATATACAATATATATTGTATATATATATTGTATATATATATATACAATGGAATACTACCCGGCAATGAGAAAGAATGAAATGAGGCAATTTGTAGCAACGTGGATGGAACTGGAGGGTATTATGCTAAGTGAAATAAGTCAGGCAGAGAAAGACAGATACCATATGTTTCCACGCAAAGGTGGATTTTGAGAGACCTAGCAGAAGACCAAGGCGGGTGGGGAACAGGGGGGAAAAAGCCACAGAGAGGGAGGGAGACAAAATATAAGAGACTCTTAAATACTAAGAACAAAATGAGGGTTGCTGGGGAGTATGGGAGAGGGGAGGGTGGGTGATGGGCACTGAGCAGGGCACTTGTGGGGATGAGCACTGGGTGTTGTATGGAAACCAATTCGACAATGAATTATAAAATAATGGTTTCTACAAATGAACATTTACAATAGATTTGATGGTAGAGAATACTAACTTTGAACCCAAATTAGGCAAAATGTTATCTCTCCTAAATAGCCTCATTCTTACTGAAAGGCCTATATTCCAGGGCGCCTCGGTGGCTCAGTAGGTTAAGCATCTGACTTCAGCTCAGGTCATGGTCTCATGGCTCCTGGGTTTGAGCCCTGCGTCGGGCTCTGGGCTGACAGCTTGGAACCTGGAACCTGCTTCAGATTCTGTGTCTCCCTCTCTCTGTGTCCCTCCCCTACTCACGCTCTGTCTCTCAGAAATGAATAAATGTTAAAAAAAAATTAAAAAAAAACCTATATCAAACATGATTAACATTTTATTATTATATTTTGGATTTCATTAATAATAATTTTGCCATAGCTACATAATACTCGCAATTTGCCTTTTGGCCAAAACCTTGACCTAAAACATTGACCATATGCCCCTTTACGAAAGGTTTGCCAACCCATGCATTCATGAATGTTGCTGTAATAATTAATACGCACACCTGGCGACTCAGATAGTGACCTGGCTGGAGAAAAACCACACTGTGGCGACGCAGGCGACCACGCGGGTGATATACACAGCAGGCTTACCCTTGATCACCTACGGGAGCCTTCCTCCTTGATCCGGGTGAAAAATTTTGTCTCCCTTGTTCCAGGGGCAGCCATTCCCCTGAAGAGAAATCTCTCTCTTTAGCCAAGGAAACTGAGACGTGTTTGTTACAAAGAACTTTGCTTTTGATTTTATTAGGAGCCATAAACTCAGTGGAAAAATGGGCTTTTCATTTGATGAAATTGCTTTTCGCCTAATTCCTGTGGTGGGATGGGAAGGTGCAGAGACTTCGACTTAGGGAGCATCTCAGTCAAGTACGTAGTTCCTAGCTACTGCCTTCTGGATAACTGCACTTTCTGGCACAGATAAACGGACTATCGCACAACCTCACGTCTATGACATTCCACAAGCTCTCATTTAGTTTTACGTCGACACGAAGCAGCACGATTTAGCTCTCTTGTGTATATTTTCCACTAGAAAGATAAGTTTTACTCCATCCTGATGATACACAGTGAGTGTCCCTAAAAAGATGTTTTGTCCTTTTGGGTACAAAGACTTTAAAATTTAGCATGGGAGAAAACACAACGCGAATGAATACGTAGATTTTTGCGGGGAATATTTATGTTTTCTGCTTTTAATTTCTACCATGTTTTACCTTGACCGCTCCTGCTCATCCGCCCTCCTTTCCCCACTGACGTGACTACTTCTCTCTAGAACATACTTAGAACACCTGAGCGACAATTCCCACCAGTGTCCCTCACTGGCTCTCATGTTAACTAGGGGATGAGCCAAGGTTGTCTTCCTGGTATGTTCACTGATGGTTTTACTCATCCTCTGGACAATAGTTTACACTTTTATGGAAGCCTTACTTACTTTTTACAGGACATTTATTAATCAAAGCCTTGTTCGTAAAGCCTTTAGGTTAATGTGTGCCAATCTGTATTTCTGGTTTGGGCCCTTTTAAAATTTTTGTTGACTATATGTCGGCTTTAGCTATAAATAATATTTTCTTGCAAAACCGCCACCTTATTAAATCCCCATTTCAGGTGAACATGTAGTGAAATAAATAACATTCATCAGTTAAAATGTTAGACAGGCCCAAGGTGGGAAAAAAAAAAAAAACATGTTCAATATCAAATTGCTAACATATTTTGGAAAGTAATTAGAAAACAAATGTGTGGAAAGAAAGAAAACAATCTCCACAAAGAGGTGGTTGACAAAAAAAAAAAAAGAGACATCAATAGAGCATGTTAAGAATTTCCCTGAGACAAGATTTACTCAAGGTTTATTTAAGTTGGTCTTGCCACCTAGATAAATAATATATGATCTATCTGAAAGCAGATTATAAACTCAAATAATCAAGTCTAATAATGATTATTTTCTCCTTGAATAAATGTTATAGCTCATTTTTGCTCTTAAGCCTCGGATGGAAATGTGTTTTTTTTTTTTTTTTCCAAACAAAGATTATTCTTGTCTAACAAAGAGTTGCATTTCAAGGACAAAAATGAAGCGAAGCTAGAACCACAGATGTACAAGAAAATTTGAAAAAAATTAAATATTTCTTTGCCAATAGCTCATGCACACTTCAAAAATGCTTCTATAGGGGGGAAAAAAGCACATTTTGGGCTTAATTGGCATTGGTCCTCACAGGGCATTTCCCACCATTGGCAACCTACGGCGCGGGGCCGGAGGAGAGCAGAGGAGTCCAGCTATGTAAATAAATGCACACAGGGTGACACGAGGGTAGCAGCGGGTCCCCCAGCTGGGCTTGCAAGTGCTGCTGCAAGCACTTTACGTATTAAATCCGTCCATTTAATCCTCACGCAACTCTACGAGGTAGGTGCTAAGATCGCTCCCATTTTACAGATGGGGAAACCAAGGCACAAGTAAGTGACCCAGGGTCACGTCGCTAGCAAGTAGCAGAGGTAAGATTCAAATCCTGGCTCTTATTTTTTATTTTTAGGTAACCTCTATGCCTAGTGTGGGGCTTGAACTCATGACCCTGAGGTCAACTGTCACATGCTCCACCCACCCTGCCTGGCCCCGAGCCCTGGCTCTTAACGCGGCCCCACTTCTTGACCAGTGCTCAGGATCCACAGAGGGTTGGTGGTGAAGCGAGAACAAGAGCCAGGCTTCTGACTCATGCTCTACTTTCACACTGCAAGCAAGTGAGATGAGCATGAGAGACTGGGATGGAACCGAAGCACCGGGTTCAAATTCTGCCTCCAGTGATTCTTAGCTGGGTGCTGGGTTTTCCTAAACACTTGTCTTGCTTCTCAGTTCCTTCAACTATAAGGCAGGTAAGACCCGATCCACCTGTCTGGGTTGCTCTACAAATGAATGAATTCCATTGATTCCAATGAGAGTCCAGGGTTTTAATCAAGTTAGATGCTTCATGAACATCCTTTCCCTGGCTTTCATCACATATCTTAAACTTTTCTCTGTTCCCCGCTTATCCATAAACCCCTACAGCTCTATACATTCAAGGGGAACAGCCATTTGAAACAACTCGAATTAAATTTTGCCACGACTTCAAATTAATCATGATTCTGTTTTGCGCCATCCGTGGGGGAATGCACCGAACGAAATGTATTTCTTCAAAAGACATTTTACTAATTGTGTTTTCTAGTCAATTTAATGTCAGCCAGAGAAACATACAATTTGTAGACCGCTGAATATCTGATTTTAATTCCCAAGTCATCCATTACTTGCACATGATCTAAAAATACAATTAAAGACTGGTCTCCATTGTTTCTCTTAAACTCAACCAACTTTATTTATATAATTATTGTAAGTGGCTTTCCAGAACACAAAAGAATGATGAATCCCCAAAGTAAATCATGTCTCGAATTCGAAAACTACATGTAGGGAGGTGCAAAGGGGCCCCTAACATATCTTTCCAAGTCCTCACCTCCGGTACCTGTGGATGTGACTTTATCTGAAATAGGGTCTTTGCAGTTGTAATTAAACTAAGGACCTCAAGATGAAATCATCTTGAATAATCTTAGACCCTCGATCCAAGGACTGTTGTTCTTATAAGGACATCACGCGTCTTCATGTGTCTTTGAAAAGTGGGGGAGAAGGCGCATAAAGATGAGGGAGAGCTCGGATTGGCGTAACCAGCAAACAAGGAACACCTGGGCTAGCAGGAGCTGGAGGAGGCAGGAAGGATCTTCCCCGAGGGCCTTGGAGGCAGCGAGGCCCCAGTGACATCTTGTTTTCGGATTTCTGGTCTCCAGAACATGAGAGAAAAACTGTGTTACTCTAAGCCACAGATTTCGTGGCAATTTCTTCTGGCAGGTCTAGGAAATTAAGACGCTGTGTGTTTGAAGAGAAAGAGAAAAGCAGGGATACAATCCTCCTTAATGTACAGAACAACTTCAAAGTGCCCCCTCGCCTTTTGTTTTCCTTTCCAGACCAGTGAGAGGAAGATTTGAAAAAGAATCCTGAAAGCACCGTCTGAGCACAACAAAAAGAAAGCAAAAGAAATGTGGGTTCTACAAGCATCATTTAAGAAAATGTAAGCCTTTAAAACTACCCATTTCAATAAGAACAAAAATCTCTGGTGTTTTTTTTTTTTTTTTTTTTTTTTTTTTTTTTTTTAGATTTTATAATTTCCTTCTTTGAGGAAGAGTAAATATTTGACTTAGAAAAGAAAACATTCTGATCTCATTTGTTAATTAAAAAAGAAAAAGCAACATGAAAGAAGCGCAGAGGAGCTTTGGCCCCAAAAACCACACGGGGAAGTTTCCAGGTGCTGCCGGAGGTGGGGTGAGGCTGCCGACTTGGGGGACACTGGCCCCCCGGGCACGTCCTCTTTCCGAGACACCCACCCCTCCTCAAACTCTTTTCGTTCTCAGTAAACCCCCACGTCCTCCTTTGTGCTGCGAAGCCACTGTCCTCTCTTCTCTGTCCACGTCTTTTCTCACCGATTTCACCTCCACTCAACGTCTCTGTGCTGTTCCAGCATCTTCTCAAGAAGGTCCCGCATCCCACACTGTGCTTCCTGTGAGCTCACGTGTCTCTGGGCTACAGGCCCCAGATGCGTCCACCAGTGGTCACGGGTGACGTGCAAGACACTGCTTGTCCTCGGCTGTCATTCTACTCAACCTCTTGGCAGCACTAACGACCTTCTCCCCTCTTCTCGAGTGTCCACCCCCAAACTATCTTCATCTCCCCCCTGCCTCTGAGTGCTCGCTGCACCTCCTTCATGGGACCGGTCTCCTTTCCGGTCATTCATTCATTCACTCGATTGTTCAACAACTACTCGCATAGCGCCTAGATGTGCCGGAAAGAGAACAAAGAAAGAAGACCTTCCCCCACGGAGCTTGAATTTGATGGGGAGGCAAGGGGTAGGAAGGATAAAAGTATACTGGGATGTCCTGAGTGCTAAAGGGGAAGAGTAGGAAATAAGATGGAACAGGGGTAAAAGCTGGTGTCCAGGGGGACATAGGAGAGATGTCACCGTTGCTGTCACGAGAGGGGATGGGGGCAGGGACAGAACTAAAGCCTGGGATCAACACCCACCAGTTACTGCAATACAGGTGGTGGTTACAGTCCAGATGGGCACACAGGGAAGTCGGTGAAGACTACAGAGACGAGGCCAAGGACTGTGCCTGGGGCATCCCGACATCTTCTACTTTCCCCATAGGTCTCTCCGTGTGGCTCCTGGGGGTCCTGCTCACAGCCCCTTTCTGTTTCCTAGGCTGATTCTCTCTCACTGCTCATCTCATAAACGACAGCAGCCCAAGGGCTCATCCTGGTCTCCCCCATCCTCACCTTCACCTACTCCCATGGTGCTCCCATCCCACCCACGACTTCAATCACACTAGGGTGCAGACTAAGATGATGATATACTTTGTTGTCAAAACGGGGACAACTCTGAGCCTGGATCAGGGGGGATCGGATGATACATCAGACTTGGCTTGGGTACATGAGAACGTGCGGTTGCTTGACTCTACATCCAAATGCCAATTGGTTTCGTACTGTTGAGGAGAGCTCCTCCTGAGCCTCTGTGGTTCTCCAGTCAGACGTCTAAGTGACGTTTCAAGTCAAACTGTGGCTGTGACATCTCCTCCAGAACTGTTCCTCTTACCATCTTCAGTATCCCAACCCATGACTACTCCAATCAGGCAGTGGCCGGGGCCTAGAGCCTGCACTGACCTGTCAACGAAGCCTTCCACCTCCATCTGCAAAATACACCTGCAGTCTGAGCACTCATTACTTCTACCCCCGTACCACACTGGCCTGGGGCCACCGTCATCTCTCCCAGATTACTGTGACAGCCTTCCTCCTGGTGTCCCTACTTTGGATCTTGCTCGAGTCTACTTTCAAGGAAGCAGCCGGGGGCGCCTAGAAGGAGGAGTCGGTTAAGCGTCTGACTTGGGCTCAGGTCCTCATCTTATGGTTTGTGAGTTCCAGCCTTGAATCAAATGACAATGTGGAGGCCTGATTGGGATTCTCTCTCTCCTCTCACTCTGCCCATCCCCCACTAGTGCACGCTCAATCTCTCTCTCTCTCTCTCAGAAATAAACATTAAAAAAAAAAAAAGCAGCCAGAGTGATCTACCTCAGAGCTACGTAAGACCCTGCCGTTCCTGTGCCCAACCCCTCTGAGGCTTCTTCATCCCACATGGAGGAAGAGCCAAAGTCCGTGCCTCAGCCACACCCGAGTTAAAATCTGATGCTTTCAATGAGGTAATTTATTTCTGCCTTTTTCTTTCTCATCCATTCAAGCAGATTTCGCTGTGGATTTCAGAATACTTAAATTCCAGCCGTATCTTCTTTAAATCAAAAGGAACACAGGCCAGCAAGAACTCATAGTGATTAGTCCCAGAGCAGACCAGATATCAATTAGTGTGCTCCAGCTGCCATAAAAAGTACCTCAGACTTGGCGACTTAAACATAGCCATGATCTGTCCCAGTTCTGGAGGCCGGGAAGTCCCAGATCAGGCACCAGCATGAGTGAGTTTTGGTGAGAGCTCTCTTCCTGGCTTGCAGACAGCCCCCTTCCTGCCGTGACCTCACATGGCAGGGAAAGAGAGAGAGCGCGCACTCCGGTATCTCTTCCTCTTTCCAAGAGCACCTGTTCTACCAGATTGGGACTTCAGCCTCATGACCTCATTTAATCTAATCATCTGTTTTGAGGCTCTGTCTCCAAATAGTCACTTGGAAGGGGTTAGGGCTTCACCACATGAATCTGGGGAGGTGCGGTTTGGTTCTGAGCAGTAGATGAGAGTCCATTTGCACATTCTTCTTATGCTCCCCACTGCGATCACCACTACCACAGCTGTGGGCCTCAGGCCTCTTCCTTCCCCCAGTTCTTCCCTGAAGATCTTGCTCTGTCCCAGCCCTGGAGGCTATTAACCAGACCAGTCTCCTCCTCCCATCCTCAGTCCCCCTCAATTGTGTATCTTCAACTCCTGGACACGACAGTGAGCAAACAGGGCAGGGACGTGGAGAGCAAGGGGTGGAGAAGGGCTCCCTCCCGACCAAGGTGGGAACAGGTGCAACAGCTTGGCATTGCCCAAAAAATGATGGCGAAATATGAAATAAAGCAAAGGCAAAAAAATAATCATAAATCAGGATTTATCTTCTTTGAAATAATAGGTAACGTGTTCACCACACACAGAATCATCAAGATAAATCACAGTTAGTGGACTTGCAGCTAGTCAATTATTTAAAAAAAAACAAAAACAAAAACAACAAAATCCAAAACAAAACCCAAAAAGGCACCCTTCAAATCCCAAGAAAACAAAATCCAAACAAACAAAAAGAACCAAAACTATATCAAACATTTTATCTTTTTGGCCTTGTGATAAGTGGCTCTTTGCTCCTTGGGGGAAATGTTTTCTTCACCTTTCAGAAATAATTATAGAAGCTTAGTAAATTCCAGAGGATATAAGCTCAGTGAGGAAGAGGAAAGGTCATGTATGTTTACACTTCAGACTGAAAGAGGCTTGAGTAAGCCGTGTTTTAGGAGAAGTTCATGACATCCATCAGCTTTTATAAGATGTTCTTTTAACTGACACTGTTATCCCCATGAAAGATGTTAGTGCTACTGAAACCAGACAATCATAGGACGTAGTATTCTAGGAAGCAGTAGGAAATGCTGGCTGATAGCAAAAACTTGAAGGGTTGTAAGAATAAAGTCAACCCTTGGACACTGGACCTGTTTTCCTAATGTGTATATTGGTTTGCAAAGGTTACCAGAACAAAATACCACAAACTGGATGGCTTAACCAACAGATACTTGGTTTCTCATGGTTCTGGAGACTGGAAGTCCAAGATCAAGGTATGAGCAAGGTTGGTTTCTTCTGAGACCCCTGTCCTTGGCTTGCAGATGGTGGAGTTCTGGCTGTACCCTCACATGGTCCTTCTTCTGTGCGTGCACATCCCTGGTGTCTTTCTGGTGTTCAAATGTCCTCTTACGAGGGTGCTAGTCATATTGGATTAGGGACCACCTAATGGGTTATTTAACATACCGTGTATATTGGTTTCAGGAGTAGGACCCACTGATTCATCACTTACATGTAACACCCAGTGCTCATCCCAACGAGTGCCCTCCTTAATGCCCATCACCCATTAGAACATCCCCCCACCCTCCGCCCCTCCAGCAACCCTCAGTTTGTTCTCTGTATTTATGGTTTTCCTCTCTCTCTGTTTTTATCTTATTTTTCCTTCCCTTCCCCTACATTCATCTGTTTTGTTTCTTAAATTCAACATATGAGTGAAACATATATTTGTCTTTCTCTGACTTTTTCGTTTCGCATAATACGCTCTAGTTTCATTCATGTTGCTGCATATGGCTAGACTTTATGTTTTAGACCAGTTTTAGGTTCATAGCAAGATTGAGTAGAAGGTACAGAAATTTCCTACATTCTCCCTGCCCCCACACACATATTGCCACTATGAACACCCCTACCAGACTGGTTCATATGAGCAAATGACAAACCTACACTAAGACACCATCATCGCCCAAAGTCCACACCCTAGAGATGACTCAGTAAGCTTGCCTGATTTACATTAGGATACACTCTTGGTTATGTAGAGTCTGTGGGTTTGGACAAATGTATAATTACATGAATTCACCATTATAGTATTTAACAAAGTAGTTTCACTGCCCTGAAAATACTGGTTTGTAAAGGACCAAAGAAGGTATACTTAATAGGGAGACATAAAAGGGATGAACATTGATACATCCTCCCACTAGAAAGATATTTTAGGGTTGGTAGGGCCAAGAGAATCATGTATCCCTTCGTAAAGCACCCTTGTAAGAAGTGGATCTGATTGGCTCCAGGCCCATCAAGATGCTCACTGTGGCCTTTGTTTACAGAGCCCTAAGGACAGCCGCTGGCAGTCAGCGCTCAGACGTGCACACCGTTAAGATGTGACTACTGTATATTTCCTGGGTGTGCGGAGTCAACATTGATTTGGTCACCCAAGCAGATACGATTTACATCTCTTTTTTGAATCAATTAATTGTGATAAGAATGAGGCTTTCACAAGTAAATTTAAGTCTTGCATTTAATATCTCTAGAATAATGAACCATGAGCAAATCTCATACTTGCAAATTATCACTTTTCCATCTTCGTTACACAGGTTTGCCTACAACCTTAGCTAACAACAATCAATGTCCCTGCTACTGTGCTGTCCACATGTCAAAATGCATCTTTGCAGCAACCTTTTACTCAGAACTCAGAAAACCATGTTAAATTTTGCCCCAGTATAGTACTTCCTTTCCCTCACATCTTTTCAAGATCGAAGAGTGACCAATTAACACCCTAGAGATGACCCAGCAAGCTTGCCTGATTTAATCCTCAAAAGCTAGCCTTAAAAATCTTCCCCAAATGCTGTCCCTTTTACAATTGTTATTTGCCTTTTACCACGGCCCTTATTTTTAAACCATGTTTACTTGAGAAATTCTGAGCAAGTTTTAACCACAGTGCTTAGTCCAGTAGTTAAGTAGAAGAATCCTGTCTTTTCAGTTAGGTACAGTGTGGACTTTGTTCCCCTCCTGTACTGGAACTGTAACAGTGGTCCGTGCCTAGCATACAAATAAACAATCTCTTGGTACTGCCTTTGGTATAAAGAGTGTAAGTAAACCAAAGAGGAGTTCCTGCCACTGTAAACCCAGGAGGAAAAAAAAGGAAGAAGGCAATCAATAAATTTGGAATTCACAATAAGGAGGCCAATTTAAAGAAATACATCTTAGGTTATTTAGTAATTTCTATAAAAAATAGAAAAAATTAAACTACATATAAAAAATTCAGGGCTGACTTGATCCCTTCCTTCCTCCCTCCTTTCTTGTCTTCCTTCTTTCCTCCCTCTCTCCCTTCATTTCTTCCTTCCTTTCTTTATTTCCAAAGAGTGAAAGTTGGGGAGGGGCACAGAGAGAGAGAGAGAGAGAGAGAGAGAGAGAATCTCACGAGAGAATCCCAAGCAGGCTCCACACTCAACGTGGAGCCCTACGCGAGGCTCCATCCCACGACCTGGGATCATGACCTCAGCTGAAATCAAGAGTCAGATGCTCAACCGACTGAGTCACCAGATGCCCCAGGACTGACTTGATTTACCTAAAACTAAAGGAAAATGGATCCCTCAGACTAAACTGGCCGTTCCACAACACTGGCCTCATGCATCTGTTCACCTCCTCCAGTTTGTACGGAATTGTGTTTCTTGTCCGACTCCCCGGCAACGAAGTTTGGGGAATGCAGTAGGGGATTAGGATGCCTCACCATAAAACCGTTCCTCTAACATGGAGGCGGTCACTCTGCAGAGAAAACCCCGCAGGCTCCCCCCACACAGCGGAGCGCGGCCCCCGGCCTGAGCCTCCCTCTCCTCCCCTGTGGGCCGCACCAGTGGGGGATGCACGAGGCACTCCCGCGCTGTGGGAAGTCTCCCGTCCCACGGAGAGCACATGGTACACGGTCTGCCCTTCGGACTGTTTGACGGTACAAAGCAGTGCGGAGCTGTCAGCACTGAGAGCCCAGTGTGGGCCGCAGGGGTGCGGGCTGAGGGTGGTACGGGTCACAGGGGTGCGGGCTGCGGGGGCGCCAGAGGCCGTGAGGGCACACAGGGCAGGCCTCACTCTCAGGTTCCAGCCCACTGGCACTCTTGGTGGGAGTGCGCTCTCGGCGGGAACTGTCACTCTTGCCGGCTGGCTGAGGTGGGGTGACGGCAGAAACCAGAACTGGGCTGCCTTTGTGTCACAAGCATTTGCAGACTGACAGTCAGGCTTCTCTGAGTCCTTTCTCAGGTAAGCCTTCACCTTGGCCCTCGTCCGGGCCGAGTCCAGTTTTGGCAAGAAGCCTGCTGTCGGTTTGGAGAGAACACCTCACCCTTGGATCAGAGCTGACCAACTTCCTCATCCCCACTCGCTCCCAGGAGAGACAGGAGCACCCTGGCTGCCCGGAGCAAGAACCTGGCCGAGTCAGTTTGGCAGGAAGACCCCCTACCCTCGGGGCATCTTCTTAGGGATCTGCTGCCCCCTGGCCTCCTCGGCCCCCACCCCACCAGTCTGGGGGTGCTCAGGATCGAGCCCGGTTCCACGCCCAGGGCTCCCTTCCCCCACTGCCATCGTTTCTGGATAAAATCTGTTTTAATGTTTTAACTGCAGTCCAGCTCTGGTTCTCTTTGACAGACACCAGTCTAAAAATCATCCTGAAAAAGAGTGGAGGCAGGTCAAAGTTCAGGGTACCTCTGGCTCTCACCATATGCTTACTGAACACACAGGTACATCTTCCTCAGTCTACCCACCCCATCAGGGACGGACGCCTTCCACCTGGCGGGTAGTCCTGCGGTTCCAGATTTCACCCAACTCTCTCCTCTGAACTTCACAATATTACTTTAAAAAAGGAATTTTGGAGGCGCCTGGGTGGGGCAGCCAGTTAAGCACCCAACTTCGGCTCAGATCACAGTTTGTGGGTTCCAGCCTCGCATCAGGCTCTGTGCCGACAGCTCAGAGCCTGGAGCCTGCTTCAGATTCTGTGTCTCCCTCCCTTTTTGCCCCTCCCTCGCTTGTGCTCTGTCTCTCTGCCTCTCAAAAATGAATAAATGCTAAAAAAATTTTTTTTAAATAAAAAAGGAATCTTTTAGTACTCACGCTGGTGTTTCCTTTGGTTTGTAATACATGTGGCTGGAAGGAAAAAATCAATCAAATTGGGCCTAAACACAGCCACCGAGGTGTAATGTAGCTGTTGGCATGCATGGATTAAATTGGAAGATGCTATTTGAGAAGCAGCTTGTAAAAATTAGAATCCGAAAGCCCCATAACACATAATAACATTTTTAGTCTCATTCTTTTCTTAAGAAAATCCGCAGTGTCCTGAACACTCTTCTAAGCATGCTTTTTCCCCTTCACATGTATTCTTACGAGTGTCGTTATTATTTAATTTTAGGGCAATTTGTGCTGACCATCCTTGACTTTTACGAAACACTGCAAGGCACATACTTAAGAGCGTTAAGGAAGAACACACTTCACATCCTTTGTGCAGTGTACGTTCAACAACCTGCTTTGGGTTTCAAGGAAGAGTTGTTTGAAGCGAGGACACTAGTCTGACAGCCAAAGTGTACTTGTTGGAAGAGAAGCTCTGACAGGAAAAAAAAAAAAAAAAAAAAAAAAAAAAAAAGGCTTTTGGAATGGCTTTTGGAATGATAAAGAAAATCTTGGCTTTGCAAATCAAACATAAGCCCGGCTTAGAGAAGTTACGAAGAGCCTTAGGCGTGGAAGGAATGCCAGATGTAATTCCCTCTGGACCAGGAAGAAGAGTTCTGGAAAAAACACCTGAGGAGAATCCCAGGAGTCCATGGATGCTAGTGTGAGGTACCGTCTCTACTTTCTGCCCCCTTAAATTTAGGGACCTAAATAGTGGGTTTCCCCTTGCCCCTGCAGAGAGCAGACAGGTGGCCATTCTGCACTAAGCTGGCCTGAGAGCAGGAGAGCTGAACCACCCCCTGCGCCATCTCCTTCCTCCCTTTCCAACCTGAGTCCTCCTGAGCTCCTGTGAGCCCTGGCGCCTTGCCTGCTCCCCACAGAGAAAGTAGTTGAGGATTGAAAGCAGGGGTGTAGTTCTGGGAGTGGGCCAGGGGAGACCTCAACATATGTGTTAAACACAAGGTGATTTTAAAAATCATTAAGGATAGGGGCGACTGGGCGGCTCAGTCAGTGGAGTGACCGGCTTCAGCTCAGGTTGTGATCTCACAGTTCATGAGTTCAAGCCCTGTATTGGGCTCTGTGCTGACAGCTCAGTGCCTAGAGCCTGCTTTGGATTCTGTGTCTCCCTCTCTCTCTCGGCCCCCTCCCCTGTCTCTCTCCATGTCTCAAAAGAGAATAAATGTTAAAGAATAAAATAAAATAAAAATCATTAAGAATACACACCTTCGTGTTAGTGTGTATAAGGCAGCAGAGACGGATGTTGATAAATGGAGATGCCACAACCTGAAGGCAGAAGTAATAGTACAAATGAAAGAAGCAAAGGTGCTGAAAAAAATAAGTGCTTTTCTAGAAAGTCATATTCATATAAAAAAAATAGATCCCTACCTCACACTATACTCGACAGTATTTTTGCAATACATTAGAGAACAAATCTGAAGGGGTAAATCTTAAATGTTCCAATAATAAAGGAGAATGATACTATGAATTGAGCATAGGGTATGATTTCTTAAAAAGAATATATAAAGGACAAAATTTGAACACATTGAAATTTAAAAGTTAAAAAATAACAGAAAGAGATGCAGCACAGATTGGAAGAATATGTTAGAATCTACGTAACATCAAGAATGTACAAATACCTTCTCTGTATATTAATAATGGCTTTCATTTATTGAGCCAACCCTGTTTGAGTAGTTCATATATATTAATTTATTAGGAAAATACAACTCTGACAGAGTAGATAACTGCATTAGTCTTACTTTGAAGACTCGATGAAACTACTGATGATAAAGATTAAATCTGAGCAGGGCCACGTGACTAGTACATGTGGGATCTTCACCAGGGAGCCTGATCCCAGAGTCCTCACAAGTAATCCAACAGTAAAATGGAAGAGGCTATACACGGGCAGTTCACAGACAACTAGCAATTCTGGACACATGCTAAACTTCAGCAATAAAGTGGAACAACAGACCCATCAAGGTGGCAAAGATTTAAAAGGCTGACAATAGCAAGAGTTGGCCATAAACTGAGAGCACAAGTGAAAATTGGCACGGCCATTTTAGACAACAAATCAAAGGTTAACTCTTAAATTGAAAGACGCACGTCCCTCTGGTCCAGCGATTATAATGTCCCACAGTCATCCAAGGACACACATGGAGGACAGTCATTACTTGTTAAGTATCCACTGAGAAGAGCATGGAAACCATCTAAATGTCTATCAAAGAACAGATAAATGCACTGTGGTCTATGCGTGCAATGGGATACTACAGAGCAGAAAGAGGCGTGAAATATACAAACACACATCCATGTGGGTAAATCTCAGTAACAATGTTGAATCACAAGAGTAAGTTTCAGGGGGTGCCGGGGTGGCTCAGTTAGTTAAGCGTCCTACTTCAGCCCAGGTCATGACCTCACAGTTCATGAGTTCATGCCCCACGTCAGGCTCTGTGCTGACAGCTTGGAGCCTGGAGCCTGCTTCATTATCTGTGTCTCCCTCTCTCTCTACTCGTTGCTCACTCACACACACTCTCTCTCAAAAATAAACATTAAAAATTTTTTTAAAAAGTAAGTTTCAGGTGGATCTATTATCTACAACTATATCCATACCGATGTAATACGGTGCTGTTATGGT
Organism: Paguma larvata; assembly: GCA_030068075.1. NCBI lineage: Eukaryota > Metazoa > Chordata > Mammalia > Carnivora > Viverridae > Paguma > Paguma larvata. The sequence goes on from CM057826.1 coordinate 8,194,673, forward strand.
ATTTTATGTGTCAACTTGGCTAAGCCAGGATATTCAAAGATTTGGTCAAGCACTGTTCTAGATGTTTCTGTGAAAGTATTTTTTTTTTTTAGGTGAGATTAACATTTAAGTCAGTGACAATGAGAAAAGCAGATTGTTCCTCATAACGTGGGTGGGGCTCATCTAATCAGTAGAGGGCCTGTATTAAAAAGACTGACTTTTTGGAAGAAGAGGGAATTGTGTCAATAGACTGCCTTCGGACTCAAACTTCAACTCTCTCCTGGGTCTCCAATCTACCAAATTTCCAGGCCAACCCTGAACATTTTGGTCTTGCCAACGCTTCACAAATTCCTGAACAAACGAACATAGGAAAACCTTTCTTTATCCATATATCCTGTTAGTTCTGTTTCTTTGCAGAAGTCTGACATTCAGAGACGCTGAAGATGTGTTTAAAACGCACAAAGCGTATTGGACACACGCGTGTGTGAATGACACGCCTGGATCTGTAAGTGACAGTGTCCTGCTGAACCATGGGTGTGCACAAAGACAGCCCTGGAAGGAATGGTTTTTTTAAAAAAAAGTCATATTAACATGACAAAAGTGCCGGGGGACAGACTGAGACAATTTTGAGAGCTCCACTTAAAGCGAGTTTCATTTTTTGGGGAGCGAAAACCTGCTTCATCCTGTAGCTGAAGATGAGTCCATTTTCCTCAATTATAATTTGAATCACTGGACCAGTTCTGAAGACTGTATAGAAAGTGTTACATCAGAATAAAAACTCCGCATCAGTCAGCTGATAAAGTAAATGCAAATTACCCATTTTCCCAGGCCGTCGTGTTTTTTTTTTTTTATTTTGTAACAGAAACTAATTTCTATTCTGATGTGTATTAAAATTTACAATGTGTTTTTTCATTACGAATTAGAGAAAAATATGCTGTCTTGGTTTCTGGACCATGTCAGGCATCATTCAGGTCTGACGAATAATTCAACGCATTCGAAGTTATTATGCTACTGTAGGCAGGCTCGTGGCTGCAGGTGATTTCTCATATTTTGCATAAAATATGACACCAATATTTTAAGGGGCTGCGGCATGGGGACTGCTGTTCTATATTTAACGTCCTGGGAGAGCAGGATTCGAAAAGAAACACAAACACCGAATGACACTGATAGACTGAAAATCATCTACGTTCATGTTCTTCTTTTGTGCAGAAACAGGTCATAAAATATTTTCTAGTGTGCCTTCAAGTCATTTCTTTAAAGATGACTTGGAAAAAAACAATTGCTAATTAATTTTAACACCATGTCAATTATGTTAATAAAATTTTAATTAAAATCCTTGTGATGTAAATCAGTCTCTCTTTGTGTGTTGTGAAAGGGTACATGTGTTAATTATGATATAGGCTAGCAGCCATCAGATCCTTATTAACTTTATCGTGAACCTATGCGGTGGGCTTGGTTGTGTACAGATCTTTTGACAAGCGTAGTTCTGCCTGCCATAAGTACTGGACGAATTATTGGAGATAGACTAGTATTTAAGGTACTACAGGGGTAAGCTAATTGATGTTCATTATGGAACTGAAACAGCCCAGAAGGCAGAACGAGACTGAAGGTTAAGAACTAGCTTTTTTAAAGGGCACGTGCAACAGAGGAGAGGGCAGTTCGGACGCTATCCCATTTTAGGTCGATTACATGTGATTGCACAATGAAAACAAATACAAAACTTCGGCAGCATCTACGCTGTAAGCTAGAAGGGTTACTTGGGGGGATATCAAGAATGCTGTGATTTCAGCTGCTGTGGAAAGCGGAAAAGTCCCTGTTACCTGCCTGGCCCTGGGCTGGGGTCTGGGGACACCATGAAAGAAGACGTAGACCTTCCTTCCAGCAGGGTGCTGCCTGGCAGAGACAGCAAGGCAGGGACGGCCCTTGGGTAGCAGAGAAGCTACCACCTGACTTCGGGCTCCTAACTTGTCATCTTCGTGGCTCAGGAAGAAAACAGAACGAGAAGAAGAAACGGCCCCTCAGAAAGAGAACCTTTATTTCGATGATCGCGCGTCCCGATGCATGGCAAACGGCTTCTTTGTACACCCACGACGGAAATCAGTGCAAGGAGACATCGGCTTGTCCTGACTCCCAGGAAACACGGAGGGTCGCTGGGGTAGCGAAACTCCCCTGCTTCTCCATCATGCACATACAATCAGCGAACCAATCTATGTCGAGAAAACCGAGCTCTGGAAAAATTCCACGTGCACCTATTTGCTTATAAATCTGAAAAGTCTATCGTTAGGATTTTGCACCTCTGAATTCCACCAAGGGAAGAAGAAAACATTAAAACCTAGCAGGTTCTAAGGCGCTAAATCTTCCTGCATGTATGAAAACACTTGTGTTTGAGCCCTCCCTTCAGGAGGAGCCAAGACTGATGTCTGTGTGTCCTGGAGAAGCCCATCTGAATGGGGGCCCCTTCTGTAGGAGGGACTGGGGCCCCTGGGGCTTTACCCTGCCTGTCAGCTGCATACCTAATTTCCAGGCTGCGTTCACGACCGGATTCCTGAAGTGATCAGTTATGAGAAGCCAGGGATGTAAATGAACCTCTGTGTTCGGCATTCTTCAAAGAAAAATAAATAATTCAAATGAGATAGAAAGAATGGCTTTTCTGTGTGGAAAACAAATAATTCTCACTTGTAAATACAGTTTTCTATTCTACAAAACAAGGACACTCAAGGGAATATCAGATAAATTGGTCTAACAAAAGAAGAATACGCCAAAAAAAATTTTTTTTTAAAGCTAAGAGCCGCGATGGGGGCAGGATGGGGTGGTGGAAGGAACAGGCTTCTGTTAGGTCTCAGGATCCTGATTCCACTCTGGCTATGCCTTCACGAGGTGGAAAGCACCCAAGTCCCAACTGTGTGACAGGCATGATGGGTGCCACGGGGGGCCTGGCAGAAGCTTTTGGGTGTCGCATGGCTACCTCAGATTTCAGCCTCTGCTACAGGGGACGTTTCCCTGTGAGCTCAGATGAACTCCTGTGTAGCTGCCGTGATCTCGCAGCTTTCTGCCTAGGGCACCCAAACCAAGCTAGGGCACCAGTCCACCTGCTACAAGGACGCGCAGTCCAGACGTGCAGGAAGTTAATGCCTCCACGCAACCTGCAACCACGGGAGGCTGGTGGTAAACAGAGAGCGCCCCCCACCCCGCCGACCCCACCAGGGCAGGCGCTGCTCATGCTGCTGAGAAGGACTAGCACAGCAAGCCCTGATTCCGCATCGTCAGCAGTGACCTTGGTGGTGGACCCTTAGACCGTTCTTCCCTCCTGTCTTGCCTCACTCTCCCTGCTTTCTGGAATCACCACGAAAATCCACAACCTGCACCCAGATCCTTGTCTCAGGTTCTGCTATTAGGGGTCCAGACTTTGGACAGAGCTAGAGAAGAGAGAACACCAATGAATTTGCAAGGTTGCTTGGTGAAGCCAGGGTGGTCACAGAGGAGAAGAAAGAGCAGGCCCAGCCAAGGAACCGGGGCCGGTGGGGGGGGGGGGTTGTTGGAGATGAACAAGGGCGGGTGAGGTCAGATGCTGGCCTGCAGGTGGTCAGGATTCACCGTGGGCTGAACATCAGCCTGGGCTCCTGAGACTGCTGATGTTTCCCAAGCAGCTGAGTGGTCAAGTCCCCTGGGACTCTGGCCACAGCACCTGACCGCCATTTTTTTCCATCATTTTTTTCTTGCAACCTTTGGTAAAAAAAAAAAAAAAATTCTACTTGGCAGCCAGAGAACCTTCACGTGTACACATCTATCTATCTATCTACTAGACATTGATTGGACATCTAAATGAAGAAAAGGCCATAAAACTTCATTTTTCCTTCATGCGATGCAATGTGACATCACCTCTCTCTCTCTCTCTCTCTGTCTCTCAATACTATGTTTTACAAAACTGATTTCACAGCTCTTACTTAATAGGTTGCAATCTGCAGTTTAAAAGTCACTAGTCTTGACTAGTCTTCATGGGAATTTGAGGAACCCATACCCCCTCTCTGCGTCTCCCTGTCTTTCTCGGTGCGATAATGGAGCGGAGATGAATGACAGTAGAAGTCCTCCCTGCCCCCCAGAGACTTTAACGATTCTGTGTTAAATTCATGAAATAGTGTCCGATCATAGACTCCATAGTCCATTACTGTTAGTGGTTAAGGGAAAACACAGTATTAGTAAAAAATTGTGTGTCACATTATTTTTTTCAGAAAATGTTTACTAAGATGTTGTATATCCTTTTAGTAATATTACACTTTCATATTTAGAATTCGAATATAAATTAAAAGTCATAAAATAGTTGCAAAGACATAGGTTTCATTCCATTTCTTGATCTCTCATGTACTCGAGACTTTTTCTCCCCCTTCAAATCATCAGTTCTGCTTCTGCCACCACATTCTTCTTGCTCTATTGCCCTGAAAGTAACCACATGTCTTTGTACTTGATGGTCCTCTCGCAGAGCTAAGGACAATCCGCCGGTCTCAGCTCCAGCCTATCTTCCCCCTCCCTGCCTCCCCTGGGGCCACGTCCCCGCCACGGTCCGCACACCACCTGCACGGGCCTCAGTAGCTCCTCATGCTGTCACTTCTTCATGCAGCTCTGATGCCTCAAGACGAAACCTGTTTTATTCTTCTTACTATCCACAGCACCTAATACGGCACCTGACACAATCCTGCAAGGGGCCATCAAATGTCCATGACAGGTACAAAACATATTCTGTCTCCTGTGTTTTCACTCCGATGGTTGTGGGTGCCTATACCCTGACCTCAGGCCCTGATGTTATTTTTCAGTGAAAGAGCAACTGTTCAGTGGCACAAAGGAAAACATACCTCATATGGTATCCTGTCTTAGCAAATTAAATTTGGTCAAAAGAGAACAGCAGAGTACTGGGGAAGTGATCCAGAGCCCACTCACAATACAGCGATTCCTCACCATCAAAGCAGCGTTCTGCACGAGGAGGGATGAATTCCCCCACAGCTCAAATCCTCAGGTGTTCTCCTGTGTCAGTCGAAATCCTTCAGATGCAAGTGACGAAGATACAAGAGGAAAAAGCAACAAACACACAGCAACGGCAGCTCCGCCACAGCCCATGGGTATCTGTAACCTACGGAGGAGCAGGAAGGAGCCCCAGAGTTCCTCTCTCCTGGGGCTGTCTCTGCTTCTCTCATCTCTTCCAAGGCCATGGTTGGCTCCCGCTCCTCACCCTTCACCGCCAGAGGTAAATGTAGACCATCCCCTTGGGTTCTAAACCAGGGAAGGGCTCTCAGGGGGGTCCACCTGCGGCAGGTGCCTGTCACTTGAGTGTGGGATACTATGATCAGTCACCTCTGGAAAATCACCAGGACCATGTGGCCTCAGAAAGTGGCCACTCCCGTTTAAACTGCATGGAGAGGGGCGCCTGGGTGACTCAGTCAGTTAAGTGGCCAACTTCAGCTCAGATCATGGTCTCATGGTTTGTGGGTTCAAGTTCCACGTCTGGCTCTGTGCTGATAGCTCAGAGCCTGGAGCCTGATTCAGATTCTATGTCTCCCTCTCTCTCTGCCCCTCCTCCACTTATGCTCTGTCTCTATCTTTATTATTATTGTTTTTTAAATGTTTATTTATTTTTGAGAGAGAGAGAAAGATAGAGTGTGAGTAGGAAAGGGGCTGAAGAGAGAGGGAGACACAGAATCCAAAGCAGGTTCCAGGCTCTGAGCTGTCACAGCCCAATGGGGGGCTGGAACTCGTGAACCTCGAGACCATGACCTGAGCTGAAGTCGGACGCTCAACTGACTGAACCACCCAGGCTCCGCTCTTTTATTTTTTTAAAGTAAGTTCTACAGCCAGGATGGGGCTTGAACTCACAATCACAACCCAGAGATCAAGAATTGCATGCTCTACCCACTGAGCTAGCTGGGTGCCCCCTGTCTCTTAAGCTGTATTTTAAGCCATATGAGAACAAAGTAGGTTTTTAATTTTATAAAGAGCTACATATGAGCTATGTAACAGGTCGCTCATTTCACAAGAAGGGCCACACTGAGGACACATGTGATTGTTTCTTCTCAGCACTTTCATTGGGCGGCTCACACAGAGACAATGCATTCTGCACTCGCCTTCCATTCCAACAATAAAAATAGTTGGTTGTCTTTCACCGTTTCTACTCGATTCCTTTAAGCAACTATCACTTTTAGACTGAGAATGTTTGATCTGTATATGAATGACTTCATATGAATAAATATCCCTCATTTCATGGTGTCAGATGAAGAAATAATCTTGAATGCAATGATCTTCGACTTCAGATAGGGTTCTTAGAAAACTATAAAAGGATTAGATAAAGGGATCGATTTCATCGAGAGCATCTGTCTTACCCATTGTCGGTCCTTCTACATGATTTCTGAAGTCAACCTGGTGCTTTGGTCTGAGTCTCATGCTCAGATCCTTCTTTGACAATAAGAGATGAATCAAAATCTGAGACTTTTAAAAAAGATCCTTATGGCTTTAACAGAAGGTAACCTTGGTTGTTTCTTTCACTTAATATAGCAGAGCAGGATACACCGGGCCCCTAACAAGGGACATGGGACGGCAGCTGGTTTCGTGAAGTTTAATTAAACTGTTGATTTTAGCAGAATCCTGGGGAATTAACATCTCACCTACAGTAGAGCCATGACAGATTAAGCTATTGGGGAGAGAGAAGCAGGACACTTGCAGAGAAGCTAAGAGAAAGCGATCTGATATTAACCATCTGCAGGGAACAGCGGTGTCCCCTGGCTGGTGTCAAGTAGTCTCCTGCCACCGCTCCTGAGCCAGGTTCACCTGGGGATGCCACCATTGACACCTGCTGCCAGCTGAGACCAGCTGTCCAACCCCGAGAGCCATTTCTTCCCACAAATCATTTCCCCTCTGAAATTCCATTTATTTATTCTTTTTTTTTTTTTCCAGTAATGCCACACTTTCCCATTGTCCCAGGCAGGCACATTTGGTAGTGAATCGTGATGGTCCTCTCACTGTTGCTGTCGTTTCCACATACCGTCCTGATTTCCTCCACGGGGCTTCCTCCTCTTCACTGGCCCCAAGTTTTAGCCTTCTTGTGGGTGAAGTTCAGCATTCTATGCGTTCCCTGTGTGGATGCCCACCACTTCGTTCCACAAGCATTTCCAGAATCGTCTTCCTAAAGCGCAGCCTTGCACCTGCCGGTTTTCAGCTCAAAGCCCCCCAGTAGCTTCCCACTGCCTTCAGGAAAAACAAATATTCAACTTAAAAAAAGCCTGGGCCTCCTCCACCTGGTTCCAACCTGTCTCTCCAGATGAATCTCTGAATTCCCTCGTGGCTACTGTCAAAGTAGTGTATTCATTTTTCTCCAAAACGTCTCTAGTTTCATGACTTGGCAGCTTGCCAAAGCTCCTAAACACCCGATAACTTGGAACAAAAATGACCTGAAAACCTGGTACGCGATAGTCAGTTGATAAATGTCTGTGGGATGAACGAGAGTATGGGTACGTGACATACACACTAAGCATTATTTCCTGATGATTTTGGCAAAACCTTATCTTAAGCTCACGTTTCTCCCCAGATCTGAGTTTACAATTGTTACCTGGTGTGCCACCCAGATATACAAAATTACCCTAAGTTAAAAAAAAAGCCGCATCCTGACTCCTGCTCCCTGACACCCCCAGCACAGACCCTGCTCCTCCTCTTCAGTTTCCATCTCGGTTCGTGGCAGCGTGACCAACCTACCCAGTCGTCGAAACCAGAAACCTGAGAATTAGTTCTGAGCTCTCTTATGCACTATTTAAGAGTTATCTGCATTGCAATCTGACAACAAAACAATGACAGCAAAATCTCACTGATGGAGGGTTTGCTAAATTTAAAGTCTGAGCTGGATTCGACAATAGCCAAATCATGGAAAGAGACCAAGTGCCCATCAACTGACGAATGGATAAAGAAGTTATGGTACATATATACAATGGACTACTCCATGGCAATGAGAAAAAATGAAATCTGGCAACAGGGATGGAACTGGAGGGTATTATGTTAAGTGAAATAAGTCAGTCAGAAAAAGACAGATACCATATATTTCCACACCTAGGTGGATTTTGAGAGACTTAGCAAAAACCATGGGGGAGGGGAAGAGGGGAAAGGAAAAAAAGACACAGAGAGGGAGGGAGATAAAACATAAGAGACTCTCAAAGACTAAGAACAAACTGAGGGTGAGGAGGGTGAGAGCGGTGGGGAGAGGGGGTGACGGGCATTAAAGAGGGCACCTGTTGGGATGAACACTGGGTGTTACATGTAAACCAATTTGAAAATAAACTATTAGAAAAAATAAAGTCTGAGCTGGATCATTCCAAATTCTGTATGTTTAAGTTCTAACCCCCAACACTTCAGAACGTGCCCTTAGCGGAAACAGAGACCTTGCAAAAAATAGTTAAGATGAGGTCATCCTGGAGTCGGGCGGGCCCCTCGCCCGGAGTGACTGGCTGGGGTCCTTACAATAATGGGGCAGTTGTTCCTTTATTCAGTTGTAAAGGGACATCACATCTGTAACTTCCTAAATTACCTTCTAAGACACATAAGAGAAACTCAAGGGACGTGCTGAGTTTACATGCCTGTAAATCGCCTGCGAGGCATGTTGGGTGTTAATAAAGTAAGGAGAGCTGAAAAGAATAATGGGACAGTTGTGCACAGATACATATGGAGAAAGTGGCTGCGGTTTGCTGCCACAAGCCACGGGGATGCCAGAAACTACCTGACACCTGCAGCAGATCCTCCCTGAGAGCCTTCAGGTGACCTTGCCAACACCTTGACTGCAGACTTTAATTTATTTTTTTTAATGTTTATTTTACTTTTTTTGAGAGAGAGACACACACAGAGCATGAGCAGGGGAGGGGCAGAGAGAGACGGAGACACAGAATTTGAAGCAGGCAGGCTCCAGGCTCTGAGCTGTCAGCACAGAGCCCGATGTGGGGCTTGAACTCATGAACTGTGAGATCATGACCTGAGCCAAAGTTGGATGCTTAACCCACTGAGCCACCCAGGCGCCCCCAGACTTTAGCCTCCAGAACTGAGAGACATTATATTTCCATTGGACAAGGCCACTCAGTTTGTGGTCCTTGGCTTGGATCTGGAAGCTCCAGCAAACTAATACACTAAGTACCAGCCGAGGGGCTAAAACCCTTTTCAGACCTCTACTGATTTAATGCTTGCAGTAGCCGCGGAGGCATCTAGACTTAGGGGTTCATAAAGATGTTACCCCATTTTATTTTTATTTACTTAAAAAAGTTTTTTATGCTTATTTTTGAGAGAGAGAGAGAGAGAGAGAGAGAGAGAGAGAGAGAGAGAAAGAAGTAAGATAAGCAGAGAGAGAGAGGGAGACACAGAATCCGAAGAAGGCACCAGGCTCTGAGCTGTCAGCGCAGAGCCCAATGTGGGGCTGGAACTCATGAACCATGAGATCATGATCTGACCTGAAGTCAGACGCTTAAACGACTGAGCCACCCAGATGCCCTAGATATCACCCCATTTTAAAGCTGTGGAAACGAAGCCTTGAAAAACTAAGTACTTTGTGGGAAAATTAAGAACCCAGATAATAAACAGTGGCACAAACCAAACTAGCTGGGATTCCAAAACCCAAGTTCATAACCACTCTCCTCCTGTCATCTGGAGGGCCTGTCCGACACCTTTCGAGGCTGGGACAAGGTTTGCAGGTGGCCCTCACAGGACTCCAGTGTGCTATGCCGTAGAGTTTAAAATATTCATTAACGCGCTCCATGGAAATAGAGACTTGAATAAAATAACTCATTTTCTTTCAGGCAAGACTATGTTTACAAGAAGCCCCAGAGGACCTTAGTTTTATCTAATTTATCAGATGTGTTCTTTAAAATAAAATGACTCATAAACCAATCTAACATGCCTGGCTGCACAATTTGTACTATTTATTTTATAACGCAAACAAAGTATTACTATTGCTCGAAGAAATTAAAATTGTCGCATCGCACGGCACACAAACAAAAATTAAATTCTGAAAACATTTCAAAGTTTGTATTTATTCTTAATAAGTAGTTCGCAACTGAGCGAAAAAGCAACCAACAGCTCAAACATTTCCTTGCTATTCAAGGAGAGGAATGATGGAAACTGCACACGGAACATAACTGCGTTTTCTTGAAGCGTTAGGCACAGGTAAACGCTATTCAAAGAAATGTGTGCTGATTCTAAACAGGAGTATTTCCTAGGGCGGCATTGTGAGTTGTGCTATAAAATTCTCCTTGTATCCAAAGTAGTCACTGGCCCAGCACAGACCGGGGCTAATCCGAAGCAGTAGTTCTTAAAGTTTGGTCCAGGAACCCTGGGACTCCTTCCGGCATCTACACAGTTAAGACGACTTTCATAGTGATGCTAAAATGTTATTTGCCCTTTCAATTTTGTTGACATCTGCATTGAGGCTGCGGAGTCTTAGCAGGAATCAAGAGAGTGATACCAACTGCCCTCATAGCCATGACATTCTTCATTGTCACACACTCACAGTTAAAAAAAAAAAAAGGGCCAGTTCCGATTAAGAATGTCTTTGACACAGCAGTAAAAATTATTAACTTATTAAACCGTGACCCTCAATTGCACATCTTTTTAATATTCTGGGTGATGAAATAGAAAATACACATACGGCACTTCCATCTTCCGGGGTTTGCCCTGGAAAAAGCGCTGCTGTGTGCGTCGAGTTGTGAAATGAGCTAGCCTCCTTTTTCATGGGGCACTAATTTTACCTGAACGACCGATAGACAAGCTACAGTCATTTAGTCTTGGGTATCTGCAGGCATTCTCCCGTGGACAACAAGGGACAAAGAGAGCTCACTTTAAGTAAGATCGCCGGCAGTATCTGTTGCCAGTGATAAAGTTTCAACTTTCATGAAAACATTAGAATATGGGAACATTTGAATTTAAGAATCTCTCGGTACTTGAAGACTTTCTGATGAGACTGTTGGGAGCGCTAGCAAATATGACTATGAAATGAATATAAAAATATATCATAGGAGATATATCGACTTTTAGAATATCTGCATAATTCTGCACAATATATGCCAACAGCACATAAAGGTAAAAGATCTTTCAAAGCACTCCAAATCTATTCAAGACAGAGCAAGGGATTTTAAGCAACACATGACAAAAAGTTCACTGCTAAAATTTTAAGTTGTTTATTTCAACTGAACTTTATTTAAAAAAAAATTTTTTTAACATTTATTTATTTTTGAGAGACATAGAGACAGAGTATGAGCAGGGGAAGGGCAGAGAGAGAGGGAGACACAGAATCTGAAGCAGGCTCCAGGCTCTGAGCTGTCAGCACAGAGCCCGACTCAGGCTCGAACTCACAGACCGTGAGATCATGACCTGAGCCGAAGTTGGCCATTTAACCAACTGAGCCACCCAGGTGCCCCTAAACTTTATTTTTTTTAATGTTTATTTACTTTTGAGAGAAAGAGAGAGAGAGAGATAAAGAGAGAGAGAGACAGAATGTGAGCAAGGGAGAAAAAGATATGGAATCTGAAGCAGGCTCTGGGCTCTGAGCTGTCACCACAGAGTCCAAGCCCCACATGGGGCTCAAACTCAGGAACCATGAGATCATGACTTGAGCCGAAGTCGGACACTTATCTGACCGAGTCACCCAGGTGCCCCTCAACTAAACTTTAGGAAACTACAACTTACAGAGTTTTGTGTGGTTAAAAAGAATATCCACAATTATCTAAAGAGCTATGAAAATACTCCTCCATTTTCCAACACGTATCTCTGTGAGGTCAGATTTTCTTCGTATACATCAAACAAAATATTTTACAACAGGCCGAACAAAAAAGCAGATATGAGAAGGTAGTTGTCTTCCGTTAAGCTAGATATTTGACATTTGCAAAATTATAAAAGAATGCTGTATTCGGAAAGCTAGTTGTTTTATTTTTATTATTGGAATTGAAGTATATTTGACATACAGGTTTTCATTAGTTTCAGTTGTGGGACATAGTGATCAGATAAGTTGATACTTCGTGCAATGCTATGCTCACAAATGTAGCTACCAGAAAAATAGTTATTACTATTTATTACTACTTTTTAAGTTTATTTATTTATTTTTGAGACAAAGAGACAACATGAGTGGAGGAGGGGCAGAGAGAGGGAGGCAGAATCCCAAGTAGGCTCCTCACCGTCAGCATGGAGCCCGATGTGGGGCTTGAACCCATGACATCGTGAGATCATGACCTGAGCTGAAACCAAAAGTTGGACGCTTATCCAACTGAGCCACCCAGGCGCCCCCAAAATAGTTACTTTAAATGAAAGATTTATATCAATATGTAATGAGTTGGTTATTATGACTCTAAAATTATTTCTTTTTAAGTTTATTTATTTTGTTAGGGAGGGAGAGAGAGAGAGAGGGAGAGAGAGAGGGAGAGAGAGAGAGAGAGGGAGAGCATGATCAGGGGAGGGGCAGAGAGAGAGGGGGAGAGAGAGAGAATCCCAAGCAGGCTCCTCACTGTCAGTGCAGAGCCCGATAAAGGGCTTGATCTCATGACCTGAGCCGGTATCAACAGTTGGGTGTTTAACCGACTAAGCCACCCAGGTGCTCCATGACTTTAAAAGTCATTCTTAATCAATATATTAAATTAAATATTTAGGCACATTTCAATTTTAATCTCTGATACAGTAAATATAAATAGATGTAACTCACACAGTCAGAAGCTCTGAGTCCTTCTGTAAGAGTCAAGCATCTGAATGGAGGGTAGGAGACTCGAAAGTTTGAGAACTGCTGTTCCAGAGGATTTGAGTGGGGATGAGGAAATGATGGACCAGAGTGGACATGAGTTTGGATTTTATCTCAGCACACAGATTTATTCCACCTTCCATCATCTAACAAAGTTCCCAAGGATGTTTTGTTATTTTACCTCAAAATTCACAGTGATAATTGAAGAAGAAATGAAAATTTCTTTGTCCTAATGTTAAAATACCAATTAGCACCTTACACACTGGACAGGGTAACTCATGAAGTACAAGAGCAGTGAACACAGCCCTACAATGCGACGTCTCCTTTCTTCACTTTCTCAGATGATACCACATTTCAAAGGTAGCAAATTTTACAAAAGGAATTATATACTACTGTAACTGCACTCGGTCATGGAAAGTTCATGGCTTACCACAAGCATGACAATTTGTAAGTGATAATAAAATCCTCGGGAAATGGATGGTTGTCTTTTGTTTCCCAATTAGATGCTAAAGCTTGGAAATTAATGTGTGAGTCTGGAAAGTAAAATTCCTTTTCTCCTAAACTCTGCATGCTTTGCTCTAAAAAGTGTCTAAATAATTGGATTACCTCCCATTTAGTTATGTCTCTCATCAAGCTAGTTCTATTAATTCTATGATCCTGGCTTCTGGCAATCATGTCTACAACAATGTTCCTGAAAAGGAACTTTTCAACTGTTTATACAGTATTGGTACAGTCAGTGCCACACTCAGCGAAGATTGCTTCAGGGCATAGGCTACAACCTTGAGCCCAAAGTCCACTATAAACAGTCTGGATGATGCTTAGTTGGTTACATATGCATCTGTGTCCCAGGGATCTTAGCTGTGAAATGGGGCTAATGGTACACTGCACTGTGTTCCGCGAGAATTAAAATGAATCGTATTTGGTGAACACTCTAGAACAGTGTTTGATCGCTTACAGGTAATACACTTGGTAAATGTATTTCCTTGGGTCATCTTCCCATTACCAGGGCACAGAAACTCTTGTGGTACAAATGTAAAAACGTTTGCCCTGGATAGGAGCTGAGGGGAGTCTCTTCGCAAATTGTTTTAGTACTGAATGAAATCATAGCAATGCATGTAAGCCAGCTCCCAGTCAGCTTTTTAGATGGTCTTTCTACTTCTCTTTTCTTAACTTTAGTATCTAGAGTTGAACCTTGAACAATGTTGGGGCTACAGGTGCCAACCTCTCCACAGTTGAAATTTCATGCATAAATTTACTTAACTACTAACAGCCTACTATTGACTGGAAGTCTTACTGATCACATAAACAACCGATGAACACATATTTGTATGTTATATATATCATATACTGTATTCCTACAATAAAGAAACTTAGAGAAAATACTAAAGAAAAATCATAAGGAAAATACATTTATAGTCCTGCACTATGTGTATTGAAAAAAAGTCTGTGTACCAATGGACTCGCACAGCTCAAGTCCATGTGGTTCAAGGGTCAATATGTATTTTGTTTATTTACCAGTTGCTAGGGTTTGGACTTCTCTGCACGGTTCTGTCTAAATGTACCATTTCAATGTTCAACTTGGGTGAGCTTTGCTACCCAAAGTGTATTCAAAAATTTGCAAGTATATTCCAAGCTCTTTTCATATATTTGCTTTCAACGAGCTAAGACCTCCATACTGTCATCCCATTTGGCAGTTGAAGAAAATGAGGCTCAGGCACGGTGAAGTCACAAAGCTTTAAGTAGCAGAGCTGAGACGGAACCTGAGTGTTTTTACTCCCAAGTCTACAGACGCCAAGGAAGCGTGCTGTGTCCACTGTGCATCTGAAATTCAATTTTGAGTGGACGTCTGGAATTTTACCTGGCAGCCTTGGCCCCGCCCTACTCTCTGCTTGACCTCTGCTCTCCTGAGCAGCCTCCCCTCCTGTCCCATCCCCCCAAGGGGTCAGACCCGAAGACGGAGAGCAAGGACAGATGGCGTCAGCAGCACAGTCTTCCCTTGAGGTGACAGAGAACAAAAGATGCCGGTGGGGCAGGAAGAGAAAACAAACAACAGGACCTCCATCTCAGTACGTGGGCCTCCCACACCTGCTCCTCTGTCTAGCGTCCAGCGAACAGAAACAGCTTTGGTCCAGGTGAGACTGGAGTAGCCAAAAGGAACTGGGAGAGCAACACGACGGAGTCCTCAGCGCGTGGTTCCAAGCTTACGCGGGGACCTGTGGACCATGAAGGGTTCGCGTCTTTGAGAAATTTAACAGAAACCACCACGAATGGCTTATTTTTAAAGGAATTCCTCAACATTATGATCATTCTCTGTTTTTGCTCTTCTTCAACACCTCAAAAAAATATAAAGCACCATTTTTTTTTTCTGAATTTTCATTGAGACAGAAGAAATCATAAACCCTTACTCTTTGCTCAGCATTACAATAAAGGACAGTTTGCAGGCACGCTGTATATTTTTTTAGATTAAAATGTACAATTTTTTATAAAAATTGTATGAAGTGTACTTTTTTTTTTCTATTAAAACCACATACACGTCCATTGGAAGCCCTACCCATTTTTGCCCCCTTCGGACCGCCAGGGGAAAGCAGGATTCTGTTCTTTGGAAACTCAACCGACCTAGATTTTCTCATCATCTCTCTATGGAAATGACACTTCTCCTGGAACACATTGACCCGTAACTGACCTGTGTGTTCTATTCCGCCTTGGTTTCAACTCGAATGACTGAACGTGTCCTCGGGCAAACTGGTCACGTCGGAGGAGGGCAGGGAGTATCCTCAGTAGGAATGTGAAAAGTCCAGCCCCTCTCTTGTGAGGAATGCACCTCCCCCTTGCCCCCACCGCTCCTTGCCACTGTTTTCAGTGGGAGCCGGATCCTTAGAGCACTTGGAAGGGGACTTGTACTGGAATCTGATCATTGTTGAATCTGAAATCTACACTAAATGTCCTTTCCTGGGTTTGTGCGCCGGGCTTTTTGCTTTGTAATTAGTTGGCATCTGTTTTTTGTGGTTTTGGGGAAAAGAAGTTTCCCTGAAGGCTGGCGGGTCTCCTCTGTCTGAGGAGGTGAGGGGAGGGGGGTTGTATTTCTCAGGGTAACTGGTGCGCTCCTAGCAGCCGGGTCTGACTGTCACCCCTAATCAGAGGGAAAACCATAGGCACAGGGAAAGATCGAGGCGTTCTGACAGAGCCTTCCCCTACCTGGAGGTGGTTGTTCTCACCCTGGGGCTCCCCTTGGCTGAAGTCCTGAATGTATATGTGCTTGTTTCAATGAAAGGAGTTGTTTTCGCACACCCCACAATCCACCCCTTATGCTACTCATTTAAATGGGGCCACAGGAGAGAAAATGGATGGTGCACGGACTTCTTGGGGCAGTGCTGGGGGACACGCATCCTATCAATGCTAAATGGGGGGGCTTCAGGAACCTAGAAGGGGAGGCAGCAGAAAGAAAAAGGCTCCCTAGGTGCCCCCATGATGCTCCACCTGCTCTCCATGACGGAGAGAAAAATCATGCCGAAGGGTCACCACAGCAGCATGAATGTGGCCTCTGCTTCCCAGCTCTGACAGCAGCAGGGTGGAAAAACATGGCAAATGGAAGAGGTGAAAACGTACAGCTTATGCCACCTGCTTCATGAGGCGTCAGCTGGCAGGTTCCAACAATGCGGAAAGGAGTCAGGCAGGTCATTCCAGATGCCCTTTCTCTCCAGAAACCCCTGTCCTTCCTCCTCTCTGCTTATGTGCCTAAAGTCCTCCTTAAGTGTCTAACCTGCAGGGGGCACTACCCTGAATGTGCTGTCTGCATCTCTCAATCCATAGCGGGAGGTGCATGTTACTATGTTTCTAGGTTTCACGTGTGTCTTTTCTCTTCAAGACTGTGAACACCTTGAAGCCACGGAGATGTTCTAGAAACTACCTTTCTTTTCCATGCAATGCTTAGCATAGTTCCTAGCAGGTTTTCAACAGCCGACCTGAACTTTAGTTTGGTATTAGAGACATAAATTGGTACTGACATGGGTAAAAAGACTACAGATCGTCTTATGATGGGGTTACGTCCTGATGAACGCATCATAAAGTGAAAATACTGTCAGTTGGAAATACATTTAATACGCTTACCGTACTGGGCACTGCCCCAAGAAGGCCGTGCACCATCCCTCTTCTCTCCTGTGGCCCCATTTAAATGAGTAGCATAAGGGATGGATTGTGGGGTGTGCGAAAACAACAGCCTAGACCAGCCTACCCTAAACCAATGATGCCGGGCACAGAGGAAGCCTTCAATGGTTGGTAGCCATTAGTATGTATCTGCTGGCCACGATACAGTGACTTCCACTCCTCACTCAGGAACATACTCCAAGACAAAGCATTTCTCCGACTGTCTCTTAGTTTCCATCGGGAGGGCACATGTGGCAATGGGACCAAACCGGCTTCACATTCTCTTTCTAATTGGCACAGGAATGGCCGATCATTCAAGGGGTTCTTGGATCTCACTGTTCTTTTTAAAATGGGGATAATGGGGGAGGAGGGGGCGGCGCCTGAGGGGCTCAGTCAGTTAAGTGTCTAACTCTTGATTTTGGCTCAAGTCACGATCTCACGGTTGGTGGCATAGAGCCCTGCATCAGGCTCCTCCTTCACTGCTTGGGATTCTCTTTCTCCTCTCTCTCTGCCCCTCCTACATGCACACGCACACACTCTCTCAACATAAATAACCTTTAAAAAATAAAATACAATAAAACGGGGATGGATCATCTGGGTGGCTCACTCGTTTGGGTGTCTGACTTTGGCTCAGGTCATGATCTTGAGGTTTGTGAGTTTGGGCCCCGCATGGGGCTCTGCAGTGACAGTGCAGAGTTGGCTGGCTTGAGATTCTCTCCCTCTCTCTGCCCCTTCCACACTGTCTCTCTCAAAATAAATAAACTTAAAAGAAAAAAAAATAAAATGGGGATAATGGGACCTGGCCTTCCGACTGTTGAGGATTAATGCTTTATTAAAATACTTTGTGAAATGTTGAACAAGCAATTTTAGACTTTTGTGTAATGGCCTTCCTCACATGAGCATGTGCGTGTACAAACTCAGATGCCCCTGGCCACCGCCACCTCCTGGCCACTGCGGGCTCATCTTGCCTCTCTACTCCCTCAAGGCTGTCTGAGTGCATTCTCACCCCCAGGTAAATCTCAGATTTGGGGGATCTAAATTTATATAATAATTTTGGGTCCCTCTATAAAAAAGGTAAGACTGCAAATACAAAATGAGGCTTTAGAAAGGGATATTTATTTACACCGAGAACAGAGGCAAGGAGCAGTGGGGGGGGTGCGCTCCTCACAAGAGAGGGACTGGACTTCCAGCTCTAAAACCACCCCTCTTCCCTTGTCAACAGGTATGCACCCCCTTTTCTTCCCACCCCCTGCCCCCATCAATTCTGCTCTTGGCATGTGAATCTGTCTCTTCCTGTCCATTGAGGTCAGATCAGATCCTCTCCCTCTTTCTCAACATGTTTCCTGCATCCAGCCATTCTCTCCATCTGCTGGATGTCTCCTCCGTGCACTTCCCACTAGCCCAAACTCAGCGAGGGTAAGAGCTGAGTTCAGGAACCCCTGTAACTGCAGTTCCTGCCAGCATGCAGGGGCTGTGTGTTTGCCAAGCGAATGAATGAATGAATGAATGAATGAAAAAATGTGTCTCAGCATCCTGTGCTCTCAGCCACCAGTCAGCAGTCAGAAGTCCTACCAGCGCCCCTGGTCCCTGTGTTTGCTTTCCCTGGTCACCTTCCTCCCTCATGTCTTTGCTCCCTTTCAGAGCTGGTGATTTGACACACGGACGTAGCTCTTGCAATACAGACAAGACATTGTTCTGAGCACCTTTCAAACACTACCTTCCTTCGTCTTCAAAACCACCCAGTGGGGCAGCAACCTGACAGACTAGGAACCCAGCACGCACAGCATTTAAGTGGATGCCCTGGGATCATGCAGCAAGGGAGACACAGAGGCAGGATGGGATCACAGCATCTATTTCCCCCTCCTGCCTTCTGACACCCGTGCTTGGCCCCTTCTCCCTCCTTGGCTCCCTCCTTCCTTATGGAGTGGAGGTTGGAGCTCCAGCTTTCAGGCTAATACTGTATTAGCTTCTCCTGTGTGCCCCTGTGTCACCTACCTGCACATACTCCCTCAGGGAGGGTCCCATGTGCCCTCATGGTCTAGACCACTCGTTTACCACATCCTATTGAATTACTGGTGAATAATGCATCTCCCTCATGCTCAGCGGCCTCTCTTCCACCCTCCCTTCTTCCACAAATGTTCTATCAGCCAGGAGCTGGGTACAGGCTTCTGGCGTAGAGATACTGCAGACCATCCCACGTCAACGAAAAGCACACACACCTTGTGCACAGTGACAAACTATGGTTAAGTGTCAAGAAGGAAAGGTTAAGGATGCCAGGGTTTTTTTTTTAACAAAGAATTCAGTTAAGACGGGAAGGTGGTGGTGAGGGAAGGAACACGCTTCTCCTGCACTTGCCGGAGAGACCCCAGGAGGGTTGACCAAGTGAGAAGGAGGGCCAAGTAAGGCAGAGGATTCCCAGAGAAAGTCTAAGGCAGAGAACTGTGTCTGTGGGAAGGCCTCCAGGTGCATACGTGTTGGCCCCGTCAGAAGGTCCCCGGGCTGGACCACCATGCAGAAGTAGCAGGTGTAAGTGGCATGGGGGTTAGAGGAGAGCCAGGAAGGCTAATACACAGTCTGATAGGGTATTTTTGTGAAGACGTCAGACCTGCTCTTAAATGTAATGGGAAGACAACGATGGTTTGCATGGGGGAGGGGCATGCGGACTTCCATAACTGAAGAATAAACACCATAAAACCTTGGATTGCAAGTAACTTGTTCTGCGAGTGTTCTGCAAGACGAGCAAACCTTTCTAACAGAGCTTAACTTGAAAAACGAGCGGTGGCTTGCGATATGAGTAGCACGTGACACCAAACATCACGTGATCACAACGGAGCCGATGGTTCTGGAAATTCGCTTCGATAGGCAAGTGCTCTGGATTACGAGCATGTTTCCAGAACAAATTATGCCCACAAAGCCAGGTTTTACTGTACTCTGTCTGTCGTGAGAAGAATGAGGGAGAAAGAAGTGAGCCCAGCAGTGGGAGCCGCTAGGAGGCTCGCGATGGTACAGGTAGGGAGTGATGCCAGCTGACGGTGGGGGGCGGTCCGCAGCTGACCGTGCTTGGATGCCTGGGAGGCAGATCTGAGCAAATGAAGACTCTTACTCAACATGTGTGTGTGAATTAATGAATGGCCTCTGCTTCATCTCCTCCTTTCATCCATCCTGCTCGATTTCTACTTCTAATCTGTGACTGATCTCACGCCGCCCGCAAGGTAACATCCAAATTTCCCCAAAGGAAAATCTCTCAACCCTCGGCAACGTCTTCCAGCTTCCCTGCCCTTCCCTGTCACGGCCACGCCACAGTTAGTTACGTAGCACCACTCAGAGTCACGCCATCTTTCTTCCTCCCTGTCTGCTGGGACTGATCCCCTCCTCTTTCCCTTCAGAGTCTGCTCACCCTTCCAGGCGTGGCGGAAATGTGTATTCAGTAGTAGCCACTCTGATGCTCCAGTCTCCTCTTTCCTCTAGCAGAGTATCTTCTCAAGAGTACAGACACTCATTAACTATGGCACCGGGACACTGGAACCAGTCCCACAGAATCAGGGTGAGGACACGCTGCATGTAGTTATCCTATTATCTCTTTATTTGTTTCTGGCCTCTCATTTCCTGCAACAGATCAGAGGCTGAATCTCTGTTCCATCAAATGTTGTCAGGGCATCTTTTAGGAAGACTGTTAGGGAAACAGGCTCCTCGGGCCAGTATGGGGCGGAGGTAAGGATGTCTGTTTTCCCATAGCCATTTTCTAAATGAAAATGTACCAGAATCATCATATCATCCACTGGATTAAGAATCAAGCTATTTGTCATTCAGTTGCCTTGGAAACAGAAAGAATTTAGCTTTCTTGATCTGCTCTCTTTTCAGAATGCACGGGCTCACCTTGGGCCCCATTAGGCAAGGCATGGCTATCTTTAAAACGGATGGGTGTGTTTTCAAGTCCACGTGTAGGCATAGGAAGGACAGCTTGGTGCTTCGATTTTTACCAGGTTGCCAAGTCAAAATGCCCAAATACCTCAAAGGTTTGGGCTTGCATTGTGCCAAATGAAAGGCACAGAGGACCAAGTTTGATCTTAAATTCATACTATCCAGTCTTCTGTCCTCAGTGACAACTTCCACATTCTGCCTGGAAACAGAAGACTGCCACCTTCCCTGGGGACATAGTTTCCCTTTTGTATGTCACTCCAGAAGACAGCTAGTCGTCTGAGTGTGCAGCTCACCTGTGTAGCCTGGAAGGCAAGTTTTGACCAGTGTTCTGGGACTTATGCGACTGCTGTCCCCAGAGGAAGCCACTGGCTAGTTAAATGAGGCTACTTTGCTCAAAGTGTGATCTTGAAGCTCCTTTCTCTTCCTTCCACCCATCCTTCCTTCTTTCTATCCATCCTTCCTTCTTTCTATCCTTTCTTCCTTCTTTTCTTTCTTTCTTCCTTCTTTTCTTCCTTCCTTCCTTCTTTCTTTCTTTCTTTCTTTCTTTCTTTCTCTCTCTCTCTCTTTCTTTCTTTCTCTCTTTCTCTTTCTTTCTTTCTCTCTTTCTCTTCTTTCTTTCTCTCTTTCTTTCTTTCTCTCTTTCTCTCTCTCTTTTTCTCTTTCTTTCTTTCTTTCTTTCTTTCTTTCTTTCTTCCTTTCTTTCAAGAGAGAACACATGTGTGCATGCAGGAAAGGGGCACAGAGAGAGAGAGAGAGAGAGAGAATGAATCTTAAGCAGGCTCCTCGCTCAGGGCAGAGCCCGATGAGGGGCTCCATCTCACGTCCATGAGATCATGACCTGAGCCCAAACCAAGAGTCGGACACTTAACTGCCTGAGCCACCCAGGCGCCCCGCGGAGTTCCTTGTCTGAAGTGCCTCCAGAGTCACTCGTCAGCCCCCAAGGTCGAATCAGTCTTCACGGCTATAGAAATTCTTTTCACATCCTACACTCAGAAGTGTTTTTCTGCCTTTTTTCTCTGCTTTTATGTCAGTAATGAAGTGAGAGATTAGAGGCCTAGGCCCTTGATCATACCCAGACTACAAATGGGTGTGTGTGTGTGTGTATGTGTGCCTGTGTGGGTGTGCACACGTGGCTGTGTGTGTGTGTCCATGTGAGTGTTTGTGGCTATGGAACACAAAGCAAAGGGAATGACGGATGGAGGCACCCTGCCAGAAGGGAAACCCTCTTACTCCCAGCATGAGACAGACCATGTGAGACCCACTTCTTTGACCGATGTGTTGTGAAAGAAAGCAAGCAAGCAAGCAAGCAAGCAAGCAAGAAAGAAAGAAAGAAAGGGGCTAATGGAAGCTCAGTAAGTTAGGTACTGCCTATATTTTTAAATATGTTCTCACTGATAAAAATCATAAAATATATTAAATCATTGTTTAATGAAATCATTTTATGCTCATTTTAACTAGTGCTCACCAAACAATTTTCTGGGGGGAAAAAAACCATGATTCCATAGAAGACGTCAGTGATTTGGTTTGCTTACATAGAATGTGTGAATTATAGAAGATTTTTCAGAATAAAGAAAAGGTATTCCTTTTAAGTACATTCATTACATTGGATTCATAGTGCTGCTTATTAAAAGCCCTGCTTTAATTACCGTACAGATGTGTAATTAGTGTTTTAAATTGTACGCCTAAGCAACATTACCCTCTGCTTAGATTACAATCACATTTTCTTTTTTTTTTAAGAAAGCTGTCAATCTATTACATTTGCAAACCTGCTCCTAACTGATCACAACTTGATTTAGAAGCAGGGCTCAGAAATGGTCTTTAAAGTGCCAGGCAGGAACTATCTTAGGTTTTGCAAGACCTTCTCTCACAACTACTCCTTCCTCTGTTGCAGCCCAGAAGTGGCCAGGGACAATACGTAAACAAATGAGCACGGCCGTGTCACAATAAAACTTTATTTAAAAAATGGGTTGTGGGCTGGAACTATAGTTTGCCAATCCTGACTGAGGACAGTGGGTTCTCTTCTCCCCTGGATCCATTAATTACGAACTTAAAATCACGGATGGACTACATGCCACGGGAGATCTATGTTATTTTAAAAAATGTGTGTAGGTCTCACTCTGATTTTGGAAAATAAATGTAGCTTCATTCACGACAAAAGTAATCAGAAGTAATTAATATGGGTGCAAATCCAGGCAACGTTTGTAGTAATTGCTCAGATCTTTCCATCTGGAGGTACCGGTCTGTTCGGATCTCTCTTCGTGAACCAATATTTGAGCCTTGCCGATGGGCCAGGTCCCGTGGTGGGGAGTGGCCGGATCGGAATAAATCAAACGAACTCCCAATGGGGTTCCTACTCTATGCTCACTGCAACACCAGCACTAAGCCGGGCCTGGCGCCTAGTAGGTGTTCAAAGCATCTTTGCTGATGGACTGAACTGTTACACCATGTTTGACACATCGAACATGAATCCTTATCTTCCCCTCAAACTTAATTTCTCCTTCTGCCTTCATTGCTTCTATTTATAACATTGTTTTCTAAGGTTTAAAACCCCAAAGTCATCTTTTGTGACAGCTCATGGACCCATCCCTCACTCCATCCTACACGTTATAATCACTGTCATCTTCCTACAACTCAGCTCTGATTCTGTCAGTCCTCGCCCGTAACATCTGGGGAGCCAGCCTTTACTCTCAGAGACAAAGCCCGCTGCTCTTCGATGTGGAAATCCTCCGTGGGGCCCAGACTTCCCGGTCCTCTCTGGCTGACTTTCCCGGCAGGGGCCCTCTCGTGGCCCTCACACCCCGTGAGACACACACACACACACACACTCAAACCCTCCCGCTCTGCACTACGTTGGGCCACTTGCCTTTTTCACATACGTGGAGCATTTTCTAAGTGAATTTCCGCCTGGCATTGTATCCTTCCAGAACGACTTCGTCTCCATTTCAAGACATCGTTACAATGAACTTCACCCCCGACCTCTCCAGCGGAGAGTCGGAGCGCCCTGACAGTGGCTGCGGTTTACAGCTCGGTTGTCCTTATCGTATCCCTCCTGCCGCAGGCTCAAATACACACGTTGTGGATGGCTGGTGCAGAAATGTGACTCCTTTTTGCCTCTAAACAAGTTCCCATTTGTCCCTCAGCCTCTACTAGATGGGCCGGAAACTTTTTTTCCATCCTGTTCAGAGTCCAGTGCTTCTCCCGTTAGAGGTGATTCTGTCCCTAAGAGGAAAACCCTCATGCTGTTCAGAGCATCTGCTCCCCGAGCAGGCCGTGGGCGCTGGCAGGAAGCAGGGCTCACGGCTCGCTGGCCTCAGGGAGCTCCACGGTGCTCAGGTCAAGGGCAGTACAAGGCGCTAGCAACAAGGTCCACACCGCTGTCGGCCTTCTTGGTCCCAAGACCCTCGTCCAGGCCTGTGATACTCTGGGCCCTTTTGCAAGCATCCTGTGGAAACACCTGGAATTCCTGCAGGCTGAGAGGAAGTGGAGGCCCCTTGGGGCCACACTAGGTTCCTCCTCAATGGCGTGGATCTTCCCAGAATTCCACACGGGAGCAGGCACCAGCCCCTCTCTGGGGTTTTCCATGTCTCCCCACCCTGGATGAGACTCGGGAGTGGAGCCTCCTGGGCACTTTCATGGGTTTCGAGCAAACCCCAGACTCGTCCCCTCTGAATTTTTCGACTGGCCGATTCCTGCTTGACCTTTCAAACTTCTTTGAAAATTCAGGAAATCTGTTCTTGGTTCTCTCTGGATTCCTTGCCTGCTCTCTGGTCTGCCTCCAAGCTGTGCTTTAGGGACCCCTAAGACTTCTTTGCGCCCCTGCATCACAGCCTGGCTTTCTAAAAGCAAGGAATCTTGCTGGCATACCAAAATCCACTAACCACTGTTTTTTTTAAGAATTTTTTTTTTTTTTAATTTTTGAGAGAGAGAGAAACATCATGAGCATGGGAGGGACACAGAGAGAGGGAGACACAGAATCCGAAGCAGGCTCCAGGCTCTGAGCTGTCAGCACAGAGCCTGACGTGGAGCTCGAACTCACGAACTGCGAGATCATGACCTGAGCCGAAGTCAGAACGCTTAACTGACTGAGCCACCCGGGCGCCCCCCACTTTTAAAGATCGGTTTGAAACTTAAAGCCAAGCAATGATGCCCTGGGTTCCTTCTCCCCCTGAAGGAACAAATATCTTGGCTGTATGGGGGAGGAGGAAACCAGTGTGGCTGACAGGGTGGCCAGAAAAAGAGCAAGACAGGATGCCTGGTTAAATTTGCACTGCGGACAAACAATGGGTCAATTTAGTGTAAGTATCCCCAAAATACTGTACGCATCATACTAAGTCCAATTGGTTGTTTATCTGAAATTTGGATTTAACTAGATGTCACGTATTTTAATGTACTGATACAAATAATTACGAATTCTAATTTCCCAGTTTTTCAGGTCAGTTGTAGCCATGATGAG
Source organism: Paguma larvata (assembly GCA_030068075.1). Classification (NCBI taxonomy): domain Eukaryota; kingdom Metazoa; phylum Chordata; class Mammalia; order Carnivora; family Viverridae; genus Paguma; species Paguma larvata. The sequence goes on from CM057826.1 coordinate 8,219,899, forward strand.
AACCGTAAGTGAAAGCAGGCATCTCTAGCAGCTGAGTGTCCACTAGGAATGAAATACATCAGTTTAATGTTGCCAAAATTAGGGTCCTCTTTAATACCACACTGGAATATAAAAAGTAGAGAAGATAAAGGGACGATCCCATGTAGCAATCTCTTTAATAGAGGACTATGGCTTTTTGCTATCATTTTACTAGTTTAAAGATACAATTTAGAGATTAGTGGAGACCTTACATTATTTTATACTGCATTATTCTAAAATATTAATTTATAAATAATCACATACATTTCACCAGCTTTTGTAGCAAACACTGACATCAAGGCGGTTTTTATTTTAGAATTCTCATTGTTGGCACAACGTGGAAGACTGACTGAGAAATTAATGAATGCTAGTTTCATTTAAAAGTATTTTTAATATAAAAGGGACGCCTGGGTGGCCCAGTCGCTTGGGCACCTGACTCATGGTTTCAGATCAGGTCATGATCTTAACGGTTCATGAGTTCGAGTCCTGCACTGGACAGCACAGTCTGCTTGGGATTCTCTCTCCCTTTCTCCCTCTCCTGCTCTCCCCTCCTTCTCATAAATAAACTTAAAGAGAAGCATTTTTAATATATAAATGTATGAAGATACATATTTATATGAACAGAAAGTTCAGGGAGCAATAGATTTTTGTAGCTGAGCAACGGAAACACACAGCTTTTCAACTTTTCCTCTTTTCCCACATCTGTTCCCCAGTCTGTGCGCCTCCCTGCTCTCGGATCAGCCAGCTTCCTAGCCCCCTTCTCGCACTCAGCTGGGAACCTGGCTTTTCTTCTCAGTGAGAGAACAAAAGCAGTCTCTCTCTCTTCAGCGGATTTTCCAACCCTGCTATGTCTGTACCCATCTTCTCTGCCTTTTCTTCTATTAGAACGAATAAAGTGTCCTTTGGTTCCGCTCGATCCGTCCTTTCTCCCATAGGCGAGAACCCTCTCTCTTTCTCCTGCACTGCTAACGCTTAGTCCTTCTTCTGGGGCATTCCCAGCAGCGTTAAAACCTGCTGTGAAATCTCTCATCTGACACAATACACAGTAAGAAAACACACACGCAGACACGCAAACATACTCTTGACCCCACACCTCCCTCTAGATACTGTCCCGTTTTCCTTTCTTTTGTCTCTTCAGAGCGAAATCCCTAGAAATTCCTATAAAAATAATAATGTCAATAATTATAGCATACACCTACGTAATGCCAGGCACTGTTTTATGTGTTTTGTGTAGATTAATTATTCCACGTGGAAATCCTATACTTCACAATAACAGGGCAAAGGCTGTTATTATCCTCACTTTGTATTTGACCAAACTGACCACACAGAGGTGACGGTCACGCCAGCTGGACTCAAGGAGCTGAGGTCTGCGCCAAGGTAGCTCACACACCCTCACTGCACACGGCACGGCCTCCCTGCCTTGCCCCGTTTCTTGGTATCTGTGTTCCCCGTCTACATTTTGGTGAATCCAGGAACTCAGAGTTTTAGCACTCCCCGCCCCCGCCCTCGTGCTACAAAATCAAATGGTAGATTCTAGATCCCCATCTCACTGGTCCTGCCAGCAGCCCGTGGCATTTGGGATTGCTTCCTCTTCCTTTAGCTGCTTTGTTCTCTTGCCTTCCAGAGCACAGCACTCTCCTGGGTCTCCTTACTTCACTCCGGGCACCTCCTCAGTCTTCTCGGTTGGACTCTCTTTTCCTCAAAGCCTTACAAGCTGTGAGGGCTCCTGCGCGTCTTCTCTTGCTTGCCAGGAAAGTCTGGACTCTTGGGATTTAATGCTGATGACGCCCAGAGTTCTCTCCCGGTTCAACCCCCAAGCTCCAATTCCTCATCTCTGGTTGGATGAAAAATAGTATCTCGAAATGGACAACGCCCAAACTGCTTCCGCTCTCCCTTCCCCTGGCCTCCCCCGACCTGCGTATCTCCTGGACTCTCCCATCTCAGCAAACAGAGCTCTTGCTATTCTCGGCCACTCAGGACAAAACCCACCCCAGTTGTCCTTGCCTCCTCCCCAAATTTGATTCGTCGGCAAACGCTCTGGGGTTTTGCCTCTAATACACTTTTGTTCACATACACCAACCAGGTTTGTGCCTCGGGACTCTTGCACCTCCAGTGCCTCCAGCTCAGAGACTCTTCTCCCAGATACCTGCTGGATGACACCACCTCTTAGTTTTTTAAGTTGATATATTTATTTTGAGAGAGATGGAGAGCAAGCAGGGGAGGGGCAGAGAGAGAGAATGAGAGAGAGAGAGAGAGGGAGAGAGAAAGAGAGAGAGAGAATCCTTGCTGTCAGCATGGGGCCCAACCTGGGGCTTAAACTCATGAACCATGAGATCATGACCTGAACCGAAACCAAATCAGACACTTAACTGACTGGGCCACCCAGACGCCTCAGACACCACTGTGTATTTGGGCCTCTAGTCACATGTCCAAAGAAAGGCTTTCCCCTACCTCCCTGTAAAGTAGCAGAGCTCTTCATTCTCGATCTCCTTGTCGTGGTTTATTTCCTTCAGAACATTCTATCTACTTGTATTTCCTTGTTTGATGTCACTCTCCCTGACTACTACGGAAGCCCCCACACAACAGAGACCGTCGGTTCCCCAATACCCGGAACGGTGACAGGTCCATGGCTGATGCTTGGTAAGCATCTATCAGATAAAGGAAGTTAACCCCCTGCACCACGATTTCACATAATAAATCATATTTTAAGTATATGCAAAATAAATCTTCGTACATTAAAATGTATTTGCAATGGACATGCTGTGTAAAAGTAGGGCTGTCAGGTCATTTGCCGGTGATTTTCGTAGGACAGAAGCAGACTGCGTTCACAGTCCTGTTAGATTTTTCATTTGGATGTTCTTCAATGGACGATCGCGATATTTGAGCCCATCGTGTTTTACTCCAGCATGGACAGGGTGTCTCCTATTTCCACGAAGCTGTCAGGACTGCAGCCGCACAACCAGGAGCTACACACACCCGCACTGACCCGATGCTCTGCAACACTAACCACATTTGAAGTGACTTGCACGGTTCCACGCGGCCTTTCCGTTCAAGCCCCTCGGTCACAGGGCGTGGCTAAATCACGCTCAACCGCAAGCGTAGCCTGCTTGCAAGAGAAGCAAATTTCCAGAGGAAGCCAAATTAATGTTCACATACGACAATTTATGTAACTCTTTTTTCTTTTGATTTGGAAATTCCATTGATGGGTTTTGGCAGGAAAAGAGTTTTGGGGGAATGATCCTCTATTTCGCTTTTGCTCATATAAGAAAAGTCTCTTCAGTTTCTGTTTGTTTGCTTTCCACTAGGTTTTTTTCGGTATCTAAATATTGTCACCCTCGGATAAACGACTGACTGAGTGATAGCTTTCAGAGAAACCTCTCTGGGTGAAAAATCGCACACAACACTGAACGTTTAATCAGCCCAAGAACTGAAACGGAAAAGAATCTCCAAGTGAAACTAAAAAAGGCACTCTTTGATCTCAAAAATTCCGAAGAGTGACATCAGCTCTGAGGATGAAAGAAACGGAATCTAACGTAGTTTCATGTAATCTATTTTTCAGCTTGATAAAATGAAGATGCCTTCTAAATCCCAGGCAGTAAATTAGCTCTTCTATGCGAAAATTCACATACAGCACCCCCCTTTTTTTCCCTCCGATATGCAGAGATCAGCAACACGTTCCAAAAATCAGTTTTATTATCTTTCTAATCCATGGAACATAAAACTAAACGATAATAGACCCACCACCAAGCAAAAGAGAATTAAAACAGTCTGAGCTGTCAGAAAAGCTGACGTAAAAATGGATAATATCTTTAAAATTGTGATTTTCTACAATGTACGTTGCTGCATTGGAAAAGTATTTACTCTTCCAGTTTTGTCACTGGCAGGCATTATGTCTGATAAAAAAAGTCTTATGTCAAATCAGCATTACCCTCTACGGGAAGTCCACTGTGCTCGACACCGTGGATGCTGGCTGGCCTGTCGTCTGGGCTCATCTCCACGCTCTGCCCAGGGCCCGGTGGTGATTGGACACAGCTTTAGAGTCTTAAGCAACAGTGGTCAAGCCAGAGACAAGCAGCTGCAAACTACTGCTACCATTACAACCTTTCCGATCATGCCCGCGCGTACTGCCATTTAAGAAAATCCCGTAATGACTCCAAAAGACATCCAAAATTATGGCCTTATCAACACAAGACATTTTGATCATGATGCAATAAAAATGTAAAGTTGGCATTGTGAGAAGTTCATAAAACCCAGAAAGGAATACAGTTGAGAGAGAAATGATGGGAAACCTGAGGTAACGGATTGCCTTATTTCAAAGATGGTACAGAAATACAGACCCCCCCCCCCCACACACACACACAGCACTGGTCAGCACGTGGTCACTGATCGAGAGATTCCAAACACGGAAGGGTGGCTCGTGGCACTGTCCTCCCACACCTGATCCTAAAGCAGAAGCCAGCTTCCTATGTCCAACCCCATTTCCGCACACCCCCGTGGCCTTGGTTTCAGATACAAGAAATCAAATCTTGCACTCCCAGCTTCAAGCCCTTCTGAACTCAGTCTCACATGCTGCATCCCCTGCCGGTGTCCTGTCCTGCCCCTCCCTGCCACACACCTGCATCTCCTACACTGGATAACTTCCCTTCTCTACCTATGATCTTTGCTTTTCACGTGAAACTCATCACGAACCTGACTTAAGTCACGCACTTAGCTCTAGAGCATCTTCTCCACTTACGTTCTCATTAATGCTCTTGCTCAAACTCTCATAGAATCCGTGCTTAGTGTTTTCAGAGCATGTATCACAGGACCGAAACCGTAGATCTGTCATTTCCCACAGGCATCCCAAAGTTTCGTGAAGATGTGGCTACATCTTACTCATCTCTGTAATTTTATTATTATCTCAGTATTTGCCGCAGAGAACCTCCTGACATAATGAAGGCAGAGTTGCATAATGATATTATATAATAAGCACTTGCGAATTGCCTCCAAAAAGATCGGTGACAGACATAAATGCATTATTTCGCATGGGAGTTTCATTGAAGTGTCATTTGTGTACGTATAAAAGCAGCAAAGTTACACTGGGGTGATTAATGTTTTCAATATTTTATGGAACTGCTCAATGATATGTATTTTGAGTGGCCTCTTGAATGTATTTACTCTGTAAGCTCTTTTCATTTTGACAGCTATAGGATAAAAAGGTATTTTGTTGCAAGTGGGAGACTTAAAAGTGTGTCTGGTAAAAACAAAACAAAATAAAACAAAATTTATATACTAAGTCAAAATAAATTTCTATCAAAGTGCGAGTGCTCTGCTTCGGCTGGTAACAAAGCATATGTATGTACTATTTGTAAGTGAGTTAAATAGTTTCAAAGAGCTCCTAAGTGTACCTACTCTGAATATAGAGATACCTGCTAAAGAAAAGGCCAGGGAGTATTCTGCTGAAAGACGCACAGTTAGAAGTTAGAGGGCAAAAAGTAACACAGTCTTTAGTTTTGTGGGCAGGTGTGATCATGTGTCAACGATTTACCTCCTGGTGTAGTTAACTTCACAGATACGTGCGACACCATTTTAGCACGTGTGATTTATTTCTGATTTCTTTTTTCACACCCCCTGGCTCTTCAACTCAAAGCATCATGAAAGTCAACGAGTCACATGATCCATGAAGACAAACTAGCAAGACAGGCAACCAATGACCATGCCACCAGAAGGAAGCAGGCGACAGGTAAACTCGCCATGCTTACCCTTTCTTCCACGTGGTGCCAATCTGAAAGGAGCCTTTTTTTAATGTTTTATTTTCAAAGAGAGAGAACAGAGGTGCAGGGAGCAGGGGAGAGACACACAGAGAGAGAGAGTCCGTGCTGTCAGTGCAGAGCCCGACTCGGAGCTCGATCTCACGAACTGTGAGATCCTGACCTCAGCCCAAATCAAGAGTGGGACGCTCAAGCATCTGAGCCACCCAGGCACCCCCTGGAAGGATTTAGACTGAATCTGCCTTCCCTGTGTTTGAACTTGCCCTCCAGGGAGAAAACATACCCTGGCAAATTACTAGGAGCCACTAATAAAATTCATGGTCAATACCTTCATTTCATGGGGTTCATCCAAATACTTCATGCTGTATGCTTACTTTTCCCTCATCTTTAAGATAGTTTTACAAGATGTTAGATATTAAAGAAAATTCTCTTTAGATTCAAATATTTTAAAATAACCACCCAGTGTTTCTTTTGTACTAGAAATAACTGTTTCGCAAAGGTCTCTCTTGTCAGCTCTGACTTTGAGGATGTGATTCTTTAAGGTCCTCTCAAACTTCCCATGCCTGGAGAATCATGGTGAGCTTAGGGAAGAGAATCGCCGTTTCTATACACTAGCCTATTGTTAAAAAGTATGAATGTTGTCAAATAAAAGGTTAATGAAAGTGATGTAAAAAAAAAAAGAAGCTATAAAGTTGTCTGTACGGTTAGCAAATGGACTCAGACAGTGGCAGGAAATAAGTTCTTAGAGGAGAGAGTGGAAGTTTATTAGACTGTTGAATGACATAAACACTAGTTTTATGCCTTCTCTTATCCTAGCATAAGAAGCTTTCTCAAGGGCTTTCTTTTTGCAATAAACATAAGGCATCTTTATGAACATCCCCTAACGTTTGAATCAAATAACTTCATTAAACACCTAAATTACATTAGTTTGTCATTACTCAATTTCAATAAAAATATGATGGTTTTTATTGGCCCATATTTTTAAGGTGCTGCCCAACATTCTTAAAATATTTTCCTGAAATATTTTTTTTCCCTAAAAGATAAATCTCAACATGCTGGTCTCTAGTCTCTGGAATCAAACGATCAAACTCTGTGTGTGTGTGTGTGTGTGTGTGTGTGTGTGTGTGTGTGCGCACGCGCGTGTGTAATGAGCATGTGCCAAGTCTTTACTCCCCACTGGAACATCTTTCACACTTCTTCGAGACTTCTCAAATCCTGTAGGCTCTGGGTTTTTCTCTTTCCTTTCCCTTCCTTCAGTTAGACACATCTGCACATGTCGGCAGACCCTCCAGGGGGAGCACAGAGAGAAGCAAAACAGATTATACTTGAAACTGGATGATTTGAATCTTCCAGAAGTAAAAAAAAAAAAAAAAAAAAAAAGGGAAGGAACATTTTGGCTGAGAGACGAGCATGTGGAAAAGCCACCCCAGAAGGGCATGTGTCACCTCACACCATGGCAGCCTGTTGGACCGCATGGCAGACGGGATGGAGGAGCAGGGAGCGGGACAGGGCTAGAAACTTGCTGGGGCGTGGTTTTCTTCCAGAGCGGGGATTCACTCTGTAGGTGACAGAGCACGAGCAGAAGCTACCAACAAGGGGAATGCCATGATCAAGTCATTTTTTGAAGATGGTGTTTTTGGCGGCAGGCGGGGAGATACCTCAAACTGAGTGAGACGGGGTGACTGGGGCCAGGTAAATGAAGACAAGGGTCTACATTAAGGGAAAGGCAGGAGGGGGGACCAGGAAGTCTGGAGATATTCCAGAGATAAAGTTGATGGCCAATGTTGTCATTTGCGAGGAGGAGGAGGTGGATTTGAAGACAACACCGAGGTTTTTAGCTTAGGAAGTGGAGGCTACCTAGGGTGCAGACTCAAGGAAGCAGAACAGATTTAGCATTTTTAGAGATGAAATATGATGCCTGCAAGGTGTCTGCAACGATTATCCAATAAGGGCAAACACAGCACTCAGGAGACGGGCCTGGCATTGGGGATATAAGCTGGCAGATGGACCAGGGGCAAGGAAGCACACGGGAACACAGAATCCAGACCAGCAAGGAACAGGGGGGGTTCCAGCCCCCCAGAAGGAATGGGAACCACCCTAGAGGAATAAGCACCTGGCTTCAAGAGCGTTGAGCTGTGGTATTGTGTTTTCAAGGTGCGGCTAAGGCCCAGAGAAACATGTCATCATCTAGTGATTAGAAGCAGGGAACAGGATGGAAATTAGCAGTGCAGGTCCTAGGTGACAGATGGACCAGAACGAAGCTGGGTGCTTGGAATGTGACCAACACTGTCTTCGATGTTTTCTGACTGGTCTAGATTGACTGTAGCACTGGTGGGAAACTAAACCTCCCGGTATGGGCCTGGGGAGCTCTGGACAAGCCCAGGGGACTCTTTTTTTTAATGCTGATGTGCTGAATACAAAAGTGATCCAAGAGAACAATAACAACGAACGCCTGAACCATTTTATAGGTAATCTTCCCCATTGGGCTGAAATCCTGCCGGGTAACACGAATATGCTCGCGTATACTAATTCGTGCAGGTAATATCACCTGCTCAAGGTAGACCTTGGCCAAGTCGCAACCCACTTGTCATTCTCGACCGCTTGAAAGGGCGTAGGGAAAACCTTAAAGGGCATATATTAAAAAGTAATCACGTGCTCTTTTTTGTTGTTGAAACTTACCAAAGAGACTTTTCCCATCAATTGCGATGAGCATGTGTAAAGGAAGACTTTCTCTATTGGCATTAAGGATCTCGGCGGTATTTGAGAATATTTCCCTGAGCTTCTCTGTTTTCGCATAATGATGAGAGAGCTCAAATGGAGCCTATCCTAACAGGGCTGGGGGCACATCAGGTTACTGGCAGGGGAGAATTCAGGCTTTCTTGACAAGATGAAATGCCCTAAGCTTCTCAGCTTGAGGGCAGCCTGCCACTGCTGTGCCCACGGAGAGGGTATGAGGATGGGAAAGTAGAGTTGGTTCATTGTTTGAAACGACCTCCAGACATCCTCGTTTGCTGTGTATTAATTGAAAGAAACCATTTGTTTGGTGGCTAAAATAGTTTGCTTCTGAAATTCGCTAAGAAATGGGTGCTGATTTCTCAGAAAACTCAAGGCCAAGTTGAATTTTTCCAGCTTTCAACCTAACACATTACCCCTTTCTTCTAAAGAGTGAAAGCTTTAAATGGAAATCAGAGTCTGAAGCACAAAAACTAACCCTCTTTGCCTGAACTGGTGTTTAACAAGAGCCCACACGATGCATTTCCTTTCTTCTGAGAAACTGGTTCAAAGGTCAAGCCTAATGGAAGTCTTCAGAAGTTTTATTTTCCTTTGCAGGCTTAATGAAAGGCTCAGAGCCTGACCCAATAAAATTTAGATTATGAGGTACTCTCAGTTGTTGAATGAGCCTCCGTGGTTTTCCCTTTTAAAGCAACCATCTATCGGAGATTAAAAGACGGTGCCTTGATATTTCATTGAAACAACACATAAACACATCCACGCTACACATGTATCCTGGCATGCTTTATTTCCTCTGACAGTAGAGATCTATGAGTTTTTTCTTTTGCTTTGAGGTATCATGGGTGTTGGTCATACACAAACTGTTCAAAACCTAGGATTATTAATGCTTACAAAATGTGATAGACTGTTATTAAACATAAAACGTAATTTTATTGGAAATACATCCCTTAATGAGATGGATGTGGAGTTTTAAAAATTAGTTTACGAATCCACAGATGAGTATTTGTTTTATGTTTGTTTATTTATTTATTTATATTTTTTTAAATGTTTGTTTATTTTTGAGAGAGAGACAGACAGAAAGACAGAGCATGAGCAGGGGAGGTGCACAGACAGAGAGGGAGACACAGAATCCGGAACAGGCTCCAGTCTCTGAGCTGTCAGCACAGAGCCCGACGCTGGGCTCGAACTTGGGAATGGTGAGATCATGACCTGAGCCGAAGTCGGACGCTCAACCAACTGAGCCACCCAGGAGCCCCTGTTTATTTTTTCGAGTGAGAGAGAGAGAGCATGAGCATGGGAGGGAGAGGGAGAGAGACAGAGAGAGAGAGAGAGAGAGAGAATCACAAGATGTGGGGCTTGAACTCATAAACCTTGAGATCATGACCTGAGCCGAAACCAGGAGTCTGAAATTCAACTGACTGAGCCACTCAGGCGCCCAGACAAATGAATACTTTTTGCCAGAATGAGACAGGTCAGTACAAATCTTTCTAATTTGGGCTTTTAGAGCTACAAATATGGAGAGACTGTGTTCGTGCAAGTAAGCAGTGAGGCTCTGGATGAGTGCGAGGTTGGCCTTTATTTGTAAAGAGGGTGATGAGAAACCGTGAGAGGGAGAGTGGAAAGGAGAACAGGTGAAGAGCAGATGGGTGTTGGCGAAAGGGACTGTCTTGAATTTGGTTGGAATATGCAGTGACCATTACCTCGAGGGCGCCAAAGCTCAGAAAGCATCACGACAAGAGAGATGAAACTCCTGCTGCCTTCCAGGTGAGCCTTCCTTTGTCTCTCCTCCCTCCCAAGGACACCCATTCGCTGTGTGGCCCCACCCTCTGGACTCCCGGGCTGTCTCGCAGCTCAGCCCCAGATTCTCCATTGGGGGTGTTACCTCTGCAACAATGTGTAAGAAATGCAAAGGCCTTTTCTTAATGAGGCCGAATGGAAGTGGGGTGACAACACTGACCTTCCGATCAGGGCTCCTGAAACATGAATGTGACACGCATCGCTGAGGCATCTTAACGGGAAGATTCTTGTGAGGAGGTCTGGGGTTCTGCATTCCTAAGGCTCCACGCTGCAATGTGATGCCGAGAGGGATGAGCTTTGGCCGAAGAGAACGGTCTTACATCAGTCCCCATGCCGGAGAGGTGTGCAGCACCCGGTGTACCGAGGACGTGCCCGCTGGGATTGTAAGGAGCACTCACAAGGCACCATCCAGGCTGGTACGGGCTCATGACAGAGCATGAAGTACCTACGTCCCTGTTGAGGGGTCACAGGCTAGAGGAAGGGATGATGCTATCTACCGAAGTTAGTCAGGGAGACTAGATGTGGCTGAGTATTGTGTTAGATCAAATGGAGGTCAAGGGCAAAGAGAGGGGAAAGAATAAATCTCCAAGCAAGTCTGAGTAATTTTGGCACGATCTATTCAGAGGACCTCAGCTAGCGGCGACGGGTTCCGTAGGAGAAAAAAGAGTCATGGGGGTGTGGCTACTAGTTGGTGAAGGAGAAGGAACGTCAGTTATCTTTGAAAGACAAACTGAAAATTTTGACATTTTAGAGGGAACAGTATCATCTCATAAACTCCAATACTCAGATAGTAAACAACCAAAAAAAAAAAATCTCTCTCCATGAATAGAGCACCTGAAACCAATCCATGAGACAATGTGATATAAGAGTCATGTCACGTCTCTGACTTTAGATATGGTGGTTAAATGAATAAAGTCAATCTATGTATTTTGACAGAAAGGATCACCAAGACACATTATCGAATAAAAGAAAGTTTGCAGAATAACAAAGGTGTAATACAATTATTGTAAAAATAAACAATAAAGGGAATGGATACTGTGGAGTGACTCTAAGAAGTAAATGGTATTTTCATAAATCTATACTGCAACATTTGAAAAGTGAGTTTATATTTTGCTGATCCCATTATCAACTGTATTCCTAAATTCAGACTTTTGATCAGATAAAACTCTAAGCCTGCAAAAGTCAAATGATCCTACTGCCTTATTACGCCACCAATGTCACGATGGAATAAAAAGCACATTCGCAAGGTCAAATATGATTGGCATCTTAATTCACAGCTTGGATTCTAACTTCTGCAGTAAACTGGATATGTTTTTTGCAAGAAGTCGCTCACTACGTATTGCTGATGCAAACTTTAAGGTGCACAGAAATCACCCTGGTGTCTCATTAAAATGCAAAATCCCTCGCAGTACATGCACTTCTAACCAGCACCCACGTCCTGGACCATACTTGGGATGGCAAGGCTCTAGAGCAGGTGCTAGAAAGTTTAAGTTCTGGTTGTTCTAGTGTAATTTTTTAAATATGAAGATATATTTCAATATAAAATTCCAAATGGGGTAGACCGAATACTTTATTTCAATGATTTGAAAACTGAAGGCATGAAATAGAAAAGACAGCGATTCTTAATTTGTAGCAATGACTCCATTTCCACAAGTGGGTATGTCCAATTTATCAAAGCACTCATGATTTATTACATTACGTTGATTTATTCATACTTTTAATGATTTATGTGTAAAACTAGCAAAACTACTCTTTTCTTTTGAATCTCATTCTCTATAGCCTACATGAGCCTTTTCAAATTTACAGAGATAAACACACATTTGTTGGCTTGCAAGTTATATTTTAAACACTAGACAAAATTTATCTTCATTAAAGGTACACCTACATGGGGAAAACGACTGGCCAGCTAGACTTTGGGCGGAGAGCAGCTATCATGCCCCCTAAGGGCCTCCTTTGAGGACAGACATGTGTAGATTATTGTAGAATCCCAACACAGCTGAATGCCACTGAGATTCCCACTGGCCCACAGGCAGCCCTGCCTAGAAGGGTGACCTCATCTGCAGCTGAGCTCTGTCCAGCATGTTTTATCCTGAACACCCACTTGTGGCTCCAAACACAGCCTCTTGCGTTAGTCCGCTTGGGCTGTCCTAACGGAATTTATCTTCTCACAGTTCTGGAAACTAGAAATCCAAGGTAAGGTGTCAGCAGGTTTGGCTTCTCCCAAGGCTTCTCTCTTCTTGGCTTGCAGACAGTTACCTTCTCACTGTGTCCTCACACGGTCCTTTCTCCTATAGGGGCATCAGTCTTGCTGGATTAGGGCCCCGACCTGATGGCCTCATTTTAACTTAACCACCTCTTTAATATACCCATCTCCAGTGTTGTTATATTCTGAGGTACTGCGGGGTTGTGATTTCAACATTTGAATTTGGGGGGACACCCATTTCAGCCCAAAACAACTTTATTGAGCAAGTTTGAATTCAAGGCACTGCGGGGTGACACACAATTGGACGGAGATGCAGAGAGAAGACACGGAGAAGCTGGGACATTAGCAGCCCTGGCAGTCAGTGCTAAAGACAAGAAGGGGAAGAGAAAAGAGGTCGGGGGGAAGCGGGGACAGGGAAGAAAAGACCCTACACCGCAGAGCTCTGCATGAGAGCCCAGCAAACACTTCTCAGCGCCCTGCTCTGAGTTCCTGCTGTGGCCCCAAAGCAGCTTTTGTATCCATGACCGTGATCTGTTTCTCAATGAGACCTGACTGGCTGAGGCTGCTGAAACAGCTTCCTGTCTCTTCCATACCCCTCTGGAAACTTACAACAAGCTCCTATTGACTGAGATAACCAGGAGTGCATTTTTATTCGTTGCAATTTGTAAGTTCTCATCGCAGTGAATGAGCTAATGTTGCATGTTACAGACAAGCGCTTCGGGAGATGGTATGGGCTTGAACGACAGGCACATTCCATGCTGACGTATACAAGCGTCCTGTTATATGTTGCATGCTTTGCCTTTTTTATTAAAGCAACAGCATGGGATCATCAATCAGGAAATCCTGTCCTTTCTAATGGACAAAGGTGAAAATTTCTAGTCATGAAGGGTTGGCAGTTGCTTACACAGAGCAGGTCCAGCGCCTGTGTGTGTGTGCGTGTGTGTGTGTGTATGCATGTGAGCATGTGCATGCACACAGCTCAGCAGACACGCCCAGCGTTTGCGTTCCCGACGGTCACTTTTACAATATTAACAATATTGCCTGGTCCTTTCAAGCTGATTTATAGTAAATTTCAATCTGTTAATGTTGTAGTAACCTTCAACACAAAGCACAGCAAATACATTGCAAGGCCCCCTGCAGAAATATTTCAGTTTATCTAAAAGAGCCCATGTTTTATATTTCCTCTTTAATGTCAGAAGCACTTTTATTGCAGTGTAGATGTTAATTGCCACTTATCTTAATGAGTTCTTTTCTAATGTAAAATGGCCTGGCTTGAAATATAGCAGGCTTCTTTGTCAAGGAGAGGTAGGGACAGGAATACTATCGGTTCCTGCGAGAAACGGGATGCTTTTCCCCTGTTTTCTTTATGTTGGTTGAAAGCTTTCTGATTTAGGGCCTTTGAGGTATGAGTTACTGCCTTCATTTCCAGTGCGAGGGGAAATTAACCCCAGTACAAGTCATGAAATAGAACTTGGGCTCTGGAAGCAAAAAGCGCAAGTAGACGTGCCCGAGTTATTACACTAGAGTTATGTGGTAGCTCGTATAATCCATTACTAAAGGCAATTTTTAATAAAAATGTAGCAGATAGTTTTCATTTAAATTTGATTTAGCTTAAGCTTATATGATTTTAAAGGAGATAATTTCTTACTTATTTCCTAGTTAATATTCCCATATCATCTCCTACTCAAAAGTTTCCAGTGTCCAGAACGGCTGGCTGTTGGTACTCAATGGGCATTTGTTGAATGGAAGAATCAAAAAATGAAACTATTTAAAACTGGTCACCATAAGGCACTATTTCTCAACTAACATGAACAATTATTTTTTTTCTGTAGAATAGGATCGTGTCAGCTGATTGAAAAAGCTACTTCACATTCATTATTTTAACTAGTCTTATACATCATATATTAGGTAATATATTATTTATTTTTATTTAATCATAAGAAAACGTGAGGAAGAGATTAAATACCTTACTCAGGTAACATATTCGGCAAGTAATAAATGCTGTGTGTGTGTCTCCCTTAAAAATGGGCTTGAGAGCCCATAGAGTAGCGGAAGGCACTGTTTTGAAAGCAGCCATTCTCTTGATCCATGGAGCCATTTCTTTCTTTCTTTTTTTTAAATTGTTTACTTATTTATTTTGAGAGAGAATATGTGAGAGGGAGAAGGGCAGAGAGAGAGAGAAAGAGAGAGAGAAGGGGGGAGGGGGGAGGATCTGAAGCAGGCTCTGTGCTGACAGCAGAGAGCCTGAAGCAAGGCTCAAACCCACGAACCGTGAGATCATGACCTGCGCCGAAGTCGAACTCTTGACTGACTGAGCCACCCAGGCGCCCCCAAGGGGCACCACTTTTAATATTCACACCCCTTTTGTACTCTTAAGTAGTCTGGTAATTTCTTTCACAGTAAAGGTGAAGAGATTTCCTTCCTCCCTCAGCTTCCTGTCTCTGAGCTCTCTGCTTATCCTAAGTGATCGGTCCAAGGCATGAGTTCACCTGCAAGATCCTATTCTCTTCAATATGAAGATACCTACACCCAACGGGTAAGACACACACCACGCTCATGAATCTGATTATCAGCGAAAAAAGCACAGCATAACTGAGAAGCAGGAAGGAATGTAAATTACTAGTTATAGTAATAAATTGAGAGCTTAAGAGTAGCCCTACAAAATAATTACTTGTTTTACTTAGGAAGTCAATATGGCATTCCTTTAACCACCGATTACTTTTATTTTTATTATGAGTTATCATCCTACTTATCATTGTTAAGGGCCCTAAACTAGGATGAAGATGCTTGACATTCCACAGAGTTTTGACTTCTAGGGATCCAAGATACCCTGATGCTGGAAGGTGTCGCTAGAAGGGAAAGCTCTCGTGATAATTTAATTACTGAATGGAACTTCTAGGTTGTTTTGAATTGGGAGAAAGGCAGAAATCTTGATTTCTAGGACACAGTGCAGCTGGCTTTAGGCAGAGGGTTAAAGGAAAGTTCTGGGAAGAGCATATAAGAATATACACTCTGTATATAAGAAGATAGACACACTGGTAAATCATTAGACATACAAGTAGAGTGACCAGTGATGAATGTTCTTGGCTACATAATGGAGACCAATCACAGCCACCTCCAGAGAGACTGGGCAGTGGACAGGAAGCTTTATAGAAAGAGGGTGTTTGTTTGCTCTAGCTAGCCTGGATTTGGCTTTTTGACCCAAATGAGGTGGGAGATTCCAGAAGGCATGTAGCCTGCTTGAGACAGATGATTCCTCCGACTCATCCACATGCCTGGAGGCCTGGCTAGTTTGGGGGGACCATAGTCATGAGTTCTCTGAGCAGGTGTGGACTGCGTGCTCCCCTTCACACTTGGGGTCTGTTTTACTCAAAGCACGTGGACTGAAAGGAAAGAAGAGGCTGGTTCTCAAGAGAAAAGTCTGTTTACCAGGAAAGCAGAGAACAGAGACTTCCGGCACCGCGTCTGATGGAGCACCTGTTACCCATGAACTCATCGGTACCCTGCGGGCGGCCGCTCGACAGTCGTGACTCCGTTCCACAGCTCTTCCTGTGGAATGTCGTGGCGCTCTCCGGCCAGAATCGGCTTCGGTATCAACGAGGTGGGTGTGTAGTATTAGACACGAGCTGCTATTTTAAAAGTGCAGGTGTTTACTTGTTACAAGTGACTTTTGAGACAGGAGGCAGAGTGAGAACTCTGGGCGGTGGGAAGAATCAACACTGGCGCAGACGAGCACTGCGTGAGAAGAGTGCTTTCCTTTAAACTGATAAAAGGAATCTGAAAAGGAGGCTTTTGTAAAACAAACCAAAATTAACATCCTTCTGCAGTGAAGTCTTCCCTTCCATCTTGCAATTCTGTTTCTCCAGCCGCCAGGGCTGGGCTCTCAATGATCCCGCCTCCTTGCCCCAGGCTCCCCAGGTCCCCTCCCACACTGGCCTCCCAGCTCCTGGGCTCTCTGTCCTTCCGACCAGACGGCTCCGGCCTCTCCCCCTTCACCCATGTTTCCCGCTGCTCTGACTCCATCCCCAGGGGTGTCTTGATGGCAGGGGTGGGGGGTAGGGGACAGGTGGCAGTAGCAGGGGGGCGGCAGTCCTGACACAGCTGATGATGGGCCCTTCCCCGTGCAAGGAAATATTCCAAAGATGTTAGAGTCTTAACACCTCTCATCTCACAACCTTATGAGGAAGGTGCTTTTATCATTGCTGTTCTAAGTACAGGGATGCTAAGGGCAGAGCACCACTTCCAGGATCGCGATTGGCTGCTAATCCCCTTCCCCGGGTGACCCCCTCCGCTCTCCCATCTGCGGCGAGAGCCTACGCTGCAGGGCTGTGCAGAGTCATCCACCGGGCTGAGACGGGAGAACATTTGAATTTCTACTCATTTATTTAAAGAGACAAGTAACTATCACGTTTACTCTATGGATCAGTCTGTTCACTGATCTCCCGGTCAGCTGATGGTATATCTTCTTTGGAGCTACCCCGAGGCAGAGGTGAAGGTGACCCCCTGCTTCTCCCAGTACCTCCCCCACGGCTCCTTGTTGCTATTGGGGGGTGTTAGCCCATGTAAAGTTTTAGATGATATTAGCTCGCTTGAAACTAGCCCTCACAAAATGAGCAAGATAGCACTAATAATTTGAGCATGCCCAAAGGCCAAGAAAAGAGCTAAGCTCACCCGTCTCTGTCCAGCTGGAGCGCTGACCACCAGCCACGTGAACCAGTAACAACAGAGAGAATGTGCTTGGACCTTACATATTCAACCATATCGCTCTTCCTGAAGAAATGTCTTCATGATTAAAGATACAAACTGGCCCGAAATCTTTGTTATGTTGTTTTATCTTTAATGTTTCAAGTCCTATCTTTGGCGTACGACTATTTTATTTTTTATTTAAAAAATATTTTAAATACTTATTTATTTTCTGAGAGTGGGGACAGGTACAGAGAGGGAGACAGAGGCTCTGAAGCAGGCTCTGCGCTGTCAGCTGAGAGTCTGATGCAGGACAGGAACCCATGAACCGTGAGACCATGACCTGAGCCTTAGTCGGATGCTTCACCCACTGGGCCCCCCAGGAGCCCTGTGTACAACTGTTTTGTCGTGTAAACAGTATAAATGTAACCTTGTGTACATTTAAAGCTTGTGTGGTTGGCTGAAGAGTGTCCTCCCAGAGTTCACGTCTGTTCGGAAGTTCAGAACGTGACTGTATCTGAGAATAGGGTTTGGCACATGTAATTAAGGTGAGGCCACACTGGGTTGGCGTGGACCCTAAGTACAATGACTGGTGTCCTTATAGGAAGAGGAGAGGGGGCTGGGAGAGAGAGAAGCCCACGTGCGAAGACTGGGGCAGAGGTGGGAGCGATGCTGCCAGAATCCACCAAAATGCTGGACCCTTCCCTGCGCCAGCCCCTATTTGGACTTCTGGCCTCCAGAACCGCGACGGAATGAATTTTGTTGGTGTAAGCCACTCGGTTTGTGGAACTTTGTTATGGCAGCCACGGGACGGTAATACACTATATCTATACTTCCTAAGAAACAGATCCTCAGATGGGGTTCAAGCTAACATTCCCTTCTGCATTACTAGTTAAAGTAATACGTTCTGAGCATAAGAAGAACACAGCAAAATACAGTGAAAACACTGCAAAAAACACTCAGTTCCTCTTCCATGCGTCTTCGGTCATGTCTGTCTTGTTCGCGCAGGGCACTGCAGTCACTTGTGGGCACCTTTCTCTCTCACATTACTTCGAAAGTTCCCTGAAAAATGAAGCTGTCATCATACCCACAGAGCTCACCCTGAAATATTCCACTGGAAAGCTACATAGAACACAGACGCCTTCAGATGGCCCTGGGGGAATGAGCCCAAAGAATGGGGAGTACATACAAGCTCTGCCCTGGGGCCAACTCCGCCATGTCCTGATGAAACCTCGCTGAGGACATACATGCATGTCTTTACTGTTTCCAGCGACATGGAGCAGTGTGTTCGGTAATTATGCTGGACGACAAAATTGGGATCTAGAGATTTCTGAAGCATCGAATACTGGAATGACCCAATGAGAAGTCAACTTGAAGCTTCGCATTTATGTTAAAGAGAAAATTAAAAATGCAAGGTGAGAGTCGTGAATTTTATAGCCTTGCAGAAGTCACATGTGGAAAGACTGCATTTTATTTGATGGTAATATTAACATTGGGATCAATATTCATAGTAGTTATGAATATAGGATAAGAATTTGGACAGGTATGGATCCAGTTTCTAGCTCTCTAAGCCTCAGTTTACCCATATATAAACTGGGCACTATAAAGAGTTGTGCTGTGGGGATTTAGGGAGGAGAAAATTAAATAATGAATACTTAAAAAGTTTAATGCTGTCATATGGCCAATTAGTTTTCAACAAAGCAGGAAAGAAAAGGCAACAGGAAAAGGTTTCTTCAGCAAATGGTGCTGGGAAAACTGGATGGCCACATGCAAAAGAAAGAAATTGGACCACTTTCTTACACCATACACAAAAATCAATTCAGAATGGATGAAAGGTCTAAATTTGAGACCTGAAACCATAAGAATCCTAGAGAAGAATAAAGGCAGTAACTTCTATGACATCAACCGTGGCAACTTCTTTCTAGATATGTCTCCTGAGGCAAGGGAAGCAAAACCAAAAATAAACTTTTGGGACTATATCAAAATATAAAGCTTCTACATAGTGAAGGAAACAATCAGCAAAAAAAAAAAGGCAACCTACTGAACTGGAGAAGATATTGGCAAATGACATATCTGATAAAGGGTCAGTACTTAAAATCTATAGAGAACTTATAAATAAAACTCAATACCCCAAAAGCAAATAATCCAATTATAAAATGGGCAGAAGATATGAACAGACATTCTCCAAAGAAGACATCCAGATGGTCAACAGACACATGAAAAAATGCTCAACATCGCTCATCATCAGGGAAATACAAATGAAAACCATGATGAGATACCACCTCACATCTGTCAGAATGGCTAAAAGTAACAACTCAGGAAACAACAGGTGTTGGCAAGGATGTGGAGAAAGGGAAACCATCTTGCTTTGTTGGTGGGAATGCAAACTGGTGCAGCCACTCTGGAAAACAGGACGGCGGTTCCTCAAAAAGTTAAAAATAGACTTACCCTATGATCCAGTAATCACACTACTAGGTATTTATCCAAAGAATACAAAAATATTAACTCAAAGGGAAACATGCACCCTGATATTTATAGCAACATTATCTACAATGGCCAAATTATGGAAATACCCCAAGTATCCATTGATTGATGATTGGATAAAGAAGAGGTGGTACATATATACAATGAAATATTACTCAACCACGAAAAAGAATGAAACCTTGCCATTTGTGGTAACATGGATAGAGCTAGAGAGCATTATGTTAAGTGAATAAATAAGTCAGTCAGAGAAAGACAAATACCTTATGATTTCACTCCTATGTGGAACTTAAGAAACAAAACAAATGAGCAAAGGGCAAACAAAGATTGAGAGACAGACAAACCAAGAAGCAAACTCTTAACTATAGAGAACAAACTGTTGGTTACCAGTGGGGAGGGGTTCGGGGGTTGACACCTATGTCATTTGAAGGAGGGCACTTGCTGTGATGAGCACCGGGCAATGTACGAAAGTGCTGAATCACTATATTGTACACCTGAAACTATATTACACTCTACATGTTAACCGTACTGAAATTTAAATAAAAGCTGGAGTAAGTAAATTGAAATTAAATTAAAATAAAATAAAAATCCAAAAAAAGCTTCACACCAAGTACAAAATATAGTACCTAATTAACGTTTTTAATTATCATAGTTATCATCATCACTGTCACAAACATTCTCATCTTACTCTCAAGAAACCCTCTTATGAACCCACGTTGCCCCAAGGTAACACTTGTTCTCTTCCCACACTTCTGGGGATGCACGAGATGACTAGGAAGGACACCACGCGACTCCCAGAGGAGGGACTCTGGGAATGACAGCTCAGGGAAGGGATCCAGCCAGCACAGAGACAGGAGCCCCGGGCACTAGGGAGGGGGTGTAACTGTCTTCAAGGGCCGTCCTTGGGAGAGAGGATAGGCATGTACTCATGTGATTTCAAAGATCAGGAACAAGGTCAGGGAATGAACTTACAACAGGTGCAGATTTTGTATCTCTATAAATGAGTCGATAAGGCTTGAGTTACTCAAAGAATTAATAAAATGCTTTCAAGAGATGGCGAGTGGCCCGTGGCTTTGAGGCATTCGAGCAGAGACTGAATGGCCAGTTGTTAGGCTTGCTTTTAGCCTAGCTGAGACTTCCAAGTGCTCTTCACACTCGGCTGGTCTTCAGGTTGTGAATGCTATATTTTGCCACCGTTAAATAAATGATTATTGAGCATCTGAAGTGAAAACCAAGCTCCCCAGAGACTCCATCACCTAAGAGAACGGGACAGTGGAGAATGCCAGGTAACCGTGTTCACTACAAACACTTCAGCCATGTTACTTAAGTTCCATAACAGTGTCTTAAACTTTAATAAAGATGGTAAAATTATTTTTCACACCTTCACCTTTTAAAAAGCATTGTTATAGTATATTTTGTTTCCTGAGTATTCATTCACTGTATGCCGTAGGTGTGGTTTTGTAGCAGGCGATGAAGGAACAGCCCTTGGACAACATTCCTAACCTAGGTTTACTTACTGATAAAATATTTATAAGCAGCATTACTTTATGATATTTGCTAATATAACATCCAATAGTAAAATAACTTTAATAATATCTTAAAATAGCAGATAAAACACAGTAGAAATGTACTAGGCAATTCCTTAGAAAAAATGAATATTTTTTATTACTGTCCAAATATTGTGGCTTGACACCAAGGAACTACGTGGAATATAAATCTCATAGAACCAACTAGAAGGCAGTTGCAAATCTGGGCCCAAATTCAGCATGAAAGAGGTGCCACTGTATTTATTTCTGCTATGCTGAATAACAAAAAGAAGACGGTGTTTAAGTTTAAACTAGGTTTACAATAAGTGAGATTCTTTCAGTATGTTTCAAAAATTGCTGGAGATAGTATACAGGATACATCGAGAATTCCGATCTCTTGAAAACAGGTTAATCAACAGAATTAAAAGATGTTCTTCCTACTACAACCTACACACTAAGTTATGATAGTAAGTGGCTAAGCCGTAACTTTCCTTTTATGGATAAGAACATTTATAGTACTTTTAGCGTACACGGTATACCAGTCTTACTTTATGTATTTCGAGTTATTTCATCAACCAGATTTTTAAAATAAGGCTGCTGTGACTTATCACTGCCAACATCACTAAAACCTGTTTCATATTATTTGATGTTAAGACTTATCTTTGACCTCTGTGTTTGAAAACAACACTGTATAAAATTCAGTATTTGGTGGGCACTGAAAATATAGTAGCCATGTTAACGATCCTGAAGAGATTCACACATGCAATTAAAAAATAAAAACTTCTTGGAAAAAAAATATATATGTAAATTTTCTCAGTGGTTGCTGACTCTAAAAATAAGTTAGATTTTATCGTCTCTCTGTATAAAAAGGTTTCTGTGCCTTCTTGTCGGAGTACTTCACGGGGGCAGTCAAAAGTAAAAAGACCAAAGTTTTGCCCCCATATATGACTGAGCCAAGCATGCCAGAACAATTCAAACCTTCAGAACCAATATTTTTGCATGCCGTGACTCAGAGGAATTAAGAGCTGAATCTTAGGTTTCAAGTTTAATGACTGAACTGGGGCTATCTTGATTTCAAATTCTTATTTTAAGATACACTATTTTCTGGAAAAGTTCTCACTGAATAATACTAAAACTCAGGGCACCTGGGTGGCTCAGTTGGTTAAGCGTCTGACCCTTGAGTTTGGCTCAGGTCATGATCTCATTGGTTTGTGGGACAGAGGCCTGCATTGGGCTCTGCTCTGACAGCACAGAACCTGCTTGGGGTCCAATCTCTCCCTCTCTCTCTGTCCTTCCCCTACTTGCTCTTTCTCTCTCTCTCTCTCTCTCTCTCTGTCTCTTTCTCAGAAAATAAATAAATAAAAACACTAAAACTCTTCCATGGAAAAATACACTGGTCTTCAGTAAGATTCGTAAGGCAGGGAATGAAAAATAAAACAAAGACCGCACACCCAGTTAGCAATCAGCAGAGGAAGGAGACCGATCTTGGTAATTTGTATCATTTCTTTCATCAGTCCAAACTCCTACACCCAAACACCAGGTACTACCATTCACTCGTCCTCTGAAACTAATCATAAAAGATAGGAGCATATTCTTTCCTTTTCCTTTTTTAGGAAAAAATTAAAACGTTCATGCCAATACATGCTGCCGTGTTTTAAAGGTATGGGTTCTAGCCCATGTACCCACCTGCCAGCAATGTGATCTTCGATGTCATTTAACACTCCAATTCTCCATTTATTTGAGGCACTAAACCTATTAGTTTCCTTCCACAAAGGAGAATTACATCAGAGATGCAAGTAAAAGTGCTTTGAGAATTGTAATGCGCTATAAACACATGTCGGGACCAGTAGAGGCTTACACGGTCTGGTATTTTAATGATAAATAAAACTTTGAAAAATTCTCTTTAAAAAGTTGTGCATAAAAGCTTGGAAAAAGTCTAAAGACTGAAACGCTTTAAATCATAAGCCATAGTGCCCAAAGAAACAGTTCTGAACCCCAGAAGTTAAACCTATTAGTTCTAGTAAAATTCACCCGATAACAATCAAAACTTATTAGTCAAAGGAAGATGCAAAAATCTTGTCATAGACGAGTCATCAGATTTTGGACTTGAATTTTAGATTTGCGATGTCTGTCAATTCAACCTGAACACTCTGACATGTTCCCTTTTTTAAAGAAAATTCTACAAGAAAGGCATTACTGTATGGTAAGCTGCTTCCATTTTTGCATGATGGTAGATTATTAGTTCCTTTTGTACTCACTAAGCCATGACGATCTAGTTCTGGTCCTCCATATTGTTCTGTTTGGTTCTATATCTGAGCTGAGGATGGTAGTATGATTTTTTTTTCAGATTTAACACACAGTTAAGGGCTAATGACTAGCATTCTTGAAAACAGCAGTGAATTTGTAATTCATGTGACACAATGAGTTACATATAAATTTTACACATACAAAAAATTAATAGCCTGGATTATCTTATTTATGATTAACATTTTTTATTGGTGTTTCCCTTTTTTGGTTTATAGCAGGGCATGCAGTAAATATAAGCGACATAACCCATAACTTAAAAAGGTAAGAGAGGCATGACAATATACTGAAAGAAGGAAAAAAGGTTATAAAAATGAAAGTAATAAAAAATAGAAAGGATATACCATTTAATAAAATCAAATGCATTTAATATATGGCATAAAATAAAGAGGCTAAGCTGTGCCTAGAGAAACAAACACATTTGGTTTCTTACTAAGCCAAATTCTCCTGATAGGAACATTGAAAACCTTTCCACTGAAGATAAAAAGTTTATCCTCATTTAGATATATGGTGTTAAATAAAGCAATGCCAATTCAAATATGTTTTTTTCTATTTACCGTTTCCTAAGAGTTTACTGTTCTTCTACTTCTATATGTTTTCAGTAGCATATCAAGAACAATTACTTAAAAGTGGAGAGTGCTGAGGTGTTATCTGAAGAACATTCTACCCACGCCAGCCAAAAGTACTTAAGGATTTGGGGCAGATTTCAGGACCTTTGAAACGGAAGATCTGGGTAAGCAGAGACTGCATGTTGTAATGTAAGTTTACTTCTTATTTCTAGCAGTTAACAGTGAGTACTTATTACAGTATATCTTATAATGGAGGCTCCACCAAATATAATATTCAACACGGATGTTCAAAGCCAGTCTGAACTGTGCTAAAGGAGCTATCTCAAAAAATACTATAAAACGGTCCCATTCTTCCTTTTATGTTTGTAGAAGTGATTTCTTTTCACAAAAGAATCTGTGGAACCCCTGAATACGGTACATATGCGCTCGTGCGCTCTATCAGAGAAAATTCCTTGAGACGAATTTTAACTACCGTTACCGGAGCCAAGTGACATGCCCTGCTATAAAGAAATACCAGAAATCTGACATATCTATAGTATTCACAGATGCAGATATATATTTATGGGACTCTATCAGCATAAATCAAATGGCTATGAATAAAACATCATTTAACCAATTCTAAACTTCAGAAGTAGAGCACCACTAACTATCTCGCCACTGCCGGAAAGAAAAAAGCCAAGAAGAAACATGGAACAGTAATAAGAATTTCTTTGATACGTTACACCCAGGTTCTTATCAACGCCCAAACAACGTCAACCTAATGTTTATTTATGGACACAGAAAAATAAAAGTAATTGGATTTTCTAAATTTTCAGTTTTTGGTATAACCTGGAAGGCATACCAGTTTACACTCTGCTATGCAGAAACAGGCATACGAGGTGACAAAACATGACTCCACTTTGACAAGAAGGCGCCTAGACCGGGATATCTGAAGTCGAATGACTTAATCCCCAACTCCTCAATTTCTGTTGTACGAAAGAGAGCTGTTTCCGATCTTATTAGATAGATTATTATTTGCTGTTGAACCCCAAAAGATACCAGACAGAGACCCATGATCAATACCCATATTCCAAATCAAACGAAAGATTAATTATAAAGCCCAACCCAAAGCCAACCCTTTCATACTCAGCCAGCGACACGAACACAATGGTGTCACATCCATGAAGCAATGTCCTAACAACGCCTGCTTGGAAAACCTCTTTAGACATCACGGTCGGGAAAAGAAAAGGCTTTGTACCCACCTGGGATCTTTCTGAATGCTATCGATGGACGGGGATCTGGCCAAGGTGCCTTCGGGCGGGAGGGCGGGGCCAGATTTGCTGTACGGAGACTCGACAGAGGGACAGTACTGCAGCTGTCGGTAGGGGTCTGCGTAATTGGAGGCTGGGCCCGCGGCGTAGCTGGCCCTCTGGAAGGTGGCCGCGGCGGCGTTCTGCGGGCCATGCTGGCTGCCTGTGCGCTGCAAGGGGACGGAGTCGACACCGGGGGAAGATGGGGCTAGGACAGGAAAGTAGGGACAGAGTAAAAAATTGAGGACCTGCTCACAGAAGCGGTTAACCAGGTCTAGGCAGGGGGCGGGGGGAAATTACACACATAAGAAAAAAAAAAAAAGGGGTTTGGAAGAATAAAAAAAATAATCTGTCATAATTGAACCAATACATTCAATGTTATCCACTAACATGATCATTAGCACGCTATTTCCGAAATAAACCTTTCGGGGATGGGAGGGGGAAATGCATCAGTTATGTGTTGATTGCTTACCAATCCCCAAGAGAAGTTTGGTTCATCTCAAAGGTAAACTCTGTGTAAACCCAAAACCCAGAGGGTGCATAGGGAATCTTTTACGAGGCATCATGGATGGTTAGTTCTTTATTGTGCAAGTTGAGAAAATTCAGGAAGTGTTCACTCAGGTGATGTAACATTAATTTTATTAAGAGTATAAAGCAAACTTAGTAATGTAGTTAATTTTCCTGAATACCAGAAAGAAATCGCAGGCCTGGGGATGCAGGTATAGAGAGGCAGGGCTCCTATTTCCACAATTAGTCTTAGAGTATGAAACCCAGGACTGCGCCGGCTCTTGGAAAGCAATTCCCCAAAGATTTTCACATGCCTCTTCTTCAGCTAAAGCTGTCATAGTAGCAAATAAGTTTGGTGAAGGGTAGGATGTGGGAGAAGGTGTAGACCAGCCCAGCTACAACATGGACAAAATAATGAGTCGACCTGGCTTTTCCGGAAGCATCTGCATCTTTTCAATATGTCTACATTGTTCTGGGAAGACTTTCCACCAGTTACTAACGTGTTTGACTAGCTCTTAACTGAGTTTCAATTCTGCTTCCTTCGTGAATTCTTTTCAGTTCATTTCATGGCCTTGTTTTTATCTGGTTCTCAGAAATATCTGACGTCTAAGGTTTAAGGACCATATACAATGCAAACAGCATTTTGCTAACTGTCGCAACGGTTGTTAGCCACGATCATTCTTAGCCAGTACCATTTCTTTTCTGGCACTGCAGATCAGAAGATATCCAAAATACAGCCAGTGTCTGGATACAACCATTTTATATCATGGGGGCTCTACACAGTAAGATTTCAATGATAAATTATACCACTCGACTCTGACTTCTGAGGGCTTCTTAGTGGATGCCAATAGAGCTTATTCTGTCCTCTCTCACATTACAGGATATATGCCAAATCAAACACACACAAAACTATGTCACATTGAGCAAACGATTATGAAAAGAAGTTAAGGAAATTGTGTCAAATGATTAAAAAGGTATAAGGTGAACTGGAGGAAAACATTCTCATGCTGAGAACTGAGTTTGAATTAGGCTTTTCTGGGTGCCTGGGTGGCTCAGTAAGTTAAGCATCCTACTTCTACTCAGGTCATGATCTCAGAGTTCGTGGGTTCAAGCCCCGCATCGGGCTCTGTTCTGACAGCTCAGAGCCTGGAGCCTGCTTCGGATTCTGTGTCTCCCTCTCTCTCTTGCCCCTCCCCTGCTCACTTTCTGTATATCTCTCTCCTTCAAAAATAAATAAACATTAAAAAAAAAAAAGAGCTCAGGGCTTCTGGGGGTGCCTGGGTGATTCAGTCAGTTAAGCATCTGACTCTTGATCTCGGCTCAGGTCATGATGTCACCGTTCATGAGTTTGAAACCCCACGTTGGGTTCTGTGCCGACAGCGTGGAGCCTGCTTTGAATTCTCTTTCCCTCTCTCTCCCCCTTCCCCATTTGTGCTGTCTCTCTCAAAATAAATAAATAAACTTAAAAAAAAACATTAAAAAAAGAGTTCAGGGCTTCTCATTTCCAATGAATTATAATACTTAAATTTACAATAATCAAAAGTAGGAGATTAGCTGCTGAGGCATGGTGAAAAGTAGAAACACATTTAAGAAAAACTTTCTAAACAAAAACTGTATGCATATTCCAAGGAGCAGTCTTTGAAATGATGAAGGTTGTCCTGATGGATTAAGTTTCAAAATGATTAGTTTACACTAATGAACATTAAGTTCAGAACCAGGAAATCCGTCTCGTGTCTTTATGCAATTTCTGGAAGAGTTCTATTTTCTCAAAACTTACAAACATGGGTAATCAGAATTCACGTTTTACAAATGTATGAGCGATGTGTTTTATATTACGATGACAGGAGTTTAAAATTGAGACCAGGGGCGCCTGGGTGGCTCAGTCGGTTGAGCGGCCGACTTCGGCTCGGGTCCTGATCTTGCGGTCTGTGAGTTCGAGCCCCGCGTCGGGCTCTGTGCTGATGGCTCAGAGCCTGGAGCCTGTTTCAGATTCTGTGTCTGCCTCTCTCTCTGCCCTTCCCCTGCTCACGCTCTGTCTCTCAAAAATAAATAAATGTTAAAAAAAAAATTGAGACCAGCCCTAACCTTGTTTTTGGAAGAACAAATGCATGAGGCAAACAAAATTTCATTTTTCTAGAAGAGTTGTGACCACCTAGCCAGCAAATCCAGGGCAAAAGGAGAAAACTAAACACCTGACATTTTCCAGATAAATGCACTTTGCCCCCTTTGGGAAAGTAATATCTACATTCGAGCTTGCTGAAAATGGTTACTAATACCAGAAAATAAATCCTTTTCTGTTCCGAAGTGTCGATGATTAATACGGTGAGGACAATGATGAACAGGAAAGAAGGAGAGCATGGCAGAGATCAGGAAATAATATTGAAATCTAAAAAAACAATGAGAGCCATACTTGTTAAAAGAGTAGTAGTGTGAGGGACCTAACTAACCATGCCAAAAACTCTCAAGGGACTTGAACCTGAAAGAGAATTATCATGAGAAGGGTTGAAAAAAAAAAAAAATCCCAGCAGCAAGGACTGTAAGGACACTGGCTTCAAACGTGAAAACAGGGTGTGAAATGCAGTTAATTAAGCAGAAACAGGAAGGCACCATCTCAGTATCCGAGGAGGAAGAGAAGACAGAGGTGGATTTATGAGTATTGCTAGGCTCGTATCTGTACCTCACTTTGGCCTGTCTGGGGTCAGGGTTATGGAATTCCTTCAGAGCCTGGCTTCAGAAGTGAGAGAGGTGGATTCCCATCCAGGCCTTCTGGCCAGTTCTTGGTGTGAGATGAGTGAGTTACTGAGATTTTAAAGCTCCACCTTCCTGACCGTGGCATGAAGAGGACAGATGGGCTCATGGGATCATTATTTGCTTTAAAGACATGAAGGATATTAAACATCTCATATGTAGAGACCGTTAAACAAATATTGCTATTCTTACCTTGAACAATGTTGAAATCAACTGATACTAGACAAGGGGATTGTACCCACTGCACTGGGGGTGGGGATGGGGGAGACACTGGTCACTGGGTATCAGGCTTCAGAGCTCCCACAAGGCCTTTCTGTCTACTAAGACCCTATCAGACAGTGAACGCATCACTCTCACTTTGCAGATGGGAAACTGAGGCACAGAGAGATTACGTAACTTGCCTGAGTCTGCCTGACCTAGCGGGGAAGGGGTCAAACCCTGCATCCTGCTCCAGAGTTGAAACTTAGAACCACCGCTGACAAACTGGACCAGGTTGAAAACTTCAAAATGTGTGTTACTGAATTACCTTTGTGGTAAGAAAATTTATGAGGGGCTTCAAATTAAGGGAGATGTCTACTAAAGACACAGAGGATAGATAGGTTTATAACAGGAATTAACATGACTATTACAGTGAAAAATTGTTAAAAGTCTGTGTCAATTTACACCATTTCTCATCAAACTGAATTTACTGAGATATGCAGAAAAATATGGGGAAAAATTCTTCACATAGAAAAAAAATCTAACTTTGTTCATTTCTTGAAAAATAAAAAAATAGGGATACTTACAGTTACCTTAATTTTATTTCAAAGTGTTTTTTTTTTTAATGTTTATTTCTTTTGGAGATAGAGTGTGAGCAGGGAAGGGGCAAAGAGAGAGGGAGACAGAGAATTGAAGCAAGCTATGCACTGGCAGCGTAGAGCTCAATTCGGGACTCGAACTCATGAACCGTGAGATCATGACCCTGAGCTGAAGTTGGATGCTTAACCCACTGAATCACCCAGGCACCACCCAAAGTATTTTGAATCTTAGTGTAATCACTGACACCAGTATAATTAGAAAAAAGGAGGGGGGACTCTGAAGTTTAAGATGGGTGAACAACCTCCAGAGAGATCTTATTAGAAAAATCACAACCGCATGTGTGGCATTTGATAAATGACATTTCAGAAGTATCATTCCTGAATCCACGGTTTAAACTTTTAGGTCAGAATGAAAAGGATACCTGATGGGGATTTCAAAATCTAAAATCGGAGTTCAAATTCGTATTGCGAAATTGAGAAAAAAAAAGTCTGATCAGTGCAAAGAAAATAATGCACAATGCAACACAGATGGGGAGAAAAATACACTCTCTTAAAGTGTGGGTCACGCGACCGTCTGTCTTGAAGAAAATGTGTGAGGCTCAAATAGATCTCAAACTAGCCGTCAGTAATGTAACAACGCAATGCCTTGTATTTAAGCATGACATCGAAAAATGACTTCAGCATCACACATTAAATTCTCCCTTCGTGTCCTATCTGGACCTCAGCATGGCACGTGCAAACCATTCCCCCCACACCCCCCGCCGTTAGCGTGGATAAGCGGATACTGATCATACTCTTAAAGACTTTCCTTTAACACGTTGCCTGAATTTCGGTCCCGTCACACGTTTTGTCTGATTTGAGCTTTAGAGCTCAGCTGACCACCTCGCCCGCCTTGCAGGATGGCTCTATTCAACAGAACCTTCCAGGGCAAACATTTGAGGTGGAAGGAGCCTCATCAGCTTGTTCAACACGCCCCTCTCTCCTCACCTGCTCTGCAAACAGCCCCTTCTCCCCTCAATAAGCTCTCAGAGCTCAGCGAGCCGTGGCTGCTGGTATCTTTGGGGAGATTTGAAAAGCAGCCTCTTCAGCAGCTGACTCGATACTTCATCTGACATCCTTCCTGTTCACGAAATTATCTGTTTTCTTCAGAGCTACACAAATAAAGGTCTACTGTATAAAAGGGGGGTAAAGATGTTTTATGTGTAGTATTTGCTTGAAACGGGGGAGGAGGGATCCTTTTTCGTAAACCAGAGATTCTACTTTGATGATAATAGACGGTCACATCCATTATTTACTGACCGTTAAAAAAAAAAAAAGAGCATTATACAATATAAGAATCTGGCACACGAAGAGATTTGGTTGCGGGGGAGGGGGATAAAAAGTAGGGTTCAACAAAAAGAAGAAAAACTCTTATTTTTGTTTTTGTATTACTTATCTTTGCTTTTCTGTATATTTGCATCTACAGAAAATGAAAACGTAAGCTACACTTACACTTACTATATAAATACAAAACAGGCAGACGATACACAAATTAAATAATATTTCCTCTGCAATCTCAGAAAATAAAGATAGCTTAGGTGACATCGGGTCTAAGAACGTGGCCATGAACTCTCTTAAAGAGAATTCGACTCTCTTATTTTAGGGACAAGGAGCCATTGGCACTCAGTTCGCCAGCAGTATTATTACCTAGAATTCAAAGTAAAGGCCTTCTGATCTTCTGTACTCTGCACAGGCCAATCTGTGCTACACTCAACGGGAAAATATTCCAGGGTAAATTTAATGTAAACTTTTTTCTTTTTTTTTCATTTTAATTCCAATATAGTTCACACGGAAGGTTACCTTGGCTTCAGGTGTACAAAATAGTGATTCAACAATCCTACAACTTCTTCAGGGCTCATCATTAGCATAATCTTTTAACTTCAGATATTACTACCTTTGCGGGTATAGATAAAATATTTATATATAAAGATAATAATATCTTTGCGTTCACGCAAAGGGGTTTTAGTAGTGAGAGAATCATTATTATGGTGCAGACGCCCATGTTTCTGGATTTTACCAAGAAACCGTTCCTTCTAGCCGACACTCTGCCTTCCTTCAGGTGAGCTCACTTCGACATTCTATTCACACCTCTTTAGGTGAACGGATATAGGTAAGCATCCGGAGGCCCTCCTTGGTTTTTAAAGGATATTTATCACTGGGTTCATTTCAAATTTTCCAGTAGGGTAATAACATGGCCTTGACTTTCTAGACTTAAAAAAAAAGTGACGTTACGGAGGATCCAATGTGACTTGCTCTTATGGCAAGCAATCACGTTTACAGTTTGAAGTAACAGCATTTAAGAAGTAATACACTGCTAATATGCCACGTTTTAGTGGACTCCAAAGACGATTTTAATTGAAAATGTTATTTATAGGTTAGCGAATAATCGTAATAAAATTGTATAAATATGGCAGTTCTGTGAAATGCCTCTATGACTTTATTGAGCAGTGGCCCATTATTGTGGAGAATTAAGTTCTTTCAAAATACTTTCTCTACACGGGCCAATATTTTCATCCCATTCTTTTCCCTTTTATGTTGCAGTATCTGTCAACCTCCCAGAGATGGTTAGCAGATGTCTCCTTGCAACATACCTACGGTCATTCATTTTTTATTACGAGCTTGACGCGTTCATCACAGAAAGCTTGTTTCTCTCCACTCGCTGAGAAACGCGCTGATCCCAAAGTAAATTCATGCGATGATCATCGCGACACACGTTGGCCATTTTCATTAGTTTAGAAAGATGCGTTTGGAGGGCTGGGGTGGGGGGAATGTCAGAATCGAGCATTTGTGTTAATCAAATGACTCCTAAGGTGACAGTTTTGGGTATGTTCGAGTTTGAAACAAAAATTCGTGCGACTCCATTTCTGCTTAATGGACTTTATCATCAGCAAATCCATGACGAAGATCGCACTCTCTGTGTCTGGCTGCACTTCTTATTATATAAGCTCCGGTTCTGACAAGGCTTAACCCAGATGAAAGGTATGTTTTACTTAAACAGACATCCAAGTTAAAAGTGTGCCTCTTTAAATTTTCATCACGCAAGAAGTCAAGCTGCAGACATTGGGCTGGTGTCGTGTGAAAGCAGGTGGGGAAACCTGCACGGCCCCCAGACTCCCCAGCTGCCTTTCTGGCCACAGCTCGTCACGATTCCGCGCCCCTGCACAGGGACAGGGTGTCGACGGTGGCCCCTCCACACCGACGGGCTCTACAGGGAATGAGGGGCTGTCATTGTCACGTCTGGCAAGAGGACACTTTCTGTTGAGCAGACACCACTGCTGATTCAGGAAGTGACCCTCTTGCCTTCTCTTAGGCGGCCAGATCTCTGGGGGCCACGCTG
This sequence comes from Paguma larvata, assembly GCA_030068075.1. Taxonomy (NCBI): domain Eukaryota; kingdom Metazoa; phylum Chordata; class Mammalia; order Carnivora; family Viverridae; genus Paguma; species Paguma larvata. Next base: position 8,252,680 of record CM057826.1, read on the forward strand.
CTGGCTTCTAGCTCAATCCTGTCCTCAGGCGGGCGGGCATGCTGCTCTGCTTTCTCTCTGCCTTCCTACACGAGCACGTCTGGGGCTGGGGAGGCCAGCGGGCCATCCTCACAGCCTGCTCCCTGGTGCCGGGACCCGGTGGGGCCAAGGTCCGCAGTTTCTGTCTGACGATGGCCGGGGTGCATGCAGCGGTGGTGTGGGGGGCACGGGGCCCTCCCCACACCCTGCTCCCTGGCCCAGCCCTGACGGATAGAGTGCCCGCCGGCTGAATAAAATCCTACTGATTGCCAGTGTTAGGTAGTGAATCTTGTTTGTAAGTTTTACCTTCCACGGCCTGGAGCAGAAGAGGGGTGAGAAGTAGGAGGTTGGCACCCGGAACCCCTAATACGTTCATAAACGTACATAAATACACGTGCGTGGGCTCTCTCACGGAACGGTGAGGAGGCTGTGGGGTTTGGAAAGGCCTTGAGGACCTTTTGCATACCCAAAGGTAGACAGCAGTCCTCATCTGAGTTGGTGTCTGAGATTTAAATCGGTCTCCAAACATTAAAAAAAAAGGCGGGGAGAGGCACCTGGGTGGCTCAGTCAGTTAAACATCTGATTTTGGCTCAGGCCATGATCTCGCGGTTCGTGGGTTCAGGCCCTGTGCTGGGGTCTGTGCTGACAGCTCAGAGCCTGGAGCCTGGAGCCTGCTTTGGATTCTGTGTCTCCCTCTTTCTCTCTGCCCCTCCCTGGCTCCCGCTCTGTCTCTGTCTCTCTCTCAAAAATAAAGAAACATTAAAAATAAAAATAAATAAATCAGCCTTCAGAGTAAATTACAGGAGCGAGTGGTTACTCTGGCCGCCACAGAGACATGGAGAAGGCACACAGAGAAAAGGATGGAGTTTCTTTTTTTTTTTTTCTTTTTTACATGTTGTTTATTTTTGAGAGAGAGAAAGAAAGAGAAAGGGAGGGAGGGGCAGAGAGAGGGGGAGACAGAGGATCTGAAACGACTCGGCGATGACAGCAGAGAATTCCATGTGGGGGTTGAACTCACGAACTGTGAGATCATGCTCTGAGCCGAAATCAAGAGTTGGACGCTTAACCAACTGAGCCATCCGGGAGCCCCTACAAACACGGTTTCAACCAAGATGACGTTAAGCGCCCAGGTTCCAGGGCAAGGCTGCGTGGGCATGAAGGCTTAAAGACTGGCTCTGAACGAGCTGTGGGACCTTGGGAAGGCTCCTCAACATCCCTGTGCCTCGGTGTTCTGCAAACCAAGCATCAGACCAGCACCTCCTTTACGCGGGGGTTCTGAGGACGTGTGAATATATTCAGAGAATTCAGAACGATCCCTGCAAGTAGTGACGTGCCACGTGCTTCCGGCATCCTAACTCACCTGCTCTTACGGTAGTGCCAGCTAGAAATTCCCTGATTTTTAGGCGAGTACATTTGTCTTCATTCCTAAGCGTCGACTTGAACAGGAGCAACTGCCCTCCAGTTCCCCTGGCCCGCCTCCTGGACGTACCGTCTAGAAATGCTTTAGGGGTCAAACTGAAGGCACTCCCAGCCAACGCCCTGCTACCCAAGGGCTGGGACATAAGATCGGTTGCTCAAACCACCTCAGTCGCAATAGGAGCCAAGAGCCAGTGGCCCCTGAACACTTTGAGTCTAAAAGGCCCTATAAGGCCCCCCAAAGAAACTGGGGTATTTGGTCTGGCCCTGCGAGCCTCTCAAAGTTCTGCATCGGAAGTCTTCAGTGTGGGTGTGCACCACGCGGGGTGTGAGAAACGACCTCCTGGGGGCTGAGCCTGGGTGGCTCGGTAGATTGAATGTCCAGACTCCTGATCTCAGATCATAATCTCAAGGTTCATGGGACCCAGCCCTGCGTCGGGCTCTGCGCTGACAGAGTGGAGCCTACTTTGGATTTTCTATCTCCCTCTCTCTCGAAATAAATAAGCTTTTGAAAAAAAAATGATCTCCTGGATATGAGAAAGCAATCTTAGGATGTTTCTTTATATTAATTAGTAATCCTGATTTTACTAGATATAACTTCATAATATTGTATAATATGTATACAATTTCTAAGTAAAGGGTATAGACCCATATTAAAGGCATTTTCTGTAACATGTGGGTTCTGATAGAGACAGTTCCTGGGGCTACAAGGTTAGCTAAGAAAGTGTAAGGATTTGAAGTGAAATGAACTAAGTGTAGAAACAGGGAGCGGCCCGAGCAGGTGCGGGAGAGAGCGAGCCTGTGGCTTTATACTTAGAAGCTGGAGAGCTGGCATCTCCCCACCTGTCATCCTAAGAGACCATCCATGCACTTCTGGAAATGTCCATATTGTTGCATAAGCCAGCAGATTTCCTCAAAAGCGCCTCGAGCTCAAAAGGGCGGGCTGGGATGGGGCCTCGGACGTCTGGGTGTCCCACCTCAGCAGCTCTCTGCCAGGGCAGAGCTTGCTGTTACCTAGGAAACCCAGGCACGCAGGGTTTTCTCCTTGATGTATGGAGAGGACGCCTCTGGCTCCCCTAAGAAGGATGAAACCCTTGTTCGTTCATCCAGCGCAATTTTCCACTGATGGCTTAGAGCGGGGTCGGTAAACTTTTCTATCAAGGGCCAGAAAGTAATCTTGTCAGCTTTACCGACCAGATGGTCTCCGCCATAACTACTCGAGTCAGCTGCTACAGTGAGCGGATGGGCGTGGCTGTATTCCAGTAACTTTATTTATAGACACTGAAATTTGGATTTCATTGAACTCCTACATATCAGAAAATATTACCCATCTTTTGACTGTAAGCCATGTAAAATGTAATAATTATTCTTATCTCTCATGAGCACTAATCAAAGAGGCGGCCAGCTGAGTTTGGCCCATGAGCGAGAGCTTTCAGACACCTGGCCCAGAGAAAGTACTAATTTTCTTTTGTTTTGTTTTAAGTGTGAACATCTTCCCCTGTCTTTGATCCGACATAGGAGAATGAAGCGTTTTTTTCGTATTGTGGATAAATTTTTATGAAACCCTCAGAAGTTTATTAACAAAAGGTAATTCGAAGAGCGAATGAACGCAGGACAGAGAATGAGCATAATCCCTTTTGTTGTCAGGTTTGATGAAAAATACATACATACATACATCACTGAGGTTGTAATCTTTGCCCTTTGTAAGGGGCGCGTGGAAATAAAATTACCTTAGTTAATGTCATGCAACCAACTAACTGTTAAAAGAGCCCAACCTCAGACAGGAGCGGTTCTCGCAGGCTGACAATGAGAGAACTCCGACAGAAGAATAAATGGGTATTCCTTTCCATCTCAACCAAGATATGTATTATTAACATCGGATGGCATTTACAATGTCAAAAATAAAAGAAAGAGTATTTTGTGCCATTCTTCTGACGGTGCAGTGAAATACTGAGATGTAAATACCAGTGCTCAACCATAAAAGCAACTTAGCTTGCCTGGATTTCAAAACGTGTAATTTTGTATCATAATGCAGTTAACAAAATTGCTAGGCGCTACTTCCCAGTAACTGAAAGCTACAACTGTCTGAAGATGTGGGGCCCTGTGTGCCGAGTTCTGGACCAGAGCTTCAGTTTTCCCACGCCTCCGCCCTCGGTCAAGGGTAACACGTAGGGGTTGCTGTCCGCAAACCAGCAGCAGGCTGTTCTTTAAGTCTCCTTCGCAATGTGAGACTTTGTAATAAGTGTAGTTCTCAGCGTCTTAATTATATCAATTTTATTGTTAGATGAATGCTCTCCAGCACACTGAAGCACAATATTTAACTAGTTACTTTGCAAATGGCTACATATTCTGGAAAATGTTTGCCTTTCTTTGTGCACCCTGTGGTCATGTTCCATTCAAAAAATATATTGAGTCCAGGACAGCGATAGGGTTGATTGAATCACATGCAATTGTCAATATCTGACCTTTAAATAACAATTTCCTATGATTGAACCTGATCATGTTTAGGAAGCAAAGTCTCAGTTTGCCTTACAAAATATGCGTCATTTTCCTAAGTAGGTTTTCTCCAAGCTTGCCAGATAGGTAGCCGGTATCACTAAAGAACACTTACCAGCATTCGGCATATGCCTTTTCTGTCCTATGCTTTCTCGGAGTACTTAACTCCATTCGATATGTTAATAATGACATACAAGAAATTAGTTCTTCTTTCAACTCGCCTGTTTGACAAAATAAGCTTATAACCTCCATTAAACTTCCTTCATTTAAAAGAGACTCAGGGAGCTAAATGAGTCATATTTGGTTTCTCTCATTATCATGCCAGACGTTAATGATAGAAGCAGGGCATAAAGCTGGTGAGGAGAGAGGATTCGGAGGCGCGTGCACGCGCGCACACAGACACACACACCCCTTTGATGAGCTCCCGAGCGGACCCCGCCACCCCCACTACGCGCAGCCCACCCAGGGGGGTCCTGAATACACACCTGTGCTCGTGCGGTACGTGCCGGTGTGTGCTGGCGGCAGAGGCTCCCCCTGGCTCTGGCTGAGACTCCTCATAGGGGGCTTCTGATAGACACGGTCCTCATAGATGGGGTCTATGTGATGCTCCGGGGACTGCAGGGCCCGCAGCTCCGGGCCCAGGTGGCCGTGCTGGCTGCTGTGTGAGGCCCGGGACCCGGCTGCAATAAACGAACAGGAGACATTAAGACCCGACCAACATTCAAACAGAACTTGTTTTATCAAAGACACATTTGAATTTGTTTTTCTCGCCCAGAAATGTTGAAATCTGCAGAAGAATCAAATGAATGGCATGAAGTGGCAACAATATGTCAAGCTAATCAGCTTATCGGCGTCACCCAGCTGCCTTGCGTTGCTCCCAGACCTGATCTCCCTATAAGGACGATAATGATTCTGAGATAAATCCACCCAGAACGGGGCCAGCGAAACATCATTGTTCCCAGCCTGACGAACGCGGCTGGCTTGCTTACTAAAGGAATCAGGCAGGCCAGTCAAACCTAAAAACCTCTTATTATCTCGCAGTCCTTGCACCTTACATTTTCCCACAGAAATTATTATTTCAAACGATGAGCAAACGAAGAAACTACGATGGCAAACCATCTTGATGTTGTTCCTGAAGAGTGAGCCAGAATTCGTTCTCATCAGCAGTTTCTTCCCGGACAATGAATGAACGGAAATGTTTGGACCCACGACAGCCTAAATCCCTAAGAGAAGCAGATTTTAAAGAAACAGGTTTTTGAGGCACGATTTCCTTTTACTCTTAACCCTCCAAACTGAAGCACCTCATTTAGTCTACCGGCCTCTAGAAACATAATAGGTACAAGCGGCTGTCACTAACTGGTCGAATTTATAAACTGAGTGTGCACACCGCTGGCCTTGTGGTGTTTGTAAATCCTTATTTGTGTCATTTCGTCGCATTGTGTGGGAGGAGGTGTCACTTTGGAGCAATGCTGTGGACCGGGGAACCTCTGCGGACCTGAGGACAGAGCATCCCGTGAGGGCTAAGAGGTTGAGCTGATGCACGGAAAAGAAGACGTTGACTGAGAACCGATATTGCGCCTGAGGTACGGTCAGAACCGCAGGAGCATCGGATGGGATGGAGGACACCGGGGACAGTGACGAGAGATGGTTCTCTAATGGTGGTGAGCAGAGAACACACACGAGAGCCGAATTTTGGGCCAGACCCCTCGGCTAAATCTTCAAAGCCGATACCCAAGTGGCATGCTGGGATTTAACTGTCAGCTGCCTCTGCACAGCCTGAATTTGGAGCTCTTCGTTCCATTCTAAAGCAACGGGGTTTGGGAATTCCTGGATTTTGGGAGTGTCTGCGGGCAGCTCTATGTCTGCGTGCCCGTCCAAGGCTTTCCGCGGCGGCCACGCTAGAGCCACGGTCTTCGAAGCTCGGTGCCTGTGCCATGCTTCTTCAAGATCATGTGCCCCAAGGACCTTATTCTTCTCATCGAGTTTATCTGAGGAAAAGCGCATTCCAAAGTTTTGAAGTTGCCGGTAGATAAATACGTGTTTTACCGGTATATTTTACACAGGGCCGTTTTCAATTTAAGTAAATAAAATGAAGCATCTCTGAAAGATCGAGGCAGTGCTCGGAATTCTATGAATTCAGTGTTAATAAAAATTACTGAATGTTTTGAGGAAAGGGAAGGGATAGAGCGAGCAAGTTCCTTACCTTCCCCTTTGCTAGTAATTAAATCAGCTCTGATTTAGATAGCGTTCAGATGAATGATAGGTTCAAAATAACTGTTTTGCATAATTAGGTTCATTGCATCTGATTTATCAAATGCCAACATCACACTGAATATTATCTCATGTTCATATTTTCCAGGAATATATTTAAGTATGATATGCCTTGAGTTCCTGCTGTCAACTCTTCCTTCTTCTGGAGGCTTTGTTAATATTGCCAAAAACTTTCAAGAGCATAAAATCAAGGAAACAGTTATTATATCCAAATGTTATAGAGTTAAATGAGAGTTATCCATCACCGGTGGATTTAGAGTTATAACTTAACCATGTTCCTTGATTTTAAGCCTCTAAAAACACCCACCAAGGGAGCAACAAAAGGACCTGTTGGTCTTCGGAGTGGGGACAGGACGTGGGGGCCTGGGGGAAAATCCTCTATCACCAGCATTTACTAGGAATCAGGACATTTTTATTAGAACCATGATTCAGACGTTAATGACCAAGGGTCCTAGGCAAGGAGCAAGAATCCTAAAGCCTACCTTAGTGGTGCTTTAATGGGTTTTTGCAAAGATTGCAGGAATGGATGAAGTCCAAAAGAGAAGGACGGAAATGACCAAGAAAAGGTGCAATACTTTTTAGAAAGGCACATAGCATAAATTAAATCTGCAGATTTACAGGTAACAACAATCTGCTAATCCAGGAGGAACCCAGCAGCACGGGAAAATAATCACAGAGCGGAAAGGGCTTGTTACATTCCTCCAGCACCACAGTGTCACTGGGTCAGAGTCCAGCAGGCACTGTCTTCATTTGACCAGAAATATGAAACATTTATCATTTCTAGGCTAATGGCAAATAAATTTCTACATGCTAAGTTTTCTATCTGTCGTTTTTATGTAGCGGGCTAATCCCTACTAATCAGCAGATTCATTCATTCATTCAACATATATATTTTTTTTACCACGTATTTGGGCAATTTCAAGAAGTTGAGGACACTAGGGTGCCTAAGACAGTCAAAGTCCCTGGTCTTGAAAATAAGTCATCACATTCAAGTAAGGATAGAGATAAAGGTACGAGGAAAAGTAAAGCCAGGTAAGGGGACAGCAGACAAAGTGTTGGGAGTACTGTTTTGATAAGGTGGTCAGGAAAGTTCTTTTTGCTTATCTGGCGTTTCAGCAAAACACTTCCTAAGGCCAGAGAAAGCCATGATGGAGAAAGATCCACGTGTTTCTCAGACAGAGGGAACCGGCCTCGAGAGCCAAGGCCCCCTCATTTCCCGGCATTTAGAGAAGTGATTTTATTAGAACCTACTTCATCCATGTTGTCTTTATTAAGAAACCCAGTGTAAGGACTCTTCATGAGTTCAGACTACAATTGGTTGTAAAAACTTAACAGACTTCCTTTTTAACTCAAAATTTCACATAGTAACCACATGTATATCAAAGGGATCTGGAATATTCAGCAGAAGATCACACATAGCAAGCTCATGAGAGCTGCACAGTCAGAGATTCAGCTCAAATTTTACATATATATATGTGTATATATATGTAATACACACACATACATACACACACAGCCTTTGAATTTTTATTCCTTAGAACACAACTAATTCTCAAATCTTCATTGATTTTCCCTTGGGGGAAAATCTTTGAAACCCCAAGTGGAACTCTTGAAAAGGCTGATTCTCAGACGTAGCCCCAAAAGATTCGGACTTGGTCTGTCTGAGCAGGGAGAGGCAGTGTGTGTTTAATGGGCACCCCCTCACCTCATGATTCTACTGCAGAGATCACACTGAAAGCCCCCTTGTTTTAGACAAAATAGAGAGAGAGGAGAACATATTCAAAAGAAAGAAAGACCTAGCAAGTTGCAACATTCAATTTATCAGTTCTTGGTTTCTTCAAATAATATAATTTACTACCACATTACGCCAATCACTTTACCGGACAGAATGAAACAAACTCATTCTGGTTTTCATCGGGACCCATTTACATTCTTTTATTTCTATAATATATAACGTATGACCTGCTAATTTAATATGAATTCACTTGCTTTTGCAAAGAAATAAGTGTTTGCATGTTTTCATCTGGAAATATTAATACTAGTTTCTTAAGGACATACTGTCATTATCTGTTCTTTTCAAATCTGGGAGCCAGTTTCAAATGCTCCCTGGCAAGGCAGGCACCTGGGTGGCTCAGTCAGTGGGCGTCTGACTCCAGCTCAGGTCATGATCTCACAGTTCGTGAGTTCGAGTCCTGCATTGGGCTCTGTGCCGACAGCTCAGAGCCTGGAGCCTGCTTCGGATTTTGTGGCTCCCTCTCTCTCTGTCCCTCCCCCACTAGTGCTCTGTCTCTCTCTCTCTCTCTCTCAAAAGTAAATAAATACTTAATTTTTTTTTCAAATGCTCACAGGCAGAAATGGAAAGAGAAAAATAAGGTTCCAAATGACACAGCAGCCAGTTGGCCACAGCAAGCTGACTCAGTATTTGTGACCAGGTGGCAGAGATAAGCGGTTTCATTTCTGACCTAAAGAACTGTATTCAGAAGAACAACTTCCTATGCTATGAAGAAAAGGTCAAAGTAAAATCTAGGAATTCAAGTTTCTTAAAAATTGTGAATCCTGTTCAATATTGATGTTTATTAGTGAAACTACATCTTGGAGTGCAAACTTTTCAAAGTTTATTTATTTATTTTGAGAGAGAGAGAGCGAGAGCAGGGTAGGGCCAGAGGTGGGGGGGGGGGCAAGAGAGAATCCCAAGCAGGCTCCATGCTGACATGACAGCACAGAGCCCGACATGGGTCTCCAACTAACTAACTGTGAGATCATGACCTGAGCTGAAATCAAGAGTCAGACTTAATCGTCTGAGCCCCCCAGGAGCCCCAGAATAGAACTTCTAAAGAGAACGGTGGTTTCTGGAATCGTAGCAGATATTTGCCTCGCAAATTCCCACCGCACTCCTTCTCCCGCTGAATCTCTGATGTCGGGGGTGTGATCCCTGCTAATCCACGGGCATCACGAAGCAACGTGGCCAGGCAGCAGGCCCATGCAGGTAGGTAGTCTGTGCTCTGGGACACTTGATGGTCCCGGAGCAGTTATTCTGTCGATTTTGAACCTCTTAAAGCTTCTAGCCCTTGATTTGTCATCATTAAACTCAGGAGGGAAAAGTGATATCAACGAATAAGCACTTTTAGAGATAAAAAAGTCATTTTAGCTAACGATATTATATGATAAATGTGTACTATGTAAATTGCTCAAAGATGCGAATATTGTATCTTAGATCTAAGGACTACTTTGCCATAATAAAGACTTGTTAATGCTAGGTTTTTCCTTTCGACTCAACTCAAAATTCCAAAATCCACTCCCTCCTCTTATGCGAATTCACAAGTTAATTTCAGTATTGAAAAGACCCCGAAATATTTCCTGTGTATCTTGAGTCACGTCCAGACACTAAACTTCATTTGCAAACGATCATTTATTCACTGAATTAGTTAGACATCTTATCTCACGTCGTTGTAAATGTTAAGATATATGAACACATTGCCTATACAGGCTACGAGCCATATTTCAGATTGACGTCTGGAAGAGAGACTATTCATATATATTCAATGATAAAATCTGCATTGGAGCCTAATAATTTCAATGCAACAGGCCATCTGATGATGTAAAACGAGTCTATGAAAAGTCTGTTCTGGAAGGCTTTAGAAAATGCGCTCCTGTTTCGTGTATTTCATAAATCCCAGATTTTCACCTGTTACGGCAACTTTGCTGTCACAAATGGCTTGAATGCTCCCACAGTCTCTGACCAGGTACAAAACACAGGACTTGTTCCTGCAACTTGAGGATGCGTTTTCCAATACAGCTTAATTAGGAGACCTCACCACACCTTTCCCCAAATGAACGCTATATGCTGTCTGGGCTCGAATACTTTCCACCAAGCATATTTAAAAAGTGAAAAAAATCACAGGTCAAGAAGCAGCATTTACGGTGCCCATGTGATCGTGTCCCCTACAGTGGCAGGTGTGCCTCATTCTTTCTTGTATTTTCTCTCTTACCACAAGCATTTTCTCTCCAAGCTGTTCGAAAAACAGGCTTCTTTTGTTCATTTTCCTTTGTGACAGACAGGCATGTGTAAAGTAATGAGACAGAGCTCACGGGGAATAATGAGCAATGAGAACTCTGTTATCTTTAACATTCTTAGGACGGACCATTTCTGGGTTTACTTGCAGAGAAGGGTGCCTGCTTTTGCGTCTGCACTGGGGTGGATGATGTCCTAGGGCAAACTCAGAACTCCGAGTGAAAACACACTCGCCTAAGATGCTGCAAATACTAGGGAAACACACCAGGCAAACTCGTGCTGGTCTGGTGCGTGTCCTCGTTATCTGCTTCTGGTTTATCTCAGGCTGCAAATGAGCCACCCGTGGATTGCGGTGTTTCTCCCAATACCACCGGCACGAGTCTTCTGATTCAAATGCAGGTTCTGGCTCCGGAGGTTTGGGGGAGGCCCCGAAGCTCTGCAGTTTTAATAAGTTCTCTGACAATGTTGGTGCGGATGGTCCCCAGACGTACCGGTCTAGCACGGACACACATCTTGGTCGCTAGAGGGCTTCGACTTCGGCACCCTTCTGAAGCCCTGGGGACAGACCTATCGATTCCTTATTTCTCCCTGCCTTATTAAGCAAACATGAGTGCATCAACAAAGGTGCAGGCCAAGGGTGCACCCAGAGGCTGACCATGCTGATGGGGCCTCAGCGGGCACATCGGAAGCTGGGTCCAGCAGGTGGCTGTGCCGGCCACCATGTGCAGGCATCATACCTGCTGGGACGGGTTGCCTTGGCCTATGGGTCGGGCTTCCACATGTGGACTGTTACAGAGTGACTGATCTTAGCTCTACATGGCCATGGCTCAGACACCAAGGGGCATATAAAAGCCCATCTTTCCTACAGAGGGCAGACTTTTTACATATGGGTGGACTGGAATATTTTTGCTGGTATTGCTGTGCTTCTGGGCGGGCTCTGGGGAAGCAAGGTTCCCTGTACTGCCTCGGTGCACTCCTACGTAAGGGTTCAGCTCTGTGCTTCTCAACCTTGGGAGGACATACATGGCTTTCACCTGGAAGCCTTTTTAACAGCATTGGTTTTGGCAGCCCCCTCCAGACTACTGAATTAGGACCTGAGGGGACAGGCCCAGGGAACAGAAGAGTTCAAACACTCCCCAGATGTTTCTAAGACAGGATCTAGCTCTGGATGCTTAGGTGCAGGCCTGGTAGACTTGAGGCCAATGCAGGATCCTGAGGAGTGAATGCCAAAGTTTGGTCCTCAGCAGGGCCCTTAAGGCTGGAGATTTAAAACACTCACAGAAATATCTGTTCCTGAATGGGTGAGGGGAAGGGAGTAACCCCCCTTGGAGGGAGGTGTAGGTTCTGAACTTTGCAGAAAGGCAGCAATACTTCTGAGAGTGAAAAGACTACAGATGGTTTCTGTCCACGTATGCTATACACTGTGCTGCAATTAACTTCCGGTTGGGAAGCCCCGCCACGCTCACAGGCTACATGTGTAGCCTACAGGACATTTCCTGCCTCTCCCAGCCCCTCCCTTCTGTGGGTCTCCAGAAAATGTCTTCGAGTTGGACACAGTGTGCTTTTTGGGAAAGGAATATTTAGGCTGGGAGTCGTCGGATTTTCTGTATCAGGTGAGGATGGGGTCCTTGCTGTGACAATCACGTATCCTGCAAACACGTTGGAATCTTTCTAAAAATAACTTCCGTGTAATAACAACTACTCAGATAAGAGAGAGTCCCAGTGAAGCTGATAGAATGACTCCCCGAAACAGTCCACCCAGACACCCCAAATCCTTTTCAGCTGACACCGGCCAGATAAAAAATCGACAGGGGTGAACTGTGAACTGTAATATCTTTGTGCAGAAGGGCAACATAATTTGACTTTGGACTTGTAATTAAAGTCAAAATTTTGAGATTAACTCGTAAACAAGTTTAATCTGTGAATGTTAATTTATACCCAGGAAGGTCCCCTGTTTAAAATAGGCTTCGGATCCCATCTCCGCCCTGAGAGAAGCTTTTGGCGGCCACGTTCTGGGTGAACCGGACCAGGAGCCAGACTCACCACTATCTTATTGTCCTAATTAACTACTGGTGCAGAGCGATCTACGATTTGGTGCTTTATTAATTAGTCACTTACTAGAGTTTTTAATGGCCAGTCTCGTATTCACACAGATACTCTTCTCTATCCACAAGGCGGATAAAATTCGAAGAGTGTCATTTTATTTCTCGACAGCTGCTTCTCAATACCCCATCAGTGCAATACGCAGACAGTACATCTGTAGTCTGGCTTCAGGACCTAATTACTATGGATAATTATGGGTATTTCCATGGAAAAAAGCCAGAACAGGTTGCTCCTGACCCATCTTTTTTGGTTGAGATGCAAAGCAGGACAGATAGACCAACTTTGGCTGCAAGGGACTGGAGGTCTTCAGACCTGAAGCCGAATTTTCAGTTTTTTGTGTACGTGCCCCTCAAAGGGAACCGATGGAATTCTCAGTGTAAAGGCAAGGAGAAAAGTTTTATCAGACAAAAGTAGTTTTCTTCATTAATCGGTTTAAATATTTCAAAGTATACATGAACTAAGATGTTTTGTATGTCGATATTTCAAACACAGGCCTTTTTGATAAGTTTGTATTAAATATACCATTGACAGGCTATGTAAATTCCTTTTCAAAAATTATTTAGCTTTTATAACGCAAAGTTCATCTGTATTCTCCCTGTATCGTTTTTCTACTCCTTTATGTATCTTACTAACACCCACAGAGGGGCTCTGGTGTTAATTCCAGAAGAAGAAGATACTATTAACTTTCAACATAATTTACAGTGGGATGGGGGGGAGGGAATGGCAAGCAAATCGCTTCATAGATTACTCATTCTCTGTATTTACATTGTATAAATTCTTCGTTATCAATACTTTACTACATTTTCATTATTTTACTCAACATAATATTTGGCATACAAAATAAGGGTTTGAGAAGAGAGATTATGCTGTGTAATAAACAGTTCTGAGGAGGATCAAAATTTTTCCTTGATTCTGTTCTGGTTAAAGGCTTTAATAATTGTATCTGTGGGTTTTAGAATCCAATTAGTAATGCATTATATATGCATAATTATTATTCGGATACCAGTTATTAATGTTTTGTTAAACCATTAAATCCCTAAGACAAAGTACCCTGATGAGGCCGATGTATAGTTATAATTCCCCCACCCTATTTTTCATCCATTTTCTTTATCCAAAGAAGTTACTACTAAACCACCAATTGGTGTGGCACAGTAGTGATGTACGTGATGGTTTTCCAGTCCCGAAATCAATCTGTGTTGACTCTGGCAGTAGAAACAAATGCTACATATTTGCTAGAAGGCTGTCAAGGTGAAGGGGCCTGTGTGTGGTCATGTCAACTATAACCACCTAATTGGCTCAGCCACAGAGGGGACTGCAGTCTTCTATGCTTCTGATCAGCTGAGCTTAAGACCTGATAGTACCCATGCGGGTATGTGTGTGTATGTGTGTATTTTCTTCATTCTAAAGAGAAATGTATACAGACTTCCCTTTTCGACATTAATTATTAAAATGAAGCTTATCTTGTAAGGGAGGTTTTGACTTTATCGCATTGCCAGTCCATTCCAGGGGAGCTCTAAGGTTGAAGCCAGAAACATTGGGAAATGCAAATATCATTTGAGGTTGGGCATGGGCATAGCACCTCTAATGGCACAGCAGCTGCGTGCCCAGGCACCATCAAGGAAGCCCAACAGGACAAATCAATGCTATCAGGTCTATTTGAAGATATTAACATAGCAAGCAGAAATTGGAGGGGCCACTAGAGTCTACTGAACCAAAATAATTAATGGCTTTCTTTGGGTTCCCTTTGCTGCCAAGTTTCTACCTGCAGGATCCTGGGCATGTCTCAGTACACAGACACCACAGAATAGGAATTGTCTGTTTTTATGATTTCTTCTCTAGAGCCACACACAAAGAGCTGCTAGCTATAGAGGTGAGCCTGTGACATTCCTCGGACGGCTGTCCATGCCTCTGTTAACCCTGCAACTGAAACCTAAAAAAGTACATGAAGCCATTTCCAAAGAATTAGGAGACTCAGTGGTGAGGACGCAGGCACTTTATCTTACAGATTCTCAATATGCATCGAACCAAGTCTTTCTGGTCGCTACTGCTTATGTTTTGAATGGTTCACTCATTCTGGGTAGAACCTGGTATCCCTCTGTATTCTCTCTATGCTAAGGATGACTTCCGGTTATCAATGGGATATAACACTTGCATCCATAAATACTTTTACAATAGTCATTCAAAAATACTTGTTGAATGGGCGCCTGGCTGGCTGTGTCGCTATGCGACTCTTGATCTTGGGGTTGTAAGTTTGAGTCCCACATTGGGTGTGGGGATTACTTACAAATAAAATCTTTAAAAAATGTGTGTTGAATCCCTACTAGAAGAGGCTTGGTGAGGAGTTCTGAAGAACTCTGAACTCCAAAAGTCTCAGCAGCTGCCCTCAGGGAGCCCATACTCCCACTACTCGAGTGCTCTGCCAGGATCGCGAGATCATTCAAGATACTTTCTGCTCTGTAATCTAAATAAGTTCTCTGGCAATACAGAGCACCACAATAAATACACATAGACCCGTTTGGGATTAGCCTGTACAGATTTTAGATATTTCACATTAGTTATCCACAGGAAATGCAAACTTTTATATATGCGTATAAAATACATACGCGTATATGTATAAATAAATGTATCTAGGGTAATTCTGTCATATTTACAATACATATAAGTAATAAGCCAAAATTATAGGTTATATACATATATAAAGTAGATATACAGACACATTTTTACAAATTACAAAATGTGCCTTGGTGAGATCCAGTGGCAGGAGGGATTTTGATGCAGGTTTGGTTGCGAATTGACTCCATTTTGAGAGACTTTAAGTTATTAGTTATTTAAGAGTATTTGTACATCTACTAAAATAGCTGGTCTCCACATCATCCCTGTTGCTTAGACAAAAAGAAAATAAATATTTAAACGCATCGTATTTATTAAGGTTGAGCTATCGGGTAACAATCACCACTGCACGTGGGGCTCATGTGTAAGGTGAGTGGCTGGCAGAGATGCCTGTTTGCTCAAATTAAACACCTGTGACCTGAAAGGAGTGACCAGTGAAAACAGACCCAGGAATATTTTACCTTCAATGCCCTGCTGACTTCAAGTTCAGTAGTATGAGGCTGAAGCACAGGAGAAGCCCACACCACGGGTCAGACAGCAGCCAGGCTTTCCCCGTCATTGAGTGCTGGGGACCCAGCCAGGAAAATGGTTCACAGTTAGAGCGGCCAATACCCCCGCAGCACAACAGCAAACAGTACATCCTTAGCCTGGCTTCCAGACCTAATTACTATGTGTGTGTCTCCACGTGTCTCCACCCATTCTGTCATTTCCTTCCCTGATGTAATACTATGTCTAAGAGCAGTTTCCCGGTGAACTCCTATTTCTATCTGCACCGATCTGGTCAGCAGCACTGGGAAGTAAGACAGTTTCTCAGGGTTCAGTACCTGCAAAACACCTGGCTGCCCATTACCTGGCCTATTTCTCAAAGAGGAAAAGAGACTTGCCTGTGAGTTGGTTCATTCAGGGAGGCCCCAGAACTGGTCCTGTTTTAATCCACTTCTCTTCAAACTTTGGACACACTGCCACCCTGACTTCAATTCCTCAAGTCTCAAAATTCACATACATGGTCCTGGGATCCTTAACCACAAGGCACATGTACCCCAATGTTTATAGTAGTGCTTTCAACAATAACCAAATTATAGAAAGAGCCCCAAAGTCCATCAACTGATGAATGGGTAAAGAAGATATGGTTTATATATACAAATGGAATACTACTTGGCAATGAGAAAGAATGAAATCTGGCCATTTGCAACAAGGTGGATGGAACTGGAGGGTATTATGCCAAGTGAAATAAGTCAGTCAGAGAAAGACAGATACTATATGTTTTCACTCATATGTGGAATTTGAGAAACTTAGCAGAAGACCATGGGGGAAAGGACGGGGAAAAAATAGTTTCAAACAGAGAGGGAGGCAAAGCATAAAACACTCTTAAATACAGAGAACAAACTGAGGGGTGGGGTGGGGGGGAGAGGGAAAAATGGGTGATGGGCATTGAAGAGGCCACTTGCTGGGACGAGTACTGGGTGTCGTATGGAAGCGACGAATCATTGGAATCTACTCCCAAAGCCTAGAGCACACCGTATACACTGTATGTTAGCTAACTTGACAATAAATTATATTAAAAAAAAGTAGAATAAAAAGCGTGTTCACATCTCCTCAGAGAAGTTCCGGAGATCAGACCCTGGACTGTGTACAGCTTTCATCTCCAGTTTATCTTCAGTGCCCAGGCTTGACCTTAAAGCCACGAGGACTCATGGCGCCCCTCGATACCTATTCCTAACTACCACGAAACCCGATCCTCCCAAGCGATATGCCTCTTCTCCTATCTGCACCTGTCACAGGTGAGCTTTGTTAAATCCAATCTCAGAGGCTGCCTCCACCAAGAATTGCTGGAGAACTGATCCTCACATCTGGATACGTCTCCCCTTTCAGGATGTCCCAAAAGCTCTCCTAGCTCACATCCCGACTACATAGTATCACAATGCCACTCCCGCCCTCCTTCATGTCAAACAAGACCTCTGGAGTTATCATTTCCATCTTACTACATTTGACATTCCAGTAGAGCTTGGTTGACGCCATGATTCTTCACAGCAACAAGAGTTGTGATTTATTGAGCCCTCTTAACACGTGGACATGCTAATAAACATTTGGTAGGAAGGCTCTCTGACTTACACGATCTTTGTAATGACTCACTTCTATAATGGTCACAGTATTGTTAACCCCACTACGAGACACACAAACAATCTCAGAGAAGGCCTATTTTGTTCCCCAAACAGGCCAAGCACGATTTCACCTGAGAACTTTGCACTGGCTTTTCCCTCAGTCTGGGACATTCTTCCCAGATGTGCACATAGCTTCCTACCTCCATGGTTCAAGTATTCGCTCAATAGATACCTTATCATGGAGAGCTTCCCAGATGTTCCACACTCTGATATCCTTACTCTTCCTCTTACTTCCTTACTCTTTCTCCCTGTGGTTCTTCTTACTATCAAATATCCTACCCAAATTAGACCATAACCTTTAAGAGGACGGGGCTTTGGCCTCTGTTGTTTACAGGTGTGTGTCTACCTGTAAACAATAGAAGAACACCCAGGTGCTTAGTAAATACTTGTTGGATTGAACTCAACTGTCAAGGGCCACAGAACAAGTACATGATGGACCCAAGCTAGTAACTGAGGCACCCGCGTCTGTCCTCAAACCATGCTCTCCCTTAACCACTGCCTTCTGTATTTGTGGAACTCAAAGCAATGCAAGAACTATTCTTTTTTGTTAAACTGCAATTAAACTCATTATTCTTACTCATTGTTTTACTTGTTCAGCCCTTAGATATGAAAATTACCCAGACTCCTTGGGACTTATGCCAACTTTCATGACTGTCAACATTTATGTTTTGAGTCCTATCTTTTCTAGCTTGCTAGCTTACTGCCCAGATGTCACCCCCACCTCCACCTCCACCGGGACGTCTCTGCACCATCCTGCCGGTCAGTATACACTGTTCCCTGGGCACCATGTTCTCCTCCTGTTTTATGCCCTCATTCAGCCGGGACACATCCACCAAGTGCTTTCCAGGAAAGGGGGCCCAAGGAGATCAATTTTATCGATATTTGCAGGACTGAAAATATTAGATTTTGCCTTTATATGGATAATTTGGCTAGGTACAGATTTTAGGTTAAACATAACTTTCCCCCAGGGGTATCTGGGGGGCTCAGCTGGTTAAGCATCAGACTCTTGGTTTCAGCTCAGGTCATGATCTCATGGTTCGTGGGTTTGAGCCCTGCACTGGGCTCTGTGTTGATGGCACAGAACCTGCTTGGGATTCCCTCTCTCTGCCCCTTCCCTGCTCTCTCTTTCTCTCTCAAAAGAAATAAATGAACTTTAAAAGATAACTTTCCCCCAGAACTTTGAGTGCATCACCTGATGGTTCTTGGCCACCCAATATCACTGCTGCAAGCCAGGTGGCATGTGTCTTCTTTCTCTCCGGTGGCTTTAGGGTCTTTTGTGTTGGTGCTTTGCAATTTCACGATGCGGAATGTGGAAATGCCCTATTGGAAACATGGGGCATTTCCTATCAAGGTGCAGGTCCCTCGGCTCTGAGGAATTGCTCTGTATTACTCCTTTGATAGCTTGCTTCCCTCCATTCTCTTTCTGGAACTTTCCTAACATGTCAGGCCCCTTGCATGTGTCATCCATGCATTATTATTGCATCATTCTTGTATTTTCTCTCTCCTTCCCTGTATGGCCACCTTCTGAGCAATTTCCTTGACTATTTCCCATTCATTCCATCATGATTTTTGTTTGGGGAGTGCTATTTTTACAGCCTATAAAGATCTCTTATTCTTTGATCCTCTCAGGTATCACCCAGTTCTTGTTTAATAAACACAAGATCTCCTGAAATCCTTCTCAGTACTGTCCAAAAGTTCTTCCTTGTTTCCTTTAATCTCCTTTATTCTGTAAATTATCTGTTTCTTCTGAGAGATAACTCATTTTTTAAATTTTTTTTCACGTCACTAATTCTCTCCAATTCCTCAGTAATCCTTACTAATTTATCATATTTGAGAAAGAAAAGGCTGGTGGTGGCTTCTTCGACTACAACCTAAATGGAAATACCTCCCACTAAATGTCCCTGAGTTAGAATTTATAGCCGGGCTGGGAGGGTGGGAGGGGCATACGGGCTGGCATTCTTCGTTGGGGATGAGAGAGGGTGAAGGATTCCCTGAGCCCCCTTCCAGCCCAGGCCCCACACGCTTGTGTGAAATAAACTTTATCTAGGCTACCGGCAGCCAAATCGGAGTGTAACTTTCTCAGACAGCTAGTCCAGTTTCTTCAGACCACTCCCGTTCTTCACCTGGGAGTAAGCAGTGGCTACAAGGTGTCATCTTGGTAGGAGAGAGGATATGTGAGTGGGAGGAAGAAATGGACTTAAAACTGTATCAACGCACTGACTTCCAGTGAGTCCCTCCCTCTTTAGCCCCACGTGTCTCGCCAGCTCCCCAGCTTAACTCTGACAATTGAGCCTGTCCAAGAACTTACTGAAGACAGTCAGTCCACCTCTGTCACGCTGGCAGAGTACATTCTTGGGAGAAACCTTCTATATTTTAGTTGCTCATCACTCCTGTCTCTTTTGCTTTCTAGAAAATTGCTATCATGGCTTGCTGTGTTCTTGTCTCTTTTCTGGCTTACCCACTGGAATTCTGTATTTTTCAGAGGATCTGGACACAGGGGAGGCAAATGTGTGGACAGAGCATGCCGTCTCGAACCACTGCCCGAGATAAAGCATGATCAAAATCATTTATGTGTCAGCGATACTGGAAAGGCTTTTTAGAGAATCGTAGGTGAAGATGCCACTTTCCTACAAAAGCACAAGAAAGAGCTGTCTGCCCCCTTTCACCTAGCAAGGTTGCCAATGGGGTAGGAAGGGAAGGGAAGGTGTTAATTTCTGTGAATCAACGAAAAACAGGCAGGCTTTTTTTGGCCACCTAGCATCCCAAACATTTAGTTCCAGATTCAGCCACTAACCTACTGTAATGGGATGTCCAAACGGCAGTCTCCCCGATGCAAGTTTGACTCGGACATAAATTGGACAGAAAGCAGATACCAATAAGAGTATGATCAGACGCTGCACGGAGTGACCTTACGAAGGATGTCTGACTGCCATGTCTGTGTGCCCTGCGCTCTAGGAAGACGGAGGCTGTGAGACAGGGCTCAGCAAGTACGGAGGGGTTTGCTGAAGAGATTTCGGTAACCATCCTCCCGGAAGGGAAAGCCTGAAGACAGTGGGCTTCCGTGGGACCACCCGGATGGGAGATTCCTGCTGGAAAAGGAGGTTCCAGAATTCCAGAGGGCAAGGGGCTGACAGAACAATCACGTTGTTGGCAGAAGCAGGAGAGGGTCACTGCGTGGGAACCGGCCTGAACTCTCAGTGTCCACCGGGGCGTGGGGCACCAGAAGGCAGCACGCAGGAGAGAGACTATATCATCTGCAGATCTAGAAAACAGCCTGGACAGCAACTTAGCTCTGAGAGCAGGAACTTCGGAGGCAGAACCAGGGCCTGAGAGGCATGGCCGCGGAGGTTGGGGGTGGGGTGTGTGAGGGGGAATGCAACCAAGCTTCTGTGGCTGAGGAGGGGACCTGAGGGAGGTCTAGTTCCAGAACCCCCCTGGAAGTTTTGGCTGGCAGTCAGCCTTAACCCCTTTGGAAGAAGATTAACGTGTTGGTTGATAGCACAGGCTGACCACATTCTAATTAGTAAATATAAACTAGAAATTGTTGTGTTACTTAAGGGTGAGCTGAAGGTTCACAAAAACTGATTCAGTGTTTGTCACTGGCGATGAAGGATCACTTAAATGCGGTTTAAGGGAGGAGGGGCAGCAAACTATCATGGTGCGTTGTGACCACATCCCAAGTGCTGGGGGTTAAACAAACTCATTATTTGAGTAGAGTTCATGTTTCCTTTGGGAACCTGATAGGGGAAACTGCAAAGCTTTTCTATGGGGTTAGGCTTTTTTTTTTTTTTTTTTCTTTCTTATAGCAGGTGCACCTGGAATCATTAGTAAGTCAAAGAAAGGAACTGAAATCACCAAGTACGGCATAATTTGGGATGGATAATATATGATTCCCTCTAAATACTGAGTTTTTATGTCCGTGAGGCAGAGGTGAAAGACGAACACGTCTTGACCTAATATCCTATCCCTATTAAGCCGATTCGTATTGCAGTCATTGGGTAAGAACTTATATTTAATTCATTTCATTTTTACCTCAAAATAAGCTTCTAATGTTTGAATTAACTTTAATACATATTTACAACTCAGATGTCTCCTTTTAATAGGATTAACTTTGCTCTAACTCAGAAAATGAAAGGATCACAGTGTCTTCTTTACAAAAGTGAACGAGAATGGGCACTAGTAGAGTCATATTCAATAAGTACTTTTGCTTTCTTCAACATCACTAGTTGTTTAATAAGCCAAAAAACTTACACCGTATCTCTACATTCCTGGTGTCTTTCTTCAACAACGACAAAAATATACTGCCTCTATTCCTTATCATGTATATTTAAGAGTATAGAGAAGCCAGACGCAAAGTGATCCAGGTTCAAGTCCTATCCCTGTCACTTCCATCCAAGTAACTCTGGGCAAAGAACGGATCATCGAAAAGCCTCAGTTTCCAAATCTGTAGAATGTGGCAAAAATCACACCTACCTCCTTAAGTTGTTGGAAACTACACGAGATACAGTTTGCAGCGTCTGGCACAGTGCCTGGCATGTAGCAAATGGTTTATATTGCAGTATAGGTTTTTTTTTAACATAATTTTATTCATCATGCACGAAATGAATAAATTTAACTTTTAAACTATAAAAAAGAAAATTAAGCCACCTATCTGTCAAGAGAAAAATGTAAGAACTAGTTACGCCATTTATGTAGCCTTCCTCCCTACCATTTATTAGTGATGGTTTTGAAGAGTCACATTGCACAAGTGTGTGTGTGTGTGTGTGTGTGTGTCAGGGGGTGGTTTTGACAACTAGTTCTGGGAGGGTTATTCCAATGCCTTGCTGTATTTCCCTGCCTGTTTTTTCTTTTCTTTTTTAATGTTTGTTTATTTAGTTTGAGAGAGAGAGAAAGTGCATGAGCATGAGCAAGAGAGGGGCAGACAGGGGGAGAGAGAGAATCCCAAGCAAGCTCCTCACTGTCAGCACAGAGCCCAGCCCGGGGGTTTGAACTCGCAAACCGTGAGATCATGACCTGAGCTGAAATCAAGAGTCGGACGCTTAACCGACTGAGCCACCCAGGCGCCCCTGCCCCCCTTTCCTTGTAAATCCATCCTTTACTCAGTCCCTGGAATGGAGTTTTTAATGTGCAAATATGATCACGTCACTTGTCCGCGGTAGATGAAACGACCCAGCTGTTACTCTGCCTCTCCCGCTCCCCTTCTCTCCCCGCCCAGACCACCCATTTCTCTCTCTGGAAACCCCGACTTGCTGGCAGTCTCCACCCCATCACACTCCCCACCTTGTCTATTTTTGGACTTTCTTCCAGCTATCATTTCTCAGCAGTTCTACTTACGCCACTTAGCTCCAGAGCCGCCACACGTCGGGGAAGTCTCACTGGCAGACATGGGACGGTTGTCCACCCACGGCAAGATGCCCCTGCAGCATGTTCCCACGGAAACCGAAACCCATCTTACCCCAGCGCCAGGGCTAAAACTGCCCGTTCACGTATCTGTTCGAGGCTGGGTCTCTTGAGGGCAAAGAGTATCTCTCACTCATCTTTGTATGTCCAACACAGAAACTGGCATGTTTGGGAACTCAAAAGACCTGCTTTGGTTCTGAACCCAAAACGAATGCCTTCTTCCTTATATATCTAAGTTTGTATGATAGGTATTATTAATTAATCGAGTTAACTTTTACTGAGCCAGGAAACGTGCTAGTACTTCCTACGCATTATTTTATTTATGTATGAAAGTATAAAAATAGATAGATACTGTCGTGGCCCCCTGGATGAGGGAACAATTTCAAGGTGTGTAATCCATCTAACGTTTGGGACCTCCCACAAGGCAGAGCTGGGCTTCCACTCAGGCGCTGTTATGTGATGCCAAGAGATTGTGAGGAGGAGGATGAGGAGGGGGAGGAATAAAACGTTCTAAGAGGCCTTTGGATCCTGCTGACCTAACGCCTGAGAAACATTCCTTTTCTAGGTTTGATCTGAATCGTGGTGTTTTCCCAGAGAGCTGGAACTCTGAGATTTCTGGCCAGACTTTTGTAAGTCTGGAAGATTCAGGGGAAAACGTGGAAGGTGTGTTCTTTTCCAAGCACCCACTACCACTGATGACTTGAAATCCTCAGGCAGAACTTTGAACCTCCGGAAGTGACTGTAGCTAAGCAAGAAAAGCTCCCCGGAAGGGTTCTGCACATTTTTCGTCTACGGCTCCCCTCCTCCCGTTGTTTCTTGGACCACCCCCTGCCTTCAGGAGGGGGGTTCCACCGTTCCACCAATATCATCGAACAGTCTTCATTGGACCTGACTTCTTAATTGCACTAGGCATAGATGATTGATCTTCTCTCCTTGAGACATGCTCTTCTCTTGGCTTTCAAGAAATGACACTGACCTACCCCTTCTGGTTATCTCTTTCTTTTGCTGGCTTCTTCTCAACTCCCAGACCTTTACGTCTTGGGGGGGTAGGGGTGGTGGTGGTCAGCATTCAGTCCTTGGACTTCTTCTCTCTACACTTACTTCCTAGGTAATATCTTTTAGATTCATGGTCTTAACATCATCCACCTGCTTACGACTCCCTCTTTCAGGAGCTTCTCCCCCGAACTCTGACCTACGGCTCCAACTGTCTGAGTGACATGTGCGTTTTGATGCTGACAGACAGGCAGCACGTGTTCGAAACCAAGATCTTAATGTTCACTAGCACTGCCTCAATCCCAACTAGACCTCTCTGCACCCGGCCCCACCTCAGTCCACGGGGACTCGGCGCTGGCTGTTGGGGCTCCCGGAGTCTTCTCTTTCCTCCCATCACAACCTCCTGGGAGATAATCTGGTCGGCTCCACCATATAGATGCATCCAGATGACACTCCTTTTGATAACTTCCGCTGCTGCCATCCCAGCACAAGCCATCCTCTTCTGCTTAGATTACTGCAGCGACCTCTTGACTGCCATTCTGGCTTTAGTTCTTGATCCCTTACAACGTACTCTCCACACAGCAGCCAGAGAGACCCTGCTACAAACTAAGTCTGCTTGTGTCACCCCTTGGCTCAAATTCTCGATGGCTCCCACAGATTTGGCACAGCCGGCATCCTCAAGTCCTCATCATGGCTTCCAAGGTCTCCCTAACCTCACCTTTCACCCTGACCTGGCTGCTCACTCTGATGACCGCATGCCATTTCTTTGCCCTCCTTCTCTCTGACCCCCACCCCCCCACTCAACTTCCTGCTGTTCTGCAAACGCATCGGACATACTCCCATTTACCAGCGTAGGAACTTGCTACTCTTTCTTTCCAGAATGTGGTTCCCCTAGATATCAACATGGCCAGCTCCCTCCCCTCCTTCACGAGGGACTCAAAAGTCACCTTTTAATTAGAACTTTCCCTGGCCACGCTACCAAAACAATTTATCTTGCTGATTTTCTGTCTTCTCCATTTGAAAGGAGGCCAGGGGTTTTGGTTGATATTGATCACGCTGGATCCCCAGTGTCTCAATCAGTGCCGGTAGGTAAGAGGCACCTAATAATTATTGAATGGATTAGGTCATTCAGTACTGCCTATCCTGTAATGTGTACTTCCAGTCATCAGTGACATGTCTCCAAAATCACAATCCTGAAAATCTAAAAGCTCTTTGTCAGTTTTTACTTTAATTGTGCCTTCCATTAGCAAACCAGGAGGATCCAACCGTTACGAAGCCTGGTATGGTATGAAGAACGCTGATTTAGGTTTGCGGTCCCAAAGCTCCAAGAGTCCCGATCTCTTGCAAATGTTAGAGTCTGTCCCCCTATCTTTTCTGGGCCATAGGTTTCTAATTCCTAAATGGAGACGATGATCTGACGCCACTCAAGTATTTATGCAGAGTTAGGGAGTAATTTTAAACTCAGACACCACCAGCAGTAATGCGCATGAGAAAAATCTTTAAATGAATATTTAAAAGCATGCATTTTAAACAAAATAATTCGAACATTAAACGTGTTCACTGTAGCTCTAAAATTAAGCTCTAAACGTAGATATTCCCCCCCTCCTCCCGTTTTAACTATGATTATCAAGTGGAACAAGCATGCTTAGGGTGTATATATACTCAGGAGGAGAAAGAGCTTAAGGCTAAGCTCTTGGTTTCTTTCCCCAGGTTTGCACAGGAAATGAAATGGCCATTAGCAATCACAGGGCTCTCAGGGACTCAGGCTCCTCCCCCCGTGGCTCCTTTCCCCGTGGCTCCTCCCCCCGTGGCTCCTCCCCCTGTGGTGGCTGAGGAGGGCCACACCGGGCTTCCATTTTCTGCAATCTGTGCAGCGGGTCCCCCACTCCTTGACGGATTTAGTAACTTATTGCACAAATTCACAAAACAAAGTTTCCAAACTTATACACGCAACCTTTCCATGCATGTCCCCCAGCCACCTCTGCCAAGCCCACGTCCAAACCTGAGTCCTTACATGTAGGGATTTGGGTTCTGCTACTGGGTTGGCATTAATGATCATCTACCCCCAAAATTCTATTAGAGAGAGAGGAGTGTGTGAGGGAAAATATTTTCATATCAGTAAACACAGCTAGCGCAATTCAGGGGCAGCTGAATCCCGGCCTGCATCCTGTTACACCGGACCAGTCCACACCAGCAATTACTGTGCTGAATTAAAGAGGCCCGTGGACACCTGCCTTCTGTATGCAACTAGTTCTTTTTTTTTTTTTAATCCTATTTATCGTGCAGTCATCTATTTATGTCAAGAAAGGAAACATATGATCATAGCATCTGTTACTAGAGTGACACAATTACCAAATACTTTCATAAGAGGGGAAAAAAAAATCAACAATAAAGCCGGGTTAGTCCGTCAGGTGCTTTAGGAGACAAAACAGTCTTTCAATCACAGTGTCTTGTCTAAGCTGAACATATGGTGCTACCAGCAGAGAGTCACCAGCCCAGCCTGGGCTCTGATGGGCACAACGCCTACAGAAAAGTCACCTCTGAACTGGCTGAGAAAAGGTTTCTTATCAGCAACCCCTCTGTCCCTATGATAAGCAGGTAACGAAGTCAAGGGACTTCATTCTGGTTACTTTATCCCCATTGTTGGAAACTATGTAAATGCAATGAGGGGCAGGGAGGAGTCCTTTACTTTTCCGAGCAACTACATTTAGACAAAATATAACGAACCTGAAGAACTGAGAGCCATGACAAAGTAGTAACAATTCAAAGCAATTAATCATTGGTTACTTTCCCCACTACTATTGAAATCTATGTAACCCGAAAGGCTGCTTTGGGAAAAATCTAGTTTTTATTTTTACAACTAAATGTAGGCAACTACAGGTGATCACTTGGATTTTGCCATTTTTATTTGCTTGGGTCTTTTTCTGGATATTAATCAACAGGTCCGTGTGATTCATTATTAAGTATGACTTAATTTCCGGGTGTCTAAGTCTTCAGATTGGGGGGAGGGAGAGATTGACACAGAGAGAGAAGTTGAAAGAGAGAGAGAGAGAGAGAGAGAGAGAGAGAGGTTGGGATCTAGACAACTCAGTTTGAGACATTACTTCCCAAAGAAGTAGCTGGCACGTCTTAGTTTAGATACTAGCACAGCCCAGGGATGCGCCGGCTTTCTCTCCACCCTGCATGCTGGCGCACGGGCCCACGGACACGCCCAGCTCGAGCCGCGCTCACGCCCCGGGCGGTGCGCTCGGGTCCCCGCACGTCCCCTCCCAAGCGCCCGGGTGTCCCCGCGGAAAGCGGCCGGCGAGCCGGTTACCTGCCAGGCTGCCCGGCCTCTGGAGGGTGGCCGTGGCATACAGCTCCTGCGAGTGCTTGCTGTACTGCTCGGACGCGTGGACCAGGCGCTTGGTGGGCGACAGGGTGGCGTACGTGCCGATGGTGGAGCTCAGCTGGTGGATGGGCGACGAGGAGATGGTGGACTGCACGGTGGGGGGCGAGGTCACGCGGATCGGGGACAGGCCGGCCGAGGACACGACGATGTTGATGGGCGAGCTGGTGCTGTAGGACTTGGCCAGGCGGCTGGGCGACTGCTTGGGCGAGGAGCCGCGCGGCGCGGCGTAGGCGGCGCCCTCGGGGGCCGAGCCGCCGCGCTGCAGCTTGGTGGGCGAGCCGCCCTGCGGCGCGGCCAGCGGGGAGCCCCCGCGCGGCGGCGCGGGCAGCGTGGAGCTCGAGTAGTAGAGCGCGGCGGCGGCGGCGGCGCCGGCGGGCGGCGCGTCCGGCAGGTGGAAGGCGCTGCTCAGGCTGGGCGCGAACGGCTCCCGCGGCGGCGGCGGCGGCGGCGGCGCGGGCTCCGGCCCCGCCAGGTGCGCCGCGCGGCTCGTGGTGCCCTGTGCGCGGGAGAGCAGAGAACACGCGCGCTCAGCCCGCGGGGGAGCGAAGGGCGCCCCCCCTAACCCGGCCCCCCGCCCCCCGGGGAGGGTGGAGAACTCGCGCGCGCGGCGGGCTGAGCGGCGCTGCGCGCCGGATCGGGACGCGGTGGGCCCCCGTCTTCTCGGACAGAAGGGACGCGCGGCCCGCAAAGGCCGACCGACCGCAAAGGCCACGTCTGGCGAGGGGGGCAGTGCTCTGTTTATAGATCTAAGGTGTTTCTGGAAGAGCAGAGGCATGGCATTAGGCACATAGAAGATTATTTAAAGGCCACCCAGCAGGGCCATCGTGATACACTTGAATGCAATCACGATCCGTTCGTTCTAAAATGAGAAATCAAGGTACTGAACGCCGCCCCCCCCCGTCATTTCATCGGATACAGTGTCTACCTCCCAAATGGGCTAAGTTGCATACTTATCTGGAGAACATCAAGCATAAACATACTCTCAGAGTTTATTCTGTTGCTATTGTCGTGTGGAGTCTTCGTTTTGGACCAGAAAAGTTAGAACGAGGGGAAAATATGAAGTCAAAATAAATACCCTTGGTCTTTCAGTATTAAAAAAAGGAATTCTAGAGAAATGAGAGCAATTGCAAATGAAAGACTGAAGAAGTCTCCCTTTTCTAGATTTTAACGCTCGCAACAAATCTTTGAGCATCTCCCTCTCTCTCTCTCTCTCTCTAGCTGACGTTTAAGAGCCCCCTGCAGCTGTGTCTTCAAATTGAAAGCCAGTCGCCTCTCATTTATTTACAAGAACACAAAAGACAGCAAGGACTGGGGTGGAGCTGGAGAGACGGTTGGAGGGGAAAGCACTTTCCTTGAATCTTGTCCAGAGACAAATTTGCATTCGAATGAAAACACTGCATTGTCAACCACTTCTGGGCAGGAGGTCTGGGATCTTCCAGGCTTTCCCGGAGGAGCAGAAAGGTTTCTGAGAGCAGGGTGGTGTGAAAAGGGGGTAGGATTGTGCTCAGAGAGAGCAGCTTGGGAAGGAAGGTTTTGAAATTAGGGGTGGGAACTGAGTGGGAAGGAGGAAGCCGGGAAGATGGAGGGAAGGGGGAGAGAGCCTGAACAGATGCCGCCCATGAGAAGTGTCAGGGCCTCCTCTCTGTCCATTTGGGAAGGGCAATTGGCAAATCACAGGCTGGGCACTTCCATCCTCGTGTGCGCACGCACATGCACACACGCACGTGCACACACCATTCCAAATTTTATCTAGTTGTCAGGTCCATGGGAAGATCCGAAGGAGTTAACTGAGCAAAATCAAAATTCTCTATTCAGGGCAGTGAGGTGAGAGGAGAAGGACACTGTGTGTGTGTGACTGTGTGTGCGTTTCTACACGAGGTATGTATGTTACATATTTGTGAATATTTTACATCACTCCACTGACAAAGATTCTCTCCCTGACCCAACTCTGGTCAGGCCCCTCTGAACTCTCTTCTCAGTGAGACCCTGGCTGGGGACCCTTCTGTGTTCACCTCTGCTTTGTCCGGTTTTAGCATGAATCCTGCTGAGTTAGTTTGGCCAGAAGACCCCCCCCCCCACCGCCCCAGGCTGGGTCACCCTGCAGATCGGACCTGGGTCCTCAGGCCCCACCACCTGCCAGGCGCTCTCTGAGCACCGGGCTTGCCTTCAGCAAGAACCCTGTGAGGTGGGTTGAAGTCAAAATCCCCTTCCCCCTAATGTTTCCTGTTTTCTGCCCGGTGACTCCACCTTGCTCCTCGGCCATAAATCCCACTTTTCCTTGTTGAATTAGGGACTGAGCCTCGTTCATTACCAAGGTCTCTTTTTTCCTCTACTACGGTAGTGGTTCCCTTTTCCTGAATAAAATCTGTATTTACCACTTTAACTACTGTCCAGCTCTAATTTTCCTTTAACACCACTGAGCAATTATTTTGCATTTAACGGTAGGAGTGAAAGTAAAATATAAAATAAACTCCATAACTTTGTTCGATGATGTATCTCCAGCAACTAGAGCGAGGCCTGATCCATAGCACGGATATCATGGATATTCGCAGAATAAAGGAATAGTTAATAAAGCCGCCCCCAGGGCTTTGGCAATGGGGTGGGGGGTTATGTGCGGAGGGTACGGTGGAGAAGCTCTGTAATGCTGGCGTCTTCATCCTGAGCCCAGGAGATACATTCCAGCATCATCCGGAGTCCTAAGGGTGCTGCTTACTTCCAATTTCACTTCCATCTGGGTAGAAGCTCAGAGCACGAAATGTATACAAGGCTGGGCTTCTCGAACCTGGCTGCATATTATCATGGGCAGAGGAGTGTTTTAAAAAAAATCTCAGTATCCCCGCACTTGGAATCTCTGGAGGTGGCACTCAGGCATCAGGCTGCTGGGGAGCTCTCTACGTGATTCCAGTGGGCACCAAACAAGAGAGCACGCTATCCCTAGAGCCGTGGTTTTCCAAGTGCGTTCCCCGCCTGCAGTGGGCAGTGGTGCACCCTGACGGAAGTGGAACTTCTGGGACAGGGGCCCAGGAAGCTGTTTTAACCAATTTTAACAAGTTCCAAAGGTGATTATGGTGCTCGCTAGAGTTACAAGCCACAGATCTAGAAGAGATTCTGATTCAGGGGTCTGGAGTGAGCCTAAAAGCCTGCATTTCTAGCGATCCGCCCAGGGGAGACAGATGCCACTGATATGAGAAGCACCATGGAGCTGCCGACAGGGACCGTCTTCCTTCACTTTTCTTCTGAAGCTCTCCTGGGGCCCAAGCTACATTCGTCTGTGCAGAACCCAGCTGCCAAGCGGCAGAAAAGCCTATGACAGGAATTTTCTCTAAACCCTTCCCCCAGGAGCATAAGGAGGAGAAAGAATCCCAGAGGCTCACAAGAAAGTTCCCTGCTTAGAACAGAACAGATACTTTGTGTTATGTCTTGGATCGGTAACATTAATAACCAACCCTATGTGACAGCCATGCGATTACCAAGTGACACGATTTTTAATAAAACAAATACTAAAGTGTACAAATATAAATTAATACAACGGTACGTAGAACCCGAGGATTTAAATGTTAGAATAATGTGGGTACCAGGAAAACCTTGAGCACGCTTTGCACGTTTAATTTTCCTTTTCATCTGTTGAAACGTCTAGTCTCAGGAGTGTTAGCTGCTAAATATTATTGTCTCCAAAGATTCCTTAAATGCCCCCTGAGTCTGTAGAAGTTTTGAGAGCCGCCTGCCATACTAGCTTCAGATATTTTAACAAGCTATAGCAGCCAACTTGAAAATCTCTCTCTCTCTCTCTCTCTCTCTCTCTTTTTTTTTTTTTTTTTTTGAGTTTATTTCTTTATTTTGAAGGGAGGAGGGGCAGAGAGAGAATCCCAAGCAGGTTCCACACAGCCAGCACGGAGCCCGACATGGGTTTGAACCCATGAACTGTGAGATCATGACCTGAGCTGAATTCAAGAACT
Source organism: Paguma larvata (assembly GCA_030068075.1). Classification (NCBI taxonomy): domain Eukaryota; kingdom Metazoa; phylum Chordata; class Mammalia; order Carnivora; family Viverridae; genus Paguma; species Paguma larvata. The sequence continues at coordinate 8,283,508 of CM057826.1, forward strand.
GGACCCTTAACTAACTGAGCCACCCAGGTGCCCCAATTTGAAAATCTTTTAAATAGTGTAGGATCTTGGTGAAATTTTGCCTTTTTTACATGAAAAAAATTAAAACATGAAAAGTAAAATTTTATATGCTTTTTAAGATTGGTATTGTTCACGCTGGACACGTTCTGTAACTGCATGGTGCAATATGGTAGCCGCTAGACACGGGAGTCTATTGGGTACTTAAAATTGGCACTGGATTTTAATATGTGTTTAGTTTTAATTAATTTGAATTCCAATAGGCAACTGTAGGTGGTGGCCTACCTCACTGGACTGACTATTGCACAAGTCCCTTTGCAGTTTTCAATAAATAATCCATGGGTGTTAGACTCCATTCTGATGGCCGTGGAGTCATAAGGGCCTGAGACTGATTCTTTGGCTGCACAGAGAAATCTGTTTTTCAGCATCAATTGGACAAAAGCAGTAATGTTTGGGGAGCTTGTTTCTACTCCTGTGTTTATATTTTGTTCCATGATGTGACCTGTCTAGCAGCTCTGAGCCAGTTAAGGAGACGAGATCTGTGCTTCAGACCTAGGTTCATCACTGCCTAGGTCATTGGGTTAAAATAATATAAATGGATAGAATGTTACCCACTTTACTGTTATAAAAGCTCAATTCTACGTTAAAAGTGTGTTAATACTATAAAACTGTAAATCCAGTTATAAATTAGGTAGATCCAAAACTTCACTTAAAAAACCAAAACAAAAACAAGAACAAAACCAAAACAGGGGCGCATGGGTGGCTCAGTTGGTTAAGTGTCCAACTTCGGTTCAGCTCAGAGCCTGCAGCCTGCCTCAGATTCTGTGTCTCCCTTTCTCTCTACCCCTCCTCTGCTTGCAGCGTCTCTCTCTCTCTTAAAAATACATTAAAAAATAATTAAAAAAAAAAACACCAAACGACAATATCAAGAAAAAACTAATGACTATTAAGCCTTCTTCCCTAAGGATACTTGGAAATGCAATAAGAATGGAAATAATCTTACTGATGACGCGACCCTTAAGATGATATAAAACTTTTTTACATACTTGAAGCACATTGTGCCCTAACACTGTCTTTGATCACAGTATGGGCTTTGGAGAAAGACGATTTCTGTTGGCGTCTTCATTTTCACCTCTTTGGAAAAGACTCCACCCAAAGGGCTACTTTGTTTCTTTTTCCTACCACTCTGAAATAGGAGACCCACCTGAGTGAAATTGACAAGGAAGTAAGAATATTGCCAAACAGACACTCTGATGAAATAGTTTCCAATAGGCTGAGTTTGCTACACACTAAATATCTTTCCTTTCTTGCTTCCCTTTATGGAAATTCATCAAGAGAAAAGTGAAACATTATTCCAGTTCCAATGGATACTTTGAATATATTATATCTCAAGTAAAAAAAAAGTAGGGATTTTTTTTTAATGAGACATGAGTAATACGTAAAATTTATCAAAGCTCTTATAGATTAGATATTTCATCTGGATAATAGTTTACATGTAAGTTTCAGATGAGTCAGCTTTAGGAAATACTAATTGTGATTTGTACATTTATTTTTGTGCATATACACTTATACCCCAAGGCCTCTTGTGTAATTGTGGAGTGCATTTATATCTATTTTATGAAAGTGTTTAAGGGGAGAATGGATTGTCAAAGTGTAGGAAAAAGAATACTAAAATGGGAATTTAGGCATTATATACATTTTTCCCAACACCCATTAACCAACAATATTCAAGATCCATGCTTTAAGTCATTCCCTAATTCAATAAACCATTAACTAGTACCTGCTGTGTTCCAAGTACAAATGAGGACTTTGTTCTTGAAGGCCTCTCTGCGATCCTCCTCTGTGAAATATCATTATTGTGGAGATCTATCGTTATTTGTACATAATAATACCAAGTTAGCGATTACAACGTTGTTCTTTTCTGGAAGGTTGAATCTCTGAAAATATAGCACTCTTGGACCAGAATGTGGCATTGACCTCAACCCAGAGTAAAGTCACTTCCTCATCCCTTTACATTTTATCTTCCATAAACAGAGTGGGGATGGGCACAGGGGTGGTATTGGGAAAAAGTTCTCCGAACTTGGAAACTTACTTAATCCTCATTATTTGGGGATTGGGCTGTGCCAACAAAGCAACACAAAACCCAGCTATGCTTACAGCCAGTTAAAAAAGAAACTGGACAGCCTGGACTGTCTAAGGAATCTTTTCTTCAAATCATGAGTAAGCAGTGCCACTGAGTAACACGATGTTTTATAAAGCGGGCCCATGATTTATGGGCAGTCCCTGTGAAGACGCATTTAGACCTGCCAAGTTTCCTGGAATTGTCAGCGAGACCCCTAACTCCGGGTCAGGAGGAGTGTTTGCCCAGAAAGCTGGGCAGCCAGGCTGACACTGTCAGGAGTGGAGAACTGGAGTCCCTGAGTCACGGCTTCCCAGACGGAGCCCCGAAGGCTTGGGATCAGCTGTCTGTTTCCCCCACCAGGCCGCATTTATCACTTTCGCTTTCCTGGGATTGCCAGCAGACTGGTGAACCTAATAATTCCTGGGGCAGACATTCCTGGCTGTGGTGACTAAGGGGGTGAGGGGCAAAGGAAATGTCATGAGAGGCGAAGCGGGTGAGCAAGTTTCAGAAGAAGGCAGGCACACCAGGGCCAGGGCGCGGCAGAAGAGGAATGTGGGGAGATGACACTGATTCAGTGAGCAAGGGCTGGGCAGCTCTTTGAGGCAAATAAGAGAGTGTGAGCAATGACCGAATAATATTTGATGAGTTAAGAAGCTTGAATAGCGTTTAAATGCTAAAAAAAAAAAAAAGAACATGGCTCTAAGAGGACATCTTTAAAATTTTTTTAGGTTTATTTAGTTTAGACACACAGAGAGAGAGAGAGAGGCGGGAGAGAGAGAGAGAGAGCAGGGGAGGGGCAGAGAGAGAGGGAGACACAGAATCTGAAGCAGGCTCCAGGCTCTGAGCTGCCAGCACAGAGCCTGATGTGGGGCTTGAACTCACAAATGGTGAAATTATGACCTGAGCCAAAGTCGGACTTAACCGCCTGAGCCACCCAGGAGCCCCGTAAGATAGCACCTTTGACGAAATACATGTCCAAACCATAAAAATCTGGTAACACGATTTAGAAATATTAGCTACATGCTATTGATTAAAACATCCGAGAGCATGGGGAACTTGCCTAGAGTACGTCTGCACGGGGCTTCAGGTCGGCACACTCAGGTGCTCAGGAGGACAAAGCCATGTACCCTCACAACTTGGAAACGAGAAGAAATCACACCTCCGGAAAGCAAACAGTCTCATTTAGGTATTATCGGAAATGTTCCTATAGTACAACGCAATGACAATGAATCTACATTCCCAAATAAGTCTTGTGCCCTTGAACTTACTCCCTGGGATGAAATACATCTGCCTGAGCACTATACCATTGCTCTCCCAATTTTGAGAACTGCTCTTTTGAAATTAACTTTAGAAGGAATGTCACTCTTTCAAACCATTCCCAAGTCTGGTGCTGTGAGAATTGTTTGATTTTGGAAAGAGCCAAATAAATCCAAGAGCTTTGTCTAGCAATTCCCTTGAGGAGCACTGGTTTTGGTAAAACCTAATGGGAAACATAAAGAGACAGCTTCTGGTCACAGTTCCCACTGTCCCTGGAGTCATCGCTGCTGGATGAGAAGAGAAGCTCAGGGTTTACCTGGCGGTGACCTTGAACTAACAGCAAAAGGTGGTGCCCAGAGTAAAGTAAACTGAAGTAATTGCAAAAACCAAGGAGTTCGGAAGGAACTCCTTTCTCAGAGGAGAACAACTTAATTAAAAGGACCATAAGAGCCATAATCTCTGAGATAAATGGAGACCACGCTCACTGTTTTCTTTTTGCACGAGGGTCCCCAAGTTATGAGAGAGAGAGCCAGAGTGAGAGAGAGAGAAAGCACGTAGTCTTGTAAATCTATCTTCCCTGTCACTGGAGTGAGAAGGAGGTGCTAGGAGGAACCCCTCTTCCAAGGTTTCCCAGACACTAGTCAAAACAGGGCGGTGAAGACTTTTGCATCTGGGAGATAGATTTTCCTACGCTCTGACCTCCTTTCAATAAAAGTATGCTTAGCGTCATTATCAATAAATATTCAGAAAAGTATTTCATATGGCCACTAAAAGGCTCTACTAATGGAAAGGAAATAAAGAGAAAGGAAACAATGACTCACAGAAATTTATCTTAAAGAATATACAAGGAGAGGTTTCCGGATGGCAACTTTTTCTAAAAAACGAAACGGGCCTTGGGAAAAATGTACTATGAAGAAAAACGGTTTATTTCAGCAAGAGGTTCATTCAGCATTTACTTCGAGAAACCAAATGAAATATTTGCTTAGGAGAGAAAATGTTACAGTACGATACACACACGCCCTCCTTGCAATGAGAGGTGTTTCGATCCCTGAGGCCAGATTAAACATATTTATACTGGAAACAGAAAATGGAGGGGGAAGGTTTTCAAGCAGAGCGAAGAGGAAAGATCTCCAACAGGTGGTCCTCTGAAAACCATCTCAAAAGAACCGTCAGTTTCCCACAAACAAGTCAAGGAAAGTCTACAACATGGCATGATTTCTCTCTAAATGCTACGCACTGTATATGGTCTCAATCCATCCCTGTAATTTTGTGTTTCCCAAGGTCATGGGTGACTTTTCTCTTCGTTAATGTTACCAAGCAACAACTTGGCTCATAATGAAGCAAATGGGAGTGAGGTCACCCCAGTGGTCTGTATGACCCTCTTCATTCACCGGTCACTAAACAGGTGTTTCTTGGGGAGTTGCTCATCTGCACCACGTGGGTCTCTGTCCACTGACGCACCTTCCACGGAGCTCTCCACGCCCTTGACCTTCACATCTTCCTCATGTGAGACTGCACCAGCACTAAGAGATGCTCCGAATTCGACGAGCACCAAGCCGCTGGCCCAAGTGAGCAGATGGTCTATTTATAATTATGATAGAGTCTAAACGAGCACTTGTAAGACATAAAAGTCAGTGCCACATTAAATGAGTAGCCCACATCAAAAAGAAATGGCAACTTTGCCTCTGGGAAAGCTTACTGCTCTTCTAGGGTATCCACTGTTGTCCAGTTTTATTTTACAAAACTATTATGCGATTCCAACTTTCCTATAGCAAGTGGGCGTTTTTCTAGGATTGTAAACACGCACACCCTCACTTCAGTTCTGCCGAGGAACGGGAGAGCGGTGTTAACATCTTTAAGGTCCAATGCTACTTTGCTAGTGCCCTTTATCCAGGTATACACTGTATCTCTTTTGCATTTTGTGTCTTTGAGGGAAGAAATGCTTGGTGAGACTACTTAATGTTTGGACAAGGGGAGAAAGCGACGTTTCTAGAGCGACTCCTCTATGCATTTCGTGTAATCCACAGGGAAGTTTATGTGAGCGGAAGCAGACAGAGCCTGGAGGAGAGTCAGTTTCTCTATCAGCTCTCCACCCGCAAGATCTGCGGCACAATTATGAAGAGTAAGGCTGGGCTTGGAGGAGCCTGGTGGGCACCTGGTGATCCCTGGGCCGGTCACGTGCGATAAGAAGGTCAACCATGTGTGGTTTCTGCTCTTGCAGCAAGGCAGTCTGGTCGGAAGAAACAGACTCGAGTGCAACTAACCACAGGTGCTGTATGTGATCGGGAAGAATGATGCCTTCGACACCTAAGTCAGGCCACGCTGTGGCTCCGAGAGGAAAGGACAAGACCCTCACAATAACTGCCTGCGTTTCCCACCCCCTTTGAAATCTCCTGCACCCCACTCTAGCTTCCCTGCTGTTCCATCAAGATGCCAGGCCACCTCGTCCGGGAGCCATTCATTGCATGCGTCGCCCCCACGACACCCCTACATCCAGCTACTCTCTCTCCACCTTCAGGTCCTTCCTAGCCCTTACCTTCGGCACAAGGTCCCGTATCCCACACGCCGTCCCGCACTTTGGATCCCGCGTATCCTGTTCTGCATCATGTCCTCCTCCGAGAAATCATCGCTTTGTAACAAACTATGTAATTTACTTGTTCCCTGTGTCAGTATTCTGTGTTCTCATTGCTGCTGCTAGAATTTAGGTTCCTTGAGGTCGGGGATGGTGTCTGTTTTCTTTACTACTCCATCCCAAGCACATACGGCAGAGCGCAAGGCTTCCGACAGGCACACAAAGCATCTCGGATGCATTAAAGAATAACCCATAGATGAGGCACCTGGGTGGCCCACTGGGTTAAGTTTCTGACTTTGGCTCAGGTCATGATCTCAAGGTTTGTGGGTTCGAGCTCTGCGTTTGGCTCTGTGCTCACAGCTCAGAGCCTGAAGCCTGCTTCGGATTCTGTGTCTTTCTTTCTCTCTCTCTGCGTCTCTGCTACTCGCACCCTGCCTCTCTCTCTCAAAAATAAACATTAAAAAAAAAGAATAACCCATAGATACACAAATGTACCTGGGGCACCTCACAAGAGCTACATAAAGGACAAGGTTCACTTGGAGGAGGGAGGTGGGGGAGGGAGAGGTTATCTCCACAGCCTGTTTAGAGGCTGGGGCGTGGAGACTGCAAGGTGGGGGAAAGAATAACCATAAATCGGGTTATGTTACTTCCCACAAAGGCCCTGGGGGTTGATGGGAAGGGTCCTACCTTCTGTGCCTCCCAACCCTCTAAACTCAACCTAGTGTCTGAGGAAAAGGACTTTCAAGGATTGTAGTTAGGACAACACCAGAGAATCAATATTCTATTGCACATTTTGTGACTCACAGTTTTACCCGCAGACTGACATGATGGAGCAATGTAGGCTATGCATGTATCGCTGGGGCCGGGTGTGCAGCGGGGGACGATCCCTCCACAAACACTTATCCTGCTGAATAAGTCACAGGTTGTTTTTTTTTTTAATTGAAATTAGAATCTTTGACCATGTATGATACTCCTTCGAAATTGCATGGTGACATGATTTATGAGCCAGACACAAAACCATTTGCTTTACTTTAGAATTACACATATTTTTTAAGACCAAAAAAAAAAAAAAAGAAATGTTTTTGTGCTGATTGATTACTGACCTTATTAACTTGGTCTGGCATCTGTTGAATGGCAATAATTTGAATTTGCCTAGCCCCTTCGGCACTTTCTAATGGCGAGGTATTCTAAAAATTAATCCAGTCTTGAAGAAAGGAGCTTTTGCAGCAGTCTCAATATTGAAAAGAAGGTGTCACTGGTTCTGTAGAACCACTGGAATAGAGGGATTCTCAGATAATCTGAACAAAGGGGATGTTATTGGAATGGGAAACGGGGCCCCTACTTTCTAGGTATAATGGTAAAGCAAAATAAAAATACGGTTTATTTGTTCAATGCTTCTTTGACATTATTTTGAAGTCAGAGGTCCTATACGGTACTCCGAACACACGCCCTTCCTACCACGGCCCAGAAAAGCTAAAAGTAAATCATGGTACCGAGATCCACCGCTTAGTAAAATAAATAAGATTTAGATATTTGCCAACAGCCTCAATCCTGTTCATCAAGTGGATTAGAACAACCCCCTGCTTTGGTTCAGGCTTTTCCATCCGCCCACCTGCCGGAGTAAATGAGTATGCCAGTCACTTTTGCCTCAAACGTAGGTTATCACCTCGAACACGCACAGTTACAGCCGTCTTCAAACTATAACTCTGATGACTTCAAATTCTTGGCTTTGATATCTTTATGACTTTGTTACATTTTCTGATTAATTTTTAAAGCAGACTTTTAATGTGAGGCCCAATCCTGTCATTCTGAGTTCCTACTGTTTTACTCCCGTGTTAATTACTGGATGACAGAATCAGCTCCAAGCAGAACTCCTATCTACGGAAGTAGATAACCTGCCATATTGCTTGTCCCTGTTTATAGACCTATTACTAGGTCCAAGCTGTGGAAATGGTCAATAATAAACGCAAACCTCTGAAACACCGCTGGAATCACTAGACTTCAACTCAGTCCAGATTCTGTGCCCAGTTTTACTACTGCGGCTGCCTTAAAATGGTGTATGACAATGTCTCTAAATGTGAGGAGCTTGAATTTCCCATCTTTAATGTGTGGATGCTAATACAGCCCCATCGTGGGGATGAAATAAGAGGATGCATGTGAAACGGATTACTTCTACGTGCTTACTAAATGGTAGCGATTAATTTTATAAGAAAGCATTGCTTTATTTAACAGCTGGTCATGATACAGCTATGTGTGAATTGAGCTTAGAAGATGCTCACAGATGAGTTGATAAGTTAACTGATTTTTCATTTTATATTGACGTTTCTACTTTCCATGACGCTCAGCTATGGGAATAGAGATTTTTTTTTTTAAAGTTGATTCAGTGTGTCAACACAAATAACAGAGGTCTTGGGTATTTATGAAAGAAAGCCAAACATGAGTAATATGAGTTCAAGAGAGAACTTTATCGTTTTACTACCTTTGGGTCTTAGAAGTTCTAGGAGGCTGGTAAAAGCTAAATTCATAGCTTCCACAGATTAATTTAAGAATAAAATATTCCTCATTTCTGATTGTGGCCTCTTGGAACTAGAAATATACAGTCAGATAGAAGGAGAAAAGAGGGGCTGTAATACACTTGCTTGCTTCCAAAGAATTCAAAATTGAGTGCATTCTGCCACAATCACTGTATCATGGCCAAAAAGAGTCAGGGCAGATGGGAAGAAGAAAAATTGTCCCTTTAAAGAATGGGATGCTTTTGAGAAAAAAAAAAATCTATACCCACATAATGAAATCACAGCTTCCATATCATCTTTGAATAAAATAAAATTAGATTTAAAAAAATCTAACAATATTTCCTATGCTGATAATACCCAATATTTCTTTGAGATATTCACATAATGAATGTTCTTAGGTAATGAAAAAGTACGGAGTATTATGTATATATGATAAATGCAAGTGTATTTGTATATATAATATTTTCTAATAAATTAAAAACCATTTTTAGACATTCCCTCACATATCCTTTTACCTTTCTTTAAGGAAAACAGAACAGACTAGATGTTTAAAGAACAGTGATCCTGGGGTGCCTGGGTGGCTCAGTCGGTTAAGGGTCTGACTTCGGCTCAGGTCATGATCTCACGGTTTGTGGGTTCGAGTCCCACATTGGGCTCTGTGCTGGCAGCTCAGAGCCTGAAGACTGCTTTCTCTGTGTCTCCCTCTCTTTCTTTCTCTGCCCCTTCCCTGCTCACGTCTCTCTCTCTTTCTCTCCTTCTCTCAAAAATAAAAAACATTAAAAAAAAAATGAAAGAACAGTGATCTTGCATCTGGGAAATAGCAGGGCCCTGGGGCTGGCCTCTGTGTGTGTGACCCGGACTCAGTGACTCGAGGGTCCATCCCCTCCAGCACCGCACATCTCTACTTCTCCATGCAATAGGTGCACTGCCTGAGCGAGGGTCGCACACCGGACCACAATGGGGGAGCAGGCCCCCCTGCCCAGCAGAAAGTCTTATTTGCCACTCCCTTTCATTCACATATCCTACGCTTGGCTTCCTTCACAAGAAGGTAAAAGTCACAAAGCCACTGGTGGACAAGTGCGTTGCCTGGAGGAGGTAATCGTATTTTCCATAGAGTGCCAGGGCAATGATTTAATAATTGAAATGCACTGAGACTTTTCAGTTCATGCTTCCCTCTGTCTGGGTCACTGAAAACAAGCATCTCACGGTGACTGTACCATGCCATTCTAGCTCTCCTCACCTCCTACCTATCGGCAGACATTTCTTGGGAGCCATGGGGATAGCGAGGGGCTGCTGATAAAAGATGAAAATGGCCCTGCCCTCAGTTCCTTTCAATTGAGGTGTAAAGACCCAAGGATGCGTGGGAACAATACATTGATAAGAGAGATGGATGGGTTCGGTTGTTACAGGAGCCCCACGGGTAGCACGGCTGGGGAACAGTTCCTGGCGGACGTACTGTGCATTCTGCCGAAAGGGTGAAATTAAGCTCATCGGCTTAAAGGGGTGCTTTTAAGGTTGCCGGTTCCTCATTCCAGGAGTAAGAACGCAGAGATGAAAATCAGTTTGAAGTAGCTTAGAACAAGACAGCCCTCCAATCAATCCATTAATTCTGGTGGGCTGATCCACTAGAGCCTGCGCCCCCCAATTAACATGTAAATAACGTTTACATCTTGCTTGAAAAAAAAATTCAGGCGAGTAGCTAGTTCTTTTTACCAAGAGCTGATCTTAGCTGCACCTGAGCAATTTGTGCAGGAGTAAGTGCACGAGCGACGTCAAAGAAACAATTACAGACACATTTCAGAATCAAACTTGACACAGTGTAACCACTCCTAAACTAATCACAGTTATCTTCAGAAGTGTTCTGTATACTTGATTATGCATTAATACTATGTTCCTTGATACGATTATGCCCAAGGAATCATTTCATTTTTTTTTTTTTTAGGAGAAAAAATTGGTTCCAGGTGCACTCACAGACTCAGTGTCTGTCATATTTATATCCCATATAGACACAGAAATAGTAACTAGACACACATTCACAAAGATGTGCCTATACGAAGTAGACAGAGCATGAGCGGTTCACAGACACCCCTCAAGAAAATAATCTACAGTTCGGCGTTACTTGATAATTGCATTTTATTATTCATTTCGTTCGCTCACCGCCCTGAAGGCATCTCTTCTAACTTCTGTAAGTTATGGGGCATGCCTGAGAAGGGGAGGAGGGAACGCCGTGGCCAGCTCACAGCCCTGCCCCCTCCGCACCTGTTCCCCCACGGACCAACACAGCAGGGGGCCCCATCCCCACACGTACCTGGCTGAAGCCGTGGCCTGCACCTCGGGCTTGCGCACCTCGGGCGGGGAGCTGCGAAGGGGCCGTCTCACCCAGGGCCAGGGTCTGGTTGCTATGGTAGCTGGCCGGATACTGGAAGGACCCTTCAGGTTTGGAATTGAGCTGAAGTGCACTCTGAGAGAGCAGGCTGGGCCCTGCATGGAAAGTCATTTAGAGCAGTAAGTGACAGCCTCAGTGAAGCGGCAATGACATGTATTATTTATTGAGAGTAGCCTAGAATTATCACACGCACATGATTCCAGCCGTCTATGCTTTGAATTCTGAGAACCGAAATGACCATATAATTTGACTCCAGCTCTTAAATGAGATTTTTCTTTTTTGGCGGTTTAAAAGTTCTCAAAAGAGTAGATTTTTTTTTTTCCAAATGATCTCATCCCGACCTACATAGAGACATTTCTTATGAGACCAATTAGTTAATCAAAGAGTTATTTTTGGATTACACAATATCAGAAACATTTGAAATAATTTAAAAGTCTACCTTTTGGCTCATGTTAATTGTGTTAATATAATTCCATCTCCTATTTAATTATCAGGACGCTGAAACACTCGAAACCTTCCAAGCAGTGGCAAATGGCGCTGTATAAATAGTGATGTAATACCTCAATGCCTGAAGGGTAGACAGTGTTTAAAATATTAATAGGTTTTCAAACAATGTAGAATTCACCCTGATCTCAGCAGCCATCAGCTGGTTATCGGTGCCATCACAGCCGTGTGCAGAACAATGAGAAGATACAGTGTTCAAATTGGTGTTGCTAATGTGGCTGATATTACAAGTGATGGAAATACGAGAATCAGTTCCCGGCCTCCCTATTTAATTACACTTTGTACAAGAAACTGGCTTTATTGTCTCCCATTCAATTTCGATGGGCTCCTTGCGAGCGTTCGCCCACTTTCTTTATAAGCAAATTTCTTTATTCAAAGTTTCTACCGACTCTCTTTGGGAGTTAAAAGGAGTATAACGGAGTATAAGCACACTTGCTGTTTCCTGTTGTGCGGGTCTGAGAGGGGTCCGGGGTGAGTAGAGGGAGTTGGGCGGGAAGGACTTGGTAATGCAAGCTTTCTAATGCTATCTTAACCGCAGCACAAAGTCTTTCCCTTTTTTTATAGAGCATAACTATATACACACAGACTATCCTATAATCATCATCCTGTCCTTAATCGCCCTCTTTGGCTGGTTTAGACAATAGTATCATTCCTAATAAACACGGGCAAATTTCAAGTTCCTTACTTCTTTCTTTTCAAAACTATTACATGGCTTCATCTTTCAAAGGAAACTGCAGGCTTGACATCCAAGAGGCCTTTTCTTTTTTTGTATAAAAGTAATGTATATTTCTCAAAAAGCGTCAGTTCCTATAATGTTTGCCATTTAAGAATTTCTCCCACCTTTCCTCGAAAGTCTTTGGTGACACTTCTAAACAATGCAAAAGTACCTGCTCATCATTGGATATTGAATAATAAGCCAATTACCAATACAAGTAAGACTAGGTATTTTGAAATCTGGAAAAAAGTCAAGCAAGGATATAAAAATGTCCCCATCCAGTGCCCATTTCATCATGAAGGGCATAACAAAAGTACAATTGTAATCCTTTTTCTTGTAATTTAGAAAATAGAGTCCCAAGCAAACAGTATATACCAGATGGTGAAGTTTGCAACAGCCTGCAAAAAAATCGTTTAATCCATACTGATGGTATTATAGGCCTAATCACCAGAAATACGATGTCTCTGTGGGCAGTGCAGTCAGAGTTTCATTGCGGCTGCCAGGAACATACTGTCCCCACTGCTGCTGTGGAAACTTTGAGGCACAGAGACAGAGTCAAGAGACCCAGGTGAGGGGCAGACTGAGATACAAAAGAGCCCCTGGAAGGAAGACGAGCCGGAGCGATGGGGGCAGAGGCAGATGGGGACTAGATGCAAGGAGGAAGAGGAGGAGGAGGAAGAGGAGGAGGAGGAGAAGGGAGATACTGGGGGAACAGGTTATAAACTGCAGCCAAAGGCGTTCCCCTTAGTCACTACCCTACTGAAGATCACAGCTCAGTGGAGGAGAGTGAGCTATGGTGACGGAGGCAAGGCACTTTAAGATCAGTGGTCACCACTGTACTTGGCAGTGGGTGGCTTCCCACCGAGACCTCCCTTGGTGACTTCTCTCTACCCTGAGGTAATGGCTGTTCTTGGCCATGCCCCCTCCCCCCATGACAGCACATCTCCAGGGCAGTGAGCGTCAAAACACAACAGTGCACAGACCTTTGGAAACTTCAGTAAAAGTGAAACAAAACAAAATAAAGTCTTTAATTTCATGTACATAGTGAAACACAATCTATAAAGCAAGAGAACAGTGTGTCCTGGTTATTTGCCTTTGAGGAAGATTGTATGACTTTGTTCTGATGAACTTATTTGCCTATGTGGTTAGCAAGGGACACAGTTCTGTAATTTCTGAATAGGTTGATAAAACCATCACCAGAAACCCACGGATGCCTTCCATGCAGGATCTTAAAGGCAGCCATTTAAAGTCCCTTTGCAAAGGCATTTCAATTAACAATGTGATTTACGGGCTCCTGAAATATATATCATGAACTAATCAGAGCTGCTCATCTTTTATAGAATCCGTCGTGTAGTTGATCAATACTCAACGAAAACAAACCGAGATTCTCCATCTCATTACTTTGTTCACACATCTCAAGCATGAAACCTAGATGCACTCTGACAAAGGTAATTGCAACAATGAGCAATGTATCATAATATTTCAGCACTGACATATCACCTGGCAAGGACGAAACAGTCAGGACAATAGCCGAAACACCGTGTGCCTTTTAGAATGATTTTCCATTGCTCACTAGGTTTCAAATAAACAGCATTTATTCAGTCCAATTTTAGACTGCAAAGTTATATGAGAACATGAAAAAGGTTAAAATTCTAGGATAATCCTTAATTACTTTATAATGGAAGTAAAATTTACATATAACTAACTCTTGATTAACTTTATTAACATTACTGTGCATTGAGGTAGAAAATACAAATTTTCCAGGGATTTCGAAAGCATTTATAGTTCTGGGCTTTAAATTATGATTTTTTTTTTCCTACAGAACTTTTTCCTTCATCAAGTCTTGGCTATAGTCTTGGGCTAGACCACATATTAGACCACAGCCCTGAGGATACAAAGCATGTCTTCTGTGGGGTAAGGACAGTATGGCAGGATTTCTAAGGGTGGGGGTGGGAAGAGACTGGGCTTTAAAATTCCACCTAGGGAAATGGAATGTTGCCTTTAGTGCAATTAATTGTTCCAGAAGAAACCAACTGTGAGCAACAGTGGATCACCATGTCTTATTAGGTCATAGAAAGCGACAGCTACCCTCTGGTATGGGAAGCACACTTCCGGGGCATTGGCTGTGACTTTTTTGACCATTCTGGACCTTCCCCATCATGGGACAGTCCTCAAAGCTGAGCCCAGGGGTCTGTTCAATATGACTCAGTCCTGGGGGACTGAGAAGAGGAGGTGACCTAATTGTCTGGTAAACAGATAAAATTCAAGATAGTATGTGTCCTTGATCTGATCAAGACACAATAGTCCAACTGGACAGAGGGGAGAAATTTCAAGGGAACTACAGAATTGAGGGACATAAAACCTGCCATGTATCCTGGAAAGATACCTGAAGCAACGTATCTTGAGTATAATACTAGTATCTCAATATCTCAGCATGTTTTCGAATACGTGAATTGACTAGAGACCACATAGCAACCTGTGAAGACAACCGTCCTTGAGTCTTTTCGGTTATTCTCAGAAATGTAAACAGAGGTGTGGAGAGGCTGAGGGATTGGCCCGCCAGTGTCCTGCACCTGGCAGAGCGGAGACGGGACTCAGATCCTCATCTTCTACCCGTAAGTCCAGGAGTAGGTGCTGTTTAGCATCCAAGCAGCATTAAGTCCTATACACAGACCAGTATTTTAAGGTTGAAAAATTCTTCCCTGAAGAGAAGCCAATTTGTTTGCAGGAGACATCTCTCTGCCTTGGACTGCGGTACTCCTCCAAAGAAACTCTCCTTAGAGACTCTGGGTATTGGCTTGGGAAGCCTGCTGTCCACCGTCAGTGGGGCAGAGCTCAGCCTCAGCAGGTAGAAAGGTTGAAAGGCTAATTTTGTACATAACAATTCAAACTCACAGGTAGTATTAACTCCTACACTATCATATATAATCTGCTTCTTCTTAACTGAGCTAGAAATTCTAGAGTTTCGATGATTGTATGTGCTTATTCTGCACCAGTTTCAAGAGACTTCTGGAATTGTTCCTTCCTGCCTGCTCTAGCGAAATATCGATCTCGGAAAATAGTAAACCTTAATTCAGAAACGTACTTTGCAGTAACACAGAAAAGGCCACAGTGTGGCATTCCTAAGTCATTATGTAGGTCACAGTCATGCCAATGGGGTAGGTTGAAAAGGATCCAGGACTAGAACTCAGTAGACCTTCATGTTTATAAAAGCAGAGGTGACGAGAATACTGATGTGTCAGTAATAGGGGCTAACCTTTACCTGTTTATATCAACGGGACTGACAGGGGCACTAACTGAGACCCCCCAGGGCTGAGCGCAGGTGAGGCATCTGGCTTCAGGGCATGTGTTCTTAACCACCGTCCCTTACTCTGCCTCTACAAATTTTAACCTTGGCAAGTTTGAGCACCTAATGAAATAATGGATGTTTGCAAAAATATAAACTGCTTTACAAATGTCAGTTTTTAGTATTATTATCTAATTATAGAGCCACACGGTCCGATAATAATAAAACCTTGAATGGGATTTGTTTGTCCCGAAAACCTTACTGTAGTACCATCCCATATATCGCTTAATGTTTTCCTTCAACACCTCATGAGCGTTCATTTTTACAAATGAGACATTGAAGGCACAGATCATGAAAATAGCCTGCTTAAAATCTAACACAAATTTAACACAAACTCAAACAACAGCTAGTCGCCAGAGCCAAGAGATGAGAAAGCAAAAGTTCTCTCTTTTCCCTCAGCTTAAAATTCCTTTCTCTGTCAATATCAAAACTCATCCTTAAAGTGATGTTTAAATATCGCCTTCTCCTTGCAGCCTGCCTTGATGCCTGATGGCTCAGAGAGAATTCACCCTACCTCCACCGAGGTGCTTTAACCCTCTGCACAGCCCAGACTCTGAGAAATTTTAATTATTTGACATGGAGATTTGAGTAGTATTATACAGCAACAGGCTCTCCAGAAGGAGAGTAATAGGATGGAAGCAGAATTCTGAATATATATATTTTTAAGTTTAGTTAGTTATTTTGAGAAAGAGAGACAGAATGCATGAGCAGGGGAGGGTCAGAGAGAGGGAGAGAGGATCGCAAGCAGGCTCCACAGTGTCAGCACAGAGTCCAAAGCAGGGCTCAACCCTCTGAACTTCAAGGTCATGAAATGAGCTGCAACCAAGAGGTGGATGCTTAATGGACTGAGCCACCCAGGTGCCCCAGGATTCTGAACATTCACAATGAAGGCCGAACGACATTGTGTAGATGCTGGAGAGACTTGGACCAGGAGTTCCCCACAGGGCAGAGAAAGGAAACCTGCTATAATTGAGGAAATCTTAAGTAGTGGCTACTTTAGGAAGGGAGAGAAAGGTGCACAGTTGAGAGATGTTTTAAAAGAAACTCATGAGCACTTAATGATTAAGTGGGCAGGAGTGAAGGGGAGACAAAATGACTCCACCGTTTAGTTGACTGTGAGCACTGCAGTGGGAGCCCGGGTGGGGAGGGGTTCACACAGTGCGGAGTAAGTCTTTCCGGAGAAGTGAGCGGACAGTACTGCACTGTCCTAACCATGGACATGCCTTCTGTATCTCTAAGTTTTAAGGTGATTTATTGGGAGTTGCTAATTCTCATCTGCTTTAGTTGAGCACCTGTCCCAGAACACAACACATACTCACAGATGAGTGTGGGAAAGCAGAAACTCCCAACGATGCGGCATTCCCAACCAGTGAAATTAGTTATGTGTGTTTTACGGAAGGACGGGCTTAATTTTTAAATTACGGAGCAGAAGGAGATGGTGAGGATTTATGTGGTTAGAAAGGGACTCTGAGTGTGATTTTAATACTGGCTCAAATATAATGTGACAAACTTAATTTTCCTAGGTCTTACATTATTTTCGAGATCAAAGTTTGATTGTATGTAAGTTAAGACTTTAGGACAGAGATGTAGCTACCAAAGTCATCAATAGTGCAAGAATGACAGGGTTTCTAGGGGCATCTAGTGGCTCAGGCGGTTAAGCATCTGACTCTTGATTTCAGCTCAGGCCGTGATCTCATGGTTCCTGAGATGGAGGCCCATTGCTGGACTCTGTGCTGACCTACTTAGGATTCTCTCTCTCTCTCTCTCTCTCTCTCTCTCTCTCTCTCTCTCTGCCCCTTCTCTGCTCTTTCTCTCTGTCTCAAAATAAAGAAATGCACTTAGGGGGAAAAAAAAAGATTGGGTTTTTAAGGGGTAATTAAGTTATCAATTTAATTCCAAAGGATCATTGTGACCATTAAAAAAAAAAATCACTAACAAGAATGCACTAAAATAAACTACTAGAATTAGGCAATGCCTCCGACAGGCACTCCATGAATGTTCTGTTGAGGCTTTTATTTCAGGGTTATCACAGGAATAATAAACACGCAAACTGAGACAGACCCTTTCACGACTGGACACCTGACTCTGGCACCTTTGTTTGGATTAACCTCTGTCGGGAAGTTTATAAACATTTATTCTTAGGCTAAATTCATTCTATCAAAATGATATAAAAACTTATCTCTATGGAGACCATGAAAAATAATGCCAACAAGGTTCACATACATCTATAACTGACAGAATCTGCATTCATTTCCACTCTCTCATTCTCCAGTCTTCTTGGAAGGTTAAGAGTGATGTGAAGGTTAGGAGTTATTGTGCTTTAAATGAGCATAAGTTCGGGGTGCCTGGGTGGCTCAGTTCGTTAAGCGGCCGACTTCGGCTCAGGTCATGATCTCATGGTCTGCGAGTTCAAGCCCCGCATCGGGCTCTGTGCTGACAGCTCAGAGCCTGGAGCCTGCTTCAGATTCCATGTCTCCCTCTCTCTCTGCTCTTTCCCTGTTCATACTCTGTCTCTGTCTCTCAAAAATAAATAAACGTTTAAAAAAATTTAAATGAGCATAAGTTCTCAAAGCCACATCAAATAAAAAGGAGACCATCTTTCTTTATAAAAAACACATTACGTAAGAATAAAGCAAATGGCGGAAATTACATACACATATACAAATGGGCTGTTATAAATCACAAAATCAATGAGAAACTGCCAATTATTTGTAGGATTATGAAATTGATTTTAACAAGCTCATAGCACTTTGGTCATATCTAACTGCAAGTTACCTTTATAGAATACAAATATTGACTTTTATTTAAATTGAACTATTCATCAGTTTCATTTATAGTGGCCATTTCCTCTTTATGAATTCTGGAAAACTTGTCAGCCTAAACTTACTTGGAATAGAGTGGCTAGTGGAGTGAAACTAGTTATTTTCTTCGAATCTTCATTAGTAACTTTCAAAGCTCATAGGTAGGAGTTTCACTGAAGAATTTCCCTGAAAACGGTAGTTAAGCCCATCGACTATTCCTAGAATTAACCAAAGAAAAAGCTCGAGAGGGCTGTTACGCCAGAAAGCCCTGAGTGCTGTGGAATTATTCCAGGGATCGGTGTGTTTCTATACTTCATTTTTAAGTCTGTTTGCAGAATGTGGATTTTGTCTGGTCAGCTGCTTTCCTTGTGTAACACGTTAGGTGAAAATTAAAACTCTAGTGGTCTCAGGATTAGAGAAGTACTCATTTAGTTTTTAAACTGACTTAGATTCAACCAATACCCTTAGCTGAATCAGTAGGCTTTTTCAAGTTTTCCTACTGTATATGGATAAATAGGTCGGTAATGTAGTCACACTTATGCAATAACTCACTTGGTTTCTTTAGAGCTGTATCCAATAGAGGGAAATGAACAAAATGACATTTACCACAAAATGAACTTCAAATGTATAACTTTAGTTTAAAGTGTATCACTCAAGAATTTTATTATGCATGGGATTTTACATGATGTTATAATCACAGAACAGTATATTTTTTATAGCTCATTACAATTTCCAACTATTTCCTTGTAAAGTTTTATCTTCAGATTATTTACCATTTAAAAAACTTAATGTAGCACACAGAGGAAAAGCATTACATATATTTCCTCAGAAATTAATTGCCTAAAGATAATAGATCCATATTTCTTATGATCAAGAATTGTGAAAAGAAATAGAAAATTAATAGAAGTCAGTTTAGAAGAAAACAAAATTTAAAAGCTAAATGCTGAAAACACTGTGATTTATTTATGGGGTATACTAACTTAAAGAAAGTGTTAGATTCGCCACAAATCACAGATTTTTCCCTTAGAAATCTGCATTGCTTGGCTGTGCATTCTCTTAAGGTCGCTAATCCAGTATCTTCTCCCAACGGAGGTCTTCCCGGCCCTCTGATCATTCTTTCAAAACTAGAGCAGTTCTCATAACCCTTTCATGCTTTTAAAAATCACTGAGGACCACAAAGAGCTTTTATTTCTATGGGTGCCATAGAATGCTATTTACTGTATTAAAACTGAAAAATCTTTGAAACAGACAGCAACGATGCCATCACGCACCACACAGCCTCCGGAAAGTTCTTGTGACTCGGCTCCAGTGAGACGCCCTCACCCTCACTGGGAGAGAAGGAGCGTGGAAAAGCAAGTAACATCATAGGATTTTTGTGAAAGCTGCTGCCTTTGCAGACCCCCTGAAAGGGTCTAGGGACCCCCTGACAATCCGCAAGTACACTTTGAAAACACTATTCTACTCAACCTCTTACTGACTTTTTTTTTTTTTTTTTTGCTTGTAGCAATTATCTACTTGACCTTACAGTATTCAGATTCCTTGATTTCCGCCTTTTCTGACTAGCATGTAAATGCCACAAGGTCAGAGACTCTCTGTGCTGCCTTTAATAAGTATTTAATACATGCGTTTAAAAACATGAATGACTGAGAACACCCCCTGTGCCCACAGTGATAGGATTAAAGCCCAGCATATTATGGTTTGATTGTATCAGTTGCTGTTGCAGTGGCTTGTTGTTTGACCAGGGGGGAGCTTTAGTGTTTTAACCTCTGGGGAATTCCCACAAGATGTCTCCACAAGGCATTACCAGGACACCCCTCCTTTCACTGTCTCCTGAGAAAAAGCTGGCTTGTTCAGACTTTCTCATCGGAGCATTCAGCCTCTCTAACGTTCCTCATACTCGTGCCAGTTCTGATACTTCCCTTCCTTTCACTGCTTTGGTTTGATAGTCATATTTATGTTTTGGACACCTGTGTTTTGGACACGTTGACAGTTTCAAAACCCAACTTTATTTTTATTAAAAATCCCATCAGCCTTTAAACTCTGTGCCTGGTCTCAGGACGCCCTACGAACGCAGGTGAGAATGATGTTTTTAACAAGACATTCGCATCGTGTTCTCCCTTGCTTTGGGAATGGAGAAGGAGCATTGGTACTTTATGCCTTTGTTTATCCCTTCGAGTCTTACGTTTGCCTCTTTGGAAAAAGGTATAACATGACTCTTAAATATCCATGTGATAGAAGGAAATCAAAGAAAAAGAAATTGAACATTAGTTGCAATCCAGAGAGAGGTAGCGTCTGGCAGGGAAATTCATTACAGCTTCCAGGAGGATATTACTATGTCCTGTCTGCCACCTAGGTGTTTCCCCTTGACTTTTGCTCAGACCTTCCACTTCTGCCACTGCTAACTTCCTACTGGCCCCACAACACCAAAGGCAGTTGGGGAAGAGGCTGTGAGTGACTTTTGAAAGGAAGCAAAGGGAGGCATGTAGTATTTAAAGATAAGTTTAGACTCGGAGGCATGACAAACTTCTGGAAAGAAGACTGTCATTTGCATTTCAAAAACCGAAGCCAGAAGATGAAGTGATTTCACAGGAAATGAACAATCCACGATGGAACTCGACTAACTTGAATAAATGCATTTCTAGGAAAAGACTTGGGATCTCCAGAGTCAGGTGAGAGTTCCCAAGCACTGATGGAGAAGTGGGAGCAGCAGGGCTTTTAAATCCAGGCTTTCTGACTCCAAGGGTGGGGTGGGCTACTCAGAGCCTCCTCGCTGGGGCTACCTAGGGACTGGTTTCCACCACAAGAGAAAATGATACGAGCCAGTTCTCTTTCCCAGAGCACGGTATCAATACTGTGAGCCATGATCTATACATTTATGTTTTGATTATTTTAATTATTATAAAACCCTTCACTCCTCAACCAGTTCTGCACCCTTTGGTGCCATGCTTACTAGGAATTACGAAAAGATTAACTTCATGAGGATGTACCTCACCTTTATTGTTATTACTGCATAAGAATATATGGGGTTATATTTTACAGTATCTTACTAACTTGATCTCTCAACAATTCTCTTGCTGCAGAACAATTACGTATAATCACAGTAATTAAATAAAAATGACAGACTGTAAATCAACAGTAAATAACATATTCACCTCTGTCCAAATACATATGATTATTCAATTTGGATTCTATCTGCTCAGAATGGTAACTTACATGATTGATTCTTGATTTTTTGAATATGTTCTAATTTGAAAACTCAGAATACGTTCCTTTCTTTGCCATAACATTCAGAATAAAATAAGCTCCTAAGTTTTTCATCCTCCTGAATGTTGGGATTTTCTAGAATGTGGTGGAATTTCGTTTGTCAATATGCTAAAGATAAAAGTAATGACTGTTTCAAAATACGATATTTAGTTAGACACATTCACTTGTCTATAAACACATAAGTCATTTTCTCTCAAGTTGTCCATTCTATTTCTGATTTTGACTGGCGAACAGTTTTGTTAATTTTTGGATAAGATTTAATCACCCTTCTCTCTGAGTTTATATCTCCAAAGATACATGGATTAAATAAGGTACTTAGTCCACAGCAGTTCGGGTCAAGCTGTATGTTATGTGAGAAGCTAATGGCCCTGCACTTCTATAACTTTTTTTTTTCCAGTAAGCCAATAGCAATTCTCCTAGTGACTCTGTGACACATATTTGTTAGAACTGAAATGACGCAGCCGGCAGTCATGAAATAGTGGTGAGGTGGCAAAGGTTGTACACATGATCGACATACTGTTTAAGATAGCACTTTTTAAAAAATGCCAAGAGTTAGAGAACACGATAAGTGCATGACACTCTAGTCAGTATAGGAGACCTGTTACTGCTTGCCTTAGGGTCAAGAAGATGGATTTACTAACATTCACATTTATTTTAATCAGACGCTTTGTTAAAAATAACAAAGCTTTTAAACACAGCAAATTAAGTACTATGTGCTTGGGGGTCGAGATCGGTTGCCATTTTAATACCTTTCCAAGCTGCTTTTAGATTGTACTCAGTGTTGTTTTGAGCTAGGACTAAAAGACCTGGCTCTCAAGGGCAGTGTGTCAAGTCCAATTTAATGTTAGCTATTTCATGTCTGTTCTAGTAATGAATCCATTGAGTAATCACAAAAACAAGGGACGATCAGAATATGATGGGCTTGCACTGGTTATATGAGATGTGTCAAAATGTCGCCGCATATCAGTGTGTTAAGTTTATAAAACAAGAACATAGACACGGTATGTTGTTCTACTACTTAATGGGAAGTTGTGCAGATTATTTCTTTGCTCTCCATAGTCATTCTCTGCCCTTTTTGCCACGTAGAGTGTCTCACGGGGGTCCCTTGCTCTTGGGTTTGAGATCAGATTTGAACAATAGCAGGCATGGGGACACCAGAAAGCAGTAGGAGAGAAGTTAGGGTATTTATTCTTTTGCTCCCACCATGCGTCTTGACTGCTGGTACTAATCCCTGGACTTTCCCTTCATGACCGCCGTGGAGAGGGCTGCGCTCTGTTTCTGCTATCTGAGTCACTCCACAGACCTCGTTTATTCCCTCCGTCTTTCCCACTCCTTTGTCAACAGTCCCTTAACGAACTTCTCCTCAGTCAAACTCTTTTGAGTAGATTCCATTTCCTAGCTGGGCCCCGATACAAATACAGAAGCAATGGAGACTTTTATTTTACGGCCTTCTGATCACTTAAAATTAGCCGTCATTGATCCCTAGAATGATAGTTACCTACCCAGTATTTTAAAATTAATTTCCTGGGAGGCCTGGGTAGCTCAGTTGGATAAGCATCTGACTTCAGCTTAGGTCATGATCTCACACAGTTCATGAGTTCAAGCCCCGCACCGGGTTCTGTGCTGACAGCTCAGGGCCTGAAGCCTGCTTTGGATTCTCTCTCTCTCTCTCTCTCTCTCTCTGTCTCTCTGCCCCTCTCCTGCTCCTGCTCTGTCTCTGTTTGTCTCTCTCAAAAATTAGCATAAAAAATTTAAAATTAATTCTCCAATTTTACTTAATTAGTTCAGTCTCAAAGTGACTCTGAAAATATTAAGAACAAATGTATCTTAAGAATGACAATAGGGGCGCCTGGGTGGTTCAGTTGGTTAAACGTCCGACTTCAGCTCACATTCGTGATTTGAGCCCCACGTCGGGCTCTAGGCTGACAGCTTGAAGCTCAGAGCCTGAAGCCTGCTTCAGATTCTGTCTCTCTCTCCATCTGCCCCTTTTCTGCTCTCTCCCTCATAAATAAATAAACATTAAAAAAAAAAAAAAGAATAACAATACTCTTCACTGTGGTTTTTGATCCTTTAGCACAAAAGTTTTGGATAGTGATTTTATCACCTCGGTTTTTTGCTTTTTGCTTTTTTTGTTTCAGTTTGTTTTGCCTCGTTACTTTTCTATCTCAAACAACAAAGCAGGGACTTGCAAGAAAAAGAAACAACTAAAATCCTAGGAGTCTTCAAAAAGATAATCCAGTACATAATAACAGGATGTAACTAATCTTTCTGAAAGACAAAAATCCAGCAGTTGCCAAATAGATACAAAAAAACTCTACCGGAGTATTTAACTTTCCTGCAACAAAGGTACATCTTTTGAAGATAATTTTTTGAACACATATTAAAGGAAAACAAAAGTGAACCCTAAAAATTCATTCCATTTCTCTCATGTGTAGCAGAGTGTTTCAATCAGGGAAGCTCAGGATTATTAGTTGATTTAAAATCTTTTTAAAAGTTCATATATTTACCCTATCACTTTATTTATCTCTTCTACTATTTTATTTTATATTACTTTATCTCTGCATTACTTTTATTATTCCCATCTTTCTAATTTCTTTGGTTTATTTAACTCTCTTTAAGGTTTCCCCCAAATGAGTACTACGTTCTTTTATCTTGTCTTTATTTTTAAGAATAAAGTGAAGATTTACTCTGAGTATAGTTTTTACCCCTTACCCTTATGTTTTTATTACAAAATATCGCTATTTTATTTGCTTTTTAAATTTTTTAAAGTTAATTTTTGAGAGAGATAGAGCAGGGGAGGGACAGAGAGTGAGGGAGAGAGAGAATCCCAGGCAGGTTCTTCTCCATCAGCGCGGAACCTGATGTGGGGCTTGAACCCACGAGCTGTGAGGTCATGTCCTGAGTCAAAAACCAATAATTGGACACTTAATCGACTGAGCCACCCAGGTGTCCCACTATTTTACTTGCTTTTTAAATAGTATGTAACTTTCTTTTTCATTCATATTTTGATTTGTAGATCCAAATGCATTTTCTTAATTTTACCGTGACTATATTGTATCATTTTATTTACTTTTAATTTTATTGGCTTATTACCAAAGAAGGTGGCTTTAAAAAATTCTTTTTGTTTGTTTTGTTCTTCATTTTTTTAAATTATTTTTTAATGTTTATTTATTTTTGAGAGAGAGAGAGAGCCAGAGAGTGAGTGGGGGTGGGTCGGAGAGAGAGGGAGACACAAAATCTGAAGCAGGCTCCAGGCTCTGAGCTGTCAGCACAGAGCCCGACACGGGGCTCAAACTCACGAACCATGAGATCATGACCTGAGCTGAAGTCAGATGTTTAGCTGACTGAGCCACCCAGGCGCCTCTTGTTTTGTTTTTTGTTTTTTTTTGTTTTTTTTTTTTTTTGAGAGAAAGAGAAAGCATGATTGAGGTGGGAGAGAAGAGAGAGGAGAGATTGAGAATCCCAAGCAGGCTCCATGCTTTCAGTGCCAAGCCCGATGCGGGGCTCGATCTCAGGAACCATGAGATCATGACCTGAGCTGAAATCAAGAATCAGATGCCTAACTGACTGAGCCACCCAGGCCTTCCTCTATACTTTCTAATTTTTAGGATCATCTTCACTCACCAATAGCTGATTGAGTTTTGTAAGTTTTCCTGGACATATATAACAAATATATACTGTCATTCAATGGATCTAACTCTTTAGATATATTTATTACATTGGTTTGTTAACTACTTATTCCAATCTTCCATGTCTTTTTCTTCTCACATTCTGTCTGATTCTGTGCATCGAAATGTTCACAATAGTATTTTTCATCAATTTTTCCTTTCATTCTTAATAATTTTTAATATTCAGACATTATTCTGTTTGGTTCATCATGTTCACTAGATGTTAGTACGAGTTTATTGCATCTTTATAAGCAAAGACCTATTTCATCAGATAATTCCTCTTTGACCGTTTGCCTAGTGTTCCTGCATTAAATTCCATTTCATCTCACCAGTTCTTCCCAATCCCAGTTTATATTGACTATAATTGCTGTTACTACTTTGTTCCTTTAACGTCAACATTTATTTCATGAATATAAATGTGCCCCTTGTCAACATCACATAACTATTTTATCTTTGTGTATTACAAACTTTTATTCTTTACAAAGAATTCCGTGTGCTCACCTACAGTGCTAGACTAATATACTTGATTCGTCCCGTCTCTTTCAACTGGTTTGCCTCTTATTTTACTTCTCTTCCTTTTTTTTTCTGTTCCTTCTGTGTGTTGAAGGTTATTCCCTCTTCCAGGCTCACAATAGGTTATGTTTCTCTATTATTATATGAAAAACATGATGTCAAATATCACCTCCCTCCCAAAACACACTATTTTTATCTCTGTGTTCCTTACTCTAACAAAATGAGTACATGGGTCTCAAATGTTAATTAAATATAAGTTGGACTACAATTACCCCTATAAGAGAAATACATTTATTGCCTTTGAGAGAGAAGTAATAATGCTACATTTTTAAATATAAGATACAGATAACAAATACCCCATCAATCATGCATCTTAGTTTAGAAGTTTTATTGAGGGGATGCAAGTGGGTTTAAAGAAATCTGGAACCTCATGATGATATTATCCTAAGAGTAGTGGTATTATAAAAATTGTAGAGAAAGTGAACTAATGTGTAAATTTAATGGTTTCGAGGTCAGTATGCTATCTTATTCTTAGGTCTTCCTTTTAGACAGCAAACCTTGATGGGTATTCAAAGAGATTTTATTTTTTTAAATTAAGAAATAAGATGCGCCACTGGTTTCTGATGTAGAAATTACCAGTGTGATATATGTTCTAATGATTTAATTTTTAGCTTTTTGTGAGATTTTATTAAATGAAGTCAAGAGAATTTTATGATTTATTAAATTGAAGCCCATTTCAATTCCTAGCACTTTTATTCCTGAGCCTCAACTACTATGATTGAAAAATATATAATTAGGAGGAGATGAAGAAATTTTTAAATACTCTGTTGAGGTTAATATGCAATGCAAGGAGGCCACATATAGAAATACAAGGGGTTATTGCATAATACTATGGCATGATACTAAGTATTCAGTACTGCATATATCATATCGATTCTTCCTATTTTGTTGTACAGTTGTTGTACTGTTTATGATCTCTACCAGCAATGATCTGTACGAGTAAAGCATTCACAATCAATTTTGAAGCAGACACTGTACTGATTAAACAAATATATGGTGAGTTCATTCAACATGATAGTCTAGCTTGGTGCTAAAATGGGTATCAGAAAATTGGCGAGAATCCCCACTATGTCAGTAATTGGGGAGAAATCTAGATGCGATTACTGACTTAAGAGAGCCTATAACATAACATGAGTTGGGATGGGATAAAATGGTAAGGAATTAGATGAGTGGAGTGAAATGAAGAAAACATGTATAAACACAGGGTGAAGTCCTGTTAGATAGAGCTTATTATGTTAATTATATTAGAATAAAGTATCCTCTTATATTTTAAAATTGTCTTCAAGCATCATTGTCATTTGGCTTACTTTCACTTGTGGAGTAATCCTGTGGGTCAAGTATTCCTGATTCCTGCAGTGATCTGATACAGGAGTCCACCAGCTCAAGACCTGTCGTGAGTTCATCTTCGATGTCTTTTTGACCATCTGAAACACAGTATTTTAAAGTGATGAGCGAACACATGATGCTGTTATTATTAAAGCTTCAGGCTACTCTTTAACAATGAAAAGTATCCTAACCGAAGACATTACCTCATGAAGTTCTCATTAGATTTCACATTGTAATCCTTGGCCAACCAGTATCACAAGCCAAGGCCAGCCAATTCCAGGTAACCAGGAAAAACATTAAGGTTTCTAGGGAATTGAGAGAATTTAACTCTCGGAAATCACAAGCTATCACAGAATCATTTAGTTTTAGCGTCATGGTGTTCTCATGCTCGTTTTATCAGTCCTTTTCCAAAGCTCACGAGGACATTAATCAGTAGACATACACGCAGGCACGGATGTAAGTTTCATCGAGCAGTTGTACTTTACCTTGTGATTGCCAGTGAAACTGGTCTTCTGCTGAACTGTAAAAAAAGAAAACAGACAGATATAAGGCACCGGTGAGAAACCAAGGACCCTAGACTAGAAGGTACGAAGATGCATTGGAATAGTAATGGTGGCTCCGTGGTGTGTCCATTAGATTTTTACTGAGAAAAAAGACCCCATTTTGATACGATCTTCAACTTTAATCCATTTGATGTGTCTCTCTTTTGATTCACAGGCACCAGCATGTTATAAATGGACATTGTCCAATAATTTTCAGAGAACAGCTCCTTTTTCTACAAAGCCCAACCTATTATACTCATCTCTTAGGACAGCTTTTTACATAGAGGCGGTCCTATCCTACCCAATTTTCGTTATTTTAAACTACGAGTCTGACTAGTTACATCTAGACTCTGTGAGATTGTCTAGGAAAGAAATAACCTCTTTTTCCATTATAAAGAAGACACAATAAATCTATACCTTCTCCTAGACATATCACACGAACAGTTCCTTTCAGCTGACTATTCGCTTAAGTCATTTACAAATTATAACACTTCACCATCAAGTGAATATATAGTCCCAAATTCTCGCTTTACAAACACATCTTATAAGATGACCTAGGGAGAAAGGGTTGTTCACGTACATAATATGCCAAAGACAATGCTCAGAGTTCACCTATGGAGGCAACATAGGTTAATTTTGAATGATTTATTAAATATATACGTAAATTTAAAATGTCTAAATATGCGTAACTCATTCATTACACATGCAAATACTTTCTACATGCCCCTTTTTATATGTCAATTATTGGTAAGAAATCTAGATGCCAATTATGGACAGCTCTCATTTTGAGAATGATTTTCTACACTTAGTTCACTGTCTTTTACTCTGATCAAGCAGCTTCTATGAATAGCTAATCAGTTGCACAACAGCAAGTGGATTTTAGACCTTTAATCTGTATCGTAGAGGTGGCTTCTGAATACATTTACAGAGGGAAAGGAAAAGGGGATTCTGGCATACATCAGTGTTCAGAAAAGCTACGATCAGTATACATGAACACAAGAATAGTACCTTAAGGGACTATTCCTAGGCACCTTGGTCCTTGACCAATCCATTTTATCAAACTGGAAAATAGTTTCACACTGGTGAAAACTATACACAGAATTGATACATGAAATGATTACTTTACAAATTCAATCCAACGCAACTTTTTCTTGTTTCAAAAAGGTATGTGCTATGTAGTGGTAATATCTATCTATAAAGTTCCACACTTAAAACAGAAATGTAATCCTAAAGTCAGTATTTTAAAAATTGCATGCACATTCAGTTAGTAAGTAACATTTTATTTTATTTTTAAAATAAATTTAAAGTTATTTATTTATTTATTTATTTGAGACAGAGAGAGGGAAGGGGAGGGGCAGAGAGAGAGAGGTAGAGACAGAATCTCAAGCAGGCTTTGCACTGACAGCATGGAGCCCAACGTGGGGCTCGAACTCACGAACTGTGAGATCGTGACCTGAGCCAAAGTGGGATGCTTACCCGACTGCGCCACCCAAACACCCCAGAAAAGTGTTTTAGTAGATGTTTAAATTAACTGTCTTCAGATAAGCCCATCCAAATCCGTGATAACTGTCCTTACAAGAGAGACACAGAAGAGAAGCTTACATGAACATGGATGCAGAGACTGGAGTCATGCATCTACAAGCGAGGAATGCCTAGACCCATCAGAGCCAGGAGGAAATAAGGAAGGATCCTCCTCCTGAGTCTTCACAGGGACCACAGCCCTGCCAACACCTTGATTTTGAACTTACAGCCTCCGAGAGTTTGAGAGAACACATTTCTTTTGTTTTAAGCCACTCAGCTGTAGTCATCTGCTATGGCGGTCCCAGGAAACTAATACGATATTTTTCTGGTACAATAAAAACGGTCTCATGTTACACCCTTTTACCAGGATTTACTACTATCTATGCTGCTATGTTCCTTTTGTCAGTATAACCCTTTACTAAGTGCTTACTGTATACCTTGGCTCCCTGGTTCCTGTCAACCTCAATGCCCTTTTCAGGAGATGGAGAAAATAGGCTTATTTGGTGTGAGATAACTTGACCACACGGCTCATAAGGAACTCAACAAGGATTTAAATTAATCTGTCTCACTCCACAGCTCGTATTCCTAACTCACAATAAAACCTTGTGGAGGGAAACACACATTCAAGTGGCTTCCCACCTGAAACAGTAGGAGCAAGTCAATAGAAGCCACTGCACTCGCCCCTCCTCTCCTCGCAGGCACGCTGAGGAGCGCACCTCCTGCCCCCTGCGCGAAGATGGGGGCCGCGCGAGAGGAAGTGACGAGTGTCACTTCCTGCTCCAAGCGCAGAAGGGCAGACATGAGATCTCCGTGCTCTCTCTCTCTCTCCTAATCCCCCATTGAGACGGGTCCCTGAGTAGGAGGAAGAAGATTTCTGCCAACCCAGAGGAGACACAGCACGAGTGAGAAATAAACCACTGTTGTGTGAAAACTCTGGAGCTGGAGGGGAGTTTGTTTCTGTTGAAGAAATGTCACACTGAGTCATACCGAAATGCGGCAGTATTTGAGTTCGTGAGATGTTTATTGCTTCTCTTACATTTCTGAAGTGGAGAACCGGGAGAACACGTCTTGGGTCACTCTAACACAAATAAGGTGGTGTGGCAGCTTTTACTCATCCTGTGAGATCTGTGAGCTCGCGGACAAGAACGGGTGATTTTTATGTGTAAGACCACACATCGGAGTTTCCTATAATATTTACCTTTGGTTCATCTCTTTC
The DNA here is from genome assembly GCA_030068075.1 of Paguma larvata. Taxonomy (NCBI): domain Eukaryota; kingdom Metazoa; phylum Chordata; class Mammalia; order Carnivora; family Viverridae; genus Paguma; species Paguma larvata. The sequence goes on from CM057826.1 coordinate 8,313,849, forward strand.
AAAAGCATTTCAATTTTATGATGCCACCGAAACAAGAAGAGGCATTTTTTCCTTACAGCTGAAAGAATACCATTCACTGGTGAATATGAAACTATTCCTTTCAGAGCAGAAGACACTTCCTTTTCACCAGATAAAGAGCATTAATCATTTAAAAGGTTTCCTGATTCCTTTAGCACAGTTAAAATGCATTAAAAGTATGACTGATCACAGAAAATAGAAGTCCCAAGAGAAACCTGGTTTGGATTTTATTTCCATTAAGTGCTCACTTGACTCTCTCCGTTAGGGCATTCTATGCAATTGTATATCTTATATAGTTGATTTCTTCTCTTAAAAGCTGCTTTTAGGGGGATGCTTTTTAAAAAAGCAAACAAACTATTTATTCATCTAATAAACACAGATTATGCCTGCGTCTCAGACATTCTGATTGCAAGTGTTTGGAAGTTACTCCTGGTGAACTTTCTCCAATTATATCATTCAATTTAGTATAATATAAAAGTTATTTCTGAAGCAGTTGTAACAGCCATGCATGTTCAGTTTTAGAAATTAAAGTTTGCTTTTGCTACCAAAATGCTCTTTTTTCAAATAGAAGTAATCTGTAAAGAATTAAATTTGATAAAAATATAGACATAATTTAGATTAGCCAGTATGTATTCAAACATACAACTATGTCCAAGTTCCTGAACCCAACTATTGTGAGAAAAATACATATTTGTCACAAAGATGACCTAACATTTAACCTTTAAATGTATACGTAGATAGGTACATAAAACAGTAGTGCTAAGAAAGAGTCTTAGGGGCGCCTGGTGGCTCAGTCGGTTGGGCGGCCAGCTTCAGCTCAGGTCAAGATCTCACGGTCTGTGAGTTCGAGCCCCGCGTCGGGCTCTGTGCTGATGGCTCGGAGCCTGGAGCCTGCTTCCGATTCTGTGTCTCCTTCTCTCTCTACCCCTTCCCTATTCATGTTGTGCCTCTGTGTCTCTCGGAAATAAATAAACATTAAAAAAAAATGAGTGCTTTAAAAAAAAAAAAAGAAAGAGTCTTAAAAACAACATATTAAAAGCACAACTACTAATAGCTAACACTTACATAGCTCCAACTTTCTACCAGGCAATATTCTAACTGATTTATGATTAATTTCCATGACAACAGTTTTGAGACAGGTACTGTTTCTCCATTTTACAGATACTGAAACTGAGATCCAAAGATGTTCCGGACCTAGCTGGTGGTCCCACACCCAGCAAACAGTGGAAGGAGGGTTATGACACTGGGGCTCTTGTTCTAGAGGCCACGTTTTGAACTACCATTCTATTCACATGTCAAAATCGCATCCCTATGTGATAAAAACAAAAACATACACATAAAATCATAAGCCAAGTTGAAAAAACGAGCCACGTCCTGAGAGAAGATATTTACAGTGCTGACAACGTACAAACATTAAAATCGCTCCTACAAATCATTTTAAGATAAAGATCAAAAGGTCAAACAGAGGCAAGGTCAATAAGTATATGTATAGCTGATGCATAGTAGACAAAAATCTAGAATGTATGGTCACTGAACATATTAAAAGATACTCAAACCTACTGGCAACTGAAAGTATAAAAACCAAACACAGGCAATTCTTTATCCTCCCCAGGCTGTCAAACAATTAGAAAGTCTGAGAGTGTTATGTGTTGGAGAGAAGATGGGAAAACAAGAACACTCATAGGTTGCATGTGAGAGAGACCAGCCACTTGGGTGAGCAATGAGGCAATACTTGGTAATGTTCTATATGCAGATGCCTAATCACTCGGTCAGTCTGTTTTTAGGTAGAACTACCAGGGAAACCTGAGCACCTATGCCCGGACACCTGTCCAAGACCATTCATGCCTACGCATCGGCAGTACGAAAACAATGGAAATAACCTAACTGATTAGTAACAGGGAATGGACAAATATGAGTAATATGATTGCATACATAGAGAACATATATATGGAATCAACACGATTCAACAGTTAAAATAAATTAGGAAAATACATAATGGAGCAACCTAGGTGGCTCTCAAAAGCAAAATATAGAGTGGAAAATGCAAATTTCAAATATGTATTACCTGATCCCAATCATGTGAATTTTGAAAACAGTGACTAAATGATATTGTGTATAAATACATATACATATATGTATACATACACACATATACACAGAGGTTATTCTTTGGTTTAAACTAGGTTTTCAACGATATGTCTGTCTGTCTATCTATTGAGTGAAATCATATAAACATAGATTAAAAAGATACACCGAGTTTCTACTTATATATATGCGTGTGTATATATATGTATCTATTTTTTTTTTTTCCTTAGAGAGAGAGTGTAAGCAGGGAAGTTTCAGAGGGAGAAAGACAGAATTCCAAGCCAACCCCATGCTCAGCGCTAAGCATGACACGGGGCTTGATCTCATGACCGTGAGATCATGACCTGAGCTGAAGTAAAAAGTCAGTTGCTTAACCAACTGAGCCACCCAGGCACCCTGATACCCTGAATTTCATGATGGTGGTAGCCCCTAAAGAATAACAGAGAGAAATATCTGAGGAGGCCAAAAGGCAATTTCTCTTTTATTCCTAATGTTTTATTTCATGAAAAATGAGTAAAAACGTTAACATTAACTTAGGAATGCCTTAGTTACTTGGAATAGGAAGACATCCTGATTCTTACATTTAGAAATGTCTCCTTCAATGCTTAGATCAATCTTGGTGACCCAGTTCTGCATAATATTCTCATCGTTGATAGAATCACTCATAGTTGAAATTCAAATAATGCAAACAAATCTGAAATATGTAAGTCCAAATAATAGAGGAAAAGAATGGTTTTAGAGATGTAATTACTGTTTGTCTCTATTTTCTAGGTGATAAAAATGACAGGATCCCTTCTGCTATGTTTTGATATAAGCTTAAACATTTCAAGTAAGTAACCAATAACTTTCAAGTTCTGCGGGCATGATGTTGGGGGAAAACTAGTTTAAACCAAAGAATAACCTTTGAGCTCCGAGAGAAGTGATTTTTGCCCTCATCATTTTCAGCATGATAGGATCCTTACCCACCTCCAGGCCACTTCTAATATATATATATATATATATATATATATATATATATATATATATATATATATATATATGGAAGTTCAGAGACTTTGCTTAATGTCAGGAAAAGACAAAAAACAAACCATTACTGTAGCTACTCTCTGTCATGAACCTGCACAAATATGTTTCCTTATTTTCTTTCTCGGCTTTCTGATGCCCAGAGCATCAATCCCTACACTGTATATCGTGTGATGCGTTATTGCCCACAATATGACTCAAAATGAAATAAAGGCAAAGAACTATGAGGGTTTTTTTTTTTTGTTACTTTGCTTTTCAAGTTAAGCAATGTACCTAAAACATAAGCCAGAGAAACTATCGTGAAATAAACGTTTTCAGAACTGGTGTTTGATCTTTGCCTAGGGGAACAAAGCCTCTTACATTTACGATGTCGGTGTGACCTAAAATTGCACTCTACCTTACAGAACTTCTTAGTATATGGTCTTGCATGCAGCCACGTCACAAGAATGGGTGTTGGTTGCAAGATAAAAATGACCTTGGTCAAAAGTCCCACATACGTGGAAATGTGACATATTCACTAAAAATGGTGAGAAGCGGTAGCTAGTGACGTTGGGACGTAGGCGGCTGTTTAGCGCATTGTATCTAGACCATATTTGTTGGCATTTGTGAGGAACCCTGCTCCCCCAAGAACTTCCTGCGGAGCTGTTTTTACTTCCTTCTATGTCTCTACGAGCATCTGCGATATATTCCTAAATGAATGTCCTAATCTCTCCGCCATGCAACTGGCATGTTTCTTTCTTTCTTAGATCACGCGTCCTCTTCCTGCTTTACCTCTTCTCATTAGAAATATAATTTTACAGGTATTATAAAAATGTTTGCAGGGCTACAACAACTAGCTGGAGGGCCACAAAGCTCCCGAACCAGGGGGCTGTGTGCAGTGGCCAAGGGTGTGGACTCACAAGACAGACTCCCTGAGACTGGAGCCCAACTCTGCTACTTTCAGTCTAGGACATTTTGGGCAAGTTACTTCAACTCTCTGGGCATAAGTGGAGACATTTGGAGAGTGAAATAAATTAGTTTATATCAAGTGATGTATTTATCAGGTGATCAGCGCCCGGCACTACCTGAGCAAGTGTGGAGTTGCTTCTTTTTCTGTTACATACAGCTACAATGGCCTATACTGGCCTGGAGGTGATGAATTACTCTATTTTCTCCTCTGGAGCCCACTGCCATCTGTTGTCAGAGGGTTAAAAAGGGGACTGGACATGGGGACATAAAAACAATATTAAGAAAATATCCAGGCACGGTGGTGTAGTGCCCAGCCTGTTGGTCACAACCAGTCCTAAAGAAAATGGTAAGAGAATCAGCACAAACCTTGGTGAGCGCTCATGGTGGCTTTGGGCATACGGAACATACGGGACATACACAACACCTCACCAGGACGCTGCAGTCTGATAGAGGCGTGGGAAACAAGCCTGCAAAGCTGGGCGGGGAGCCATTACATGAAAAGGTGTGTTCCAGCACTACTGCACCTAGGTCCGTGGGACCTAATCTCTCTAAACATCGGTTTCCCCATTTATAAAATGGAGATTTACTAAAATTTCCCATCGGAATCTTTTGAAAACCAATATAAGTAGAACCCACAGAACAGTGGGGGAATACAGGAATAAATAAAAAAAAAGTAAGCTCTCATTATCGCATGCAGAACGGAAGGCTGAGAGAACACAGGCAACTCAAGGAATTGAAAGTTTCATAGGTCCGCCATATGCAATTCAACTTGTCCATGCTGGGGACCAATAAATACCATCGCACCAATATGTTATAGACTTTGCAGAATTTACATTGTCCACCTTTTCTTTTTTTCTACACTAAAGCTATAGAGAAAAAGAGGCAGTCTGTGACTTCCAAAGAAAGATGACTCACTTTTAAACTGTCAGTTTTCCAATCGGTCCAGCACAAAATGCCTCTGCTGGCAACCACTACTGTTCTTCTCTTATTAAAAAGCTGTTTTTCAAAACCTTGAAAGAAAAAAAATCAGACCCAACTTTCTATTATAAATTTCTTTTTTATTTTGAGGCAAGGGAAATTCACATCCCTAAGTTAATTTTGATGGAGCCGTGGACTGACAAATTATCCAAGCAACTGCTACAGCAAAGTGGCTCCCACACCGTAGCCTAGATACACATGGCTGCAATGTTTATCGCAGGGAACCACGACAATGACAGGTCTGTGCGCTGGGCAGGGAGAGCTGAACAACAGGGAACCAATATGAATTATTTTGTTTTAATTCCTTCAAAATACACACTCCAGTTTCTAGCAACCACAAAGAATTAGCCCTCGGCTCAATACCCTAAATGCACTATCTACACAAAGTCAAGGTCTTACCATGGGAAACGCATACTTTCAAGTTTCTCTCCTTCAAATGCTTTACTAGTTTTGCAGTTGGTTGTAGTTATATTACAAGAGGCATATTGTGCATAACATTCAATATCAGAAGGAGGAACAAATGGTAAATTATAAAGTAGAAAATTCTCACGCTATAGCTCCCTTTGTAGTTTTCTGAGAGGCTTCTCATGCGTGAGTTGGGTATTTTTTTTTTAAATGCTTACGCTAATGCATCAGAATTTTACAGTTGTTGAAGCAAAATTTCTGAATGCCAGCCACATTAGACAAGAGAGTTATCATAATATTTTTGTCAGTGAGCAGTCCATAAATTGGAATGTAGTAATTTGCAATTGCAGATGACCAGGGATACTGTTAATCAAATAACCCTGTGATCTTGTAATATTTTGAAATGCTTTCCAAGCCACCAGAAGCGGAGTGGCTTATGCAGTTTCTGTGCTAAGTGTACACTCCTGCATTATACACCATGATATTCATAATCTCCTTTGGGGTTCCTTGCAACTCATGGTTAGATCTTCGGGGAGCCTGAAGGCTTCACTCATGAATATTGAGGGTGAACAGAGAGCTCCCTGCATTTTGCAGTTTGATCATTTATGACTGATTCCTCAGGCAGGAGAGTAGTAGGTTTGTCTGCTGACAGAGGTGGTACCTATAACGAAGGTTCTCAGATGTTCCAAGTTTCAGTCTTTTGCATTCAATCTCCCAGAATTATCCCGGTTGTTAGGGTCTGCTCAGTGAAAGGAGTGCCTTAACCTTGGAGACAACTCGGGACAAAAGGAGGGGGCCAAGTTAACGTTTTCCTAGCTTCTTGGGAGCATGTGCGAGATCACGTTCAGGGGTGTCCCTCACTCTTCTGTTCCTCTGAAATGCCCTGATTTGCTTTTCTTTCATCTGCTCTCGCTTCCTAAGTGTGTTGTCTATTACAGATATGTCAAACCTGGAGTATTGAATTGGACTCGGAGTGATATGATTTCATTGATATAAGTGAAGCTAACACCTCTTGATGTTTAATGGAAATTTATGCAAATAACCATTGCCTATGTCACAGAAAAGAGGAGTCTGAATCTTTTGTTTTTCTGTCTTTGAGCAGCAACAGATGATATGTAAAAATAAATTTCAATAACAGTGTCCTAATAGAGCAGAAATCATGTCATGTTCATGAACAAATCTCATGGCTTTATAGATCTTTACTTCCTTAGGATCAGTAGTGGCTTTAAAAACCATTTGGAGGTTCAGTTCAAACGCTTATTGGGTGCACAAATGTTGATAGTTCATTCATAAATGCCCCAAACTAGAAACAACCGAATGTTCTGCAACAGGTGAATGATTCAACAAGTTAATACATCCCTACCAAAGAGAGGTACGTAGCAATAAAAAGAATTGGATTATTGATGATATATTCCAAATGACAGTTTGGAGGGATCTTAAGGGAATTATGCTGAGTAAAACAGATAAACAACATTCTTGAAATAACGAAATTATAGAACTGGAGAACAAATCAGTGGTTTCCAGGGCTTTGGGACAGAGGGTGAGTGTGGGTGTGACTACAAAGGGGTAACCCGAGGCCTCATGGTGCTGGAGTCATCCTATATCTCCTTGCAGTGGTGGTTACACAAAGCTACTTACTTGATAAGACTGCATGGAACCTAACACACACACACACACACGCACACACACACACAGGGGTGCACGTAAAACTGGGGAAATCCGGCATTGTGCCAATGTCAATTTCCTGGTTGTGATTCCATACCACATAGCTATACCACTGATGTTGCCATTGATGGGAACCAGGAGAAGTTATAGGAAATGTCTCTGTGTATTTTATTTTGTGACTTCTCATGAATCTACAACCATTTCAAAATAAGAAGGTTAGAAAACGGTAGTGTTTGGGTGGCTCAGTCAGTTGAACATTTGACTTTTCATTTCAGCTCAGGTCATGATCTCACACTTAATGAGATCAAGTTCCACGTCGGGGTCTACACGGACAGCACAGAGCCTGCTTGGGATTCGCTCTCCCCTCTCTCTCTGCCCCTCCCCTGCAAGCACGTACTCTCTCTCTCTCTCTCTTCAAATAAATAAACTTAAAAAAAAAGGTTAAAAAATAGTGGGGTATGGTTTGATATGCCTTCTTTTCTCTTCCCCCTAAACTGTTTTCTCTATATGCAATATGCTATTTAATTATTTCCATATAATAACTAAACTAGAATTAAGAAGACATTGGGGAGAGGGGAGTAAAGAGAAAGCAGGGAAGGAAGAAAAGCAGGAAGAAATAAGAAAAAAAAAACACTGCCTATCTGTTTTGTTCTTCATTCAGTAGGCAGAACTTAAGTGACTCTGTCCTGGGGTCTTTCCTCCTTTGTTCTGTGAATGAACGCATTATCCCTGGAGCATAATATACCAATCACACTGCCCAGCGCCATTCAGATGCAAGGAATACTGCTGCTTCCGAATGAAAATTCATCCATTATATCTAAGCTCCCTGCTCATCAGGCCCCTGTATTACCTTCCACTGCCATATGTTTGGGGGGAAAATAAAAAATGGTATTTTGGCTTACAGTACTAGAGCAAAATACAAGTCTTAATGCATTCTATGTGAGTCCAAGAGACCTCACATGATACAACTCATTGGCTCTCTGGAAGCATATCTATTAAAGTCAGGCTTGCACCTGGCAGACACACTCTCGCTCCTCCCGCTAATTCACAGGGGAGCTACCCCAGTGCTGATCTGCTTCCACAACCCCCTACCCACTATCCCGACTCCTGGAAATTGGTTTCCTTGGTTACATCTGTCTGTGGCTTTCCATATTTATTGTGGCGGGGGGGGGGGGGGGGAGGCGGGAATCACACATTAAACATTGCCTTCTTTTCAGCCCTCAATATCTGACGTTTGCAACTGAAAAGCTGAAAAGCCTCCCCATCTTCTCCCTATCTTCCCATCACAGGGTGCCTTTATTGGTCTCAAGTCTTCTTTTTAAGAAAGAATGAGGATTTGAATGTGAGATCTCACTAAATAATTGTACTGCCTGCAAGACATATAAAACCATTGTAGAATCCATGAATTGAAATATCTATTAATGTTCTTAAGATATTTAAAGCATATCTTCCCCAGAATCATTGTTTGGGATCCTTAGCCTCTACCTATCTGTTCTCCACGGTACATGTGCCTTGAAAACCACTCCCTGCGTTGCCATTGTTGGAAGCTTTTTGTGTTCTCTTCCCTGGTGCTATCAAGAGCTCTGCGCCCGATGGGTAGGTGTTAACTTCCCATCCACGAGGATTCTCTCCTTGATCAAACTTTGGCTAGGCTCCTGGGAGCTCTCTTTTTCACTAGGCCCAATCTTGCGCTCTCATGACCTTCCTGGCAGAGTCTAGTTCTAGCAAGGATCCATCTGAGTGAGGGGAACCAGAATCCCCCACACTCGATGTCTGAGGACACTGCATATCTCATCGGGTTCTTCACCCTCCACCCTCCCCCAGGTGACATCTGCTCGCCTGCCCTGCCTTTAGCACAACTCTTGTTAGGTCAGTTTCGCCAGAATCCCACCACCCCTCCTTACTCCTTTTTTTTTTTTTTTAAGTTTATTTATTTTGAGAGAGTGAGAGAGAGAAAGAGAGTGTGGGGGGGCAGAGAGAAAGAGGGGGGTAGAGAGAGAGAGAAAGAGAGAGAATCCCAAGCAGGCTCTGCACTATCAGCTCAGAGCCCAACATAGGGCTCGATCTCATGAACTGATCATGACTTGAGCTGAAATCCAGAGTTGGATGTTTAACCGGCTGAGCCACCCAGGTGCCCCAGTCCTATTGCCTTTCAGTCCTTCCTTACTCTTCAGTAAGAGAATGTTGGTAGAATACGTACATGTTGAGAAGTGAAATAAAAACAGTTGAGGTAGATTTGTATAGTGTTTCCACTGTGATCTGCCAAGAACAAAATAAGTATGCATGTATGGGCTATGAAATATGAATTGTATCATTTCAGTGACTTAACATACAAATTAAGTGCTCCTATATTTGCATTTAAATCTGGCATACATGATATAAAGATAAATGGTAAAATCCATGCTAATAGTTTAAAATTTTAATTTTTTTATTTAGAAGGACATTAAATAGAAAATACAAAAACATTATGACAAGGAGAGAGAGAGAGAGAGAGAATGCGCACGCGCATGCGCTCCTGAGTATAAGTATTACGAAAAAGCTTTAGTATCTTTTCAGTACCTTTAATGGCATCCCACTCCCTGCTTTTTAAACAAAACTCCATGTTTTCATTTTGCACTGAGAGTTGCAGATTATATAACTGGCTCTTAACATCAGTTGCCACAGACTGCTATTGTGGAGATTAAATGAAAATAGACATTAAGGTCCTAGGCACAGACAGAATATCAACCAATCCTTCCCTATCTCTCCTCCAATTCACTCCACCCAACTGCTTCTCTCCTACGCCTGCAGTCTTTTCTCATTCCTATCAATTATCCTGCACGTCACTGAAATCAACATCCTCAAGCGGAAAAGCGATCATGGAAATCCCCAGTTCTAAAGCCTTCAGTGGTTTCCCGCTGCCTGTGAGATCACACCCAGGCTCCTCTGCAGAGTTGGCTTGGTCTGCGAGGACCTCCTTACCCCACTTTGAGGACCCAGACTCAGTCACCCATTTTATATGTCCCTGCTGATTGAAGCTCTGCACCTTCTGAGCGCCCAGAGCAACCTTCTCACTTGTCAAAACATGCTACAATGACTGGTTTTTAACCCTTCGCTAAACGGTGAGCTCCTTGAGGACAAGAAACCAAACAGTATTCATCTCTGGATTCCTCAGCATAAAGCTTTTTGCCTGGTATTCATAAAACATTTGTTCACGAATGAAGATCAGTGCAGTTAGTAGTACAAGTCCCGACTTCTACTTCATATTCTAAGTGTCCTTTTGTTTCACTGAAGTTTCTCTCCTTCAGAATTGCATTGTGAAGAAAAGGGACTACACTCTTTTATTATACTTCTATCATAAAACATCAGTGGAATAAGTCAGTCACTCCCTGTATGTTTTGATTTGTACAACCTCATTTGGAATAAAAACATTCACTAGCCTGCTGCTAAGCTATCAGTTACCCTATAGATGAAATTGTCAAGGCATATAGTTTTTCATGGGGCACCATGACAGATCTTTTTATAAAAACAATGAAGTTTTCTATTTTTATACACCAAGGTTTACAGACTACCATTTTTTTTTTTTTTCTTGAGCTCAGTATATATCTTGATTCAAGGGAACTCCATAGTGGGCAAGATGATTCCTCTGTGGGGGTAGGAGTGAGGGCGATGCTGACATTCCTACGGAAAATCTATCCTTTCAAGTAGCACTACCTCTTAGGCCACAATGTAATAATCTCTCTCTTTTATTAATTGTGAAATTGTGCTCATCCTATAGACTTGAATAAACTAATCTTCCTCTTTTTAATTAAGCCTGTTATCATATTTCACTCACTCAAGCTTCCTACAAGATGAAACACTGTTTTCACTTATAAATGCTCTATGATGTGCTCCTAGTGGTTTCTAATTGGGGACAATTACACACAGATAAATCAGAACTCATCAGGGGCAGCTGTCATTAGCATGTCCGTGTTCGACTTCTGATGCCTGCATGTTGGTTTAAGGCAATGGGGCAAACGAGGACTCCGAAGGAAGCCTTGAGGAAGCAGCGCAGGGAATTCTCAGGCAGTGAGGGCATCCTTCATTCTTAATTTGTTGGTTTACTCTGGCTAGAGAGGAACTGACAAAATCTTCATCACCTAATGTGCTTAATGGTCTAAATGAAATGAGTTGGTGGTGTTGGTTTAGTTCCTATTGGACCCATTTCTAAGTCATACAAGCCCCTGATAAATTACTCTAATGAGCCCCTCTCACAGGAAACGCAGCACAGAAACTAGACCTTGGCATTTTGTATGGATTTCAAAAGCACTACAGAAGTGAAATGATAAGAATCCAGAAAATGGGTTATCACCCCCTTCAAAGTGCAGGTCGTTATCAGCATAGGAGAAAATGACACCCCGATAGGAGGAGAGATTCTCTCCATTTCCCCCCCTCATTCAGAACAGAAAACAAAACAAAACCAAACAAAACAAATGCAATTTTTCTTTTCTTTTCTTTGTAGTTGGTGGGGTTTATCTGCATTTTCACTACTGGAATGTAAAGTGACTTTTTGTTTTTACTATTATGAGTTAATATAAAAAATACAAAAAGAAGTAAAATGTTGGAATGTAGTATAAAATATAATAAACTGATTCCCTTAGAGTTAGGGTAGATGTATCTTCCTGCTTTATTGTTTCAATAGTTAAAAAATAATAGTATAATGTAAGTAAGGGCAGCTCAATTTTTTTTTCAAACAGGCTGACACTCAAAACAAGAATAAAAATCAGACTTCCTTTCTTCTTTTTTGACCTTCAGAATGTAAGAAAATACTAAAAAATCAAATTCTCTCAAACTTAGAATTGTACGTCATTAATGCGATATCCTGAGAAATGACTTGATTTTTGCCCCAAGTGCCCAAAATGTCACTTTACCCTGAGTGGCTGAACAACCACAGCCCCTCCCCCACCACCATCACCACTGACACCAACAACCTTCTTTTTGTCCTAATTTGGAAGTTAAGACAGTATTTTGTGTCAGAGAGTAGAGAACAGAAATGCCAGTATTTTACCTTAGGGATAACGCAGGAAAATGTAAATTTTAGAATGAAATCTGTCATTTGCAATGATGTGGGAGGAGCTGGAGAGTATTACGCTGAGTGAAATAAGTCAGTCAGGGAAAGACAAATAACATATGATTTCCCTCAGATGTGGAATTTAAGAAACAAAACAAACAAGTGAAGGGGAAAAATTTTTTAGAGACAAACCAAGAAACAGACTCTTAATTATAGAGAACAAACTGATGGTTACCAGTGGGGAGGTGGGTGAGGGGACGGGTTAGACAGGTGATGGGGATGAAGGAGTGTATTTGTCTTGATGCACACTGGGTAATGTATGGAAGTGCTGAATCACTAAGTTATATGCCTGAAACTAATCTAGCACTGTGTTAACTAACTGAAATTTAAATAAAAACTTAAAAAAATAGAACTAGAAAAATAAAATAGAAGAGAATAAAATAGAATAGAGAATAAAATAAGATGAAAAAAAAAAAAGTAAGCATAGAGATTTTATTCCTTGTCAGAGATTCAGTCAAGAAACATTCTGGGGGCACCTGGGTGGCTCAGTCGGTTAAGCGGCCGACTTCAGCTCAGGTCATGATCTCACGGTCTGTGAGTTCGAGCCCCACATCGGGCTCTGTGCTGATGGCTCATCAGAGCCTGGAGCCTGCTTCTGATTCTGTGTTTCCCTCTCTCTCTGCCCTTCCCCTGCTCACACTCTATCTCTATGTCTCTCAAAGATAATAAACGTTAAAAAAATTAAAAAAAAAAAAAGAACCATATTCTGTCCTGTTATCACATCTGGGCTGCAGGTCACTGGGACTGAGCAGTTAACCGTGCCCAAGTCCTTGAGAGGTGTCGGCACTACTTGAAAAAATAATAATACAAATACACTACCTATTGAGAATTGGTCAGTAGAAACACTTTTAGATACATGAAATAGTATTAGGGAGCTCTTCTTTCCAGAGGTTATGTCATTTAGGAGAGGATTTTTATGCAGTTTCCTCTTTTCTTGAGCCCTCTTTCATTGGAAGGTGTTGTGATGCTCACCTCCCCAAGCCTGGACTCTGCAAGCTGAGGTAAAAACGACAAAGAGCTCTTGGAGGGGAACCCACCTAAAACCACTGTAAATCCACAAAGAGGGCGAGCCCTTAGCTCTGGGACTGATACCCTGGCGTGCCAAGGTAGCCTCTGGTCCTCATTAAAAGGACTAACAAGCTCAACTACATAGACTAAGGCAGCAATGCATGTGATAGATCACAGTTAGCCTCCGGTGCCTGCCACTTCGTCACTGAGAAGGGAGGTCTCTTTCCATCCCTTCCCTGGATTCTGGACTCGCCACGATCTCTGCTTAGACCATTAAAATGCAGCAAAAGTGATGCTTTGTGACTTTTAAACTTCTTGAGGCTGGATCTTAAGACCCCTCCATCCCTGCATGATAGAATGCTCTCTTTTGGAGGCCAGCCTCTGTATAAGAAGTTTGACTACTTGGTGACAACCCTGATATGTGGAAGCCAAAGCTAGCCACGTGGAGAGAAAGGGGCCACGTGGAGGAGCACACAGGTGCCAGACACAGCGTGAAGACTTCCTGAACCTTCCTTCTGAGCCTAGCTGGTAGAGGGGATAACCTCTCTGCATGCAAAGAAGAACCACCCAGATGAACCCTGCCTCCATTCTTGACCTGCAGCAAGTAAAATGGTACTTAATGTTAAAGCCGCTGAGGGTTAGGCTGGTTTGTTAAAGGCTTCGGATAACCCAAAAAATGCTCATAGCACAGAACACTCCTTGGCAGTCAACAGTAGTAAAGGAAATGAATCTAATGATTAACTCTTAAGTTTACAAGGCATAATGTATTTCTGCATTTTGTTTTGAAGACAGAGATTCTTAAACACAAGGGTAAACATTAAACTACCTGCTTAGTTGTATCCTGAGGGAATTAATCTTCTATTTTATTGAAGTCTTCAATGAACTAAAGTGAATACACACCAGATATACTCCAACCAATGAGTTTCTGGAGTTGAGATTTAAAAAGAAGTAAAATGTTTAGGGCCTGTTATCTTGGGAAAAGAAAAATACAGTTTGCAACGGAAATGACATATAAAACTTTAAATTAATAGTAGGTAACAAAGAAAGTATTGCAAGTTAGCATAACCTGGGCCTGTGATGGTATGAACTTTGTAAAAAAAAAAAAAATGAAGTGAACTTCACCAAGGAAGATATCTGGGTGGAAACGTGATTTGACCCTGATCTTGCAAGAAATGATGGGAGCAAATTGAATGGGAGTATGGAGGAGAATCCCATGGGCGTACTGACATGACAGGTTTCTAACAGGAGCTAAAGATGAAAGAAAAATAAAAATCAATAACTTATTTAAGTCAGTTAAACATTTCTAGACAACACTATAGCTAAGCTCCGCAGAATGTAATTCAGCTTGAGAAATATTTCTTCCCTTGCAGTGGAGGTGGTGAAATGGAGGGAAGTGGGTGAGGAGTGCAATTTAAATGGAACGGTGATACTTGGGATCTATCCCAAGAAGACAGCATGAGAGAATAAGCTAAATAAAATGATAGGCAAACAACAACAACAACAAACTCCCTAAGCCAAAAACCAATCAACAAACAAACAAATGAGGAACTATTGCTTTGGACTTACTACTGTAATTGTGTGCACGTGCATGTGTGAGTGTGTGTTTTGCAACAGGTGAACATCTTTGATATCTTTGGTGACTCTGAAAGAAGCAGGTTGACATCAGCTATGTCATAAAACTTTATGGGGAAGAAACTGCTACAAAACAAATGAAAAGTGTGTATTTTCCCCACATCAGGTTTTTCATGGGAGTTTTATTTTAAGACTATGTTAAAATTAACTACAGTAAAACAAACAAAAAAAATACTCAATATCACTGCTCATAAGGGAAATGCAAATTAAAACCAAAATGGGACACTGCTTTATAGCCATTTGAATGGCTATTTTTAAAATATTGACACTACCCAATATCGGCAAGGCTGTGAAGCAACAGAAACCCTGATACGTTGTTGTAGAAGTGTCAAATTGTACAACCGCTGTGAGGAAAGGTCAGGCGACTTCTTATGAAACTAAACACACACCTACTCAAACGATCCAGCGATTTTAATCCTAGGTATCTTTCCCACATACATATACTAAAACACTTGTACAAGAATGTTCTTGGCCGCCTTACTTACAATAGCCCCAAATGCACACCAATAGGAGAATGGGTACGTAACCTGTGTTGTAATGGTGCTACACAGTGAATAAAAAGCATTATTTGTATCATCAGTGTGAGGAATTCAAAAGCTTCATGTTCAATGAAAAAAGACAGCAAATAACACATACTCTTGGTTCCATTTAATATGGAATTCTCAAGCAGGCAAACCCAGTTTATGGTAGGAAACAGCGCTGGTTGCCTGTGAGAGAGTGGGGTTGAAGTTTGCTGGGAAGGGGTATGGATCGGCTTCCTGAGGCGATGGGAAATGTATATATGTTGATGGAGGTTTGCGTTACTTACTTTTTTCATTTACTAAAGTTTGTTGAATGGTGCACTTAGGATTTGTGCATTTTCTTGTATGTAAGTTGCACTTCAAAGGGAAAAACAGGAACTGGAAATAAATATTAGACTCTAGTTATTGATACACATGCTGAAATATTTGGGAGGGTAGTGAATTGATATTTGTTGAATTTTTTTTTGTAATGCACCAACAAATACCATTTGTTATATAACAAATCTCATTCGACTGGATGACACATAGATAAATACGTATGTGATTAACCAAGTATATTAAACTGTTAATGGTAGGTGGCAGGTGGTGGGCATATGGATATTTGCTGTAAAATTCTTTCAACATTTCTCTTTGTTTTGTTTTGTTTTGTTTTGTTTTTCATCATTAAATGCAAGAGAAGAATTACCTAGAGTATTAGCAATTGGGAAAAGAATGCATTTCATATTCCTGGTTCAAAAATGCTGTCTATACATGAAGAAGGAAAAAGCAAAGGTCCCCAAATAAGGAGACTATATAACCCACTCTAACTGGACAACTGTATAGAAACTATAGCACGTTCAAGTGCAACATACACACAATCAATAAATGATAACATGCTTGAGATTGCCTTTCTCCAACTCTGATCTAAAATAAAATATGTATTTTGCTACAGAAATATCTGAGCTACTCAGTGCCACGGGAAGAATGCTTATTTTGGTTGATCTTCTATTTAGGGGTTGGCAAACTTTTTCTGGAAAGGGCAGGTGTTTTAACCTCTGTGGGCAATAGGGTCTCTCTTGTAGTTACCTGCCTGTGGTATTGTGGTACAGGAGCTGTTGTAGACGACACCTAAACCAGGAGGCCTGGCTAGGTTCCCATAAAACTTTATTTATAAAAATAGGCAGTGGGCCAGATTTGGCCCTCAGGCTACAGTTTGCCAACTTCTGTTCTATCTGAAGAGTCATCATAATTGAATTTGTGGACAACCCCACATCACAAATTTTATAGTATTTAGAGTGTGACCATTGGGCTCAGATCGGCTAGGAGGTCAACCTTGTTTTTTCGAGTCTTGTAATTCAAATATCTTGAGGAATAGTTCTATAAGCTGAAGAGTTTTTTACAGGACTTTTTTTTTTTTTGAAAAAAAAATTAGTGTTTATTTATTTTTGAGAGTGAGAGAGAAGGAGAGGGGCAGAGAGGGAGGGAGACAAAGAATCAGAAGCAGGCTCCAGGCTCAGAGCTGTCAGCACAGAGCCCGACGCGGGGCTTGAACCCACGAACCGCGAGATCACAACCTGAGCAGAAGGTGGATGCTTAACTGACTGAGCCGCCCAGGCGCCCCCACAGGACTTTTTTTGATCCAGGATTTCTGTGGAGAGTAAGTCTCACTCTCAAAATTCACTGGGAGTGAAATGTTCACATTTCCTGGCTTGCCGAGTGCTTACTACAGGGGATTTTAGTATCCCTGCCTAATGATGGGAGATGAAATAACAGTTATGAGTGTAACTAGAAGGAGTGTTGAGAAAATTGGAGTTGGAGAAAGTCGACTGCACGATAAAGGAAGTGCCTTTATCTGCCTAAGGGCAGGTCCATGCAGGAGAGAGAAGACTCTCTCTCTTTCCTGAGTTCCGTGTGTGTACTGGCAAGGTGGGAGACCCAATCACTTCTGAGACATACTTTCTGCCCTCCAGGAACTTAACAGTGCTGGTGACTCTGTAGTTACAGGACCAACAGGCAACAGGTGAATGGGAGAAAAAGTCACTCATTATAAAGACCCTTCTATAATTACAGATATCTGGGTTGAATTTAATTCCCAGAGACAGAGGAAGCTCACAACCCCTGGAAATAATCAAAGAGAAGCCAATAATCTCCAATCAGGCATGTTTATTAGAGCAATGCCTCAATCAGAGGACCAAACCCAGAATCTGGTGTCAAATGTCACAATTCATAAACACAATTTGTTACTGGGAGAGAGAAAATATCAGATTATACAGATGATACTTAGAAACAAACAGGGACTTGTGACTCATTATGCACAATATTTTAAAATACTTTTACTTATATCTATTTTTCCTTTAAAATTTTTTGTTCAACATGTACTTATTTTAGAGAGAGAGAGAGAGGGAGAGAAAAAGAGAGAGACAGAATCTGAAGCTGACTCCAGGCTCTGAGCTGTCAGCACAGAGCCCAGTGTGGGGTTCAAACCCATGAACCACGAGGTCACGACCTGAGCCTGTGTCGGACGCCTAACCTACTGGGCCACTTAGGTGCCCCTATCTACTTTTCCTTTATCTAGAACTCAGCAGACTGCAATGGTCAGTGTGTCGCCAAAAGTATTCATTAATTTCTTTTTACATTAGATTAGTTTATAAAAAGGAATGAAACATTCGTAAATCATCTGTCCCTTTAACTCAGATCAAAGGTTAACATATAAGCTATTTTATTTAGACAATGGAATTGAGCAAAATCTCACCCATTATTTTTGGTGGATACTTTCAAAATGACACAAATGACACGGATTGCTTTTAAGCTCTTTTAGTATCTTGGTGTCGAGTCCCTTAAACATTGAAAGATAAAAGCAATACAAGTTAAGTAACTATAGCACCTCAATTAACTGACGTTGCATTTTATTTTACCTCGTTAGTCATGTCCTCAAATGTCAGCTTACAAACGGAAATGAAGGATATCTAAAAATATGGGCTAGGCCACTACACCAAACCTAACTATTTGAAGCCATATATTTTTCTCAGATTTTGAAACAAACCCACCACTTTGTATGAAATGTTCTGGAGTACCAACTGGAAATACCGACATACTCTAAAAACCCAACGATGCACTTGCCAGTGTGTGCAAGAGCAAAATTTACTGAGCTCCCACTGCGTGGGAGAGAGAGATTGGGAGTAAATAAAGACATGAGTGTGAACCCAAAGGGTGGGTATGGAGCAAAGACAATATCCTGGTAAGTCAGGAGCAAAAGAGGTACCTTCGAGAAGGAGAAGAAGGGACGGAGTGGGAGATGGTCCCAGGTGATCAGCTGGAGCCAGTTTGTGAACGACGCCGTCGCCGAGGGCCAATGTTTGGCATTTTTCTGGAAAATCGTGGGTGCCATTGGAGGGTTCTGAGTAACAGGATGGCCTGAGGAAAGAAGGTGGTGGGGAGAATGTCCCACAAGCACCTTCACACAAGTGTCACAGGCTAATTAAGCCTTGTTCGAGGTACTGGAGCCTGTGTGGCTCCCTAGGTTCGGTACAGGCTTTCTGCAGTGTCTCAATTCCACGATCTCAGGGTGTGTGCACGGCGTGTGCGACAACACGGGGAAGACCCCATCGTCCAACCGTAACTGATGCCAATGAGGAACATTAAGGGGATCTCAAAGACACACACAAATAGCCAGCTGCTTACAGGTGGACTGGATACGCTCAACTGGGAGAATGGCGTCTTCATCTTCAGAGGGCTCTTTGGGGTGAGCACACAAGCAAGCATCACTGTGAATATAGAATTGACATGGGTGGATGCCGGGCTCCAGCTCTGGCGAGTCCAGGAGTCCCCGAAAGATGGATGGTTAGGGGAAAAGAATGAGAGAGCCACAAGATGTAGTCTGATCACCACGTAGGCAGTTCTGGCAATTCTGGCATCTCTGCCCTGCTGGTCTCAGTGTCTTTATTTTTAAAGTGACATTACATCAATGAGAGACATTCCATCAGTAAGCTTAGTTTGATCTCTTTAACAATAATGCGTTTTTACCAGCAAGGCAGCAACTTCCTCAATCTTGTATGTTGGTTTCAGGTTAATTAACATATAAATTTAGGGCAGGGGGAGAAAACAGGGTGTTGCCTTGAGGCCTATTCTTCCAACTACAATGGAGGAGGTGCAACCCATCTGGCAAAGGGCCCGAATTCCCAATGCTCGTCCTTTTGCTCAGGAATAAGTACATTTACATAGTCTCCTTCAGATGTTATCCATCAATGCATCACATTCCAAGTTCCCTTTTTCACTTGAATGTCAGAAAACAAAAGAGCATTACCTCCCGTGAGGTCAATGAGGGCTGCTCAAGAAATCCAGGCCTGGAAAATTATTTAGAAGGAGGGAAGACTGGGCGCCATTTGATCGGCAGGAGCCTTGCAATCATCTGCCTTTCCACACAGGGAGGCGTCTCAACCTCTGAGCCCAAGATGGCTCCCAACAGGTGGATAGGGGGCGCTGTCTGGGAAAGGTTCCAGGAGGAGTTAGGGAGTTTCCAAGTTCTCATACATGAACTGCACATGGTGTTGAGAAAAACATATGGTCCTATGTTACACATGTGTACCAAATTTCCCGCTTGATAAAGGATTCTCAGTTATATGGTTGAAATAATGTAAGAAGAAGCAAACTCCCAAGAAGGAACACAATAGTTAATCTTAGCGATCTATAGTTTGTAAAGGGAGAATGTTGGGATAGCCTCACATACAAGATGAATGATTTCTCTGCATTATCACTGATGCCCTTACTGCACAGCCCAGTTGAGATCTGATAATTTAATCAGTGTCTAGTAAAACATGATTTAGTTCTTTCCAAAAGACATACTTCAATTTTAACTGGATAAGAGATACAGCACATGGTCCTACTTAAGGGATATGCCTCTTTTATGAAAGTCTAATCTACATGTAATACTTCTCTTTATTCTTTATTCCTTCCCCAAAGGAAATGAACCATGCTGCTTAAAAGTGATTACACCTAAAAGTTACACATGTTCAATGACTTAGAATAGCTGCGAGCAAAATAGCTAGTGTTGATTTTGAGATGCTAATCACACCACCATGATTAGTGTGTCTCTACAGCTAGCAGCAGACAGGCCTTTTCCACATACGGAACTGACCTAGCAGGAACACCACATGGGGGCTCGATCCCTGTGCCGGCCAAGTCTGAGAGGCAAGGCACAGATTCCTCAGGTTTCTGCGACCAGCCCCATATTTTCTTACTGTGGAACCTCAAAGTGAAGCCATTCAATGTTTATACTGGTCACCATTCCGTATACTTAAGCATCAAATCGTTTCTTAGGGACTGTCTCAGACTGCACGGAGGACTGACTCCTTGGGGATGGTGGCGGTAGGGTCTCCATAGAGAATAATAGTTGCAAAGAAGGTCTTCTGTCCATGAGTTAGCCAGAAGCTCTGTGACACTCTCACGAGCCAAAAAGAAGTCAAATATCCTTTCCCTTTTATTTCTTTAAGCTCTTGTTAACAGCTCCATGGAAGAAAAGGGGATAAATGAAAATGAATAATCTCCCGTGAATAGTCTGACTGAAAGTCCAAACTGGGATATTTTTTTTGAGAGAGAAAGTCTACCAACGGTTATGCCAGGACCACTGTCATAAACCATACTGTTCTTGGCAAATCATAAATTCAAATGTTCCATTGTTAATATTCAAGTAAAAGTATTATTTAGATGATTATTTGCTCAATCTAACATATTTTCCTTCATTTCTACATATTCTGTAATTAATTTTATTTATTATTATTATTTTTATTTTGTAATGTTTATTTATTCCTGAGAGAGAGAGAGACAGAGGATGAATCGGGAAGGGTCAGAGAGAGGGAGACACAGAATCTGAAGCAGGCTCCAGGCTCTGAGCTGTCAGCACAGAGCCTGATGCGGGGCTTAAACCTATGAATGGTGAGATCACGACCAGAGATGAAGTCGGTTGTTTAGTCGACTGAGCCGCCCAGGCGCCCCACTCTCTCATTAATTTTAATGCATACTAAATAGTGACATTGCAACAATTCTAGTAGGTGGAGAAGCTTTGTTCAATGCATCAAGATTCTCTGCAACCAATGCTGCCTCTTACCTCAAACTTAAAAAATAATTATGTAGATTTTTAGTCTCCTCAAGCTCAATTTCTACTTTCTTAGTTACCTGGCAGCACAGGGCTTTAACCATGATATGTTATGATCTTAGTGCATAGGTCTTTAAAACTATTTAATAAGACAGACAATTGACCTTCAGAATATTTGAATTCCTATGAAAAGCTCTGGGCAAATAAAATGCTCTTCCAAATTCTTATGCACGATTAGAGGATAAGAACATGTTTACTGTTGGGGATCCCTGAATGAGAAATACTATGAAATAATCTAGCTTTATAATCAGAAATTGCAAACACTAAAGTGTATGTTGGTTTGCAACTACTGTTTGTAAATGCTCACAATACCAATGTTATAAAATATATTAAATGATACTAGAATGATATAAAAGGGTCAATATGTACATTTTTACATATTTATGATACAGTGCATCTTAGGAAAATACGTACAGATATATTCACTCCAAAAATTAAAATCTAACTTCCAGATAGTATGGACAAAGTTCTTCTCGAAGTTCTATTATCTACCAACTTGCCAAGCCATATTTTCAATAGGCTGAGCACATTCATATGCAAACAAATATAATGTGAGTATAATCATGTAAAGGAGAATATATATTTGTCACTGATTGTCTTTCATAAAAAGATATAAATTTTATACCAAATATCCACAGCTGTCAGAAATACAGAGTATTGGATTCAGAAGAATATGTTTTTGTTCACCTGAAGAGCTGAAAACATAATGTATTATAATTACGCTGTTTATTTTTTTAAGGATGATAGTTTTGCTTTGAGGCAAATTTAAAATAATACTACATTAGGATTATGTCTGGTAATTAATATTGTTACCGAAATCTGTTACAGCATTAATAATGAATAAATTAGGGACATTTCTGCATTTTTCTTACAACTATGTATAATCTTGCAATGTATGCTTTAAGTTGCATAGAGGAGAGTTGATACCTACGTAAAAACTACAGATCAAGCCATTTTATTATTGAACCCATTATATTTACAGCGAAAAAAAAAAAAAAGGAGAATTGTTCAAATCTCCAACAAGGGATGGGAGTCATGTCTAACTGAACTCGGGGATGTTTGGGGCAAGATCTCAGCTCCATTACCATGTCTGGAGGAAAGTGTATCAGTCAAACTGTCTTCTCCCTTAATCATCAGTTAATGTGACTATTAACAAGATATTTTCTCCAATATGTGCTTCCATTAGCATAATTCTTGGCCCTAATTACCTTATGCTTTTTTTCATCTTTAAATATCTGACATAAAAATTGCAGTAGCAAATAGGCCCATGCGGTTTTCCAGTCTAGTTTCTTCCCAAACTTGTCAGGGATGACATTCTTTTATGTGCCTTCTAATTCAGTTTCTTTTGATTACTTCTTAAGATTTTTTTAAATAAAAGTAATACACATGTATGGTAAAAATTTAGACATTCGGTAAAGGTCAAAAAATATAAAATAAAATCACTTTTTAAAAAAACGTTTATTTATTTATTTTGAGGGACAGAGAGTGCATGTGAGCAGGGGAGAGGTGGAGGGAGGAGAGAGAGATTCGCAAGCCGACTCCGCCGCTGTCAGCACAGAGTGGGATGCGGGGCTCACTCTCACGAACTACGAGATCATGACCTGGGCTGAAATCAGGAGTCACACGCTCAACCAACTGAGCCTCCCAGGTGCCCCCAAATCAAATCACTTTGAATCATACAAGTCAGAGACAATCACTGTGAAAGTTTCATTATGTTTCCTTCCACTGTTTTCTAATAACATACATCTACTTTTATTTTACATTTTTCAACGTTAAAATCATACTACTCTTTTTCACTTGCCACTGATTTGCCAGCATTTCTTCCAGTCTTTATTCCCTGAAGAAATAATTTATAATCTACATAGTAAGCCATATGGAGGTACTTTGTAAAGATACCTTATTTTTGGTCATTTAGTTTATTTCCAATTTATTTTGGTTTTCTATTGATTTTAATAAATGTTACAGATATATCGTTGTATATGTATGAATGGATATACATGTATTGTGTTGATAAATATCTTTATAAAATTTTGTTTATGTTCTTGGAACGGGTTTCTAGAAGTGGAATTGTGGAGACGAACGATAAAACTATTTTAGCATTCTTGATGGACTTTATCAATTCTTTTCCAAAAAAAAAAAACAGTGTTTAATAGTTAGTTGGACAATAGTTCAAGTATCACTCCTATAGAGCTCTTAAAAAATCTGAATTTAACATTAAGATTTAATTAGAGGGTTAAGTACAAACTGTACATTCTCAGTAAATCAACTTCCTAATTTCCTAGATACGTGAATAT
This sequence comes from Paguma larvata, assembly GCA_030068075.1. NCBI lineage: Eukaryota > Metazoa > Chordata > Mammalia > Carnivora > Viverridae > Paguma > Paguma larvata. Next base: position 8,337,645 of record CM057826.1, read on the forward strand.
ATAGGAAGAATAAATCATATATACGTTAAGTTCAAACAGATTAGAATGTTGAAAAAACACTCTGTACACACTGAATCTATTTTTTGCTATGCCTATTTCCCTCAAGAGAACTACAAAAGCAATATTAAAACTCTGCATGTTTATATATAATTGACTTATTTTGTTTTGTTCTGATCAAATTCAACTTAATTTACCAGGAGAGAATAACTAGATTTTTCCATGGCGTATTGTTCCTTTCTTTATAATAATGCGTAGAGGCGAACATTTGACACAGAACGATTCACTGTTTAATTTTTTATGGTTTTACAATTGCATACGAGTATCTCAAATTTGAATCTAGATTTTTATGAGAATGTAAAAACTCCATCAATCTCATCTTTTATTTAACAATAGCTTAATTTTTCTTTATTTTAATGAAAAGATATCCATGCAATACTCCATTACATCTTCCAAGAAAAAACCATGGAAAAGGTACTACTACAGGTCTACCAAACAGATATCTTTCATTCAGGGACCAGTTCTTTTGTTACGTACCATGTATAAACAGAACGTGTATTAAAAAGTTTAGGTGTTGATATTTTTTCTCTAACTCATTTTTTGTAAAAAAATATATACAGATACAAATATAGGTATATATCAGATGGATTGACAAATGAGAATTCTTTGCGCATATATGAAAGAGTTATTAGTTTGTTGAAGATTGGGCTTAGTGGTTCAATATCATGAAAACACAACTAAATTAACATGGAACAAATAAGAACAGAAAATCAGCTGTGCTAATACTAACTGGAATCATGACACAACAGCTAAAAAGTTATTCAGTCAGTCTCTGTAGAAGAAGGAAGCGTGAGTTTGAAGAAACTCAAAGATTTCCTTATTGTGAGTACACTAGGCGGGTTTGGGAAATGTGTTTTCTCTGTGGCAGGCTTTCTCAGTACCCAAGAGGCAAATATAGAGTAAATTCAGACGTGCTGTGTTCTGGCTTTGAACTTCAATCATTTATGAAGCTTAAGAGGAGAATCAGCATGATAGTGAGGGGGTAATACATTCGATGTTATGGGACTGCAATCACAATATAGACCTGACATATACACCCATAGAGTAAATTGGCTTCTGTCTACATTTTACCAGAAGTACACCCGAGGAAAAGTCATTGATGTGACCCAAGGAAAATACACTGGTACTATGGCACTGGTGTACAATGCAGGCAACTTTTGTTTTAAAATAAATCCAGGGGCACCTCGGTGACTCAGTTGGTTAAGCATCCGACTTCGACGCAGGTCATGATCTCACAGTTTGTGGGTTTGAGTCTGGCATTGGGCTCTGTGCTGAGAGCTCAGAGCCTGGAGCCTGCTTGGGATTCGGTGTCTCACCCTCTCCCTGCCCCTCCCCCGCTCACACTCTGTCTCTCTGTCTCTCTTAAACATACACATTAAAAATATAAATAAATAAAACAAATCCAGACTGACTCCAGTCTCCAAATATATGCATATGTGTTTCTTTATATTAAGAACATGTAGGGAGCTACCAATTAATTAAATTTTTCTAGTTAAAATTTATCTTCCAAATTTATATCTTTCTTTTCTTTTCTATTTTGATTTGTATTTTGTTGTCTTTACATTTGCACTTAAGTTATATACTGTTGACTTCAAGACAAACTAAACCAAACAAGACTTTTACCAACACTCTAAACAATGAGAAAACTTTAGAGGAAACATTTTTCATTTGAAATCACATAAAATCAGGTTCAAATTCAATCTGTTATTTCTCAATAGCATAAGAAATATCTTGAGTAAGATTGTTTTTTAATGTTTATTTTTGAGAGAGAGAGAGAGAAAGAGCACAAAAGTGAGGAAGGGGCAAAGAGAGAGTGGGACAGAAGATCCAAAGCGGGCTCTGTGCCAAGAGCAGAGAGCCGGATGTCAAGCTGGAACTCACAAACTGTGAGATCATGACCTGAGCTGGAGTCAGACACTCAACCCACTAAGCCACCCAGCTGCCCCTTGAGTAAGATTTTTAAACACCCTGTGAGTTTCAGATTTCTTTTCTGAGACAGAATTGTAAGTATGAACCTTATTGGATGGGCATAATAAAAAGTTGCACTGGATAAACGTTAGTTTCCTTCCACTTAATCCATTTATTCCACACTGACACCAAATGTTTATTGGCTGCTTAACAATGGCATGATTTCATTTACACATATGGATAAATAAAGTGATAAATTACCCTCTATCACTGCTGTACAGAATATTGGCTTTGTTTAACTCAGCCCAGAAATAGGAACTACAAAAAGCTAACTGGTCTACCCTGGCATTGACTTACTGCCAGACTTCAGGAGAATTAAGAAATTTCTAAGTAAATAACAGACAACTCAACAACTGACCTAATGCACTGTGGAAGTGATATGGGTCCAAAATAAATTACTGGGCTATAGGAAAACCAGTATCACCTGATCACTTTGGGATTGGCATGGAGAATACACAAAGCATTCTTCTCTCCTTCAGAACTATATACACTGAAAAATGTTCACAAAAATATGATTTTTCCACAATTGCCTAAGATAACTCAAGTAAAAAACAGGAAGGAGCTGGGGATCCTCATTTAGACAATGTGATTCTCTAGAACACTGGTCAATGAAATGCCCGGCACATATGAAATTCAGCTGTGCTAAGGCGCCAAGTGTCTGCACCTAGAGCAATGGGGAAACAAGGAAGTGTACATGGGCCAGTCCATGTACGTGAAACAGGAATTACAAGTAATTGACCACTTCTGGGAATGCGGTGGCTTGTAGGGCCCTTGCTCTTATCCTCTCCTAATTGGGGTAGACACAGGGACCTGTGGAGAGCAACGCATGGGCAAAGCCTTGAGCTGCACTGAGGTCCCATGGACAGTGCTGGGACTCAGAGGCAGGGACCACAGTATGTACCATGTGAAGAACTGCTCTGAGTGGATGAGCTCGGGGTCAAGAGACAAATTCAACCCTCAGTGAGTGCGAGGGTCTGTTTGCCCCAAAGAGCTCAGAGGGAACTGCTTCCTAGGGCTGACCTAACAACATATCACAAACTGGATGGCTTATAATAATAGAAATACATTTTCTCAATGGTCTGGAGGCTAGAAGTCTTAAGTCAAGGTGTCAGAAGGACCATCTTCTCTCTGCAGACTATAGGGAGATCCTATCTTTTCTCCTCTAGTTTCTGGTGGTTGTTGGTGATCCCTGGCATTATTTGGCTTATAGAGACATCACTCCAATCTCTGCCTCCTGTCAACACATAGCATTTTCTTCTGTGTGTCTGTATGTCCCAATGTTCCTCTTCTCACAAGTACATCAGTCATGTTGGATTATGGCCTATCCTAATGGGGTATGACCTCATCCCAACTTGATTCCATCTACAAAGATCCTATTTCCAAATAAGGTGGGGGTTAGGACTTCAATATATCTTTTTGGAGGACACCATTGAATCCATAAAGGAACTAAATGGCAGGCTAACTCCCCTTTTCTTACATCTTTGAGAGAATTGGGGTCCCAAAGCGGGATCTTCTAGGTGCCTAAGTGGTGACAGAGAGATTGGCTTTGCCACACAGGCTCTGTTTGCCTTTCTTTACCCTTTCCTAGGATCCCCACACTGATGGTAACCAATCAGTAGAATTGAACCCCAGTGAACCAACAGAAAAAAATAAACAGTATTAACAAAGGCCCACTTATAGGGCCCTAGAGGTCAGGGGAGGGGATTTTGACAAAGTAATTGAACAGGGCTGGTGAGGTGGAAGTGCTGGAAGACAAATGAACACAAGAAAGTGAGGGGTGCCTTGGTGGTTCAGTTGGTTGAGTACCCAACTCTTGATTTTGGCTCAGGTCATAATCTCACAGTTGTGAGATGGAGCTCCACTCTGGGCATGGAGCCTGCTTAAGATTCTCTCCCTCCCACTCTCTTCTGTCCCTCTCCAGATCACTCATGTACTGTCACTCTGTCTCTCAAAACAAAATGAAACAAACAAAAACAAAAACAAAAACAAGAAAGCGAGTATTCTACAACACATGTAGATTATTTGCTGGGCAGTAAATTCTATCAATAAAAATAAGAAAACCAATTTTTAAAAATAAAATACCAGTTAGAAATGCAGCCTTCAACAATTAAATGTAAATGTAACAGTATTTAAATGGAAATTTGGACACAGACATAAGACGGCATGGGTCAGATACCACAGTGAGATACAAACTTAAGTGCAAATTTTAATGAACCCAGTTCTGTGACTTGCAATCACTAATACTATCAAGTATTACTGTCCTCCTCTGAGCCACACGGAGAACTGGGATTTCCTACCCAACAGGGTTAAGATCAAAACATCCTCTGGCCAACGACACGGGGGTAGGGGTGTTGTTTGTCATACTTCGAAGCTTTAAGAGCCAGTGTATGATTCGCCATGCCAAGAATTCTTTTGGAAGATACTTCTGCATGCATCAAGCCTGAGGAGACTATATGAGGGTAATCAAGGAACTCCTATTCTGTCTGAACTGGAAAAGCAAGAGGCAGGCTGTCTGGCTGCCAACTGCTAGTCTGAAGGAGAGGTGACTGCATAGGAGTCGAGCTGCGCTCCAGGGCTGGCTGGGGAAAAGATATGGATTCCCTGGGTTCGAGACAGTGAGTCAAGGACGAGAGACATCTTGACAGGCAGACCTCCCCAGAGACAGGCGAGAGGCTGCAGGAGAGCATCACCCGCTGCAAGGGAATTGCAGGGGAGACGTGCTGAGGTGCTGAGGTGCAGGGGCTGAGGTGCTGATGCTGGGGAACCAGCTTTTCGAGAACCTTCCTGTATTTCTCAATTCCCTGGTGTCCTTTCCTCCCTCCTCCACCAACTTAATCACATGCACACATGTACACGTGCGCACACACACACCTCTGTAGGGCTCCACGACTCCTTTCCCAGGTAGCCAGAAGAAAACCCTTCATTCCTACAGGACACCTTACCCAGAAGGAAGGTGCATAGCTGTAACTTTGAATGAAGTTACAAGTTTCAACTATTATGAGAGTAGGTATTACAAGCATCAAATGAGACTATGTTTGAAAAATCAGGGGTGCCTGGGTGGCTCAGTCAGTTAGGTGTCTGACTTCGGCTCAGGTCATGATCTCATGGCTCATGAGTTCAAGCCCCACGTTGGCTCTGTGCTGACAGCTCAGAGCCTGGAGCCTGCTTTGGATTCTCGGTCTCCCTCTCTCTCTGCCCCTCCCCTGCTCATGTTCTCCCTCTCTCTCTTTCTCTCTCTCCCTCAAAAATAAATAAACCTTAAAAATTAAAAAAAAATCAAGGTAACTTCTGAAAACATCTACTCCCCAAATATTCAAACGTTAAAATCCGGTATGGCTTGGGCACTGATCGCTAAGAAGAGGCATCAGCAGCAACGTTGGAGCAGAGCCCTGAGGTGCTGTGTTGTGCCTTCCCACTGCAGGTTGGGGAGGCGACAGGGGAGGTATCAGGGTGGCTTGTCACTGGCTGGTGGCTGGGTGAGGTGTACTCAAGGCAGAGGGCTGCTAGCAACCCAAACCGAAGTGTGTTGATATTTTAACTAGCCACTTGGCTCAGAAGGGCTGCCTGAAAGACTGGCGAAGGAAAGAGTTCTCTGAATACACATTAAAGGGACAGTGAGAACAAAATAAGATTGCTTGGGACCGCATTCCATGAATCTTGACTGTGTGATGCACTAGTTACTTATATTAACTAAGTAATCTTCTTAGAGAGGGTCTGATATAAACAACTGTATCATATTCAATTTCCCTGGAGATGAAGCTAGAGAAGAAGGAGGCAAAATCTTTTTAGTGGTAGTAGAAATGGCGATGAATTGGTCCCTGTGCGGAATCGCAAAATTATTTATTTTTGGGGGGATCACAAAACTGTAATCTTATCCTTTCAAAGATTAGCCCTGCTGTTCGATTGTTACTGCTGTTAAAATTGTTTCTACCAAGTGATTTATAACACCTAACAATAAGGTATAACTGTCCTAATGACTGATACGGGATGCAGAATATCATCGGTTTGAATACTTGGCTTATGGATTTATGTGCTAAGGCTTATGAAATGATTAGTTAAAATTATTTTGAACTTTAGTTAGTAATTTGTAAAAAAAAGTCAGTAGGCAACAGATGGGCTACATCCGTCCCTCATCAGGAGCCAAGGCAAAAAAAAAAAAAAAAAAAAAAAGTAAAGCAATATTATCATGATTTTCAATCCCTTCAGAGAGGTTAGATTTGATTGCCTTGTTACTAGTTTATTAGAGTGTTTAATTTTGTTTTGTTTCCACTTTTTTAAGGAAAAGAATTAGGGTCTGGGATGCTTGGGTGGCTCCGTGGGTTGAGCGACCGACTTTGGCTCAGGTCATGATCTCACAGCTCATGAGTTCGAGTCTCATGTCAGGTTCTGTGCTGGAAGTTCAGAGCCTGGAGACTGCTTCGGATGTTGTGTCTCCCTCTCTCTCTGCCCCGACCCCACTCACGCTCAGTCTGTCTCTTTCTCTCTCTCTCAAAAATAAACTTCAAAAAAATTAAAAAAAAAAAGAATTAGGTTCTGTTACAAGTACCACTATAAAATTGCAAGCAAAAGAATCTAATTTAATTCTTTAAGTTCTTATTTCACATACTAACACATCACTGAAAGGATGGGCTTGCCGCCCATCCTTATTCTGCCTAAAACATAATTTTTTACCCTAGAACTTGGATTCTGAAGCTAATAAATCGCAAAGAATGGAAAAACCCCCCACAATTGTCTAGGTATTTAAAGTTTTCATTGAAAGTTGATTCTGATTTAAACACAATTCATTATTGCTTATTGCGAGGTCAAATAAATGTTTTCTATGCTGTTATATAAATACATTTGTTTATGTTAAGGTCATTGACAGATATAATATGATTGATTGAGAGAGAATCCTAAGCTTTTATCTCCCGAGCATTTCATTGTCCCTGTATATGAAAGCAAATTAATTGAGCAACTGTTTCAAATGAATAGCGAATTCACAGAAGAATTCAGCATCTTCAGGCTTTGTTAATGAGCACATGTGGCTACAGCATTCCAGCCAAAACCACATTGTTATTGGCCATTGTGATGCCAACAAGATTTGGATCAGCCCTCGTCAGAAAGCTCCACTCTCTCATCTAACGTGGGCAAATAGCAGGTGACCTTGTAGAAACCAGAAGCCATCTGAGTACTCCAGGGTGGAGGTGCAGGCTGTGCACTGCGTGAATAAAGGCAGCAGGGAACACAGAAGAGCAGACGCTCAAGTCAATGGGTCCCCAATGACTCCACTGAGTCACAACCAGCTGTCATGGTCACTTCAAGAGAAGTGAGATATTAAATTAATTTGTTGTGTCGGTTTCTCTGTTACTTGTAGCTACAAGCATGCTAAATGATGTAGTATTGTTACTTTTCTTTTTTAGATGTCTCTTAGTTTTATGTGAAATTATACTATTTCATTAATAACAATGTATAATAAATTACATTATTAATTGCTCAGTTACCTATTATCTGTAACCCTTACTTGAATATACTTTGCTCAAGAGTGAAGGCAGTTTCTTGTTTCTAATTTTTCAAAAAAAAATTTAATGCTTGTTTATTTTTGAGAGAGAGAGAGAAAGAGAGAGAACGAGTGGGGGAGGGGCAGAGAGAGAAGGAGACACAGAATTTCAAGCAGGTTCCAGGCTGAGCTGTCAGCATAGAGCCTGACGCGAGGCTTGAACTCATGGTCTTCGAGATCATGACCTGAGCCTAACTCAGACGCTTAATCGACTCAAGTACCCAGAAGCCCAAGTAGTTCCTTTTTTAAAAAGTTTTTATTTAAATTCCAGTTAGTTAACATACAGTGTTATATTACTGTCGTGTGTACAATATGGTGATTCCACACTTCCATGCAACACCCAGGGCTCCTCACAACAAGAACAGTCCTTAATCCCCATCACCTATTTCACCCAGCCCCTCACCTGTCCCCTCACCTGTCTCTCCTTGGTAACTATCAGTTTGTTTTCTGTAGGTAAGAGTCTGTTTACTGGTTTGCCTCCTCTTTGCTCATTTGTTTTGTTTCTCAAATTCCACATATGAGTGAAATTATACGATATTTCTGCCTGATTTATTTTGCTTAGCAAAATACTCTGTAGCTCCCTCCATGTCATTGTAAATGGCAAGATCTCATTCTTTTTTATGGTTGAGTAATATTCCTCTGTGTGTGTGTGGGCGTGTGCGTGTGTGTGTGTGTGTGTGTGTGTGTACGTGTCTCACATCTTCTTTATCCATGCTTCAATCAATGGACACTTGGATTACTTTCATAATTTGGTTATTGTGGAAACTGCTGCATACACTTTGGGGTGCATGGATCCCTTTGAAGTAGTATTTTTGTATTCTTTGGGTAAACACCTGGTAGTGCAATTGTTGGAGTGTGCTTTTATTTTTAACTTTCTGAGGAAAATTAATACTGTTTTTCAGAGTGGTTGCACCAGTTTCCATCCCCATCAACAGTGCAAGAGGGTTCCCTTTCTCCACATCGTCGCCAACACCTCTTCCTTGTTGTGTTGTTCATTTTAGCCATTAGACAGGTTTGAGGTAATATCTTATTGTAGTTTTGATTCGTATTTACCTGATGATTGGTGATGTTGAGCATCTTTTCATATGTCTGTTGGACACCTGTATGTCTTCTTTGGAAAAATGCCTGTTCATGTCATCTGCCCATTTTTTAATTGGATTATTCATTTTTGGAGGTGTTGAGTTTTATAAGTTCCTTATATATTTTGGAAACTAACCCTTTATCAGATATGTCATTTGCAAATATCTTCTCCAATTCCATAGGCTGACTTTGGTTTTGTTGATTATTTCCTTGCTGTGCAGAAGCTTTGTATTTTGATGAAGAGAGTGAAGATGGTTTCTGTTTTGTTCACTGCTGCATCCCCAATATCTACCTCCCCACCTGGTACATAGACGTTTAATAAATGTTGACTGAATATAAAATAGTTTTTGTTGGATCTACTGAATATAATGTCATTCCAAAGAACTCATTATCTTTACTGTTGCTAAATAATATGATATAAAGTTGTATTTCATGAGATTTAGAAAGAGCACTTCCTTTCATGAAAGGAGCATAAACTGAGTGATAGAAAATCCCTTCTCGGACTTCACACAAGGCTGGTTTGTCTACACTGATCTCTACTTCGCATCAGGCCCACATTCCTGGCCTTTTTCAGATCTTGGCTTGAACAGCCTTCTGAACCTACACACCATTTTTACAAAATGAGTTGCTTCTAACATTTCTATGACATGAAGCACATGAAGCATAAATTTCACCAGCAAGATTCTTTCCTAGGGTCACTATACATTTCATCTGGACACTACTAGCAAGTTCTATCATAAAATGTACAGAGGACGTTATTCTGCCCCTAAAAAATCCAAGGACTAAAGTGCAGGCTGTCTTCTCATGCTCTGCAACAGAACAGTCATGCTTCCAATGAGGGCGTCAACGGGCAACACTCAAAGCTCTTAAAAACAAGTAACACTGTTGGAGAGAGGCGTATCATTAATTATCACATCTATTCATCCAATATGTTAGTATAGGGAAGTGACGCCAGCAGACCCCCTTGTTTGCTCCACTAATGCCCAGTGCACAGCGGGCTTCTTTACAGAGCCTTGTATTATCAAATCTTCGAGACAAAACTTAAAACTATGTTCCAAAGCAGTCATTTCATGGGCACCTTCTTTCATATTTTGGGGCAAAAAAAATGTGTTCAAACATTTATCAATATTAGAGAGTGATTTTGTTTAGGCTTTCTCCTTTCTTCAGATTATCAAATCAATATACATTATTGTTGCAATTTTAGGAATAAGAAGTTTATATTTAGGATAAAAATTAATCATGTTTCACAGCTAAGAACTATAAATATAAAATTATATTAACACAAACCTAACCAGATATATCCTGTTTTTCATGAGTGTGTTATAATTGGCATATCCAGTATTGTTCCTTAACCTTACTGTCAACATTTTTTTCTTATATCGTCACATCAAAAATTAATGGTTGCATAATACTCTAGCCAATGGATACATTGTAACTATTTGACCATTCGCCATGTATTGGAGGGATAGTTTTATATATTTAAATTTTTTTTTTAATGTTAATTTATTTTTGAGAGAGACAGAGTATGAGCAGGGGAGGGGCAAAGATAGAGGGAGACACAGAATGTGAAACAGGCTCCAGGCTCCGAGCTGTCAGCACAGAGTCTGATGCAGGGCTTGAAGCCATGAGCCATGAGATCATGACCTGAGCTGAAGTCAGACACTTAACTGACTGAGTCACCCATGTGCCCCAGTTTTATATATTTTTAGATGTAAATCAATTTTAGATTGATTTCTGAAAACTGAGGTAAATGGTCAGTAGTTGTAACCATTTTTAAGGGTACTGTACATATTGTCACTTCTTAAAAAGAAAAATCGAGACCATTTTCTCTCCTTGTCTATTGTCTATGAATGTTATGGGGGTCACTGTCCCCAAGCTAGCATAGAGTATTTCAAAGTATGTATTGCTCGATTTTGTAGGTAAGAGTGGTATATTTTCTTGTTTCGCTCTGGACTGCTAAAACAGAATATAAGGGCTGGATGGCGTATGAACAACAGAAATTTATTTTTCACGGTGCTGGAGGCTGGAAATAAAAAATTGGGGTGTCAGCATGATCTGGTTCTGGTGAGGACCCTCCTCTGTGTTGCAGAAGGACCTCTTATAGCCTTACTTGAGAGAAACTAGAGTTCTGTGGGATCCTTCTTTATAAAAAAAGTGAAACAGATGCTTTATGTTTTTAAGTTTATTTTGAGAGAGAGAGAGAGAGAGAGAGAGAGAGAAGGAGCATGCATGCAAACACATGCCCATGTACCAGCAGGTGAGGAGCAGAGTGAGAGCGTGAGACAGAGAGAGGGAGAGAGAGAATCCCTAGCAGGCTTTTCACAGTAAGCACAGAGTCCTATGCAGGGCTGGAACTCACGACCCCGTGAGCAAGATCATGACCTGACCTCAAACCAAGATGGGATGCTGAGCCACCCAGGTGCCCCTCTGTGGGACCCCTTTTATAAGTGCACTAATCCCATCCATAAGGGCTCCCCCTTCAAGACCTAATCACCTCCCAGAGGCCCTACACCCCAGAACCATCACTTTAGAGTTAGAATTTCAATCTGTGAGTTTTGAGGGACACAAACATTCAGTTCATAACGCTTCTCTTAATTTTGGTCTCTTCAATTTTGAAGCATTTGACCCCATTTTTATTTGTCTTGTAAACATTTACTCTTTTCTTGGTAATTACATGTTCACGTTTTTGCACACTTACATTAGGACTTTTGTAGTTTTCTGCTCTTATTTGTAAGTATTCTTTCTTTATTAAACATACTAATAATCCATTATTCTGTTTTCAAAATATCTAACATTCCTCTCCTTTTAAAAAATGCTTATTTCTTTTTTTAGGGGTGCCTGGGTGGCTTAATCAGTTAAGTGTCTGACTTTGGCTCAGGTCATGATCTTGCAGTTCATGAGTTCGAGCCCCGAGCTGGGCTTTGTGCTGACAGATCAGAGCCTGGAGCCTGCTTTGGATTCTGTCTCCTTTTCTCTCTGCAACTTCCCTGCCCCACTCCTCCCTGCTCACACTCTTCTCTCTCTCTCTCTCTCTTTCTCTCTCTCTCTCAAAAATAAATAAACATTAAAAAATAAAATGAAATGCTTATTTTTTTTTTTTTTAGAGAAAGAGAGTGAGCGGGGGAGGTGCAGAGAGGGAGGGGAACAGAGGATTGAAAGCAGGCTGCCGCCTGACAGCAGACAGCCTGAGGTGGGGCTCAACCTCACAAACCATGAGATCATGATCAGAGCCAAAGTTGGGTGCTCAACCAACTGTGTCACCCAGGGACCCCTCTAACATCTCTTAATAGATTATTCTCATTGCTACAACTTATCGTACAGAGTAGACATAAGAAGGAGATATAAGAGTAATCTTTAATACAAGGAGTACTTTATAGAGGCAAAAATTTGGGGGTTTATAGAAACTGGAAAAAAAGGGAGAAAAATATTAACTTTAGAACCAGAGTCTCTTATATGATACATATTAGGTTTATGCATATGATACCTATCCATTTCTGGATTAGAAATACACCTTAAGTATAATAATCACAGCTTTAAAGTATATAAGCTTTTAATCTCATCAAAACAAGGCTTTGTAGCTCAGCTAATACAAAGCCACATTTCATACAAGAATTGAGGGCTAGAGGCATTATATTGTCCCAACATCACCCTCCTTTGCCGTAGAACCATAGCTAGATTCAAGAGCTTCAGAAATATACCAAGTAGAGTGTCATCCTCCCTGAACGGCGCATGCCAAAGACAAATGCGAGCCTTGGATTCTATGACAAATTCCCATCACAATTATCTTAGGGATGGTAATATTACTATAGAATCAGACTAAAGTACAACTTCTAATGGTAATCATTTTTTATGGAGGACGTCTTCAACTCATTTTTATATAGTTCTCACATTAGCGATCTAATATGTTTGCCTAAAACCCATAATACGCATATTTTAAATTTGAAACAGAAAATCGATTAAGACTTATTCGGGTTAAATAATACATGTGAATCACACACTCTTTCATTAAAAAAGTAAGTGTAGTGGCATATCCTTCCATTTAGCATTATCCTTTAGTTATTCCCACGCAAATAAATACAACTGGCGACCATAGCATGCCGAAGACTGCTCTCCTCTGTTGTTTGTCCCAATAGTGATACTTTCCATGGTGATTACGAGGATAATTCAACAATCATGTTGACTTGATAATTCCAGGCATAATTGTAAATTCAAAAGCTAAAGATGCTTCGGGAGGAAACTTTAAAAATAATGGCTTAGCTTATTTTAGTTATGTTACGTGTTTGCGTGGAGAAGAACTACTGCATGTCTCCGGGCTAAGCACCCAGTGCTGGCATAGACAAGACGAAAGGCCAGGCTGTCGAACATCAATAAAAAGGAGCAAATGGAATTCAATATTTGCTCTTTTTTTTTAATCCTAGTCTTTCAACTATTATGGCTGATACAGTTTTATTGCAAGTCTCTGAATTAATGAAGAGAATATATTGGTAAACAGAAAGGCATTTCATGCTCTACAAACAGAAATGGAGTTGCTACAGAAAAATATACCCCAAACTTAAAAAAAATGTTATGATTTTTCTTTAAAAAAATCCCCTAAACAAAAACTAGTATGATTTAACCTCTTTAAAAAGGCCAGGAAGTCCCAAGTTTTTCAGAAATGTAATTATTTCAGGTCATATAATTTTAACAACTTTACCCCAGAATCTCCCATCTCCCTATATATATATATATAAGGCTTTGTAACTCAGTTAATACAAAAGCCACATTTAATACAAGAATTGAATATCTGTAAATATATATATGTAAAGTTGCTCCTTCTCCCAGGAAATTCACTTTCTACAGCTCAGCTCTATGGAAACTTCAAGGCTTTGTTTTGGGTTTCACCAATGAGTACCATGATCTAACAATATCTGTTTTTTTTTTTTTTTTTTTTTTTAGCATCATGTATCTCTATGCTCAGTGACATGAGATTATTCAAAGTTCTATTCATTCTATCTTTTCATTCTCTGCAGCCTGTTACACCAACAATCATGTTGACTTGTATCCAGTAATACATCCGATATCAGTTGGTTTCAGGAAGGAAAAGAAAAGCTCAGACGAGAAATGCAAACTTCTTTTGAAATAGCTCATTTAAATGAAAATTTGAAGAATTTTGTCCTTTGAAACACACAGACTATGTGCATATATTTATTTGAGCTGCACGTGTTTGAACTCCATCATAATATATGTATATTACACGGATCTACTTGGGTTGAAGAAAAATTCCTGGAGAAAAATCTGCATGAGTGTATCCTACTCATCAACAGCTACCAGTGATGAGCCCCTGCTTGTTTCAGGTGCTTTTACATATGCAACTGGGACTCTGTCAACCACCCTGAAAACCAAGTGACATCATCTTCACTTTACAGGTTAGGCAACTGAAGAGTTGCCAAAGACCAGAGAGCTAGAAAGTGACAAAGGAAGCTGTAGATTAAAATGAGAGGCCAAGAGCACCTGGGTGACTCAGTCGGTTAAGCGTCCGACTTCAGCTCAGGTCACGATCTCATGGTTTGTGGGTTCCAGTCCCACAATGGGCTCTGTGCTGACAACTCAGAGCCTAGAGTTTGCTTCGGATTCTGTCTGTCCATCTTTATCTCTCTCTCTCTCTCTCTCTCTCTGCCTTGTCCCCAGTTCAGGCTATGTCTCTCTCCAAAATTAGATAAATATTAAAAAATATATCAAAAAAAAAAAAAAAGGAGAGGCCAGCAAGGTCAAAACATGTGCCCTCCCCACTCTGCCTCTCTCGGGAAATGCCACGTCTTACTTACAACAGACACAACTGCCCTACGAACAAGTCTTCAACACCATCATATCCCCAGTGTCTGTGACAGCTAATATCAGAGACCAATTTCTAATACTAAAAATTGTCTTATCAAGACTGACATCCGCATCTCCAGCACTCTACCCTGGCCCTAATTGTTTCGCAAGACATTTGAGCTCTCTTTGGAGAAAGGACACTGGAAGAAGGTGAAAGACTGTCCTTTCTAGGTTTACTGGGATCTGACAGCAAATTCTTTGCCATCGTCCTGCGATGCTCTCATCGCTGGCCAAGTTTTCATTGCTTATTCTCAATTATATGGAGTTTGAACCAAAGAGTGAGGCTCAGACTATCAGGGAGCAGAAAACTTATTTATGATAAATAGAAGAGTTTTCCATCTAGGCGAGGCTCTCTTCTGGTTCTAGTATAGCACTGATAGAACATATAACGCAGTATTACCAGCCGCAGTATGCTTACTCCTCCCCTCGAAAAGGAACACCTCATTAAAAACAAATTCAAAATTACATATGTAATTTAAGCATTTTGCTTTTCATTAGGTAAAGATATAACACGATTCTCTTTTTTATTTTTCTCTGCATATTTATACTCTCCCTTCTGAAGACCACTGTATTGGTTTCTGCTAGATTTATGTTACTCCGCTTGAAAACCATTTTCTATAGGATGACACAAAACTTCTTTTAATAAATAGAAATAAGATTGTTTTATGGAGAATCGAGGTTCATTCACTTCTGGAGCACCGTTATAAACAAAAATTTACCTTATCAACATTAACACTTTATAGGGCTTAACGCCTAGAAAGAAAAGGGGTCACGGGTTGAATGAACTATTTAGTAGCAAATGATTTACTTGGTTCTTTTCCATATAGGTTGTCCCATATTCTCTGTAACACTTTTTAGATGACCTTAGGATTCTACTCATAAAATATGATTAGCATAATATTTGTTTTGCTTTCATATGTTCTAAGTTAATTTTATGTTCAAATCAGATGTAATCTTGGTTTACCAAAATCTTCTGATTTCTTCATGCTATGCATTCTTAAGACATAATGTAACAGACAGTTTGTTTTGTTTTTCGAGAAGGGTACTCTTTTGAATTCTATCTTACAAATGGAAATTTTCTGAATACAGATCTAGCTCAATTTGCAATGGGGTTACATCCTGATAAACCCATCGTAAGTTGAAAATAGAAGTGGAAAATACATTTTAATACACTTAACCTACTGCACACCATAGCTTAGCCGGTCCTATCTTAAACATCCTCAGAACACTTACATCGGTCTACAGTTGGGCGAAATCATGGAACAGGAAGCCTATTTTATAACAAAGTGTTGATTATTTCATGTAACCTATTGAAAGTGAAAAAACAGAATGGTTGTGTGGAGACAGAAGGTCGTCTGTGTCTGGATTGTTGGTCTCTGTGAGCACGTGGCTGACTGGGGCTCCCACTGCCCAGCAGCTGACAGAGAGGACCAGACCGCAGAGCATGGACCCAAGAAAAGATCCAAAATAAAAATTTGAAAGTGTATTGCTTTCACACCATCAAAAAATTGTAAGTTGAAACATCGTGAGTTGGGGACCATCTGCATTAGGACATTGAATGCTGGCAAATAATTTACCTCCCATTTGGAAGTTGGAAGTGCTGAACTCAATCTCGGTCTAAGCTAAACGGGGTAGATAGGAACTACTCAAACACTGGTGGTAAAAAGGGTCAAGTGTAGGACTAAAATATGGAATTGAAGTGGATTTTAAAGCTGCTTTCCTGAGAGGAAGAAGAGAAGGAAGATAAAAATCAGTATTATTTTCTGTTTGCTTCCAAGGTGAGGAATCATGCAAACAACCTCGTTTGTTTTGCCAGATAGAGTGATAATAACAGTTTTCTGGACTCCATTCTAATTTTTTCTAGTTCACCTTACCGCGGGGTACACACATCATAACCATGGTCCTCCCGTTGCTAGTGAAAACAGTTTACCCAAACCCCGTACATTTGTGGGAAGCACAATGCCTCACACAGAGCCGCCTCACCGCTACCTCTCATGAGGAGCTTGATCTTCATTTAGATTTCCAAGCATCGGCTGGGAATTTCAAATTAAATGGCAGGAGGTGACCTTTAAAGTCTCTTTTCCGAGACAGCTTAGAAAGTTCTGTGGGACTCCCTCCCTCCCTCTTCCTCCCTTTTGCCTTTCAGTTTTTGATGTGTTGGTTTAAAAATCAATCATTTTGTCATTCAAGAAGGGATCATACATTTCTAGCAGGAGAGAAAATAAAGGCATGAAAAAGGATGACTTTTTTTACTTGAAGTAATGGTAACTAATGCTTATCAAGGAGGGTTTGTTCTGCTCAGAATTAAAGTGATCACATAGAACCGGAAGTTAACATTCTGCTTTCCATTGAACCCAACACTGCTTGTTCAGGCACCTCTGAGAAACAATACAAGATTACTTAGACTCTATCCGGATAAAACTTGTCCATTGGCAATGAGAAGACTATTCATTTATTTATTTATGTATGTATGTATTCATTCATTCATTCACTATGGAATCTTTCATATTCCAAGAGAATGAATACCACTTTAATTAGTACAATTAAAGCAATGGAACTTTTATCTACTCTTACGGATTGGTCTTTGCCCAGCACGACATCTACAAGATTGCAAATTACATTTCAGTCTTTACCCACTTGGGCAAATGCACACTTATTACCATCACTCATCTAGAATCTAATTCAATCATCTGGGCGATAGATTTTAATGGGTCCTGCAACTTCGTGATGTGCCTCAAGGGAAGGACTGTATTTGGTTTTTCCCTCCCTGCATCAAGGAGACAGTGTTGGTTTTACCCCTATGTAGAAGTACGCCTGCTCTGCACGGTTGCTGTCCAATATAGGGTGTGGTGAGGGGGGACCATAGAGACTCCTTTCAGCAAACCCCTCCAGCTTTTATGAGTATTCTATTCACAGCAACAGGAAGTTCTGCACAGATTATGGTCTTACATCAGTGACTCGACACAGGTGCTGTGACCCAGCAGAGACCTGTATCACATGCGAGCACAGAAGATGCTTCTCCTGCACTCAGCTGTACACGTGTCTACATTTCAGTCCCAAGACCTGGAAAGGCAGCCTCAAATATACTCTGTTATTTAAAAATATTATTACAATTTATCTTTTCAAAAAACATTATCCAGAGCTCAAGATCTAGAAACAATTTTGTACAGATAATCTCAAAACTTAAAATTTTCTAGAAGCAGAATTGCTATGTATATCAGCTGCACAATGGAGAGACAATATTAATTCACCACCTTATATTTGCATGACAATTGACATGCCATCACATTAATTCATATGACACCCTCTGTAGGATAATCCTCGTTTTTAAGATCGAAAGAGGTGACAACATTTGTTCAAGGTCACAGAGATAGTGGTGGGGCCAGGAATGTGGACTCCACACGCTGGCATTCTTTCCACGTTGTCTCTTAGGAAACGGAATGCTCATTGATTTCTCATTGATGAAGAAGAGGTCATGTATCTGTACCTCCTGAGGGTGGTGACTGATTATTCCCAAAATGCAGGCATTTTTGGCTGCCTTTCTATTAGTGCACAGGAAGCTGTTTCATAGCCTCTTTACCAGATTCTTATCACCATACCGAGGGTTTCCAAGACCCAAAAATGCGGCTCCTTGCCTGTCTCCACTGCTGAGAAGCCTGCTTCCATTCCTTTTTGGCTGCCTACTGGAGTCCACTGTTATCTCTCTGATTGTGACCCTCTATGTTCCCAACTCCCTTGGAAACTTAACCATCCTGTTAACTGACGAGAGACAAAACGTCACAGTGTCACTTGCATGGGCTCTAGAATCTGGCCCCTGGACTACAGCCCAGTTCTAGTCCTGTAATTTACTAGCTGGGTAAGTTTTCACATCATGGGAAGAGTGTGATCCTAGAAGAGCTATTCAGATGAAATGAGTTAATACGTGTAAAAAGCCAAATGGTCTGACATTAATCTAGGCTTAATAAAGAGTATCTTATTAAGTCCTTCAAATTTTAACCTATACTCTCCAGTCTGCACTGATGTGAATAACTTGACAAAATCCCTGAGAATTTGCTTACTTCCAGGCTCGAAAGTGTGAGTGTGGACTTTGTGAGAGAATGGTAGAGCTTCTCTGTGGAAACCTTTCTGGTAGCTCCTGTGCGAGCTGTTCTATAACCCGATGTGGAGGTGTGCAGGGGAGCATAGGTGGGGTTTATACACACAGAGATGGGAGCAAAGTCCCAAATAGCTGCTGGACTCTGACCGCTATAGGAAAACTGGGAACACTGTGAAATATCCCAGAAAATACTAGCAAGGATGAGTTGTCCTAACGTGCGTTCCCACACAAGCATTCTGGCTGTGGGATTACCAGGCAGATCTGTGAATGTGAAATCCCCTTAATGAAAACTTCGGTCTCTGAGCAGAAACAAGTGAACAGACTGGGGAGGGGAACCAGAGAGAGACGACAACCTTCCTCTCTAGTTCATTAGTTCTCTGACGGGGACCAGGAGAAAAACAGTGCAGCACAGGACAGTAATGGGTGCTCCCTGACGTGGCCATGTGCGTTTGGAAAACACCATAGTTTTCACTTTCCTCTCGGAGATTCATCAAGCACATTAACACGTGGAAATTTCTTAGAAGTCCTGCTGTAAAGCCGTGGGTTTAACTGTTTAACGCTGATTTTCCTGTTCCTAACTTTCATTTATCTTATTTTTGTCTTATCTTCACCCAAATCTCTGCGATCAGACTTGAGATTGTCCCCGTGGACAAGGTAAAGTAAAGGACGTGACATAAGACCATGTTAAAACATTTACCAGAACGCACAATTCTAGAAACTTCAATTCTTCGGAGAGATCATTTGGATTGAGTGATTCACACGTGTAATGGAAAAAAATCTGGGTTTCCTGATTCCTAAAACCAGCTCTTCACCTGAATGACCAGCAGATGAACCCCTTTAACTGCCCCCTCTCACTTTATTCCTCTATAAAGTGTAGATGATAGTGCTAGTCTAACTCAGAGATTTGTTAACAAGAATGAAACCAAAAAGGGGTACAATGAATGAAAGTACATAGAACGTGCTTATCAGAGGGCTTGACAGATCATGTGGCTATTTCAAGTTCCGTTTCCATTACTGCTGTTTTACCACACAGGTTACAGAGTTACCAAGTTTAAACTAATATTTAGTGAAACAATGCTGCTGGCAAAAAAAGAACTCTATCTTCAAGATAAGACGAGCAGACTCCTAGATTGTCAGTTACATCTTATCTCCAACAACAGGGTGTCAGTCTTAAATTTTCCACTTCATGCAGAAAAATAAACAGTGCCTTAAGTACTAAAACCACCCCTTGGAAAGTTCTACTTGGCAGCAGTCGGTGGAACAGTAGTTCTTCATCTTACCAACTACAATAGATTAAAGGTATAGATACTCTTCCTTTTTGCACTTTCTAAAAGTCAAGGAGAGCAACAATGAATAAGGTGATAGACTTAACACTGGCCGCCTCTCAGGTGCTTTGTCAGCATACACAGCTAACTACCACTGCTCTCAGAAGGGAAAATGCTTCCAGATAATTCTTTTATTCCTCCACAAAACGCGCCTCACATATCACAAATCCCCAAATTTGCAGAAAGATATTAAAAGATAGCCCATTTAAAACTTCAAAACAAATGAGAACAAAACCTTGCGACCATAATTTCTAACCTACTTGGAAGACATTATGCGTACACTTGCCAGAGTGTATTTACTCAATGCTGGATCCTCTGTTCAATGTTTTATGATTTTACATATACATTTAGGCCAGTATCATGTTGCAAAGTACCTGCAAATGAATTCAGAACCTGCATTCTTTCCTTGCCTTGCAGAGACCTTGCGGTCTCTGTACTCATAAAAGGTCCAGTGGTCAACGCCCCAAGCAATCTGATAAGGTGGCTATTCTCATCCTGCAGAATTCATGCTTAGAATTTTGATGAAGCCGAACTGTTCTCAAACAATGTTTACCCATCATTTTGACAAGATCACCCAACTGGAATGGACAGAGCTCTTGGGCCCCTTTGACAACAGACTTAATGGTCTTGCTCCTGGTACATTCTGCCTCCAACAGTCCATTGTATAAATGCAGTCAGAGGAACCCTCCAGCATAGGTGAGACCATGGCTTTCCTCCACACAGTGTACTAAAGGTTTCCTGCCTCACAGCACTGGGTGACCCAAGGAAACAATAACCCAAGAAGGAACAGAAAATAGACTACCTGATGAAGAAGTTCAGTGGAAAAAATGCAGAGAATAAAGCTTTGAATTATGGCTAGTACTTGTCATCTGTGTCTTTAATAACTGTAAAGTTTCTGAATTTGATATACATTAGTTTGGAAAAACCTAAATGCTGACATACGAGATTTCACTCATATTTTAGTATTGAGAAGCGTGTTTGGGTATAAGAATCCCAAACGTACACCTTCTGTTGTTTTCCATTTGTTGTTCCCATTAACTGATTACTGTTTTACCCCCAAAGGTGGCCCCTCTGCATTTTTTTTACCTATTCCTGGACCTGCCCCCTCCTTCAGGTCATTCTAGCAGGTGCTCTCCTTCAAGTGCCTCAGGACCTTGGCACTTGCAGGTGCTTTTCCCTCAGACATGGCTCATTCCCTCTCTTCTTCCCGAGGGCTCTGTTCAAATATCATGTTACCTTAGCTGACTATTTTATATATAAAATACCATCTCTCCTTTTACCCTTTTCACCCTTGTTCTGCTTTATAGTTCTTTATGGTTCTCCATATTCTTTCTCCCCTCACTAGAGGTGAACTTCAGCAAGGCAGAGACTTTGCTTGTTGTGTTTACTGCTGAATCTCATGCCCCTAGAAGTGTGTGGAACAAAAGTGTCACCAAATAAGGATCTGTTGCGTGGATAAACATGAAGAAATGAGTGAAGCATTTTCAGGTCTCATTTGAACATGCACTTGGATACTTCCACAGAGTCCCAACCTCAGCCCAAACCCCGCCATTTTACAAGAACCTGAGACTAAATGTAAAAATAAACCCAAGGAATGAGAAACAGGCGGGTTGGGGAGTAGGTCCAGTGAGACCCGGAGTAAGAGACTGCTCATGAACCTCTCAGCTATTAGAACTCGATGTGTCTCCAGCTGGTCTAGCTTCAAGAACTCTGACTGACTTTTCC
Source organism: Paguma larvata (assembly GCA_030068075.1). Classification (NCBI taxonomy): domain Eukaryota; kingdom Metazoa; phylum Chordata; class Mammalia; order Carnivora; family Viverridae; genus Paguma; species Paguma larvata. The sequence goes on from CM057826.1 coordinate 8,359,285, forward strand.
TTGGGGTGGACAAAGCCCAGAGACAACAGGTCAAGGTCACTGGGGAATCTGTTACCCCTACCCCCCAATATGATTGCTCTAACTCATCTTGAACATGTTCTAGCTTCAATGGACAAGCATTTTAAAACCACTACATTTCAAACCTGGAATGGACCACTGAGTCAACCACCCTCCTCCTAAACAAGGAGATGACAGAGTGACATTTTGAAAAATTCAACTGTTTGCACTCAAGGATTGGGAAAATTAGTTTTCAAGAAATAATTTTAGATTTGAAGGAAATAGGGACCAAGACATTGCTTCTAAGAGACATTGTGTAGCAACCACGTACATTCCAGGTAAAGCTTAAAAATTTCACAATAAACTGTGTTATCATTAAAAGGTAATATTAGTATCACTGTTTCTTTGTTCTCTGATACCCAGGTGATATTGAGCCCTGTGGTCTGAACTGAACTAACAGAAGGTAGGAGGTAATGGACACCTCAGGTGGCACCCAGGCCCTGGTGGCATCTCAGTCTGTCTGGGCTGCTCTAACAGTGCCATGGACTGGGCGGCTTATAAGCAACAGACTTCTTTCTCACAGTTCTGGAGGCTGGACATCTGAGATCATGGTGCCAAATTCCGTGACAATCTTTTCCAGGTCACAGACTTCTCATTGTATCCTCACATGGTGGGAAGGGGTAAAGGATCCCGCTGGGTCTCTTGTAAGAGCCCTGAGGACACCATGAAGGCTCCACCTCCATGAACCCCTCCCAAGGGCCTCACCTCCAAATGTCATCGCATTGGGAATTAAACGTTCGACATAAGAATTTGGCGGAGGAGGGACGAAAGCATTCAGATCAGAGCATGGGCTTTCAAGACCTCCACAGGGGATCACTGACATTTAGCCTTGCTGACGAATAAATGCCCCTCTTTCTCACTGTAATCCAGGGATCTCTAAACTCACTCCTGCAAGTTGTGTGTGCCCACTCCAACTAGAGAGCGTATTTCCTGGCCCAGAGCAAAGAGCTGAGGATGAGACGGATCACACGTGCAATTTTAAAGTCAAGGTTATTTATACCTCACTTTCAATGACCTCTCAGGCCGAAGACGCAGGTGATCTTTCAGGCGAGGCCTGGCATCTTGGCATTAACTTTGGATTTGATCTACCGAAAAGCACTCATATCTGCCAGACATTGTTTCTCAACTCGAGTCCTGGCCTTGGTCTCTCCTGGCGTCCCTTTCTTTACTGCACATTTCCTGGGGTGGCGGTGGATGCTTGGTCACCATTTGTGACCTCGGACTTCAGTCTTAGCATATCCTAGTGCACTTATTAAAGAAATATTCTACTTACTTTTTTTTTCTTCAGAATAATAAGCTGGATTGAAATAGGTTATAATGAGAAAAAAATGTCAACACAAACACCGAAGCAGAAAAATTAGAAAAAAAGTAAAGTCACAAATATAAATGGGACATAAGCTCCATTTCTGGGGTCTCGGAAAGTACCTGACTTTTATGCTATGCGCTGTGTAGTTTGATTAAAGATGTCAACAAAGAAAAGAGTTGCTACTATTTCAGTCTGTATGTTTCTTAACTTTGGTCTACGGCAAAGAAACGGCCAAAGGGTAAAGAAACAAAAGGACGACAAAATTGACCACCCAGAAACTGCCTCTGGCCCATGCGGACTTTGCATGGATGGCTTTTCTCCCTGCGTTGGCATACTCCTCAGCCCTGATACCCAGTGCCGACTATCCATCAATCTTAGTCCTACATTTAAAACTCATTAAAAATCTGTTTGCCATTCTTCTCAGAGATTAATCGCACAAGTCCAACATAATAGCTTTTCCAATTTAAGTGCTCCCGCTCCAACATTTCATTTCAAGTGTACTGCAATTATTGTATTGCTTCTGGCCAAGTTAGAAAATGTATTCAAATAATAATCCTATTTTTGGTATATGGTACAGTGTTAAGGCTATTTCTCATGTTAATTATGCACAAAACTTGAAAATGTGCTTATAAGTGTCTTATTTCAGTAGACATTCTGTTTGTCTACTACCAATCCGTTTGTCCATCCATCCACCCACCCACCCACCCATTCGTCCATCGATCTAACCATCTCTTAAATTGTGCAGTCAATACCCACACATCCATAAGGAGAACTAATTATTTTTTCTTTGGGTGTTTTGGCTTTTTGTAAAACCATTTTCCCATCTTTCACTTGTGTTTTTAATAAAAAAAAATTATGCCAGAGTTCTCATGTTTATAAACCTATGCATAAAGGAAACTTGGTTCCCAGTTATGTGTTTTGAGGAATCACTTGCGGTGACTCCATCCTAGCAGAGTAATAAGAGACACAAATGTCATCATTTTCCACTTTCTCAACTTTTGACTGACTCACTGCCAGAATTCAGTTAGAGTACAACCCTCTTGCCATAGTTGTACCAGATCCCCCCAAAAGCATAAGTGGATGTGTTTTCAATATATGTATATATACACACCTTCAATAAAAGGGTACATATTTATATTATATATCTATATATCTAATACAATATAAATATATATAGATACAGATATATACTATATATACCCTCATTTTCTTTGTCATGCAAAAAGCAAACCCTGACTCAATTTCTTTATTATTATCATTATTACTAATATCATTATTATTAACGCGTTAGAAAGCAGAGGAGGAAGGTGTTTATGAACTAGAGGTTTGGCTGCTAAGCTTTGGCAGCTGGAAAAGTGATTTTATTTATAAATGAGACAGAAGGATTTTTGGTTTTCTTTTCCATTCTCAACTGATCAGTGAGGCAGCCTCTATAGAGACTGGAAAAATGTGTTCATTTAGAAACAGTTTTAATTAGTTATGTTGATTTCACTTTTGTTAGCTAGTGGTGACTAAGACCTAAAATCCACTTCTGAGATTAGAGATTATATCTAAGTGATATGATTAAAAAACTAAATGGTAAACACACTGGATATTTCCTTCACCAGATATTTATTGATTCTCTACAAGTGCCTAGGACCCTTTAGGTACATTTAGGGAAATTCAGTAGTTAGTCAAACAGACAACTATTCTTACTTCTGTAGTTGAGAGAGGAAGATATTACATGGAATGAATAAGCAAATGTATAGTATGTTGGAAGGTGATATAAAGGAAACAGGGATACATAGTGTGAAGCGTTCAGTTCTAAATTAAGTACTGAGACGTCTTCGCCAACCCGGTGATAAGCGGGAGCAGGTGATGAGATATGGGAAGAGTCCCGGGCAGAGGAAAGAGCATTTTTCAATGTCCCCCAGGGAAACCAGCACCCTGAAGGCTGTATTCCACCAACCCAGGGAGCGGCTGTGCATCAGATCAACTCAGTTATGACAGGGACTTTGACATTTATTCCGAGTATCCTGAGAGGCAGGAAGTACTTGAACTAGAGAGGGAAAATAACTGACGTAAGCTTTTAAAGATCACACTGACTCTTGTGTTGAGAATGGACTCTTGAGGAGCTGAAGCTGGGAGGCCAGTCATGGGGCAAAGGCGACTATTCAGGGGTGACAGGGAAGTGCACTAGTTAGATAAGGAGGTGAGGAGAAGCGAATGATCCTGGCTAGATCATGAAGGTAAGGTGACAGTATTGATTTCTGGGTAGGATATGCGGTTCAAGAGAGAAAAAGAATCGAGATTGACTTGCGTACTTTATTAACTAAACTCTACAAATATTCAACTATGGTTTTGATACATGTGTTCAGTCATTGTGGCCATGTTTACTATAAATACCTAACAACGTGAAAGAGGAAGCACCTTGTTCAGTCAGTTACCTTGAGTACAGGTAGAGGTCCCCAAATGATTTCTCCTTGTGCGCCTTGTTTCTCCTAATCGAAAGGATATTTCTCTCTTCTTCCCCTATCCCACTTTTCTCTTTAGACTTCATGCTCATCACAACTGTTTTTTTGTATTCTAGAAGACACATTTTTCTTAAATGATCTGTTAAGAATGACTGAAAACATTTTATATTTTCACAAAATTACTGTTCACGTTGTTATTAATGTGCATAACTTTTCCAATTAAGTATATTAAAATATTTTCCAAAAACTCTCTGTCTTTCTCTATGTATACTCATTCAGAGTTTTTCTTGGAATAATACAAAATATCCTAAACTAGAAACTAGACTGTTCTTCTTTTTTTTTTTTTTGCATTCTCTTACTTTCACAGTTAATGGCTCGCTCTCAATTACTGTTGATGAATATGCATGTTTTAACAAACGGTAAAAATCTGAAACATAATAAATGCAGCAACCGTGCACCTGGGCATTCTCACATGATCCGTGTCCTGATTTTGAAATGAAAGGACTAGGCGGACAAACAAAAGGGAGACAGCTTTCCCGTCACCTTTATTTTTGCCAAACTGACTCGAATGACGATCACTTCTGACTGCGCGGTTCCCAATCTGTAATTATTTCAGCAGCAGGTCCTGAAAAACTCACAGTTATCATACAACATCTGTTTTTCCTTCCAAAATGGTCCAGGCCCTAAAAATATTAAAACCAATTGAGGTGATTAAATAAATTTAGCAGGCTGGTCCAGTTTAGCCTTTCCAAAAATACTGGCAAGAAGATGACCGCATCCATCTGGAGTTTTTTATTACTCCTCGGAATTGCGTTATCAAAATGTGGGTGCTGCCGCAGTCCATGGGGGCTTATTCATGCAGAGTGCTGTCAAAGACACTAGTCCCCTTCAACGCGCAGGTACAGATGGCATTTCTGGAAAAGCTTCTCCAATGGCAGACTTTATGGAAGCAGATGAGAGGTGCAAATAAAAGTGGACTTTATGGAACTTTTACTTTCCAATTTAAAAAAGATTAAATAATTTTTAAAAAGAGACTGCTCTCTCCTATAACTATTCACCTGAAAGGTAGTTCACTCAGAGGAGTTACTACTGCTGAGTTCCGGACGTTTTTCTCAGGATCTTGAAACTCATCTGCCAGTCTGCTAACGAGTGCCTTCAGAACTATCATCTTTGGAAAAAAAACAAATTGAAGAAAATATGGGAAAACACACTAGGCAGTGTAGAATCCCAAATTCTATGAACAAATCAACACTAGGTTACGACACATCACATTCTAAGGAAAGTCTACAGACTCAAGTGTAAAAAATTACTAAGAGCAATAAAAAAAAAGTTCAATCCTCTTCCTTTTCCAAAGTTTTGAATCTTGTCAACTACCCCCTACCATTCTAACTTGAAGTACTTCAAAACAAAATCATGCCTCTGAAAATGACAATAAAAAATTACTCGCTGATGAGAATACTTATCCCCAGACTCCTGAGATACTTAGATGACAGCATCTCCAAGGCCCCGGTTAGCAGTGGTTCTGTAACACCATTAGTAAGAAAGTTACTGATGCCTTCTCATCTACTTGCCCTCTCTCCTACCACCCAATCGATTCCTTGTGACAAGCTCATTTTGGGGGGAATGATGTTCTGCGGGTTCAGGTTCCCACACGTGTATGTACGGCAGCAGCAATGTTATACAGGTAGAATTTACAGCGAAGGAGAATGGTGCTGTGTCAGTCTTTCCAGGGAACCAGGTATCCTGAGTGTGGTCTAGAATCAGGGGTTGGACACAGCAAAAGAACATAACCCAGGGCTGGGTCCTGCTGCCCAGTCCTAAGAGTGTTTATTGCTCACAAGGATACTCACGGATGCCATGCAAGGAGCACAGGTGGAAGCCGATCCATAAGGCTGGTGCCCACAACATGGCAGGAAAGCCGCTACGTGTCCAAGATGTGCAGGAAGTGTCCATGGAGCCAGCACAGGCTGTGAACTCCATCAAGAGAGAGAAGAGAGCAAGGCTCTCCCAGGCTTGTCTGCCCCTACTCTAGACACGACAGGCCATCTCTATCATGTTACCTCCCTTCCTCCCCCACCTTCCTCTTTCTAAGTGGTTTCTGCTTGGCTTGGTTTTATTTGGAATGAGCTGGCTCCAAGATGTCTCTCTCTTTCCTCCATGTTGGTGCTTGTCTTAGTACTTGTCCAAGGTCCTGACACCTGTGATGTCTCTGGGATGAGTGGGCATTGTGCCAGGCTGGCAATTTTGTCATGCCTGATCCTGCCCCGAATATCCATGCGCAGAAAAAAATGTCTTAACATGTTCTGGCTCTGCATTATATACATAAAAAAGTAAGTAAGTAGACTAAATGAACAAGGACTGTTTTACTAGATTTTTAAAAAATGTGTTTGGGCTCCTGGTAATATCTTTTTACTTACAGAATTACTAATGTCATTGGAGCAGTAATTATTGGGGATTTAATCTTAGTACTAAGGGCAGAGATCCCTAAAATGGATTCTGACCATCAGCTCTATTATGTAACTAACATTTCATTTGTTTAGACATGCAGAAATATTTAAACTTTTAATAAGTGTCTTTAAACATACATCTAACACATACATAGTACTTTAATGAGGCATAAAGAGAGTAAGTACTACCTGCTCTTAAATTTAGTTTATAAAAAGAGTAGGAGTACATGTTAACTTTTAGTGATAATGTGCTATTCTTCCTCTTTTAATTAAAGCATGTTAGTTTCTCCTTCTTTTATTACTTCAAATTAGAGAATTAAAAATGTCTTAGTGTAAAATGCCAAGCTGGAATCATTATCTTAATCAACACCAAGAAATGGCAATTGAATGAGGGAGTGAGACTCACGGCAGAGCTAACAAAAGAAAACTGTAGTTCTGTGGTATTTCCAGGGTACCAAGTATCCTGGGATAAAAGTGGCGCCCAGTCCACAAAAGAAGGAATACATGATCCTTTGGAATCACTGTTCCCAAGTGTCAATCAGATCTTCCAGCCAATGGAGATAAAGGTGAGAGAAGAAAAGTGATTTTTCACTGTATGATCATAAAATGGAAACTCATTAAAATGAATGGTAAGTCCACTTATGACACTTCGGGTTTACGAAGAGGGATTTTACAGGTGCTGGCAAGCATGCAGTGAAAAGGTAACCCTTATACATTGTTGGTGGGACTGTAAGTTGGTCCAACCACTACGGAAAACAGTATGGACGTTTCTCACAAAATTCAAAATAGATCTACCATATGATCCAGCAATCCCACTCCAGGGTAAATACCCAGAGGAAATGAAAACAGGATTCTGACAAGACCTCTGCCTTCCTATGTTTACCATAATATTATGTCATATTAACCGAAGTATGGAAACAACCCAAATGCCCATCAATGGATGAATGGATAGAGAAGATGTGGTACATATGCAGAACGGAGTATTAGTCAGTTTTGAGAAAGGAGGATATCCTTCCAATTGGGACAACATGCAGCGACCTTGAGCACACTGTGCTAAGCAAGGAAAGTGGGGCAGAGAATATGTGGAATCTATAAAACCTGTAAAAAACAGAAATGGTCATTTTACCAGGGAATGAGGGGCAGAGGGTAAGAGTGATGGTGTTTAAGGCACAGGCTTGTAACACGTAGTGAATAATCATGGAGATCTAATGCACAGTATAATGAACATAGACAATAACTGTACTATAACGGCAAAATGTGACAAATATCCCTACATGGGCACTCGTGTTACAATATATAAATGTACCAAAGTAACATGCTGTACACTAACACACTGTATACTTTAAACTTACAAAATGTTACATGTCAAATTTATTCAATAAAAAATAAATAAATAAGGGGATTAAATAAGGGGAGGTACTATCAATCAAAACATAACCAGGATAAAAATCTGGGGGAAGGATGAAACCATCTCAATAGTTCCATAGTGTAAACCACAGGAAGCAGTGACCAGCCAAAAGAATAGCGAGTTTTCAGGTAAGTGTCTAGACATCGTTTCCAAGTCTGTCACGCCCTTAACCACCATTCTGAAATGTCTAATGAGTATATCGTCAATACTGGGGTTACTCAAACATTCTCATGAGACTTTATTTTTAGTGACTATACTTGCTCATTTCTAGAAATTCTATTTGGTCCTCTTGCAATTTTTATGCTTTCTTATTTTATTGTTTCTTTTAGTTTGCTCTAGTAACTCAAATTCCTGGACTGCTAACCATTCTGTTTGTTGAAAACCCTGACTCCTTCACGGTGATTCATTTGTCTTGTCGCTTGACATTTTTAACTCTGAGCTCATGTTCAGCAGTGTTTTCTCTTTTTGTCCTGTGGGATTTTTGCATGATCTGCTTTGTGGAAGGGCCCTCCAGAGAAGTGTTACATTCGCCCCTGCTGGCGCCGAAGGGCTTCTGGACAAATTCTTTGGTTTAATCTTTTTGTTAGAGCTTCTGCATGGCACCCAGGGTGCAAATTCAGATGCTACCTTCAAACAGGTCTAGAATTGGTGATTCTCAAGGGGGAGGGTTTCCCCCACCCAAGTCCCCTGAGTGGGAAGGCTGCCCTCTTGATCCCAAGCCAGTGGTCAGAGAGTTTCTAGCTCATTCCACAGATGGGGCTGGACATTGAGTCTCTAGGCATTGTGTAGAGAGATGGCCCAGCTCCCTCTTCGTCCAGCCTAAAATTGCATCCTTCTCTCTGGGTGGGTATCTTAGTCTGTCCAGACTTTTATAACAAAGTATTGTAGACTGGGTGACTTATAAAAAAATATTTCTCACAGTCCTGGACGCTGGGAAGTCTGAGATGAGGATGTCAGCATGGCTGGATTCTGGTGAGAACCCTCACAGTTTGCAGACTGCCACCTCCTCATTGTCTCCTCATGAGGGAGCTCTGTGGGGTCTCTTTTATAAGAGCACTAGGCCATTCATAGGGCCCCACTCTCATGACCTAATCACCTCCCAGAGACCCCCACCTCCAAATACCCCTACATTGGGGATTAGGTTTCAACATACTAATTTGGAGTGGGGGGCACACACATTAGCCTAGAGCAATGGGCTTTTAGTATCTGGTCCTCTTCCCTCTCAGTTTATATCTGGATCTTAAACTCAGAGCCTTGATTTTAAGTTCCAATGGCTTTGATTTCTCCATTTCTGGTGCCTGGAGATATCCCTTGCTTTCTTTGGAGATAAGCCATGGATTAAATTTTTGCGTCATTTTTATTGATGATTTCTAAGAGTTTCTAGTATGCAGAAAGAAGGCCAGTCGACATCAGCTCAGTCAGCCATGTTGTTAGGAGTTGGATAAATCGATATGGAAGCAAGCACACTAAACCCAGGATCCTCTTAATTCACTTTCAGCACAGAAAGGTGTAAAGCCGCCACATTTATTGAAGCAACAGGGGACTAAAAACCTGGATGCATTTTCAGAGAAGTCAATCAATCAACTGACACTGCTGGTTACAAACGGAAATCATCGCATCACAGTGGCTGACAAAAGGGAGCTCTTAGTATTGTCTGTTTGAGACCAGAAAACCCACAGCTACATAGTGAAGTCCAGTTCCATGATATTTTCTCTAACTCTACAGAAGTCCAGGCATGACTTCCTCACCAGATTGTTTCTTGGTATTGTAAACACTTCCTTAGACCATTTTCTTCCCTTTCGTAAACTTTCTCCAACATTCCATTTTCCATTTAAAAACCATGAGGATAGACTTTCCCCTCCAGTCCACCCCACTTGAATCAGAGATTAATTGCTATTAATTCCAATGCTTTATTGCTTTACCTCCTGCTTCCTACTCGTTCTCACTGCTGTTACCTTGGTTCAGGCACTCAGCTTTATCTCGACTAGCTTTCTAAAGTCACCGCCCTGATCTACTGCTCCTCCTGCACACGAGCCTTCAGAGGCCTTCTAGAATTCATATTTTATGACTCAATCCTTCAGTGCCTCACCAAATCGAATATATTCCAAAATCGAAATATATTCTCACTTGCTTAGTACAGTGTATAATAATTCTGTGCCCTATTCCAAACTTGCTTCCACTAATTTGTTAGACTACATAGTTTAGAATAGTTTTAACTTTACAGAAAAACTAAGAAAATAGTATAGACAATGTCCATACACCCCACGTTCAGTTTTTTCCCCTTTGTAGACATTTTACACCAGTAGGGCATATTTGTCACAATTATTAAACCAATATTGGTACAGTGCCACTAACTAAGGGTCATAGTTTTATTAAGATCTCCTTAGCTTTTATCTAATGCCTTTTTCTGCCCCAGAAACCTATCCACTAGGACTCTGCAATTAGTTGTCACATCTCCTTAAGTTCCTCTTGGGCGGTTTCTCAGACCTTTCTTTGTCTTTGACGACTTTGACAGTTTTCATGAGTGGTAGTCATGTATTTTATAGAACGTCCCATTATTAGGATTTGTCTCACTTTTCTCTCATCCTAAGACTGGGATGATGGGTCTAGAGAGGAAGATCACAGAGATAAAGTGGCAAGTTCATCATGTCATAACGAGGGAGCCCACATGACCTAGCACTGTTAATGTAGAACTCAACCATCTGGCTGTGGTAGTGTTTATTCAGTCTTCCCCTTTTTCAGGACTCATGCACCGACTTCTATAGCTCACACGTTGGTTCGCAGCACACACTTAAGAAAGCTTTCTGCGAGGTCTCTTTTTTGTTCAATTTTATGTTATTATTTTGTCCCTTCCTCCTCTATTCCTACACACCTCCCTGCCACAACCAACCCCCCCACACTCTTTCTAATACATTAAGTATGTAACCATCCTATGCATCTTCTCTGTGTTTATTAGATAAAAGGTGGTATTGTTGCATGTACACTTTTAAAAACACATGCATGCTATAATGTCCTTTAAAAAATAAAGCTTTTTAAAAAAACATTATGTTTTGAGAACATTACTTCTAACTGCTTCTTAATAGCCCTTTGGGCACATCACCCGTATTTTCTTTCATTCATGGCTCCAATACTGGAGACTAGAATGCTTCCAGCTACTGAGTCCACACCAACTGCTGGAGTTAATGCCTGGGATGACTCTTTTTATGGTTTCCTAGGGCAGGGATTTCTCCCTCGCACAGAACCACGGCTGGGCAGGCGAAGACCTGGCCCCAGAGTAGCTGCCCCTGTTTCCACGGGCTGTGACTACCTCCTTGCCCACATCCTTGCCAGGATTTAATATTATTTGACTTTGGAATAATCTCCAGGTTGATAGTTATAAAGAGGCATATCCTTCTTGCCTTAATTTTCATTTTTGATTATTAGTGTATTAGAGTTCTCTTACCCCATGGCCATAAAATCACATAAAACCAACCACAACAATTAGTAAGATCTAACTTATTTTATAGGTCTTGGCATACATTTTCCTCCTGCTGTGAATAGTCTAATCTTATCCTTTGCCCATTTTTATTTTGGGCTGTGTGTGTGTGTGTGTGTGTGTGTGTGTGTGTGTGTGTGTGTTGCCCTTCTAGTGGATGTACAAAACTTCTTTGTGGACTCTTTCCATCTGTTTCACATGTTGCAATTACTTTATCCCAGCTTTCACCTTTGTTTATGAAGTCCTTTCTCAAACCAGTAATCTTTTATTTTGATGTAGTCAAATACATCAAATTCTCTACTTACCCTTTGGCCTTTGGGTGTCTTGTTTAAGATATACTTATCTTCTGGGGCGCCTGGATGGCCCAGTCAGTTAAGCGTCCAACTTCGGCTCAGGTCATGATCTCATGGTTTGTGGATTTGAGCCCCACGTTGGGCTCTGTGCTGACAGCTCGAGCCTGGAGGCTGCTTTGGATTCTGTGTCTCCCTCTCTCTCTGCCCCTCCCCAACTCATGTTCGCTTTCTTTCTCTCTCTCTCTTTCTCTCTCTCTGTCTCACACACACACACACACGCACACACACACACAAAATGAATAAACATTAAAGAAATACGTATCTTCTTCATGGTCACCAATATACTATTCTAGATTATAAAATTATAGGATTTGATATGGCGATGAAACTAGTTTTTCTCCATGTAGTGAGCCAATTTTCAACATGACGTACTACACTACTCATTTTCTAGCCTGTGACTTATAATGCTGAGATCACCAAACACACAGTTCCTTTAAGAATCCAGGTCTGATATCAAATACTAGTTTGTTGGGTTATCTGTCTAGTCACTCATGAATATTCACCATACTCTATGCAGATCCTAATAAAAAAAAAACCATCATTATATAAGTTATAGTTAGATGGGCTTATGTTTTTCCCTTAACCTTGTATCCATACTTTACTGGTCTTTCAAGACCAACCTCTCTGCGGAGTCTTCTCGTTGCACCTTTTAATTGTTTAATTCACTGCAAGTTCAAGCACCCTGCCTCCCAGCAACGCTGAACCCAGAAAAGCCTGAGAAGCAGAGAGAAAAAGACAAGCAAGGATTCTGAGCTTAGACATCTGACCTAAATCTTTAGCACTGACTCACTGCATGACCGCTGGCAGGTTACATCAGAGTTATGGTTTCCTTCTCTTATAGGGCAAAATAAAACAAGAGAATTGCCTAATATTTTTTGCACACTTTCCATGTAGTATTAGGAAGTAGACACGATTATTATCTTCATTTTACAGACCAAGTTGGAAGCTTGTCCAAATATGCATAGCTAAGAAGTGGGAGAGTAGGAATTTGATCCCAAGATGTCTACACATGAAACCCGTACTCCTAGTATTATGCTATATTCCCTTGTTAGGACTATGGGGAGAAAGGAGGTAAGCTTATGTGGTGTCTACTTCAATGATCAGGAATTATTATTTGCCCAACTCCTGTATATGGACTAGAAAATAACACATCTCCCAGCCTCAGCTTGAATTCCCCCAAATGCTCAACTAGTAGAGCAGAACCAAGCTTTGACCCACAATTGGGTTGATTTTTTTTTTTTTTATAATTTCAATGCATTTCTTTTTTTTTTTAATTTTTTTTATTTTATATTTGAGAGAGAGAAAGAGACAGAGCACAAGCAGGGGAGGGGCAGACAGAGAGGGAGACACAGAATCCAAAGCAGGCTCCAGGCCCCGAGCTGTCAGCATTGAGCCTGATGCGGGACTCGAACTCACGAACCGTGAGATCATGACCTGAGCCAAAGTCGGACGCTCAACCGACTGAGCCACCCAGGCACCCTCAATGCATTTCTTAATGTTTAATTTAGTTTTCTATTTTCTTTTTTAACATTTTAATATATATTTTCTAAACTAAGAAAAGAAATTAAATACATTGGAATGCTTTTCTACTGCCTAAAAGAGTTTCTTCCATTTTTTTTTTCCTTTAGGGAGAAACTGATTATACGCAGAATATATCAGTTCCTACTGTCTTTAAAACACAGTTAGTGATGTTATCAATGTCTGTAAATAACATATTCCAGGAAGAGAATATTGCTTTTGATAAAGGTATTTACCGACGGTAAATGCTAACCAAATCGAGACTACAGGCTACTAATTAGGGTGTCCCTCTCTATCTGACAGACACGTATTGACTGTGACTTTTAAAAACTCAGACAGTTCATTCTATAAAGGCCAAAAACTGGTCCATTAAATATCATGCCAAAATCATTCTGAGAAAAATTGAGATGGGAACTTCCTGTCATTGTAAAGACTTAATTTCCAAATAGGAGTTACCGATGCCAGAAATAAGAAATATCACTGTCAAGAAGAATAGGAATTGGGTTTAATATAGAATTAATTCCAAAGTAAAGCCACAAGATACTGGCATTTGGTACTATTTAAATATTAAAATTGTTAAGATGAACAAGTCTATATGCCCAGTTCCATTTTGTCCATAATACAGTCTGGGAAAGGCACCTGTATTCTTGTTAGCATGCGCAGAACAATTCAGCCTTTAATATATTTGCAGAGGCAGACATTGTAATATCCAAAGATATCCCTAGAACCGGTTTAATTTCTTGCCCTTAAAATTAAGAGCAGAAGAAGCAAAACGTGTCACTGTGTGAGGCTCTCCTTTTACATAAGTACTTATTCATCCTCGTTTTTTAGGGTAGATTTTCATTTAATCCTTATGATTGTTGGAAAACATTGAACCTAACAGCACCCTTACTAACATGTTAATTCTTACTTTACAATAGCTGGGATAATCAGCAGTATCTTTCAATAGAATTATCTCATGCTTTGCCATTGCTTTGTATAACGTTCTTGGCACTAGTATCACACAATTCTAATTATTTTAGCTTTTTGCTTTTATAAATGAAGAGAAATTTTACCTCTCATTACTCTTTCCTATTTTTTTAGCTTTATGCATTCATTTTTCAGATAAATCTTAGATTAATTTTTCATTCCTACTTTCTTCATTCATCCCTAATGAATTGTCTCTTTAACTGGAATTGTATTAATCTCTAGTGTATTTTGGAAGAAATTACATCTTTTCAGTGTTCATGCATATTACTTTTGTAAATTTCTGCAGTTAGATTCCAAGCATTTTTGGTTGAAATAACTTCCAAGAATGTTACGGTTGGCTACTACTGAATTTGAGATCTTATACTGTTAAATTTTCTAACAGGTTCTTATAGACAGTTAGGGCTGCTATTGATTTTTATATTACAGTCTATTTTCTAATTTGGAAACATGTACAGTGTGAAAGTGTTAGACTGACCAGCAATTATGTTGACATCGAGTTCAGTACAGAGAGTGAAATGGATAAGACCAAAATGTTTCCTAGTCTCAGCGAAGACAAGAGACCTTTACTGATTAAGTTTTAGCACTGTTGCCTATACTCAAAATTTAGTAGCAAGTCAATCTCTTCAGCAGAAAATACAAAACAGATCACCAGAACTCAAGAAGCAAAGTAATAGGATTCATTTTATAGCCAGGTCTTTGGAGTACAGGGCTTAAGAAGAAGGGATGGCAACTGCATTGGTAAAGATTTTGACATTCAACAGAAGCAAGCCAATGGCAGGGGAGGTGGGGAGGAGAGCAAATGCAAAATCAATAAGAAGCAAATGTGACTTGTAGCATCTTCTAGCTCACTCTGGCATTGAATGTTCACATGGTTTATTGTAAGTAATAAGCTTTCCCTAGACCAAGTAATAAAGATATAAGCAACACCTGGCATCCCAAGGGCATGCTATCATTTGAGAAGAGGAAGGGGATACTGAGTTCTGGATGGGGAGGCATTGCTGGTGGCTTCCAGAGCAAAGTAGGGAGCCCAAGCAAGTTTGCTCTCTCTGCCTCGAGAAGGATTCAGTGGTACCCTCAACCACAGGTAGTGGGGGTGTTAAGGGGGGATGTTGGGTGGAGGGGCTGCTGATGGCTTCACCAGCACTCTCAGGGATGCCATTCATACCGAGGGACAGTTAAAAACCTGTCCTGGAACACAGCGGAGAGGACACAGGAGGTATCTACACAGTCAATATACTGTGAGAAGACCAGTGACTGGATCAAGGACCAAAGACAAAGTCAGCAAGGACATTTGAGAATAAAAGGACAAGGTCTGAGACTGGAGTATTTCAGAAGAGTCTCTGTGGGACCTACTGCATTCCAGTGGTCATGCTGGTGCAAAGTAGTTGTGTTGGTCCTACCTAGCAGTGACAAGTTTGAACATACTCCTGATCCCCATAGATTTTTAAGCTCCAGCATGCACCTGTAACTAAGTCAGACTGCAGTTAAAGAGCCCTTTTTTCTGTAGGTAAGCAGCTAATAAGAGTGTTAAGAGAAGCATCCGTGCTGGTTGGAATAGAGAGAACATGAGAACATGAATGAGGCATGCATATATGACCATTTGGTTTAAACTGAGATTTGTCTATAGAAAAACTCTGAACCTTTGTAATCTTTCTGAACACATGAAATTAGAACAAGAACAACAATCCAGCATGGTTTATACAGTTAAGATTTCAATGCTGTTTAGATAATTATTATTTACTCAATAAGTCAATTAATTATTAGCCCCTACTCCATGCCCTGGACAAAGTATTGTGTCTTCCTCTTCCATCTCACCCAAATAAGCTAGATTTCCCAACGATGTTCCAATCCATTAGGAAGAACATAAAAGGACTTACACATTAAATTCAAAAATTTTATAGCAATGAGAATCAAGTTTCAAAAATGATACTAGGAGGGTCCAGAAAGAAGAGAGTTGCTTGGATGTTACAGACTGAATGCTTGTGTCCATCCCATAAATCACATTGAACCTCCTCCCTGCAAACCCAAAGAGGACTCTCACCAGAATTAGACCATCCTGATAGCCTGATCTTGGACCTGGAGCCTCCAGAGCTGGGAGAAAGAAATTTCTGTTGTTTATAAGCCACACTGAGTCTATGGTGTTTTGTTATTGCAACCCAAACTGAATAAGACAGAAATTGGTGAAGAGGTTGAGAATCAAAAAAGCACCTTGGAGTAGGTAGTGGTTGACCTTGGCCTTGGACACTGGATAGCTTTCAAAAGACAAGTTAGAGGTTTTCCTGGAGGGCAAACCTGAAACAGGGTACCAACATAGAAAGTGCCCTGGCATATGTCTGCTCAAAAATCATGCTTGGTGTGAAGCATCGCTATGAATATTGGATGGAAAAAATAACTTTTTTCTTGTGAAATATCTTTGAAGACCATGATAACTGCAATTTCTCGGTCTTAAAGTCATTATATGTGTTCAAACTGAGCCCCTTAGATTGAGTCCTGCTAGTTCAACAAGTTGCCTGTGGCTGTTTCCCAGGTCCTGTCCTCATTATTACAAATTACCTTCCATAGTTCCCTTGAAGTGTCCTCAAACGCCTGCATGTGCACACCTGTCTCTCCCCAGCTCCACAGGCTAGAGCTATACTTCTGTGCCAATTTGCTGCCACCCATTTTTGCATTTGCCCAGCAAAGCTGAGGTGTGATTAACAAAGATGTGCTGCCTCCACAGGGAGAATTTTCTGAACCACCAAGCAGACTCCTATGGAAAGTATTTAAAGCAGAGTTTATAAATTATGCAAATCTCAGGTATTACCACCACTCTCCCTTCACACTACAAATAAGCCAATATACCTCGTGAGCTTTGTCTCACACACGTAGCCTGGATATTGGCAGAAAATAAGGACTTAGGATTGACACCACTTGTTATTTGTTTTTGTTTTTGTTTTTGGTCCTATAAGACCTAGGGGCTAAATGACCTATCAAAGCTTGCTCAAGAAACCATATTGCCAGAAATTAAATTTACTTAAGGAGCTGAATGCCTAATTCTTACTGCCTTCTTTCTACCCTAGAACCTAAAAGTGAACAATTAATATCATAAAAATGTCCAGCTTGGGTTCAATAGTGTTTATGTGCCTCATTTGGGTGTGAGGATGCTTCGTTAGTTTCTTGCTTTCAGAAATTGAGGAGAAACGCACTTTATATAAAGAGTGAACTCCAATCAAGGCAGAAGGAACATCCACACTTTGATGTGTTAAGACTTCCCAATGCCAGCAAGGCAAACTGAGAGCCTGAGACACAGAAATCTGAGCAGTGGAATTTGCAATATGGCGCAGTCAACCGACATGAGGAGGAAAAGGCCGGCAAGTGAAACCTTTACATTCTTCCGCTTTCTATATTTAAATGCAAGATTGCTTTCGGCGTCTTATGTCCTATATTCACATAAAGGAAAGAAATAGATGGCTTTATGTTGCTCAACTCGGACAGACTCAAACCAGATGATTCAGGAAACTAATTAACTTGGAAAATCCACTTAAGGACTTGTAACTCTATCAATAGTCCTGCATTATTAATGACTTTCCAGAGTTTCAGGATATCTTTAAATTCCCACTTGACCATTCCATGCTCAGATATAATTACCATTAAGAGTTATTACTTGGACAATTTACTGGGTGCCAGACAACATGCCTTGTGAGTAACACGCACCACTGCACGCAAACTTTTCAAGAATAATGCGAGGCAGGTATCATTATTCATGTTTCTCAGGCGAGGCAGTGGAAGGTCCACATGGGTAAGGAAAGTTTAGAGAAGATCCCATTGCCAGGTGGAGGCAAAAACAAGCACAAACACGGCTCATTCCATACCCACCTTAACATATTCAAAACCCCACACTTCCACACACCCAACAAGCTTTCCAATCATGGCTTCTTCCCCCCCAAAATCTTTCTCTGTGAATAATAATCCACCTCCTATCCAGTGTAGGGGATATGCCCAGTGGGTGTTATTTCTGGGTACAGCAAGAGATATATACTAAACTCACGTGGTGGTCACTGTTAGAATTAAATTAATGTATTGCCCAATTTACCTCAGAAATGCAAAGTGCTATATAAATGTAGGGTTTTAACACTGTGTATAGCAAGAAATAAAAAAAAATAATAATAAACAACAGTAGGGCTGTGTACTGTTGAAGTAATAGTTGTGCTGTCACAGTGATTTATATGTTTGTCTCTTCCTGATGGGTAAATTATAACATTGTACAGGAATGGAATGGAATGGGTCTTAGTTAACTCTGAATGGCCCGAAATGAAACTCGCCCCTTTTATATAAGGGTAGTTTAACAAAGACCACTGGGAGAGTCGCATTTAAGAAATGCTGACTAAGGAAATAATTGGTCTTCAGTGATGTTTTTTTTTTCTGACTTGACTGGGGTCAGTTGAACGGCGAGAATGAGTCTGTGTGGAATGACTTTTGTGTGAATTTGGTCTCATGGCTTCACGAGCAGATCTTTTATATCTCATTGTTTCATTTGCAAGTCATGATTTATACTGTAATTATCACGATGATTAACCACTATGCACTCTCAATTCTGCAGGACGTGTTCTCTGAAAGGCAGGTATTGTTCTTGCTGTTTGTGTAGAAATTGGACTACTATAAGAGGATAATCTTAGAGAGGACATACACCTATTTGGAAGGTAGACTCAACCCAAGGAAAAGTGATGACAGTTTGAATACACAGTACCTATCTTAACAATACCAAGTTTATCTTTCCACTATGGTTACAACGGTGTGTGAGAAATTTCTTCTCATTAGGTCATGGGTTTCACTTTTCCTTAGAAAATGTGGATGAGAACAACAACAACAAAAAAAACATTGGTAAGATGAGGAACCACTGGCAATGAACTCGTGCTCTTGTGCTGACTGATTTTTAGGGATTTGAATCAAGCAAATAAATATGACTGATGTCAAATAGTGAGACATTATCTTAAATCATCCAGTTTGGGATGACAGAATAAGCTCAGATTAACTCACTTAACAAAAAATAGGACTGGTGGAAATTAACTTGCTTGTTATTAAGAAGTCTACTAGACTTATTTTCATTACCTGCCCATCCTAGACTCTCACACTAGACTTTCTCGCTCACGCATATGGACAGATATGAACGTGCGTGTGCATAATTCTGTTTTCTTCTCCTTCACAGCAGACTGAGATTTCATTTAAATTTGTCCCACCCTGTTTATCCATTTGTGTCCATTTTATCACGGGTCCTCTGCCTTTGCTGCGCTTGGGGACCTCTGAATTTGATCTCTATTTTACCAAAGCGGTGATCGGAACGCAGCTGATTGAATGTAAAACCCTGCATCTTACCCACGGCTCTGGACTGGCCCGTGTCCCCTGCCCTTTCATGAACTGCTTTCCTTCCCCGGTAAGTACTGTGAAATCTGGCAGGGTGGCACTTAGGAGATGGAGATTGCTGGAGCGGTGGCTTTTCAGCCTCTTAAGCACCGTATCTTTGGAGCACTTTGTCAAAACACATCATACCAGCCACATCTGTTCCTTTATTTGAACCAGAGAAAACAGCTTTTCTTTTAAGATCTTCTTAAATCAGGCACATGGCTGCTGCGTGATTACTTCCCAAAGGTCTACGCCAGTGTTCCCCTTGACAGGCTCAACTTACCACTGGCCCTTGATAATTATGCATTTTATTTGACAGTCCTGTGAAATTTGCACTGGTCTTCAATTACTCTGGCTCCCTGAAAGCAATGGCAGTTATCACCATTGTGATTAATTGTGAACTTGGAACTGCTTAACACACCACTGTGTGTGTTAGATTTCTGCTAAGCTGAACACATGCATGGTTAATTCCAGGGTCAAGAGACGCTGGATGGAAACGCTATTCTCCATGTTCTCTCTCTCTCTCTCTCTCTCTCTTAGAATCTTGCTGTTGTCATCACAAGTTTAACAGTGCTGGCATTTAAAGAACACTGGAGGATCTTCTATTACACTAAACACTGGAACAGGAAACAAACTTGGAATTTTAATTCACCAAGGCAGCTCTGAGCAACCCTGGGCAGGGCAATCATCTTCTCATGGTTTAAGATTTTCACCAGCAAAGTAAAGACCACATTAAGTTTGTGTCTCCTGTGCTATCGTTTCAAGGGGCTGATTATCGAACTTTAATCTCCCACCTGCTACTCCCATGATGTGAGTTAGGTCCTCAGATCACTCCCTTCAGATTCCCAGTATCTTATGTCTAATGCTGATTCAGTTTTAGCTCTTCATTCTGATGGAACTATTGAGACAGGTTTCTGTTAACTCATCCTAAAACACGCCTTCTGTAAGATGCAAAAGTAGGTGTGTATGTGTGTGTATTTATAGATATATGTGTGTGTATATGTATATATTAATATATATTGTAAATATATACTAATATATTGTAAATGTATATTATAAAATTTACAGTATATATTAATATATATCATATATATATTATGTACATAATACATAACAGCATATATAATGGATAAATCATATAAAAAACAACTTGGAAGAGAAGGATTACACAGAGCCCTGTGCAGGTGTGTGGGGTGGGCTGTCTAGGAGACTGGTGGGAGGGGAAGCTGTTGATGGCAGGTGAACGCTCTATGCTGGCAGAAGCCAGACATCCGAGGAAGGTGGGTGACGGACTAGGGCTGTATTCTTTCCAACCAATAGCATGGGACATAGAGGTAGAGACAAGTCAACCGGCAGTGTTATGCTGAGTCACGTTGGAGTCTGAGGAAAAGGAGAGATGTACCCTGTATCCACTCATCAAGACACACTCTCATATTCTGAACTAAGTGGCCAAAGTTAACAGAAGTTCTACAATCAAAAATCATGGCTATAAAGCCCCATGCTGCCTAATTTGCATGCCGTTGACAACCCTCATAAACCTATCAGCGGTGACACGCATGGCTAGCTGTCGAGGACACAACAACGTACAGGTGCACCCTAAACCAGGGTCGTAAAACATGCAACTGCCTGTTTTTTTAATTAAAAATCTCCATATGTTATCGATTGTGGGTTGTTTGCCTTCATTTGATTTTTTGAAATATTGCCTTAAAATAGTATTTGCCTTCATGGTGATTTTCGCCCTGCATCCCTTAAGTATCATGACCTTAGGTAGTTTCCCACCCAGCTTTACCTTGATGCTGGTTGTCAGTCAGAAGCAAGAATATAGTAATAATAAACTAAGAGAACGAAACAGGAATTCTCTGGATGCTCAAACATGTAAAGACTGACTCTTCTCTATGTTTAAAGGTCACGTTTGTGTGGACACATTGGGTTATGAGACGTATTACTTTCTGCAGTCATAGAGAGACAGGCTGCAAAGTCACTGGCTGAGGGAGACCAAAATCAGACAACGGACTCACTGACAGACAGCAGACGATGCAAGCCTCAGAATGCACTGTTTGGGAAGATTTTAATTATGCCATTTCTTTGGGAACTCCTTTGCATAATCTTTCGACTATAAGTGCTAAAGAATAGCACACAGCCTCGAGGGGTGGGGGAGGGCCTGGTCCCCTGCTACTGATCCCCCGGGTCTGAGGAACATGGCTTCATGCCAGTTCAAAAGGCATTATAAAGTCGAACTCTCTCCCATGTCTGAAACCCAGATTTACCCATGAACTTGGTTATGCTCTGGCCTCTAAGGCGCTGTCCTCGATACAGCGGGAGTCAGCAACATGTGGTTTCTCAGCACCCTTCCTCTGCACACGACGGCTTCTCAGTCAGGGGTCTTATCCCCAGTACATTACATCTCTATGGATAGCAGTGTAGGGAGCAAGGCCCCTTGGTGAAATGCACCCTCCCATATACAGCGTTTGAATGATAAAGTATTCTGAGCACTGACACAAGGAATATTTAAGATTCAATGAAGAGGAGTTTTCCCATATGCATTCATTTATTCATTCATTAAACATAAAATAATTGAGTGTCTTTTATGTGTCAGACATGAATCTTGGTCCGGGAATGAAGCAATGAATAAAAGGATCAAAATCCCCTGTCCTCAAGGGGATTTCCCACTAACACTGCAAGTGGGAAAAGACTGTCAATACACAGATACATAAGTAGAGCAGACAGTGAGTCAGACTGAGAAGGGCCAGAGAAGAAAATGAAACAGGGACGGGGAAGGAGGTAGAGATGGCGTGTGGGGTGGGCCAATGTGATTTTAGTTTGGTAGGTCATAAAAAAAAAAATGTCTCACTGAGAAGGTGACATTTGAACAAGGACTTGAAGAAGGTAAGAGAGTTAAGTGGATATCAGGGAGTAGGGGAGAAAGTTCTAGGATACGCGAAGTCTTGATGCTGGAACCTGGGTGGAAGACCGATTATCTGAAGGAGACCCCGATGCTGGAACAAAAAAGGTGGGGTGAGTGAGGGGAAGAGGGATGGAGGGAGGGTCAGGGAGGAGAGAAGAAGAGGTCAGAAGATGGAACCGGGCAGACGGGGAAAGCAGAATTGTGTATGAGGACCCTTTAGGCCATTGGAAGGACATGGACTTTTCTCTGAGATGGGAAACCATGGGAAGATGTTGGTCAGAGGAGTGAAATAGCTTGACTTATATTTATAGGCTCCTCCGGCCGTTAGGAAAATGAGTTTGCTCAGGGACAAAGGTGGAAACAGGTGGAAGACAGGGATGGCTGTCACAAAGGTGGCAGCAGATAAGCAGAAAGAATTATCTGAATTCTGGATAATTTTTGAAGTTAGAGCTAATGGGTCTAATAAATTAAATACTCAATGTGAGGAAAAAGTGAGAGTCAAACACGACACCCACGTTTTCTGTCCTAGCAGCTGGAGATGTGGAATTGCTGTTTTCTGGCCGGGAGAAAATGGTGCAGGAAGAACAGGTTTGGGACAGGTGAGATGGAAATTTCACTTTGGGGGGTGGTGAGTGGGGGGAGGCATAGGAGATATCCAAGGGGCCAGAAGAGTTCGCAGCTTGGAGTTCAAGGAGTGAGGAGTTCAAAAGGAAACTCTGAGCTGTCTGGAGTTCAGTGGAGAAATTGAGCTGGAGATAGATACTTGGCAGTTGGCAGAGAACAGATGGCATTTAAAGTTGGAGTGGACCCAACTGGAAGACGTGTCTCATTGTGCTGTTTGGTGTTTTTAAAAAGAGAATTTGTGTGCCGTTAGATGGAGCATGTAACCCCTGATTTTCCACGCTCGCCATCATGCTTTCGCTTTATAACCTGTCCTATTTCACTCGTGCACGATGCCTGTGGCTCCCCATGAGCTCCCCAAAAGTAAGGATCCTTGCTCTTGATGGTTCAGTGATGCATGTTCTTGGCATGGAGTGAATTCTCAGTAAATTCCTGGCAAAATGAATGCTCTCTCATACAGAAAATAGAAAGTGTTCAACAAAGGTCAAAGGAAAGTCAACTCCTAGGAATTCACTGGAAGATTAGAAAGAGAGGCAGAAAACAGACTCAGAAGAAAGAATGTCCCAGAATGGACTTTTCACTTCCAGGCTGACCCAGGGGAAGGAAAGCTGGATCGTTAACACAAGTGACTCAACGCAGAGGCACGGGGAATGGTAGTTAAACACAGGCACAGAACTAGAGATCCGAATCGGTCCGGGTCAACACGGTGGTACCACCAGCTGGCTCTCCCGAGACATTCTTTCCAGTTGCACCTCAACCACATTCTCCATGTTCTAGTAGCCAACCTGAGCCCCACTCCGTAGTCACAAATGCTCCAAGTTCTTTTGCACCTCCTCGGCTTTGACTGTACTCTTTTCCCTTCACTTCCTCTACTGTTCAACCTGTGAACTCTCACTCAGTATTAGAAGCTGCCACCAAGAGTTGTGTCTCTGTGGCAACATTCCTCCCCCACCCCTGCCCCCCACTCCTGACAAACTACAGAATCTATCACATGGTGTTGTGCAGAGTCGCCATTGGGGCTGGACTGGGGGTTTGGCTCACGTATACCCTAGGCAGGAGTACAGAGCCTATGCGCAACAAGTAAATGTGTGTTGCATTTAATGTAGCACAGAGTCCAGAAAACCAAGAGCTGGCAAATAAGAAAGGATCAGTCTAGAAAACCAAGAGCTGGCAAATAAGAAAGGATCAGTCTTCCACGCAAATGTGCTGTATCTTAAGGGAGCCCACACTTACTCACTGCGAAAGCCAGAATCTATTCTCTGGGGAGAGTAGTCCATGGATCCCTAACATGTCAAGATGATATGTCACCCAAGACCAACGATTTCCTGTCTCATATTTGATTTGGCTTTGTTTTTGAACTTCCATCTTCACGAAGCAATCTTCTGATTATTAATTTAACCTTTCTTACATGACACTGTAAAAAGGATCAGCTTTGATGAAGAATAAATATTCAGTGACAAATATACTCTCTATTTCTAGAAGGCATTTAAGGCCTTTTACCTATAGTTTAAAAATGAGCTTCCTGGTTTTGGTTAATATAGTAGAGTTCCCCAGAGCCTTACTGATGTTTGGAAAATGAATAAAATGTACTCTACCTGCAAAATTAAGAATCATAACCTGAGAACGAAGTGAGGAAAAAAATGAGTAAGACAGTTCTGAAATTCAATTAATCAGACAATGTACTGCCTGCCTCCTCTGTAGGTTACACGTTTCAGGGGATTCAAAGTAAATATAGAATGCAGAATCTTATATTCTAATTCAGAACATTAAAACTGATGGATGTGAAATAGCGGGTCAGGCTATTCATGTGTTGGAGGATGTGTTACCAAAGAGATACATGAGAGCAGCTCAAGAAATTCTATATTATTGTTATCTGCACTTTAGAGACTTACACGCAGAGCGTGAGGAGGCGAACTGTACAAAGTCAAAATGGAGTCAATGGCAGACCGGAAATTTAATCCCTGATCTGCCTCCAGACTATGCACTTGCTCCTAACCGTTACCTTCCAGTTTACGGAGAAATTTCACATCCCAGGTGCTCTTTAGCACATAAGACATATTCTACATATTACATTCTGCATATTACATTCTGTTGCTTTAACTATTCTAGAGAATAGAGGATGATAGAGAGGACCCTTAAGTACTATATGAAGCAAGTGAGAACTCCTAAAGACTGGCCAAAAATTATTTATGAAGAGCAAAGTTTTCTAGTTAAAATGACAGCAAACCAGAAGAAGCAGTTTATAAAGTGCAAAGCACAATATAAACTAAAATGCAAAGCACACACAGAGTCAGCAAGTTTGACCTTCACCAGGGTACCTAACCCTCTCCCAGAGGGCCTACCAACACTTTCTAAAGGAGGCATAATATGAAATATACAAATTTTACATCATATGGTAACTATATTGGAATTCCAATTAAAAAAGAAAAAAACAATACAAAACTCTCACTATTGACACTTAATTTTATCATATACTTAGTAGAGTTGAAAGTATCAACTGAAATCAAAATTCAACAACTATCTCTCCAAACACTAAAAAAAACAAAACAAAAAAAAAAAAACCACAGTTTAACAGTAGGTTATATGACATATACCAAAATCAATAGATTTTCTGTACATTGGTAAAATGACAACAAAATGCACATGACTAGGTGTGTGGGGGGGTTATCATAATATCAAGTTATAAAATGTCTAGAAACAGATGTAACAGAAAAGGTATAAGGAAATAAATATATACTTTAACTCTAAACTTTGAAAGGAGAACAAACAAAAAAGGAAACATTTCACGCAATTTGAAAACAGATTATATTCCTATATAGAAAGAGATAATATTTTTAAATGCCGCTTCTTACCGGAATATATATATTCAATGCAATCTCCTACAAATCTATTTAGATCCTTTCTTAACTTGAAAAGTCAAGTCTAAATTACTCTGAAAAAGTACGTGCAAACCAGAGGAAACTCAGTTTTGAAAAAAAGAAAAAGCCCTAGCAGTTATCAAAATAAACTCCAAAATGACAGTATCTCAAGTAGCTTGTTACTTGTACAGATATAGACAAACATATTCATGGGGACACAGCCATGTACCAAAGAACCCATAGCATGTGAGCATTTAGTAAATAGTATTATTTAGTAAATGTATTAGGAATGCTATACATTCATTTTGCAAAAAAGTGCATCCTTGTCCCATACGATATTGGAAATATATCTCAGCAAGGCTGACACTTGAAACAAACAGAACCCCAAACAAGAAAATAAATAACTATGAAAGTAGTTGAAGAAATATGAGTCCATCATTTTTATTTTATAATCGAATTAAGAGTAAGTCAAATTAAGATTTTAAATCCAATGATTCATAAACAATTTTTTTATGTTTATTTCTTTTTGAGAGACAGAGAGAGGCTGAGGAGAGTGGAGTGAGAGAGACAGAAGGTCCAAAGCAGCCACTGCATTGACAGCAGAAAGCCTGACGCAGGGCTCGACCTCACGAACCCTGAGATCATGACCTGAGCCGAAGTCGGGCGCTTAACTGACTGAGCCACCCAGGCGCCCCTCCATAAACAATTTAAAATACAAAAGATTATGAAAATGTTTTGCAAAGTATATAACTGTTAATCAAAAATAGCATTGAAAGAAGCCCAGTCAATCAAGAAGCAAAAGATAAATGCTATAGAAAAAGGGTCAAAACGCATAAGCAGGCAACTCACTAAAAAAGAATTAGAGGAGCACCTGGGTGGCTCAGTAGGTTAAGTGTCCGACATTGGCTCAGGTCATGATCTCACGGTTCATGGGTCTGAATCCCGCGTTAGGCTCTGTGCTGAACGCTTGCTCTGAGCCCGGAGCCTGCTTCACATTCTGTGTCTCCTTCTCTCTCTGCCCCTCCTCCGCTCGCGCTCTGT
Organism: Paguma larvata; assembly: GCA_030068075.1. NCBI lineage: Eukaryota > Metazoa > Chordata > Mammalia > Carnivora > Viverridae > Paguma > Paguma larvata. The sequence goes on from CM057826.1 coordinate 8,386,075, forward strand.
CTCGCTCTCTCAAAAATTAATAAATGTAAAAATAAAATAATAAAAAAAAAAACTTGGAACAGTCTTTAAAAAAAAAAAAGAAGAAGAAGAATTAGAAATCCCTTGCAGACGGAAGGAAATATACTCAGTCTCAGTGGCGAACAGGGAAATGCAAGTTTATATAAGAACGAGGTGCCTTTGACTGACAGAGTCCAGCATTCACCTCGCGGAGGGCGGGCGGTCTCACACAACACCGGGGTAAATTGGCAGGACCTTTCCGGAAATCAATATGTCAATAAACACTAAAGAAAAAAAGGGCATATACTTTCTGACCCAGAAATTCCTTGTATGGGAAACAAAGAAAGAAGGTAGGAAGAGGGAGAATGAAATGAAGGAAGGGCAAGAGAAGGAAGGTAGGAGAATGGAGGAAGGGAAGGGAGAGAAAATGAGGAGGAAAGGAAGCAAGGGGGAAGAAGGAAGAGGGAGGGCTGGTGATAAAGGAGAGAATGATCAAGAAAAGAGCAATTCAACAACCATCATCAGCGACCATCATCAGTTCTTCCCCGTGACGCTAAACCTAAATGGTTTCCTACTATTATTGTAATGTGAAACTACTTTTTTTTCATCTCTAATTCAAGAAAATCTTACCAAAGCTATGTACCAAATAATTTAAAATTGAATATAAACAATCAACTATCTTGTTAGCTATTTTTTCCTATGTGTCACTTATTAGTAATTCCAAATATAGTTTATAATACTCATAATTTATTTGAAAGAAGCTGAAACACGTATTAATAACCTGAAGCTTGGGATAATATGTAAAATCGCTCGATTATTTTAATGTCCATACTTAGGTTTCCATAAAAATAATTCTTTTCTTGGTTCAGTGAAAATATGAAACCGGTTAAATGTTTTTATTCACGTGTATGTTAATAAGAGTTTATTTTCTTTATTAAAACACCCATGACTGAACACAGAATAGAGGATATAAATGGTTATGTCAGAAATAATTTAAAATAGACAAACCGAGACAAAGCATTTATTTGAATTCCTCCTCACCTATACGATTAGTTTTTATTTTGTGAAATATAACTGTAGGTTTCTCTTGCCTGTTTGGCACTTCGGCATTTGCTTTTATAACACGGAGACACAGACACACATAATTACTTTTAAACAATGGAAGAAATTCTCAGTATAACATTTTCTTCTTTTTTCAGAAACAAAGTACTATTTTACTGTGATTTTAAAAATCTGACTATATGGTCATTTCCTTATAACTTTTTCTTTCCTACTACATATGATCTAAAAAACTAGTTATCTCGACAAAAATAATGACTTGCTCAGTATTTCCTAGATTTCAGTCAATTTTCTTGGCTATCTCTGAATAAACACACACACACACACACACACACACACACACACACACACACAACGGTTTTTAAGTTATTCTACCATTTTTACATTCAGCCACTCCTAAGCAACACTATCCATGAAATTATGGATCTGACATGTTTTTTTACCCCTTTACCTATTGAAATATATAACTGTTAAAATGAAAAGTGCCCAACCATGAGCCACGTGCAAGCATCCCAACATGGTACCACCTCCCCTCTGCCGCTTAGGAAGCACTGTGTGAGATGCAGAGATTTTTCTTTCACAAAGACGATAAAGAACATGTTAACCGAAAATTTACTTTCATTACATATTTTAAAGTTTTTGAAAGTGTACTTGATTTGACCTTTCCCATATGTGACTTCAGCTCCTTAAGCAGCTTAGATAGAAATATGCTAACCATGATTTTTAAAAATATCTTTAATGGTGTACCTGGCTGGCTCAGACATTAGAGCATGTGACTCATAATCTCAGGGTCATCGGTGTGAGCCCTGAGTTGGTGTAGAGCTTACTCAAAAAAAAAAAAAAAAAAAAAAAGAAAAAAAGAAAAAAGAAAAAAGTAACGGGCACCTGGCTGGCTTAGTCAGTAGAATATGCGACTCTTGATATCCAGGTCGTGAGTTCGAGTCCCATGTTGGGGGTAGAGTTTACTTAAAAAAATTTTTTTTAAATTACTGTGTAATAAAGTTGGGATATTTTTCTTGTAGTGTATAGTTTTATGAATGCGAACAGATATATAGATTCATGTTACCAGGATACAGAATGGTTCTATCATCCTACAAACATCTCTCATGGAATCTCATTAGCCACTCTTACCCAACTTCACCCATAACCCTGGGTAATCTCTGATCTTTTTTCCATCATCATGAATTTGTCTTTGGAGAATGTCATACAAACTGTCATATATTTGTAACCGTTTCCAAAGGGCTTTTCTAACTCACCAAATGTCTTTGGATTCACTGAAGGTGCTGCATGTATCAAGAGTTCTTTCTTTGCTGCTGAAGAACATTCTGTGGCTTGGTTGTGTCACAGTTGAAATTTAAGTAGGAACCCACTTAAAGACATTAGGATTGTTCCCAGCTTATGACTTTTGCAACTAAAATTACTATGAATGCTCATATGCAGTTTTGGTATAGACGTAAATTTTCATTTCTCTAGGGTAAACACCCAGATTTGATAATGGGTGATATGAAAAATCTGTTTAACTTTATAAGAAACTGCCAACCATTTTCCAGAGGCTGTGGCATTTTAAATACCTTTCTGCAGCGTCTAAGAGTTCTGGATCTTCCGCATTCTTGCCAGAACCTAGTATTGCCAGGTGTTTTACAAATTTGTTATGAGGGGCACCTGGATGGCTTCATCCGTTAAGCGTCTGATGCTTGATTTAGGCTCAGGTGATGATCTCATGGTTCTTGAGATCGAGCCCTGCATCAGGCTCTGAGCTGGCAGCTCTCCCCCTCCTCTCCCTCCTCCCTGCTCCTCCCCAGATCATGCTCTCTTTCTCTCAAAATAAACAAATAAACATTACCAAAAAAAAAGCTTTAAAATTTGTTATCAAATTTTAGTCATTCTGGTAAGTGTGTGGTAGTGTCTCCAAACGGTTTTCAATTGCATCCCCTGCCCAGCGGGTAAAGACGTTGACTGTTCCTCCTTGTGCCTTTGTCCGTCCTCATGTCCTCTTGGATGAAGTATCTCTTCCAGTCCTCCTTGTCCCTTTTTACTTTATTTTTTTTTTAATTTTTTTTAATGTTTATTTATTTTTGAGAGACGTAGAGACAGAGCATGAGCAGAGGAAGGGCAGAGAGAGAAGGAGATACAGAATCCGAAGCAGGCTCCAGGCTCTGAGCTGTCAGCACAGAGCCCTACGCGGGGCTCGAACCCACAAACCATGAGATCATGACCTGAGCCGAAGTCGGCCGCTTAACCGACTGAGCCACCCAGGCGCCCCCCTTTTTACTTTAAATTCGAGAGATACTTCTTTGTCGTCATTTTTCTAGATAAAATGGATAGGCTATAAAAATATGGCCGGATTAGGCAAGCCATTTGAACTTCCTATGCTGTCAACTCATTCTCCTTTGATAGATTCGGTAACTGTGCTCTGAAAATCACTGAATAGGGAGACACATGTGAAGAGAGGAGCTTTTCCACACACGGTTTTCCTTCTTTGGGTGAAATGGAAACAGAACCGGTTGGGAGATGCGTTCCGGATGATGCGACCAAATATGCAGAGAAGAACCACGTTAATGAGTAATAACGCAGTGATCGGCGCCCCGCTGCCCACGCGACTTGTACGTCCGCCTAACTGTATTCTCTGTGCTTGTTCACGGAGGTGTCCTAACACACATTCAGTTGTTGTTCATTGTATTTACAGTTTTTTTTCTACTAGATCTGTTGTTAGGAAAGCGTTTTTATCATCTGAGGGCCCAGCTGCGTGCGAAACGACAACGTAGCGCACGCACACAAGACCGTCTCTGCAAATTCCGCTCCCGGTTTATTGTGTTTATCCCAGGGCCGCCTGGCTCCACCTGCTCTAGTAATGGCTCAGACTCATTTTCTAGAAAGTGCTCCCCGGCCAGCCCCATATCAACTCCAGCCCACACCGAAGGTGCATAAAATCCCTGATGTGAATTCATGCTGCTGGTTTCAGAGAAGCTCAAGATATAAACGAAAGCCTATCCCTCTGGTTAGAGTCCCCCTTTCTATCTTTATTGTGCTAATATTCGACTTTTTTGCTGCACAGAGCTTGCAACAGCATTTTTTAAAACTCTAGTCTATGAGAGTTTCAAAACTCCCAGATGAAAAAAATAATGACGCATGCATTTTTGAGGACAGATATTCACAAAGAAGGGAAATATCGTGCACAATTGTGCTTTACCTATTAAAAATGGTAATACATTTTGAGAATTATGTTGAGTTTTATCCTTTAGGTACTCTTTACAAAACAGAAACATTAAAACAAAATACAGATTTAACTTCCATTGCTTTCATTTCTTTCCTTGGTTTTGAAATTAAATGCATATTTTTAAAAAGTTTATTTATTGAAAAAGAGAGAGAGAGAGAGAAAAGAGAGAGAGAGAGAGAGAATGAGTGGGGGAGAGGCAGAGGGAGAGAGTGAGGGAGGAACAGAGAGAGAGACAGGGAGAGAAAGAATCCCCAGCAGGCTCCATGCTATCAGTGCAGAGCCCAATGTGGGGCTTGAACCCACAAACCACGAGATCATGACCCAAGCCGAAATCAAGAGTCTGATGCTTAACAGACTGAGCCACCCAGGCGCCTCTGCAATTAAATGTACCTTTATCACACACTTATTTTGGGGCAAATATGATGTAGATACTAACTAAAACATCTAAAAGAGCCACAAAATGCCAGACAAAGTCAATGAAGGACATCTAAAGAGCTGAAGCCTTTTCATTTTGAATTTTATATTCCAATTCTTGGGCCTGACAACAATGCTAGCTTTAAGAATCAAGCAAAATACAACGTATATACATATGGACGCACACTCAGCTTAAGGTTTTATTTTTCATTGCTTAGATAATCTGCAACCTCACATTCTCAAATGTTAATAAACCTATCAGGAAACATGACCACAGTTGGTCACGAGTCTTGAATAATTTCTAGTAAATTCCCTCCTTCAAATAAAAAAGGCAAAAGAGCACATAAAACAAGAGACACTGCTTTTGATGGAAACCATAACCATCAAGAAATCAAAAGGTGAGACGAATGACTAGTAATTTCTTGATTTTTGAAAAGGTAGAAAAAGTGAATTTTTTAAAAGCCCGAAGCCTTTTCAATGCCACAGAACTATGCAATTACGGTGACGATTTCTACCTAGGACCCACCGGCTCTGACACCACGAGGACTCCCGTTCCTTGTAGATGGGAGGCTTTGGAATGTGCAATGTGGTGGGGCATTTATTGTAAGAAGCGCAAAGTCAATAGCACATACGTGCATCAGGCACTATTTCGAGTGCTTTCTGTTTACCATGTCTTTCGATCGTCTCAAACACACTAAGGTGTGGGCAGCGTCATTACGACCAAGCTCAATGCACAGGTGAGCACGCTAAGGCATAGAGAGGTCAAACACAACTTCCAGGCTCACCGAACTAGGAAGGAGTAGAGCTGGGATTCCGACCTCAGCAGTCTGGCTGCGGAGTCCACAATCTTCACCCCGCCCTGCCTCCTCGCGAGACAGAAATGCAGAACATCCTTCTAGAAATAACAGATGCCGTTCCTACAGTGGGTGCTCTGGAAAGACAGGAGGCTCTCTCCACCCTTCCTCACATCAACACCCTCCTCCTTCCAAGTGCTCCTTGGACAGAGTGGGGGGCCCTTGAAGCAGTTGCTGATGCCAAAATGGGAAGATACTCAAGAGACAAGTCTGATTTCCACGCAAATACCCAGTCGGTGTTTTAAGTAACATATTTTAGACAGAATCCAGCCATTCAGCAAGCACTTGCGATGCACTCTTTTCTAATTACCATTGAACATTTGGTTCTCTCTAGACACTATGCTGTCACCACAACACTGCTATTTCATGCATGAGAACTTGCTTAGCAAAAATATTTTCAAAAAGAACAAGGACAGCTGTCAAAAATGATCATAACCTTTGCAATGTGAGGAATCATGAAGTAAGCTGTGGAGTATCTGTATGTGTGATATGGAAGCTGCGTGGACCACTTGGCTCTTACCTCTGACTGGCTTCTAGACTAGCATTCTTCCCTTTGGAGAACGTGGTCCGTTCTGCATTTCTTACCATCTCAGTCCTAGGAACGTTTCATCCGACGGTGCAAGTGTGCTTTACACATATTTGTGAGTATGTGTAAATATCAGAAAATGGATACAGCGCATACGGAAGTTCGCTTCCCTATATGCTTTCTGTGAACTGACTCTCATATATCTATACCTAGACCTTTGCCTACCGACCCTTTTTTGTTGAAAAAAAGTAGCAGAATAATGTAAAATAGGGTACAATGAAATGAAATATATGCTTTTATTCACACGGTTATTCTTACAATTACTGGGTTTTAATCAACGACCTCCGTGGCTTTGAACCATTTGCTTACATGACTGCATTCTCAGTTGCCATCTGAAAAACAAAGGGACAGTGAAGCCAGCGCTTTGGGGCCTGAGATCTGCAGCGTCCCTGGTTTCGTGTCTCAGGGTGACTCGGCCGCTGAGGGAGGGGGAGAGCCGACAGGCTCCCCACCCAGCAAGCAACTAGAACTTCGCCTCCCTGGGCTGAGTTTTAGACGGGACTTCTGAAGATTTTCCTAGAAATCCGAGATGGAAACATACATGAAAATCTCGAATCTTTATACAGAAGGGAAAACCTCTGATCTCAAAGCCCCGTGGAGCTATACATTTCTGTCATTTAATTCCTGTGACGCACAAAGTGACGCACTGATGTTACAATTTATTGTGATCGTCTAAAGAATGGCACCTTCACTCTCTATACATCTGTGCAAAACAGAGAAAAGTATAATATTGCTGCTCTAATGGAATGGACAATCCAGTTGTCTAAAAGTCGTTCACATCTATCTATAATGTACATATCAAAGCAAGACTCTGACAGCGGCTGTTGCCCTGCTTAGCTTAATTTAGGCTAACTACAAGCACGCAGGAGTAATGAAATTCCAATAAACAGAATGCTAATCCTCAGGCTTTATTGTATGTGCATCAATGAGGTTTTACGTACTGTGTTATTACAGAAAAGCAAACTATTGTTTTAAGAAGAAAATTAGTATTTGACTTTGCTAATTTTCTCTCAAAGTCTTCAATATATGAGAAAAGTTAAGGATCTGAAAAAGGTTAATCTAGGATAAACACAGATTTGTAGCCGAGTTCATTTAGAATTAGGAATGTCTGAATTATTTTAAAAAACGATTTTAAGCTTGACATTGAAGGGGTGACAATATCACATGATTAAAAACTTTTTTATGGAAAAGTCTGGTAGAATTTGTGCTTAAGGAAAAATATTTAAAGAATTGTTAATTCAGTGTCCACCCCCTCAAGGGGGGAAAAAAAAAAGACCTATCTGTGATTCTCGAGAATATATTAGTTTTCATAATATCCTGATAAGGAAGATTCTAAACCTTCCATTGGTTAATTAACACAGTCGTTGCTAATGATTAGGTGACTCCGTGAAGATTTTCTGACCGACGAAGGAATGGGTATGTTGCCACATAATTCACAAATGATGAACCATGTGGCTAAAGAGGACAAGTCTTCATGGGAAACAGACATTTTTTTGAAGTTCCATTTTATCAATAGTTATTACTCCATCATCTTTTTTGCAAAGAAAGATAGTTTTCTGACCTATAAATATGTATTAGAACATGGATCAACTATGTATGAGTGGCACTTGAAAAAGAAACGTCGATATGAAATAAATATAAATATTTTTGGGGGGCGCCTGGTGGCTCTCTCAGAGAAACATCTGACTATATAGCTCAGGTCTCGAACTCACTCTTCATGCGTTTGAGCCCCGCGTCGGGCTCTGTGCTGACAGCTCAGAGCCTGGAACCTGTTTTGGATCTGTGTCTCCCTCGCTCTCTGCCCCGCCCCCACTCATGCTTTGTCTCTCTCTCTCTCTCTCTTCTCAAAAATAAAATGAACGGTAAAAAAAGAAAAGAAAAATAATTTTCAAAGAGGTGCTGCCCCCTTCTGGTTGTTCTTCCAAGAAGCACACACTCAATGTTGAAAGCTCCAGTCATGAGAAATGCTTCATGAAAGACTGGCAACATCACGAGCAACTCCATGATGTCAGTGTGTCTTATTTGGTTGGCTCCCACTATCTCTGGTAGGTTTCAGGAATACTCAAGGATACAAAACAATTTTTCCAAACATGAGTATAGCAGTAGAAAAGATCCATTTCAGAAATAGAGATTTGCCCCTTGTTTTACCAAGGTCAGATTAATACTATGCCTAGGATACCAAGAGAGGCAATAGAAAGTAATTTTTATCGTACTGGAACAAAGGAACAGAAGTCTTACACTTTCTGTTCTCAGCATTCTATGCAGACTCATGTCTCATTTCATCATTGATTATTTCTCATATTTGAGAGTAACTTTTTACTAATTTCACTCTCTAAATACAGTAGGGGCCAAGTTTCTCTTCTCTGCTTTTCTTATAGTTCTTTAAAATTTCTTTCATTCTCCAAAATTAATTTTCCTTCAGGCTGAAGGAGCAGAGGCCCTTAAGAAAATAATCTACCCACTATAGTAACTGCAGTCGCAGTCGGATCAATAATTATAATAAGAGTAGGCCCCATGCCTTTTTAACAACTTCATTTAACTGACTCTGACTTGAAATTGGAAATCTTTTCTGAGTCAAACGATTATCTTTTATTTATCAAAATATTTTAAAAATTGAAATATTAATCGTGGTATACTAAATGCCAGGCATTTTACTTTAAAAACGGGGCGGCTGTCTTAAGGAATATTCAATAGCATCATTGATAATTACAACATTTCTTCCACCCCTTTAAAATAATTATTTATTCAAATCAATCAGTTCATAGGCCAAAGATTTAAATTAAAAGGTTTCCGAAAGGCATCTGTTTAGAGGAAGAGTGACCGACCACGTGAGCCACGGACTAATTCTGAAGGACAGAAGGAAACTGACATTTAAGTCACGTTTGCAACAGAAGCTCACCCATTCTAACTACAGCCTTCCTTACAGAGGAAGGAGGAGGTGGGCACCCACAGAGCTATTCAAGGCTCCCACAGCCCAGTGGTCCCAAAGAAGCTTTCCCCCAAAGGGCATCACAAAGTCTGCATTGTCTTAAGTCATTTCCTATGATGATATGATAATTCCTCTCCTGCCCTCACCTATATCCTGCCTCAATGGCTCTGCCTCATTCATTCACTTCCCCAGCATGCTTTATCATGATTATTCTGAATTGAGAGTGACTCATTAAACAATCCCCAGAATGCCTCCCCATTTCCACCCCATTTCCACCTGGATATAAGCGCCATGGGTATTCTGCCAAGGCTATTTTTGTAAATTGATTTATTTATTGTTGCTGTAAGGAATGAAAAAAATAGCAAGGACCAAGCAAGTCTGTGTGTTAACCTCAGGACTATGGGGAATGAATGAGTAGATCTCAGAACAACCAGGCCAGAGGCAGTGGTCTTATTTCTCTGTCTGGTACATACTGTGCACCCCCCCACCCCAACCCCCAATCCCCGCCTCCGGCATCAAACAGTCCATGGTCAGAATTGTCACATGAAGAACACACTGGTTTTTAGCACAGAAGTGATTCAGGTCAGTGTTTCATTGTAAGACTTCTTCCTGGGGCCAATACAATTGGAGCTGTTCTTGGGCACGTGGTTCTGGAGCAGGGCTGTCCTGGGGGGCGGCTGCTGGTTCTGCTGAGTTCCATCAGAAAGCACAGGCAGCTTTTCCGGGGATCATCCCTCCTGACCCCCAAGTGAGGAACTCATATGAAATACTGCACATGCACCTGATAAACTTGGGAGAGGACTGTGTCACTGGGGAGGACAGGGAATTCCCTCATTATTGTCAAGAGAGGGAATGCACCACGAATAGAAGCCTCTGTGTACGTACTATGTTTCGAAAGCCCTTTACTCAGCCAGTTGATTTGAATCCCGAATTCACTTTCCCATAGAAACGGTGTTATACACGACCACTAGCCCCCACCCCACTCATAACAGTGCTTTACTCTGGCACCTACGTGCACTCCCTGTTGGAGTCACAGTAGGAAGGATGTGGGACAAGGACTCTCCCATGCTGGTGGTGCCTGGGAATGACAGTAGTCCAGACGCTACACTCAGGGAGGGAGAAAGACAGCACTCCCCGCTGGTTTCCTGAATTTGACCGCCTCTTGCACTGGGCTGGGAGCTTGGCATCCACAACCCCGCTACTCCTCAAACCTGCGGTCAGAGTGAGGCAGTCCATGTGCTCACACGCGCAAAGAACTCAGGTCACGTGGGGAAGGATGGAAGCCGAGGTGACCACTGGAGTCAGGGTTCGCTGGTCTGTCTCCGTGTCTCCAAGCTTAGAAATGCAGTACATTTGAAAAGAGGAATCTCCCACCCCCCAGGGTTCTCTTCTCAATCATTCATTCGACGACTCTCTTTCTGAATTCCAGGCTGGGTGCTTTGAATGCAATGGGGAACAAAGATATCACCTCTGCATCAATGACACTGTAGGTCTAACGGGAAAGATGGAGGTGATCATGAAAGAACTATGTAAACAGAAATTATTACGGCTGCAAAGGAAGGGATAGAGTATTCTGAGCATAATGGGGGCAGATGAGGTTGGGTGGTCAGTGAAGACTGCTTTGGGAGTAATGCTTAAGCTGAGATAGGAAAGACGAGTAGACTATGAGGCAAAGAATCATGGGTAGAGTGGTGGGGACAGTATAAGCAGAGGCCCTGAGGCACCAAAAAGCGTGGTGCGCTGTGGGGAACTGAAAGACCCACTGGGAGGTGAAGAGTGAAGGAAGAGTAACAGGGAAAGTTTGCAAAAAAGAAGCAGGGCTGAGAAAAGGAATATTCTGAAAGGGAAGAAGAATTTTATATTCGGAAATGAAAGACAGGTGACCCACACTTGGATCCTGGGGCTTTATTGATGGGACATTGATTTGTATACATGGCTCACCCATAAATCTAGTGTTTCTAAGTCAGAAATTAGCCACAAATTGAGCAAGAAAATTAAGAACACCCTTGTGTAATATCGTAAGGAAATGGCTTTGTGATTCTCTGGATTATCTTTCGGCTAATCTATACTCCTTCCCTCCCTACTGTGGCGGAGTAGGCGTCTATACTTCACGGACTTTGGCCGGGTGACTTGATACAGCCAGTAGGAAGGGAATGAATATGATGTGAGCATCAGAGGTTCTGGCGGCCCATCATGAGAGGTCCGTGCCCCTTCCACAGCCCAGAACGGCTGGGCAGCAAACCGATCTGAGCCCTCTCTGAGGCCTGAAGGGAAGCCCAGTCAGCAAACTGCATGAATCAGGGCCACCCGGCCAGGGGCAGACAGACCCTCATTCACGAGAGATGTGCACAAGTCTCGAGGCTGCAAATAAATGCTCGGTGTTACAGGCTACTGATGTTAAGGTGGTTTAGTATGCGATTGTGTGGCAGTACTACCGAATACAAAGTTTTAATACTAAAAACTGCTCTCTTCACTGCCCCTTCCCCCACAGACACGCGCGTGTGCCCTCGCAAACACACACAGACGGGCACACGGGCATGCGCAAGTCCGTTCTGCTCTGGCTCATCCCCGGGCTTGATGGCGGCAAGAAGAAACGGGCGAACAACGTGGCGGCCAGAAGCCCACCTGGCGCATGGACTACGGGCTGAACTCCGACAACACCGGACGATGGCTAGTTAGGCCACGACTTTGTAAGTGAATTAGAGCAGCCTCCTGCTACGGACTGCTCCGCTCTGTGCTTCATTACGAACCTGTTAGTTTACTGCAAAATTATTCTATTCAAAAAAAGGTAGAATACCGATAAAACGCAATGGCGTAAAAGAAATGCCCCGAGCAGCTAGCGCACACATGATCTCGGCTTCCAGCTCAGGGAAATCTCAGACTTTACTCGCACGTTTCTTTCTTTACAGCCAGTAAGATGCTGGCTTAGTGATTACATCGCTCCCTCGTGTATAGCTGGGGGATTTTTATGCTGCTATAATGCTTCCCACTTCTTAAGGTGTTTTTATTTTTTTTAAAGCAGATCTGTTAACAGTGAGGTTTTACTACATAGACATAGACTCCAGGATGACACTGAAAGGTATCTAAAAGAGAGAAAATTGAATTGATACATTTGGCCATTGTGTTAATGGCTGAAGCAGTGTTAAGACCTAGATATGATTTTTTTTTTCAATGCATCCAATGGCTCTTAAATATTCCCATATCCTAAACATTTAAATATATTAAAATGCAGATTTCGTGAAACCTAGAGCCCTCTGTACTGTGCACAGAGTTCTTACAATACACAATTATTGTGTTCTTAGATAGATGGGTTTATAAAATTTAGAGCTGACACAGGCTTTGGAATTCCTATAATCTAGTATATCTCAAATTTTGTGAGTCATGAATCCCTTTGAGGATCTAGTGACATCTCTGAAATGTCTCCCCAGGAAATAATTCAAATCAAACTTTGGGATATACATACGGTGAGTGCAGATGAGTTTCATCCAGAACAACAGAACCCATCCGTCCAGAATAATAGCTCCAATCTAGGCCTGATTCCAGATGAGAATCATTTTCCCTGTCTTATCCGTGGAATTGCCCATTGACCTGGAGGCTCAGTGGTGGCAGAAAGCACGGTGAGAGGCAGGGCCACTACAGGGTTGCTGTTTACCAACTTGCTTCTGGTTTGTTTCAAACTTTCAAAAGCTTTTTTTTTTTTAACGTTTTTATTTATTTTTGAGACACATAGAGACAGAGTGTGAGCAGGGGAAGGACAGAGAGAGAGGGAGACGCAGAATCTGAAGCAGGCTCCAGGCTCTGAGCCATCAGCACAGAGCCCGATGCGGGGCTCGAACTCACAGAGCGTGAGATCATGACCTGAGCTGAAGTCGGCCGCTTAACCAACTGAGCCACCCAGACGCCCCTCAAAAGCTTTTAAAGAGAAGTTTACTGGGCTTCAACATATCCATCACGGTGCTCTCAATCCCTGTCAACATTTCGACCACCTTGTTTCATCTATTCCCTCCTCCCTCACTTTTTTGGCTGAAGTCTTTTAAAATAAATCCAAGGTGCCCTCCTATTTCATCCATGAAACTGCAATGAACCCTACGTGATAAGGATATGCCATCATCCTAATTAGTAGATACTCACGGGGCCATTAGTAAAAATCCTTCATTGCATCTTCCAAATTCATGAAAATTTCTCTTACCCTGAAGATTGTTTTTTACAGTTGGTTTATTCAAATCAGGATCCAAAAAAAAAAAAAAAAAAAAAAACCCTGCATATTTAATTTGCTTGCTATATCTATAAAGTCCTTAACAGTGCCTCCCTGAATTCTTCTTTTCTTGATTTGTTTCTAAAAGGAGTTTTTTTTTTTTTTCTTAAAGAAAAAAAATCTTTTGCATTCTGAGTTCGGATAATAATTCCCGTATACTATCAGTGAATTTGCTCCTCCATCTTATGATGCCCTAAAGATCTTTAAGAATATCTTTATCTTTAAGATATCTTAAAGACATCTTTAAGAATATCTCTTAAAAAGAGAGCAAGAGTCTGTGAAAATCCCTTCATTCCATGGAGAGTGGGATCAATGGAAGACATATTTTTACCTTTTAATCCAACCTTCCCTCATCTCTTCTGTAATATGAGCTGTTCCATTATTTCATTGATTTATTTCTCTTTTAAGGAACAAGACTGTTTTGATAAAGAAACTTTGATTTTCCAAGCATTTGTTCCTTTTCTAAATAGCAGGTAGGCTGTTATAAAGTATATTCTAAATCCTAGCACAATCCCTAACAAATGGCAAAATCCTAAGTATGGGTTGAAGCTGAATTGAAATAAATCTCAATTTATCACTCAGAATAACAGTACATCAGTCATTAAAATATATAATCAATTTCTGGATTGCAGTATACAAACCCTCTACAACCCATCACAACATAAACCAAGACATTCTCTCTATTGGCAATGGAATAAGAATTCTTTTTCCTATTCATTGTCACTGACAATTTCAGCTTCTAGGGAATTTTGGTCTTATCTGGTACTCAAACACTGATAGTCGGAAAGAAACAAACAACAGTAACAAAAAGAGCCAGTCAAAAAGCTGAAGACTCAAAATATAACAGCTTAGGAAGGTGAAATAAGTATCTCAGTCAATTTCACATTGTATGGTTACAGGGAAAATGAAGATGCCGTGTAATTACCACCAGCCTGTCACTGTACATATTGACCAGAGGTTGTTAGGTCTAACAGCTACATATTCTAAAATTTGTATTGAACACCAGGCTATGAAGTATGTGATGTTATGTATCTTAGAGTGGATGATGATTTTATCTGAAGAACATAAATAGAGTGCATTTTTTTGGTACTCTTCTCAGTTCCTGGGAGACAGTTTAGGATTATTATTAGTACTTATATAGACAAAACCTAATGAACCTTGATGTGAGAATCACATTAGGCACAACATAGGTATGTCTGCCATCAGTGCCTCATAATTTGTAATTAATCAACAACTGCTTTGTAGCATCTTTTTTATTGAAATTTCTTTTTTTTTTTTTTAACTTTTTGTTCCTCTCAAGCCAATTCTGATACTCTTAGAAAGAGGCTACTGATCTAGCGGTCACATAAGGAAGAGGGGTTATCTGATCGATCATTCTTCCATTAAACAACCTGTGAAATCCCTATGGTTACAAGGTCAGCTAAGACTAGAGAAAAAGATGAAAAGGCAAAGCTCTTGTCCTCAACAGATCTGCTTCTTTGAATCCTTCTTCAACCCCTTCCTGAGAGCTGAGAGGAAGCTCATGTGCTCTAAGGACACAGTGGGAACCTCCACAATTGAATCCCTCCAGATAGAACTCCTACCGGTCCCAGAACGAGAATGGCACTCAGAGCTCTGTGTGCTCCTGGCAAGAGCTCCCACCCTGGGCCAATGAAGAGTGACAGCTGAGTCTCTTACCTGACCAAGGGCCACCCACGCTTGCCAAAACCAGAAGTTACAGAAGCCCTGTCTCTGAACACTGAGGGGGCCCTATAACACAATTTGAAAGTTGCTATTACACTCATAGGTTTAATCCAGTTCAACAAATATTATGCAGCTTCTATGGGCCAGGCTTTTAGGTGCTGGCCATGTTTTTTTTTTTTTTTTTTTCTTATTTTCTTTTGGTGATGAACCAACTGATATTTTTCTTCAAAGGAACTAAGGGACGGAATCCTATAAAACCCATAATGCACAATTAGCTTTAGCTGAGGGCTGCTTTGAGTTGGGAGATGGAAGGCAGGTGGGGGATTTAATATCGGCTGTGCTGGTTGTGAAGTCTAAGCAAAGACGAAGCTAATTACTTAGCTCCATGGTAAGTGCTGAAAACCATCCAGGCCTGAGAATTACTTATAAATAAGAGACATAATATATACATCAATTATGTGTGTATACAATGAGACAGACAGACACACCCACACATAAGAACTTCCATCTTTGCTGTCCACACCCTCCACACCAGCATGGCCTGCCTCCTTACCACTCTCTGTCCCGAAAACCCTTTGGGATAACCAACCCATTGACATCATTCAGCACAAAAAGCCCAGGAACTCTGGGCCCCATCAGCAAATAGACCATTATCCTCATGGGGCTTCATACAACCTCTTGACTAAATCCATTTTCCACCCTTGCCAACACCTGGAAACTCTTCCGCTGCGTTCTCTTCCATCCTATATTCACGGAAAAATGAAGAAGAAAGCTCCCAATCCCCAAAAAAGTGTGATAAAGAAAACGTCATGAAAGAGAGAACCTTGAAATACAGGTAGAAATTTTATGGTCAGAAATGGAGGCGAAGGGCATTTCACATCCCGGAAATAAAAGGAATAGAGCACCGGAAATGCAAAGGCCTAAGTGTGTGATTTGTACTCTGACAACAAATCTGAGCTCTAATGAAAGTTTTCGTAATGTCCATTGGTACCGTATGAAAATTTAATTGTCAGCTAGATTATTCCATTCACATTAGAAACAGTATCAATGAATGAAACCACATACGGCGACAGAAATAAGGCTAAAAATTGCAGTGAGGGAGTACTGATGACTTCATGGGAGCCAGCTTGCATCAGTGCCCTCGGCATCTTCAGACTGCCATCTGTCCCTCCAGCAGTCACACAAAGACAGCCTGCAAATGCATATGGGTTCAATATATTATAACTCCTGTGCTATCAAGTGTCTGAACAAGGTAAGAATATGTTTCCCTGCTTAATAAGACTTGCAGGTCTCCGTTTCTTGGCGTCTACTACTTTGACAAAAACAGTCGCTATAAGCTCTTTACTTCTTCTGAGCTTCAATTGAAAGATCAATTAATTGCCTAGGTGGCCCCAAATGTCACAGGTGACATCTTTGAGGTCTTCATATTATTATTTTAAATTTTTGCTCTCAGCTTTAACTTTGGGTGAATTTCGTAAGCTATCAACCATGTGATAACATGGGTTATGCTTTCAAAAAGAAGCAAACAAAAATACATCTTTGTTAGAGATTCAAATGGCACAAGGAGATACCTACGACTTGAGATATTGTTTGTATTTAAAAGCGACAGGTTTGTGTAGGCTTATTAGTCTTAAACAAAGACTGTTGTAGTCATGAGGGTGAAAACACAAAAAGCATTCACCCAATCTCTAGGCAAGCCACAGTTGAAGATCTCCATGGATTCTGCAGCTGGATTGGACATTATTTTTTCTCTCTGGAGGGTGCAAGTGCAGATAAGCCAATTTATAGAAGGAAAAATAACAGAAAGAAAATAACATAAAGAAAAATAATGCTTGCACCCTCCACAATGCCTCGTACATGCCTTTTGATGACTACTTTGGAACAAATAAGGATGTTACAATGAACAGAAGGTAGGAAAAAAATATTTAAACCTAAGTATTTTCTCTTTAGCTCCTATTCTAGTCTCTGATCTTGGGAGCAGTTACCATTCAGAGTAATGCAACGTGGAAATCACTCACAGAGAAAAAAACAACCTGAATTAAATCAGTATTCCCATTTAAATGACTTTACTATTACCTCATCCTAAAAGATAATTATCAAAGCACAAAAGCTATGAATGAGAATGTAAAAGAACCATCATATTTATAATGGACAGTCTCTGGGATCTGAACTAAAATTTTGGGTACTATTTGTAATTTTTACATCCGAGTCAGATAACCACACAGCCTGCAAAGGGAGCATTTGACTCTCACATCATACCCCTACCCTCTTATCTACTTCCTGGATGAAATCACTAACAGGCCACCTCTTTCCCCCACCCCTCCTCCTCCCTTTCCTTCTCTTCCCCTTACCCCTCCTCCTCTGTCTTCTTCCTCTTCTAATTATTCTTATATTGATTACACAGATCATAATTTCAGAAGTCCTTTCGTCACTCTTAATCATAAAGGCAAGATAATTTCACTAATTAAAATGTCCTGTCTCTTTAAAGAACCTCGATTCTACATATATGTAACATGTCCTCAAGTCCCTTCCCCAGTTAGGATCTGCTTTAGCTGGGGAGACTCCTCTGGTAACCTGAGCTGTATTTGACTTCTCTTTGATGTCTCGCATCTCTTTCCTTTCACATCTCAAACTTCATCGGGCTGGGGGTTCCCAGCCCTTGGGGGTCCTTGAAGGCAGGAAGGGGTGAGCACTATAGAGGTGAGACTCTGACTTGAAGAGTAGTCTTACGGCCCCGACTTGATGATCTCCTGTGGGGATGGCTGTTGGTAGCTGAGGGAGATGTGTTCCCCAGGGAACATCAGATGGCTACTGCCCAGATGCAGGACCTAGGCAACGTCTCCCTGATGCTCCCCGACTAAGGTCCACCCCAAGCTCAGCATTAGCATTTGACAGTGTCCCTGTAGCCTTCTTCACTGAGGGGTCCTGCTACGGGGAGGTTTCTTGAGTGGGCTTCCTTTCAAAATGACCCAGCTCTCCCCCTCAGGGTCCACATCTTCCTTTCACCCTGCAGTCAAAAGAACCCTCTCTCTCTCACCTCCCTCCACTCTGCTACCATGAGTCCCATAGCCTGCTTCCTGCCTCAGGCTGGAGACATCCGATAAACTGATAGGATATTTCTTAGTAAAGGGACTTGATATTTTTTCAGTGTTTTGCTTTTGTATCAACTGAGACGATTATAACGATGACCAAGACAATAAAAATATAATCGTGTTATTAATATTAAAACAGAAACAGTCTAGAATGATTTTCCATCTCACAAATAGCATCAGTCAGGGTCGAGACTCTAAAAGATGGGATATTAGCATGTCATGTTGAGTATGTACACTTGTTTTTTAGGCCTCTTTTCTCTGGTTTACCAGAAGTCTGCCTCAGTTGCAGGCATCTTTATGCGGATACACAATGTCTGGACAATGAAGAGACTGTCCTCTGGTGATCTTCTTTGTATTAACAAGGAAACTCTTCCCCAAGCTCCTTCCCACCCCAGAGATGAGGATTGGGTCACATGTCAAGGAGAAACAGAATTACCATAAGTGTATTAAACCCCATAAACCCATTGTGGTTTACTACTTTCCATGAATATATGGAAGGCTAAACATCTGAAAGAAAATCTAGATTTATCAACAAGAGAGGCAACTTCCAGTGTCATCCATGACTGATTGGTTTGCTCTGAATAATTCAGATAACTTAAAAAAAAATCAAAACATTAAGTTCCCAATCTTCCAAACTTCCCAATCAAGTTTTAGTCCGTGTTAAACCTATCTTTGAGACCTCATGCAATGATGTTATTCTAAATATCTTCATCACAGTCTGAGTTTTGAACCTTGAAAATTACTAGGAACTGTAATTCATAACAGATTTTCCTGAACGTGTGTCATTTATCAACTGTTTCAGACTAATGAGCTCCCTTTTAGTATTGTTGGGTCTGATGGGGCCAAAGATGGTGACTGGTAAGTGCGGGTGATGCTGTACCTATTTGTGATTGCTCCTTCTGAGACTGCCATGAGATCAGTTCAAATCATCACCTCCTGGCCCATGCCCTCGTCCTCCTTGTCATCTGCACCTTGTTTATCAATGTGTCCGTCTGTGTTGTTACATATTGGCGACCCGGTAGCTCTCTCCTCCTGAAATCAGCAGGCGTTATTTTCTTCTGATTGCCCTTGCTCTGGATTACTTTGGTCAAGGTTCTGGCCATGGGACTTCATCATGAAGCACTGTTCTTTCTCTGTTGTCTTCGTTGCTGCTGCTAACCCTCCTCCCCTATGCTGTGCATCCCCCACTGACCTGCAAGAGGGTAATCTCTTAGGAAGTCTCCAGACAGAGCTCTGGATTCCTTTCCAGTGCCAGACTGCTACTTCTATCCCACTGTCCTCATAACAGCCAATATAGCCATTTTTTTCTTTTACATGTTATTTATTTTTATTATTTTTAACGAAATTTTTAGTTTTGTCAACATACAGTGTTCTATTAGTTTTAGGTGTACAATTTAGTAATTCAACAATTCTATACCCAGCGCTCATCATGATAAGTGTGCTCTTAATCTCCATCACCTATTTCACCCATCCCCCCAACCTCTGCCCGAACCCTCGGACCCTCTGGTCACCATCAGTTTGTCCTTTATAGTTAAGAGTCTGTTTCTTGGATTGCCTTCCTCTCTGTTTTGTTGTTGTTGTTGTTGTTGTTGTTGCTTGTTTGTTTTTTTGCCTTTGCTCATTTATTTTGTTTCTTAAATTCAACATATGAGTAAAATCATGTGGTATTTATCTTTCTCTGACTGACTTGTTTTGCTTAACATTATGCTCGCTAGCTCCACTCATGGCATTGCAAATGGCAAGATTTCATTATTTTTATGGCTGAGTAATATTCCATTGAACATAAATACCACATCTTCTTTGTCCATTCATTTATTGGTGGAGACTTGGGCTGCTTCCATAATTTGGCTATTGTAAAAAAAAAACGCTGCAATAAACATAGGGGGTGCATGTATCCATTTGAATCAGCGTTTTTGAATTATTTTGGGGAAAGTACTCAGTAATGTATTTACTGGATCATAGGGTAGTTCTATTTGTAACTTTCTAAGGAAAGTCCATACCATTTTCCACAGTGGCTGCACCAGTTTGCATTCCCACCAACATTGTGTGAGACTTCCTATTTCTCTACATCCTCACCAACACTTGTTGTTTCTTGTGTATTTTATTTTAGCCATTCTAAATAGTGTGAGGTGATATCTCATTTTAGTTTTGATTTGCATTTCCCTAATGAGTGATGTTGGACATCTTTTAATGGTTGGCCATCTGGATGTCTGGAAAAATGTCTATTCAAGAGTTCTGCCCATTTTTTATTTGGATTATTGGGTTTCGGGGTATTGAGTTGTATCAGTTTTCTATATATTTTGGATACCAACCCTTTATTGCATATGTCATTTGCAAATATCCCAGCTCCTAGGGTCCTTTTAGTTTTATTGATTGTTTCTCTCACTATGGAGAGGTTTTTATTTTTATGTTGTCCCAATGGTTTATTTTGCTTTTGTCTCCCTTGTCACGGGAGATATATCTAGAAAAATGTTGCTATGGCTGATGTCAGGCTATCTTCTAGGAGTTTTGTGGCTTCAGGTCTCACATTTAGGTCTTTAATTTATTTGAATTTATTTTTGTGGACAGTGTAAGGAAGTGGTTCAGTTTCATTCTTCTGTATGTTGCTGTCCAGTTTTCTCAATATTCTTTGTTGACAAGACTTTTTCCCATTGTATATTCTTGCCTATTTTGTCATGGATTAATTGGTCATATAACTGTAGGTTGATTTTAGGTTTTCTATTCTGTTATATTGATCTATGTGTCTATTTTTGTGCCCAAACCATGCTGTTTTGGTTACTATAGTTTTGTAGTATAATTTAAGTCTAGAAGTGTGATATCTTCAGTTTTGTTTATCAAAATTGCTTTGGCTATTTGGGGTCTTTTGTGGTTCCATATACAGTTTAGGATTGTTTGTTATAGTTCTGCGAAAAATGCTGTTGGTATTTTGATAGGAATTGCATTAAATGTGTGATTGCTTTTGGTAGTAGAGACATTTTATTTATGTATGTAAGTATGTTATTTATTTATTTATTAAAGTTTATTTGTTTTTGAGAGAGAAAAAGAGAGAGAGAGGCAGAGAAAGAGCAGGAGAGAGAAGCTCAAGTGGGCTCCATGCTGTCAAAAGAGCCCAATATGGGGCTTGAACTCAGAAACTGTGAGATCCTGACCTGAGTCAAAATCAATAGTTGGATACTTAACCAACTGAGCCACTAGGCACCCTGGTAGTGTAGATATTTTAACAATATTTTTTCTTCCAATCTGTGAGTATGGAATGTCTTTCCGTTTCTTTTTTTTTTCCTTCAATTTTTTCCATCAACATTTTGTAGTTTTCAAAGTATAGGTCTTTCACCTCTTAGGTTAAGTTTATTCCTAGGTACAAGGAATATTGATTGTTTTTGGTGCAATCATAAATGGAATTGTTTCCTTAATGTTTCTTTCTGCTGCTTCATAATTAATGTGTAGAAATGCAACCAATTCCTGTGCACTGATTTTGTATGCTGAGACTTAACTGAATTCACGTATCAGTTCTACTGTAGCTTTTTGGAGTCTTTAGAGTTTTCTATATATAGTATCAAGTCATCTGCAAATAATGAAAGTTTTACTTCTTTACCAATTTGGATGCCTTTTATTTCTTTTTGTTGTCTGACTGCTGTGGCTAAGACTTCCAATACTATGTTGAATAGAAGTGGTGAGAGTAGACATCCTTGTCTTATTCTTGAGCTTAGGGCAGCAAAGCTCCCAGTTTTTCATCATTCAGTATGACGTTCATCGTAGGTTTTTCATATAAGGCTTTTTTTTTAAAGTCAGGGTCTGTTTCCTTGAAACCTACTTTGTTAAGGTTTTTATCATTAATTGATGTTTTACTTTGTGAAGGGCTTTTCCTACATTTATTGAAATGATCATACGCTTTTTATCCTTTCTCTTATTGATGGGATGTAGCACGTTGACTGATTTGGGAATACTGAACTACCCTGGGAATAAATTGCACTTGATTGTGGTGAATGATTTTTTAAAATGTATTGTTGGATTCAGTTTGCTAGTATTTTGTTGAGGATTTTTGCATCTCTGTTTATCAGAGGTATTGATATCTGGTTTTGGTATCAGGGTGGTACTGGTCTCATAGAATGATTTTGGAGGTTTTCTTTCCTCTTCTGTGTTTTGGAATAGCTTGAGAAGAATAAGCATTAACTCTTCTGTAGGAGATTTGATGTTTTAATAAAAGTTAGGTCTAATGCTCTGGAAAAGCATTATTAAAAACTGTTGAATTACTTGAGAGAAAGAAAATGGCAGATGGAAAGAATTAAAAAAAAAACAATCAAGAAAGTCTCTGTGTTCAAGTAATAACTCTAAGTTCCCTTCCCTTTAAAGAAAGCACGACTGGAGGGGCAGGTGCTGTATTAGGGGTATAATTCTATAGGATGCATGGTGAAGAAATACAAAAAAAAAAAAAAAAAAGGAGGCCCACATGCAGAGTGAAGGTCCAGCTCCTCAGCAAAAAATTAGCAATGCAATCAACATTTACATGGTTTAGTTAAAATAAGACATTTAATGTTTGCATGTGTCAGCTTTATGATTTTCTGTTTGAACCAGCTTTTCCAAATGCCTGACCATCTACCACTCCCCCCACCATTGCTGACTATGGAAAAATACAGCACTTCCCTTGCCATACTGTCTCCTTCCCTCAGGTTGTAGAGTCGGAAAACATAAGGAGAACAAAATCAAAACAAAACAAAAACCTGAGGCAAAAAACACAACAAAATCCTTGATTTCTCCCTTAACCCATCCTCTTGTGCCTGTTTTCCTGTTGTTCAAGCCTCAAATTCTCAAGTATATTAGTCTACTATGTCTCTGCATTTGCACTTCACAGTCCCTCAAAAAGGTCTTTCTAGGCTGGAGTCTATGAGGGTAAACACCCCCCAAATTAAAACTCAACAGCTTCTCACAACCTTCTTTCATCAGATTATTCTCTGGAGTACTAACAGACACACCCACCATTTTCCCTTGCTTCCTATGCTTTCTGGATTGGGTTTTCCTGACTATCTGTTTTCCCTCTTCTTCAGTGATGTCTTTATTGACCCAATTTACCAGGATCTTTTGCTTTATCTTCTCTTCCTCTTGTTCACAAGTCTTTGATTCATGACTGTTACTTCAACTCACACTTCTAGGACTGTCCCAGTGGTATCTGGGTGTCCCCAGCTCAGAGAACCACAGAAGGCTACTTGCAGGGGATCAACAAAGGCTGTGAATAAATGGCTAACTTCTAATTCCACACTGTTAGCCCTGACTTGTCCCCAGGCTCCAGATCTACATACTGGGGGCTAGCATAGGGCAGTGGCCAACAGGGTGACTCCAACACTAGCAAGTTGTATGGCTCAGGGAAAGTCAGGGAAAGAAAGAGACCACTAAGACCCTTTTCCATGATCTAGGATCCAGAAGTGAAAATAAAATATCAGAGATGATTTTAAAAAATGATAAACAATAGGT
This sequence comes from Paguma larvata, assembly GCA_030068075.1. NCBI lineage: Eukaryota > Metazoa > Chordata > Mammalia > Carnivora > Viverridae > Paguma > Paguma larvata. Next base: position 8,409,627 of record CM057826.1, read on the forward strand.
TATAAGTAGTACGATGCATCTCTAGGGCTTAGCAAAGTGCCCAGCATGAAAGCAAACCCTCCATAAATGGAGGGTAGCTCCATTGGGTAGCTCTTTTTAACTGCTTGTTAGGTCCCACCTCACTGATGTCACCTCAGATTTGTCCAAAACTTAATCTATTACCTTAAAGTCAAAAAGTATTTCTCCTCTTTTGTACCCCACTTCAGTAACAAAACTACTACCACTTTAGTTACTGAGACCAGCAATCAATTTCTGAGTCATTTTCCACTTCCTGAACAATCCTCACCTCCAATCAGTTGCCAAATCCTGCGAACCCTCCCCCCAATTTCTACAAACTAAATCTTAAAGCTAAGCCCTGTTCCTTATTTTCACATAGTCACCGACCTACTTTGGCCCTTCACCATCTTGCATCTATCCCCCTGCGGTTGACCCCTCACTGGGATATTGTACATGGACTGCCTTGTAGAGTACTGGCCCAAAATAGTTTTCCTTTGCTTCTAAAACACTCTTATATGGCTGCCAATTATGTTCCCATATTATAATGTCTTTAAATGGCTCACAAAGTTTCAGAGGCTCTTTACTCACTGAGGAATCACATCCAGCCTTCTGAGCACTGAAAGATCTGACCCCATCCAGGTGCAGACAGGCACCCGTGAGGCCCTGCATGTGGCACCTTCCCACATTTCCAGTTCTCCTGTCATTGTGTGCTCTCAGGGTAGAATAGATTTTGCTTCCCTTTCTGACCATGAACGTCCTACCTGTATTTCAAGATGCGTCACTTTCCTGATGTTCTCCCTAATAAAACTCTTTGGAAATAAGAGCTTCATTCTCCATCTTTCCATGCATGACATTTCCTCAAAATTATCATAAAAGATGTATTTTTCCATGTTTAATAAGAAGTGTGTTTTGATTCACATATAAAAATATCTATATGAAGAGATGCATAGTTAAGTGGATATTAGATACATAATAATAAAATATCTAAAATATATAAAAATAATAAACTGCCTGCTCATTGCAGATTTTATTTATCTCGATTTTACTTAACACAGTGGTGGATGGGTTCAAAAAACAAATGCACAAACGTATGAATGTATTTTACTATACATAAATGCGATTATGAGGAATGGTATTTTGCAATGTGTTGTAAAATGTGTGGCAGGAGATACTCCCCAAGGTTGTTAGCCAACACTAGCTCATTTATTATGTACTATACATTTATTATCATTTAAATAAACCTTTGGCTGAAAAATCAAGATCGGACTTCCAATGAGTTCGACTGAGGCTTGCTTGGTGTTAGATTACTCACATATTTGTGCTATGGGCTAAAGTCACGTAGCAGTGCCGACTAGAGAATTATTCCATGTCCCTCTATTTCTCCACTTGGAGCATTCACTGCCTTCTGACTCTCAGTCTTACTGGGTTCGTGATAGTTTCTTCCTCTCTGTGTCAGTCCTTCAGGTACATAATCTAGGGATGGTGAACCTGGCAGTTTTATTTGACTTTTCTTTGAATGTAGCCTCTTTTGCCTCCACATTCTGCACTCATGGAACAAGGAAACTAGGTCGGACTAAATTTCCAGAGACCAAATTCTCTCCCAGAATTTGGTACTCTTTCCTTAAGAGATGCTGGAGTCTGTTAACCTGATAGAAGTCTCTGGTGAGAAAATCAATAGCCTGATGTTTGGGAAGAGTCTTCCTTTCATATACAGCACAGGACAATCAGCTTAGAAAGCCACTCAGAGAAGAAAAATAAGAAGGGAAAAAAATGCTTAGATTATTTGCTTACCAAAAGCCATGTAGAAAAGAGGTGTCAAAAAATATCATTAAAAAGAGATCCTTGCAGAAGAATGGTCTATCATTTGTGTCCATGGCTCAGAAAATATTCAACACTTGAGGAGAGTAGATGGGTACACACATATGTGTATATAATGTGTAGACTCTCCATATCTAGCCATTCTCCTTATGGATACCAACATACCATGAAGTCCACATGGTACTGGCAGAGAACTGCGACCTTTCGACACTCACTTCACACAACAGTCTTCTAAAGCCATCTTCATCCTACCCTCCTGCTTCTCTCGCTGTGCTTTATTGCACACCATTATTTCAATATTCTTCACCTCATTATGCATTAGCTTCTCCTGTTATTAAAATTCTCAGCACAGACTTGTCAGCACTTCGATGTTTGTGGAACGATGACCTTAAAAATGAAGGGTTTGATTCCATCTAAACAGCTGCACTTCAAGCTGGAATAGAGCTGCTAACTTTGTACCCTGTCGATTGTTCCAGAACCCCCAAATGTCTGATTCATGTTGGGATACACGTGGAACACCTTTGGAAAATGCAGGCATTTTCTTGCTAAGACTAATACCTTGAGCTGATCATCACAGGGATACTGTTGGGGAAGAGTCTCCAAATATTTGAACCTAGAATGGTGCTGTTTCAAGTATGGTGGGTCCCGCATTTTATACTGACTGACACAGGGAATTTGACTTTGTAGTGGGCTTCCCTTTTAGAGGAGGACATCACTGTGGGGAGCCCTTTCGGTCATGTAGGTGGTAGGCAGCAATGAACCCTGCAGGTGCTCCAGCCCAGGACTTTAAAGGTCGTTTAGTAACATGGATTGGGTATGTTTTTAGTTGGATGATACCTGTGCAGAGGATAAAAGTGCTATCCACAATTGCTTCAAACAGTTCTCAAAAAATCTAGTTGGGTGTAGGCAGTGATTAGGTACCAGGGGTTGCCTGGCCCTCACCTGAACTCTCATTAAATGATGACTAGAAATTGGACTGAGTTGGGTCCACATAACCTGCATTAGATGGTAGGAGCCTCATGAGGATAAAACAAAGATAAGCCAAATAGAAAATACTTCTGTATATTGTGATGGTCTTTGCAAGGACCGAATGTTTATGTCTTCCCCAGACTCATATGTAGAAATCTCAATCCCCAATGTGATGGTATTAGGAGGTGGGCCTTTGAGAAGTGAATTAGACGATGGGGGTACAGCCCTCAGTAATGGGATTAGGTCTCTTATAAAGAGACCCCAGGGTGCTCATTTCCCTTCTCTCTGTCATGAGGGTAAAACAAGAAGTTGGCCATCTATGAACCGGGAAGAGGTCTCTCACCAGAACCCAACTGTGATGGCTCTCTGATCTTGGTCTTTGAGCCTTCAGAACTGTGAGAAATGAATGTCTGTTTTTGATAAGTCACACAGACTGTGCTGCTTTGCTGAAGCAGCCCAAATGGACTGAGACACTCTTGTTTAGGCTACAGGGTCCGGAGTGTACCTTGTAGAGTAGGTACGGGATGCAGGCAGAGAAGTGAATGTTCTACTTCCATCCATCATAGGCAGAAAAGGAACTGAGTTTTTGAGTGGGGAAGGGATTCCTCCTTCCTTGTTGGCACAAGGGCAGTGCCACATGGGCTCAGGGGTGTGGCAAAGAGGCACATGGTGTATTCTGCCATCCCCCACCCTATGAGGCTGCTGAGGTCTGAGAGCATGTGTACACCCTTTCCTCATGGGCTTTCCCAAGACTTGACAACCATCAGTGCTGTGGGAACTTGAGAGTAGGGGTTCTGCCCACAACCTGGAGTTGCCCGGATGACACACTCCTGGCCGTTATCAGGAGCAACAGAGGCCTGGGGCCAAGAGGAGGAGTCTAAGGGCCAGCGCTGGGGGACACATTCCACAGCCCAGGCATGGAGGTCCCAGGTGTTACTCAGCAGCCCAGGAGCACTTAGGGACACTGAGCGAGCTGACCTCAAGCACGTAAGGAGAGGTAAGTCTTATGCCTGGATGCTTTGGAGAAATAACACAGTGGAATTCTATTCTGTCAGTAGCAGCTACTGAGGAAAGTGACACTATTTTCTCTATCTCTTTGTCTTGAGGTACTCAATATTATAGCATGGCTGTCAGGATTTAGAATTATTTTAAGTATATGAAATAATATTCTGCTATCTCTGAGGAGTTATTCTAGGGAAATAATTCAGCTACTAGAAATAACTGGATTCTGTGGCCAGAAAAAACTATGCTTATAAATATTTTCTTTTCTTAAGGATGAAACTAGGGATCTGTTTTGTAGCTCAGGTTCTGTCTTCCACATATGCATTTAAATACAAAGCTCTAGGCTCTGACTTTTTTCCTTGCACTTATGTCTGAAGGTCTGGTAAGCAAGCAATCACCATGTTCCTGGGCCTTCAGGTTGAAAGAACAGATAGAGAGCTGGAAAGGTGGGGGTTTTCCTCCTGCTTCTGCTATGATAATGCAGAGAAAAAAACTGGTTTTCTTTAACATGGCCCCAAACACCATATATCAACACATTATCAAGTGAAATAATGTCTTTTATGTTGCACTTTGAAGAAATTTTAAAATTCATACAGAAATAGAAAAAACACTGAGTTACCAAAAAAAAATAAATGTACATAAAAAATTTCCCCAGGATATAACACAGTTTCCAAGTTGTAATCAAAACTACAGAACAGGTAATGTTATTAGAATTGAAGAGAATCACTAGCAATACCATTTTTTGGGTGACTTTAAGATGACATTTAACATGATTGGCCTTTAACATAGGTAACTTTTTGGTATCTTTTACTTCTTTTAAAGACAAAAACTGGGGTGCCTGGGTGGCTCAGTTGGTTAAGTATCTGACTTCTGATTTTGGCTCAGATCATGATCTCATAGTTTGTGGGTTTGAGCCCCACGCGTGGCTCTACACTAACAGCGTGGAACCTGCTTGGGGTTCTCTCTCTCCCCCTCTCTCTTCCCCTCCCCCTGCTTGTGTTCTCTCTCTCTCAAAATAAATAAACATTTAAAAAAACTTAAAAAAAGACAAAAACCAACTGACTGCTTTAAAATACAAAAGAGTACTCTGAATACCAAGTAACTAAGTGTTAATCAGAAAGACCACATTTCCAGTAACTCCAAAAGGCCAGTGTTCAGTTGGTTTCCCTTAGGCATTGCATCGGTGAACAGACTGGAGTTTTATTGGCTAAAGGGAACAATTCTCTGTAAATACAGGCATTTAGACTTGTAAAAGGTGCTTATAAAACAGACAGAGGATGCCAGAAATTACACACATCGTGGAACCATAAAAAAAAAATACAACAACAAAACTATTTAAAAAGCCATCCCACAGGATATTTTATAACATTTATCTAGCTCAAAATGGCTTTAGTGCTTCCCTGTTTCTCCCATCTAAGAGTTGGCTTTGGGGAAAAGAAAGAAAAGAAAGTAAATAATGGGGGAAAAAGGGAGAAAAGTGTGAGGGTTAGAGAATGAATTACGTAAGAGGAGCTTGAAAGCAGAAGGATATTAATAATTACAGAGTGCAGAAACTGAGCAGCAGAGAAGAGGAACCGCAAAGGTCTCCAAGTAAAATAAAAGGTAAATAAACAAGTGTTTAATTAACCAAGGAGGCCATTACGCTGAGGTGGCTTGAATGCCTTGGTGGCTTATGCAAGCCAACGGAAACCTAAGTCTGTAAATGCCTCTAGATTATGAGATCAAAATGCTAGGGACGACCAATCACAGATAGCCAACCAGGCTTTAAGCTACAGCCAAGCAGTAATTTCCTTGTTTTTCTCCTTCATTTTCCACTGGTTCCCATCAGTGGAGTTTACTTCCTAACCACTTCTGGCTTCGTGCTGCCCTATTTTAATGGATTTTTGCTCAAATAAACCCTTAAACTTTTTAATATGCCTCAGTTTATCTTTTAATATAAGAAATCAGTGTTCTACTTATTTATTCTTTTAATTGTACAACACATATGGGATCTCTGAAGCAGGAAAAATCATCAAAGTAGATCCTTTCACACTGGTTTTGGCAAAGACGCATTTAAATTTTAGCAGAGACACAGCTATCCTTCCAAAGAGGCATCACTGGGGGTGTGTTTAAATTTTTCACCTTCTGTAGTGAGGGTTCCCCTTCCTACCACACCAGAAATGCGTATTGTAGTTTTTAGGAAAAAAGTTTCACAAGTTACAAAAAAGAGAATTAAAAAAAAAAAAAAGTCCTGCATTTTTCCTTAATCTTGGAATCTTTGCTACTTCAGTGCAGTCTTCGATACAAACACAGGAATCACCAAAGAGCTTGTTAAAAATGCTGACTCTCAGGTTCCATCCCCAAACCAGTCAGTCCAAATCTGCATATGACAAGATCCTTGGTTCCTATGACCATGACTTTACAAAGCGTTAGTCAAAATCACTGTTCTAAGAGAGGAATGGCATTTGTTTAGGGTTCGGTTATGACGACGTTACTTGTGGCTATGTTTATGTAATTGGATAACCTTCATTTGTACTTTTCTTTCATTAATTATTACTAGGACTCTCTATATTGTACATATTTGTGACAGACATTAAAAGCCATGTAAGAAACAGAATTCAAAGTAATGAAAAAGTAAACTTACATTAAAATGCATCTGAATAGTAATTCTGTCTCCAGCTTTCATCATCATATCATGAAAGAGGAACACGTAGCAGAGTCTCTACACGACAACACAGGGAACTTTGATAATGTGCTGCTCTGTCCAAGAACCTGAACTTTATGATAATAAGGCCTTGCTCACTGAAAGCCCTGTGGCATTTCACGTTGTCTTGCTGAGAGCTGATTGGAGTTCTTCTTTAAAGGAGTCATTACTCTCAGCCTTTCTGTCATGTTTTCTCAGAAAATGTTAAAGGTCATTTCACTTTCTTAAGAAAAAATATCTAACGCTTAATGAGTCACAGACATATCTTTCTATTTGGTTTCTATCTGTAGTAGGAAAAGATCAAAACCAAAGTTTTAACCCAGGATGTGTCGGGAAATTAGAATAATTGAGCCAGAGCCATGTCCAGGGAGAAGATTAGAGATGGCAGGGATAGGGCACCACTGCCAAAGTTGTCTTAAGGAGGAAGTGTGCTGGGAAAGGTGAGTGATGGGCCCGAGGATGGATGTGAGTGGAGAGCCTGAGAAAAATCCCAGCTTCGAGGATTTCCCATTTCATTAAATTTCCTCCAAATTTAGGGTGTGATGAACAAGCCCATTTGGGGACATTCAATGGATGGATCATCTAATTTCTAGAAATGCAGTAAAAACCTGAATCTTGGCCCAAAGAATTATTTCAGCTTTCATTTTTCTCCTGTCCATTTATTTCCCACTTACATACTAAGATGTGAGCTTGGGGCTGGAATATTGGGGGGAAAGACATCTCAAAAAATCCTCCCCTCACTTGCCCCCATTTTGTCCTCTGGTGTCCAGAAGCATCGGCCCTTGGTCACAATGTATTCTTGGTCCATGTCATTTTCATGAGTGTAGCATATATCACCTGTCCATGGCTAACACTCAGCTCTTTATTTTAAAATTTTTACCTCACTTCTGAGCTCCAGATTCACAATTCTGAATGCCCCTGGACGTTACCAAGGAATGTTCTTGAAGTCAGCTCAAAATCATCAAGGCAAATACAGTTTACATTCTCATGAAGCAGATTTTTCTTTCTGAATTAGACTTTCTTTTCATGGGACGATGCCATCTTCCTATATTGAAACATAGACATGGAAGTATTCTGGATTTCTCTCACCTCTCACTTATTCCCCAGCCAGGGCTGGCTTCAAGGACACGTGGCCCATGCAGTTGCATAGAATCCTGCACGGAGAAGAATCCTATGCTTGCTTTAATGCTCTGCTATTGTCATCTGAAGTCTTAATAATTTGTTAACAACAGGAACCACATTTTCATTGTGAATTGGACCCTGCGAATTATATTGGTTCTGTTTCCCTGTAATCCGTCCATACACATGTTAGCTGGAATTATTTCCCTAAATCAAATATACGCAGTTAGTATCTCCTTTATTATTTTCTTAAAAATCTGAAAGTCTGCTGCCTATCGATTTCCCCAAAAGTAAAGGTAAGTGTCTTTGGGCCTTGACTGCATTAATTCAGCATAAACCCCCGTGCGTCTTCACCTGTAGGCACCCTGGCTTTCACGCGTTTGTCAATATCACATGGACTTGGAGTCACTTCCTCCTTTCTGTATTTGACACACTTCACTTATCCTTCGGGATTCAATTTTATTGATGTGCACGGCCTTGCTTTGCCTTTCGTCACCCTCTCCAGGTGGCTGGCATCCCGCATCTGGGTCAACGGTCCTGGCATGGGGCGTGATCACTAGCTGATCTACAGAAGGCCCCGGAGGGATGGAGTACAAGTCTCTTCCAGGCCTTGGTTTCTTCTGGCAGCATGCTGACGAGAATGTGTGAGACGACAGGGGCGTTCGGATCATTAACAACGTTGGCTTTCACCCAAAGCAGCAGAAGAACAAAACACATATGCTTCCCAAACCGCATGTTCTCTCAAGTGCAAAAAGCTAGTCTTTTCATAAAACTCCCAAGTCCTTCCCTTCTTGACTTCATGGCTTCTCCGCACTGCAAAACTCTTGCATACTTCTTTCCAGATCCCTCTGAGGGTTGCATTAACTCATGCACTTCTAATCATGGTCCACTTCACTGTCATGGCTGCTTTTCTTCACAAAGCTGCTGGTCTACGCAGGACCCTGACTGCCATGCATCCATGGGTGGGCATGCAGGACACGTGCAGACCCGTGTCAGGAGAATCTAGCCCACTAGGCTACACCCCTGCTGTGTGCACGACTCACCTCATCCCTTCCATAGCTGCAGGTCTGAACAGTCCACAAAAATGCCCTCTCCTTCTTTTCCCTTTCTCTCGTCAAGGATCCAGGGACCTGAACACACACACACCTGAATTCATGACCCGTCACCATGCTTGTTCTACAAACTAGTCCCAACTAATAACAAACAGTGAAATCCTTGACAACAGGGGTCGTGTCGGCTATTTCTGAGTCTTCTCACATCTATCTCAGAAGATAGGCTGCAAAATGTTTGGTCGGCATGATACACAAAGGATTAGCATTTACCTACATCCTAGTGTTCCTGGCTTAGATACTTAGCTGCACTCAACTTTTCTGCATCTCACCATTTCACATAAACGATTATAATTTTCGCAATTAAATTAGACACCATCTCTATTAGAGAAAAGATAGGAGATCAGTAAAATGGGCAATTGAAGATCATCGAATAGGTAAATATCTTCTTGAATTTGATCTTTTGGCGATTCGGTTCTATAGTTTTTGAAATCTTTTTGGGTATATCTTAATTTCCGCATGTGCCTCATTTGAACCATTCATTGGGCAGACATTTATTAACTCCATATTATCTATTTGGCCTGGTCTTGAGACACATAACTCAACGATCTAAAAAGGGGAGAGGTGTATTCACAAATAAATGCTCAGACAATAGAAAGTATTGAGGCACATGGGTGGCTCAGCTGGTGAAGTGTCTGACTCTTGGTTTCCGCTCAGGTCATGATCTCTACGATTCGTGAGTTGGAGCCCTGCATCAGGCTCCGTGCTGTCAGTGCGGAGCCTGCTTGGGATTCTCTCTCTCTCCCACCCTCTGCCCCTCCCCCGCTCACTCTCTCTTTCTCTCTCTCTCAAAAATAAATAAATAAACTTTAAAAAAAGAAAGTATGTATGGGTATCAAAAGCACTAAAGACAAACATGCCTTGCCCCAGCAATTCCATTTGCATGTGTTGATACTAAAGAAATAATTTAAGGAATGAAACAGCATTTAACTATAATAGTTTTGATTGATATATCTGAGAAGATTTGAGACATAACCTACCACATGGCTATACATGCAAGATAACTCAGCCTTGAAAAATGATGTATACATATGTCTTTTTCTGGAAAGAAGTTACCTATGTTTTTTCCCAGAAAGCTGGCTGTATTCACATGATAGAGTTTGAGTTACAAACATGTTTAAGAGTAGGAATACAATACAAATATTTAAAAATTGTCTTCTCTCTCTCTATAATTGCATAACACATTTCAAGGATGATCAGCTGTCAAGCTTATTTTACTGCGTCCTTTCGACTGTCTACAATAAAAAAATTTCCTCATCTTTAAATGTCACAGTGTGACCTCAAAAAGCAATGCTGCATGAATGCGCAGTGACAGTAACGCATGGAAGTTGGCATTTTAGGCAGATGCACAGGAAATATTAAAGCAAACCTCTAAAGTCCCCATTTGCTTAGACTCTGACCTTCCTTCCGCATGAGATGCAAACACACACACACACACACACACACACACACACACACACTCCTCAAAAAATCGCAGGCAATGATATTTCTACAGAATTCACTCGAATACTTTTTGCACTGCAGTGTTGACAAGAATGTTTTCTAATGTCTGTGTCAGATGATAAGAATATGAAAAGTAATCAGTCAAGTTTCTTTAAAAGCAGGGACACAAACGAATTGTACATCTCATTAGCTCACACCCACAGCATCGATTCCCTAATGGAAGGGGCTGCTTCTCTGTGCGGAAGGATCACGGTCACCACGCTCCGGAAGTGTGCTTTCTCACGGCGGCCGCTTTTCCTCAAACATCAATCCATTTATTTTCCTCGTACAATAAAAGTGACACCGGAAGGTTAATGACGTGAAACTCTGCAGACAAAATGAAGCTCCTATCCTCTTTCTGCTGACACGACCAGAGTAACGCGATGTGAAAAATTAGAAGAGAGAGGAAGAGAGAGTCTCGGATGGAAATTCAGTTTATGATGCATTTTAACCAGCAGGGTCTCCACTTCGCTGGGTAGGCACACGGAAGGGTAAGGAGGTATTCAGTTGATGGCTAAGAAGTTTCAAGATTATCAAGGGACAAACAAGTTGAGTTATACGATATTCCATACCATAACAAAGCTTTGATTTTCTTTTCTCTTGCAATCCTGAACATAAAAGCAAAACACAAATACGCAATTACGTAATTTTTGTAACACTACAAAATACATCTTTTTATGAACACAGCCCTCCGTTGGGCTTTAAAATAACACTCATGTTTGAATTTCAGCAGAAGTGCATGTGTTAATTACATGGAAAATCTAAGTAGTCACAGATAAAATTTTCAGTTAAAAGGCTGTAAGATAGTTATAGAATCTATAATGGGTTCTTTTAGTATAGTTTACAGGAAATTCATTAATAGTTCAAGTCAAAAATGTTAACTTATTTAGTAAAATAATTTCATTATTATTAAACAAGAAAGTGGGCAGAGGTCTTCTGAATTTTCAGAGTCTTCACCAATATATATCATTATAAGTAATCAAATCTTAAATCATCCCTAAAATCAAAAATAGGACAAGGATGTCCACTATTGCTGCTTCTACTCTTCACGGTAATGAGGGTCATGACCAGGGAAATTAAGCAAGGAAAGAAATAAAAGGCAACTAGATTAGAAAGGAAGGAAATAAGACTATCGCTGTTCACAGATGATATGATTATGCATAAAGAAAATACTAAGAATCTGGAAAACAACTTTTAGAACTGATAGTTAAGTCCAGCAAGGTTGCAGGACACATGATTAATATACAAAAATCATTTGCATTTCTATGCACTAGTGACGGCCGACTTGAAAATGAAGTTAAAGACAAAATCCCACTTATAATAGTATCAAAAAATAAAATATTTAGAAATGAATATGGCAAAAGAAATGCAAAACTGAACATGAAAAAACATTGTTGAAGGAAATAAAAAAAGACATAAATATATGCAAAGTTACTCCATGTTTACAGATTGGAAATTTTAATATTGTTAGGATGGCAACACTCCCAAAATTCATTGGCATATATAACACAATTTCTATCAAAATCTCAGCCGTTTTTTTTTCTTTTTTTGTATAAATCCATAAGCTGATTCTAAAATTCACAATGAAAAAGGACACAGAATAGTCAAACGGTTATGAAAAAGAAAATGTGGAGAATTCATACTTCCCAATTTCTAAATTTCTAAAATTTTGCAGTAATCATAACAATGACATACTGACAAGAAAAAGATGTGTAAATAAATAGAAAAATAATAATCTTTTGACATGCTGACAAAACAAAAGATGTGTAAATAAATAGAAAAATAATAGTCTTTTGACAACTGGAGAGCCACCTGCAAAAGAATGAAGCTGGGTCTCTAACCTCACACTACACAAAAATTAGCTCCCAATAAATCATAGACCGACACGCTAACAGCTGAAACTATGTAACTTTTAGAAGAAAATGCAGGAGTAAATCTTCATTACCTAGGGCTAGGAAGTGGTTTCTTAGATACTCCATCAAACGCATGAGCAACAAAAACTAAGTTCAATACATTGGACTTCCCCCAAATTAAAAAGATGTGTGCCTCAAAGGATTCTGTTAAGAATGTGAAATAACAAACCACAGAGTGGGAAGAAACATTCTCAACTCAACAATATGGAGACGAACCAATTAAAAAATGGACAGAGGATATGAGCAGGCATTTCTACAGAAAAGACATGCAAATGGCCAATATGCAAACGAAAAGATCCTCAACCCTGTTAGTAGTTCAGGAAATGCAAATCAAAACACCACAATGAGATATGGCTTCACGCCTACTAAAACGCTGAAATAAAATTAAAAAGATAGATACTAACAAGTGTTGGCAAGAATGTTGGGAAATCTGAACCCTCCCTCATTGCTGCTTGAAATATAAAATGGTGCTTTCACTTTGACTATCTGGCAATTCCTCAAATTATTAAATACAGAGTTACCATAGGATCCAAAAATTCCACTCATAAGCTTACTTCATAATAAATGAAAGCATACTTCCACATAAAAAACTTGTACATGAATGTTCTGTAACATTACTCATAATAGCCTAAAAGTGGAAGCAAACCAAATGGTTACCAACTCATGAATGAATAAAAATAAGTGGTATAGCCACACCAGGGAGTATTATTCAGCCATAAATAGGAATGAGTTATCCCTATGCGTACAAAATAAACAAACTTTGAAAACTTTACGCTAAGTTAAGAACCCAGTTACAAAAGATCCCATATCGTAGGTTCCATTTGTATGAAAGTTCCAGAAAAACAAATACATAGACAAAAAGATCAGCAGGCATCTAGGGTAGAAAGAAAAGAGAATGAGGGGTGATGGTGAAGACATACAGGATTTCTTTGGGGACTCATCGAAATGTTTTAATACTAGTGGTGATAATTACACCACTGTGTGAACATACTAAAACTCACTGAAACGTACATTTTTAAAGCGTGCATTTCGTGGCATATGAACTTAATCTCGACAAAGCGGTTATTACAAAATCATCTTCACAGCCACAGAACCACTTCCTCTTTGGCGTGGAGGAATGGCTAGAGCTAGAACACTCATTTTGTGCTCATCGGAAAACTGTACACATTGAGCCAGAGATGTTTGGGCTGCCATTAGAAAGCATTTAGAATGAAGACTAGCTACTTGCGCAATGTTGTGAGCTGTGTTTGACATTTTCTTGCTTGCGAAGTATCAATCTAATTATGCTGATGCCTCACTAGAGACGAAAGTGCCATACTGATCGCCGTAGCGGCTTGCTTTTAATCATATCTACTACCAAACGATCGCGTTAACTAACTTAACCTTGCCATTTGAAAAAATGAGGATTTTCTTTTACCATTCCTACCTCAAAAAGATGTTACGAATTTAAAACAAGATCTACTTATTGGCAATGTACTCTTACAACGAAGCAGTAACTTTTGTCACGAATGGTATTGCAGTGGTCCATGCTTGTTTACATTTTCCTACTACCTAGAATCAGTCTTTCATATGAAATATATATTTCTTGGGCAAGTATATTATCATAATTACTTTCCAATAGCAAAAAGAATTTTGATAGTCCAAGTAGCAGGAAGTTCTAGTTTCATTTTACATTTTACAATATGTGTAAGTTCCAAATGAGATCTCCTGCACACTGCTAAGTACCCAACACAAAATATACTCAAATCATGCGATTATTCTCTTATCCCTTAAATCACCAGCTTAATTTGATTTTCTACAATTTTACATCTACTTTAACTACTCTAAGATATATACTTAACTAATAAATCTAAGAAGAAATATAAATAAGTCAAGCCTTTAATTCATCCTTACTGAATAAAAATATTTGCATATAAGATCAAGTTAAGGTAAGTCTCAAGATGTCTAAAGTGTTCTCTCTATGACAGGGTAACACTAATTATGTGCTACTTAAATAACTTTAAGATAATATAATTTCACCCCAAAACGTCTACTGGTTTTGCTTCTTGCTTTTTTTTTTGCACTTTCTCTACCTCTGAACATACATACAAGGGTAATTTAAAAAAAATAGAGAGAAAACATTTAGCCCCATGCATCCTTTCTTAATAGGCCTTATAAAAATCATTGTACGGGGGGTGCCTGGGTGCCTCAGTTGGTTGAGTATTTGACTCTTGATACCTGCTTGAGTCATGATCCTTTGGTCCACATTGGGCTCCACACTGACAGTGTGGAGCCTGCTTGGTATTCTCTCTCCTTTCTCTGCCCCTCCTGAACTCTCTCTCTCCTTCTCTCTCAAAATAATTAACATTTAAAAAATAAAATCATTGTATGGATGAAGTAACTGAGGCCAGGCACCAGCCCATTGCAACATAGCTCGCAAACAGTGGAGCCAGAATTCAGCTCAGCATAATTTTATAGACCACACATGATTAGTCCATTCTTAACAGCAACCATTTACTGCTCCTTTTTACAGCAAAACTTTTCAAAAGGGTTCCACTGCTTTGAGTACCATTCTTGACTTTCATGCTCCCCATTTCACTGACACTGATCTTGCCCAGGACACTAATGACTTCCGTGTTAACGTATCCAACAGGTACTAGTCTTGACTTATCTTACACATCTTCAAAGCAGTCTTAAACATGCCTGACAGCTTCCTCCTTGGAATCCTTTCTTCTTGGCAGTCATGACTTAAAGGCTCTATGGTTTACTTCTCATTCTCTTGTGGGCTCCTTCCTTCTGCTCAACTGCTAAACACTAGAGTCCTATAGTCCTCAACCACTGGCCCTTGGCCTCCACATCTACGCTTTCAGGGGTAGACACAGGACACTGTTTGGAATTATCTGAATTGTATTTCCTTGCTTACTGGTTTATCCTCTCCCCACGCCAGTACATAAGTACCATGAGTCACAAAGAAAGTATTTAACAAGTGTTTTCTGGATGCACTGACAGGTGGATGAAAGGATAAATGGAAGGCAGGGAGGAAAAAAGGAAGGAAGATAGTGTATTTCAGGCATAAACTTTCATCCCCTCTTCCTAGGAAAACTGTGACCTGATAGGCTAAGGGATGACCTTGGACTACCTCTACCTGAGGCCTCTCTTTTCTGACAAAGCTTGCGTGGGTGGCTGTCTGCACTTTGCATTTAACTGCATTCTACTAGGTAGGCCAATCTACATCTGAATTGTTGACGCCCAAGTATTACCATGGCCCTGCCCCTACTGAATCCTAGGATTAACCTAAATTAAAGAGAAGAACCAGGTTACTTTGTGATGTTTGCTATGAGTATAAATCCTCCACAGGAGAACTAAATCATGCTGGATTGAACCACTCATGAAGCAGGGATGCCTAAATTCACAGAGGCAGAGTGACGTGTGCACTAGGCCGCAAGCAATCAAGGGTATAGTAGCAGGATCCCTTTTACAGGTGTTTCTGAGACGCCCGCAGTGTAGCATCGGCCCTTGATTTCAGTCACAGCAACTTGTCACCCAGAGGACTTCCAAGGCCTTATGTAATTTCCTTTGAGTTCTGACTGATGTCATTTAAAGTCCTGGCTGATGCCATCTAGCCTAACCTTAAATTGTGGCCCCTCTAGTTTTGACTGGCTTCATCCCAGGCCAATTCATCAACCATGGTGCTCCTCCCAACCCCCCGCTACTTTCCCTTGTCAGATGGGCAGCCCTGGCCTCAGCAGCTTTGTAAGGAAGCTGTGTTATTTCATCTACCACATGCCAGAGCTCAGCACCTACCAGTTTGCGACAAACAGATTTAATATAGTCAGGATTTCTGTTTAGGAGAAATGCTAATGACGATAATGATGTATGTTTCACTGTGAAAATTTGTGATTCTATAAGCCCAAAGAAAAAAATGAAAAGGAATTATAACTTTGTGCTATTTGGTTTATAGTTTACTTAATGTAATTTTCATCATTTCCCTATTTTCTGTATTTTCTATTTCAGTTCATGGAGAGGTAGAGGTATTCTACTTGGAACGTGCAGGCAGGTGATGTACTTATTACCACTTTGAAATACAATAAATATTTATACCAAAGGAAAATTGGGCATACCAGAAAAATGACATAGCCAAAGGCTTTTTCAAAATTGAAATGGCCATCCATTTTTTAGTGTTAGTTACCTTTTAATTTTGCTTTCTCCGCCAGCAGTGGCAATGTCAAATAAATTCTATCTTAACATCAAGGTGCATATCAGAGGACTCTTCTAACTGAGCCTTCTTGATTATTCTTGAGCAATTTATTGAATCTATCTAAGCCTCTATTTCTTCCTTGTCTTTCTTAAAAAGGAATAAGAGTTGACTCTGAAGACTGAATGAAACAACCCAGGTAGGGTGTTGAGCACAACGCTTAATTCATAGTAAATGCTCAATGCTCATCATCAAACCCACTACCATCAGCATTCAACGCATACTTAATCAACACTACTCTGAACTCCCTTAGCATTCTTCGTAATAGTCTGCCGCACATTATTAGTATTCTGGTCCTAAAACAGTGTATGGTGGAAATTAGGTATAGAGTAAATGTATCCTGAGACCTGGTCATGATTTATCCCCTTTTGTAGTTCCGCTGCGGAGAAGGCCATGTTGCATCCTGAGGCTGGGCAGAGTGTCGGGGCAGCAAACACAATGGATCTCGGTGAATGAACGGCGTGGAATCAATGTAAAACATCCATCAGGAAATGCTGCAGAAAGCTCTATATCCCATTACGACGACGAGTGACACTGAACCCACCCCCAATAAGAATAATTTATAAAGTCTCCTTTCTTGCCTTTTGCTGATAACCTGATCACATATACAAAGAACGTTGGTGTACCCTGCGGTCTGTCCAGGTGTATGGGACAAGCTTCATCTGGCAACGCGAAAGCACAATGAGGAAGAGCTCCTTCTCAAATCAAGCAGGCACGCTGTGTGACTGATGGCTAGTAATTCCGGCATCAAGAGTGTGAAAATGAAAA
Source organism: Paguma larvata (assembly GCA_030068075.1). Classification (NCBI taxonomy): domain Eukaryota; kingdom Metazoa; phylum Chordata; class Mammalia; order Carnivora; family Viverridae; genus Paguma; species Paguma larvata. The sequence goes on from CM057826.1 coordinate 8,426,721, forward strand.
AAAAAATTAAATATTAAATAGATGGGTAAATGTTAAGGAAAGAGTAATCTCTTTAATATTGTCACTCCAACAGGTTTTTGATTCTGCGTGTGTTGGAAGAGAGCAAGTAAAATTTGTGTGACAGACTGATGGAGCTATAATTTATTACTCAATCTCCGAACTATGTGGTTTGAGGGAAAGGGGCCGGGAAGTTCAAGAATCCAGCTGTATAGTCTTGACTTCATGATTTTGGACAAGTCACCTCATCTATGTAGGAGTTTGTTTACTTCTGAGACCTGTAATTTACTTTCCAGTTGCAAAACTCCCAAGTTTCCCTAATAATCCCGTCATTACAATCTGGGGCTTTGTCAGTATCACCCTCTGGAACCACTGCCACAGACTACAATTGACTGTATTTTCCATCTTAGAATTCAACATTCTATCCAGGCTCTATCTGCAGGGAGATAATATCAAATCGGCACTCACAATGAGGATTTGCTGCAGCCAGCCGGCTCCTTCTCCATGTGAATGAGACTCTAATGCAGTCCAAAGATACCATAAACCAGTATTTCCCACTCATTCACATCACCGCCTACTCATGACAAGATGGCAGACGGGGCCAGAGCAGGCATCACGCTGCATTATTCGGGACTAATTAAATCCTGTTAGTCCACAGACACAGGCACCATTCTGAGGATAAAGGTGCAGATGGAAATTTCTGGACATCGAAAAAATTCAATATAAATACTGTGTCTATAAACTACTCACACATGTATATCTTTGTAGAGAAACACACATATATTTTTATTACTTTTAAAATCAAGTTTCTGTGGGAAAACTAGGACATTTTCAATGTATACTATCTAATCTTTCTGATATAGAAGAGTTACAGTGGCACTATGTGGCATGATGACATGCAGTGACATTGCTTCCCTGTGTCACTTGCTACTGAATATGTAGATTAAAAAACATCCACAGCTGGTACTAATTTCACACTTAAGCCACAAAGAGTGGCTCTGTTCAAAACTAAATATATAACACAATTACGATGGATAACAATTACCTTTTCTCCAAGACGTGTTCCAGCCCTAAAGCAAATCGTTCCACAGTATCTGAAGTGTTATTTTCAAATCACATGAGATTAACTTTTAAGGTGCTTATTTATGGTTTCTATGCCTTTGAAAAATAACTTCCTGGTAGACATAACTGTATAGAGGGTAAGTAACGGAGGTGTACTTACAGAACCACCAATCCCTCAACAGTTAATAATGCTAAGCATCGGCACCCAGAACGGGGCACTTCAACTCTCCATATGTATTTTAACACTTCCTACCAAGACGATCCTAATCTACAAAAGGGCGTTTTTCTCAGGTACCCCCAGGGTTAGAGGTTCAGGTGCAGAGGACCCCAGGCTGGGGTCCACATCTCCTGAGAGTGGAACCAGTGACAATCCCAGGCATCACCAAGAGGACATAATGAGAATGGACTGGTCCCTTCACTGGTGTCTGAAAAGACCCAGCGCAGGTAAGGTGGGTGTCCTGTATCTGTGTGTTCTCTCTCTCTCTCTCTCTCTCTCTCTCTCTTTCTGTGTCTTTGTCTCTCTCTCTCTCTCTCTCTCTCTCCTTTCTCCCTTTCTTTCTCTAGTCTGTCAGTCTCTCTCCCCCACCCTCTGTCTCTGAATTATCTGGCCGGAAAGCCTCCTCTTCATATTTCCAAACCCTGTCCGCCCTTCTTTCACAGCTAGTCCACTGACCCCGGCTCCAAATCAGCCCTCCTCAGGCAGGGCCCGCACACGCTGCCCTCTCCTTGCTGTGACTGGAGGGCACAGACCGCCTGCTTTTCGCCAGGCACCATGCGAGCGAGGGCCGGGCCTCCGCCGGCTCTCCTGGGTCCTGATGCTTTTTTTTTGAGCTATTGTCACAGTGAGTCTCCAGCGAATTAATCCCCTGCTTCTACAAGTTCAACCATGTTTAAAAGCGATCCTCATAAATCATGATGGACAGAAATTTTAAATCCCCAAAGGGCCAGCTCCTTTTGTCACGATCTAGGATAAAGGTAGGACGACAGACAGGGGATGCTGTACAGCCCCTGCTGGAATTTCTAACCCCTCCCACCCCTCCCATACCCCGCTCCTGGGCTCCATCTTCTCACGCTCCCTCTGTCTGACCCCCTCCATTTCAGGCACTGAGCCACAACGCCTGCCCTTTGACCTCCTAACAAAACGGACTCATTTTAATGGTTTTCTTGACTTCTGACCCCACCCTGAGCTTGACATAATCACACTAAAGCATTAAACCAAAAATATTCTGGTTGTAAGTTGTGGAATGAGAAGCTTTTGTTCTTTGGCTCAAAGAATTTCAAGCATCAGCAAACAGAGGATTTTGATTGTTGTTCTAGGTCTGGAAGGACCAGTCCGAAGGACACCCCGGTCCTCGCTGCTTTCAAGGGTGGGAGCGAACGGTGACAGGGCACGCATGGAGAACCCTGTGCACAAGGGTCTCTCCCCAACAAAGCCCTCTCCAGAGGCTATTAGGCAGTCTGCGGATGGGCACTAGAGATGCATATGGGGAGGGTGACTCTCTCAACAAATTTCTCTCCCTAAAAAAGCCATCTTTTCTTTCCTCAGTAAGGTACCCACACACTTCAACAAGATTACTGCCCATAATATAATAAATGTGGTACAGACATTCTCTGATGGCGATACATACTGGCCCTTGTATCGTACAGCAAATTGTGTGTGTATAATCAATTCATTTTGCAAACCTACCTTTGTTTCCTATCATGCGAAGGAAGCAAACAAACAGACTACAGTGGTGTTCTTTTTACCTGAATCTTTCCTGTGCTGTGTTCATTGATGCATGGCTCCCAATTCTCCAATTCTTTGAATGATACTATTTGACACGGGAATTTAAACTGAATATTTAATGAGGGTTACCTAATTTAGGAAGGCAGCTTGTCTAAAGAAGCCAAAAGGGTTTTTTTTGGTTGTTTATTTTTTTTGTTGTTTTGTTTCTTAATGTTTATTTATTTTTTGAAAGACAGAGCATGAGCAGGTAAGAGGCAGAGAGAGAAGGAGACACAGAATCTGAAGCAGGCTCCAGGCTCTGAGCTGTCCGCACAGAGCCTGATGCGGGGCTTGAACTCATGAACCGTGAGATCTTGACCTGAGCTGAAGTTGGCCGCTTAACCAACTGAGCCACTTGGGCGCTGCTGAAGGTGGTTTTTATGTTTATTATAAAATGACTTTTTCCCAGTGAAACTGAGGAACCTATCAATGGTCTCACCTTCCTCATGAGAGATACATTAGTGAGGGCTTCAGTGTTTTTTAGTTACAGTCAAACATCAAGACGGAATTTGGTATTAAAGGAGATTTTTCAAACTCAGCCCAAGTCGGAGCACTTTGAGCACAATTACCAGTAAGAACTGGTTACTGGATTATGGGTTCTCAGTAACTGCCGAGTTACCAACAGGAAACTGCCTCTCCAGAGATCCGCCTTCACGAGGCGGCTCCTGCCGAAACATGCGGACTTCAGAATTGAATTTACAGACTGCACAAAAGGACACATTGTCTTTATGCACGACGAACAACATTCTCAAATTAAAAACATATAACCATGTATGATTTTCCCAAAGAATTCAGGAAGAGGTTCAATTTAAAATTTTTGACTTAAGATCCGGGCATTTATAGAAAAGGAGACCCAGGATTCTATTGCCCAGAAACCTCGAAAGCTAGAGGGAGAACAGTGCTGTCACGAGCTGCATGTGTCTCTGAAGATGTGTCCAAGGCGACTCACCGCGGCATGTTGCCTTGTTGGTAGAAGGGCCGAGGTTCAGACCGCACCCCCACGTGCCACCATTCAGGCTGCACAGGGCTGTGCCCTCCGGTAAAATCAACCAGCCAGCGCTCACCTATAGCTTGTCATATTCCATACGCTCCAAATGGGTCTAAACACTTCATATACGCTACCCTTCGATCTTCAAAACAGACCCGCTCATCAGGAACTATCACTGTCACTGTTTGTGCATAAGAACACTAAGGTACAAAGTTAAACACACAAGTACCATTTGAGCCAGAAATTTCCATTCCAGGTATACAAAAAAAAAAAAGGAAGGACTCATGCTTGTACATCCGTGTTCACAGCGACATTATTCACAACAGTCAAAAGGTGGAAACGACCCAAACATCCATCGACCGGTGGATGGGTAAACAAATGCAGTCCATGGATGAATCTTGAAGACATTATGCAAAGTGAACTAAGTTAGACACAGAAGGACAAATACTATATGATTCCATTTACATGAAGTACCCGGAAGAGTCAAATTCATAGAGATGGAAGGTAGGAGAGAGATTACCTGGGGCTGGGGATGGGTGGACCTGGGGATGTATTATTTAATAGGGCGCAGAGCTGCAGTTTGAGATGAAAATGGTCTAGAAATGGACAGTGGGGATGGTTGCATGATAGTGTGAATATACTTAATGAAACTGAATTGTAGACTTAAACAAGATTAAGATGGAAAATTTTGTTATACATATTATATATATATTATATATATATTATATATTTAATGTTTATTTATTTTTGAGAGAGAGCACCCAGTGGGGAGGTGCTGAGAGAAAGGGGGACGGAGGATCCGAAACGGGCTTCCCACTGAGAGCAGTAAGCATGATGCGGGGCTCGAACTCACCAACTGCGAGATCATGACCTGAGCTGAACTTGGATGCTCAACTGACTGTGAGCCACTTAGGCGCCCCTGTGTTATGTATATTTTGCCAAAATAAAATAAAAGAAAGCAGAAAACCAAGGTGCTGAGAAGTGGAACTTATGCTTCAAATCATTGATCCTGTAAACGTCAGAGGTTGGCCTGGAGTTCAGGCAGTCTGGTGCCAGAGGCCACGTTCTTAGCTGTGAACCTGTAGGACTCACACAGCCGCACAACGGCTGTCATCGGTGCCGGCTGTGGGGATGGATCCAGAGACTCTCACACAAGACACATTGTGGCTGATCACAGTTCACACTGGCTCGCCTACCCGGCCTCGATTTGACCTTGACAAGGACACCTGGGAGTATGCGCTTGGCTCTAACTCTCCGTCCCACCCACCTCCAAGTCTCTCTGAACTTGCCTTACTTCGGCCAATCCCCTTAACCTCCAGATTCTAACGATCACCTTTCTGATTTCTAGCATGGTCAAAAGAAACACAGATGGAGTCAGTGGCCCTTCGCCCAACGTCGCCTTCTACAACATTGCACTACGCATCTGTGGGACGGTTTTATTTGTTCCATTAGTTATAGTTTCTCACCAAGAACTCTGTCACCAGAGAACACTCTTCTAAACTACAATGCCACTCTATTTAACATTTCATATAAACTTGTCTCCTAAATGTTACTGTATTCTCTTAAAGGAGAGACGGTGATCTCATCCCTTATATTTCCCTCGGCACTTGGAGAACAGTGGACACAGAAACGCGCAATAAACATTTGCATAATGAATATCCTCCTCACAGGTCCCCCCAGGGTGTTGTGGAGATAATGGCAACAGTTTATGACTTGGAAGCCAAGATGCATTTTTCTAAATAGAGGTAAACGGATTTCTCTAGAAAAGTAAATAAACTAGAATAATACCATAATAATACAATATTAACAGATTCAGTTAAAAAAAAGAAAACATTTGGTACGGGAATATGGACAAAGAGCAATGAGAATCACATGTAATAGCTCCCAGGGGACTTATCAATCAATATCATTTTCACAATTGGTCTCTGAGCCGAGGTGTCTCATCCAGGGTTCAGAAAGAATGAATGTATTGTTACTCCTGCAATGTACTCGGTGTCAAATGACAACGTCATCCATCAAGGAGGCATTGTGGTAAATTCAGGCCAAGCCTGCCTTGGGCTGTATGCGCAGAGGCTTTCTGGAACACGCAGATTATTCTCAGCACCTCAAAGCCATGCTCTTGAAGTCTGATTTGTCAGCTCTTCATCTATATACTTACTATGGGTTCATCAAGTGAAACATAGCAACCCATGACATGAAGAGTTGTTATTCACAATAATTGGCTTAAAAAATGAAGTTTCTCATTAAATGCATTCAGGAGTTAGTCCTCCATGCTTGAAGATTTTCGAAAGTCAAAGTAATTGGAGAAAGAAGGACAGCCAGACTATAGTGGGAATCAAGGTCCCTCAAAAATCATCAAAAAGATGAAGGATCTAGGGCTGGTGATAAGAGGCCAGGGTCCCCATAGAACTCTGTCCCAAATGCCCAGCTACACACTGATGCCAAACGCTGTTGACCCACCCTAAGCCTGAGTCAGGCAAGATGGCCATTTCCACCTGGAATCTGGGCCACAGTCTGCACCACGACCACACAGGAAGTGAGCACGGACACACCTGCCGAATAGGGGGTGTCACTCGGGAGTGGCAGGCATTTCTTCGAATGAATCCTAAGCTGCCCTGAGATTGGTGGGGACATTAGGAAGCTTCTCATCACCAGCAGTGAGGTGGCCTCAGCGGCTGCTAGGACCAAACAGAGCTGTTGGGGGCTAGAAGTTTAGGTCTTTGGCTTCAGGGGACACAACTGGGTCTCTGGTCCTCAGATAGGAGGCGGCAGACCTGCATGGATGTCACGGAGGTATGTGAGGAGAGGAACCCCAGCTCGCACTGTGCTAATCTGGACAGGCGGGTGCGTGTAGTACATGGCAATGCAGGAAACGAGGATGCTGGCCATATTCGCAGTCACTGGCTGTGAGAGCTGAAGAAATAAAGGCCGCTTCGCCCCATCCCAGAGGACATGGAAATCAAGGCTTTTGGGGCCTTCCCAAGTGGAAACGGGGCTATGAATTATGTCCCCAACACCAAATGAGGGAACAATGCTTAGCTTGAATGTTCTATCAGGGGTGTGAAAACAGATTTTTTTTTAAAGGAGATATTGGGATGCTTGAGAATGCCAGTAAACTATGTACTTTCTATTAAAAAAAAAATCAAATGCTCCATAAAGCCAAAGCCTTCTTTCAATGATGTATTTTATTTGTAGAGATTCAAAAAGGGAGACAAAAAAGGGAAATTCTTCTATAGTTCATAAATAAGAAATACATACTAGAGTTCTACATAATTCCAGCCAACTCTGATCTATTTTTAAACCTGCCTTGGTGCGCAAGAGAAACTTAAGGAGAAAAAAAAATGATTCAATAAAAAGCAATATTCTCATGGGAGCATAATCAAATAAAGCTTAGTTTGGAAGCTGGTTTTGTAGTCTCCTAAATACTAAGCAAGCAATGGGTTTACGAGACCTTTAGCAAAACCATGAATATGAATGGGGACTTCGGAGTTAACCCAAGATTATGCAGATAGCTTTAGCTTTATTCAGAGCAAAATTTCAAATCGATTTAGAAATATTTTCATAAAAAAGGGTTGTAAAGAGATTAATGGTATTTTCAAACAATCTAAAATCATGGATTTGAAAGATCTTGCTTTGGTTTATTGTCTTTCAAATTACTCAGAACAATATGCACTTAGGTATCTAGAACATAATTACCAAAATAACAAAATCTTTTTGTTCTGATAACTCCTTCGTTCCTATATTATTTAGAAATAGTAATTTATCTTGAAAATTACATACTATATGCCATAATTTTCCTTTTTTTAAGCTGTACTTTAAGCTACGCTGCACCCTGTAGTTAGCTTAGTTTCAGATACCAAGATGTTTCTATTAAATGAGCATTCTAGATTCTCCTAGGATATAACAGTTCTTTAGGTTTTAACTTTCTAAGCGTCCATCACAAAGTTTTCTTTATCAAAGTAAGTGGGTACAATTCTTGCTTTGGAAGGAAAAGTGAGATGAGAATTCCAGAATGGCTCGTATGTAAATGCACACTGAATATACCAATGTAAAGACTGAAAGGTTATTTTGATAAATATCGACATCCTCCTATGTTTAGAAATGAGTGGGAGAAAGGTGCCTGGGTGGCTCAGTCGGACTTCGGCTCAATTCATGATCTTACTGTTAGTGAATTCGAGCCATGCATCTGGCTCTCCACTGCCAGCCTGGAGCTCAAGTCCCAAGTCGGATCCTCTGTTTTCCTCTCTCTGTCCCTCCCCACTCGTGCGCGTATGCGTGCACTCTTTCTCGAGCTCTCTCTCAAAAATAAACAAGCATTAAAAAAGGAGTGGGACGTAAATAATCCTGTCCCTACAAACATCACATGGTTTAAAATAATCCAGTTTTAGACCCAATTTGGCCTCACATTTCAAGCATCAATTACCCAGCAGACACAAAAGTTACACAGCCTGTGTTTGTGGCTTGTGGGACTCCCCTTCTTTGCATTCAGGCCCTGGGGTCAGCACTTTCCAGGAAAGAGAAGCTCACTGCAAGACAGACACAGCAACATTCTATGGCAGGGAAGGTCATTCTCTAAGCGAGCCCAAGAGACCGAGTCTTCAGGAGCTGGGGAGTTGTGGGGCACACAGGGCTTCAGACCTCAAGTCAAAGTTCTACAGTGAAAGATTTTCCAGAATCTGACCACCCAGTCACAAAGGGTATATCTTGACATTGTTCAACTTAACCATGACTCCATGTCTCTAGCACCCCTTTTTCCAATGGCAAAATCCATCAGTGTGGGGCTTGGGACCCATTTTTAAGGGTCTCATAACCATTCCAAGATTGGGCACTCCTGATTGGGGTTCTCAACTGCTAATTACCTTAACGTGGGATGAAAAATAAAATTAACTTGCAAACATGCACATACAGCACCCCACTTACATGAAGTATCTTTAAAATAGATTAGTCTACAGACAATATAACAGAAGGCTTTCTCTCCAACAAACAACGGAAATAACATCCTGTAGACATAACCATCATTCCTAGCTATCACTCCAGCAGCAGAAGGAGAAGGGATGGAAAATGTTGATACCTTCTTGGAACTGCACATTCTGTATTTATAAGAAGGATCAAATCCAGTGGGGTCAGGCTAGAGTGGATGGTGCAATTGTCTTGAAAATAGCAAGGCTGGCAATGGAAAATGGGAATAGGGCTATGGCCACATGTCAAGTGTACGAACAAATGCAACAAGAGGAGACTAAATAAACGAATCGAATCTATGTAGGTAGGGATGAGGAAGTGGAGGATGATAGGGACCGTACCCCCCAGCGTGAACTCAAAAAGTTAGGGTGAGCCACTGCCATGGCGGATTTTTAAGCACAAAATAGTAAATATTAATTATTAAAATGGGAAAGAATAAAGAGTAAAATGAAAACCACCCAAAGACAACACTCATCATTCTGCTTAACAATTTTTTAAAGTAATTTCTACACCCAATGTGGGGCTCCAACTCAACCCCAAGAGTAAAATTCCCATTTTGCCAGCTAGACAGCCCAACACTCATCATTTTGACACCTGCTTCTCTAGCCTTCTTTTCTGTGAATGTTTTACACCATTGATATACTGCATGTGGAAATTTATATTCTGCTGCTTTCACCAAAGATTACAATTAATATTGTCTAATGATGATTTTGATCACTGATTTGGCTTATCTGCTAAATAAAGTCCAGTAACATTACTATAAAACATGACTAACTGTGGTGGGTGCTATGATGCTCTGCCCAGATCTCTGGCAGGAAGGAAGGACCTATTCTATTCCCCCTAAGTGCTAGGAATGCAGCTGCCAGACAGCCCTCAGCTGTCAGACCCCTGTGGGGGGGGCTCAGCTGAAAAGTCCAGCTCCCTTCCTGGACCAGCTTGCATCCCCTGATGGGCTGACCATGGGGGATATAGGGTTCAGCCCCCTGAATCAAGTAAACCTACAGCTCCTCCCTAAGTCAATTGGGGCCTTTGTTGTGACTGTACCAGAGCCAACTTCTCCTCTGTCCAGTCCAGTCCCCTCCCCTCCCCTCTCTTCTGCTCCTCCTCCTTCCCCTCCCTTCCCTTTCCTTTCGCAGTGTTGACCCCAACAGCACCCATAGTATGCCTCCTGCATATTACCCTTCATATTGGAGTAGGCTTCCCAGGGAACCCGACCTGAAAGATTAGCATTTATTATAAAAATAAGATTTTGAATCTCCAACTGGTTTGGAGATAGCATTTGGCAAGACAATTTCAATTTCAAAATTTTAAAATACTCTTTTAATCAAAAGGATTTAAAGACCTTTGAATGATAAACCAAACATTTATTAAGCTATTGAGTACCAACTATAGAGAATCCACCTTGCCAGCTACTGAAAATACATTGGCATAGACCTTGATCTGTAGATTCTATGGAGATTACTGATGCGGGGTGTGCGTGTGTGTGTGCGTGTGTGTGTATGTGTGGGTGGTATGCATGGCACATCAGTGTCATATGTGTTGTATGTGCATGTGTGAGTTGTGGTGAGCAGTTTACAGAGAAGAGAACCAATTAAAATACGGTATGAAATTAGAGAAATTAATGGGAAGTAAGAAAACCAATTGTGTCTAAAAATATTTCATTCTATAATTTCAAACAATTTCTATGGGTTCAAAATAACAAAATAATTCAGAAAAGGCTTGAAGGAATGGATACCTAGCTCAAGAAATAAACTTCAAGTAACATTTCATAAAAGAAATTTAAGTTATCAAGAAAGAGTCAAATGCTGAAGCAAAAGCTTTCCTACAACCACCCAAGGTTTGCTGTTTTCTCCACTGATAGGGGAAAAAAAAAAAGGAAGGGGATGGAAAAGCATTTGAAGTAGTCATTTTGCATAAAAGGAGTATGCAATTCAGAGGAAAAGAGGAAATTATGCTAGCAATTAATGCCTCTTTATGAAATGATAAGGCAATTAGTAGAAACTTTAACACCAGCCACTAGTGTTTACAAGAAGTGGCAGCCCCAGGGGGCTGAGAAGAGGAAAGGAGGAAATCCAAGTTCACAAAGACACTTGGGGCTAAGAGGAGTCAGAAAGAGCTCACATTTACATGCATAAGAGGTCAATCATCTTTTCTAAAAATATTAAATTTATATTAATTCCTGCATCAAAAGTAAGGCTTATAATGCCTACATAGATTAGCATCTTTAACAGGAGACACAGGATAGGGTATGCTCATAATTCTGAGTCATCAGTGAGTGGCCTTATAAAGTCAGTCATGCTCAGGATAGGTCCCAATGGGACTTGGCCTCACTGACTCCTTCCACCTGGGGAAGGACTTGGTAGCCAACAGCTGCCCCAGGGAGAACATGTCTTCCCAGCAGGTCCATTGGGAATCATGAGCAAAAGCCACTGGGACCTAAGGCAGTGCACACTCTTAGGTCTTGACCAAAGGTCAAGTGGGAGTCAGGAGGCAAAGGGGTAGGTCTAGTGAGAGCGAGGCGGCAAAGGGGTAGCACAGCCCCTGCTAAGCGCCAATATCCCACACAACTCCTCTTTCCCTGGTGGCCGCCAACTTCCTCTAGGGGCAAAGATTTCCCCTTCCAACCTCCTCACCCAAGACAGCTCTGCTACTTTGGCTTCATGGAGACATCAGTGTTATCAATGGCGGCTTCTCTTAAACTCTGATGTGTATTCAAATTACCTCGGATCTGAGATTCTATGAATCTAACAAGCTCCAGGGTCGGGGTGATATTCCTGGGCCTGGCACCTCACTTTGAGAACCCAGGGTTTAGTAATCTAGACTGTAGAGAGACGGGACATTTGCACATCATTACAGAGAACTCTGTGAATTCCCACCGCTCCCAAGAATGAATGCATTCACAGCATGCTGGCTGCAGTACAGCCCTGAATTTTACAGGATCATTTTACCCAAAAGGTCCTCTCCCTTAGCACCCTGCTCCAAATCAACATCCACCTTTTTTTCTTAAGTGGCCGGAATACAAAAACAGCCTTTCTCCCCACTTTCCTATTGTTTCTAGTTTGCAAACCATTTCAACTTCCTTAATTAATTCAATGAATATTAAACATCTTCAAAAAAATTGAAAATCCCAAGGTGTTGGGGTAGAACTGTGGACCTCCATGGAAATTTGGGAAGAGTGTATCTCATAGGATAGGATACTTCTCTGTCATGGGTTCTAACAACATTCATTTAAAATCTGAGTCTTGGGCTCCTTGTCCAAAAATGGGAGTCACACCTCCCTCTTTAGAGGCTGTTATCAGAATAAAATGAATCGAAGTATGGAGACCTGGTTGTGAGCTAAATATTCTAAGAAACTCATAAGCTAGCTTTTCCTCAAAGACTTCTGTGACAACTTTTCTGGTCTTTTATTCTAGGAACACTTCACCACCACCACCACCACCACCACCATCACCACCACCACCACCACCACCAACAACAACAAAAACAACAACAACAAAAAACTACATTTACTTATTATGGAACATTAACCTGTACTAATTCAAAATGCTGAAAGGAATTCTGATATAAAATGATTCATGAAACTATACTGCCTTGTCCAAGAAATGGCCTGCAATATGGGATACAACGTGCTTCAAAGTAACCCCAAATAATGTATGACATCGTCTTGGGCGTATGTCAGCATTATGACATGCTTTCTTCTCAGATGTGTGTTTCCTATACATATTTCCCCCCACCTTGGTGGCAACACGCTGAGTGTGAAATTTCTTGCCCTGCATTCTTTATTCTCCATTATAACATGAAAATTTTCTAAATGTGTAATCTTGCGAGAGGCGGCTTTCCCCCTGGTTTATTCCTTGAGTATTTACAGATTGACAGAAAAGTAAAGGCATTGCTGTGTCTGTACTCTCACAGAATATTATAAAGATGGTATTTCCATGCTTGATACGGTTCAGAAGAAAGGAACTGGTGAAATATGAAAATTGTGGAGTGGGATAATTACACGATGAGCAAAATACATAAAAAGGTTGACTTAAAAAGACATTTTTCTCCTGGTAGTACAAGCATGAGCCCTGGGCCTCCATTGCTGGGTTCAAATTCCAGGTCTGCTACTTACTGGTTAGGTGACCTAGAAGAGCATCCTGTGTTCTGTGGCCTTCCATTTCCCCATCTTTATGTAAAATGGGACTAAGACCAGAACCTTCCTGGTGGGCTGGCTGTAAGAATTAAACGCCTATTGTATATGTAAAATTCTGAAAGAGCCCTTGATCCACATGAAGCAGTCTTATAATAAACATTAGCTTTTATTATTTCAAAACACATTTAATAATTTAAAGGAATGGTTCTCAAAGCATCAGTTGGGAAGTCAGAAATACAAATTCTTGGACCTGAATGATCTTAGACCCAGCGAATCAGAAACTGGAAGGGTGGACAGAGCAGTCAGTCTTCAATAAGCTCTCCAGATCATTCTGATGCAGTCTCAAGTTTGCAATCCACTGGGATAAAGGCAGAATAGATTATTGGCTCTTCTCATTGATAGGAATTTCCAATGGTTTTCTAGCTTTGTATTAGGCATTCATTAGTTTGAGGTGATGAGGGAAAGGCTGGTTAACGGCTATAAAGCTCAACTTATGAATGACCCAAGTATCTTTCTTTAATGTTAGTTCATGATTTTTCTAATGCTTATCCACTGTAAAACAGAATCTGTCCTTAAAATAATAAATATCTAAAAAATAATGCTGAAATTATCCTTTTTGGTATAACCCAAACAAAATTAAGAGCAAATATTGGCACTGAAATTTTTATTTTAATCAAAAAACATTATGGGGTTGAATAGAACTTACATACATTGTGTAATTCATACTGTTGAAAATCCATCCTTTCCCAGATATGATTCTTTTGAGTTGGGCATTAGTATTCTACAGACACAGAGTAGTTATCCTTAAAATAGTTACCCTTAAAATAGTTATCCTTTTTAATTCTGTTTTGACATGGAAAAGTAAAGTCCAAGTGATAAAGATATTTACACTTCGGTCGGGGGAATGAACAGAAGGAGGTGTTCTTCACTAGAGCAAGGTCAAGGGTGAGATGTATACTTAAAATATGGTACTATTTTTAATAAACAAGATGATGGAAAGTATATCTTAACATCCTATATAAAAAAAAGAAAAAAGCAAACTGTTCAAAATACATACTCATTAGCTTTTATAACTGTTTCTTCATTACATTCTCCTGGAAAAAAATATTACAGAGTGTGGAATCATAAGTGCTACTTTTGCGCTCATTAATTGCCAATTTAAGATTCTCTGTATGCATCCCTAATGTTCCTAGAATATTCTGAAGCAACTCAAGAGCCCATCTACCACTTGAACTGAATCCAAAGAAACTCGTCCTCTGTGAGCACCATTTTGGAGCAGATTATCCATTCTGGTTCTGGTTAATTCCAAGCAGCAAAGTAGCAGCATGTCCAGACACAAATTCTGTCCCTGGAATTTGCCTACTCATCATAGTCTTGAATTCAACAAGAATTAGAATGAATCTCCAATTTTGTTCGAATCTTTTAGAAGTCAGGATTTTAATCCAATAGAAGAGTAAGGGAAAGGAAGAAATATGCACGGATCTTTGCAGAGCCCTCAGCAAAGCATACAAATTATGCCTATTGTGTAATAATTTGCCATCTACAGGCAATGCTCATCCAGCTCAAACTCCTTTCAACACTTCTATCAACCTAATAGTTTGCTCATTTAACCAAGGCCACTATCCTTATTAGTATTCTTAGCATATCAAAGTAAGGAGCTGTATAAACAGGGCCAAGAGATTTATTATAATAATTTTTTTCCTGATCTTAATTTCGAAGATTAATTGTTGCCATTAATGGTGCTGTTTCTGCTGTTTCCCTAACACTTTCTGGAGGCTGAGAAGACCAGTGACGTGGCAGGTGAGCAACACTACTCTATATATTCTATCTTTCCTCTGCGACATTCTACTTGAGATACAGACATTTAATGAAGAGAAATGGAAGTAATCTGTTTCTTCCTGTCTTGTTAGCTGCTTTTTGTGAAGAGTCTTTCCTAATCAGACTGGCTGGGAACGCCTGGGCTGGTGCGTTCTGTTCCACAGAGCTCTCCCCAAATTCACAGGGCGTTCATTTATCTTCAAGGACAAAGTTCTCAGAAACAATCCTCAATAGTTTTCCAGGAGGCCAAGATGATTTTCACCTGGCTGTCTGTAATGTCATGTGAATGGAATCAAAATGTCATAAACAGAGGTGCCTGGCTGGCTCAGCTGGTTAAGCATCTGACTTGATTTCAGCTCAGGTCATGCCCTCACGGTCTATGAGATAAAGGCCTGCCTCGGGCTCTGTGTGCTGACAGCATGGAGCCTGCCTGGAATTCTCTTTCTCCTTCTCTGCCCCTCCCCAACTCGTGCTGCGCTCTCTCTCTCTCTCTCTCTCTCTCTCTCTCTCTCTCTCAAAATAAATAAACAAAACAGAAGTCATGAAAAATTCTTCTAGAAATGATGTGTAGCATCTACACTCAATTTTTTAAACCCCAAAGTTATTATTAAGGTTAATTAAAATTATGGTCATCAACATTAACTGTTGCTTCCTAGACACACGTCAGGTCAAATGTATACTTCAGGTCAATCTAACTCACAAGTGTACAGTGCCCCTTAGTGTCCTAGTTCAGGTTGTGGGGGGATCTGAAGATGGAAATGTCAGGATCCCTGCTCTCCAGGGAGACCTGGCAGCCCATACCCATATCCCTGCACCAAGGCTGACATGAGATGCTCAATTTGTCCACATTGTGGACGTGTGAAGATTGCTCTTTGACTTGGATGTTACTCTGGCTGACTGTCGAGTGCATCCACAGTTGAGTCCTTACCTCTTTCTGACGACTGCTTCCTTGGTAACAGGTTCACCTGCCTCTGACGCCCAGGGCCCAGCCTGCATCCTGCCTTACTGTTCAGTTCTATTAGTCCTTCCCACACTTCTAGAAGCTGTGGGAGTTCAGCCCTAAGGAGGCATTATCTCCATCCTTGTCTTAACCCCTTTTTTAACTTCTCATTTACAAGTGTCTTAGTGATAGCTGAGTCACTTCGCTGTTGCTGTCTGGGGGACCATCAGTACGGATGCATGGTCTACACAAGCAAATCATTCAGTTTTGCAAAAACTGCCTCCACGTAATGTCGAAGCGATTAGCAAGCCATGGAGGATGCCAATGGCCAGTGGAATTCACAGCCCTTCTCCAGTCAATCCTAACCTGTCAAAGTCTGCAGCAACTCTTGCGGTACCAGGACTTTCTCGTCTCTCTACCGAGATTGCTCTCTCTCATAGACTGAACTGGGTGAAGCTGCTGTGGCTGTAGGTCACATGGTTGGTCATTAGCACTTTCATAGGTTCGAACTAATATGTCTACAGATCTACTCCCTATAGAACACGGCTCCAGTTTACAATGAACCGCTTTCCATGCCTGCAGTGGTTCTGCTCACTTTAGCTGTAAGAAATTTCTCCCTAGACCAAAGTTCCTCTGGAAGGCACTTTCAAGTTGCCAGCAGAGCTCTTTAGGATGCAAACTTCGCCATTAGGCTGTGGAGTATAGGTCCTTCGCAGGGCTGCAACCATTCCCTTTCACCCTTTGTATCTTCCATATCCCCTTGCTCCTGAGTGCCTTAGAATTCTCTGCAAGAGTCATCGAGAATCTCAGAAGAGGAGAAAACCATTATGACCCATATCTGTGGTCATGATGCCCATGAAATCCTTTCCTTCTGGTTTACCCCTGTCTACAAACGGCAATAGTAATAGCTTATACTTGCCGCATAGTTCGGTATGGGAACTAAGTAAGTTAACAGTCAGTGCTCCCAGCAGGCAACGGTTGAATGGATACTAGCTGTTGTTGTTGTTGTTGTTGTTATAAAAAGCTGCAAACCAGTCTCTTGCAGTCTCAGGGGTCAGCCCTTTCTAGATCTTTCTGAGGGCTAGACTGTGAAGCAGGATGCCACCGATCTGACCCTGGTACAGCATGTACAGCAGTGATGCCATCCGTGAAGGGGTGAGGCTGCTTCAGAGCAAGAGCAGGGGCCCGTGTCGCTGGCTGCACATCAATTCAGCGGGGGCACCTCAAAAGCTATGGATCCCTGGGCCCCTTTCCCAATGGAGGAAATGAGACTCCCTGAGCTTGGGGCTCAGGCATCAGCCTTTTGAAAAGCTTCCCAGGAGATTCGAATCGCACAGCCAGGCCTGAGAACCACTACCATAAATCACTTCTGGGCCACGCTTCACTATTACTTGCAGCAGTCTGGTACTAGTTTCTGGCATAATGGTAAATAACCGTCAAGAAAAGTTATTCAAAGTAAAAGTTCCTTCCCGAGGTTGTCACACGTCATCAGGAAGGTATCACCCTTCCGGTTTCTTTTATTTCCTCAAACCGTGGTCATCACTACAATAGAACACATTTGCCAAATTAAACTTGGTGACCAAAACTTAATGACCAGAGTTTAGGGGTCAGGGAAAAAGTGTAAGTAAGCTTCTAACTTCAGATAATTGCAAACACGCTTACATTTTCTGAGAAAGAGCTCTAGAGAAGGGGCAGGAAATGGTTCTCTGACCTTGGATGAGGGAACGTTTGGAGATGCCGCCTACACTCAGTGGATTCTATTATTTGACTGCGGTATACATTTCTTAGGGTCCATGAACCCAAATGCGTATCGGCCCCTGCCCCCCGCAGTTGAGTTCTATATGAGACGAATCTCCAAATTCTCATAAACCAACATCTGTCCATTTTGTTCATTATCAACTCCCTAATAAGTCTTTCTAGACTTTTTTACCAACTATCCCTCCAACCCACCCCTGTAATTTTAAGACCAGAGATATACCATATATCTGTTTATGTTCTGTGGCCTTTGGAGGACAACAGGCCTGTATAATATCTCATTTTTTGTGATGGTCCCCAACAAAAAACAGTTGTTGCTCCTCTGTTAAAAATGGGTGCTGTAGGGGCACCTGGATGGCTCAGTCGGTTAGCAGCTGACTTCGGTTCAGGTCATGATCTAGCAGTCTGTGAGTCTGAGTTCCACATCGGGCTCTGTGTTTACAGCTCAGAGCCTGGAGCCTGCTTCAGATTCTGTGTCTCCCTCTCTCTGCCCCTCCCCAGATCACACCTCTGTCTCTTGCTCTTTCTTTCTCTCAGAAGCAAATAAAGTTAAAAAAAATTTTTTTTTTAATTTAAAAAATGCATGTTGTAGCTTCAGTGGCTCTGTCAGCCAAGAGCATGAGCTGTTCGAGGCTGCTTCAGAGGAAACCCAAGGAGACACTCTCATGTCTCAGAATCAGCGAATCCAATCAATAATGAATTGTGTCAAATTCTAAGTCTTCGCCCAGTATCATGCTGCAGAGACCCACTGTCTGGTGAAAACAACCTTCTGTTGAGGGACAGGGAAATACAGAGAACAGGAAAATAAAGACTGACTCTATGTATTTGTTATTTCAAAGGGCCTTTTAACTAACATTCCAGATTTCTCTGCTTATTTTCTGAGTAAATGCTCAGAATGAGAATTCTCATTCTCATGCTCATTCTGAGCATTTACTTTGTTTGGTTTTCAGATAAATGATTTGATTGCTAGAGCTGCCAACAGAAGTTGGTGACAGATAGCCACTAACAATGTGAAATGTCTTACTGCTCTCCCTCCTAACTTTCATTTACATTGTGCTTTGCCATTTAAAACCGCTTCCGCATGCATTAGCTTATTTAAATAATGGGAATGTAGTGAAATGGTTATGTATTTAATAATAAACTTAAGAAGGCATATAATCCAGTGAAGTTTTTATCATTATGCCTTTAAAAGAAATGAAAGGTCACTATACAACTCTTAACTAGGGCAATTTAGCAGTAAACTTACAAAAGACATGCCTTCCATTTTTACTCTTTAAATGTCTGTGAATCAAGATCCCAAGCATCTTCTAGAATATCACACGAAGCCTCAGATATAGGAGTATAATAAAGCATCATCCTACCTCTGATATATGTGGGTCCTGCAAGACCAACAGCGATGGGAAAGAAAGCTGAAACATTTGGGGACGTGGGCTCTCCCTCGGCCTCATTTCTGCATTCTAGTACTCTCGCTTCTTAACCCTGGATTTTCACATCAAAATTCAGGATAAGCGAGACATAGAATGGTCGGGCATCTGCAGGACTCGATAAATACACACGCATCTCCTCTGTGCTCTGTGGCTATGAGCAGGTATTGCAAGTAGGTGGCATCGACTTTTACCAACGAGACTGTACAGTCAACTGCAGTCAGAATCACAGAGTTCTCTTCAGGTCTGACTTCGAAAACTACTCAGCGACAGCCCCGAATGGGCAGGGTCCTCTTTTTATTTTCCCTGTAGATTAAGTCTGCAAACATTCCAGGCTTGTAAAAGTGTTTCTTCATGTTGAAATATAATAGGAGTCGATGAGAAAGGGGATGAGCTGTGCTTTCCACTCAAGGTACGTGTTCTCCACACATTCTACGACGTAAACGAGACAGAGGAGACCATGGGGTTGTGGGTGGAAGGTATTTCTTTTAACGGAATACTTAAAAATAAAATCCAGCCCTCTACTGCTTGTATAACTCATGTTTATAATAACCAGTTTGAGGATTTAGCATTGTCTTGTCTTGCTTTGTTCTATTTTGTTGTGTTTTACTCATTCACTGAGAAAATGATGGGTGATGCCAACAAGCGCCATTTAAAGTCACAGGCTGGAATGGAGCAATCGAAGCAAATATGGCACGCATGCTTTCTCTGCTCAGTCGAACCAGAAAGGAGAACCGCGAACATTACAGAACAGAAGCATCCTTACTCATGTGGATTTAAGGCCATGTTTCTATTAATGATGCTCTCTCCAAACTCTGGGCAATAATTGAGTTCGAGGTGGCCTTAAGTAAGTAGGGGTTCCTACACTTGGCAGAAGAAATGACACGACTTCCCTGGAAGACCATGCTTTAAACTCAGTGTTTATGTAACTCCCACACGTGAGCCCCTAGGAACATAAACCCACAATCAGAAGTCTCAAAAACAAGACAAAATCAGTCTCATGAGCCACATTCTTTGGAAACATTAAGCAGCAGAATAAAATTTGCAAAGAATGAAGTTGGTAGAATTGTCAGATTCAGAAAATAAAACCAAGTATGTTTAATATGATTAAAGATAAAAAGGGGATTTTGGAATTAAAACTTAGAGGAGATCATCCAATATCCCATGATGAATTTGAGTAAGAACAAACTGAATTTATAGAAGCGATTATATATTTTATTTTTTTTAAATTTTTTTAATCTTTATTATTTATTTTTGAGACAGAGAGAGTCAGAGCATGAGTAGGGGAGGGGCAGAGAGAGAGGGAGACACAGAGTCCGAAGCAGGCTCCAGGCTCTGAGCTGTCAGCACAGAGCCCGATGCGGGGCTCGAACTCACGGACCGCGAGATCATAACCTGAGCTGAAGTCGGTCACTTAACCGACTGAGCCACCCAGGCACCCCTATATATTTTAGATTAGCCTATTATAAATAGTTTAGTAGAAGTCTCATGTTGATAGGATTAGAAATGGCACAACTACCTTGGAAAAAGTTTGGCATTCTCTTGAAAAGGAAAACATACATCTGCTATATGACCCAGCCATTCCACGTGTATTTACCCAAATTAAAAGAAATTATATGTCATACAGAGACTTATATACAAGACTTGTTCACAGCAGCTTCATTTGTATATAGCAAAATACCTGTAAACAATCCTAGTGTCCGTCGGCAGGTGAATGAATACACACATGGTGTCATATTCATACAAAGGAAAAACACTCAGCCACAAAAAGAAATGCACTACTGATAACTAACAACTAAAATTTAATAGTTCTTTACGATGTAACATTTAGCAAATTAAGAACTAAAAGAAATGACCTTAGAAAGATGAAATGAGTCTATTAAACCCATTAAACAGAGAAGGACACAGAAATTTCATTTGTAGCTAAATAACCAAGAGAAATAAAAAACAAACATAAGTGCGCATGAAAACTTTTACATGAGGTGCGCCTGGCTCAGTCGATCAAGCATATATCTGACTTCAGCTCAGGTCATGATCTCAAGTTTTGTGAGTTCGAGCCTCACATTGGGCTCTGTGGTGACAGCTCAGAGCCTGAAGCCTGCTTCAGATTCTGTGTCTCCCTCTCTCTCTGTCCCTCCCCTCTCGTGTTTGGTTTCTCTCTCAACGATAAACATTGAAAAAAAAATGGAGAACGTTCTTAGCACCATTTATAATATCCCCTAAATAGGAAGCAATCTAAAAGTCTAATGACTAATTAATGAATAAATAAAGTATGTCATACCCATACAATTGACTACTATCAGGCAATAAAAAAATGAAGAACTGATACATGTACAGCATGGGTGAACTGTGGCGATATGATGCTAGCTAAAAGCTCCGATCATAAAAGATTTCATATTGCATGATTCCGTTCGTATGGAACGTCCCAGAAAGGCAAAAATGTGGAGCTGGGGAGCTTTTGGGGGTGATGAAAATGTTCTAAAGTTGATTGTGGCAATGGCTGCAAGACGATAAATATACTAACAGCCATTAAATCGGACACTTAAATGAGTGAAGGGAATGACGTATGGATTATATCTCAACAGAGTTGTTGTTAAAGGAAACCCTACCACAGTTCTTATAGCAACAGATGTGAAAGGAATTCCATTAAATAAAAAAAAGGTTGTCCACTCTCCCTCACTTCTTACCAATACAAAAAAGAAAACAAAACAAAACGAAAGTTAAAAGATTTTAAAAGAAGACATGATGAAGTAATCTTCACAATTACTCATACAAAAACCCTCAAGGAATCTACCAACAAATTACAGACGTAGCGAAAAGAGTTTAGCGAGCTTTCTTGGTATTACATCAGGATATAAAAATCCATTGCACTTCCATATGATAAAGAAACTCTTAGCAGATGCACCCTATAAAAAAGATAACATTCCTAAGCACAACAGAAACTCTAAAGAGCCTTAGAATGAATGAGAAGAAAAAAAAAAAAACAGTACAAGGACTTTAAGAAGAAATGCATAAACTTCATTGACAGATGGCACATAAAACGGACTGACATTAAGTTCATGGACAGGAAGACTCAAAATAATAAACGGGCAATTCTCCCCAAATTTCCTAGAAGTAGACTACACATCTGTGACAATTTGACACATGACAGAGACAGTACTGTAGGTTATGGGACAAATGACGTTCTACTCAATAGCAGGTATTGAGACAATTGGTTATTGACATGGAAAAAAAGAAAATTGAATTTCTACCTTCTGTCAAAAAAATCAACTACAAATGAATTGTAGGCTTTAATGTGAAAAGGTATCACTGTACATATTAAAATAAAACACGAGAAATTGTTTTAATGTCGTTTTACCAGGTAAGATTCCTTAAACAAGATTCCAAAAAGCATAGATCCTAAAGAAAACACAGGGATCGAGCTAACAACGCTGTAAGTAAGCCCTTCTGTTCACCAGAGAACAGCATAAAGAAGGAAAAATATACAATCTGGAAGTTACAACACATGGTTATAACGGATTCAACTAACAAAATATTACTATCTAAATATATTGAAAATTAAAATAACCAAGAAAAAGGCAAACCACCAATAGAACAATGTGCAAAAGAATTAAACGTTCAATGGAATAATAAACATGCATATCTAATAAATGTATAAAAAGTTCTATCAATGCAGAAGTCAAGGAGAAGCACACCCAGCCAGATGGGCAACAATAGCACCAACAAAAACTCGGGAAATAGCAAGTCTTGCTGAGTAAATGGAGTAATGCATCATTCCTTGCTCATGGGATTGAAAATGGGTACTGCTACTTCAGAAAGCTCTTGCGCATTGCAGAGGAAGCTGAAGATGTTCAAAGCCTCCAGGCCAGCCAGTGCTCTTCTGCGCACGTCCGAGAGAAACCCTTGCACACCTACACTCGGAGTCCATATAATTATGTCTCAAGCCATATGTTCCTAAAAGCAAAACCTGCAAGGTCTGCAAATGTTCTCCTCAAGAGAAAGGATAAATGAGTTATGCCATATTCACATGGCGAATTACGAGGGATCAGGGCAAACAGTGTATAAATCACAAGTACTCATATCAACGTGGATAAGTCCAAAAATCGGTTGGTAAAAAAAAAAAAAGGCAAGTTGCAAAAAGTGTGTAACATAATTATATAAGATACAGAAACAGGCCAACCAAATAATATTTTGCATATTTGGATGAGACATGTGGGAAAATATAAAGAAATCCTAGGGAATGAATAAACACAAAATACAGTCAAGTGTTTCTCTCTGAGACTGTGAGAGAGAGAATAATAGTAGAGTCTCCATCAACTATTGGTCAATTTCTATTTTCTCAGCAGCGTTGTGGCACTCTTTAATATTTTTTTAATGTTTTTTTTATTTTTGAAAGAGAGAGAGAGAGAGGGAGAGACTGAGTGTGAGCAGGGGAGGGGCAGAGCAAGGGAGAGAGACACAGAATCTGAAGCAGGCTCCAGGCTCTGAGCCGTCCGCACAGAGCCTGACGAGGGGCTCGAACTAAAAGACCGTGAGATCATGACCTGAGCTCAAGTCGGCCGCTTAACCAGCTGAGCCATCCAGGTGCTCCTGTGGCATTCTTTAAATCAAGTACATAAAACCCCACATATTCTCCATTGTATATGTCATGTATTTTAGTATACCCATATATGCCACTATCTTAAAATATGAGCTTGGTTTCTGAAAATTATATCTGTATAACAATCTCAAAAAACTAATCTTTATTTCTTAACTAATTATTATTATTAACTATTAATAAATGATAACTTTAAAAAATAGTTCATCAGTACATTTTAATACTTTTATTTGGAAGAATCTTATTCTTTCCTTGTGCTCAATTAGCATCTCATAGTTGTATTTAGTTTTTGTGTTTTTTTTTTTTTTTTCCTCACTGAAAATGAAAGAATTCTCTTTGGGAATTACAAAGCAAGTTAAATCGTCTGTGAAAAATGACGAATCAAATCCCCTGACAGAAATACTACCAGTTCCTTTATATCTTATTTCTTAAAATTCTCCTTTTTGACGTTTTTAATATTTATTTAAAAACTTTCAAATATCCTACAGAACCTATTTCTTCATTGGTTTATTATTCCTTTGTTCTGACTCCATGAGTTGCGCATGAAACTAAGCTCTGATTAATTTTCTCCCTCTGGAATGCTAGTTCATTATCCAAATATAATAAGTGCTGGAAATGGGCAGGTTTACGCTTAAAATACACCTCTCCATCCCCACCCCAAAGAGTAATTTAAATAGAATGGAGCTAATTTAAATCTCTCTCTTGAATCTGGATCTTCCATTTGTTGTGTTAGTTATCTTAGTATTAAATAGTCCATCATGCATATAAAGGTTAGTCCGACATGTGTTTTGTTATCTACACGAAGGAGAGCAATTTTAACCAGGGAATGATCTGGTTATCACCCCTACTAAGACAAGTCACATCCTTAAGGAAGCATGGAGACTGTTATTTGATAACAGGCAATTTGCCTTCTTCATCAGACCTATACCCTTAGCGTCCATTATATTGTGTGACATACATTAGGGCAACGATTTTTATGTGCTGGATGGATGCATGGATACATGGATGAAGGGATGGATGGGGTGAGACTGTGAGCTCCTTCCTTACTAACAGACAACTTCACAAATCTATGTCTATACATCTGTCCTTATTTTGTTGACTCTAGCAACCTACCCACACAGCCATGGGCAATTCTTCTGTGAATCAGCAACCAGACAGGCTGACTTCAGTTTTTAGACACGCAGGCTGGTGGGACACCAGTAGCTTCCACAATCTCTTAAAGACCCCTGATGCTTTAATAAAATGCTAACAATTCTAGTGTTTAGGTAACATTGAGCATTTTCTCTACTCTCACCTTCATCTCTTCTTGCACCATGTTACAAAGGCATTGCGCAAAGTGTATGGATAGTGGAACACAGGTGCTCCAAAGTACAGTCATCTGGAGCAACTGTCCACTTAAAGGCAAATTTAGTCTATAATGGTGATGAGACTATATCCTAATCAGTGTGATATTTCAGGCCATCATGGTCATACGATCACAGATGTATCACTCACACACTTAAACTGAAGAACATCACTTTCCTGTGGTGTTCCATGGCAGCGAATGACAAGAGTGAGAATGCTGCTTTCAGTTTATTTGATATCACAATCACCCCCTAAATAAAAGACAAAGAAGAGAAGGTATAAATAATTAACATTTCTCTGTGAAAAGGAGGGCCTTTCCCATTTGGGTATGTGGCATGTGAGTCATAATTGCAACATTTATGTAAATTAATTAGTAAATTACTAAGGAGAAAACCAGCCCTCACATAATGAATATTTCCTCAGCGACAAACACCATGCTAATTGCTTTAAAGCATTTTCATATTCAATCCTTACAATGAGCTTCTAAAGTAAGTATTATTCTCCCCAATTTACATATAGATCAACGGAGCTTCTAGAGGACCTCTCCCGGTGTCACACAGTTAGCGACAGGTGGAGCTGAGATTCAAACCCCAAACTGACTAGTTCAAGACTCCACGGTATGATCCACAAGCTATGCCACCTGCTTAAATTAGAGCTTCCATGTTTGTTGGGCATTTATGATATGACAGGAAGGCATGGGTTTCAAAAGACGTAATGAAACTCTACCTTAAACGAAGAATGTCAAAATGACAGAGTCTCGACAGGTGGATACCGTCATTCCCACATTAGAGAGAAAAGGTTAATTGCTAAATTTTGAATAAAGTTGGCAGTCAATCCTTTAGACAGATCTTTTCAATAAAATCTTGCTGAGAGTTACATTCTCAAATACATGCAGAAGACTAAGCAACAACGTGTGACAATTTTTAAACTTCCTCAGCTCTTGAGGTACTAAACACACAGATGTTTGAGAAGACAGGCTTATGAATACAGCTTTACTGTCAACAAATCAGGCAACATCTTTGCTGCCTGCTGCTAACACAGCAATCTCTTAAATTTAAAATTCTATGATAATTTCTCCTGGATAAAGGGGAATTAGAATACATTCACATTCCATGAAATAAAAAAATCAAAGATTCCTTGTTGAAAATGGGCAATGCTTGCGATAGAAGCTAAGCTCAGGGTGGGCTTAGCCTGCCAAATGTTTACATTTTTAAAAAAAATAAATAATAATTTCACAATCCTACTCTGTTTCCTTTCACATAAGTGAGTTCGCAGAGACTCCCAACTCTAAAATCGCTGTAAGTGTTCATGACCTTGGTTTAAGTATTATGACCTCGCCATTGGACAAATGCCATCTCTAACTTGTGGGACTGTCACCAGCCTCCACGGGCTCCACTCCGTTCTCCACGTGGCTGGCAGAACCAAGGATGATGACATCACTTCCTCGGATAAAGCTGTTTCTTCCATGTTCTACTGACAACTCAACAAACCCCAAATCACTACCCTGACCTGCATGACCGCTCACAGAATGGTTATGTCTGTCTGCACCCTTATCCAACACCGGTCTGTGCCATGTGTTTGCTATTCCAACCACGCTGATTCCAAGTTGACCCTAGTCTTTCTGACTTTGAACTTTACCTCTGAGCAATGCCTTTATCCCGTTTTGTCTCCCGCCGGTGGTTCATATACTCCAGACACAAACATCCCTCTGTAAAACTATCCTTGGAACACGTCCTGTTCTCTTCGGACAAATTTTATCATGTTTTACCTGCTTATAAACCTCTCTTTGTATTTGACAGTAAACCCCTGGAGGCCAGGAGCCTTCATATTTGAAGCACAAGGAGAGCTTACTAACCTATTAGGTCCTTTGAATTACCTCATAAGCATTTTGTTTTTTTTTTCATGGAGCCAATGATTATTTCTTAAAAAGCCCACTCCCTAGGGCGCCTGGGTGGCTCAGTAGGTTAAGCGTCTGACTCTTGATTTTGTTTCTGGTCATGATCTCACATTTGTGAGATCCTGCCCTGCATCGGGCTCCACTCTGAACATAGAGCCTGTATGGGATTCTCTCTCTCTCTTCCTCTCTCTCTGCTCTTCCCCCACTCATGCTTCCCAAATATAAAATCCATGCTTTGACCTACGTGGAGATTCTTATGCTGAAAAAAACTATTCATACAAATAGACAGACATCTAGCTGCCTTCCTCTGAAGCACCAAATCTATCTGGGAGTATCTTGCTGTCCTCACTTCTCAATTTGATTTGTTATTCAGGTTCATGTAATGTCGCCACCTTAAAATATCCCCGTGCAACTTACTGCCTAAAGTGAAAGGTGCCGATGAGATGAAGAACACAGGAGTGAAGACTTGAAACAAACCTGGGTATTAGTCCTGTTTCACGGGTCTGGAAATGGAGGCCCAGAAAAGCCAGATGACTGGCCCTGAGTCACCTCTTGAGTGTGCTGGTGCCCAGATCACGATCTCTTCACGCACACTACCCTATTCTTCCTGCTGTCTCCCCCCGCCTTTCCATCCTAATAACTTGAACCCACAATGTTCGCGGTGCTCAGCAAGCTGCTGTCATCCCAGGGATGACCACGGAAGGTCTTTCTTTTTAAGTGAACCAAATGTTCATTGTTATTCTGTCAGCTGAAATATCACTGGTTTTCAATCCTCTGAAAGGAGCATACACAAATATAAAAACAGAAAAGCTGGTAAAAGCTCTTGAACCCTCAGCGTCTCAGCAAAGGCAGAAGGACACACAAATGCCTTCCTCAAGAGGCACTTCTACTTCTCACCGTACTTACACACCCGGAGAAAATAATGGGCATGCAGATTTTGGTCCATGCATTAATCTCTTGCTGCTCCCTGTCTGAAAAATCTCCATGCAAAGAGTCACTGGCTTCTAGATCTTAATTTACTGAACGTTTCCTGTCAACCTGTTATCGCCGCATTACTGCTCTTCATTTCACAACCACTCAATATCAAGAGTCTCATCTCCAGCTCCAGCAGTCGGGGCAGAGACGTATTAAGATGCGCCGTGTGAAAAGTTTCTTCCATTTCATCATGTCAATTTCTGCGTGGTTGTCTAGTCTATAAAATGAAGGAGACAAATGTGGTGTTTCCCTCAGACATCGTTTTAGCCCACGGTGAGAAAAACTGTTTTATCATCTTTTGTAGATAAATTAGGAAAGAGACTCCAACAAAAAGATTATGTGTTTTATTCATAAAAATGGAAAAAATACATATGATTCACTAGCAACAGTGTGCGAGGTGATGTGTGCTTTACTTGCATTTCTCACTCAACCTTTGCAAAATTACAGAAAAGCATTATCATATTACAGATTGTCAAAAAAAGTGAAATCCAGGGAAATGAGTGAGCCTAGGCAATATCTAAAAACATAAAGAAGAAATTTAGCTCTAAACTCTGCAACTACCAATTTTACCTTTCAGATCCATGAGTTAATAAAAAATGCTAAGGATGACAGAAAATAGAATATTCTAGACTAAATTTATAAAGATTTGCAGTTCTATACCGATCAGAATATTAAATTTAAAATTAACTAGAGTTAGTTTTCCTAAAATATCTATTTTACAATGTAAAATCTCTAAATAAGATTTGGTATATTGTTTTCAGATATAAAGTTAATATTAGTTGTTTGATATATCATTTTGGGAAGAACTCAGGTTTCAAAAGTAATACAAAAGTGTTAATTATGGCAGGTACTGCCAGAAATATATAAGGGGCCCCTGGGTGGCTCTGTCAGTTAAGCACCTGACTTTGGCTCAGGTCACGATCTTGTGGTTCATGGGTTCGAGCCCTGTGTTGGGCTCTGTGCTGATGGCTCAGATCTTGGAGCCTGCTTCATATACTGTGTCCCCCTCTCCCTCCCCTTCCCCCGCTTGTACTCTGTCTCTCTCAAAAATAAACATTAAGAAATATATTGAGTAATTATAAGTATTAAATACTGAACCTTTTTTAGGACCTATCTAAAATCCTCAGGATAGGTGATTATTTGTTATCCCAGAGAAGAAATCTAGAAAAATGTGTTTAATATAGACTGAATGTTTGTGCTCCTCCTAATCTAATCCACTCTGTGATAGTATTTGGAGGTGGGGCCTCTGGGATATGATTAGGTTATGAGGATACAGCCTTTGTGAATGGAGTTAGTGTCTTTGTAAAGAAGGCCTCAGAGGGCTCCCTCAGCCTTTCTACCACGTGAGGATACAGCACACAGAAAGCTGTCTATAAACCAAGAAGCAGGCCCGCATCAGATGCCAAATTTGCTAGTGCCTCCATCTTGGATTTCCCAGTCTTCAGAAGTATGAGAAATAAATTTACGTTGTTTAGAAGCTACTCAATCTATGCTATTCTGCTAGAGCAGCCTGGACAGACTAAGACAATACAAGGAGCAGTTTATACACATAAATATTAGTATAATTTGTCCACTGCAATTTGCAAGAGAAGGCTAAACAGTCTGGATGTAATTAAAAGCAATAATAACATATACTGTTAGCACTCATTACCTCATTTGTGTAAGAATGAATCCCAGAAATATATTCAGATAAAGAATTTAAAATAGCTATAATTATTGGGATGGGGGATGGAGAAAAAATAAGCACAAAATCAGCCCAAAATGTTTATATCCCCAGGATGATAATGGACTGGAGACATTTAGATAGTTATTTACAACATGTATAATTTCCAACATAATTTAAGACACCATTTAAGTCTGATAGCAGCATCATGGCAAGGCGTATTAACACGTGTACTTGGGAAGTAAAGATACCTGGGTTCAACAATCAATGTCTGGTCCCAGCTGTTGGCTGTTGGGGAAGCAAATTTCCCTCTCTGAATCTCAGGGTTGCCATCTACAAAATGAAATCAGACTTAACTCGTAGGGTTGGCTCAAAGTAAAGAGCATGATCTATGTAAGCCATCTCCATGCCCGGTCTATGAAAATTGCTCAATCGAGATCATTAATATTTTTTTAACTTTTTATGTTTATTTATTTTGAAAGACAGGGAGAGGGAGAGAGAGAGGGAGACAGAGAGAGAGAGAGAGAGAGACAGTGAGCAGGGGAGGGGCAGGGAGAAAGGAGAGAGAAAATTCCAAGTAGGCTCTGTGTGGACAGCACAGAACCAGATGGGAGGCTTGATCATGACCCTAAAGGAATCAGATGGAGTGTAAGTAATATTCCTGACTCGGATCTGGGTGGTTCTGAGCAATCAAGGAGAAACTCTGAAACTATACTCTTTCATGCAAAGGGAACAGGATTTAGCACCTTGGAAAGGACTGGCCTGGAAAGAGTAAGCACAGCCAAGACAGGAAAGAGAGAAGTGTGTAGTTGTAGTAAGAAGCACCAATAATTCCTGTGTAAACGAATCATAACACTTCACCGCTAACTGATCTAAATTTGGGAAGCTCCAGTACTAACGTGAATGTTTAGAAAAGTCTGTGAGGAGGGGCGACTGGGTGGTTCAGTCGGTTAAACGTCCGACTTTGGCTCAGATCAGGATCTCAGAGTGAGTGGGTTTGAGCCCCGCGTTGGGCTCTGTGCTGACAGCTCAGAGCCTGGAGCCTGCTTCAGATTCTGGGTCTCCCTCTCTCTCTCTGCCCCTCTCAAGCTCATGCTCTGTCTCTCTCTCTAAAATAAATAAACATTAAAAAAAGTCTGTGAAGGTGGTAAGAGATCACAAGGTTCCTATTTGCAGCTACCTATGGTCTGGCCGTTTGGAGGCGCTTTAACAACAGGAAGCTCCAGCTTGTCCTTCTCTAAGTTCCGAGTGTCCATACTCATGTTCTGATTATTAGAAAGTGACTGTTACAAATGCATATCGACAAAAGCTTTCTGAAAAGTTTCAACTGTCAATGTGACTATTGGGAAAAGGGTGTTAGGAATCAGACGGAGAGTTCCTATCACTGATAAAGGAAGAAGAAAATCAAACTATATTCACAAGTTGTTTTTTAAAAAAAAATTTTTTAATGTTTATTTATTTTTGAGAGACATAGAGACAGAGTATGAGCAGGGGAAGGACAGAGAGAGAGGGAGACACAGTATCCGAAGCAGGCTCCAGGCTCTGAGCTGTCAGCACAGAGCCCGATGTGGGGCTCGAACTCATAGACCATGAGCTCATGACCTGAGCTGAAGTCGGCCGCTTAACCATCTGAGCCACCCAGACACCCCTATTCACAAGTTGTTTTTATCACTTCCATTAAAAGTCTAAAAAATACTTAATTTTCTTTCATTTCCTCTAAGAAACTCTCTTAACCCTCCCTAACATCCTTAAGAAGTATGAAGCCACAGCTAAATTATCAAAAACTTCTTTATCTATTCTCCTTCTAAAATATGTTTGTATTCTATTTTTAAATGCTTTTTTAAAATATGCCTTTTGATGTGCTAACTAGGTTAGTCTATCACATGTAATAAAGACCTGAATTTCCAAAGGTTATTTCCGAAGCTGAGCAAACAACTAGGTTAGGACAAAAAAAGAACGGTGGAAGCTATGTATTTGACTTTCCTTCAGGGAATTATCCGTAAATTGCTTGTATTATTCAAGTGAAGATTCATACACTAGAGATTTCCAATATACAAAATAATTAAGCTTAATGAAAACTGACATGATGTAGCTATCCGGCAAGGAGAAATAATTAGGTAGTGTCATCTGCACTTGACACTACCATTTAATATACATTTTACACAGAACTACTGATTGTGTATCATGGCTGAGAGCTAAGGATAGAAGATTAAGAATCACAAATTGTCATGGGATAATTTTTCTGCCAACTTTGGTAGTTCACTGATGTGTTCTATTCAAGATACCTTGGACCTCAGGAAAAGAAATCAATTCAATCAAATCAAATGAGGGAGGAGGGACGTTTTTACGAATTTAAAAGGTAGTCTCATAGATGCAACGTCTGAAATGTGGCTGGTCCTAATGATAAGTAAATTGGCCTATTTGACTTTCGGAAACAATACAGTCTCTCTGTTGGACTGCCTTCTGTCACTACAGATTCCTCCACCGGCACTAATCCACACGGCTGCCATCCCCAACTGCTTACCATTAGATGTCACAGACTTTAGATTATTTCAAAAAGAGTGTTTTTAATGTTTATTTTTGAGAGAGAGACAGAGTGCAAGTGGGGGAGTGCCAGAGAGAGAAGGAGACGCAGATCTGAAGCAGGCTCCAGGCTCCGAGCTGTCAGCACAGAGCCCGACGTGGGGCTCAAACTCAGAAACTGTGAGATCATGACCTGAGCCAAAGTCAGATGCTCCACTGACCGAGCCCCCCGGGCGCCCCTGGACCACTTATTTTACATTTTCAAGAGTAAGACCAATTTCTTACGGGTTGGTCACTGGATGAATCACCATTAGATCAGATATGTATTTCTGATCCAATCAGAGGTTGGACACTGAGGCACAGGATACAACACGGTCCCCTAGACCTGTTTCTACCAGGGACTGGGGGTAGATTTAATAAAATAAAAGATGTACAGTATGGGAAAACAGCACACAGGAAGACTGGAAATATGGATTGAAAAGGTAATCTGACCAACAGTAAAACAACGGGTTTCAACACAAAAGAGATGTCAATTTAGAGGTGCGTATAGACCCCAAAACCTGGCAGTCGTAGTTTCTCAGGAAGTAGGAAAAAACTGAACAAAACAAAACAACACCTTTAACAAAAAGCTCTCCAAATATGTACAACCGCAGGAACTGGCTCGAACACACATCTATAAACATAATTTTTCTCCCTGACTTAGTCTCACCATCTTCAACCAGTCAGTCTTCTGTAAACAATTTCAAGGAGACACAATTCGCTTTTCTTTTTTCTTGTCCATTCTGCTTTGGTTAATCTGGGTGTTCAACGAGTCTGGGATGAGTTTAAGGGGTCCCAGTTACCTATTTACAGTCACAGGGGTGGATACACCCGCACATGCCCAAAATACAGTTTTGCAATGCAAAATGATATTCCATCCAAGGAAACCAGTCTAAAAACAAAAGTGCAATGATTTCCTTGCAAAAATTACCCATTGCTAAACCAAACAAAGAACAATGTTAAAAGACTGATGGCAAATGACTCTAGCGGGAAACATTGCGACTACAATGATAAAATATTTTAGAGCAACGGAGACAAGGGCTTTTAATTCGTTTGTCAGAGCAGGTGGTTAAGAGACCACCAAACTTATGCTCCCGCTTTCTGAGGAGAGTGGCTGTAGACCC
The DNA here is from genome assembly GCA_030068075.1 of Paguma larvata. Classification (NCBI taxonomy): domain Eukaryota; kingdom Metazoa; phylum Chordata; class Mammalia; order Carnivora; family Viverridae; genus Paguma; species Paguma larvata. Next base: position 8,459,726 of record CM057826.1, read on the forward strand.
CAGGACTAGGGACCCCCCCCTTCCATCTACTAGAGGTCATGAGACTGGTTTTCACCAATGGGTTGTGGGTGCAGTGATGCAAATGGCAATGAGATTGACAATGACATCATAGGGGACGACAGAGCTCTCAGGAGAGAGGCTGTATCCTTCATCGTTGTAGGACGGAGAACAGAGGGGCAGCCCTGGTGATCATCCACTGCCCCCATCTGCTGCATAAATGAGAAGCAACCTGTATTGCCTTCAGTCACTCTAATGTTGGACTTGATTTGCCACAACAACTATTGTTTCCTGAACTAAGATTCCTCCTGAAAATGTAGAAGGTCAAAAACACAATGTAGTACAAGACGACAGGGAAGTACAAAGCATTACTGAGAAATGAAAGCTGTCTTATAGAACTTTATGTTGCTTTCACACACGCATTACACGCTCATATTCACACAGACACACACACACACACACACTTATAAACATGAAAACATGGTCCTAAGGTGAATCATTTATTTTGTGATCACGTCACTAAGTCTTGTTTTGAAACATTCCGGAACCTCAAACCAGCCCCTAGTTGAATAACTGTTCGATCTATGAATTTGAAATTGTTTCACACATGAGAATTGCATGCGTGGTTGATGTCCACAGGTGCGATTTCACAGTTTAACATCATATATTAGCAAACGATCCAGGTTACATCAAAACATTCTCCCTGTCACTTCAGCAACCTGCAACCCTGAGTCATGTAGAAAAACAGAACTAGACTGAGAGACTGCGCTGTGGCGTCTCCGGATTGGCAGCAAGCTGACTATATGCAGACCCTTCCTTTACATAAAACTATGCGTCATTTGCATTCAGGGCAGGCGTTAATTTTGTTAAAAGAGTTTCAAGTACAGATCGGGCCATTCGGACACCTTTTGAACATCTTAAATCAGATCGGTTACGACTCCCTTCCGCCGTCTGACTGGCTGTTCCAGTCCCACGGCCAGGTTTGTAAGGAGAAGACAAATACCACGATTTACTTTCGCTGGCAGCCCGCGGCCCAGAACTGTGGGGAGGCAGGGTGCCCAGTACCTGATGCTGCTCACGCTGCCGTCTCTGATCCCAGCTTGCATCGCTCCAGCTGGCTGGCTACGATTTGGCGTTCTGCCTCCAGCTCTCGGGTCAGTCTCTCAAACTGTAATTCCTGAAATAAAACCACCAAAGAGATGAATTCTATCATCTGTTTGCAAAGGGGAAGGCCTATCAAAGTGACATGATGGTCAAGGGGAAAAACCAGTTTACCAAGATGTCAGATAGAAGAAGCGGAAGATGCTACTGTGAACCCAAAGAAGGATTGGCAGTTCGGACAGACCTGAGTTCAGATCTCAGCCCCGGGACCTTCTGGTGGCAGGGTCTTGAGTACGTCATTTAATCTCTCCATATATCAATTTCATCTTCTGTAAAATGGGCTTCCAATACTTATTTCATGAAGTCGGGGTGAGGATTAAATGACCCCATCCATGAAAAATTAGCTTGTGCTGTTCGTTAGCCAGTGGCCAGCGCTCAATGATACTAATACTTCTGCCATTAAAATTGTAACATTCTATGAAATGTTAAAAGAAACAATTTTTCTATCATTTGGAGTACTGTGTTGATTCCCTATTGGATTCTAGCTGCCTCTCTACTAACTTGAAAATACTTACATATATTACATGCTTACAGATATTCTAGATTGAAGAAAAATAATGCTTATATTTCTATAGGCTTTAAACTCCAGGAGAATGGCAATGATATTGATCCTGTACAACCTTATTACTAAATGAATATCCTTTGAGATATTTGCCACATTACCTTAAAAAAACCCAATTAAACCAATGAAGAATGCTTCTACAAATCTGCCTGAAATCCACGGTTAAAGGATCAACTTTAAGGAAAAAAAATGATTCAATCGGTACATCAAAGAAAATTATAGGACTTTTCTTTTTAACCACATTTTAATCTTCGTATTTTATTTTCTCATACACTTAAGTTTTTCAATAAACATAATTATAGCAAAGCATATATTTTCACTAAAAATTTCAGGAAAAGTTTTTACAATGCCACATTTAATTTCTATAAAATATAAATTATCTGCATGGTTAGTCTCTGGGTGTGGAAACACAAAAATGCTGGAAAATATAGGTTAGTTTGGGGGAATTAAAACTCCCAACATCACAGAGATGTGTCTTCCCATAAAAGTTCATTTATTGTATTTGCTACCCTGGGACACTGTTGGGGGATACCCATAAAAAGTAGGATCTGGTGTATCCTCCGTACATATTAAAACCCCCCTTGGTCGTTTCCATAGGAGATTTCTTTTCTGTTAACATTATTTTGGGGAACCAAGAGACACTTTACTAATGAGAGCTCAACTATCCCTTTAAGGTGCTAAAATTGAAGAACCATGTTGTTATGGGAGCTCAAATCTTTATTCTTACATGTTCTGAAGGATGACAAAGATTATTCGTAAGGACAAAAAACCAAGACCTCTACTGAAATGCAATTTTGTGTGCCTAACCTCCACTGCTTCTCCCAGCAAGTTCTACTGCTTTTAATTTATTTACTTGTTTATTAATTTCAATGTTTTTGGAAGTTCCTTTCCACAGAAATATGCAGATTTTAGAAGATTTTCATTTTCAGGCTTTATATTTTATCTTGTATCTGTCTGTGTAACAGAAAACCAAGTTATACCTTTGAATTGATAACACCTGAAAAACACAATATTTAACGTCATATAGCATTCCTCACAGGTATATGGAAATTCATTATTTTTTTAAGTTTATTTATTTTGAGAGAGACAGAGAGAGCGTGAGCAGGGGAGGGGCAGAGAGAGAGAGAAAGAGAGAGAATCCCAAGCAGACTCCACACTGCCAACGCAGAGCCTGATGTGGGGCTCGAACCCACAAAACTCTTGAGATCATGACCTGAACCGAAACCGAGAGTCAGATGCTTAACCGACTGAGCCACCCAGGCGCCGCGACATGGAAATTCATTATGTGAGCTGCCTTCCAAACAGAGTCACAATTTCTAGTGCTCCTCATCTCCCTGTGTAGGTCTTGATTTCCATCTGGCATTCATTATTCTCCTTCTGTCTGAAAGACTTCCTTTAATGTTTCTTAGAATGTGGTTCTTTTAGGGTGCATTCTCTCAGTTTTACGTGCCTCACAAGAGTCGTTATTTTGCCTTAGTTTTTGGAAGACATTTTGTCCTCTCACATTGCTTCTGACCAAAAACTCTGGTATTTGCGTATTTGTTTCTTAGTGTACACAGTGTCTTTCTTCTCTGCCTCCTTTTAAGATTTTCTCTTTATCACTGGTGCTGAACAATTTGATTATAATGCTCCTTGCTTTAGTTTCTCTCATGTTTCTTATGATTGGGATTCAGTGGGCTTTCTGGATCTGTGGATGTATAGTTTTCATCAAACCTGGGACATTTTTAGTCATTAGTTCCTCATTTTTTTCTCTTTTCCCCACTAACGCCCCTCCCTCTGAGACAATAATTAAGTATACAGTAGATCATGTAGAATTGTCCCACAGCTCATGGATTGTTTTTTTTTTTTTCAGTTTTAAAATCCTTTCATTTCTCACCCTGTGTTTCATTTTGAATTGTGTCCTTTGATTGTCAAGTTAATCAGTCTTTTCCTCTATAACATCTAATCTACCATCAATCCCATCAACTGTATTTTTATCTCCACCATTGATGAATCAAACATCTCGAGAAATTTCACTTTGGTTTCTTTTATATCTTCCATGTCTCTTTAACTTAGGAACATAGGAATACACATATAAAAACTGTTTTAATGCCTTGATTAGCTAATCTAGCATCTGTGTCAGTTCCAACTTTTCTCCTCGGTACAGGCCCTGTTTCTGGTCCTCTTCAGGTGTGGTGATCTTTGTTTTTTTGTTTTTTCTGTTTGTTTGGTTGTTTGTTTTTACATTTTTTACCTCAATTTTTACTTTTATTTTTTTATTTTTGTTTTTTTAATATAATTTACTGTCAAGTTAGCTAACATACAATATATACTGTGTACTCTTGGTTTTGGGGGTAGAATCTTGTGATTCATCGCTGGGAGGGCAGGAGAGAGGTGAAAATGGATGATGGGCATTGAGGAGGGCACTTCTTGGAATGAGCACTGGTGATGTATGTAAGGTATGGTCATCTTTGATCGAACATAAAACATCTTGAATTTTCCCCTTGTAGTGTTCTGGGTATCTTCATATTCGTACAGGTATTTTAAAGTCTGTTTTGGGGCACAGTTACTTGGAAGCAATTTGATACACTTGAGTCTTGCAGTTTAGCTTTGTTAAGGGAAACGGCAGCCTTTGGTCTAGGGCTAAGTACTCCTTCACCTGGGCAGATCCTTCTAAGTACTTAATGTCCAATGGATTATGGGTTTCCCAGTTCGGCTGGTGGGTGTGGGCACATATTCTTGGCCCTAGGTGAGCCCCCAGGTGCTATTTCTTCCCATCTTCTCAGAAGGCTTCTTCCTTGCCTCCTGGTGGTTTCCTTACATATGCAGGCTGCTCAGGTCTCAGCTGAATAGCTGAATGGAAGCTTTGAGATCTTAGGATTCTTGCTCTGAGCAGTGATCACCCTCCGTCTATTTTGCCCCACCAATTCTAGTCACCTTTACCTCCCTGGACTGTCAGCACTGTCTCCCAGTGCAGGGAGTTCTCAGGGCTCTGCCTGGGTACCCCTCTCCTTTTTTTTTAATTTTAATTTTTCTTTTATTTTGAGAGAGAGAGAGCAACTGGGGGAGGGGCAGAGAGAGAAGGAGAGGAAATCCCAAGCAGGCTCCGCAGTGTCAGCACAGAGCATGATATGGCCCTCAAACTCGCAAAGTGTGGGATCATGACCTGAGCTGAAGTCGAGTCAGATGCATATGCTAGTGAGCCACCCAGGGGCCCCATGGGTCCCCGTCTACACTGTTGCAGCTGGGGAAATGGCACAGCCGCTGTATTTGTTCTGTGTCTCTTAGAAACCACCTTTCTTCACTGCCTCAAGTTCAGAGTCGTGAAAGCTGGTGTTTCATACTGTCTGTGATGGGCTGTTGTTTCAGGTGGGACGGTATTGCCGGGCTCTGTTACTCTATCTTAGCTGAGAGCTGCAAGGTTTTTAGGAATTAACAATTTTCCTCTATGCTTGATTTGTAAATGCATATTTTCTGCCATATTTTAAAACTCATAGTAAATCAGCGACTAACCAAGCAAATAACTTATGCTTTACACGGTCTCTTCAATATTGTTCACTATCATTGTTTTAAAAATAGATGGCTACTTGGGTTACTAGTTTGTTTTATATACCTGATGGCTTTTTAACTGAACTGACATTTTCTTTATTAAGGAAACAGTATCAATATGTTGCCTTTTTAAAAGGTCCATTCAATAAATGTTTACTTTGTCATGGTGTATGTGAACCAAGGAAGTAATTAAGTGAATTTTCCCCTGTGCTTTGCTAAGGAGTACATAGTAAATGTCAAGGTCCTCAAGGAGCAAGGAAGTTTCTCTTCTTCATCTACACTCCTATGTTTTATTAATGTAACACCACAGAACATAAGAATAAAATCGGAAACAATTTTTTATTGAGTACTCTCTGTTGAGTCCTTAAGTTCTAGGACCATATATAAGGCAGACATTTTTTGTGCTGTGTCTTTTTGCTGTGTTGCCAATGCATCTGGTGTCTAGAGCATTCCTGGCACATAGAAGGCACTCAATAAACACCTGTTAAAGATATGTATCTGCACTGAGCTAAGTGCTTTCCAATTCTTACCTTGTGTAAATATCATCACACTGTTATTGCCTACATTCTGTTGTGTTTTTTTTTTTCTCTCATTTTACAAAATTGTTAATTAAGGTGAAAGGTTTGGCCTTCGCCAGGAAAGAAATTCTTCTTTCAAAAAGAGCAAAGCGAATGAGATGAAGAATGGTGTTTAGGAGACCTGGACACGGACAAGGGGTGATTAACTAAGAAGCAAATTAATAGTAGGTAGACTACGTCTTCCCCTTTATTGTACATCTTTTGTCTTAGAGGCCATATCAGTCCATTAACACAGCAGGCACGTGATGCCAATGTAAACTATGAATGTCACTCATATTCGTATTGACGCTCGTCATTTAAGTAATTATTTCTCTGAACTCTAGAGACCAGGTTCTGAAATGTCCTCCAGTCTAGCGCTCATATTACAGTCATTTCCTGCTTGACCCCAAACCAAGGGCCTCAAGCTCCTGTGGTCTAACAGCCTCTGCATTTTCATCTAGGGCATTGTCACAAAAATGACTAAGCTCCCACTCCATTGGGGGTACTTAAATTGCAGTGTAGGTGCAAACATGACAGCCTCCAATTCTAACTAGGTTTCATGCTTGGAGGGATAACAGACCTCTTAGGATTGAATAAGTCCCTGGGTTTCTTAAAGACTCTGAGATAAGAGAGCATTCACGACAGGAAGGTTGCTAACAAGACCGGGTGGGCAGCCAAGAAATCAATCGGAAAAATAAAAGTGTGTGGAAATATTCTGTGAAATTTGGAATACCGGCCGCAAGTGAATAGGTGTGATTAAATGAATTCGGTGAGGGCGAGACTCTAAGAACAGAGAAGAAGAGTGAAGAAAGATCTTTGAAGGTTTGGGATTTGGAGGGTAGAAGGAACAACAGAGGCCAGGAAAAGAAACAGAGGAAGAATCAAAGGACAAAGACCTTCTTCTGGGCAGTTTCAGGGCAGAAGTGGTGATGTAAGTCAGGCTTGAAAAAGTGATTGACACCAAAGGCACAGGAAACAAAAGCAAAACTAGGCAGGCAGGACTATGCCAAACTAAAACGTTTCCTTTCCTTTTAGCAGAGGAAACAGCCAATAGAGTGAGAAGGCAACCTCAGAAAGGGAAAAAATATTTAAAGGAGTTAATTTCCAAAATACAGAAGGAGCTCATACAACTCAGTAGGGGAAAAAAATGGATAAAGTACTGGAATAGACATTTCTCCCAACGAGGCCTACAAATGGCCAACAAGTATATAAAAAAAGGTGCTCAATATGACTAATAGAAAAAAAACATCAAAACTAAACTGAGATATCACCTCGAACCTGTTAGGATGGCTATTACCAAAGAAAACAAAAAATAACAAGTATGGGCAAGGATGTACAGAAATCAGAATGCTTCAGTGCCGTTGGTGGGGATGTAAATTGCTGCAGCCCTGATGTGAAACAGGATGGAGGTTCCGCAAGATGTTACAAATAGAACTATCCTACGATCTAGCAATCCCACTCCTGGGTATGTATCCGAAAGAACTACAATCAGGTTCTAGAAGAGACATCTGCACTCTCATGTCAGCACTAGTCACAACAGCCAACATGCACAAACCACTTAAATGGACAACAGACAGCTGGATAAAGAAAACGTAGTAGATACCTACGATGGAATATTACTCAGCCTTAGAAAAGAATGAATTAGCACCATCTGCGCCAACATGGATGGACCTAGAAGACATGATACTAAGTGAAATAAGTCAGTGACAGAGGACAAAAAGCACCTGACTCCACTTATATGAGATGTGTGAAACAGTCAAACTTATACGATCAGAAAATACGATGGTGGTTGCCAGATGCTAGGGAGTGGGGGAGACAGGGAGTTGTTCAATGAGTATAAAGTTTCAGTTACACAAGATGAACAAGCTATAACAATCTGCTATGCAACATAGCGCCTACAGTTAACAACACAATGTTGTGCACTTAAAAATTTGTTAAGATCTTATTTCTCATATTCAGTGTTCTCCAAACATAAATAAATAGATAGAGAGATAAATAATGGGACACAAACTTTTGGAGGTGATGGATATTTTTATTACCTTCATTGTGGTGATGGTATTGTGTGTGTAGGAATATGTCCAAAATCATCCAGTTGTGTATATTAAATATAGCCAGTTTTTAGTATCAAAAATGCTTAAATAAAATTGTATTGTATTTCATGGGAATTAACAATGAGTGTGGATCAAAGATGACATTCTTTGATGGAGGAAGTTTGAAGAAAAAGCTAAGTAGTGTTAGAAAACCTAAATCTCCCCACTATGTGGAAATTATCCTGTTTTAGAGATAAAATTTTGTAAAAGTAGCATATATATGATACCGGAGTTCATTAAAATTTACTAAGAGTCAGATCTAAATGATATTCACTCCTTGAAGAGCATGTCGTTAAGTCACATAACACATTAGTATTATAAAAATTATCATATAGTTTATAACTTTTTCCTAAAGAGCCTAAATTAATAATTAATTCCACTTCATTAAATAGAGTTTATTAAATGCTTTTAAAAGGATAAAAGCATATAAAGCCTCTTGAAGGAGCTTAGCTAACTCAATGTGAAAACTGAATTCAGAAAACACATAATCACAGTTTTATTAACTCCTTCAATAAATAATTTACTTAACATTGTGCCATAACATCAATTGGGACTATAACTAACAAGATTTAAGGAAGTGGAAAACATTAAGGGTGCTGGGGCGGCTCAGTCAGGTAAGCATCCAACTTCAGCTCAGGCCATAATCTCACAGTTGTGGGTTCGAGTCCTGCGTTGAGCTGACAGCTCAGAACCTGGAGCCTGCTTCGAACTCTGTATCTCCCTCTCTCTCTCTCTGCCCCTCCCCCACCTGTGTTTTTTTTTCTCTCTCTCTCAAAAATAAATAAACTTTAAGGATTAGACAACTTTAGACTGCACAGTGAATTCAGTAAATATAGATTTGCCATGATTTTTCTAATATGAGAAGATGGAAAAGAGATTGGACAGAAGTGGAGAATGGACAAGATGGATGAGCTTCTAGGCAGTGGAAGACATTTTCTACAAAGTAGATCTGATTGCTAGAATCCAATGACTTAAGATTCAAACTGACCATGCCAACCACATGAAGTGGGAAGGTGGACTCAGAACATATTCTGAGACTGTTTGTCCGGACTCCACATCCTCAGACATTGAGACTTCTTTGTTAACCCCTTCTCCTAGAGGAGTAAAGAAGAGCCAGCACCTACCAAGACACAAAATGGCGGTCCTGCACAGTCCTATGTTGCAACAGAACAGTGGTAGGCATGAAGGTGAGGAGCAGAAAGAGGATGGGATTTGACAGGTCTGACCATGGTAGTGAAGGCTCCTGGGTTCTCCTGAGGGAGGCCTGTTAGGTCAACACAGGTGGGAATGGAAAACCTATTAATGAGCAACAGGTCTACTTTCCTTTAATGGCCAGCTGTTCTAATCTCCACTTCTCAAGAGTCTAGAATGCTATAATTTGGGATCCAATGATAATCGGTATATACTTTTGTTCTTATACTTTATTATGATTATCTTCAATATTTATGACTATTTCTTAAGGAAGGGACTAGGTCCTAAGTTATTTTATCTTGTGAGTAAAACGCTGGATGTAACTGGAAGTAGGTAAATGTTGAACAAATGACCCAAGATCCCAGTGTCAAGCTTCCTGGAATGAAATAGCCAAATGGTTTGTTACGAAGTAATTTTTTTTCAAGGAAGGCGTTTCACGATCACAAGTGAATGTGAGAAAACTTCCATAGGACTTCAAAAATATCGGTACTTCTACGGAATGTATTCAGAGTGTTATTCTCAGAATTCAGTCGGCTTATCAGTTGTAATAAACTTGTGAGATCCTTACTTAAAAGAGCTGTTAAAGGTTTATCCAGGTGATGTTTCTTTTGTTTAAATTTTCTTTGTTTTGCTTGTTTTTCCTTCTAATCAGTGTCTCTTTGATTATGTCCATATATAAAAATATATTTGTTTACATATTATATATAATGTCCATTATATATAATATATACATATAAAATATAAATATAAATATATAAAATTATATACAAAAAGAGAATCTAATTGTCATCTTATTTCTAACCATAAAAGGGAAAATAATTGTCATTGCTGTTCTTAAACCAACCTAAATATGTACAAATTGAAGCGGGTAAAATATTTTTCAGGTTTGTTTGAAAAATAGCAGCCATTCTATCTTCTCATTTTCTCTTCTTTAGAGTCAAGCACTTTTAACTCCTTTCCTGATTTCTATATCCATAGTTCCATTAACTTTCAAGTATTATTATTCCTTAAATTTTTGGTTATAGGCATCGTCAACTGCTTTCTTACAGAGGAAGACAAGGATTTAGCTCTATCTCCCCAACTGCCATCATGTGCCGACACTTTGCCCATCTTCCCCCATGTTCTCTACGTGTTTAAACTTTGATGTTCAGTAGAACAATATCACAATATACATGCTTCATACCATGGCTGCCCTAACACCAATATACAACCTTTTGTTTTCTCTAAATGAATGGCTGGTCTTTTTGTTCCTGTTGTTCATTTGTTCAGCTGCTATGTACTTACCATGAATCCAATCCAAAGCTTCCCCTGATTGATATTGACTTCTCTCAATAAATCCAACACAGGAGATAATATATCAGTTCTATCCATTGAAAAAAATCTCTTCTGGTGCCTTCCAACTTGCTCCAATCTGGCCTCTTCACCCAGCCGTCATCCTGATCCCTGCCTTCACCTCCATGCTGGGGATTTCCTTTGGCCTTCTCTCATGTGGGCTCCCTCTTTCTAGACCTGATGCTTCAATTTCTACTTTATTCCCTTTGCTGGTAGAAAACGTCTTTTCCAGAGAGAAAGAGGGAGTGGGAGGCAGTCTTTTGAGATCTTGCATATCTGTTATGTTTTTATTCTACTCTCAAACTTAGTTCTAAAACTAGTTATAGAAGTAGAGAATTCAAGGTTGGAAATAATTTTCCCTTAAAATTTTGAGCTAGCACTTCATTATGTCCTGCCTTCCAGTGTGGCTGTTGAAAAGTATGAAACGTTCTAAATTTTTATTATTCTTTGTATGAAATCTGCTTTTACTTCTTTGCAAAAAAGTTGTATCTTTTCTTGGTCCCCAGTGTTCTAAAATTCTATGGTGATATGTCTTGCTATAGATCTATTTTGAGACATTTTCAGGACCTTTAGCGGGAACTTTCAATCCAGAAACTTACATTGTTCAGTTCTAGGCAATTCTGTAACTCTATTGAAAAAATTTTCATACTTTTCTCCCTTGATAAATTTTTTTTTCTTGGGACGCCTGGCTGGATCAGTCAGTTAAGCATCTGACTTCAGCTCAGGTCATGATCTCATGGCTCGTGAGTTCGAGCCCCATGTCAGGCTCTGTGGTGACAGCTCGGAGCCTAGAACCTGTTTTGGATTCTGTGTCTCCCTTTCTCTGCCCCTTCCCTGTTCGCACTCTATCTCTGTCTCTTAAAAATTAATGAATATAAAAAAAATTAAAAATGTTTTCTTGTCACTGTTTTTGTTTTTATAACTCTTCAGATGTCAAAATCTATATCCGTTGACTAGTTTCTTATTTAAATCTATTTCTTTTCTAGTTTCCCATCTCTTTATGTTTTGCTTTTACTTTCTGGGAAGTTTCCTCAACTTCATCATCATCGGCATCAATATGTTACTATACTTTAAATTTCTATGACCTCATCTTTGTTCTCTGAATATTTAATTATCATCCAATGTTTATTTTATGTGAAATCTTTTTTTCTCTCTCCATGATGTTAACGTTGTTATGTTTTCTTCTCTTTGCATACTTCCTATTTTATAATGATTTCAATTTGTTTGTTGTTTAGAGTCTTTCTTTCATGTTCTAGGCTTTTGAACATATCAGCTTCCCTGGCAGGCTTCTTCTATTTGAGAGGGTGCTCAGACTCTTGGTGAAACGAGCTGGTTAGCTGGGCTCTTGCGGGAGAATCACTGGGAGTGTCCATGCAGAACTCCCAAAGATGGCAGTCTCAAGCTCCACGTTTGAGTATAAGCATCTGGATGCCCTGTTGTGAACACTGTGGAGGGGTAGAAGCTGGGGGCAGGGTGAAGTGGGGGGGGCTCAATATTTGGTAAGTAAAATTTCACTTCCTCCCACTGTCAACTTTTAATACCCATGTTATCACTCTTCCTTGTGCCCCTGAGTTAAGAGACTCTAATTTCATTCCCTCCAGATAGTACACCTCTAGTCTTTGCCAGCGTGGGGTGAGGAACAGTCATCTTGTGTATGGCAGGGTCAGAGACTTCTGGGTCAATTGATATTTAAACAGATTTGCAAACAATCTTCTGTTTGTAGAGCTACACTTCATGCTACGCGTCCTCACTCTTACAAACCACTGCAAGGCTTTCCTTATCAATTAGCCTATGCTTTTACTTCTCCTGCTACTTAGAACTCATTTTCTTAGATATGTTATTTACCACTTTGTCTATGAAGCATATTTAATCAGGTCTAAGACTGATCAGTTCTAAGATTGTTCACACTTTAATGCTTCTGGGTTTATTCGCTCTTCAATTGGGATGACTTACATTTGATAGCATATTATAGTTTAATTAGAGGCACTGTGGCTTTCTTCATAGTATGTGAGGTAATTCTGAGTTGATGGCCCCTCAAATTTGGTGAGCTATAGTTCTTTAGTTACCCATTCTCTAAGTTTATGGGGTTATCCCTTTTAAAAAGTCCACTTTGGCAAGGGAGCAGATATTATGTACCTTCCTTACTAGGAGGTCAGTTCCTTTTCTAAAAGAAATTAGAAACCTCAGAGAAAATCAGTACATACCAGAGTACAAGAGAATCTCAAATGTCCCTGGCCTTTGTACCTACCAACTGTGGGGCGCCCTGAGCAAGATTACTGTAAGTTATCCTGGTTGGCCCTCCCACCGCCTCCCCCCGCCCCCCGCCACCGAAGCATAACCATATCCCACACCCAGTTCAAAGACCTGGTTCTCAGGAGCATCAATGCAAATGCAATCATGCTAGTTCTAATTAAAATGAGAGGATGGACAATCATTGCATCTCTCTTCAGACCCTAGGATGCAGGGATTTCCAGGACTGTATTTCTAGCTTGTGTCCTTTTTCAAGAAGGATGAAAGATGAGTTTTCCACCATGTAGATGAGTTTTTGCTTCCTAGCGTCCCCCACTCCCTGCATCCATAAAGGATTTATACCATCGGATAATCTTAAGTGACCTCCCCCCCCCACACATCGCTTTTAATGCCTATTTCACATGAATGAGTTGACTTCATAGCCACAAACTCCTGGAAATGTTAATTTCATCCCACTGAGACATGTTCTGAAGCCAAATTGAAGGGAAGGCGGCACAAATGACAGGGTAATGATAGGAAGCCTACAGCAAAGTGTCCAACAAATCTGGAAAGAACAAAACCATGATGTCAGGATGGAATGGAACAAATCAATGTCAACTGTGAAGCTGTGTAGACCTCACTGAGGAGTCAAAAACTATGGCCAAGAGCTGTCCGCGAAAGTTTACAAAACTGACAGATTAATGTTTTAAACAACCACAGTGTCATTCTGGGTCACCTAGCAAGACAGCAGATGACAGGAATCAGCACACTCAAGCAGCATCACAGGCACCTTTCCAGAATGGTTTCAATAAAATAAAAATATGAAGAAGCGCCTCTTTCTGACCAACTCCTTCAATCTGGAGAATTCTATGTGCTTTGTTCTGACATTTTACCAAATGCTTTGCTATCCAAATAAAGCATGTTTACCACAGTTTACTTAATTCATCTAAATGACACGACTCCATGAAATCAAGAAGGTCATAATTCTTGGTAGTTTAAGATGATGTAAAAATGCACTAGGTTTCATTAAAAAAATTTAGTGATAGTATTATAGTGGTGACTCTTAACTATAGCATGATAATTTCTAGAACTTTTTTTTTCATTTTGTTTATTTTAGATAGAGCACGTGAGCAGGGGAGAGAGAGAATTTTAACCAGGCTCCATGCTCAGCGTGAGCCTGATGCAGGGCTTGATCCCATGATCCTGGGATCACGACCTGAGCCAAAATCAAGAGTTGGATGCTCAATCAACTGAGCCACCCTGGTGCCCCTCCCCTTTTTTTCATTTTTATTTATAGAACTTTGAAAATCCCTAATATGTAACCCAGAACTACAGAATAAAAATCTATAAGTAATGGGGCCCTCCCAAGTACATTTTGAAAAGCCTCTACTAGTGATTCTTATGCCCATATTTGCTTGGGAATGACTTCTATTTATTATAGCACATAAGAATGTCAATCAAGATTTTAAGTATTTGCTAACCATGTATCATATACTCTGTTAAGCGCTTTACATGCATTAATTATTCATTCGTCACACTGATCCAGTGAGGCATTTTATTGTCTGAGACATCTCAAACTTAAAAATGTTAGGGACTTTCCCAAAGATCAAGTGAGAAATGGCACTCAGAGGCCAGCTCTAACTCTTCAGAACTCCACCGCCTCAAAAATCTAGGATTATTTGTTGCCACTGTTTTAATGGAGGCTATAGAATCAGGAATAATAGAGCCAAAATAACAATACAAAGTTCCTTAGTGAGGAATGACTACAGCTTACCATTTCATGCTCTCTTCATAGTTTTCCTTGCCTTCCTAGAAATAACATTGGAATTATTATGTCCAACCATTGGAAGAATTATACTCGTTGTTCTGTTCAAGTTCACACTACAACTAAAATATTTCCTTCTAATAAAGATCCTTAACTTGTAAGTGTGCCCCCTGTGAAACTCATATACACCCTCTGAGGGCAATGATGATGGTAAGAAGTTATGACCTAATATCTTTGCCTATGTTTACACCACAGTGGAGAAATCAGCCTTCCAATATTTAAAGGGTAAAAGAAGTACCAAAACACTAGGCTTGGCCAAGATCAATGACTTGCATCTCCTCCAATGGATTTTGCATGTGCTGATTCTATGCCCATTGCTCCAAATATCCATTTCCTCTTCCCCACCCTTCCTCTGTCCTTTATGTTTAGGAATTACGCTTTTGTCTTTCAGTTTTATGGTGTTGAATCTCAACATTGATTCCTTTAATTACCACCTGTTCTGTCTGAGTACATTCCTGGTCTCACCCTCATTCCCTACACATGAAAAGAAATGACCACCACTCTCATAGTACAACAAGGCTTTATTGAATTCACTTAGTTACATGCTTGTCTTCTGTCTTAGCACATACATGTCTTGATGGCAGGAGTCATGCCTTTATATTATCATTTTCGTCTCACCTAACATAAAGGACACTCAATGGTGAATAGATGGATAGATGGGTGGATGGATGGACGACTTCATGTCTGACCTAAAAAAATAATGTTTGGGTCAATATGAGAAAGTGTACCGTAGCGTGCATGCATAGAGCAAACTCATTAAGGCATCTGAAGAAATGTAAAAGATGGGGTTAAATTACTTTTGTGGCATTTCCAATGCAAAATTTCTATGATATTTTTCCATGAATTGTGCTTGCTCTCCCACCGCACATTATATGTCTTTTGTATAAGTAGCTTGAATTATAGAATAAGAATTGTAGTAATAATTCTATTTAGAATAGAAATGTTTGAATGAGAAAAGGCCAATATTTACCCTTTCTCACCCAATGCTTTGTTGAAATTTGAATAGCTAAATATTCATACCAGTAGAATAATTATATATGCTCTCATCACCATATGCCACCAGTATTCTAACCTATTTTACTTTGGTGGGTTCTCTCCTTTTTTCTGAGAAGAAAATTCTTATGGTTTTCAGTACACCCCCCCCAGCCCCCCCACTTTCCTTCCCACCTCTCTGGCTGCCCTTCTTCTCTGTGGATGCCTCTACTCTCTTAAGCTCCTATTCTCATTGGGATTCTTTTAAATTTCTATTTTCATAGACTTCCTCTGAATAATTTCACAAATCCTCCCAGCTTCAATAACCAGTAATGGTGTGTACACAACTGTCCACTGACATCCACTCTGGAAAACCCACTGGTTCGTGTCCAAAACTGACATCACAGACAAGCTGCAAATCTGTCTCACACTGTTGTCGTCTTCCTATCTTAGGCAATGGTACCATCATTTACCCAAGTTACCTAGTCCCCAAATTTGGTTATGAGTCTGGACTTTATTCTCTCCAGATATAGACAATAAATCATTAAATACTACTGTGATACTGTGATTTATAGTAAGAAATGTGTTTGTTCTTCAGCCCCATTTCAGTCACATAGCTCCTAAAACCCTTGAAATTACCTAGGTGATAAGAATGACAAAGGTGTCTTTTCTTATGTTAATGAAATGACTTTTGGACCACACCAAAAGATGGAAGCTAGTGGCCAGGAGAGCCAGCAATGTAATTTGAGTGTTGGACTTTCAGTCCCATACCCCGGGGCCTCCAGGAGGGGGAGAGGTAATGGAGATTGAGTCTAATCATAAATGGTTGATGATTTAATCAATTATGCCTACATAATGGAGCCTCCATAAAAAACCCAAAATCATGAGGTTCAAAGAACTTCCAGGTTGGTGAACATGTGGAGATGAGGGGAGAGTGGTGCACTCAGAAAGAACATGCGAGCTCTGAGCTCCCTCCCCATCCCATGCCCTATGTGTCTCTTCTCGCCGGCTGTTCATGAGTTACATCCTTTTATAAAAAAATGACAATTTAGTAAGAAAAATGTGTCTCTGGGTTCTAAGAGAAGCTCTAGGAAATCAATTGAACCCAATCTATAGCTCAGCATCTGAGCAGTTGGTAGGAAGTACGAGTAACAACCTGGATCTGCCATTGGCATGTATGTATGTGTAGCAGGGGGAAAGGGACAATCTCGTAGGATTGAATCCTTAACTTGTGGGACTTGATGCTATCTCCAGGTAGACAGTGTCAGAATTGTAGGACACCCAGGAGGTATCGAGTCATTGCTTGGTGTGGGGGGAAAACTCACATTGGATACGAGAGCAGAGTTGTAGCTACCAATTCTACCTCTCCAATCTGTCCACTATCTCCACTGCCACCACTCCAATTCTACCCAACATCCTCTCTGGCCTGGAGACCTAAACTCATTTTCCTAATTAGAGTGTCTGCCCCTGTTCATACCTGCTTTCAATCTGTTCTTCACAATATAGTCAAAAATTATCCTTAAAATATTAAAAATTGTGATTTTATTATTCATCAACTTAGAACCTTTCAGTGACTGCTTACTTACTAAGAATGAAAATTAATACTTCTTAACATTTAACCCTTCAATGGTTCAATACTCTGTAACATTAAGAGAAATATTTATTACCACAAGCATCATGATATCTCTATTAAGCCTTGATATTAATTTGAGGAACTGAATATGTTGAGATAATCTGACTGGTGGTCTCTATTCATATACTTTTTTTGTTTACACAGAATGTACGTTTTAGTAAGTTAATATAGTATTATTAATTTGAAATTACAGACATACCTAAAATAATTAAAACTTAATCCTCTCACATTTTCTTCCAAACTACTATAGTTTAATTACAATTAAACAATATGTATGCTAATTACATACAAATTAGCATACTAGTTACTAGCAACTAGTTAACCTAGTTATTTCCAAGTTCAAAGATATTATCCCTTTGCTTGGTCACCAAGAAAAGGAATACTATAATACTTTTCAGAGCAAGAAAGAACACTTTTCTGATTCTGAGAAAAGCTTCAGGAGATACTTGCTTTCTAAATGTTTTTATTTATTTTTGAAAGAGAGTGCACACAAGCAGGGGTGGGGCAAAGAGAGAGGGAGACAGAGGATCCGAAGTGGGCTCTGTGCTGACAGCAGAGAGCCCAATGCAGGGCTTGGACTCACAAACTCTGAGATCATGACCTGAGCCAAAGTCAGACACTTAATCAACTGAACCACTCAGGTGCCCGAGGAAATATTTGCTTTCTATTGACTTAGCCTCCAAAGTTCTCTTGCCAAACTGTAAAATTTACATTTAAAAAAGCCCTCAATTATAAAATCAGCATCTTCATATACTTTCATGCTATAACATTTGCTTGGCCAAATAATCAATTTTCCCATGACTTGCCATCTTCCTAACATAAAATTCTCTACTGAATTTTACTGGTAGTTCTTTGAGCTGGATGCTTATCAGTTTTTCAGAATGAGGAGTTGTCATAAGTATCTGAAGTGTTTCCAAAGTTCCAAGGAGTTCTCTCATGAGATTCCTAGAAATCAAAAACTTATCTCCAAGAGTATGGTGGACATTGCTGCTTAATCTCTCTTCGTTACTACAATATCAGATTTCTCAGGCACATAAATGAAATGCAAAAGGAATACTGTCTTCTTCACCAACAGCAACCATAGGTGGGGATTGAGCTATCAACTCTTTCTTGACTGCCAGCAAACCACAAGTCCACATTATTTTGGAATTACTATTTTTATTATGGTAAATTCCAAGGCAGAAATCAGTGATGCCTTTTTAATCCAAATCTCTAATACCAACCACACAGAAGGTCCCAAATACTCATTAATGGAATGAAGGAATAAAGTAATGGTAGGGCAGCAAGTATTTAGGGGCAAAGCATTCTACAAGGTGCTAGATAACAAAGCCAAGAAAGACATGGGTACAATATTAGCTCAGGTATGGATCCTACGATGCTTAATTTTATTTGTCAACTTGACTCGGCTAAGGAATGCCTAAATCGTTGGTAAACATTCTTTCTTACACTGTCTATGATGGTGTCTCTGGAAGAGTTCGGCATTTGAATCTTAGTAGACTAAGAAGATCACTCTTACCAATTCTGGTGGGCATCAATCATTCAATCAATCGAGAGCTTCAATAGAACAAAATGTGGAAGAAAGGAAAATCTGTCTCCATAGGAGCTAGGACATCCATCTTCTTTTGCCCTCAGACTCTGGCACTCCTAGTTGTCTAGACCTTTAGACTCAGACCAAAACTTACAACATTGACTCCCCTCATTCTCAGGTCTCTGAGTTTGGACTGCAACTATACCATCAGGTTTCTTGGCCCTCTAGATTGTAGATGGCAGATTGTGGGACTTCTCAGCTTCTACAATCACCTCATCCTGAACTCATAATAAAAGTCCTTCTATATATCTCTATATATCCAACTGCTTCTCTCTCTCTGGAGAACCCTAGCAGAGATCTCGTTGATAGTTATAAGTCTAATAAAAGAGTTGAAATCTGTATATGATTAACCAGAATATAAAGTAAAATGCTAAAATGTGATGAGATGGATACAAATTAATTTCAAAGCGAACATCCAGTAAGGAACAATGAGAGAGGGTGGGGAGAAGGAAATCGAGGATAATGGCACAGACAGAAGGTGGCACCTGAGGTGGACAATGAGAGATTATTAGTCGACTGTGTGAAAAGATTGAGGAAAAGCATTATGGATGGAAGAAACAGCATGAATTAAGGCATAGAATTAGACAAATATTGAATGCGTACGTAACTGTTTCAGGGAGTAATTAGAGCGCACTTTGCCTGGTGTGCAGGACCAGATAGAATGCCAGGCAAACTAGGTTGGAAGTTGTGACTTAAGTAATCGGTTAAGACTCCACAATGATTCTGATCTTCCTCATTCACTAAATGTGATGCACCCTTTCATCTATTTCCATACTCCAGCTAAGAAATCCTGTAAAATTTTATTGAACCCATTTGATAAGAAGATAATTAAGAACACTGAACTGGCTTTTGACATCTGAAGGTCTTCAGTGTTGACATGGATCTCATAGTAGATTGTGTTCTGCTAGGATGCTAGTGTGCCTGTCTCTAAATGTTCCTGTCTCCTACAGAGCTTTTCCATAATTAGGAAGATACGGTAAAGTCCTCTGGCATTGTGGACACGGACAGTTATTGGCTCCTGCAACCAAAGAAATGGTCTCATTTCTCTTCTGCTTCATTTATATCGTTAACATTTTTTTCCAGTGATTTTTTTGGTGTACCTTTCAGAGCTCCTGCCTCCTCATTGCCTCCAAAGTGGTTTTTTTTTATTGCTAATGTCACATCTACCATTGACTGAGGGGCTTGAGGTCACCACAGGGCTGACATAAGAGAGAGTTATTATTATAATTGTACTCTAATATGATAGTATAATGACTTTAGTTTATGTATAATAACAGCTGTATTGTTACTCTATTTTATCTTCAAATGCCCCAGTGAACAATATAGGATATGAAATACAATCCTTTGGTGTAGAGAGGATGGAACTAGCAATCAGAGAGGTTAAGTGAATAATTCAAAATTATTTAGCTAATGGTATAGCAGAGATGGTAACACAATGACATCTAACCCAGTGGTCTTCCTTATTCTTGATAAGGTTTGTAATATGCATTGATATATATATATATGGTGTGTGTGTATATATATGTGTGTGCATTGATATACATATATGTGTGTGTATATATATACACACATATGTGCGTTGATATATATGTGTGTATATACATATGTATATATATACATGTATATCATATATGATATATATGGCAAGTCTTATCTTTTATTTTATATTTTCTCACTGCTCAGGTAGTGACATCAAAACATGAACATTCTTACATTAACTTATTTAAATCCAAATGGCACAACAGAATCTGATTCTACTTCTCATTTTTTTTTACAAGACTATGCGTTCAATTAAAAAATTACTCTCCTTACCAAAGGAGCGTCATGACTCGAACGTTTCAGTGTGATCCATTCCCAGAACAACTTCAAAAGACGAATTTAAACCTATCTTCAAGCTGTGAGAATTTAGTTTCTTTTCTCTTTATTTTTTTTCCTTTTTGAAATCCCTCTGCTGGGAATACATTAAGCTCAGTCTAACAAGGAAAGTATCCATATTTGCATCCTGATAATCCAGCAAGAACTTGTAGAAACACAGCACTGGTGAACGTACCACTGTTGAGAGCATTTGTATACACTGGAACAAAATGAACCGTGACCAACAAATCCTATCCATGGCCACCATCCTGCCCCATCTCCCCAATATGGGGGAGTGTCTTAATGGATGTGCAGTAGCAAGTTTGCAAGCTTATTTTCAGTCATAAAGAATAGTGTACCAGATGCTCCTGGTACATTGAATTTGTCACACTGTAGACAAGCTAATATCATTATGTGAGACCACAGGGGAAAAAATAAAAGATTCACATTTAATCCATATTAACTACCAGGAGACCCATCAAGGCATTTGGACTAGCTCATGATACAGCAGCTTCTTGCAAATTAGCAGCCCATAACAACTTAGTTATAATGAGCTGCAAGATCTTATACCATAAGCTCAACTCCATTAAAGTGAATTCAAGTACATGAATTCATGTACAGAGTGTAACCTTAACATCTGTCTGTGCTTAGCCAATATTTTGTTTATGCCTTTTTAGGAAGAGCCAAATTATCCCTGTGTCCCCTGAAACTGGGGACTGTAATTTGCATCAGCTGCAGTGTTTACCTGATGGAGAGGGCAGAGCTAATGAGCGTCAGCTCCCTGGCTGCCCAGCCGGACAGCAAGCCGCCAGGGCTCCAGCAGCTGTTTCGTACACATTACGCCAGTTTTCCACCAAACACTTTTCCCTTGCTATTCAAGCAGGGGAAGCAACAGTCTAGTCAGAAATAAAATAGTCAGCAAGACACGTGTATTTGGTAAGTATGGTAGAACTTGTACTTAGTTAAGAAAAATGACTTGAACCCTATCCTAGCAGACTCAGCATGGAGAATCTTCCCAATATAATTAAATTAGGCCATTGTTTTCTCTAGAAAAGCAATGCCCTCCGTCTCTTCCCACAGTAGAGTGAATACCCTTTAGGTATCTAGGAACTACTACTACTACTACTGCTACTAATAGCACTATTATAAAGACTGTCGTATCTGTTTTATAGATGAGGAAACAGATTACCCATAGTTAGCCAGTTGCTAAGTTAAGGGAACAGACTTTCAATACATAGTTGGGTATTTCCATAGAGTTTTTTTTTTATATAGGATGAATAATTACTTATGTGAATAATCTAACTCCCCTATTTTCATTCTATCTTCAGCAGCGGGTGTACATGAATCACTTGGGCGATGTTTTCCAAATTCACGCTCTTCCTCCTACCTCCAGAGACCTCAGCATGCAGGAAAATTGATGCTGCAAGGACGCCCAAACTAGTTTGCATCAATTTAGAGGGCATGTCTGAAAAGTCTCAGAGAATGTCGTATGTGGAGGGGATCTAGAAGGTTATTTAATTTCATCATCTGTTGGTCTTGAAGAGTTAGCCTCCCAGACAGTCCCTACCTGGAGTCTACAGGGGACAGCGGCTCAAAGTCAGATGCACACCGTCCCACTGAGGGCAGCCCGGGTCATCGAAACCATAACATGCCTTCCCATAAAAATCTAATAATTGATTCTGATTCTGAGCTTTGTTCTAGTTCTGACTCCTGATTCACTAAAGCAATACTCTGACTTTTTCATTGATATGATAGATTCCATTATTTGAAAAACACATCTTCTCTTCTGATTTATTTTTTTTAAGTTTATATGTTTTGAGAGAAAGAGAGAGAACAAGCAGGGGAGGGGCAGAGAAGAGGGGGAGAGGGAGAGAGGGAGAGGGAGATTTCAAGCAGGCTCCACACTGTTAATGCAGAGCCCAACGCAGGGCTGGACCCCACGAACCGTGAGATCATGACCTGAGCCGCGTTCAAAAGTGAGACGATTAACCGACCGTGCCACCCAGGCACTCCTCTTCTGATTTAAACAGGAGCAGTTCAGAGGTCCTATCTCTGCTTATACGGGGTTTCATCACCGTGGCCAGACCTCCGCGTGGTCTCCTTTGTTTGTTATCTCCTTCTCCCTTAATACCCAACATTCCACACACTATTTCAAATATAATCTGAAAAGTATCAAGTACTGCAGAAGCATCACTCATAGCACTGATACTGAACTTCCATTAATAGAACCCAACATTACATTAGCTTCTTAACTTTGTCAAATAGTTGCCTTACAGGAAATTTGAATTGAACTAAACCTTTAGTGCTTTTGTTCTCAACTGCTCCCAAACCAGACTTCCATACACAATATATCTCTATGGTTGATACCGTTGAGCCCGTAGATACGGCTAGACATGGATTCCAAATTTTCAACAATTTTTTTTATCTCATATTTTTTTCAGAATTTTAGATTTGTCTTGAAATCTAATTCTTTACCAAATATACACATATTTTTTTAAAGGTTTTATTTTTAAGCAATCTCTACACCCACAACACCCAATATGTGGCTCAAACTTACAACCCTGAGATCGAGAGTCACATGCTCTCCTGCCTGAGCCTACCAGGAGCCCCCAAATGTATGCATATTTTATTAGCCTTGAAAACCTGCGTATTGTATAAGCTTGCTTTGAAGACATTAGCCCAACTGTTGGATTAGTTTTGTTTTGAAAAGAAAGTACATAGCTCAATGCTTTCCCACCACAATCTCCTTTCCTGTAGATAACCACCCAAAGAGATATCTAAAGACATAACTAGTACATGTTATCAGGATACAAAGATCGACATAAGCCTTGAATTGTTTTCCAGTACCTAGATGCAGGGCACTGTGATGTCCACATTGTCTTACTGGCCCCCTGTCTGCAGATTGCCTGGAGGTAATTATGCACTCATTTACAAATTAGGAATGATCATTCATGGCTGTACGATCCTCTTCATCATTGACCCTAAATCTGGTGATAATCAAGACGAGGGTGGGGGAGCGGGTCTTACAAGGACAGATGGCCGAGCTTAACAAATGTTCTCTTTCTAGTATCCTGGCTTTGGAATTCGAATGCGACCGTTAAATTCCTGACCCAGCCGAGCTCTGCAGCTCTCTGGTGAAAACACTTCTCTGAAGTGGGGCGCACAAGACAATCCCCTGGGGTAGGGGAAGAAAAGTGTGAACTTACAGTTTAAATGATTGTTCTCACCTCTTAACATGAGCTTTTCATCATATTTTTTGACGTACAAGTTTGAGTACATTAGTATATTTATATCATGTACAAATAAATGGGCACATTATTAACATTCAAAAGACTTCCAGACTGGAGGAGTGAAAGTAATAACGGCTGGAGACCCCTGGGTAAGAGACACGCACAGGCTAGGCCAGGGACCTTGTTGAGAGCCCACCTTAGCCAATCTTCTGTGCTCCACGGCTAAAAGTTGTACCCCTAACTCGGCACCAGGGAGCTCCTAGAGGAGAAATAATCAAATCCTATTCATTTGGAAGGGATCACAAAGTTGAAGCCTTTAATTTTGCAGGTAAGGAAACTCAGGTGCAGAGGGATTAAATGAGTAGATGGAACAGCTTCAAAGCCCTCGGGGGGCATTCGAGGGAAAAGCACATGAAATGAAAGAAAATTAATACCAGAGCTGGGACTGAGTCCACTCCACTGCTTTTTCTCAAAATATATCCTGATGAAGAAGTAAACATGCAAACAAGCTCGAAGCCAAGAGCCACAACAGGAAACGAAAAGAAGAAGGAACGGGAGGGTGACAGTCACCGAATAGAGCGTTAGGCGCTGTACGTTGGCTGACCGATCTTCCGGGGATTGCGCCAAGCACAGTGCGGCAGCATTGGCAGTGAACTTTCTGAAACTCGGCTGATCGCTCAGGGCAGCACGGTCACCTTATAACTTGAAACCCCTTTAGAATTCTGCCTTCGAAAGTTGTGACCATCCACATTGTTCTAGGATGAATAACACATTCCCCAAGTATAACTTAATCCTTGCAGCACAGGAACATCCACTCATAATCCAGATCCGGTAAAACGTTCTCCAGATGGGAGAGAAGTTACCGTATGAAGCTGTGCGGATACATGACATCACATGCACCTGTGCCGCAGGGATGAGCATGTCGCTGTTCTGATGGAGAGAAAGTCAGGCTCAAAGGACGCCCACGTTTTCTTCAGATCCTACAACCGGAGCACACTGGGACCAGCACATAGAGCTCAGCCTCTGGTCTCTAGGCCCGTATTTTTTCCCAGGACCCCAAAGCTAAAAGGTCTATTTCACACCTGGCTAAATACACTAAGAATTTCGTCTCCAGAGAAATTGCATATTCTCAAAGTTACCCCAAAATATCACTGTCACTTGCAGACAAGGATGATAAGCAAGTTGGCCTGGCTACTTTTTGAAAATGAGAGGAAAGAGAAAGGGCTCCCAGAACACTCACAGGGACACGCGTGGGGGGATAAGCTCCTTAGGGTGGGCAGAGCCTCCAGGTCATCAGAATGGACTTGACTCCCAGACTGCTGTTCTTTCGAGAGGAGGAGGAGTGACGGCGATCACAGTCATTGATTTATCTTCTGGTCCCCACGAGAAAGACAGCTCTGTGAAGCTGCCCCTTTGCAGCCCCTTACTCCTAGATTTTAGAACAGGGACTAGCAAAGAGCGGACGCTCAGTAAATCATGCTGTAATACTCATTAGGCCATGCCATTCAATTTAAACCGGCCTTAGGAGATGCTTTGGGAATATCCGAATCCACAGACGTACGGAATTGCTATACAGGCTCTACTATAAACCAGTCCACCCAATGGCTGCAAGCGAAAGCAGTGAGGAGAGAAGGAAACGAGGAGACTGAGGAATGGGGAGCCCACCACAAGAT
Organism: Paguma larvata; assembly: GCA_030068075.1. Taxonomy (NCBI): domain Eukaryota; kingdom Metazoa; phylum Chordata; class Mammalia; order Carnivora; family Viverridae; genus Paguma; species Paguma larvata. The sequence goes on from CM057826.1 coordinate 8,485,148, forward strand.
CAGGGTACCATCCTCTCCCCTCAGACTGCCTATCTCCCTCTCTCTACCTCTCATGTGCATGGCACAGAGTAGTAAACAGCCTGCAAAAATACAAGATTGAGATAAACCAGATACCACTGACCCCTCCAATCTCTTATCACCTCGAACCTGCAGGAGTCTCCGCTGTGGCAGAGGAGACTGCCCCGATCTCTATCCCGCCCCCAGTTCTCTGCAGAAAATTCTCAGATCAACCTTGAACTTGTTCTCCCACCCACCTCACTCACAGCCCATTTCTGCATCCAGATAGGTGGTTCTCACCTGCTCCTGGAGCCCCTAGGGAACCTCTCAGAAATAAAGATGTCCAACCCAGCCTTTGAGATGCTGAGTCAGGGAGCGGTTCTTGTAACACATGCTTGAGCTGATTCTCATACAGGTATTCCTAGCACCCCATCACCGATCCCTAAGCTCCAGGCCCGGCAGGATTCTTTTTTTTTTTTTTCTATTTTTTTTAATGATTTATTTTTGAGAAAGAGAGAGAGACAGAGACAGAGAAACAGAGTACTAGCAGAGGAGGGGCAGAGAGAGAGGGAGACACAAAATCTGAGGGAGGCTCCAGGCTGTGCACTCAAACTCATGAACCACAAGATCATGACCTGAGTCGAAGTCGGACGCTTAACTGACTGAGCCACCCAGGTGCCCCGACCCTGCAGGATTCTAAACAGGAACATGCTGATTAGTGGGTCAAACAGTTTACAGTACAAGGGAGAAGAGCCTGGAGGTGAACAGTAAAGAAAAATGGGGAGAGACATGCAGTGCGTGGAGGGGAGTTTCTACAAACAGGCAAAGGTCTACAAAGGTTCTCTGAAATCTTAGCGAGATGGTTAAACTGGGCAGTGCCCCTGGTGGCAAGGCTGAAGGGGAGGGGGCTCCATTGTCAAGTAGACTTGGGTTCAAAATCTTGCAGTTTTTTGTTTTTTTTTTTCTGTAATCTCAGACAGCCCACATAATGAAATAATTACTCTGCTAAATGATTCTCACCTATATGACAGGGACAAGAGCTAACATGTAATGGCCTCTGTGAGGATTTAATGAGATGCTATAAGCAAACACTAGATATGCTCAGTAAGTGCATCCAGTTATTACTTCGGAGCAGTAACAGATAAAAGGGTCAGGTTCATAAATGTTTAAATGAAGGAATGCAAAGCTCCTGTTTAATTCCATATACCTAGAGATCAGATAAATCCCTAAGAGGGAAATGTAAGACATTTGGCCAATATCTGTGCACTCCATTTGCAAAATATATGCCAGAATATGCCAGAGTCCACGGACTACCATCAGGTCCGCAGCAGCACTAGGGCCGACAGCCGAATGGCCCAGCAGCCCACGGGCCTGGGTAGGCAGACGCAGCCCCACAGCTCACTCCAAGCGTCCCTCTTTAATTCTTTGTCATCTTCGACTCCGGACTTATGGTTTCTAATTGCTGGGTGATAATGCAGGTGCAGTTAAACCTCAGCCTTCACACCATATTTAACTACCTTTTCAATGCCGAATATAGTCTCTCTCAAAGATATTCTACTAATATTGATGAAAAGTACCAGAAGTTGGTTCAGAAGAGCATGAAGGCTTTAAAGGAACCAGAAGCAGCTGAAATTCACAAAGAAGGGGGTGGGGGAATAATGGGGAAGATGTGAAAGAAATAATCCTATTGGGAATTACTCTCATTGGCTATGTATTTAAATGTTACACTCCCCATGCAAACAGTAGCTGAGGCTTAAGGGATACCAAAAAGTTCCAACCATTCATTTGCCTCATACAGAAACGAGGAGACAGCTGACCAACACTTAAAATTAGCCTTTCTTCTTTAAAAATGAGCCAGTACTACTGGAAGCCATAGACTAGCTCAACATTTTTATTCCCAGAGGAAGTAACCTTCACATCTTTGAAAAATATTTATACACTGGAGAAGGTCACTATGTAATTTAGCCACACTGCAGAGCATTCATTAAATTCTTAGAGCTTGCAAAGTTTATTTTTAAAACCACCAGTGCTAAGTTTAATTAAACTTGTCAAATGTAGGAAAAACTTGATGTGATAGAAGCAGGTGATTGGAGGCACAGATGACAAAAATATTCTCACTCTGATTCTGCCTTCCAGATGAGGCAGCGTTAGCTATGGCCACTATGTGGGATGCCACCATTGACATAATTAATCCTGATTGGTAATTCTCAGGATCCTGAAAATGTTTTTTGATTTTTGAGCATAACTTTATTTAACAGAACTGTGGACTTAATATGATCACATAAATGATCCAGGCCATTAGGCCAATGGATCTTTTTTTTCTCCTGTTAATGAACTTTAGAAATACGAAGAAAGAGGGGATGTGATATTTTAGAGACTGTGTATAATTCTTGGTGTGTTCCTTATACGATATTTTGGAGAATGTGCAGATAAATTACGGAACCTTAGAGGCAGCTGGAGTGTGACAGTTAATGGCCACACCATTTATGATGGAGGACCTAGAAGGCTACAGAAGCTGAAGGCACTGGTCAAGTTTCCACAGCTAGAAGCTGGTAAGAGGTGAGAACACCCCGGCCTCCTCACTAAGAGTCCATCTGATGCCAGACCATGCGGTAGGAGGAAAATTCTCACCTCCTATTCTGTGATACAGGTGACCTGGCTGAGTGTTGGTCCACAAGCAATCATGATTCTATTGCCGGTATTTGACCACTTTCTCTCACACTTATGCTAGAATAACGAGTGGTCAGTGATAAGTTGAAATTTTCTACTTTATTTTTAAAAATCTAGCAAACAACAACAACAACAACAAAGTAGAACACTGTATATTTGGTGCCAGGAAATCTATATTTAGTTCATCATTTGTTCAATAAATAAGGCACATGAGGGTCTAGGTGCTGGAATGCATCACTAAAAACTTTAGACAAAAATCCCTGCCCTTATGGAGTTGACGTTCTGGTAGAAAAAATGGACATGGAACATGACGGACCAGTGGATGACTTAGGGTACCATCTGTGGGAAAGGTGGAGGAGAAAAATAATCCAAGAAAAGATGAAAGGGAGGCAATGGAAGTATGGTTATCAAGACATGACTCATTGACAAGGTGACCTGTGATCAAAGACCTGAGAGACACGAGGGGAACCGCGCCTGTGTCCATCTGGGCTGGATTCGGGCTGGGGGCTGCTGGTTTCTGTTTTCAGCAGAGAAGAATGGCAAATGCCTAGGCCACGCGATGGTTCTATGAAAGGCAAGGAGGTTCTATGCGGGAGCAAAGCAGGCAAGAGGTGAAGATTTAGGAAATGTAGGAGAGCCGGGGGTGGGAGGAGGCATACCACCGAGGGCCTTGGGCGGCTGCATGGCCTTTGACTTTGACTCTGCATATAGTAAAGATTTAGACTAAAAATAGTCTAAAGTTTTAAACTTTTAGGATTTATGTTTTCAGAGGATTTCTCTGGCTACTATTTAAGAATTATCTTTACAGTCATTCTTTAATAATCATATCGTGCACATCACTGAACCTTTCCTCCTTTCAGTTTGGGAAGATCAAATCGTCGTATCGTAATGTACTGTATCGAGTACGGCACTGTGTCAGGCTCTCCGTGGCCATGCCTCCGGTACGACAGTGATTGTACTGCATTACAGTGAGTTCTCACATCTTCATCTCCACCAGAATTTTTAGTTCACGGACTCTGGAAATTTCTTCTTTCCTTTTGTTCATGACATAGAAATGTTTAGTACCAGGGAGGAACTCAGCATAGATTTGATGACTATAAGGTACTGCAAGAAATAAGAACTGCGAAAGAGCTATAAAACAGAAGTCTAAATCAGGACTCACATGTTAATTAGGTTCTTACAGAAACACAAACACAAATCTTTGTTCCTAAACCATTTCGATGGGAACTTTCGGTCAAATGTATTAGCTATGATTTTGTAACCTATCGATATAATATCAATGAGTTGGGACAAATCTGGAATTGTCTGGGTAAAAAAAAAATCATATATATATATGCATTAAATTATATATTTAACAACTAAAACTATTCTTCTTAATTGTGTGCATAAAACTTAACAGCAAAATAGTCCAGGAAAGATTTTGCAACTTGGCATTTGAGGATGTTCAAAATCTGAAGGGCCCTGTTTAGTATGTGGTCTGATGCATCTACATCATATAAATAGCTGGATTTAAAAAAAAAATTAAAAATAGTTTAAATTTTCTTCCCATATAAAATATTTATATCCAGCAGTGTGAGGTAACAGGCAATCATACCATGTAGTCAGTTAGGTTGTTATTTGTTTAAAAACTATTTGGGTCACATACATACACTGTGCCCTACAGTTTGAAGACTTAATGCCACTTGAACCCATGGCACTGGTGTTCCACAAAGTGTGAGTGCCTAGACAGTACATTCCCAAACTGAAGCTTTATATTTAGGCTTGATCATTTAAGTTTACACTTAGGCAGTGTTATTAAAAAATGGTCAGTGCATGGAAAACACTTTCAAAAGTCAAAGTTTTAAATAGCCTATTCCCAGTGGATGCCATTGAAACCATGAATAGGTTTACACCCATTCCCCCAAAGTGAAAAGGTTTCATAGCTTTAATATGATCCAAATAAACTTTTAACTTTAATGAATTAAAATGAAATATTTACTGAGAGGTATCCCCAGAGTCTATTCAAGCCTGCCTTTATTAGTTTCTTTAAAATAAAACATACCCACGCTAGTCAATTAACATACTAAAACATGTACCGTAACATGCTCGTGATTAAAAAGAAGTAACTTCTTTATGTCAACTTGGTTATTATTCGCCCTCAATATCTGAATTACAAAGTCATTCAAATTTCAGAAAATATTAATCAAGTAGAAAATCTATCTTGTGAATGTCACAATTAAGTTGGGAATTGTTCTCGTTCGCTATTACCATTCAGCTGAAAACACTAAAGATAAAAACCTAAAGCCTTCTGAGTCATCATGGTATTTCACTTAGAATTCTCCAGCGAGCACCTATCTCATAAACATATAGCAATTTAACACACAATTTCCACAGACTGTCAGCTGTTAAATTCCCAGCTTTCCGAAAGCAATTTGTCTCTCTAACCTGCTGAGTACACAAATATCTTCTAAACTCTGGTGGCTACACAGGTGAAACCTATGAAGTCACTGTAAATCTTGGTCAATGATTCTCTCACTGAGTTATGGGGAAAAAGCAATTCCCGAAATAGTCATACGGCAAAGGTTTTCTATAATTATGGGATTTGTATATCCTATTTACACCATTTAGAATGATCAAAACATGCATTTATTGTATTCTAGTTCCGGTGCAAAGCTCATCGCTGAGAACTAAACAATCCTTGGAAGAAAGGCGACGCAATGCAACAAGTTAGCTGTCCAGTACGTTGAATTTTTAGTTACTTGACATAGTGACAGTGGCTGCCTGTTTTTTATGCCTTTACTCTCCATGACTAATTTCTTTCTGAGAGAGGTTCTTCATTTAATTGCGTGCCAAAGGGGGAAGGGGGAAACGACCCACAATTTCCAAGCCAACTTTTAATTACTACACTTACGTGGATAATCATAACTTTCACAAAATCTAAAGGATGTATCTACGACACGCCAAGTTTTACCAAGCACAATTACTAAGCAGTTACAACGGTTAGCCGATAGAAAAATCGCACATGGGTCCTTACAACTATATTCTGTTGACTTCGGTTATTTGGCGTTTACAGTTTCAACATTAATACGGTGAATAAACTGACAACCGTGAGGCCCGGGATAAATTCTACCCGTGTTCTCTACACACAGCTCCCAACCTGCAGTTTTACAACTTTAGCTAAAAATCATCACACAAACAACATTAATGACGAAAACGTTTAAAAAACAAATACGTTCCATTTTCACTTCTTTTTTTTCTCTTTTACCTTTGGAAACAAATGGTCCTTAAGACTTCAAAACTGTAGTCGAGGCCAACAGGTCGACTAGTCACCAAGATGAGGGGTTACTTTTCCCTCTCTCCAGGCAGCGTTCCGGGGCTGTAGCCGTTCCTGCACCTGCTCCTCCCTCCCCGAACCAGGGCTAAAAGGAACCCCCGAGGAGCTCAAAAATCACGAATGGAGTGGAAGAACAGTCTCGCAAAAGTCAGGATGCCAAATTATCATAGTTTAATTTCTTCTTTCACTCGCCAACAGTTTAAGAGAAAGCGACTCAAAGAGGCATCAGAGATACCACAAGCCTAGTGGTAGCCGTCTTAAAAGAGAGAAGAATTGAGTTCAGCCAGGCACAAAGGTCTCCATGGCAACAGTGAATTTAGACCCCCAACGGCATTATTTATGCAACATTTCATCACAAAAGGACCCTCCCACTAGCCTGCCTAGCAAATTCTAGTTTTCAGATCTTCCATTCCTTTACCCTAAATCTGTGTCTGGATCCTTAGCTATCTGTATCTCGACGTTACAAAAAAAGAAAAAAAAAAAAAAAAGAAAGAAAAACCCACAGAATCATAAAATTAGTCTCAGACTGAATCTAGACTTTGTTTCCTTGGTGAATTCAAAGGCAAGAGGGAATAGATTCAAGACTGCTTAGAGCTCATATTCAAAGCTGGGGTCTAGTTTTGATTTCAAAATGGACAGTTTGAAAAACGTAAGTTTGTTCAAATTATTTTATTTTTGAAATGAGATTGTAATTCAAGAGATACATAAAATATGGCAAATTCTAACAAACCCGGAGGCTTACAGAAAAGAGAAGCTGTCTGGATGCTTGACGTTAAAGCTAAATTCTAGATGCTTATGTCCACCCCTACCCACTCCGAGCCATCATAGTCCCTCAGGAAACTCAGCTCCGAGTCTTTTACTTGATTCTACTTCAGGTGCAACTTCCAAGTATTTTAAACACTTTTTATCAACTGTGCGTCCAATGGACCCCATGTCCACATGTTGTATAATTAGATGGCCTAGGGCAAGCTATATACAACAGAGATAGCACCCCAGTGTAATGAGGTTACTGTATTAATAAGATGTTTAATAAGATGTTATCTAATTGAGGAAATATTTTCTTCAATTCAAAAACAATATACAGGTATAATTGTTAGGATTAATACTTGATGTTGAAAGGAAAGGATCGTATTTAGTGTTAGCTCAAATAAGAGCTAAACAAGGTGACTTTTAAAAACTAGGTCTTGATTATTTTTAAAATAGTATAAGCTTGTTAGATGAAAATTTAAACAGAAACGACTTTTATTTTTATTTATGGTTTTGTTTATTTATTTTGAGAGAGAGAGAGAGAGAGACAGAGAGAGAGCATACGTATTGGCAAGGAGCAGAGAGAGAGGAAGAGACAGAGAATGCCAAGCAGGCTCTAAGCTCTCAGCACAGAACCCAATGAAGAGCTGGAACTCATGAACCACATGATCATGACAAGAGCTGAAGTTGGATGCGTAACCGATTGAGACACTCAGATGACCTAGTACCTACTTTTGTAAGGGGCCATTCTTCTCCCCTGCTCTTCCCACACCAATCTCCTTTAATATAGTGTATGTCTAAGACCTAAATCATGCACCTTGACCTAAGTCTTGATTGACTCTACATCGTCTTTAAGACAATTTGCAAGAATGACTCATGGATGCCGGTATTTTCTGTCAGAGCATATTTGGTGAGATTTCCTGTTGCCTGCAACATAGGCAAATATCTATATCTCCCGGGGGCATAGGTCTCCCAGAACTGGGTGTTCCTGGTGCCTCCAGAAGCACAGTTCACCTCCATTTTCTGTGAGGATGCCTCCTGAGTTGCATAACTCATGGCCCTACGTAGATGATTATACAATTTTTGTGAATTTATCATTCAGATAACCTCACACTGAAAACTAAAGAAGAGAGTTAAAAAGCAGGCTAACATTACTCTCTTTTAAGAAAACAGTTCTCCCAGGCAAGAACCAACACCACCCACATGTTACTTCCCAGTTTTCTCTCTTCCGTATCTATCACCCTTTTTGTTGCTTTTATGGTCTTTTTTCCTCTTCTGTTTTATTTCCTCATAGCAGTCCTCTTTATTTCTGCAACATTTATGTCTCCTAATGATTTGAATGTGGTTTCATTTACGCAATGATTTACATTTTCTTGTTTTTCCATGAGTGCTGCCTACTGTTATTATTCCTTTCATGACTTCTTAGTCTTGTCGTTTCTTTGATTTCATTTGCTTTCATGATTCTAACCTCCTTTAGGCTATCAAAAAAGAATATGGCTAATGTTCTCTTACATTACTTTTAGGTAATTTAATTTTTCTGGAGTTATGCTTTCTTTGCATTTTGTATATTACTATTATGCTACTTTCTGCTCTTTCTGATTTGTTTCCTATTTTTGTGTGTGTGTATAATAGTGTCAACCCACTGTCTTATACTTAAACCCTTCAATTAATTATTTCCTTGAGAATTCCAGCAACTTCACCTTACCTTGGCTTTTGCTTAATAACAGATTGAGGAGGAAGGGGTGCTAACATATAAGTTACAAAAAAAATAAAGGTTAAACATGCAGTTCTTGTAACACCCCTCATTTCAACAATATTCTCTCTTGTTGGAGATTATCCTCCACAGAGCTTCCTGTTTCTCTGTGTCCCCTCTTGTCTGTACAGCTCAGTGTTTCAGTGAAGGACTCTGAATAATGGCCCTTACTTCTTCCTTCCTTCCCTTTTTCCATAATTCTGTCCTTTTTTCTTTTTCTTTCTTTCTTTCCTTTCTCTTCCTCCCTCTTTTTTCTCTCTTCTTTGTTTCCTCCTTTCTTTCTTTCCTTCCTCCTTTCTTTCTTCTTCTTCCTTCCTTCCTTCCTTCCTTCCTTCCTTCCTTCCTTCCTTCCTTTCGAGAGAGACAAAGACAGTGCAAGTGGGGGAGAGGCAGAGAGAGAGGGAGAGAGAGAAAAATCCCAAGCAGGCCCCACACTGTCAGCATAGAGCCCAGCACAGAGCTTGATCTCACAAACCATGAGATTATGACCTGGGCCAAAATCAGGAGTCAGAGAGCCAAACAGGGGCCCTGCTTTATGTTTTTTTAAATAAATTTGGCTCAATCTATGATATCTTAAAAGCAATATCTACATTCTTTATGTGAGTTTGTGGCCAATTCTTTTCCGAGTGCTACTGTAAATGGAAATGTATTACTAATTTACTGCATTTTTGGTTGATTTTGCCTTTCCCAGAAAATAGAATAAACTAAACATTGTGGAATATCCATAATTAATAGCTTAACCTAAATCCGAGAAAGGCATAAATATATGCTTTCCACAAAATTCAATGGTAATTCATAATTTAAAAAGCAATCTTTGCAAACTAGGCATATGCAGGAGTTCCTTCAATTTGATAATGAAAAAACACTACCTAAAAATTAGAGATTTAAATATTGAAACTCATCCTTAAGAGATGAATGATGTGTTATTCACTGTTGCTATTTCTACTTAACACTGTAATGGAGGCCCTGTGTGGGACTCTGCACAGATCGAACGGAGCCTGCTTGGAATTCTCTCTCTCCCTCTCTCTGTGCCCCTCCCACACACATGTGCACACACACACACACACATACACACTCTCTCCCTCAAAATAAATAAATAAACTTAAAAAAAAAACGTACTGGAGGTCTTCTGGGCTAAAATGAAAACAAAAAGCCAATGTACAAAAACATCCATTTTCTTTCAGTACATCATCAATAAAGAAGTTAAAACAATAATAACATTTATAAAAAACAGAGAAAAACATCCAATACCTGGGGATAAATCAGTGAAGGTGATATAAGACCTCCTCACTAACCACTTACACAACATAATTGAAATTGAAGTACACCCAAATAATAGTATTACCATGAAACACTATGCTTATGCCTGGCTGATTTAATATTGCAAAGATTTCAATCTCCTTGGATTAATTGATAGGTTTGATAATATTCCAATCCAATCCTCAGCATGCTGTGTTTTCTTTTCCCCTGTTGGAGGTGGGATTGGTTGAGATAATGGATAGTGGATTCTAAAATTTACATGAAAATGCAAACGGTCAAGAAGGGCAAGTGGTCTTGAAGGAAAGAAACAAATCTAGAGGCTGAACCTACAGATAAGAGGGCAGGTTACAAAGCTGCAGTAATTAAGACCATATGGCATCCATATAGGAAGAGACAAACAGAACATGGATCAGGAGAGAATTATGACACCAAATCACAATTATAAATAATTTATGAGAATCATGCCATTGCCACATACGGGTATGATGGTGCTTTCACCTGGATATCAATATGGTGAAAAAATGCATCTTGACTCCATCTAAAGAAATACACAAAAATCAGTTCGACACAGAGCCTCCATCTTGATATAAAGGATTAAACAGTAAAACTTTCAGAGTCAAATATAGAACACATACATGATCTTAAAGGAACCCTACTCTCTGACATAGGATGCAAAAAGTGCTAACCACAGAAGGAATTACAGGAAATCCTGTTTATTATGAAGACACCACTGAGAAAGCGAAGGGGCTCTAGTGGAAAAAGATAATCCCACTCTTTCTGTGTGTCTCCATAGATAACCATATCTACATCATCAACGAAAGTCCCCAAATGCAGTCTAATACAAAATGATAAGCAACCCAATATAAAAAAGGTCAAAATACCTAAACAAGCACTTCACGAAAGAGGCTGTCCGCAATGAAATGAAAAGATGATCAACTTTATTACTCACTAGTTTTATGCAAATTTATGGCTCCCATGGGATGCCAGGGCATACTCATGAGAATGGTTAAAAGAAAAAAAAGAGGAGACAAAATGCTAAATACTGACAAATATTGGGTATTATCAGAACTTTCAGAGTGTGAGTGGAATTGTAATGGCAAAAGTAATTGGTATTTTTCCATCTCTTCTAGAGCTTTTCAGGAGTATACCTCTAGGTCTCTGAAATTCTACTTCTAGGGATACACTCCACAGAAAGGTGCACTGAAGTACACCAGAAACATCTACAGAGATGCTCATCCCAGCAATATTCCTATCGGCCCCAGCCGGACACTACCGACACGCCCAGGAACAAGGAGAAATATAGTATGGTATCTGTGCACAATGAAATCCTTCTCAGCAAAGAAAAAATAAACCAATAACCAAACGCAGTGTATGGCTGACTCCTACACACGTGATCTCGAGAAAGCTGTATTTCATGCTGTATGCACCTTTCTGTACATATAATATTCCTAAAACATAAAGCCCTAAATTATTTCCAATCCTAAATAAGGCCTGAATGAAAACACATACATCATGTACCTACTAATGTCCTTGATTTTCTAAAAAAAAAAAAAAAAAGACATTTTAGCTTCAGAGATATCCAGCGATATTCTTACCAAGCTATTTTAAATGAAAATAAAAGCCTTTTAAGTCTTAGAAGTAAAACTAAAGAATGAACGGATCACTATTTGGCGTGGTATCATTGGTTTTAAAATAATCCACCATGTTGTGTCCTACTAGACAAATGATCTAATTTCTTGGGCCAAAAAGAAAGAAACTGCATTTTAATGTTCTGGCCACTTTTACTTACTAACTCTGACAGCAAGATAAAAGAATAAGTAGCAGTGATTAATACAGGAAAGCTCTAACATTATAAACAAGTGAAGACTTTGTAGTGATTTCCAAGTAAGCATATTGCGAATAGTTGAACACTTTTAATAAAACAATCTTTAGATGAGATTTTTTTTTAAACTTGATTCTTGCCTGAAATTTTGGCTTTTTATTTTCCCAGAATCAGCATTCCAGGATGAAACTCTGTAATTCTATTTATTATCCCTCCGGACTCAAAGGTATAAAATTACAAATGACTGACAGCCAAATTACGGAGTCTGCCTTTCAAAGGGCATGGTGAAGCTTTAGCACAAAGATTCTTTTGCAATTAAATAGTTGCAAGGAGAAATATTTTTAGGGCCAGCTCAGCTTTTCATTTGTAGTCTGTGGTTATCTCTGCTGCCCATGGCCAGGATGGATTGCAGGACGTGTTAGTGTTAGGGGAAAGGAGAAGAGAAAAGAAAGAGGAAGCAAGTCAAACAAACAATGCTGGACTTTTGCCCAGGGTCCTGGAAATGACAGCTACTTGGATAAAACTGAACCCCGTGCTGTCCGCTGCTGCTCAAATGTCACTACCTGGTGTCAGGCACACTCAGAAATAGGACACTCGGTACTAAGAGGCTGGAGATGCATGACATAACACATTAGCTCTTGAACACCAATCAGTGTAAACTTGAACTCTGTAACTAGGAATGTAGGCTATATATACTAAATCCCATTAATAAAATACAGTTTGCTGATTATTTGCCCTACCGGGATATAAACCTCTTATTTGGGACCTTTTACACTGGGCAAATCACATGCCTTCCTTCCCTCTCTGCTTTAAGGCGAAGCTCATGGAATGAGAGATTAGGAAGACCAGAGGATTTCAGGGACAGCGCTCTACCCTGGCATGAAATTAATTTCACTGTATTCAAAGCGCTCTTGGTTTCTCAAATAGGATGTGCAGTTGACCGTCCGGTAAAGGTTCAGCAAACCCCTTGGCATTCCTAATGCTGTCAATTATCAATCCATGAAGTTCATATGAATTAATATTTTGGGCATAAACAAAGCTTAAAGACAGGAATCCCCAGTTACCGAATGCATGACTGCAATGAATTTAGAACACGATTTTTTTAATGCATTAATTAATTAGAGGTAGAAACACATCTGTTCTATGGAATACTCCTAAAATGCCACAATGTACCAGTTTTATCATGAATATATGCATTTTCCAAGTAATATTAATAACACAGAATTCTCATTTTTAAAGCAGAGTTCCTGTTTTTAATGTAGCCTCTCTCTTTCTCTGGAACACACACACACACACACATACACACACACACACACACACACACACACACACACCCCTCTTGGCAGAATGCAACATTTTAAATTACAAAGGAGAATTTCTTTATTGCCGAATGGACAACGTCTACCATATTTTATTCTTTGCCATATCTCAAGCACATATTTCAGACATTATCTTCCAACAAATAACTCAATTTATCTGACTACTAAGAGTATCCTATCTTAATCTCCCAGTACTAAGAGTAGCATTTGTTTCGATTTTTTTTGCATAATTAGCTTCCGGCTTTATCTGATATTCTTTAACATTTATGTAAAGTGGTGATCATGAATAATACTCTGTCAAAACAGAGTGGCCCCTGTTCCTTGGGCCGACTTGGGTATTACGTCATTGCCCTCAGCTGAGGAGCCTACGGAATACCAACAAGAAAACGCGCATGACTAAGCATTTTAAGTTCTTCCCACAATGTGTTTGGCTAAGACATGACCCAAAGAGACTACTTTAAAAGTATTTCTTTGCAAATAAATAAATAAATAAATAAATAAATACTATGGTTCAAAGAAATTGGAGGGGCATCTTTAAGACAAGTAAATTCTTGAAACTATACAGTTCAATACATCACATCAGAATTACATAAATATTCTGGTATAATTATCCTCCGTCGGATATATTCTCCCTGGGTATTAGCACACTTTCTTACATTTAGCCTGGGAACATTCCGTCTTCTAAACTAAGATTTAACTCCTATCTTGGAAAGCTAAGATACAAAGGCCAGCGGTGCACTCTCATGGCGGTGGGGATTAAACACGGACCAACAGGCTCAAAATGATGAGCATTCCTGTAATTCTGGGACGCTAGTGCCCTCTTTATACCGTTTGCCTGTCAGCATTTTTTGAAACTGAGAGGAGCATTTAAATATTTGGTTAGGGGAGCCTGGGTGGGTCAGCTGGTAAAGCATGTGACTCTTGATCTCAGGGTTGTAGGTCTGAGCCCCATACTGGGTGTAAAGATTACTTAAGAATAGGGGCGCCTGGGTGGCTCAGTTGGTTAAGCATCCGACTTCGGCTCAGGTCATTATCTCATGGTTCGTGGGTTTGAGCCCCACATCAGGCTCTGTGCTGACAGCTCGGCGCATAGAGCCTGCTTCAGATTCTGTCTCCTTGTCTTTCTGCCCCTCCCCTGCACACCCTTTGTCTCTCTCTCTCAAAAGTAAACAAAAAAACATGAAAAAAATTAATATTTGCTCAGCAATCTTTCACGACTTGTAGTATGCTTTATGTTCCATTTCATCACAAATGCCTAAGAACAAACTCTGAACTTGTGCTTTGTCCTATGGTGGGGATGGATGTGGGTGGAGCAGTGTAGGAAGCTACCCAAAGCCAAATCCAAACTGATCTTTCCGGAAAGGACTTTGCCTGCAGATATGGTAACAGATATTATTAAACAGATGTATATATTATGCAGGTGTGAATCACAACAGGATCAGTGCTGATGGGGTTTTGGAGCCGTGGGCATCCGGAACTGATGGCCGAGAAAGAATGCTTGGGATGTCTTTGGTGCAAAAAGGTGATTTTATTAAAGCATGGGGACAGGACTGATAGGCAGAAAGAGCTGCCCAGGATTGTGAACAGAGGCTGATTATACGCTTGGGAATTGGGGGAGCTAAAAGCAATGGGAAGTTTCCGAAAGGACTTTCACATGCTGAAGAAGACTCACAGGTTCCCAGAGGCCTAGCTGTTGTCCAGCTAAGGTTGTTTTTCCTTCTAGCAAAGCACGAACATTAAGCCTGTACTGAGTTCCTGGAGAAATGCTTTAGTCTGCCTACCTCAAGTGGTTGTGGCTGCAGGAAATTTAATTTTATCTACATTTCCTTCTGCCTTTGTTTCCCATAGCAAGTACCTCATCACCTATTGAAATAATACACTCTCTTTTGAGAATTTTGAAGACTTTCCTGCAATATGTTTTGAATATGTCTCTATTTCTGAACATCACCTGAACACTGGTATCCAATAAATGGAGGCTTTGACTGCATGATCCAATTTCAGCTGGTTCTAGAATTGATACTGCATTTTTGAAATAAGCATTCGTTAGGATGTCTGTAAGCTTTGTTTACAGTTCTCTAAAGCTCCTAAATCCTGAAGTTGCTCCCTTTATAAGTGCAGCCCATGTGGAATGAAGTGATTCTTTGGCCTTTTCAAAGCCCGTCAAGGTCATCAGATGGGCTGGATGGAAAACTGAGGCTCATTTAGCTCTGTAGGTTTATGCTATGTTCTCTCGTTCTTGCTCTAAGTTCAAAATTTAGCCTCTAACAATAAGCTTCCCTTAATTCGCAACCGAGCACTCTGGACGGTGGAACATTAAACAAATGAGAATGAGAAGAGCTGCCATTTTACTGGGTAAGGAACTCACCACTGGGTAACTAGAACTCACTTCCCACACGCCTGAACTGCCTTTGTCCATATGCTCATGTGCTAAGGAAGAGCTGGCTTTTTTGTTTACTAAAAAGGCACCTTAAGTACAAGTGAAATTGCACCTTCGTTTCTGCACACAGTCGAACGGAGCAAGTCACTATCGCATTGTAAAGATGAGGAAAGAGACTCAGAGAGATTAAGTAATGTGCCCCAAATCACGCAGACTTTAAATAAAAGAACCTGTATTTCAGTGTAAGCAGTTTAACTCCAGAACTCATGTTCTTAACCACTGGTGATCCCTATAATCATTTACAAGGTTTTAAATTTGTCTTCTGGAGTCAGCTTAAAAGCCACAGCACCATCATGTTCTGATGGGGTTTGTAGAGCAACGATGGATCATATGACCCACCCCCTACTCCCCACTAAGGAACGAAGTTCTAATGAGGAACCCCAGTCCCCAAAAACTCAGCTGGGTTCCTAAGGGAGCCAGAATCTCAGAACTGTCCCCGATCCAGCCTACCTATGAAATAATCCTTTGCCAACTATGGTTTCTGCCTACCATGTTAAAGGTCATTAAGGCTGATACTGTATAGAGAAATTTAAAAATTCTTTATCTGCTTACATATAAGGATTTAGTTGTACTTCCTGAAATAACAGGAAACACCTATCACTCCCCCCTTTAATAAGACTCCGATAGGCAGGTTTACAAGTTGAGGGGAGAGAGAAATTATCTATTACCTACAGCCTTTTAACACATGAATTGAAGGCCAAGAGCTGAAGAAACGTATCTTAAGTCACCATGATAATTTATGAAAAGTGCAAGACATAACGGAAACATTTTACCAGTTAGTGTATGTTAATATTCATTAAGGATTAGCTCATAAACATGAGAAGTAAATGTAGTGCCTGTAACAACAAAACATATGGAGTCAGCTGATTCAGTAGACCATGAAGACTCCGTGACATTTCCCAGAAAACTTAAAGAAGTAGTGTTAAAAAAGAAAAATTAACTATCATAGCAAATTCTATCTCAAACCGGCATTTTATTTCTAATTCATCTTTTTTTTAATGTTTATTTACTTTTGAGAGAGAGAGAGAGAGAGAGAGAGAGAGAGAGGGAGAATGCTAGCGGGGGAGGGGCAGAGACAGAAGACACAAGAATTCGAAGCAGGCTCCAGGCTCTGAGCTGTCAGCACAGAGCCCGACACGGGCTCGAACTCATAGAAGTAGAGATCATGACCTGAGCCGAAGTCGGATGCTTAACCAACTGAGCCACACAGGTGCCCTTCTAATTCATCTTTTGGGATGTTTGTGTCTTCTAGAACTTTTTTGTAGGTATCAACATGCTAAGTGTACTAACTTAATGACATTTTTGGATTTTTCATTATCCCCTGTATATGAAATCTTGAACTTGAAAACAGTAGTTTTTACCAAATATAGCTTTTTCCCCCAAATATCATATGCATGACTAGCAAATTTTGTTTTGTTTTTTTGTTTTTTTTTTCTGTTTTGTTTTTTGACTTTTTGTTTTATTTCCACTAGTTCCTAAAATCCAAAATGGCTGCAAGTTCTACTTATCTATGAGGGCAATGTAGAGCAAAGGTGAGATGTGTGCCCAGGAGTACAATTCACTGATGAATCTAGGCAGTGGAAAAGGGATGAATGAAATAGAGATGAGACTTACTACTAGGGTTCTTAGGGCAAAGGGTTTATTATTTGGGTGCTGAGAGATGGCACCCAGACACGGCTATCCATTTTACTGAGACTCACTGTATGTATACCTGGGGATCTCAAAGGTGCAGGTTTCTTCTGATATTCTGACGACATTCTATTACCATCAAACTGATACCTGAAGTACATGCTAAGGAATTCCAGAGTTTAGAGGTCGCTCAAAACTGCATCAATGTACCTACTTCCTGCAATTTCAAATCCTGGGACCATAAATGTTTGTTATCCAGGTCCGAAGCACAGATGTAAATCTGAATCTGGAGAAAATGACTTGTGACTGAAACATGTTACTCAAACTTCCAAATTTTCTATCTACCATCTACATTTTCCTCATCTGGCCATGCTGGATGTCCAAAACAATCACTGAAGTATTTATCTACTTAGAGGATTACTATCTACATTAAAATATCAGTATGTGGGTACATTATTGTTGTGCGTGTGCTTTTTTTTTTTTTAAATCAGCATGTGTAAAAAAAAAAAAAAACATTTGCTGCTACCTACATTCTAAGCAATGTTTGGGAAACCCTGAAACTATTAAAAAAAAAGTCTACCTATGTATAAAAGTAATGAGTATCTTCTATAGATATATTAAGTACACAATGTGTTTTATTTTTCTAACTTGAAAAAAATATGCATCGGTTGAACCGATATGTGTGCATGTCTTTTAAAATGAATCCTAGCACAGGAAATTGTATTTCAAAATGATGGGGCAGAACGTTTCCAGACAATGATGTTGGTAATGAAAGGTTTGATCTGGAAGGAAATGTCAGTAATTAACTCCGTGGTAATAGAACAGAAGTCGGAGGTAATGAGAGTATTGGTGATAAAAATGCAACAGGAACAACATTGTGAAGGCATCCAGGAACGCCTGTCTCCTGGTGAGACCGAGAGCTCGCGGATAAATAGCCGAAGTAAATGAAAAGAACATAAAGAATTCTGAATCTAACAAATCCTACAATTCGACTCATATAAAGTGCTCAGCAAGGACGTTTCTCTAGAGTAATACGCTATGCAGAAGTATTGCAGAATAGCTCATCTCGGAAATGAGAGAACGACAGAGAACATGTGTATATTTATCTGTATCGATGTGTGTATGAACAAGTATATAGTTTTACGTGCACATAATTGAAACAACACATTATTTGAGAAGTACAGGAGACATCAGTATCACAAATAGTTTGCTCCTTGTTTTGAATGTTTATTTATTAATTTTGAGGGGGAGAGAGAGAGAAAGAGAGAGGACAGGAAGGGCAGAGAGAGAGAGGGAGGGAGAATCCCAAGCAGGTTCCGAGCTCTCACCACAGAGCCTGACGTGGGGCTCGAACACATGAAACCATGAGATCACGACCTGAGCTGAAACTGAGAGTCGGATGTTTAACTGACTGAGCCACCCAGGCGCCCCACTGCTTCTTTTTACCATCCCAAAATTTTCACCATTTTTTCTGTTTGTGACCTAATTGGCATTATCAGATTCTACTCAACTTTTTGCACAGTATCTTTCTTACAATACTATGGAAAATGGCATATTGCTACATATGACTTTATTTTCTTCTGCAGACAATTTCCCTGAGAGGACGAGGCATCACAATAAGCCATACATAATTGGAACAAATTTAATTCAGCTCATTAAAACATAAAATTTAGATCTCCAAATTCTAATTTGGTCTGTCTGAAAACCCTCAGTCCTTGTAAATTTATTTAAATTATTTTATTAGATTTAATTGTTAATATTTGTTTGCTCACATCTCACAACTCATTAAGATTTTAATAACTTACATTTTCCTAAATGAGAAAATATATCATAATGATAACCACATAAACATCGACTGCCTTATAGTTTACAAAATGGTTTTACATAAATTATCACTTTTGATCTTAATAATCTTTCAATTAGATATTAGTCTCTAAAACCAGAGAGATATTGTGAATTTAATAACAAAAAGCCAATTTATATCAAAGTTCTTATTTGGGAAGTTAAGTGACCAAGCTAATTATAAAAAAGTGCTCAGGCACTTATTAAAATATACTTTGGTATTGCTCATGAAAGGAAGAACTTAGAGCTATGTTTCAAAACATTCACCTGAACCCCTTCAACTCCCTTCTCCCCAACCTCCAACTCTCTAGAAAGTTTTGAGCCAAGTGGCAAAAAGTGACCCCTTCCATCCTCTCCTGTGTTCCTAAGGCTTTGGCAGCCAGGAACTTTCCTCAGAGGGTATGATAATTAAGTTCCCTTAATAATAAAGGGATGCAAAGCACCATGAGATTCATTTTCTCTTCCTCTGGAAATTAATGATACAATTTCCCTTTTTAAAAATCTATTTTATTTTTGTAAAATATGCCATCATAGTTTAAATTTAACAATGCAAGCAGTTCATAACAACACCTTCTATATTACTATTATCATAATTAGGAAATTATATATATATATATATATACATATATATATATATGATATATGATATATTAGAGATTTTTTTTTCATTGTTGGTGCCAGGAATTACTCCATGCTTTTTGTCATCCAGGAAGATTTGAGACTCCAAAGCAACGTAAACGAGAATTCCTTTTCGGGCAAGTTCCCCATGGACATATGTCATGATGCATGATAAACACAAGACATTAGATAGCCCTATCCAAACACCTCCTTGGCAATCGCAGCAAGAAACCAGGGCATTGCCCTTTGGCCATGGAGTCCAGAGCACGTCACCCAGTGTCTGTCCAGTTGGAAGAGTGACGCACCGCGCCAGTGCGGGCACTCACGGAATAACCTTACAACATTCAGGTTTGAAAAAGACAGACACAAAGAGACAGTTTCACTTTCTCTTTAAATACCAACAATAACAACAACAACAACAACAATGAAATCAACAATTTAGCATGCCTCTTTCCATTTTTCCAGCTAATAATATTAATGTCTAATAGTAGATTGAAGCAATACTTCTAGAATTATCCTGCACCAGTGGCAGCCTACAATCAATGAGGGGATAAATCCTGTACCTTATGACACAGGGAGATGACTTATTAAACCATTTTCGTAAATATAATATAAATGACCCATTTGTTAAAAGCAAAGATGCCCTCTTGGCTTATTCTCTACCCCAGTACAGAGTAAGGAAGCACGTGGAAGATGGTACTTCACAATAAGCATCTTAATAACTACCAAATAACCTGCTGAGCCTGGAGGCCTGGACCTCCAAACTCTGACACGGACTCACCATGAGCAAAGAAGTACAAATGCCATAGTTTCATAAACCTACTGAACAAACGTTCATCTACAATTAGTATACTCAACGGGGGCCGCCTCCTTTTGCAGTATGAAAGTTGTCAATTCTAGTTCCAAAAGTGAGTCGAAGTAGATGCACTTACCATGAACCACACCATGGGACAAACAGAGTCTACTCATAGTCTACGTTAAGTATTAATAGTTACAGGAGCTGATAGGTTTCAATTTTATTATCCCTTGATGGGGTCATTGTCAGGATTTCACGTGCAGCAGTGGGGCTCCTGAAAGACTCAGTGTGGTCCTAAGAAACCGAGATTATCCTGCAACATACCTGGAGCAAAAGTAAAACAGACCGGAGGCCCCAGAGGGGTTCAGGGTAAATGGCTAATTACAGAGGTGCTGCATTTGTCTGGATGATCACGTTAGGCTCATGTAAAATGTAAAACCTAGGAAGACGAGTTTCCCTAAAAGTAAAAGGCAATGTAAACAGACAGAGGCTGACTCTGTGAAAGGCAAATACTGCAGAGAAGCCTACTACATAGTCCCACAAATTAGTACTTTGAGCAGTCCTTTCTTTTTAGCATTCATTCATTCTTCATTCATTCGATGAATAGTTATTAAAATGATTCTTTCATTCTGAGCACTATTCTAAAAGGCAGTAAAATATATAGACATATCTCTACCCTCACATAGTTGCTGTCTACTATTATTTTGGAAACGCTCAGTATCTGGTATATATATCTCCTTCTTCTAGAAATGCAATCTTATTTATTCATTTTTTAAAGTTCATTTATTTATTTTGAGAGGGGAGGAGGGAAGGAGAGAAAGAGAGAAAGCGGGGGAGGGAGGGGTAGAGAGAGAAGGAGAGAGAGAGAGAGAGGATCCCAAGCGGGCTAGGCATGGTCAGCACAGAGCCAGACGGTGGCTTGAACTCACAAACCATGAGATCATGACCTGAGCTCGCAACTAAGAGTCAGATGCTCATCCGACTGAGCTAACCAGGCACCTGCAATTTCATTTTTTTTAAACAAATCAATGTACTTATTCCTATAATGAGGTACACAGACTTATTAGCATTTTCCTTTATAACTGAAAAATGTATAGTATTAAATCGTATTCTGAAACTTAAAAGTTATTTGCTATTTTACTCTTTCACATAGAGGGTGGAAACAAAAACACAGAAATTTACTATTGCATGTTTGGCGAGCATTCCGATTCACAGGCCGGTTCTTCTTTTACCATTGAAGTCAGTTGCCAAAATGTGGCTTCCGGTGGATCAGACATTGGAAGAATGCAGTACTTCATTCATGCAGCATTCAGCTGCAGCAACTCATGCCCCACGTCTTCACAGCCACGCGGCTGGCCTGGGGGATTTACGAAGGCTCTAATTGTTAACATGAGTTGGACGGTGACCATGACCTAGACATCGTACAAAATACTTATATCAACAACAGCTTTCACCACTGCAACTAAATGCTATTTTCCTCTCTTCATGATGAGAGGGATTATAGAATGGCAATGACCATGGCAGGCCCCAGGCTGGTGGTATGTGGTGGAGCATGGGGCTGAGCATAAGTCTGCTCTCAAGTCTTGAATCTTTCCTTGCAGCTTGTTAGCCCCAGTTTTGTAAGCTTCCTCCCCTCTTCTGCATGCAGTCTTTATTCTCCTGCCCCCTGCTCTGACGTTCTCTGGCTTTTCAAATCTTGGTTCCTCCTCTCTCCACTAGAAAGCTTAAGTAAGGCTAACCTTCTCCAGATGTGTCCAATTACCTGGATTCCAGATGTGTCTAACATTACCTGGATCCAGTTAAACACCCAGGTCCCAAATCTTAGAAAGTATCTCGTTAAAACGGTCACCTTAGTATTATCACACTGAACGGGAAATGAAGAGTGGCATTTGTAATACCAGTATACCACCGGAAAGATGACAGGGAAATTTGCGTGATCATTTTGGTCAGCTCTTGTTTTTAGTTTGGAGTCCGACGTTCGCTCCTCCAGGGATTAGGAAATGTGTAATGGAAAGTGTAGAAGCCACAATCAGGTTCGGGTCCCACATAGTAAAGAAATGAATCCCTGCTTCCTCTTAGGGTCCCGGGTGAAGTAGAAAAAGGAATGCACAGTTTTAGGTGCCACCCCCGAAGCCTCCACATCGTCTCCTCTTTCTAACCTCCCTTCTTTGTTGCCCTGGAAAAGTTTTCTGTCGCCTCGCATTGCCAGTTGTTTCCAGGATCCTCCACATAACTTAATATTTGATGGCAATAAAAGTGCCAAAGAGAAACATCAAACAGTAACGCAAAAATGATATATATTCACTTTTGGAAACAAGTGGTTGAGTAATTAATTGATACCTGTGGGATCGATGCCAATGTTGGTATGGTCCAGAAAGAAATTCGGAGCAAGTGCTCAGAGTTTGAGTTGTAGCACCAGGTTTTCTCGGGGAAGTTACTCAATTGGTCTTGAATGAAGTTTCTTTATTTATAAAATTGGAATAAGACTTATTCACCCTAGTTCAATGAAAGGTTATAGAAAGACAATGAGATTAAAGCTACAAGTTTTGGGGGGTGGAAGGCTTATCTAATATATTACTCTCAGTGTCTAGAGGAAAATCTCATGAGGAAGAGTTCTTTTCACTGTTCAGAATAGAAGGTACCAAGCACAGTGACACCCTCAGAACAGAATACACACATGGAACAAATGTATCCATGAGAAAGCATTCTTTTAAATTTTTTTTAATGTTAATGTATTTTTGAGAGAGAGACACACACACATAGAATGTGAGTTGGGGAGGGGCAAGGAGAGTGGGAGACACAGAATCCAAAGCAGGCTCCAGGCTCTGAGATGTCAGCACAGAGCCCGATGCAGGCTCGATCCCACAAACCATGAGATCATGACCTGAGCTGAAGTTGGATGCTCAGCTGACTGAGCCACCCAAGCACTCATCAGAAGGCAATTTAAATTGTACAAGGATATCAGCTGTGGGTCTTTAGAATATGGCCATCATGGTGTTGAGATATGTTCCATCTATCTGCATTTGTTGAGGGTTTTTATCAAGAATTGATGCTGAATTTTATCAAATGCTTTTTCTGCATCTATTGAGATCATATAGTTCTTTTGCTTTCTTTTATTAATGTGGTGTATCAAGTTGATTGATTTGTGAATACTGAACCAACCCTGCATCCCAGGAATAAAGCCCACTTAATTGTGGTAAATAATTCTTTTAATGTGCTGTTGGATTTGATTTATTAGTATCTTGTTGAGAAATTTTTCCTCTATGTTCACCAGAGATATTGGCCTATAATTCTCCTTTTTAGTGGAGTCTTTGTATTGTTTTGGAATCAAGGTAATGCTAGCTCGAAGAAGGAGTTTGGAAGTTTTCCTTCCATTTCTATCTTTTGGAACAATTTAAGAAGAATAGGCATTAGGTCTTCTTTAAATGTCTGGTAGAATTCCCCTGGGAAGAAGCCACCAGGCCCTGGACTTTAGTTTGTTGGGAGAATTTTGATTACTGATTCTATTTCCTTCTGGTTTTGGGTCTATTCAAATTTTTCTGTTACTTCTTGTTTCAGTATTGGTAGTTTGTATGTTTCTAAGAATTTGTCCATTTCTTCCAGATTGCCCAATTTGTTGGCATATAATTTTTTATACTATTCCCTTATAATTGTATATCTGTGATGTTGGTTGTGATCTCTCCTCGTTTATTCATAATTTTATTTATTTGGGTCACTTCTCTTTTCTTTTTGATAAGTCTAAGAGTTTCTAAATTTTATTAATTCTTTCAAAGAATCAGTTCTTATTTTTGTGGATTTGTTCTACTTGTTTTGTTGTTGTTGTTTCTGTATCATTTATTTCTGCTCTAATCATCATTATTCCTCTTCTTCTGCTGGCTTTAGGCTTTACTTGCTGTTCCTTTTCTAGCTCCTTTAGGTATAAGGTTAGTTGTACATTTGAGACTTTTCTTGCTTCTTGACATAGGCCTGTATTGCAATATACTTCCCTCTTAGGACTGCCTTTGCTGTACCCCAAAGGTTTTTGAACTGTCATGTTTTCATTTTCATTTGCTTCCATGTACTTTTTTATTTCCTTTTTTAATTTCCTGCTTAATGCATTCATTCTTTAGTAGAATGTTCTTTAACCTCCATGTATTTGTAGTCTTTCTAAAATTTTTCTTGTAGTTGACTTCAAGTTTCATAGTATTGTGGCCTGAAAATATGTATGGTATGTTCTTCATCATTTTATATAAGACGGGGATGTCCATTCTCACTGTTATTATTTAACATAGTACTGTAGGTCTTAGCCTCAGCAATCAGACAACAAAAGGAAATAAAAGGCATCCAATTTGGCAAGGAAGAAGTCCTTTCCATCTTTGCAGATGACATGATCTATGTAGAAAACCCAAAAGACTCCACAAAAAATTTTCTAGAACTGATATATGAATTCAGCAAAGTCGCAGGATATAAAATCAACATGCATAAATCTGTTGTATTTCTATACACTAATAATGAAGCAGCAGAAAAAGAAATCAATGAATCAATTCCATGTGCAACTCCATCAAAAACAAGATACTTAGGAATAAACCTAACCAAAGAGGTAAACGATCTGTACTCTGAACCTATAGAATACTTATGAAAGAAATTGAAGAGAACACAAAAAAATGGGAAAACACTCCATGTTCATGGATTAGAAGGAAAAACAGTGTTAAAATGTTAATACTACACAAATCAAGTTACACGTTCAATGCAATCGCTATCAAAATACCAGCAGGATTTTCACAGAGCTAGAACAAACAATCCTATAATTTTTTTGGAACCACGAAAGACCCCAAATAGCCAAAGAAGTCTTGAAAAAGAAAAGCAAAAGTGGAGGCATCACAATTCTGAATTTCAAGCTATATTACAAAGCTGTAATCATCAAGACAGTATGGTACTGGCACAAAAACAGACATGCAGATGGATGGAACAGAATAAAAAATCCAGAAATGGACCTAGGACTATAAGGTCAACTAATCTTCAACAAAGCAGGAAAGAATATCCAATGGAAAAAAGACAGTCTCTTCAACAAATGGTGTTGGAAAAACTAGACAGCAACATACAGAAGAAGGAAACTGGACAACTTTCTTATACCGTACACAGAAATGAATTGAAATTAGATGAAAGATCAAAACGTGAGACAGGAAACCATCAAAATCCTAGAGGAGAATGTAGGCAGCAATCTCTTTGACCTAGACTGGAGCAACTTCTTCTTTTTTTTTTCTTTTTCTCTTTAAAAGTTTATTTATTTTTGAGAGAGAGAGAGAGAGCAAGAAGGGAGAGAGGAAAAGAGAGAGAAGGAGACCCAGAATCCAAAACAGGCTCCAGGCTCCAAGTTGTCAGTATAGAGCCCAACGTGGGGTTTGGGCTCACGAACCATGAGCCATGACCCGAGCCAAAGTCAGACACTCAACTGACTGAACCACCCAGGAATCCCTGCCAGAGCAACTTCTTACTAGACATGTTACTGGAGACAAGGGAAAGAAAAGCAAAAATGAACTCATCAAGATAAAAAGCTTCTGCACCGTGAAGGAAAGAATCAACAAGATAAAAGACACCCTAGAGAATAGGAGAAGATATTTGCCAATGACATATTGAATAAAGGGTTAGCATCCAAAATCTACAAAGAACTTATCAAACTTAACACCCCAAAAACAAATAATCCAATTAAGAAATGGGTAGAAGACATGAATAGATACTTTTCCAAAGAAAGCATCAGATGACTAAAAGACACATGAAAAGATGCTCAGCATCACTTATCATCAGGGAAATACAAATGAAAACCACAAGGACATACTGTCTCACATCTGTAAGAATGGCTACAATTAACAACAAAAGAGACAACAGGTGTTGGCGAGGATGTGGAGAAAGGGAAGCTCTCTTACACAGTTGGTGGGAATGTAAACTGGTAAGGCCGCTCTAGAAAACAGTATGAAGGTTCCTCAAAATGTTAAAAATAAAACTACCCTATGACCCAGCAATCACACTAGTAAGTATTTACCCAAAGGATACAAAAACAGATTCAAAGGGGTACATGAACCCTGATGTTATAGCAGCATTATCAACAACAGCCAAACTATGGAAAAAGCCAAACATCCAAAGATGAGTAAATGAATAAAGAAGATGTGGTATATATACACAATGGAATATGACTCAGCCATCAAAAGAATGAAATCTTGCCATTTGCAAAGACATGGATGGAGGTAGAATGTATTATGCTAAGTGAAACAAGTCAGTCAGCGAAAGACAAATATCATATGATTTCATTCATATATGGAGTTTAACAAATGGGGGAGGGGGAAAGAGAAAAACAAACCATAAGAAACTTTTAATGATAAAAGAACAAACTAAGGGTTGATAGAGGGAGGTGGTGGGGGAATGGGCTAAATGGGTGATGGGCAATGGGCATTAAGGAGGGCATTCGTTATGATGAGCACTGGGTATTGTATGTAAGTGATGAATCACTGAATTCTACTCCTGAAACCAATATTGCACTGTATGTTAACTAGAATTTAAATAAATATTTAAAAAAATGAGAAAAAAATAAACCATACAGGGTTAGAAACATTTAGAATGATCACAATGTCAGTGTCTTCTAGGAGCTGAAGTTAATAGACAAGGGTCTCACATTCTAATGAAGAGTCACAGACTATTAACATCCACACTAAATGAAAAAGCTGGCTTCTCATGGTGATAAGTGCTACAAAGGAAATAAAATTGTCTGATGAAGTGATCGAGCCTTCAAAGGAATAAAGAGGAACTTGTAGACCATTCTGAGGTTTGGATTTGACTCTAAAAAAAGCCACTGGAGGGATGTGAGTGACATTTTCTGACAGACATTGTTTTTAAAAGATCAATTTAATATATTCTGCTGAATTTAAGGCAAAAGTGTCTTGAACAACGCAAGTTATGAAAAAATAATTCTGTTTGGATGGGATAAAGCATGATCCACACAAAACATGCTGGGTAACAAGTAAGGTAAATATGATAACATCTAGAAACAGCAATCGCTGCTGGGAATACAGTGGTAGTGGTGAAGGAAGAGAAGCAGAAGCATATTGAAATGGAGCTAACGAGACATGGTAGTAGTGACAGGAAGAATTCTAAAAATTCCCCCTTCCCCTACTTCCTGTGCCCTGATTACTGAAACATTCAACTAAGTTCTACTGTTGTGGGACTTGACTTTGAAGATGGAGTTAAGCTTATACATGAGTTGACCTAAGAATATACAGACTATTTTGGATTAATCAGGTTGGCTCAATTTAATCACATGAAACTTTAAAAGGCCAGAATTTTCTCTGGATGGTGTCAGGCAGAAAAGGCAAGAGATGATGCAGAAAAGGAGGTCAGAGAGATTCAAAGGCACCTTTGCTGGCTTTAAGGATGGAGGAAGAGAGCCTGAGCCAAGGAATACAAGTGGACCCCAGATGCTACGAATAACTGGTGGTCACCAGCTAGCAAAGAAATGGAAACCTCAACTCAATGACTGTGTGGAACTGAATTTAGCCAACAACTTAAACTGGGAAGCAGATTCTCCCCTAGAACCTCCAGAAAGGAGAGCGGCCCTCTTGACATCTTGATTTTAGCCAAGTGAGCCTTATGTTGGACTTCTGAGGCACAAGCTAAATAAATTTGCATTGTTTTAAGCTATTAAGTTGTAACTGGTCACAGCAGCAATATGAAACGAATACAGCAATGGGACAGATATTAGATGGGAATAAAGAAAAGAGACATGTCAGGATGACTCAGCTCTTCAGACAGAGAAAGGGAATGGAGGGATCATTTACTGAGATGGGAAAGAATGACATAATGCGATAGAGGATGGGGAGAGGGATAGAAAACAAATATTTTGCTTTGAGCATCTCAAGCTTGAGATATATATCAATCATCCAGTTGGAGGTAACAAGCAGGCAGGTAAAAATAGAAATTTGAAGTTTGGAGAAGTGGTCAGGCTCAGAGATGTAAACTGGTTTCACGAATATGTCATGAACATACGAATGGGGCTATGAGTGTGCCCTAGAGATATACATAGAGTCAGAACATCTACAGGATTTATTCATTAGCAATGTCTAAGGAAAATTAGGAATGTTAGGAAGGAAAGAAGGTTACATACTTTTATGGGTTGAATTATATCCCTGTAACAAGTGAATATGACCATAACTGGAGATAGGCTCTTTAGAGACATAAACAAGTTAAAAAAGAAGCCATTAGGGTGTTCCTTAATTCAAAACGATTGCTGTCCTTATTAAAAGGGGAGATTTGGACAGAGACGTGCACAGCAAGAGAACATCACTGAAGAATCAAGGCAGAGATCAGTGTCAGGCTTGAGCAAGCCAGGGGACACCAAAGATTGCTGGAAAACCACCAGAAGCCAAGGGAGAGCACAGGATGGGTTCTCTCTCACAGCCTCAGAAGGAACCACTATCTTGACTTTCAACTTTTAGCCTTTAGAACTGAGAGACAATAAATTTTGTGACTTAACCCACCCAGTTTGTGGTCTTTTGTTAGAGCAGCCCTAACTAATTCACGCACATAATATTGTGAAATTGACCTGAGGCAACCTACAGATAATATTTTGAATAGCATGGTTTCCATATTTGGCATATATAATATTACCACCCATTTTAAAATAAATAAAATAGATGCGAATGTGGCAAGGAAAAGTGATCCATTATAATAACTGCAACAGTAATCATCCAATTTTAATTATTCAATATTATTTGTTTTTAAGAACCAACAAACATATAAATTCACTTTGGAGTTAAAGTTTCTTTTACTAGATATTAAAATAGATTGCAAATCAATTGACACCAATTACGAGTATTTGAATGTTAATCCTCCATGAAAAATTACGGAAAGAAAGAAGCTCAACAGTCTTAGTTATGAACCCACTTTTCCACGATATCCTTTGTATTTATTTAAATACTGTTTTATTTAACTTAGACTTGTTAAAAATGTCAAACTGTCAATGTCTCCAGTGGAAGAAATTTAAAACTTGGGCTGCATGTCTATGAACACAGCAGGTATCGAACCCCCTCCAACTTTAAAAGGAGCATGCCTTCTGTTATAAGCAGAAATTTATACATAATGAGGTCCCATGCAAGGAATGTGGTTAAAGTTGACACTGCATTATAAGAAATTCTCAAGCTCATTAACAACCATAAAAAAGAACCCAGGGAAAAAACTACTCATAAAATTTAGCACTTGTGAATTTTATCAACAATTTCCAACAAACCTAGAAATAGAAGCTGTCAGCTTAATGTATTGTGCTAAATAAAATGTGAACCTACCCAGAGCAATAGAAGCTATGAAGAGTCCCATTGAAGTCTGAAAAGCTATGATTCATAAAAAGCCAGAAACAACATGACTGGAAAGAGAAAATTAATACAGCGTTATCGCACCCAGGCCCAAGGCATTAAACATCGTCTATATGCTGGTGATTCCCAATGCTTTCATCTCCAGCTCTGCTCTTCCCACTGAGATCTCGACGTATCTAGTCAGCTACCCACTTCCCACTTCTACTGGGTGTTCATTCACCAGACTTCTCTCTAAGTTCACACACCCAGAAGGGAGTTTTTTTTTTCCTCCCATTATCCCCATTCCATCACTCCCAACCTTTCCTCACCTCTGTAAATGGGACCATTGCCAGTCTAGTCCCCAAGGACAAAAACATGGAAGACATGCTGGACCAGTCTCTTTTCCCTATGCCCCGTGAACATACAACAGTGGGCTTTTGTTGGTTCTGTTCTCCTGCAATCTAGATCTTGAACTTCTCCACTTCTCATCACCGCCCCCGCTCTCCCCGCCATGCCACCTGGTCCATCATCTCTAGCTCGCATTTCTGCAACGGCATCTTTCTTGGTTTCCCTCCTTCCCTTCTTGCCCCATCCCCCACCGCTTCCAGAATGTTATTTTCCAGAGCAGCTAAGGTTTTTACAATTTTTAATCACATCATTTCAAACTTTGCTTAAAATGTTCCAATGGTCTTCCCATGAAATCAGCAGCAGCAGCAACAACATCAACGTCGTCATCACCACCGCCGTCATCATCATCTCAGTCACGAAGGACCTGGATTTGGTCCCTGTCTACTTCCCTGACGTCGTCTGCTTTCACTATTCCCTCCTTTCACTGAGCTCCAAACATATGGCAGTTTTCTTCCTCAGACCCCTGAAAACATTCCAGCAGCCTGGACCAGTCTTTTCCCAGCGTCTCATCTGGCTGCCTCCCACTCTCCCCCTGAGCCTCAGCACAGATGATACTTATCCAGAGAAGGCTCCCCTCTGCTAATCTTTTTATTTATTCTTTAATGCTTTTATTTAATTTTTGAGAGAGAGAGAGAGAGAGAGAGAGAGAGAGAGACAAAGTGTGAGTGAGGGAGGGGCAGAGAGAGAGGGAGACACAGAATCTGAAGAAGGCTCCAGGCTCAGAGCTGTCAGCACAGACATGGTGCACAAACTCAAGAACCATGAGATCATGACCTGAGCCAAAGTTGGATGCTTAACCGACTGAGCCCCCCAGGTGCCCCAAATCTCCTCAGTTAATCTTGACCAACTGTCCCCTACCCACTCTTCATGCCATTTCCCCATGTGTTTTAGTTTCTTCATACCACAGACCGTGATCTGAAATTATATGGTATTGCTTATTTAGATCTTCTTTTGTTGCTTGCCTGTCTCCCCCAGTAAGTCACTCTGGTTTAGTTTTTATTTACTTTTCATGAAATATGAAGGGTTTATCCTTTCTGATGAATATTATGAATAGCTGACCTAAGGTTACAGGTATTTCTTTTTTCCTAGCGGACAGGGAAAATGTGTGCTCTTTAAGAGTATGAATTTCCTTCCAAATTAGTGGATCTCAGTTGACCCTCTGTTACTATGACAGTCAATTTTAACTGAGTGAGAATTACTAATCGGTCACTGATATCCTAATAAGTGTGTGATTTTTTTTGAACCGCTGGAGGAACAACAGCCTATTTTATCATACTGATAATGGACAAAATTTTGAAACTTATTTTTTGATCCAATGCACACTGATAATGCCTAACACTGGGCAGTGAAATAAGAGGAAGGAATGACCTGTCGTAGTTCTGACTGTGTTCAAAAACACAGGAAGATGTGTCTAGAGAAAACCTGGGCCGAACCCAGGTGTTCTTAAGTTTGAAGACAATTTCCAAGGGGAGGCTTGAACCTAAGAGACCCCCTACCCTCCTCCCCATGGTTGGGGTCTTGACCTCACAACCTACTCATAGTAAACTTCTTACACTTGGCCAGACTCTATTAATCTTTTACCATTACAATGTCTTCCTAACAAAATCACTTTGAGAATCTTTTAACCTACACAGTGACCTCCTTTAAACATGAGGAGAAATTTAGAACTGATTTATTTGACAGCAATTTGGTTTTAGTCCTAGTATTTGTTATGTTGATTTATGATAACAATAGAAGTGCTGATGACAAAGAGTTTTATGGAGAGTTCTGGACACAAAGTTCCACACTGGCCCCCTAGACATGGAGTTCCCTCTAAATGCATGCACTGAAATTGCTAGGCCATTCCATCGGAGGGGAGCTGGAGGAATGCCCAGCCAGCCCAAGGAAAGTAATGGCCTTCATATGTGGATCCTAACCAAAAAGCCAATGCCTTGTTTAGGTTGGGAAGGACAAACATTTTAAGGAAATGACATTCAGAATGATTTAAAATACTAAACATTTCAAATTTTTCTGTTGAAACGATGTTGAAAATTTTATTTGTAGGAATAGCTGAATGTGCCAAAAAACTTTAAAAGATAACCCGGTGATCATCAGACGTGGTAGTTGCCATCAACCCCTAGGGCACTTGGAAGAGCAACAGCGTTCCCATATCAGAGAAGAGAAACATGCCTAGAGAAGTTAAGTGCGTTTCCTGGATTTATAAGCCACTAAATCTTAATCTTGGAGGGCTATCTTGATTTTGACTCTCAGCAGGAGGCACCCATCCCTCTCCCCCCCAATAAGGCACTTTCTTTCCTCTGCTTATTAAAGCAAACCCATTAGGTTCTAGCTAAATTCCATAACTTTTGAGCAATAGGATATTACTACCATAAATGATGCCTGAATCAATCGGAGCAAAAGATACGTTGGTCTTCTAGAGTTCTAGAAAGTATCATGTATCTCAAAGCATGATAAATTCATATTTTCAATAAGAATGACACAATAGAGATTTGGCTACCCTGTTGCCTTGTGAACTTTGGCTGCCTAATTGTTTAAGGAGAACATTCTTACAAGCTATCAAAGGAAGCTCCTGTCAGCTGAAACAAGAAGACACTTAAGGCAAACAGATTAGAGGTAGATTGTAAGTGGATGCCAAGAGTTATGATAGAAATCTAGGGTCTCGGTTGGTAGAAAAATTCTCTCCAACAGTAAAATTGGTCAGTTCTTCCACCTTTGAAGTTTCATTTTAAGCAAGATTTAGGACTATCATTGTTAGCCTGCACACAATCATGGAGTCTATGTATTTTAGATGAGGGATAGAAGCAGAAAACTGTTCACCTGCAGCCCAGAAGGCTGACCTACAGCCTGTATGGTTTCAATAAGGATCAAATACGTGCTGGTTGCTTCATTCTTAAAGGGTTTCATGAGTGCCTATATGTCTCACCAATGGTTAATTTTGAACCATTATGATAAGCTTCAGAGAAATCTTGCAAAAGTAGAAATTTGAAGAAAAGTAGAAATCTTGTGAAAGTAGAAATTTGAAGAAAACGTTTATGATCTAATATCCCTTGCGCATATCCTTCTGCTTGACCACTAAGCATATAATCACCAGCTTCCTACAGCAGGGGTGCATCTCTTTCTGCCCATGGAGCCTGTCGCCATGCTACTTAAATAAACTCACTAAGTTACACCACAAAATGTCTCAAGGGTTCTTTCTAGACTGTCACGCTCAACAATCCCACGACTCTTCTATTTCATACAATGTGTATCAGGATACATTGATTAAGGTCTTCTAGAACCCGGAACAGATGAGGTGGACACCTCGACCAGTTCGTCTTCCTGTGCCCTATCCAGCGCACAGACCCCAGTCCTGAGTGTGTCTCAATGACACATCGCTCACAAGAACACCCCGTCCTGCTCTGCAGTCCTCTACAGGTTCAGTTTCTTCCATTGGACCCTATTAGCAAGCACCACTCCCCTTGCCAGACTGGTAAACCCTGGCTCTTGTCTAGTTCAAGGGTGAGCTGCAGTAAGGATCCCTCCTGGCTCCTCCCGAAGAAAGCCATCACCTCATGCTCACATGTCCCAGGCAGATGTCCCACTGTGGCTCTCCCTCCACTGCAGGGTAGACATTTATCTCTAACTGCCAACCCTCTCCAAACTCTGAGCTCTTTGAGGACAAGGATTGTATCATATTCCTAATTGTGTTCCTAATACAAATAAGTGATCAAGGAATATCGGACATTAAAAGAGAAAAAAAAAAACACATCATTTTTATTTCGATTGACCTAAGTCCAATACTAGGTATTCAAGCCTAGATTGTAAGGGAAAGTCACAAAAGGTGGAGGTACAGAGTTTTGACCTCATAGTGTGGACACGTGAGCACTTATGACAGGAAATCCGAAATCCCAAAGAGTGGGCACTAGGTCTGTCACTTAAATAGTCTTGACTTCGGGCATTAAGAGATGCAATTTTATAAAATAAGCACTTGAAAGAACTTTTTGTAGGAAAATAAGTCTTATCTTTTGTTGTATTATTACTCATGCCTTCTGAATTGGAAATTTTGTCTTTATAGAAACCAACAATTTTCAGAAGGAATAGTTATAGAAATTATACTAAACAATTCAGTATCCTTGAAATACATTTAAATTACTAATGACCTAAATAAGCAGATTTATGTCAAGACGTACTGAGTCTCAGCTATACACACTCCTATTCCTTCAAGGTACATGTTCTATGGTAAGTGTGAATGCAAAGGGAAAATATTCGCAGGAAGCTGTAAAATGGTTATATTGCTTAATAGGACTAAGGTTCTTCCTATTTCTAAAAACAAAAACAAACGCAGACAATTTTCAGCTTTCTCCAGGGGTCAATTAACAATCACTTACATTAACTGCCATATTTAGTAGAGTTACCGAATTTCTGTGCTGGGTGTTGCATCAATCTCCCGACCACACCCCATTTCCCTCTGAACTCAGCGATGTTGTGAATGAAATACATGTGGAGGGTGGAACGGATCTGCTTCTTTGTGACATCTGCTAAAAAATTCTTGCCAATGGCAAGTGTTCTTAATCAAAGTCCATTTTGCTTTGGAGTTGTTTTTAGTTTAATATCAACATAGCATTCGGATAGTAATTATCCTGCTTAAAGCAGCTTGTATGGATCGACTTGCTTCCTTCCTACAATCACGTAGACGTATGCGTGTGTGTGTGTGTGTGTGTGTATCTATGTCATTTTTTGAAGCTTAAGCTAAAATAATCTTTTCAAAGTCCTTCTTCTGAAAATTTCTCAATGACATTTGTGAAAACTGTAAGCGAACCCTCGCGCTTCCTTCTTAATGAAAGAAAATATCAAGACCATCACGGTACACAGAATCCAGGAGATAAAGTACTGCTAGGAGCTAAGTATCTAGACAAACCTGAGGTCCAATCTGGGCATGCAAAAATACTATACCTGACATGATCTGTATTTAATTTTTATGTATTCATTTGATACTTCTGCTTCAGGCAATGTATTGCTTCAGAACTGAATTAGATACTAGCATGCACACATTTCCCAGAGGTAACCATATGTAAACAGCCCAAGGAACCGGGTTCTGAAGTCTTAGGTGATGTCACCTCTTTCCCATCAGCTCCGTTTCCTGCCCAGCCTGGGGGTGGGCGGGGGGAGATTAGGTTAGACCTTAATCTGTGTTTCGTAATAGTTAGTGCATACCTACAGCTTCATGTCAACTACTCAGGGTCTTACCATTTTTGCTGCCCCATCTCTTTCTCTGACTCCCAACGAGATCCCCATCTCCACTTCAGCACATTTACCAATCCTTTAAAAGTCTTGTTCATCTTTGCATCCACAGCAGCTGGCCAGGTTGTACTTTAAATACACATGCATTTATGAAGGCAAAACCAAGATGGGTGCCAGTTGAAAAAGTTTGTGTCGATAAGAAGTTTAGAAAATTTCTTGCTTGATGATGTACCTTTCCCCATACATCTGCTGTAAAGGACACTGCAATTACTTGGTGGCAAATCCCTTCACACTGTGTGTACAATTACAATTCTGATTCTTTGCATGCCACTCCCATTTTTAGTGAATTTACACTGTCTATTCCATAGTGACTATGTTTAACAGATGAGATAAAACATCTTTAATTTACAAGAGTACATCATGATGTTTGGAAAGGTTAAAAATTGCATGTGAGTGATGACTTCCAGTGAGTCTGAAGGAGCAAGTTTTCAAACAGAAAGTTCTGTTCACGCTAAAGGTCTACTTTTCCTCTGTACCAAATACCGCTTCCTTTTCTCCCATCTAATGAATTATTTCCACTTTTGTCTACCAATATTACGAAACCCGTGGGCACCTGGGTGGCTCAGTCAGTTAAGTGTCCGACCTCATCTCAGGTCATGATCTCAGTTTGTGAGTTTGAGCCCCGCGTCAGGCTCTGTGCTGACAGATCAGCCTGGGGCCTGCTGCAGATTTTGTGTCTCCCTCTGCCTCTGCCCCTCCCAGCTTGCACTCTGTCTGTCTCTCTCTCTCAAAAATAAACATTAAGAAAATTAAAAGAAAAAAAAAAAAGAAACCCAACTGATGCAGAACTTGTGAATCAACAGACACTCTCTCCTGTTGGCTGATAGGGACAGAATGTATACGGCTGCTCTGGAAAACAATTAGGCATTAACTTATTAGCATGAACTTTGACTCCTGCACATATAATCTAGAAAAACTCTTAGAAAAATGTAAAGCCAGAGACATATACAAGACTGTTCACGGCAGCACTGTTCATAAGAGCAAAAACTCAGAAACAACCTGAATGCCCATCGAGGGAAAATGGATGAATAGCGGTATTATTACCACATGGAATATTCTAAGAACAGTGAATTCAATGAACTATGGCTGGACACAGCATATCAGTATCTAAATCTGCGTTTCATAATTTTGTGGGGTGGTGGTAACAGGGTGTTGTGTGTGTGGTTTTTTGTGTTAAAACAATTCCACTATGACTTTGGCCAAGCATCTCAAAGTAGTCCCTCTAGTTCTCTTCTCCGTCCCTATCTTAGTCCGCTGCAAACAG
Organism: Paguma larvata; assembly: GCA_030068075.1. Taxonomy (NCBI): domain Eukaryota; kingdom Metazoa; phylum Chordata; class Mammalia; order Carnivora; family Viverridae; genus Paguma; species Paguma larvata. Next base: position 8,521,617 of record CM057826.1, read on the forward strand.
TTTCTATCACTGACACTCTACGGAAATGCTTCGTTGAACATGACCAATGGTTTCCTAATTCCCAATGTGGCTGTCTGCCTGAGACACTTAATTTCGTATCTGCAGGACATGACTGTTGACGACTCATCCTTCTTGACACAGTTCACATACCTTGGCCTTGATGTTAATACTATTCTAATTTCTGTCTCTATGCCATTTTTTATGCCAGTCTTCTTATCTCTTCATGCTTTCCTTTAAATACAGGCATTCTTCTGGGTTCTGCCTACAAGGACTGATTCTTCTTCATGCATTTTCTTCCATTAATTTTGTCGATTCTCAAAGCATCATTGAGCATATCTAAGGGTATCAGACTTCTGATCCTCTTTTCCCAAACTTTCTATAAAATCCCAGGAATATATTTCCAATCATCTACTATCACCATGGATAACCAAAGGGTTACTAAAAATCATGTTCATATCACAAATGCTCCTCTTTCTAGCTTCCCTATCCTGGTTTATAACATTACATTCTTCTTGTCGCCCAGTCTAAAAACCTGTGATGTTAGCTTTGATTCTTCTCTCTTATTTGCCTCCAACATTTATTTCCAAGTTCAAGAGAGTCTGTCAAATATGACCTTTCATTTACCTCGAGTGACACCATCTTCATTATTTCTCGCTCCTGCAGAGACATTCCTGGGCATTTCTCAGCAGCTGGGTCCCTGGTGGCAATTTATTCTCGTCTCATCTAACACCCACAGGGTGCTTGGTATCATAGTCCCTAAACTTGATTCATCTTTTGCCGTCTATGATGCTATTTCTTAGATCATCCACCATCCAGTCAGCATTTATGAAATATGTTTACTGAAATGTGTGCTTTGTTAAGAATAATTGTCAAGTGATCACTCAACAAACACTTATTGCACAGTCTGATGCTAGGTTCTTTTTTTTAGATCAGGAGCACATTAATGTGAATATGAATAAAATGTGACTCGACCTTAGTTCCTGGGTGTGCTATGGGTTGTGAGCCATTTCCCAAAATGTCAGCTAGGGAGCAGTGTTTCCACAAGTGTTCTGGGGAAATATTTCTGGTACATCCTGGGTCAAAGGTGAACAAAAGTCTTCATTATGGGATCCTCAGAATAATGAGTATGCTGATGGACATTGTAAATTGGGACTAGATGTATTTCTGAATTAAGAAACTTTGACTACAAAGATATTACTATACATATATAATGGGGTCAAGGAGAAGCACCCCGAAAGGGAGGCGGGGTATAGAACCACTAATTTATTATCCCAAGACGAAGGTTTCATTCCCTGGGCACATGCAAACAACACAGACTGGTAGAGGAGACGTGACTGCCCCCATTTTATGGATGGGAAAATGGATGTCAGTGTAACTTAAGTAATTATAGTAATAGGCTGCAAAATGATGGCTAATATATCTCCTAAGTCTGCTAAAAGATTTTTCTCCTTTGCTTTGCCCATATGTAGCCCTTTTACCACTTACCCTGTACCGTTATCTTTTTCTATGCCCTTCTCTACTTGAACCTATCAGGTTTTCTTTATCCCATTCATATCTGACCAGATCAGGTACTTGGGTTTTGATGTTCATTTCACATCATTTGAAAAACATTAAAGCATGCTCTCCAGCAACTACAGCTCAACAAGTCCCTATACAAAACCATTGGGACTAGGTATATTTCTGAATTAAGAATTTTTGACTATAAAGATATTACTGTACATATATATAATGGGGTCAAGGAGAGGCACCCAGAATCGACACATTAAACTTTCCACAAAGATATCTGCTATCATTCGCGTCCACCAGGATTAATAACATGATACACAGTCTCTTTGGGTCATGGTTAGATTCAAAAAGGAAGACGTTTTAGTCATTTCTCTCTTTAACAACTTGCTGACAGTATGCTGCTAATTGTTTCTAGGAAATCTCATCACAATACTGCATTCACCATACATATATACACGTGTATATATGTGTAGTATATTATGTGTATACGAATATATGCATGTGTATACACACATATGTATACACATATATACATATCTGTATACATGTATACATATACATTTACACACATATACACACATATATACATATACATACACACATATATTTATAAACATGCACACATATATGCATATATACATATACATATACGCATGTATACACACATACATTTATACATATACATATATATACACACATCCCTCACAGCTTGTGGAGTTCAGAGATAATACATGTAATCTAGTAGAAATACTACTTAAGCCTCATTCTTTCCATATTCTGACCATCTGAGATGTTAACAAAAAATCTTGATCAGTGGCACAATGTACAGCAGTGTTCTTCATAATCAAATCATTCTAGCCTCTTCCAGTTCTAAGAAACATTGCAACTATGACCCAGGCAGCACTTCAGGAACTGGATGAGCCCCCCACATATATTTCACACCATTTGCACCCTCATTTTATGAGTATATTATTTAATCAATTAACAGTTATTTTTTGCTAAAAATAAAATAAATTCTAGTAAACCTAATATTGATTAACTGGAAACTATATTATGCTTCCCTCCAACTTCTTTTTAGTAAATTATGTAGCTTCAGGAGCTGTCTGAATCCAAGGTAGAATTTTGCAAAATTAATAGACAATCATTTTTTAAAAAGCCAGGATCTTCTTTCTGGAGTTTTCTGGTGCACGGCTTGTATTTATAAGCACTACAACTTAAGAATTTTAAAAATGAAAACAATTCAAAATACATTCTCCATATATTTCCCTTCCCTTGTCTTGTCCTGGGTGTTGTCTGAAAATACAGCTGATTTGTGGTCCTGGTGGGTTATTCATTATTTAGCCTTTTATTTTTTTAATTCTCAAGTTAGTTAATACACAGTGTAGTCTTCCTTTAGGAGTAGAATCCAATGATTCATCACTTACATACAACACCCAGTGCTCATCCCAACAAGTGCCCTCCTTAATGCCTATCACCCATTCTCCCCACCCGCTACTCCCATCAACTCTCAGTTTTTTTCTCTGTATTTAAGAGTCTTACGGTTTGTCTCCTTCTGTGTTTTCATTATTTAGCTTTTTAAATCTCATGCCCAAGAGTCTGCCAATCACAGCCTGTCTGCACTCTCATTGTGGGTCATAATTAATACACTTTAAATTTCTAAACTTTTTTCCATAATGGCAGAGGAACTTGAACATTCCAAACAGAAGGTACAAGCCTTTTTGCTTAAGTAAGTAGATAAAAATGACACTCTTCAGAATATCCTAGTTTCTTAAAGCTGCACAAAGATCTGGGAACCTCTAATTTTTTCACTTAGCTAGAGTCATAACCCTTCTCCACTAACTACTGGTGCCATCTGTTGGCACTCAAGGAATGGGCATCCAAACTGGTGGTGATTTGGAAATTTCACCTAAGAACGAAATCACATGACTCATCTTATTTGAATTTTGAAGTTATCACCATACTCCTCAACGTCTTACATTTCTACACTGTCTTACAAAGCGGGACTCACTTCTTGTCGGTACGCTCTATTTGGTTGCATGGCTCATTTTCAGTTTATGTTAATTGGAATTAGGGGCCAAAATAGGGCTTTATATTTGTTTTTAAGTATGTTTCAAAAAATGTTTTATTTTATTTTATTTTTAAAAAAATTTTTAATGCTTATTTATTTTTGAGAGAGAGAAGGAGCAAGAGAGGGATGGAGAGAGAGGGAGACACAGAATCCAAAGCAGGCTCCAGGCTCCGAGCTGTCAGCACAGAGCCTGACGCGGGGCTCGAACTCACAGTCCATGAGATCATGACCTGAGCCGAAGTCAGGTGTTTAACCGACTGAGCCACCCAGGCAGCCCATTTATTTATTTATTTATTATTTTTAAATGAAAAAATGTTTTAAAAATAATGTATCAAATGCATTTTAATATCAACAACAACAAAAAGTTTAATCATTGGGGCGCCTGGGTGGCTTAGTCGGTTAAGCGTCTGACTTCAGCTCGGGTCATGATCTCATGGTTTGTGGGTTTTAGCCCCACGTCAGGCTCTGTGCTGATAGCCCAGAGCCTGGAGCCTACTTTGGATTCTGTGTCTCCCTCTCTCTCTATCCCTCTTCCACTTGTGCTCTGTCTCTCTCTGTCTCTCAAAAACAAATAAATGTCAAAAAATTGTTTTATAAGTTTAAGCAATGGTATTTTGCATTTCAGAGAGGCAAACTATAAGAAACTCTTAAACACAGAGAACCAACTGAGTGTTGACGTGGGGGGAAAGGGGAAAATGGGTGATGGGCACTTGTTGGGATGAGCACTGGGTGTTGGTAAGCGATGAATCATGGGAATCTACTCTGAAGCCAAGACACACTGTATACACTGTATGTTAATTAACTTGACAATAAATTATATTAAAAATTTTTAATATAGAAAAATAAATATCATAAATCTCAAATAAAATCTTTGAAAATAGTAGCTTCTATCATTATTATTGTTATTCTTCCCAAGAGTATTATGTATTGCAGGTGTATTGATTGGGTCTTTTTATTTTCTGTAATTCAGATGCTTTGACATTTTGGGCCTTTCAGACCCTAGAGAGACTGTTGCTCCCAGGACTAGCTTATTCCGGGAGATAGTGCCTCTCTCTGGAGTGTGACTCATGCGAAAATTAACTAGTCCTGGGTCCACACAGCCCACCGTCTCCTCTATTAGGCTCTCTCACTCAGCTCCTATATTCCCTTGCCGCAGCCACCCCAGAGAGGGGCCATCCCATGAACCAGACAACTTGGGATGGCCCCTGCACTGCAAAGCCCACTGACATTATTCTAGAAGCCAGCCAATCCTACATCTGCTTCCCCTGCCTCACCTGCTCCTTCCCACGGAAACCACCACAAAGGTTCCTGCCCACGGTTACCTGCTGCTCCATGTGCCTCCTGACAAATCCTGGCCTTTACCTCTCAGGCCCTGCACTGTGTGGGAAAGGCCCCCTTCTTCAAAACTATCTGAAACGTGAGCATCTTTTCCATGACACGCAACCCCGGATCTGCTGACCTCATCACACCTGAATAATAATAAAACCTACATTTTAAACTACAAGCCACTGGGCCCACGTCTTAATACAAATGTGACTACATCCCATGTTTGTAACCTGTGACATCCCAGCTCCTCTGAATCCGGGTCCTGAAGATGCTCTAGTTCCAGGTGACACGCAGCCCGGTGGCTCTGATACCCAACTCCTAGCATTTGCTGATGCCAAAAGCCTGCACTTGGGGCTTGAGCCATAGTGATCCCAACATGGCCCCAGTGCGACTGTTTATGGCTACAGAAAACATGACCGTTAGCCAATATCTGGTCCACTTGACCCTGCCTTCCTGCCAGAGAGTCAAGTCCAGCCGAGGTCCTGGTTCACTGTCATGCACTCAAGTCCGCATGGATGAGTGCGTGCATGCGAGTGTACATGCACACATCCATATATACATACGGTCGCATGTATCTTTCACAAATAATTCTGCTATAGGCAAACATGTAAAATCAATATTAAGGAGGTTATGTAAAAATAAATATCAAATTTCAGACTACCATATCTGCCCTTCTTTGTGATATAGACACACACATATACACACACATTGGTGGATAATTACTTGTAATTCTATTTAGATTATATTAATTTCTATAACAAATTAATAATATTATAATGAATATATTAGTATATATATTTAAATTATACTACCAATTTCAAGTTGATTTCATGTGTACGAAGGTCTGCTTGCCATAGTCGGCTTGTTTATAACCACCTTGAAGCACATTCCCATCCTTATTCCAAAGCCTTCGTGGGTTACATCATAAGCTACAAACAAAATATACTCCTTTTAAAATGAAATATTCATCATCGTTTCAAAATAAAACTAAATTCAAATTTTCAAAGGGATACTTTAAAATCCAACAGTCTTTAAGTAGGAATAACGTGGCCCTAAATACTGGGCTTACAGCATCATGCTCACTTAGGGAGAAGAGAAAAGAACACTTGAGCCTTACGGATTTGCCAAACGTTACCTAACATAAAACCCTGGTAAGGAATAATGTGACTTGTTCCTCATGCTCTAAATATGCTTTAAAATTATGTGTTTTTTTTATATTGGAATTTATATGGAATGGATTATGCTTCCCAAGCAAAGATTTATTGAAAAGTAAATGAACTTATTTTCTTACCAACATAAAACATGATGACTATATCATTGATTGGAGAAAAGAGACTAGCCAGCCTAATATAAAACACCAATAGAGAGCAAATATATCAAACAATCTTTGCAGTTAACATAGTGATGCCCTAACATAGACCCGATGAGTCCTTTTGTAAAACAGAGTTGTCAGCTGTGTTCATGACAGCTCGCAAACAGAACGGTTTTTGTTGATAAGGTTTTATTCTAATCATTCTAAACGGCACAATTGGTTGAACTGACTCCGTATTTAAAATGGCTAAAATGATAATATTGCCTATGGCTCTTTCCAGTGCTTTCTAGAAAAACTTGGCCTTGACAGAGACAAACCTGTCCCCACAAAAGCATGGCTCCGGTTTCCCACATTCATATAGTGGCATCTCCCTAAGGATTTATTTATATTCCATCTACTTCAAAACAGAGCTGAGACAGTTATATCAAAGGAGAAAAAAACTCTGAAGGGAGAAAGACAAACTGGTAAATGACAAATGATACTTTTCACATTAACTTCAGAATGATCAAAACAGCTGTGATATTCCAATTAAGTTAAGATTTCCACCTCTTAAAACTTTTTTTTCATTGTTGATATTTTTAGTCTACTACAATTATGTCCTTCAAAGTACCATTGACGAGAGGACAAGTTTATTTTTGGCATCATCAGGAGAATAGTTACTGGCAAACTGTTAACGCTGAACACGAATAAGAAACTTAAATCACCCTGTTGGTCTCTGAAAATTTTCCAGTGGAAATATTCCTCCCCCCAATTCAGTGAATGAGACTTTTGACCTCTGGGCAGACTGCTCTTTATTTTATAGAGGAAAATGTCGTATTAGGAGAAGCATACGTTCATGAATTCGTGCTGCATTATTTTTATTTCCTTACAGAAGTAAAGAAGGAGAAGGGTATGTGACCTCCCGTACACTGAGGATTTACTACATCTTAGGGTGCTATGGGCTTTTACGGGAGATCTCTTTGGATCCTCAGAATGGGTCTATTGTTCTTTCCTTTTTGCAGACAAAACTGCTAAAGTTCAGAAAGTTTACATGGCTTTGTTTTTAATTTAATTTCATTAACGACTACCACACCTCTAAACGTGTTTGGCACAATTCTCTACGATGCGGGTACAAAGCAGGAAGGACAAATGGTCCCTACCTTCAGGAGCTTACAATTTTTTAACGTTTATTTATTTTTTATTTATTTTTTATTTTTTTAAAGGTGGTTCTTTTTTTTTTTAATGTTTATTTATTTTTGAGAGACATAGAGGCACAGCGTGAACAGGGGAAGGGCAGAGAGAGAGGGAGTCACAGAGTCGGAAGCAGGCTCTAGGCTCTGAGCTGTCAGCACAGAGCCCGACGCGGGACTCGAACTCACAGACCGCGAGATCATGACCTGAGCCGAAGTCGGTCGCCCAACCGACTGAGCCACCCAGGCGCCCCTCATTTATTTATTTTTGAGAGAGACAGAAAAAGCATTTGTGTGAAGTAGAGGAGGGTGAGTGAAAGGCAGACAGAGGATCCGAAGCAGGTTCCACACTAACAGCACAGAGCCAAACGCGAGGCTCGAACTCACAAACCGCAAGATCATGACCAGAGCTGAAGTTGGATGCTTAACACACAGGGCCACCCAGGCGCCCCAGGAGCTTACATTTTATTGGAAGAGACAGGTTAACAATTAAATACAGTTTTAAAATTACACATTTGAATAACTTCAGGGAGAAAGTCATTAAGTCACTGGGGTCTAGAATAACAGGAGGATTTATTCTAGCAAAGTTTTTTGAGGAGTTACCATTAGAGCTGAGACTTGAAAGAGGAGAGAGTGCACCAGTTTAGAACTAGAAGAGTTAGTTCTCTCTTGCTGCAAAATCCTGTGTACTCGTGTGTGTGGGCATGTGCACACCGGGAAAATATCAATGAGATTCAAAATAAGAATTGGGATTAGGAATGAGTAGCAAAAAAAAAAGCAGAAACAAAACAAAACAACACACAAAACAAAACAAAAAACCTTGGAGCTAGCTCAGGAGACTGAGAGAAAATATAATAAGGAAAAGTGTATACATTTGGGATGCAATGTGATAAATTAGGTAGGAACGGTATGGAAGAATACATTGCTAACAATTCTCTTTTTTAAATTTAAAATTTTTAATGTTTATTCATTTTTGAGAGAGAGAGAGAGAGAGAGAGAGAGTGAGCACCAGTGGAGGAAGGGCAGAGAGAGAGGGAGATACAGAATCCAAAGTAGGCTCCAGGCTCTGAGCTGTCAGCATAGAGCCCGACGCGAGGCTCAAACTCATGAGCTGTGAGATCATGACCAGAGCTGAAGTTGGACACTTAACGGACTAAACCACCCAGGGGCCCCCATTGTAAACAATTCTTAAAATAAGAAAAGATTATGTCTTTACTGAGATGGAACATTCAGTAATATAGGAGTTCCAGATTATCTACTTTATTCTAAAGAAACGGGTATTATCAACTGCTTATTGAGAAGAAACAGGCACAAATGTGAAATGTTTTTCTAGGTTAGAGTAAAAATCCTGAATAATCCTGCTGTTTTCATTTACACAAGAGACATAGATTTCGTTTTAATATTGGTGACAATGGTGTCATTTTATTCACTGATAATAATTAGTCAAAATACATTGTGTAGTAGGCTGTATTTCATTAAGGAGATTTAATTTCAGATGTGATTTCTTTAAAAGATTTAATTTCAAATACCAAATTAAAAGGAGACTTGAATGGAACAGCGATATTTAAAAAATTTATATATTAAGAATATTTTTTAAAGTGTAGTATTTTTGGCGATTTTGATTTATAAGACGTTAGAAAAAGGAAATAAAGCAAAATGATTCTTCAGTTAAGGAAAATTAATGGTGAGAATTTCACGACAGTTCTTTTGCCTCCTCTCAAGTTTTGGATGTTCAAATTTTTACCAAAAAAAGATCCAAAGTGAAATTCAATGATGCAACTAAAATCATATCTATCAATTGTGCATTCATTCAACAGATATTTATTTAGAGTCTACTATTATATTCCAGGTGCTATACTTGAAGCTGCATGTGATAGTATAATTTATGGTTAATATTTTAGAAGCATCCATCTATTAAACAAAACAAAATAAAACAAAAAAATCCAGCATGACAACAGCAAACAACAACAAAACTCCACAAAATTACAATAAACTTCAAAATGGATTGTAAGTAGCATGCCGAGAAACGACCTCATGGCTGAAATTATTAAAACATGAATGTCAGTGACATTTTACGAAATAGCTGTGGATCGATATGTCTTTATTGCTTTTAGTCTTCCTGGGGGAGGGGTTTTGTCCTCACAAATCCATTCTACCAACCTTCTCGTTAGAATGGGGAACACTTGTAGCCCAAAACTTAAAACAGAAGACCGCATTCATGCGGTGAATTGATCCTCAGCCAAGAGGTCACTCCTGTTCGGTGGGGCAAGGATACACTTTCCACAAATGGTGCAGGAACATCTATGTCACCATATTCCAAAATTCAAAAAGGAAAAAATAATAAATCTCTATCTTCATACCATTTAAAATGTTAATTTGAAAAGAATCCTAGACTTAATGTAAAACCAAAACTTATAAAACATCTACAGGAAAATATGGGAAAATCTTTGTGAATTAGACAAAGATTTCTTTAAAATGACATATACACATGAAGTATATGATAAAACCATACATGTATGGAAACTGATCAAAGTCACCAGCTTTTCCTCTTCAAAAAACACCTGGATTGCTCAGTTGCTTGAGTGTCCGACTCTTGATTTCTGCTCAGGTCATGATCTCAAGCTTTGTGAGTTCCAGCCTTCTACTGGGCTCTGTGCTGATGGTGTGGAGACTGCTTGAGATTCTCTCTCTCCCTCTCTCTCTGCCCCCTCCCCCACTTGCATGTGAGCTCTCTCTCTCTCACTCTCAAAATAAGTACATTAAAAAAAAAAACTGTTATAAGATGAAAAGGGGAGCCACACACTGGAAGAAATATTTGCAGGACACACATCTAATACAGGACTTGTCTCTAAAATACAAAAAGAATTCTTATAAGCTCGATAATAGTAAGACAAACAACTTGATTAAAAAGATGAGCAAATGACTTGAATGAACGCTTTCAAAAATAAAATATACAGGAGCGCCTGGGTGACTTAGTCAGTTGAGTGTCTGACTCTTGATTTCAGTTCAGGTCATGAACCTAGGGTTGTAGGGTTGATCCCTGCATCGGGCTCTGCGCTGAGCGTGGAGACTGCTTAGTATTCTTTCTCTTTCTCCCTCCGCCCCTTTTCCCTGCTCACATTCTTGCTCTCTCTCTACCATAAAAAAAATAAACATTAAAATAAAAAATAAAATATACCAATGATAAATATATGTGTTAAAAGATTCACAACATATTTAATCACTGGAGAATTGCAAATTCAAACTACAAGGAGATACCATAACACATTCCTAGAATAGCTAAAATGGAAAAAAAAATGATAATACCAAGTGTTGGTGAACTGAAGTTCCCCGACTGCTAGAGGGAAAGCAGACTGGGCGAGGCACTTTAGAAAGCAGTTCAGTGGTTCCCTAAAACAAAATACATTTAGCATATGGCTCAGCCATTCTATCTCCAGTGTCTGCCCAAGAGAAAGAAGACATGTCTGCACTAAAACTTATACTTGAATGATCCTAACAGCTTTATTCATACTTCATGACAAATGGAAATAACTGATGACAAGATAAACAAATAAAATAAAAATCTATCCGAAAAAAGAAAAGTAATACAACGCTGATGCACTCAATAACCTAGATGAATCTCTAACTAAAAGAAATTGGACACAAAAGATGAAATACTCTTTGAGGGGCGCCTGGGTGGCTCAGTCAGTTGAGCGGCCGACTTCGGCTCAGGTCATGATCTCACGGTCTATGAGTGCGAGCCCCGCGTTGGGCTCTGTCTTGAGGGCTCAGAGCCTGGAGCCTGCTTCCGATTCTGTGTCTCCCTCTCTCTCTACCCTTCCCCTGCTCATACTCTGTCTCTATGTCTCTCAAAAAATAAATAAAAACGTTAAAAAAATAAAAATAAAATAAAATAAATTAAAAAAAAAAAGAAATACTCTTTGAGTCCATGTATATGAAATTCTAGGAAAGACACAAATAGAGTGACAGAAAACAGATCAATGGTTGCCAGGGGGGAAGGGGTGATGGCGGAGGGGACTGATTTTCAAGAGGCACAAGGGAACTTTTCAGAGTGATGGCAAGGCTTCCTCTCCAGATGGTGGTGGTGGTCACGTGACTGAATCCATTAGTTAAAACTCGTGGAATTATGCTCTTAAAATTGGGCAGTTTTATGAGTTGTAAATTATACCTCCATAAAGCCAACAAAATATTCTAATAGTGTGTTTGCTAAGAGTTTAGATACAGAACATAAATTGATTTTTAAACTTTAGCTAAAATTACAAACATATTCTTTTCACTCCCGATACACATTCCAGAGGAGTACAAGGAATGCATTTGAATACATCCTGAGGAAAAGAGTCATTTGTGTGAACACGGACATGATCAGCTAAATTCGGCTACTACCAAAGAAAGGGGGGCAATATGAAAAGTCAATGCAGCTTCCTTCAGCAAGTAGAATCGAGGTAAAAGCACAAATACCACCTGACTAGGATTTAGCCGTCAGCCCCCTTGACGTAATCAGCCCTAGATTTACAGTCCAGGAACAGCACAGAACGAGATGAATACAACTAGGCTCATGACCTAGGAATCAGCTAGACTTTCCCACAAGCAGGGTCACAGGTGTCAGAAGTCAGAAATAAATATGGGTGCAAAGCCAAAATCTGGTAATACAGAACAATATGAAGCCAAAAGATGACCCAATACTCTATTTTTAAAAAAATATTCTGCTAACTAGTATAGAATGATATTATCAGACCCCCTTTTTTAAAAAACGTTTATTTATTTTTGAGAGACAGGGAGAGAAACAGAGAATGAGGGGAGAGGGGCAGAGGGAGAGGGAGACACAGAATCTGAAGCAGACTCCAGGCTCCAAGCTGTGAGCACAGAGCCTGACGCGGGACTCTAACTCACAACCTATGGGATCATGACCTGAGCCGAAGTCAGACACCCAACCGACTGAGCCACCCAGGTGCCCCTTCAGTCTCTTTTAAAGACTGAGTACAAAGCACTTGCATAACACATACCTACTACGAAATAAACCTTGAGACCACAATGGAAATGCAACCTAACCAAAACCTAAGAAACACAGCAAAGGGACATTCCTACCCACATATTTTATAAGAGGGCCATAGCGACTTGTCTACCTTCCCCCAAACACTGAGCAGTGTTTACCTCTGTTCCATCTGATTGCGTATTTCAGGCTGATTGCTTGTTGTGGACTCCTGATTACCTTATTTAAAGTTTTTAATTGCATTGTCTTGAAAGTGAACACTATAGCATGTGTGGTATTTAGTGACGAGGTAAAAACTAAAATGTAAGCTTACAGGTAAGTCATTTACATAATTCATTGAGACTATATAAAAACACTATCATATTAGGAATGTACACATTGCTAATTACAAAATTATATTCCATCAACCAACACAAATTGAAGAGTCAGGGTGTTTAAGTCACTTAACGCGTTGTTAAGTGGCTGGGTCTTGGAACGTGCTTTCGGTTTTGCTAGACTCTCTGACTTTGTCTCTGGTGATTGCCACCGTGTAATTAATGTTCTCTCTTTAGAGCAGCAAAGGCAGCCGGATTAACACTACCTCAGATACAGGAGGCTATGGCCTCACATATCCAACCCACAACACTACACTGGTGCATGTTTTTATGAAATAAAATACTTGCTCTAGACTATGCATTCTGCTTTTCGTGCAAATAGGAAAATAGAAGTCTGAGAAGATTCACACACACACCACTGAAGAACCCACCGGTGCTTTAATCTAAGCTTTAAAAACTGTGCCAGGGGTACCTGGGTGGCTCATCAGTTAAGGGTCCAGCTCTTGGTTTCAGCTCAGATCATGATCCCCAAGGTCATGGCATCCAGCCCCACGTCGGGCTCTGCGCTGAGCATGGAGCCTGCTCAGAATTCTCTCTCTTTCTCCTTCTGCCCCTCTTTCCCACTCACTCTCTAATTCTCTCATGAATAAGCAAACAAATAAATAAATAGACACTGTGCCAAATTGTTCTTTCTCCTTATTTGGTATGCTGCAGTCTCTTTCACTATTTCTGCTAAGCTAAGAACCTGTTTCATCTATTTTTTAACTGCCAGGTGGAGGCGAGACGGTGAATAAAATTTGGGTTAATTTGCAGAGGTGTTTGGAAAGCATTTGAAAAATTACCGGTGATTGCGAGGCTCCAAAACGGACTCATGAAGAGCAGGTCCCGGGAGGCAGATCTTTTGTCTTGTTGATAGATTTATTAGCCCTGGAAGAACTATGAGGACCAGAATTGTGTGAAAATAAGGCTCCTGGACATTGGTCAAGCATCTGAGGAGCCTATTCGTGGTGTCCTGGAATGCCTTTCTAACTCTCATCATTTCTAACCATTCTTCAAGACCTATCCAAATGTCGCCAATGCCGCAAAGCACACCCCAGTTAATCCAGGTAGAGTCTCTCGCAGCTGTTCTGTGGTGACTTGAAACAGATGTTTTCTACTGTGCCCTTTTATTAGGCATGAATCACAGGGCTTCTAACAATTTGTTTGGACACCAGCCTCTTCTACTAGAACGTGATCCGTAAGGTGACAGGATGTTTGGCCTGCACAAAGGTATCAATAAACACTTGAGGAGAGCTGTAGATGAAGTACTGAAGACAAAATGAGAACAGCTGACTGTGGGTCACAGTAGGTAGAGGTAGATACTTCACAACAACATGGAAATGGTATTTACATTTCAAATGACAGCGAGTTAACTTAGAGCATCCAACTGCCTTCCTTATGTAATTTCAGACTTGGATAGGGTAGGCATTATTTGGAGGACAGAGGAAATTCAAGGCGTTTGCACCATGCTGTAACTGTGAGTTAAGTCCTAACAGATGAAATTTAATCAGGATAAATATAAAAAGCCTAGTTCTAGATAAAAATGTTTTACAGTCCGGGATCAAGACACTGAAGCTTAATATCATAACAGGAGGAGAAGACCACAATTAACTGGAAACACTTCTTGAGCCGCTGACTTGTATCAGGTGACAGGCTAAGAACTTCAACTAAGTGTCATTTAGCTCAATCCTCATAACTGAGCATAACGTAGCAGTTTCAGAATTTACAAATAAAAGATGAGGCAGTTGAGGCTGGGAGGGCTTAACTAACCTGCCCAGGGTAACATAGTAAATATGTGAAACAACATAGTTTGAGACCATTTGGCTTTCTGGACATAAAGCTCTATTCCTGACCAACCTGCTCCACTGATTCTCAAATACACTAGGTATGACGAGGCCCTCCACAATATTAATAACACTTTATGCTGCAGTAACAGATGTGTTATATCCAGGCTAACGAGGATGGTTATTCTTCATTGCTTTCTGTACTTTTTATAAAATTCTGATTTTTAAAATTACAGCATCTCTAGGGTGGTAAAGGGCCCCAAAAGAAAGAGTGATTATAACTTTTGAGAAGGCTTGAAAGAACTCAACCGCCATCTTGAAATGTCCAAAGAACTGTCATTTGCAAATTGGACTTCTACTTTTTTGCATATCTCCAGAAGAAACAGGCAGCAGTGGGAAAAACCATTCAGCAGTTGTGAGTGTCCAGAAACAGACAGATGGTAAACTCCTCTACACGGGAGAGTGATTATCTGGAGGGTGGATGATGCAAGTGCAGGGGGCTCTACCAGGCTGGCAAATTTGACAGGTGACTCCCAAGTTCCTTTCCATCTGCAATTCTATAGCTATCAATGACCTAATATGCAGGACAAATGGAAATGTTAAAACTATGATTTGGAAAGTCGAACTCAACATTTTTGAAAGATGTGTATCAAGCATTCGTTTGAATTACTGAACATTATACTTCTACCACCTAACCTGGAAAAATGAAAAATTCAGATGAGTCAAAAAGCCTAAAGCCAATAAAGACACAGGACACAGGATACATCTGTTGGGTGGACAATGTAATGGCTGTTCCCCCCCGGGTGGTTCAGAAACCTCCCCCATCTTGTTAAAATTCTCCAGGATGCCCGTATCACTAAAAGCAATAATTTGTTTAGAAATAATAAAAGCATTTCCACCTCTAAAACAGAATAGTTTGAATGTATCAAATAAAATCTACCAGCTATTAGGAGAGATCATAACACAATGACCAAGCACCAAAGAACTACTGTTTCTGCTCATTTACAGGGTTCTCCATTTTATAGTTATTTGTAAGCATACATTGCATCTGAACTCAGTCGACTTTTAACATACAGTTGATAATATATTTAAATTTTAAAAAAGTGTTAATTTTTATTAATTTTTGAGAGAGAGAGTGACAGAGCACAAGCAGAGAAGAGGCAAAGAGAGAGGGATACACAGAATTTCCAGGCTCTGAGCTGTGAGCACAAAACCTGATGTGGGGCTTGAACCCACAAACTGCGAGATCATGACCTGAGCGAGATCAGACGCTTAGCCAACTGAGCCACCCAGGTGGCCCTATATTTAAAAATTTTTAATGTCCTTCCTTCCTTCCCTCCTTCCCTCCTTCCCTCCTTCCTTCCTTCCTTCCTTCCTTCCTTCCTATTTATTTTTGAGAGAGACACAGAGTACAAGCTGGGGAGGGCAGAGAATGCAGCAGACAGAAGCAGACTCCAGGCTCTGAGCAGTCTCACAGAGCACAACACAGGGCTTGAACCCACAAACCATGAGATCATGACCTGAGCTGAATCGGATGTTTAACCAACTGGGCCACCTAGGAGTCCCTATAATATATTTTTTAATATATAGTCTCTAATATATTTTTTAATATACAGTTGGTCCCCAAATCAAACAGGCTACGATACATAATGCCTTACTTTAAATGTTGAAAAAGCAAATTAGAATTAAATGAAAGTTAACTTTATTTTTAAAAAACAATTTTTAGTTTGCTTATTTATTTACTTATATATTAATGTAATTTATTGTCAAATTGGCTAACATACAGTGTGTACAGTGTGCTTTTGGTTTTGGGGGGTAGAACATACAACATCCAGTGCTCATCCCAACAAATGCCCTCCTCAATGCCCATTAGCTATTTTCCTCTCTCCCCTTCCCCCCTCATCAACCCTCAGTTTGTCCTCTGTACTTAAAAGTCTCTTATGGTTTGCCTCCCTCTCTGTTTGTAACTTTATTTTCCCCTTCCTTTTCCCTATGGGCTTCTGTTAAGTTTCTCAATTTCCACCTATGGGTGAAAACATAAGGTATCTGTCTTTCTCTGACTGACTTATTTCACTTAGCCTAATACCCTCCAGTTCCATCCACATTGTTGCAAATGGCATGGTTTCATTCTTTTCCATTTCCAAGTAGAATTCCATCGTATACAGAAACCACATCTTCTTTATCCATCCGTCAGTTGATGGACATTTAGGCTCTTTCCATAATTTGGATATTGTTGAAAGTGCTGCTACAAACATTGGGGTACGTGTGCTCCTATGACTCAGCACTCCTGTATCCTTTGGATACATTCCTAGTAGTTCTATTGCTGGGCCAGAGAGAGAGAGAGCACACATGTGAGCACACACAGTGGGGAGGGCAGAAAGAAACGGACAGAGAGAATCTCAGGTAGGCTCTGCACTGTCAGTGTGGAGCCCAATGCATGGCTCGATCCCACCAACAGCAAGATCATGATCTGAGCCAAAGTCAGATGCTTAACCAACTGAGCCACCCAGGTGTTCCAACCCCATTTTTTAATAGAAGCCAAGATGAAAATGCATCTTTGGGATTTAACCCCAGTTATACTCTTACTGTTGGTCTATGAAAGGTTATTCTTCTTCATATGTTTGCTTTTCTTCATTTGTGCGTGTGTTCTGGTCATCCTCCCCTTCATCTGAATTCAATCTTCCCTCCTTCCCTCACAGTAACTCACAGAAGGGTACTGAATACATGTTCTTCTAATCCATTTGCCATGTAGGTATCTACAAATATCTGTCTCTTTAAAAAAAGATATACTGTGTCTTTTAATTCTAATTGTTTCCCTTTTTTCACCTAACACTTCTGAGACCCTGTGTCTATTTAGAGATTTAATTCATTACTCTGGGCTCACGCAGAGGTCTCCATGCATCACACTTACTTGGCTTACCCATTTCCCCAGGGATCTCTCCAAACACTGCCATGGTCTCCCTGTGAACTGGGAGAGTGGCCCTGGTAATTTACTCAAAGGTGGAGTGCAGAACACTGGTGACGTGCAGACTGCATTTCATCCAGTTCAGACCACTGCTTCTGGCGGGACCAACCAGCACACGCACCAGCCAAGACTGCAGGTGGGGTTCTGTTTCTCACATTCTTGACAGCACTTGCTATCATCCGACTTCCGGAAATTTGGTTATTTTTTTCTTAAATTACATGCACAATTACTAAGAAGCATTCCCAGTTGCTACCTCTGAAACTTGTCTGGTGAGTTGCTTTGTCCACTTTTCTAATAGAATAAGCTCTTCTAAAACTTTATTAATTCTTTGATGTTTTTTATTTTAGAGAGAGAGAGAGAGAGGAAGGACATAAGTGGAGGAGAGGGGCAGAGTGTGAGAGAGACAGAATCTCATCTCAGCCCAGATCCCGATGTGGGGCCCAATCCCATGACCCTGGCATCACGACCTGAGCCAAAATCGAGAGTCAGATGCTCAGCCGACTAAGCCAACCAGGCGCCCCTACAAATCTTAATTCTGATGCAGTCTTAAAATGTCAACTGTTTCTCTTCTGATTTTTGCTTTTTAGAAAAAAAAAATAGGTTTGTTCAGGAATGTTCTCCCTATCCTGTTATCATTAAAATATTCCCCAAGATTCTATTCTATACATTTTATAGGATTATCTCTCAATTAGCCTTTAATACATCAGAAGCTTTACATGTTCTATCCGTAGTAAGACAAATTTCCTTGCAAGTTACGGCCCTTTGATCACATCTCAAAGGCACACATATTCGTGGAGAGCTTCCTGGACTCCTGTGCAGCAGTGAGCTGTTTGTATTTTCCTGAACAAGTAAACATGGATTTTATTACTATGAAATCGATCTTATTATATGATAAAGACATGCTTTACTATTTGAATTATATGATACTTAATTTTAAGACATTCCGGTCTAGGTCTATATTTTACAAGGTTACATGGAAATATTCAGTTCTTGACAATATTCTAACTAGATTAAGGAATACATTGCTAAGTTACCACAAAGACATCCACCTATTACCATGGGTAAAGACACTGTCACCATGTTTACTGTGAAGTATAAACACTTATTTTTTATTAGAAGAGGACTTTTATAAGGTTCGAGGCTTCTTACAACTAAAATCTGATGCCGAGCCCCTTTTCTCATGTCTAAAATAGAAGGAATGGACAAGAACATGTTGAAGGCCTGTTTAAACTCTAAAATTTTTATGAGGCTATAAAAATCACCCAAATAGAAATTTCAGTGAAAAAAGGTAATTTCCATGTCTCTATTTCTAGACAAATTTCCTAGGAGGCAGGCTTTCCTCATACGCTCACCTTCATGCCTTGTCTCAAACGTAAGATCGATCCTGTGCAGCTCAACTGAGGATATAGAAACATCCTTCATTTCAACATAGGTTACTTGAAGAGTAAAAGTAAAACCAACACAGGCCAATGAAATTTTAAGTTAAATTGATACTAATGCAACATGCTTCACGACTGAAGATGAGCAGATTAACAAAATTTGAGCTAAAAGGATTAGACATACCTCACCACACAAAATTGGTATTTCTAAAATGGCATTGCCCAGATATGTCCTTATGAATCAATTTTAGGTAAGGATAAAAAGGTACTCTCCTATATCTAAACATTCTAGAACATTTAATTGAAATATTTCTTTGTGTGGGGGTGCCTGGGTGGCTCAGTTTGTTGAGCATTTGATTCTTAGTTTCAGCTCAGGTCATGGTCTCAAGGTTCGTGGGTTCCAGCCCTGCTCAGGCTCTGCAGTGATGGCGCGGTGTGGGGCCTCCATGGAATTCTCAATCTCTCTCTCTCTCTGCCCCCCCCCACTCTGAAAGTAAATAAATAAACAGAAATATTTCTTTGTGTGATCTCGAAGAGAATGGTACATCATTTTTAGTACATATTGTTAAATAATATATGTAATATCACTTAAGATCATACTGGTAACTTATAATTAGACTGATTTCCCCCTTTGACTAAATTTCCTTTCTTCATATATTTTAGAGGATATCTATTACAGTTTTCAAAGATGTAAAATATTTTACTTTGAGGCATTAAAGTAACCATTTCATTATCACGATCAAAACAATGAGATAACGTTATACACTCCTCAGAATGGCTGCGATAAAGCCAGATAATAACAAATGTTGTCTGGGATGTGGGAAAACTGTAACATTCGTATATTCTGGTGTGAATCTAAAATGACACCATCATCTGGGAAAACAGTTTGGCAGTTTCTTAAAATTTAAACATAAACTCACCATACGCAGAAATTATACTGCTGTGAATATATCCGTGAGAGATGAAAATTTATGTCCACACAAAGACATGCATGCAAATGTTCATAGAAGCATTATTCATAATAAAACCAAACTGGAAACAATATAAACATTCATTAGCTGGTAAATGGCTAAACAAAATGTGGCATATCTATGGAATACTACTCAGCGATTAAAAGGACTGGAATCACTGATACATGCTAAACCATGGATGACTCCCAAAAGCATTTTGACAAACAAAATAAGCCAGAAGCAAAGGATGACATGTGATGTGATGTTATTTTTATGAACTGTTTAGGAAAGGCCAAGTTATAGCGTCAGAAAGCAGATCAGTGAGACCCTAACACTGAGGTTCCCCAGCAAAACAGAACTGGTAAGAATGTTTTCTAAAAATCGACAACCATTTAAAGCCCCCGAAAATTGTCTTAAAGGCATATAACAAACGGAGAAATGTTTGTTCAAGGCATTGCCTGAATCTCAGTAAAAAGAGAATCTGAGACATCTGAACCACAGCACACTCCCCTTCTTGTGGATAAATGTCATAGAAGCTCTACTCGGAATGCCTGAGGCAGTAAGACAGGGCTTCCTCTCCCATTGCCGCCGAGTGCAAGGCTATAGTCTCGTCTCAGGAAGCAGAAAATCTCAGTGTTACTTATCCTGGGACCTCTATTACGCAGAAGCTCTATCTCAGGCAAATGTGACTGAGGTATCTGGGGCAGTCTTCCCTCAGCCAGCCCAGTGTGTAGGGTGGATGCCGGCAAGTTGACAGTGTTTGGCTCCGACTGGCCTTGTTCCAGCTTGCTTGAAGGAGGAGGTGCCATACTGGGAGAGGCAAGCTGAGAAGACCAAGAATTTCCATCCCAGCTTAGTGCCCCCCTCTCGCAGAGCGGATGTATCACTCCGGAAGTGGTCCACTGGCCTGATCCCCACCCCCAGAGCACTGATGCCAATGCTCTGCACAAAGGGAGACACGCACGGAAGACCAGAGAACTCCAGGGTTCTCCCTGTAGGAACCGACTGTATTTGAAGCAGAGCGTGGAGAAGTTCAGGCTTAAGGGTTTACTGAAAATAATGACGATCTCGGTAGTGAACAATTAAGAGAAGTCTGGCAGTTCCATGACAGCGATAAATGAAGTAGTAGACCGCAAGACAGAGAGAGAATCCAGGAAAGAGACAACTCTGAAGACACTTTCTGGAGTTGAAGCAAAACTCAAAGACTAGGCAGATCAAAGCAAGAAACAGTGAAAGAGCCCATCTAAACTGAAGTCAGCCACGAAGTGAGGGTGAACTGAGGACGTGCCTAAGGACGCGACTTCTGAGGAGCAACATCAGATGCTAAATGGGAAAAACGAACTTTGCCAAATTAGTCCAGGCAAGTTACTAAAGAAATAAACAGGCAAACAAAACAAAGAAGCATGTGTGTGTTTTGGGGGAGGAGCAGTACCTAGAACTGCTGACAAAGATTGCCTAAAATGGCAAGGTTTCAGCCAAAAAGTTAAGAGATATACAAGAAAACAGGGACCCATACAAAGGACCAAAAAAAAAAAAAAAAAAAAAGACATTGGAAACTGCAGCTGAAGGAGTCCAGATGGTAGATTTTGCAGACAAAGATTTCAAGGCAGCTGGCATAAATACGTTCAAAGAACTAAAGAAAACCATGTTCATGGAAAAAACGGATTGTATGACTAATGACTAATCAAACACAGAATATCAATAGATAGAAATTATCAAAAAGGACCAAATGTAAATTCTTCGGCTGAAAAGTAGAATCGCTGAAATGAAAAATTCACTAGAGGAGATCCACAGCTGATCAGAGCTGGCAGAAACAAGACGTAGTAAACTTGAAGACAGACCAATAGAAATTACACACCCAAAGACTGGAGGAGAAAGAACGAAGAAACTTGAGCAGGGCCTCAGAGAAATGGGGAATACCATTATACGTTCCATCACGCACATAAAGGGACTCCTAGAAAGACAGGAGAGATAGAAAGAAACGCACAGAAAAATCAAATAAATAATTATTGTAAACTTCTCAAATTCAGTGGAAAACACTAATCCACAAATCCAAGAAGCTCAATAAACAAGTAGGGTAAATCCAAAGAGAATCACACCCAGACACATGATGGTTATGTTAGAAGAGGAAGACAGTGAGAAATCTTGAAAACAGCAAGAGAAAAATGACCCCTTATTTACAAGGAAATACCAATAAAATGAACAGTTGACTTTTCACCTGAAGCAATGGAGGCAAAAAAAAAAAAAAAGCAGTGAGATGAAATATTCCAAGGAGGGAAAGAAAAATAACTTCACAACCAAGATTCTTATATTCAGAAAAATCATCTTTCAAAACTGAAAGTGAAATAAATACATTCTCAAATAAACAAAAACTGAGAGCTCTGTTGCCAGTACACCCTCCTTCCAAGAAATACTAAGGAAAAGTCCTCAGGATGAAAGTATGTGATGTTGGACATTATTTTAAATCAAAATAAAAAAACAGGGCACCGGGGTGGCTCAGTTGGTTAAGCGTTTGACTTCAGCTTGAGCCATGATCTCACGGCTCTTGAGTTCGAGCCCCGCTTCGGGCTCTTGCTGACAGCTCAGAACCTGGAGCCTGCTTTGGATTCTGTGTCTCCCTCTCTCTCTGCCCCACCCCCACTTGTGCTCTGTCTCTCTCTCTCTCTCAAAAATGAATAATAACCACTAAAAAAAAATAAAAAAATAATAAAAAATAAAGAGCACCAGTCAAGGTAATAATTGTTCTTCCTTCTTCTGTTAACTGATCTTAAAACAACTGCATAAATCAATATGTGTATCATTGAAATATCGCCACTATAACATATATAAATGTAGTATATTTGACAGCACAAAGGAAGAAGATGGGAGGAAAGGATTATTAGAGTAAGAAATGACACCAGGGGCGCCTGGGTGGCTCAGTCGGTTGGGCGGCCGACTTCGGCTCAGGTCATGATCTCACGGTCTGTGAGTTCGAGCCCGCGTCGGGCTCTGTGCTGACGGCTCGGAGCCTGGAGCCTGCTTCGGATTCTGCGTCTGCTTCTCTCTCTCTCTCTGCCCTTCCCCTGCTCACGCTCTGTCTCTCGAAAATAAATAAATGTTAAAAAAAAAAAAATTTTAAAAAGAAATGACACCAGATGGTATACTGAATACTCAGAAACAAAGAAGAGAAACAGAAATGGTAAAAAAAAAATAAAATAAAATAAGATAAAAATTAATATGACAAATTCTGTAAGCATATACATTCTCTCCTTTCTTCTAAAGCATAAATTGTATGAAGTATAATTATAACAATATATTGTTGGTTTTGTAGTGGCACACAGGTAGACATTAACAATATTAGCACAAAAAATGGGAAGAGGAAAGTGGGCTATATAAGAATAGCTTTTCTACAACTCACTAGAATTAAGTTAGTATAAATCTGATAAGTCGATATGTCTATTTAGGCTCCAAAGAAACCACCAAGAAAATAACTTTTAAAAAGTAGTAAAAAACCATTAAAGGGATTAAAATGTTACACTAAAAAATATTCACTTCCTGTAAGACAAAGCAGAAAGATGAACAGAGGGACCAAAAAAAAAAAAAAAAAAGCAAAGAAAGAAACAACAACAACAATAAGAAGACACAAGACACAAAAAAACACACCAGAACAAAAAACATGGCAGACACAAATCCAACTATAACAGACTGAATATATGTGAATTATAATCTAATCGCAAGGCAAAGATTTTCATGCTGGAGAAAGGAAAAACAAGATTCAATATATGCTGCCTAGAGAGGCACCCTTTTGATTGAATGGTATAAATAGACTGAGAGGAAGTGGATTGGGAACAGGTATACTGTGCAAACGGAGAAAAGAAGAGAACATGGGATGGCAATCCCAATATCAGACAAAACAGACTTTCAACCAAAAGGTTACTAGCCATAGAGGGCTGTTTTTAATGACAAAAAGGTCAGTGAATGTGGAAGATACAAAGTTTCCAAAAATAAATGTAGCCAACTACAGAGCCTCAAAAGACACAGAGCAAAAACACAGAAGTGATGGCGGACACTGAAAAGTCAGCAATATGAGTTGAAGACTTCAGTACCCCACTTACAGTAAGGGACAGACTACCCTGATAGAAATACAGACCAGCAGGACAGAATCGGAAGCCCAGAAACCCCTACATTTATGGTTAGCACTGGAATTCTTTGTAAATCCCTTATCTGTTAGGTACAGACTTCCTTAAAGAATTTTAGTAGGCTTGCGTAATGTTCTAGTTCTGCTACGTTTTCATTAAAACGTGAAGTATTTTTCAGCTTAAGATTTTGTCCTGTCCAGTTTTTAAAAATCTTCTTTGGCGATCAACTAATTTCCTGCTTTTAAGGAGGGCTGGATTGTGAAGCTCTGTGATTTTGAGAAGATCGGGCTGTAGGCCATCTTCTTGCGTCTGATCCTTCTCCTTGGGCAGGCAGAGGGGAAGAGAAAGGTGTTTCTTTATGCAGCTGTCATTGAAAGTGGGTGATTATTTGTACGCCGCATGGACGATTTCACCATGGTGGTGGAGACATGGCTAACCCCCTTGTGCTGGTCATTGTAGCACATAAAGAAACTTGAGAAACGTTTTCGTGCAAGTTGGCAGATACTGAGAGCTCATAAGGGACATGGTGCCAGGTGCTTGGAGTGCCTTGTGAAATCCGGTTACGTTCTTAATCCAATATCCAGCTGACAGAATCAGGCTCGTGCTTCTGCCACACAGCTCCCATTTTGGGGATCAAAAGAGCCATCTTCTCTACCTTCAAGAAACTCACACTCACCAGAAGGAGACAATTTTACATTTTTTTTAAAGAAAATCTGGGTGTACATAGCACCCCAGTGTGTTTTTCTCTGCCTCGGCGGAACTGGGGCAGGACCACGGGCTTACGCACACACAGCCGCAGAGACCACGGGCTGACGCACACACAGCCGCAGAGCATAGAGAGGCTCCTGTGTTTCTTCTCAGCCCCAGTTCTATGCACTATCTGTGCTTTTTGTCACTGACCCCTTTCTCTGGAGGGAGGAGAGATGGCAGGCCAGGGATCTCACGCAAGAGATCTGAGTTCTCAGCAGGGGGCTGTTTCTAGGCAATCTCACATTGGATTTTGAAAGACAGATCAGGAAAAGTTGAATACTTTACTGTTTTAAATAGGTCGTAGTTGAACGCAAGATGAAATGGCCTAGAAAGCATGTGATGAGTCACCAGAGGGTTCAGGGTGGAATTAGAGGGGATTTTAATATTTAAGGGAAAACCGGAAGAAAATGAGCCAGTGATGGAAACGAGAAGAATCTTGGGAGAAAGAGAGAAGAACAGTGACATTGGAACATCAGGTGAAAAGCATTTTTCTGAGTGTGAAACCCATGGTATCAGGTGCTTTCAGTAGGTCAACAGGTTAAGGAACAAAAAGAGGCTATTATTCTGGCAGCCTGGTGATCGTAAGCCTTATGAGCAATTTTACTGTCATCTTGTGGGCAGAAGATAGAGCCAATAGGTGAAAAGATCAATAGGAAATGAGGAATTAGAGGCAAAGAGTACACAGCATCCTTTCGAGACATCCGGTGTTGACAGCAAGGGGAAGACAGCTTGAAAAGGAAAAATATATATAAACAGAGAATTTTTTCCCTTGTAAACTGACAACCGGAAGAAATGATTTGGGGATGTTTGGAGGAGAGGGTAGACCCTTAATGAGAAGGAAAATAGGTTATGAAGTAAGATTCACAAGAATATGGAACAAAAAGGAGGGGTGAGGGGAGTAAAGGGGTTAAAGGGTACCTTTAGAAATAAGGCAGCATGGCTAAGAGGGTAATGATTGGACGGAAGGGTGAGAAATTGGAGTTTAGGGTCCTCTCCTAAGAGTAAGGAGAGTTAGGCAGTAGGAAGCTTGAGGTAGGATATATGCAGGGGAGAAATAAAGCTCACCAGAATTTTGGTTGTTATTTCCAGAAATCACTTCATGGGAGCATTATGAGATCAGTTGTGATTGGGAAGGATAGGAATTCACAATTTCTGAAGGCATGGTAGGGATGAGACATTTCTATTATTAACTTCTAGGGCTTTCCAAATTGCTCTGGATTCTTTCTCAGGATTGCCACAACTTTCTGGCCACAGTTCAACATTCTACAGGCACATCTTACTTCTACCATTCATTGTTTTGTTTTAATGACCACACTATAGGAAATCGGTCCCATGTATTCCTCGTAGAAAAGAGTGTATGTTCTTTCTCATAATGTAGATCAGCTGCTTTTGTAACCCACTTGTTTTCAGGACCGTTGTCAGCCTGGCCTCACAGACACACTGCCCGGGACTGAAGCCCCTCTGGGTGCTGCCAAAAGATCAGCCCACCCCACTCTGCTCCTCCAAACCAGCTTCCCTGTGCATGGATTCTGGGTTTCTCTTTCCTCTTCTTCAAGTCATAAATTAAAGCATTAATTTGTGGGCTTCTGGGAATGGGTTCAATGCTTCATGTTCTGAAGCCCTCCCAGTATTAGGAGTTGAATCCCTCCGCCCCCCACTCATGACTCTGCAGTCACTTCACTGGAGTTTTAGAGGGGATGAAAGAAAAATGAGAAAAACCTGCCTCTTAAATGGACACTACATATAATCCTTTGAAAATAGCCTATTTGGCTTGTATACTATACTTCCAATAGAAATTAAATAGCATATACGTGTGCACAAGCACACACGCACACACACGCACACACATGCACACACACGCACACACCATCAACTTGTTTATAAGTTGGCTATAGACTATTTTATAGCTGGGGTGCCTGGCTAGCACGTGACTCTTAATCTCAGGGTCATGAGTTCAAGCCTCATGTTGGGTGTGGAGCCTACTTAAAAAAGAAGATTTTATAGCTATAACTACTGTTAATCTCCAATCTATTCTTGCCCCAGGGTCCCTCTACAGAAAATACCAGCTTTGTCTTCCTCTTCCTCCTACTCTGGGATAAATTTTGCAAAGGGGTATCATTCTCTGCTCTATCCGTCCAGATCCTGGTTATAGTAGAGGTTGTAGTAGAACTCCTCAGTAATCACAGAAATAAGCCTGTACTAAAGAAAGAATATAGACTTAGGGTGGGAAGCGTTGTACCAATGACAGAGAGGCACCCATAACAGGCTGTTATGACAGTGCAGGTCAACTTTCAGTGAGTATTTCTACTCCCTCTTGATTATTTCCCACCTTCGGATACAACTTGGCAAGCTATCTCTACTGCCTGAAAAAGTAGAACACTGCTAATCAAAGAAAATCAGGTCCAATGTTCGAGTCTGGAAGACACTACTGAAACATTATAAAGTGTGTCATCTTGGCAACCTGCTGGAGCGCAACCATTTGGAGCGGATCTATTTCTCAATATGCACAGAGAGTAAGCTTAAGACGTGCACGCTGGTGTTGAATGGAGCATAAAGAAAGAGCACGGGTGACCACATAAATATCAAGCAATGACCTTCTGTTTGGAAGTTGGAGGTAATTCTTCACATGGGCTTCTCTGCATTTAGAATTTATTTCTCTGGGTTCCAAGGTACAGGCGGGTTGTACTAGGAATAAATAGTATCATGATCCAGAAAGCCATGGGGGGTAAAGGGCGACCAGCAGAAAAAAGGAGTTACTACCTTAAATAAGTGGCAATTTCAGCATAATAAGATGGCCATTTCGTTTAGTGGCTGTAAAGTTTTACAGGAGAAATAACACTGTGGAAATGCAATCATGACCTTGGAAAACATTTAGCGAATTCTATTCCTCAGTGCTCGCTGAGTTTGATTTAAATGACTAACAGACAGAAAGTGTATTAAACAAACAGAATTCTTGTCAATGAACCATTTTAATAGAACATGTAACTCCTGAGTAAAGAGATGTATTAAAAGACCATCTTGCTAACAGCCCGTTTGCAGAAAAAAAAAATGACTATAGATGCCCCAAAGTAGTTGAGACGTTGCCTTTTCCTCAAAGTCTAGAAATATTTTCACCTTGAGAATATGCAAATCAACACCTTGCACTTAATTTTCTCCCAATTACCTTCCCTGCAGAATTTTATATGACATGTCTGTCCTATTTGAATTGCTTATTTGTTTATCAAAATATCTTGGTCTCGAATTCCACCTCTTTAGTCTCAGAACAGTGTTACTGAACAGAATGCTAGAACGTACACAATAGTCTCCAGGATCCATTTCTAACTCCCTGAAGCAGTGCTCATTTTGAAAATTATCATGATTTTTATATTTCAAGAATAGAAAAAGATGATCTACCTTACAAACCACACAATCTAGTCACGAAATAATAACCGTTTGTAATACATACATATTTGTTTTTTTAAAATAATTATTGATGATTCAGTTTTCAAACCTACTTTGGTTTCTGCTTCCTCCACTCAAAACCTATTATAGAATTACTGCAACGCATTATCTTGAAACTGAGGGAGACCTACAGATATCTAATCTGCAGCCTTACTTCACAGATAGGACAACGGGGGCCCAGAGACGGTAACGTAACTCGGAGATAGTTTTCCTCTGCTTAAGAGAAGTAATACCTTATAACAAGCCAAATGGAAAATCTAATGTAAAGAAGTGGTCTCTGAAGTCTTTGATTTTAATGAGAAAAGATAATAGCTTCTTTCTCTCTTTCTCTTTCGGTCAAATGAGTTAGTTTCAGGTTTATGAAGTTTTGTGAAAACATTCTCAGAACATTAGATTAGTTGAGCCCGATGAGGGGGTGCAGCTTACTTGTTCCCAGCAGCCCCTCTGGGAAATTCATGGCCTCTGTCCAGGCCTGTCTAGAGAACGTTCTTCTCTATGGAGCTACAATGCTGAAGATAGAGTGACCCACTCCCCAACACTCTGCCCGCAGCTCTCTCACTAGAAAATGCAGCTCCTCAGAAAGCTAGCAACACTTATTTTAGGTATTTTACTTTATGTTTGCTCATTGTTTTTAGATCTTAATTTTACTTTCACTTAAGAAAAATTAGCCAGGAGCATAAGCATTAGTCTAAGATATCACTGCTGCTCCAGTAATGAAATGAGTGCCTTAATTCTCCTTCTTCGCTCTGTACAAGCGCTTAAATTGTCTGGAGCTCATTACATTCTCTGGTTCTTGAGAGTTCCTTCAAATTACAAATATGCTCGCTGCAAAAAGCGACAAGTGCACACCGGCTATCCCTGTAACTGGCCAGCACCATGGGGTCCCCTGCTCCAACTTTGAAGGAAGGCTAGTTTCCTATTGCTTTATAAGAAAAAGAAAAATTGTCTTTTCCTGATGTATGATAACTTAAATATGCTTCTGTTTTTGGCCAGAACTAAGAAGGAATACTTGAGAAACCAAAGAGACAAAAATCTCTCAATATAAACCATTTTAATCATTGGTTTTTTAAAAAGGTGATTCTTCCTCCAAGGGACATTTGCAATGTCCCTAGAGATATTTTTTGGTTGCTGAAACTAGAGTGAGGAGGTGCTGCCTAGCCATGCAGTCATCAAGTGGTTAGAAGCCAGTAATGCTACCGGACTTCCCACAATGCACAGGCCATCAGGCGTGACAAAGAATTATCCAGTCCAAAATATCAGTGGTGCTACAGGTGAGAGCCTCTAAATTCTAATATCTAAATTCTTGATATTCAAGGCCGCCTGGGTGTCTCAGTCATTTAAGTTCCCGACTCTTTGATTTTGATCAAGAGTTCAGGTCGTGATCCTAGGGTCCCTGACATGGAACCTGCTTAAAATATTCTCTTTCTCTCTCTTTTCCCCTCTCTCTTTCTCTCTCTCTCTCTCCCTCCCTCGCTCCCTCCGTCCCTCTTTCTCTCTTTCTCTCTCGTCACCTTTTTGTGCTCTCTCTCGCTCTCAAAATAAATAAATAAATAAATTGATTAATTAATTAATTCTTCCCTTCAGACTGCTGTCTCTGGCCGCTTTGGCCTCCTCTAAGAGCTTGTTAGAAACCTGAGTCCCATCACAGACCTACAGTGTCAATATACACAGCAAGGTGGCCAGATGATTCGTGAAGACCACCACATTTGAGAAGCACAGATTACATAAGACTTCAACCATCCTTGAGTGTTCTACGGTATCATCTGTCTTATAGCCCAAAAAGACACCCTTAACTTAATAACAGGCTCGCTAGTACAGCATCCTGTGTCTACTTCAATATTACTGTTATAACCAGTAGTTCCACTGGATATTACATTGTTGCATACAAAAAAATCCATTGCTCAATAGTATGGAAAACTCTATGTAGAACACACTTAAACGCACTGGAACCTCTAATAGGATAAAGCACCTTAAGAATCTTCCAGAAAGGGCTATCATATGTACCCTTTCTCCAAGTTATTTAACTATAGGATCTTTTTCCTCAGAGCATTTAATAGTCCTAAATGTTCACAGAAGACATTTTCCGTTTCTCAGCATAGGAACTAAGGAGGAACTAATTAAACTTCAGACCTCTCTCAATAGAGTCTTGAATTACTTATTACATGAGACACACGTGGCTTCAACAAAAGGCAGAGTCCACGGCCGGCTTTGACGATGAGGGTCTGACTACAATCTCATAGAACCTGAGGTTATCAAGTCCACGCCTGAGTAGAATCTTGCAGAGGAATTTCTTACATTCTGGAAAAGTCCAGAAAAATCTCTCAGGCACTGCTGTCTACTGAAAGGACAAAGTTTAGGCCTAAAGATGAATTCTCCTCATTCAGAAATCATATTAAAAAGATATATGCTTTCCTCACATGACCTGATGGCTTTAGCGATGCGATATTTTCTGCAGTGTGCAATAAGAAAAAAAATCACTTAACAAGCAATTTTTGGGAACAGACTGCAAAATAGAAAGGAAATAAAAACATAAGTAATTCAGTGTCAATGGTGACTTGATTATGCACATAAATTATATGGAGTCACAAACTGTCTCTTTTCCTAACTAATTATATTAAAGGTTATCTAAGGCTCACTTACTGAATAGAATTGCCATGGTGTGGATGGCTTTGTAAAACCACAGACATTTCCTTAGAAATTAGCAATGCTTGGGGTTGCAACAGACTGAGTTCAAATCCCTGGAACTTAATGTTGATACACAGATACCTAGAAATAGACACAGCATCACCTTATCAAGGAAACCAAGTGCCTTTCTAACTGTGATTACTAGTGAAGGGACAGGATCTGGAGTCAGACACAGCTGGGGGGAAGCCTCAAAAGTCCCCCTGATTAACGCCTGCAAATTCCCCATGCCTCGCATCCCTGGGCCCATGGAGGAAAGGGCTGTGCCTTCCTGTTCAAACACCCGTACAGAATATGACCCCGGGCAAGTGACACGTGAAAAACAGAGCACAGGGGCTTGTGCACAATAAGGCATCACTTGGTCACCAGTTACCATCGTCCTATTTAATATTTACATTTGTAAGGCTGTCTAGCTACTCAGACCTCATTGGGCGAGAGACCATCATTTCGGTTCGTGTACATCATTCTCGTGGACGTTATTCTGAGTGAATAAGGAGCCCGATCCCTCTCCTGATCAACGATGTGATAAAGGAATAATGAATGGACCCAATCGATTCAGCTGGTCATTGGAGGGAGAAACGCCAGAGCCGCATTTCACCAAGTGTAGCGTTCATTCAAGAGCAATGCCGCCAACACAAAATAAAAATAAAAAAACTCAAGGGTTTTATTCCATTTCTTTCATAAGCTTTCCATAGTTCTCAGCATACAAATCTTTTACCTCTTTGGTTAGGTTTATCCCTACCTATTTTATGGGTATTGGTGCGAATGTAAACGGATCAATCCCTTGATCTCTCTTCTTCCTGATTTCTGAACACAGATCTTATAGTCCTACGACTTGCTGAATTCATGTATTAGCTCCGGCAGTTTTTTCGGGGGAGTCTTTTGGGTTTTCCATGTAGAGTATCATGTCATCTGCAAAGAGTGACAGTTTGACTTATTCCTTGCCAATTTGGATGCCTTTTATTTCTTTTTGTTGTCTGATTGCTGAGGCTAGGCCTTCCAGTACTGTGTCAAACAACAGTGGTGAGTGTAGACATCCCTATGATGTTCCAGATCTTAGGGGGAAAGCTCTCAGGTTTTCCCCAAGGAGGGTGGTATTAGCAGTGGGTGTTTCATATATGACTTTGATGGTATTAAAGTACAGTTCATTCTATATCTACATTCTTGAGGGTTTTTATCAAGAAACAATGCTGTAGTTTGTCAAATGCTTATATCTGTCAGAATGGCTATAATTAACAACTCAGGAAACAACAGACGTTGGTGAGGATGAGGAGAAATGGGAACCCTTTTGCACTGTTGGTGGGAATATAAACTGGTGCAGCCACTCTGGAAAACAGTGTGGAGGTTCCTAAAAAAAAATTATAAATAGAACTACCCTATGATCCAGCAATTATACTACTAGGAATTTATCTAAAGGATACAAAAATGCTGATTCAAAGGGGCATATGCACCCCAATGTTTACAGCAACACTACCAACAATAGCCAAATTATAGAGAGAGCCCAAATGTCTATCATCTGATGGATAAAGAAGATGTGGTATATATACAATGGAATACTATTCGGTGATGAAAAAGAATGAAATCTGGCCATTTGCAACAATGTGGATGGAACTATAGGGTATTATGGTAAGTGAAATATCAGAGAAAGAGAAATTTCATATGATTTCACTGATATGTGGAATTTAAGAAACTCAACAGATGAACAAAGGGGAAGGGAAGGAAAAATAAGACAAAAACAGAGAGGGAGGCAGACCATAAGAGACTCTTAAATAATGAGAACAAACCAAAGGCTGCTGGAGGGGTGGGTGAGTGGGATGGACGCGATAGGCATTAAGAATGGCACTTTCCAGGATGAGCGATGGGCATCATATTTAACAGAGGAATCACTGGGTTCTACTCCTGAAGCCAAGACTACACTGTATGTTAACTAACTTGAATTTAAATTTAAAAAATTTCGAGGGCTTACCATGAGATACATAGTGAGTTCAAGGTGTTGGAGAGAAGCTTTTCTGAATGTTGCCATGAATGTACTCAAGGCTGCCCTGAGGACAGGGTTTCAGCCAAGGTGAGCTACCTGCACCTCTCATGATTCCACGTGAAATGACAGAATAGCTTTGTTTCCCTAACGTATTGAATCATCAGATAGATGCATTTTAATTCTCTCAGACATTTTGCTCTAATGTTTGCATGCAAGAGTTAAATGCACACACTGGATCCTTCACTAGTCTAGAACAAGGAAAACACACTGTAATGTTCATTCTACTGTCAGTGCCCATGTCCCTCGAATCAGAAAGTCACTTAATCTCTTCCAGCGTCTATCTCCTTGTCTGAACAAGAGCAAAACGAAATCCTTATTTTGCCTGTCCACAAGGTTATTACAAGAATTCATTTAGGTAATATAAAACAATTTATATGCTGAAAAATGATACCATTGTTCATTGATTCCATCGCATTCCCCAAAGCCCTCTCTTCATGCTGCATAACATAATCACATCATTCTCCCATAAGGCTTAGGGTAATTGTTGTTTGTTGTTCTCGGTGAATATTAACTTATATGAGCTTGACATGTAAAAGCAAGGAAATTGTTTCTTAGAAGTGAAAAAAAAGACACAAAGTTTTGGAAGCAACTTTGTCCCCCAATTCCACACAATAAAAAATCTAGGTGTAGCGATCCAACAAATATTGAATGAACACTTATTACGTGTCAGGTACTGCCCAGGTGTCCGGACTACATCAGTGATGAAAACATATGAACCTCCCTGCTCTCATGGAACTTAGATTCTAGTAGAAGGAGGCAGAAAAGAAATCATTATTATTATACCAAATCAACAAATTATATCCTCTTGGAAGCTGCTAATTGTGTATTTTAAATAAGAATAGTAGAATGTGAGAGACAGGGAGGCTACAAGAGCAACCAGGACAGTCAAAGTAGGTGTCCTTAAGAAGGTGACACCGAGCAAAGAGTTGGAGGAAGTGAGGAAGCCATCTATACGGGCTTCTGAGGGTTACACTTTCCAGGAACGGGAAGGAGCAGTGCGAAGGCCTTGCGGTAGAGCAAAACTCGTATGCACCTGGGTGTACAAAGCAGGTGATAGAGTTAGGCGCAGTAAGCAAGGCGGAGGGGCTAGGAGGTAAAGGCCGAGAGGTGACAGGAGAACAGTTGCACTTGCCAGGTCTTAAAGGAGGAGGAAGAGGTAGAGGAAGAAGGATGCCTGGGTGGAGCACTCGGGGCAGAGCACTTGGGCACAGACAATAAGGGTGCATTTTGTCTCCAAAGAATTTAATGATAACTGGAATTCAGTCTGCTTTTCTTCTACACCATGCACCAGCAACTCTAGGCAACATCACAGATCAAATACTCAACCCCTACATTTTCTGTGGGTCTAAGTTCTAAATAATTGTTGTGGTT
The DNA here is from genome assembly GCA_030068075.1 of Paguma larvata. NCBI lineage: Eukaryota > Metazoa > Chordata > Mammalia > Carnivora > Viverridae > Paguma > Paguma larvata. The sequence goes on from CM057826.1 coordinate 8,555,819, forward strand.
ACTGTAACAATTTAATTATATGTAATATATGTACCTCTTGCTATACAGTCAACCCCAAAAACCTACAGGCATTCATTCAACGAGGAATATTCTAACAGTCCAGCCTGTCTGAACTTGCTTCGGGTACAGTCTGTCTCCAATACCTTGTGGTACTGGAGACTTCTGCCTTGAGATCCGGTCAGGATAGTACAGTGACCATGATGGCAAAGAAACTGATCACAAGTTCCGTTCCAGGGAAGCACTATGCATTTTATTTGTAATTCAAATTAAAACAGTAACGTCGATTGTAAACCACAAGGTGTAATATTGTGTGTGTGTGTGTGTGTGTGTGTGTGTGCAAATTTTAGTTCATACATGCACTGTTTTACTTGTTATTTTCAATAACATCTTTACAATAGAAAATGTTTAAATTGTTATTCTTATGTAATTGTAACTTACTGTTAAACAATAATACTACTCATTACTGTGAGATACCAAACAGTAATGTTTTTTTCTAATTTTCCCCCAAATTGTTCTAACATATGAAGGAATATTGAGTTATTACTTACTTCCTTTTTTTCTACTGTAATATTTATTTTTATCTGCCTGAATATACAAAGTACAAAGAAAATTTCATTTTCATTTCTTCTTTAGGTCATTATATTCATTTGATTTCATAATTATTATCGAAAATAACTTTTTGTGGGGCTCCTGTGGGGCTCAGTCGGTTAAGCATCTGACGTCAGCTCAGGTCATGATCTCATGGTCTCTGAGTTCGAAACTCGTCTCGGGCTCTGTGCTGACAGCTCAGTGTCTGTAGATTGCTTCCATTTCTGTTTCTCCCTCTCTTTCTCTCTGCCCCTCCCTGCCCCTCTCAAAAATAAACATTGGAAAACAAGAAAATAACTTTTTGCATAGAGAAGGGAATGTTAAAAAAAAGATTCATTCCAGTTGTCGAAAAGGCAAGGTGACTGGAAGCAAGCCCCTGATTTTGTTTCCTAAATATTCAGTGCATGAAGTACAGTAAAATCATTTAGTCTGGAGGCCAGCTTCATTACTTGTGGCCACAGTGGGAAAGTTTCATTAATGGCCGAATCAATAAATGGATCAATCAGAAAAAATGAAAACAGTGTAAATAACAGAAAGGGGAAAGCCAAGAGGAGTGTTCGTGCAGACGCAGGACACGAGGACCAGTGTTCCCCCATCTGTATTTACGGTGAGAAACTGAGCTGTCTCCTTTCCTTCAGTACTTAGAACATGTTTTAGACAAACAACCATAACTGTTATTTCTAACGACAGTAACAATTAAATCGTGTGCATTTTTTTTTTAATTCTGGCTTTACAAAAGCATAACGAGAGAGGACATCAGGCGTGACTGTCCATCACACGATCACCATCACCATTCAATTTGCCCCTTTAGGCATAAAAGCAGACAACGGACGCTCGTCACCTATGAACCACACTGAGAATCGACATTAAAATAAACACATTTGAACGGATACTTTTTATGACTACAGACATGAGAGAAGTCATTGTATTTGATAGCAGAAAACTAATGAATGCATTTTCAAACCATCAAGTAGCAAACTATTTTTTTTTCTGCTATACAAACTTTAAGCTATAAAGATTCTTTCCACATATTTATATTATGATCCAACAGAATATAAAATAGGCTGTATAACACAAAACTATATAGAACTATATAGCAGAAATTTTGCTCACAAAGCAATTTTTTAAAAAGACATTATGATCATTTTCTGTAGTTATTTATGATAAATTAATCCAAATGTTAACAATTATTGATGGAGGTATTTGAATATGCCAATTATCATTGTAGCCTTCAAGTGAAATGGAGCTGAGTGTCTTTCGGGGCAATGATGACGAGTTAATAGCACTTTCTGACACAATTTCTGTATTATTTGTGCACTTGAAGGTGTTTCCTTTAAAAAAAGGAAAATTAAAGTTTCTTGAGCTTACTCATCATCTAAGTATTACTTTCCTACTGTAAAATGTTTTGAAAATAAACAATATTAAAAAGAAAATCACCATTACATCACCTGAAAAATACAGTAGACAATGTCATTTGTATTTGTATTTAATACCTTATAATAAATCATTTTCGAATTAAAAAATGGTACAAATCAGTCAGAGAAAGACAAACACTGTTTGGTTTTGTGGAATGTAAGAAACAAAAGAAACTAGCAAAGGAGAGAAAATAAGAGAAAGGAAGAGAGAGACAAAGCAAGGAACAGACTCTTAACTATAGAGAACAGACTGATGGTTACCAGAGGGGAGACGGGTTGGGAGAGACTGATTCATTTTGCTTAGCATAATACACTCTAGCTCCATCCACGTCGTTGCAAATGGCAAGATTTCATTCTTTTTGACAGCTGAGTAATATTCCATTGTATATATATACCACATCTTCTTTATCCATTCATCAGTTAATGGATATTTGGGCTCTTTCTGTAATTAGAATTTTGTTGATATGCTGATATAACATCAGGGTGCATGTGCCCCTTGAATCAGTATTTTTGTATCATTTGTGTAAATACCTAGTAGTGCAATTGCTGCGTTGTAAAGTAGTTCTATTTTTAACTTTTTGAGGAATCTCCATACTCTTTCCATAGTGGCTGCACCAGTTTGCATTCCCACCAAAAATGTAAGAGAGTTCCCCTTTCTCTGCATCCTTGCCAACATCTGCTGTTTTCCTGAGTTGTTAATGTTAACCATTCTGACAGGGATGAGATGGTATCCCATTGTAGTTTTGATTTGTGTTTCCCTGATGATGAGTGATGTTGACTGACTATAGCTCAATAGCTATACTGCATATTTGCAAGTTGCTGAGAAAGCAGATCTTAAAAGTTCTCATCAAAAACAATATCATAACTATACATGGTGATGGATGTTAACTAGACTTACTGTGGTGATCATTTTGCAATATATACAAATATCAGATCATTACACTGCACACTTGAAACTAACATAATGTTACAAGTCAATTATACTTCAATTTAAAAAAGTAAAGCAAATAACAAAACATGTATCATTTTACTGTGAGTAAACTATATATCAATAAATTGATTTAAAAAGAAAAATAATTAGTACTGTTGGACTGCAGTTTCAAAATAAAAGCAGTGTTTCTATGATAAATAAACTGAAATCACGGGGAAAGGTACCTGTCTTCCACAGATGTTCTGGTCAATATGCATAAATACAGAATGCAACGCTAATGGCTGCAAAGTATTCCATTTTAGAGATGTACTATATTTTATTTCGCCAGTTGGCTGTGATTAATCTTACTCTCCTGTCCTCCATGTTTTTCTCCTCCCCTCCTTATCCTTCTTTTTCTCACTTCCTATCCTCTCCCTCTCACCTTTTTCAGCATGATTAAAATGGACTCAGCATTTCCCATGTTACGTCCAGCTTCTGTATTCGGTTTTACATGTGTCATCACAGTCCCCAGTCAACAACACCCATTTTACAGATCATTGAAATGAAGTTTAAGGATATTAAAGAATTGCCCAAGGTCATCAAGAAAACTAGACAGCAAAGCTGAGATCCAAAATCAGAAGGGTCAGTTTCTAGGGGCACCTGGGTGGCTCAGTTGGTTAGGTGTCTGACTTCAGGTCAGATCTTGATCTCGTGGTTCATGAGTTCGACCGCACATTGGCCTCTGTGCTGACAGCTCAGAGCCTGGAATCTGCTTCAGATTCTGTGTCTCCCTCTCTCTGCCCCTCCCCTGCTTACTCTCTCTCTCTCTCTCTCTCAAAAATAAATAATAAACATTAAAATTAAAAAAAAAAAAAGGGTCAGTGTCTAGAGTAGAGTCCTTAATCATCTCGCTGTGATAGATTCTTAAATGTACATTCTTAAGTGTGTGGCATTGTATCCTTGCCTGAGAATTTCCTTAGGATAAGTTCCTGTCAATGGTTCTACTCATGTTAATTTAAAACCTCTGATTAATACTTACAAATTATCTTCACTTAACCTTCTACCAAGAATGCATGGAAATTCCTAGCTTTCCACTTCTTAGGACCCAATATTGTTTATTCAATATTCTATTTTATTTTTAAGTATTTTTTAAAGTGTATTTATTTTAAGAGAGAGAGAGAGAGACAGAAGGAGACAGAGAGATAATCCCAAGCAGGCTCCATGCTATCAGTGCAGAGGCCAGTGTGGGGCTCAGACTCACAAACCATGAGATCATGATCTGAGCTGAAACCAAGAGTCAGATGCTTACCCCACTGAGCCATCCAGGAGCCCCTAATTCAATATTTTAAAATACTTTTGTTCAATTTGTCTTTTTGTTCTTAGCTGTTAAGGAAGAATCCTCTTCCCTACCTCATAATTCCTGGGCATGTCAGAGGACCGAGTCTTCTGACCACCCACTTTGAGAATGTGTGAGGACAGTGAGTGTTCTGAAGCTGCATGGCCTCCTACTGTAGTCAAAACCCCACCTGCAACAGGCGCAAACTGGTTCCAGGTGCTGTCCCTCAGTGCTCACAAAGCTGTTGACCCTTGGGGAGTCTTCGGTCCTCACATACACTGGGCTCTCTCCTCCTTGTCTCTCTGGATAAGCATCCAGGACAAGAAAGCAGCAGAGTGCACGCAGGCCACAAAGTCATAAGAAGATTCCTTTTTTTTTTTTTAATGCTTATTTATTTTTGAGAGAGAGAGAGAGAACGAGCACAAGCAAGTGGGGAGGGACAGAAAGAGGGGGACAGAGGATCCAAAGTGAGCTCTGAGCCATCAGCACAGAGCCCAACGTGGGTCTCGAGCTCACGAACCACAAGATTATGACCTGAGCCGAAGTAGGATGCTCAACTGACTGAGCCACCCAGGTGCCCCAAGAGGATTCTTACAAAAGGCCTTCTCAGGGCGCCTGGGTGGCTCAGTCGGTTAAGCACCGACTTTGGCTCAGGTCATGATCTCACAGTTCATGAATTCGAGCCCTGCGTTGGGCTCTGTGCTGACAGCTCAGAGCTTGGAGCCTGCTTCAGATTCTGTCTCCCTCTTACTCTTCCCTCCCCTGCTCACACTCTGTCAAAAGTAAATAAACATTAAAAAAAAACAAAAGCAAACAAAACAAAAGGCCTTCTCCTTTTCTGTCATCTATTTCCTTCCAGCCTTCTATTTCTCTAGCACTGCCAGTACATTATGCCTAGTAAAATTATTCTTGTACTCATGGGGCATTTAATCCGTAACTATCGCCCCCGTCCTATTTCAACATTTCTGCTCATCCAGCGAACTCTAGTGCTGAATACTCTTGTCCTTCCTTCACTGGACCCCACACTGTATTAAAGCACTTAGCTGGCTTTTCTTAAGTAGCCCCAACTCCTTCGTGCAGTTTCCTTCCAACACTCGTCTGGCAAAAAATCCAATTATGCCATCTGCCTACTTCATGTATGAGTTCCAACAAGATGATTACTGCTGGAAAAACAGCCCAACTGAATGAACCACTGTTCTGAGAAGGCATGCTGTGTGGAGTCCCCAGCCCCAGCTACCGTCCTTCTACATCCCAGTCACCCAGCCCGCCAATCACACTGGCCGCGGTCTGGCTCCTTTGTAAACCACTCTGCTGACGGAGCCTTCACATCATCCACCTGTCTGTCAGAGATGACCCCACGTCACCTGCCCTGTACAAGTGAAATCCTCTTCCACTGGTTTCCATGACACCTACTCTCTCAGTATTCTCCTAATTTGCTTATACCCCTTTCTCATGATACTCTCTGAGTTTCTCTGTCCCATATTAAAAAAGAAACAGCAACTCAAAAATGGAGTCACTTGTGCTAAGCCCAGGTCACCAAACCAAGACTTTATACCTAATTTAACTGAAGTTTCAGCCTCTCCCAGGAATGTAATCTTTAATCAGTCATTCTGGAATGTCCTGGTCAGCAACAGTGAGGTATAATCTGACTGACAGACCCGTGTGTCACCCAAAGCAAGATGACCTTGCTGGAAACAATCCACTGTGTGCTTGGAACTTCTTTGTCCGCTACACTGCCTAGAATCCATTTTGTACAGCTCATCGGACTCCTTCCTCTTTTTCAGATAGGACGCTTCCCAATTCAAGAATTGCTGAATAAGGCCAATAAAATCTTTAAAATTTTCTCAGTTGAATTTTATGTTTCAACACTCATAACTGTTGATAATCCTTAGGGTGCTGCAGTAGGAACAGTGCTAACTCTACACTCGGTCCCTTGACAATCTTTTTCATCTTGCCCATCACTCGTTGCTTGCTTAGTGATACCTCAGTTTCACACACCCAGCCAAGATCTTGCTCCTGATTCTCGGCCTATGTATCTAATTGTTTATTTGCCTATTTCCTTAGAAATCCAGGGCTCTGTCTTTACCACTTATATAAAATATAGCTGTGTTCACAATCATAGGAAAAGGAGATGTGTGTGGCTGTATCTTAGTTAACTTTCAGATCTTAGCCTAGATATTGCCTTCTCTAGAAGGCTTCTACAGGCACAAAATCTAGATTAAGTGCCCTTCTTATCCTACAACACCCTGGACTTCTCTCATAGCACTTAGCACACTGTATTATACTTTCATATACAATTTTCATTCTCTCTCAGTTGACTGTAAACTAGCCCCCATGAGGATAGAGAAAACACTAATTTTTTTCCACTACTGTATTTACAATACTGCACAGTGCACACAGCAGGTGTGCATATAACTGGGATGAACTGAACGGAATGGAATTAACTTCTGCCTGGGCTCCCTCTCTAAACACAGGCCGCCAAAGCTAGGTTGTTTTGTCCTGCCCTACTTAGCTCCATGTCTCAGCTGTCACTTTTTAGGAATGATTGCTCAGATATCTTTCTCCAAACCTACTTTCTCCAAGGTTATCAAGTCTTGCTAAATAATGCCAAAGAAGCCAATGACCTGTCCATTCTTCAGAGTAGAGGAATCTACAGAGTAGATCCATCTGGGGTCCCCCTGACACTCTGAAAAGTCTTCCCCACAATTATCACCCCCCTAGTTTATTTAGATATATTTAGCATGTTAAATCATTCATTGATTAGGAATTTGGATCCTCTATATATTTGTGTGTGTGTGTGTGTATTTGTTCTATAGCCTATATATATGATTACATAACGTAATTACATATGTAGTTATATTCTATCCATATAGCTGCACTCTATATATAGTTACACCGTACATGTATAGTTACGTTTTTTCTATATATAGCCACGTTCTCTCTCTACATATATAGTTATAGTCTACATATATAGAATTACATTCTATACGGATGTGTGTCACCCCAACTGGTTGGTTATCCTACCACTATTTATTGAACTCTTCAAACACTCTCCAATGATGGAAAATTTCAACTCCGCTAAATAGTAATAATGTCTCCTAGTGCCTCGGAGGAGAGTATGGATTCCAGAGCTAGACGCCCAGATCCAGTGTGTCTCTGATACTCAGTACCCCTTGGGCAGATCACTTAACCTCCCTGGGCCACTGTAACTCAGGGGTAACAGCAGTCACTACACATTCAGTGCTTACAGGAGGGATATAAAGCAGCACTATGGCGTATTAGTCACTGTCTTCTGTTCTGAACTTCGGCCTCATTCACCTTTTCACTGCTGAAACTCTGCCACACAGTTCTCATCGCTCTAGAAGGCTAACACACCTTCACGTCTAGAAGAATAATCTCCCTGAATCATCACCCGTCTCCCTACCTCGTCTTATTAAAAAAAAATCAGCTCTGGTACTCTTTTCAATTATTTTTTTAGTAAAATCTCTTTTTCCCCCCAAACATACGAGTAACAATAACTCACTATTACTTATGGTTTGCTTTGTATGGGTCAGGCACTGTGATAAAGGCTCTATTGACACAGATAATCAAATTTAATCATATAAGGTACACTTTATTACATTTGCTTGACAGAATAGGAAAATGAAAACTGGAACCATGAAATAAGGAACCCAGGTTACCTGATTCCAAACTATGTACCCCACGTGCCTACAGTGCATCCTTCTGTTGTACAAACTCTTGTGGAGACTGGGCTCAGATTTAGATTCTGTCACATATTTACTTGGGGAGAACTGACAGTGTTGAAAACTAAGACTTCCTGTTCAGTATTACAATTATTCTTTACCCAATTATTTATGTTCCTCTTTAAAGTTTTATACTGCTAATGTAACTAATATTTATAAAATACTTACCACATTATAGGCACTTATCTGAATGCTTCACAAATGCTGATTAGTTTAATTCTCGCCATGACCCTACGGCATTGGCATCATTTTTATCGTTTTCATTCCACAGACCAGGAACGCTGGCACAGAGATGTCTCTTTAAATTAAGTGACTTCATATCACGTAGCGAGAGAGTGACAAAGCTGATATTTTTATTATACTCCCTTAGCTCCAGAACCCATGACTTTTGAACACTAAGCTCTCGACTACTGCTCAAATCATGAATAGAGCATATTTCTACCTCTTCGCATACATTGATATCTGTGACTGGGAGCTTCTCTCATTCTGTTTTTATTTTGTTATTGCTAGTGTACAAGAAAGCATTGGTTTTTGCAGATTATCTTGCTACCCTGTTGAAAAGTGATAAATCCCAATCGTTTTATCGGTTGATTATCCTAGGTTATTTAGGAAGTTCATCAAAATAAATCTCGGGTTTTTTTCTCAAGATCCAAAATTTATCATTTTATATTCTTCTCAAAAACGTGTTTGGGTTGGCACCCACTGAACCATATTTTTTTTTCCTGAACAAATTTAAATAGACTCTGCATCAGACATACACGTCTTATATTTCACTCCAGTGGGAAAGCCTTTAGTAAGAGAGCTTCTGCTATTTTGTTTTCTCCCGGTGAGCACTGTCTAATCTGTAATGGAAACACTGGGCACTGAGAGCCTTACAGGGTCAGTTACGGATCTTTTACTATGAAAGGGCGCCATAGCACCCCACATGCTGCAAAACGAGGTGATCCATTCAGTTGAGAAGACAGCTGCATATCCCAAAACTGGGGTCTGTTTGCCACTCTACGGATATACACTTTATATTTGTAAATAAAAGGAGAAGTGTGAGGATGGCTTTAAGCCTCTTATCTCTGTCATGATTACTCCTCCCAACTTCACTTAAAAGCATTCCATAACAAATTATACTTATAGGTAATGTTAAGAAAGACGTTCAGCGTTCAGCTCAGGGTCACATGTTTTTTTTATTGAAATAAATCACAATTCGAATGGCAGGAGGCTTTGCTATATCCATTGATTATTTTCATTCAGGGCTGAGGAAGCAAATGAGATCAATCCAAATGCACTCGAAGCAGCCCTAAGTAGCTTTCATACATTCCATGTACGGTTACCCAGGAAGTAAATATTACACACACTTGTGGTTTCAGTTATTGAAATGGTGGCTTATGTGGCTCCAAGGTTTCTGAGTTTCTGTTATTTTTTTTTCTTTCAATGATGACACACATTCATTTGTTCTTTAATATGGGAAGTACTGAGTCACTGATCTTTGACTTGTTTTTGTAGCAACATTGTCAAGGTTGTACCTACTGCAGGTTCCTCTTTGATTTAGTTTAAAAAAAATCAGTTTTAAAGTACCACTAAAGCATTCCATTCCAAATCTTTTTCAGGATTTTAGAACTTAGGCATAATTACAGAAAAGACAAGCACCTATAAACTGGCCCAAGAGTATTGTAGTCAAAGAAGAGCAACGTCTCAAGCAAGATGAACTGTGTCTGTTAAATTTACATTCGTGTATGCTTGTTCAGTTTTAATCCATATGCAGGCGACGCAGAAATACAATCGAGAGATAGTTTTATGTCTCTGTCCTTTCCATAGTTGTGTTTGCAATGTCACCCTTTGCAATAACATTATAAAACATTCAAGAAAGTTAAGAATAGGATGGGACTTCAGACTTTCCTTTGACACTGGCTCTATAAAGCCTCCAGCTTTGATTAGCCACCCCTACATCATCGCTGCTTCTGTACTCCCTGCTGAGCACTGCCGGAGAAAAATTCCACACTCCTCTGGACTAGAGCCACTATACAACCCCAGTTTTGGTCTTCAGCATAGTTGTTGAAGGCTTTTTCTTTTCTGGATTTCCCGTCTGAGCCACCACAGAGGTTTTTCCAACCCCGCATGAAGCTCTCACGGCCAGTGAAGCCTCAGCTCTCCATCTCAAGAGAGAATGTTGCCCCTCATGACCCTTAACTGTGGAAACCTACAGATGGAAAAGCCTTTTCCATCTCTCTCGATCCAGGTAAGCTTCAAAGCAGAGCCTCATCTGATAAACTATCATCATCCCCGAATTTAAGCACACAATCATAGTAACGAAAAGGAGAAGACGATGGAGTAGCCAGATGTAAAGCCAGTGGTTTCTTATGATCCCTTTTAGGCAGACAGTGGTCGCAGTGCTGTTCTCAAGTCCTGCACAAGTGCGAAAGTGGCCCCTGCGTGTCACTCAAAACACTCTTGAAGGACTCTGAGGAAGGAATATCCGTTCTGGCTCTTGTCTGAAAACCTTCCAGTGACATATCCTAGTGAGATCAAGAAAATAAAACTTGCAGAATATGTCATGACAGCTCAAAGGACAATCACAGAGGCAACTGTGAAACACTTCTTAAGAGGATTCTGTGGCCTCACCACTTCTGTGTTGCGGGGGACGGATGGTAGCAAGTGGAAAACAGAGATGCTGAAGACAAAACATCAAAAGCGAATCAGAAGAGAAAGACTCTGGAAAAGTTTTGGGAATACTTAAGCAACTTACTGAACTCAGATTTTCACTTTTTAAGAATGTACAATAACCCATTCCATTTTTAAGGGTGTATGGCGACTGGGTGGCTCAGTTGGTTAAGTTTATGATTCTTGATTTTAGCTCAAGTCAGGATCTCACAGTTCATGGGATCAAAGCCCACATCAGGCTCTGTGCTGACAGTATGGAGCCTGCGTGGGGTTCTCTCTCTCCCTATCTCTCTGTTCCCCCCCCGCAACTAGCTCATGCTCTCACTTTGTCTCTCTCTCTCTCTCTCTCTCTCTCTCAAAATAAATAAACTTAAAAAAAGAGTGTATCACATAATGAAAACTGTGTATCCAGATGAATCTAAAAGACTTTTTCCAATATATATATGAAATTTAAAAAATTTAAGTAACCAAGAACTTCATGCCTTAGTCTTCCTTCTCTCCTTCCTTCCTTCCTTCCTCTCTCTCTACCTCCCTCCCTCCCTGCCTCCATTACTTCCTCCTTCCCTCCCTTCCTTCCTCTCTCTTTCCTCCCTCCCTTACTCTCCCTCCTCTCTCTCTTCCCTCTTTCCCTTTCTTCCTTTGCTTCTTTTCTTCCTTCCTTCTTGTTTCCTTTTGTCCTTTCTCTCTTAGTGGTACATAAAATAATGGTGTGTCTTAATTTTAATGTGTCTCAGATTTTGGCAATTTTTCAAATAGTGTTTGTGATTCTGACATTTAGTCACACAGTTAGTGACAATCAGTGTAAAGACTGACAAAACAAAAAGCCATTTTTCAGATTAATATCTTTTTTCACAAGTATGTTTTAAATGCTTTTTTTCATTGCCATACTAATCAAAATATTTTTAAAAATGATTTTAATAAGTCTCTTGCACATAAAATGCAAATACTCATAAATTCAATGCTTTATATTTTACATGACATAAAAACCTGGATTATTTCTTATTAACTCTATGACTGTTGGCATATAAATATTTATAATTATCTTAAAAGTAATTGAAAATCTTCTTCTCAAAATCATCATCCAGGAGAATGTCATTTATTTTTATTATATAAAGTGAAAATTTTATTTTTCAAAAAATTATTATCCATCTTTTATTTATTCATTACACAACATTTATTTTCTGAATGCCTATATCCACAAATTATAGTAAATTTCTTCTTCAAATTATATAAAGATTATAAATATTTATTATAATGATTGTAAAACTAAATTTCTTTACGAAGTATGAGTAACACATATGTACTGAAAATATCTTAGATGTGTATGCACGTGTGTTCACACTGACGCATGTCTTCACTACATGAAATTATCTCATCAACCTTCCATGAATGCCAAAGAATATGATCTCTAGAAGTGAAGATCAAGACCCATGGCAAAAATAAGAAATAAATAAATATGCATTATGTAAAGCTGGTCTAAACATCCTGGATATTACAGAAGCTTGATGGTGACGGTGCATTCTGAGTTCATCTGCCACTCCAGCCTACATCAGAAGGACGCAAGTCAACTTACGACCAACAAATGAACAGAATCCATTATTGGAAAGCCCTTATTTCCTCTTCTATTCTGTATTGCTGTATTCAGTGGGAAGCTCACTAAACTGAAAAAACCTGACATTCCTCATCTTTGTCAAGGTCCTAAAAACATTACAGTCAATGTCTTAAAGTCACTTAAGCCCTCTGTCTCCATGCACTTAGCTTGTAAACTCTTCATAAATGCTGGCTGATTGCTGAGGGGAGGAAGTGGCAAATTAGTGAATTAAAAATTTACACGGCACTATATGAACACATTTCCTGACATGTGGCATTAGTGGATGCTAAGTGTTTCAAAAACAGGTACAGAACTTGAAATTCTATAAACTGAGGTTTTGTGTAATAAAAAAGAGTCATGTGTTTGTTCAGTTTACAAAGGATAAGCAAAAAGAATTTAGAGATCTATCACGAATGAGATGCTATAAAATGCTGAGTATAACTAGAGAGCATTTAGGAATTATTTAACATTTTAATTAAAAGTTTAAAAAATTCATTTCAGTAGAATGTGCACAAATCGAATGCTATTTTTTTGCAAGTATTCTTAACAGAGTACACACTATTAGAATGGATCCCTAACTCTTGCAGAAGAAGCTTAGGTGTGGACTATACATATCCAGGCATAATTCTCATATTTGCTAACGCATTAGAGCTTTCAAGTCTTAGTGTGTACATTAATGCAAGAGCACCACCCAGGAAACAGCTCCTTGACTGGAACAAGAATGGGAACAGGGAATATTTGAACAAGGACTCACGATCCCTGTTCAGTGGATTGTCCTCGGATGGGTGGTGGGAAATCTCCACCAAAATATCAAGCTTAAGACATGCGAAGGCCAATGAAGCTTTGGTTATGACCATCATTTCTTGTCTTGGGGTTTGAAGTTTTAGGGCTTTTCTTTCTCCCTCTTTTTCTAATGTCTGTTTGTTCTCATTGCCACTCTGAAAAAATATGGCGGACTGACGCTACAATTTTGACCCGGTATGCTCTCACCCCACAGTTTAGCCTTACTAGAACTGAAGTAAATTTTCCATTTGAGAATTTTCCGTTCCTTGAATGCAACACACTTTGTTTTCCTTGGGGTCTTTCCATAAATTCTCCTGCTGGAAACACTTTCCTCCCAGGTATTAGCCTGAACAATATGTAATTACTCTTTCTACACATCAAAAATAATGGAATATCAGCAATACTATAAAGCTGTTAAGATTATAAGGTCTCAACTTAAAGTCCCCCACTCATGTACCCCAACCAGAAAACTCCTTCAATCTGCTTCTTTTAATCTTATGTTTCCGGATTTTTGTAAGTTACGTATTCAATTGTTTGACTTGAATATTAGATGTGAGATCCTTAAAGACACGAGCCATGTTTTATTAGACATCACTGTTATTCTTTTTCTGAATTTTTTTATTTGAGTATAGTTGACTCACAACGTTATAGTCATTTCAGATATACAACATAGTGATTCAGCATCTCTATGCTATGCTCACCACAAGTGTAGCTACCATCCATCACCATACAACACTATTATAATGTCATTGACTATACTATTTAAAATGTATATTTTATTCTGTGACTTATTCATTCTATAAGTAGAAGCCCGTATCTCCTTCACCCATATTACACATCCCCAACCTCCTTTCCCTCTGGCAACCACCGGTTTGTTCTATTTATAGGTCTGATTCTGCTTTTGGTTTGTTTTTTAATTTTTTACATTTATTTTTATTTATTATGGGAGAGGAATAGAGAGCAAGCAGGGAAGGGGCAGAGAGACAGGGAGACAGAATTCCCAAGCAGGCTCTGCACTGTCAGCGTGGAGTCTGACAGGTGGCCCAAACTCACAAACTGTGAGATCATGAGCCAAGCCGAAGTCAAATGTCAGATGCTTAACTGACTGAGCCACCCAGGTGCCCCTGTTTTGTTCTTTAGATTCCACATACAAGTGAAATCATATGGTATTTGTCTTTTGCTATCTGGCTTATTTCACTTAGTGTATAATACCTTTTAGGTCCATCCATGTTGTCACAAATGACAAGATCTCATTCTTTTTTTTTTTTTTTTTTTTTTTGGTTGCATAATCCTCCATTATAATTCATCAATAGATGAATGGATAAAGATGTGATATATACATACACCAACCTTTAGGTTGCTTCCATATCTTAACTATTGTAAATAATGCTACAATAAACATAGAGATACGTATATCTTTTTTTGAATTAGTGGTTTCTTTTTTCTTCAGGTAAATGCCCAGTAGCGGAACTATTAGATCACATGATATTTCTATTTTTAATTTTTTGAGGAGCCTCCATTCTGTTTTCCATAGTGGCTGCACCAATTTACATTCTCACAAACAGTGCACGAGGGTTCCTTTTTCTCCACATGCTTGCCGACACTTGCTGTTTCTTGTCTTTGATTTTAGCCATTCTGACAAGTGTGAGGTGATGTCTCATTGTGGTTTTAATGTGCATTTCCCTGATGATGAGTGATGATGAGCATCTCCTCATGTGTCTGTCAGCCATCTGTGTGTCTTCTTTGGCAAAATCTCTACTCAAGCCTTCTGTCCATTTTTTAATCAAATTGGGATTTTTTGTGTGTGTTGAGCTGTATAAATTCTTTGTTATTCTTAACGCCTGGGAACATTTTATTGAGTATGAATGCTGAAGATTAAATTCTAATAATAGATTCATTCACTGAACATATTCATTCAAAACAAAAACAGCCTTAAAGACCAATACGGTATCTTTACTTTAGATTCTCTAACTCTAAATCCAATGCCTGGTTTAATTATTTTTTCTTGAACGAACAGGTATATTATTTGCCTTAAGTAGTGTACTTTTGCATTTGCATATATATCACTTATGCTAACAGCTGTAAGGCATAATAATTTCTGATAGTTGCTATACGAAAGCACACGACTAGATCGATGGTTATTCCCAGAGGAGCCACCTGAGGTGGGCTTAGAAAGCTGGGCAAACTTAAGTGGGAGAAAATAAATGAAAAAGAATAAGATAAACATGCAGACAGGGGGAGTTCGAAGGTATTTTTCCCATGTATTTGTTTCTTCCAGGTCAAACTGAATTTACTGAGGTAGAGTTTTGTTTGTTTGTTTTTTAAATTGAGATAAAATTTCCCTAAAATGAAATGCACATATCCTAAGTATACAATTTGATAAGTTGTTAAATATAGACAACCAGGTAATTCACACCTGAATCAAGATGGAGAACATTTCTATCACCTCTGAAAGTATTCACAAGCCCCTTTGTACATAACCCGCAACCACTGTCTAATTTTGTCACTGTAGGATAGTTGTGCTTGATTTTGAACTTTACATAATAGAATCATAAATAAATTTTGCCAAGCATCTTTTGCTCAGCAAAATGATTTTTTGAGCTTCACTCATGTTGTTGTATGTTTGAGAAGAATACATACATTTTAATTGACAGGCAATACTCCATTCCATGGCTAACCATAATATGCTTACCTATCGTGGGTATTTTCACTGTTTTCTGTAGGGGGCTATATTTATAAAGCCATGATATCCTGGCGTCACTATATTTTTAGACATATGTTTCTATTTTAGAATCATTGGGGAATATGGCAGGTATATGGTTAAGTTTTTTTTTTTAACTACTAAATTTTTCTACAAAATGGTTATACCAGTAAGACTCCTACCTGTAATCTATTAAAAGTCCACTTGCTGTATTTTCCTTGTCATAAGAGAATAAACCTGCCATAGGAAAAGATTTCTTACAGAGAACAGGAAAGCTATAAGATATATATTTTTAAAAAGTCAACTTAGATTTTTTTGTGTTTTTTTTAAATATGGATATTAAAAGACACTGGTAGGAAAATCAGTAGAAAAAATACAGAAGCCTTTTATTTTTAGCTTTTAAATTTCAATCTATGATTCCTCTTGAGTTAATTTTTGTGTATCGTGTGTGGTATGGTCAAGTCAATTTTTCCCGACACAAATATGCAATTTTTCCTCCTCCATCTATTGCAGATTTTCCTGTCCTCATCAAAATACCTAGGTGTCTTTTCTGAAAATCAATTGACTATGAAGATAGAGTGGATTTCTCAATTTCATTGTGTTTCACTGATACACTGCCTTTACAACAAAACCACACACACTGTTCAAACCTTCAAGACACATACTGATTTTTCATTTACTTGTCTTAGTTACTGAGATAGGTGTGCTGAATTCTCCAAACACATTTTCTATTTCTCCTTTTAGTTCTCCCAGTTTTCATTTCATATATTCTGAAATTCTGTTATTATGCATATACACATGGTAGATCTTTCTACCTCTATGTAAAGACATCTTTTATCTCTACTGATTTCTATTTCCTCAGTCTACTTTGTCAATAACTAATCAAGTATTTAAATTAATGATCTGACACTAGCTCTTTTATGCTTACTGTTTGCATTATATAACCTTTTCTGTCTATTTTCAAAATTATCAGTGACATTATACTTCAAGCACAGTCTTGTAGAGAGCATATAGTTTAGTATCGATTTTACCCAATATGACCATTTTTACCCTTAGAATGGAATGTTTAGCCCATTTACACTTAATATAATTTTAATAAGGTTGTGTTTAATCTTCCATATTTATGTATTTTTCTCTTTTGTGATGATTCATTGTAGGAACTGTGAGCTATTATGTTCCCCAATAAAGTGTGTTAACGTTTTTCTAATAGATAGTTGAATTACAAACAGAGTATCTTGATTCTCTCAGTGTGGTACAATGGGAGATATATATAGATATATAGATAGATAGATAGATAGATAGATAGATAGATAGATAGATAGATAGATACAGATACATATATATAGTTTTTGTCCCAGGTTCTTGGCACAACACTCTTAAAACCCCTGGGACTTCCATATGAAGGTGATAGGAGTGCCTACTGTTCTAATGAAGCAAACCACTAACAGTTCTTAGATACCATCAAGATGGGGGCTGGTTACCAGGAAGACTAAGCCTTGATCAGAAACTTGAAATTTTAGCCCCTGCTGTCAACATGGGGGAAAGGGGCAACAGTGGAGAGGTGCTGGAGATTGAGTCAGTCAACAGTAGTCAATGATGCCTATATAATGAAACCTCACCAAAACCCTCTGAAACCCTAGATGATGGAGATCACACAGCTTTGGGGTTGGGAAACACATTAAGGTGCTGGGAAGGTGATGCAGGCTAGGAAGGCATGAAAGCCCTCCACTTTTCCTCTCATATCTTGCCCTATGGTCTCTTCCATTTCATTGTTGCTGAGTTGTATCCTTAATATTAAACCAGTAACAGTAAGTAAATCATTTTCCTGATTTCTGCAAGTCATTCTAGCAAGTTATAAGAACTGAGGAAGGGGCTGTGGAGGCCCCTAGTTTATAGCTGATTGGTCAGCAGTACAAGTGGCTCCTGGGGCTTGTGATTCACATGTGAAGTAAGATGCAGACTTGCTGAACTCTGTCTTTAACTTGTGGGGTCTCCATTAACTCTGGATTCTTAGTGTCAGAACTGAATTACTGAACACCCAGAGGGTATCCAGAGAGTTGGAGAATTGGTAGTTGGGGTTAGAAAACACCCCAGACTCAGGTCTGAACTTATGATTTGATAATGCCAATATATTGGTTCTCTCCTTAGGACTAGGTGATCATTTTCACTCTTAGCTGTGGTTCTTATTTCCAAAAGAGGCTTTTTGTGGGGTCTCAATAGGATGTCCCAGGTGCTAAGCGCGGCTATTTTCTTCCAGATGGACCAGGACTCCAGCATCATTCAGTACTACATGACCTCTGATGTCTCCATTCAGCACGGAGTTCCACAGCGGCTGTTCTATTCAGGACCCTTTGGAGTCTCACCCTCTGCCTGAGGGGTCATCACATGCAAATTATACATTTTGCTCTTCTCTGGTACCCAGCTGTTCAAATTCTAGCAGTGTCAAACTCTTATATTTGCTCCTTAACTAACAGAGATGTCCACGGTCTCTCCTTGAGGCAGTACTGGGAAACCACTTCTAGGATGAAAGTTGGGATAAATAGGAGTCTCCCCCATTTGTTTCTTTTCTCTCAGGAAGGAAGTCCTGCACCACCTGCTGTGCAGACCTGGAAAGTACTGTCTCATATACTTGTTCAGTGTTACAGTCGCTCACGTGGTAAGAGTCCGTCTTCTACCAATTACTTCTTTACGACCGGAAGCAGACTTCCAGCCAAACACATGTTAAGAATAATTATTACAACAGTAATAGTATTCAACTAACATTAATGAACACTTTCAGATGAATAGTAAAACTAAACAGATTAAAATACTGGGTACTTGTGCTGAAGTAATGAACAGATAGATGAATCAGATTTTGGACTTCTTTGACTACCAATAAAGTCTTTATTAGACAGGCAAACGGGAAGTTTCTGAAGAATCTGGAGCTGGTGTGCTGAAAATTTCCATCTAGCTGAGCTTTAGCAGGTGCCTGGAAATGGGATGAGATTCACAAACAGAGACCAGGCAAGATGCTGCTATTTGAGGCAGGAAAGGCCATAAACGAGGATGGAGGTAGTAGGAAATTTAACACAAGGATGATAATAATAAGCTCCACTCTGAAGGTCTTTTAGTGAACTGGTATAAAAATTTTACATGAATGTATTTCCATTTTCCTTTTCCATGAGGTATTTTTTGCTTTCTCCATGATTACTGCACTGACCCAATGCTTGAGAGCGTGTTAGTTAAGCTCCACATATTTATGACTTTTTTCCTAGTTTTCTTCTAGTAACTGATTTCTAGCTTCATATCACTGTGTTTAAAAAAAAAGGATACTTGATAGGATTTAACCTTCTTAAGTGTATTGAGACTTGTGTTGTGGCCTAACATGTGATCTATCCTGGAGTGTTCCATGCACACTTGAGAAGAATATATACTCTGCTATTTGGGGACAGAACGCTCTGTATGTATCTACTGAGTCTAACTGGTTTAATGTGTTACTTAAGGCATATATTTCCTATTGATTTTATTTCTGATTTATCCATTGATGTAAAACGGGTATTACATTCACCTACAATTTATAGTATTACTGTCTATTTCTCTCTCAAACTCTGTTAATATTTGCTTATATACTCAGGTACTCCTATGTTGTGTGTATAAACATTTACAAATGTCATATCCTCTGTTGGATTGACCCCTTTGCCATTATGTAATGTCCTTATTTGTCTTTTACTACAGACTTTGTTTAAAAGTCTATTTAATTTCACATAAACATAGCTACACCAGCTTCTCGTATGTTTCCATTTGCATGGTATAACTTTTTCCATCTCTTCACTCTCAGTCTGTGTGTCCTTAGATCTGCACTGAATCTCTTATAGGCAATTTATATAGATGAGTCTTCTTTTTTTTCTTTTCTCATTAAGCCACTCTATATCTTTGATTGGAGAGCATGGTCTACTTACACTTAAAGGAGTTAGTGATAGGTATGTAATTATCGTCGTTTTGTTCATTGTCTTATGTCTAATTTTGTAGTTCCTCTCAGTTCTTTTCTTTTGTGGATTCATAACTTTCTTTAACATTATGCTTAGCTTCATTTTCCATTATCTTTTGTGTATCTCCTATAAGTTTTTCTTTTGTGGTTACTATGAAGTTTACATATAACATCCTATATATATGCATATAAAACAGAATAGTTTAAGCTGATAACAACTTAAACTTGAATAATTTCTAAAACCCCTACTTTACTCCCCTCCCCCATGCTTAATATTTCTAATGTCGTATTTTACAGGTTTTTATTTGTATCACTTAACTACTTACTATAACTAATATTCTACTTTTGCCTTTTAACCTTTATACTAGCTTAAAAGTGGCTGATCGACTACCTCTACTATAATTCACCTTTACCAATAAGATTTTTACTTTTATATGTTAACTTATTATTTGTTAGTGTCTTTTCTTTGCTTAAAGAAGTCCCTTTAACATTTCCTGTAAGGCCAGTTTAGTGGTGATGAACTCCTCTTAATTTTGCTTGTTCGGTAAACTCTTTATGTCTCCTTCAATTCTGAATAACAGCCTTGCCAGATAAAGTATTCTTGTTTGGAAGTTATTTTGTTTTGTTTTATTTTCCTTTCAGAACTTTGACTATATTATAGCACTCCTTTTTGGCCTGCAAAGTTTCTGCTGAAGAGTCCGCTGATAGTCTTAGGGGAGTTTCCTTGTACATAACAAGTTGTTTTCCTCTTGCTGCTTTTTTCAAGATGCTCTCATCTTTAAATTTTGACATTTTAATTAAAATGCATCTTAGTTCCAGATCTCTTGGGTTTATTTTATTTGGAACTGTCTTGCGTTTCCTGGACATGGATGTCTGTTTCCTTCCCCAGGTTAAGAAAGTTTTCGACCATTGTTTCTTCAAATAATTTGCCTGTCTCCTGTGTCTTGTTCTCCTTCCGGGACCCCTATAATGAACATGTTATTCTGCTAATCTGATCTCCTATGTCTCTTAAACTACCTTCACCTTTTACAATTATTATTATTATTATTATTATTATTATTTTATTTTTATTTTTATTTTTATTTGGCTGTTCTGTTTGAGTCAGTTCTACTGCCTTCTCTTCCAGGTCACTGAGTTTTTTCTGCTTTATCTAGTCTGCCATCTCTAGTGTATTTTTCGGTGCAGCTATTGGACTCTTCACCTCTGTGACTTCCGTCTGGTATTCTCTTATAGTCTTTATGTCTTTGTTGAAGTTATCCCAATTTTCGCCAATTCTTCTCGAGTTCAGAGAGCTTCTTTTGACCATTACTTTGCACCCTTTATCAGGGAGATACTTACCTCTGTTTCATTAAGTTTTTTTGTTTGCTTGTTTTAAATGAGGTTTTGTCCTATTCTTTCATTTGGAACATATTCCTTTGTTTCCCCATTTTGCCTGACTCTTTGTGCTTACTTCTATGTCTTAGTGAAACAGCTACCTCTCCCAGTTTTCAAGAAATGGCCTTGTGCAGGAAATGAACCTTATTGTTCAACCTTGCCCTAGGTTTTGGTTGTCTCTCAAACTTTTGTGATAGTCTAAGTAGCTGATTTATTCTCCATAGAACCCTGTTGTTGAGGATGTGCCAGGACCTGACAGTGTTCTAAAGGGAGTAATCTCAGACAGCAGTGGTTTCGGGCTGACTAGAAGCCAGATCCTCAAGCAGCAGCTTTTAATATGTTTGTTTGTTTGTTTATATGCAGTCCTATTTATTTACTTACTTACTTACTTATTTATTTATACACAGTCCTGTGGACCCAAATTATAGACTCTGCTGACCTCCAGATCAGATAAGGATGCTTCTGTCACCTGGAAGACAGTAGCAGGAATCAGGGATTTGTACACGTGTATATGCTCCTTTCTGGGAGGTACCAGTGAGCTGCGGTGAGGTCAAGGTAGAACACAAAGATGGCACCTCCCTGCCTGCATTTCCTTAGAGTGTCTCTGTAGCATCTAGGTGTGTGGTAAACTCGAAGCCCCTCTTGCGCACTAGAGGTGGGGTATTTCCTCAGCTTTGGCCATTTAGAAGACTGTTGGGGGAGGGGCACGGCCATTGCTTTAGCATGTCTGTGTCCATGCCCAACCACCTGTGCTAGCAAGGTAAAGGAGAGTGCAAAAATGGCACTCGCCAGCATCACTGTCTCTGAAGAAAGTCTCAGCTGGTCCCTGCCCCTTCCATAGATGCTTTAAGACTAGGAAATGAATCTCCTTCACATATAATCCAACCACCTACCAAACTGTTGCCTTTGTGGTGGGTTCTGGGCTAAGGAAGCCCACATGAACACCTCTAAAAAGAGTATCTCAGATCCCCACAGCCCCCCAGGGCCTCTGGAGGTAAGGTTCATGGTTTCCAAAGCCAGACATTTGGGAGACTCCTCTCTCCCAAGCAGATCTCAAGGGCTGGATGCCTGATGTGAGACATGAACCCCGCACTCCTTACGGAGAAGCCTGGGCTTCATGAGATCCCCCCCGTCTTGTGTGTCGCTGTGCTGGGGATGGTTTTCGGTAAGTTTTTGGTTTTTGGTAAGACCACATCTCTGTCTCTCCTACCTGTCTGCATATCTCCTTTTTATCCTTTGTTGTGGAAGCTGTTCGGCTAGTTTTAGCTATTTTTTCAGTGGGAACCATTCCATATATAGCTATGGACTTGGTGTGTCCATGGGTGGGGGAGAGTTCAGAGTCTTTCTGTGGTGCCACCTTGGACCACCCCCCCCACTTCCAAATTATTTTTATGTGTTGTTCAAAATATGCAAACGGGAGAGTTTTATAAAAGTACATATCTAAATTTGCCAGCAAACTTTTCTTTGCCAGGCCATTAAGAAAGTCACTCATTATGGATACTAAAAATGGAAAGAGAGCTGTTTCCCTCCTTTTTAGAAAGCAATTACTTCCTTCTGATTAGAACGACCGAATAAGAAAGAATTTTAGATTTCTAGTTCAGAGATGCAAAAAAACATACTTTTCCTTTTCTTCTTATTACCTTTTGGAGGCAGAAATGAGTTCAGAGTGAAGAGTAAAGTCTTCTAATTGATGTGGATAATAACAAAGGCAAATTAAGGCTTTTATTTTAATTCATTCTACAAGCTTACACATGTACTAGACAATTGCTTAGATAAAAGCCAACACCAAACAAATAAATTAGACCAAATATTTCCAGTCTGGACTCACTTGAGAGGGAAAACACTGGGGCATCATGTCAAGACCATGATTTTATTAAGGCATGAGTAAAAGGGACTTACAGGAGTAAGGAAGGCACCAAATGGTACCTAGCTATTTTTAACATTTTCATTTTAAAGAAATGTCTCAAATCTGGTTCTTAATTAAGGTGAGACTCAAATACATCACACACCCCTCCCACCCTCTTTGCAGGTGGCCTCCTATGCATTTGGACTTTCTGGGAATGAAGTGTTCATGACGCTGTAGAAAATATGTCTACACAATTGATCTGAAATATGAACTTTAAAACAATTAGATTATCCTAATGTTCTCCACTATCCTAATGTTCTCTGTCTATAGATTAATTTATAATAAAAAGAGAACCACGTTTTCCCATTAAAGAGAAAATATCCAACTATGAACTTGAGTTTCCATTCCTATTTGCAACTGATACTTTAATACACACAACGTGACAATACATGCTATGGAAAACAGAGTTAAATTAACAAGTAAGTTGCTTAACAGGTACAGCAAAGAAATTACTGGAAGAAAATATATCTATTCCTGGAAAATAAAATGGTCTATTTCTCTATAATAACAATCAGAAAAATTGAAATATGGTGTGCTCCTAATACCATGAGTTAATATTACATGTGTGTATATGTAAAATGTATTTTCACTTAGTGCATGATAAAAATTCTTCTTAATTAATTACGATTCTAAAATATTATATTCTAATACCATATTTAGAAATGAGGGACTAATAAAGCCAAATTTTAAATGTACACAAAGTCTTAAAAGATGTACATGTGATTCAAAGACTCTGTATAGATCAAAGATTATTGTTTTGTTTTGTTTATTTTTTTATGTTTATTTATTTTTTAGAGAGAGAGGGAGAGAGACAGAGTATGAGCACTGGCAGGTCAGAGAGAGAGAGGCAAACACAGAATCTGAAGCTGGCTCCAGGCTCTGAGCTGGCAGCACAGAGCCCAATGCGGGGCTTGAACTCATGAACCGTGAGATCATGACCTGAGCCGAAGTCGGAGACTTAACCAACTGAGCCACCCAGGCGCCCCCGATTATTGTTTTTTTTAACATTTATTTATTTATTTTGAGAGAGAGAAAGAGAGCGAGAGAGGCAGCGAGAAAGGGAGAAAGAGAATCCCAGGCAAGTTCCACACTGTCAGCACAGAGCCTGATGGCAGGACTGGATCCTATGAACTGTGAGACCATGAACTGAGCTGAAATCAAGAGTCAGATGCTTAACCAACTGAGCCACCTAGGTGCTCAAACAAATATTATTTCTAATAAAACAAATATCATTTCTAATAAAACAATCCATAAAGGAGTCAGAATTTCACCTGGGAAAAATAAGAAAATAATTATAATATATTGCATATGTGGAATAGTATTTTAAAATACTCTTTATTTTACCACTATATACATTGCTAATAACATTAAATAACATAAATTGTTAGATCCTTGAATTATACTCATTTGTGAAATATTTTTTAATGATGGTACAAAGAATTTGATTGGCAGTATTCCAAAGAAGCATTTCTTAGTTAGCCAAGAAGGTAGAAACCATCTCAAGACCAGATGCTGTTCTTTCTTCAAATTCTATTAGCTGCCAACATATCTCAAAGAGACAGAGTAGTTAATTAAAAAGATTTAGTCTTGAAATTCATTCAGATCTGAATGCCTCAGTTTAAGTTGCTAATGAAAATGCTATTTCCTAAAAATAGAAATTGGTCGCTAACATTAGTATCTTTATTCAAAATGTCATATGTCTATCAAATACTTATGCACAAATCATTGTCAAAACAGTGTTTGAAATGAAAGATCATTTCTTTGTCATACTTTGAGAAAAATTAAAGAAGAATTTTCAGGACTGATTGTATTAAGGAGTTGTTTGAAAAATAAAAATAGATACATTCCTTTAAATTTCATAACATAAACTTATGAATGAATTTAAAAATTATCACTGAAAATCATTGGCTCATTTCCTGAGTCTCAGATGGCTGAGATCATTTTCAACCAAATTATCAGCTCTAATTCATTTGACTTCCTATTTCCCCCCATGGATACTTATCGGGCAAAACTGGAATTGACAACTTAGTTTTCCATACTCCACAGAATGAACTGCTCCAAAAGATCTTGTTCAGGGAATGAAGTATGAAGTCGCTCTTCATTGTAGGATTAAATGTGTAATTGTAGACTGAAAGCAAATTAATTGCATTGTGAAATAAACGTTTTGAAGGAAAAACCACAGTTAAAGAAATGGCTCCTAGGGATAAGAAATCACTGAAGTGTTTATATTTGATGTCACCTGGTTTTCAATTATGCAAGGGTTGGCCCTCTTTACATGATGAGTGTGAGGGTGAATTGGGAATTAATGAATCCAATCAGATTTCCTCTGAATAACTAATGTTATCACTGAGGTTTTTTTGTTTTTTTTTTTTTAAGTTTATTTATTTACTTTGAAAGAGACAGACGGTGAGATCTGGGGAGAGTGAGAGAGAGAGAGAATCCAAAGCAGTCTCCATACTGCCAGCACAGAGCCTGATGCGGGGTTTGAACTCACAAACCATGAGATCATGACCTGAGTCAAAATCCAGATGCTTAACTGACTGAGCCACCCACGCGACCATTGCTTTTTTTTTTTTTTTTTTTTTTTTTTTAATATTTATTTTGAGAGAGATAGAGAGAGAATGTGCACAATTAGGGGCCAGGGGGAAAGGGAGAATGAATCCTAAGGAGGCTCCAGACCCTGCTTGGAGCCTGACACAGGGCTCAATCCCATAATCCTGGGATCGTGACCCCAGCTGGAATCAAAAGTTGGACGCTCAACCCACTGAGCCCAACAGGCACCCCTGTCGTCACTGAGTTTCTATTTCTGGTCTTGCATATAGTACCTGAGTCTAGGACTCAATAGTGAAATTATGTAGCTTACAAATATGATAATGAGTACACGGGCTGGCTGTGATCTTAGCCTGTGAATCTCAGCTTCGCGACTTAGCAGTGACGAGATGTGAGCAAGCTCTTCCGAGTTGCTTCATTGCTAGAATTGGCATGATGGTAGCTACCCTAGAGAATTATTGTATGGATTGATAAAGATTTCTCTGTATAGCATGCAGCCAGTCACTTAATAAACACAGAACTCCCAAGACTAGTGTGTCATTCTTAATACATTTCCACAAATGGAACGATGCTGTCTTTAGTTATTTCACTTGAGGGGAAAATAGACTAAGTGATAGAAAGGCTTTCTTTCTTTTCAAGAGTTGCAACCCAGTTTTACATTTTAATGCTATATGTTATGTTACATGGCTATTTCCTGGATAGTTTTAACATTCCACAATGGAAAATTTACATAACTGCACATATGTTAAATAACAAGTATAAGCTATTTCTCTTCTCTATCTTAATAGTTATGCAAAATTGAGAGCTGAGCAAAAAGCGGATGTAGGCACCGGCTAAGTGACAAGAGGACTCTTGCCAGTCAATCCCCTCAACCTCCCTGCCCAACCTGGCTAATCCCTTCGCTTTGTTCTTCCACATGGACCAGTTACCCTTCTGCCTCACGAATACAATGTCATGCTTAAGATGTAACAGCTGAAATAGGTCTGAAGAAAACAAAACGCAGTACATTTTCTTGGAAAATCACCACGTAGAAAAGACACGTATTATGAGCAAAGAAATATAAACATGTTTTCAAAGACCTGAGCTCTTCACCAGACCTGTATGCCGTAACCATTGTTAAATGTACTTCGAACACTGAATTTGTACTACAGAAGGATGGAGATGAAAGATGAGACGCAAGTCCCAGACTTAAGGCTTAGGAAGACAAAGGCATGTGTGCAAATTGCAACCTAAGATAAAATCATAGCCTCCAGGTCCAGCTGCACAGTTTGTGAACTGGCAAAAAGGCAAATGGAGGAAAAGGTAATGAGAGACTAAGAACTGACCCTCACTGCACTGGCTAAGCTATGCACCCTGGTCTAGGGCTATGTCTTTCCAGAAGGAACACCCCGGATCCGCAGAATGTGACAAGTGCTTTAGGACAAGGACAAAGACGAGGGAAAGAAGGGCTTTTGCCTAGAAAAATCACTATGCCCTTCAGAGGGGAAGTTTTATAAAGAATCTTCATAGATGGAATTATTTCAACCAAAATTACAAAATAAACAACGCTTTTCCCAGATTAAGTTGGAGGAATATGTTCGGGTAAAAATAAAAGTGCATTGTAATGCAGTCACCAAGTGGAGCTAATTGTGCTTCCTTACTGGAATTGTTTTCTTCCGCATCTGAGCAGCAGAGATGGAGACACTGCAGGGCCTGCGCTTGTTGTACAAAAGAAGGCAAATACTAGAGTCTTAGCTACTCTTTTGTTCTGTAAAGTGAATGAAGTCTTCCCTGGGAACTCAGACAACCTGATTTCTCTGAAACCGACATGAAGTCCACAAATGTGGGATGCAAATAAAACTGAATCTCCTCTAATGTCTTAGCTGATTACTTCCAGTAGGCGGGTTAACAACCAGGAAATCTAGAACTTCGGTCCTGGGAACCCATTACTCCTTCCAAAGTGTCCAGAAAGTCTGGAACTTGGATGCGGTCCATAGTATGTAGGCTCAATCTGATTTTCCCACCAAAGTAGGAAGTGGCAGTATAGAAGCTACTTGCTGTTGATTTTTACTGCCTGTAGTTATTGCTCTCTATATATTTATCTCCCTGTATATAGATAGAGTTCTCACTATATATAGAGAGAAAGATACAGATATAAATGTCACTGTATTACAAATGCATGTTTGTGGCTTTTGCCATCTTTTTTCTTTTTCTTTTTTGAAAAGCTGTTGCAAACGTTGAGCAAAGGCTTACTTCAAATCGCAGAAAATAATTATGCAGATGCTTTCATTTTTATGAGTTAAAATTAACTTGGGATGCTGCTGCTTCACATTTGGGGATTCAGTCCAATATTCTTTTTCTCATATTTTAAAATCTTATTCTGAAGACTGTGTTTTTATTGTTTTGGAAGTGTCGCAATGGCCTCCAGTCAGAAGCATGAAGAATTTGAGTTCATATTAGCATGCTGATTTACTTATTCAATATTAGGAATTTAGCTGATGTTTACACTAAAAGTGATGTGACACTTTAGGCAGGGCATTATTCATAACTTCAGATAGAGAGATAATGGGATATAAAACTGACATATATATATGTGTGTGTGTGTATGTGTGTGTATGTGTGTGTGGGTGTGTGTGTACAGTACATACACACACATATATAGTTTGATGTTAGGTGGAGGCTCTATCGTCGATCGACACAATTCCTAAATCGGAACCACAGAAATGTCCCAGGTATTGGCTCAGGGGCAAGGTTTTTGTTTTGTGTGTCTCTGTAGACCATAATTATGACTTGAATAAGTTCAAGACCTGGGGAAGAACAACTCAACTGGTCTGGTCATTGACCAGACCTGAGCAAATTCATTTCCATTAAAAAAATGAATTCATATTCGCAGATATTTGGGAAATAGATATACCTAATTATCAGAAAAAAGTATCTATAAATTAAAACGAGTAAGTGTCTCTTCAAGTCTCAAACGACTACATAGTTTGGTTAATCTAGGTGTTCACTCTTTGAGTGTCTTTTGAATACCAGATATAAGGTACACCAGTAGATTTTAAAGTGAAATGATATCTAGAGCTTTTTTTCTTAATGAAGCCATCCATTAGCTTTCAAAAATTATAGTGAGTATTTAAGGAGTCTATTTGATATAACGTGGGTCAAGTTTCATTAAGTTCTTTATAAAAAAGCAGAATGTTCGAGTCGATTCAAATATTCAGAGTAAGACTGCAGATGGAACTATTCTGTAAGACAGGGAACTGAAGGAAACATAGCACTTACTAAAAAACGATAGAGGAGGAGGAGGAGGAGGAGGAGGAGGAGGAGGAGAAGCACCTGATCTGCCATACTCCTACTCAAACTGGGAAATACGCCAATCAGGTAAAATGAAGTGTAGAAGGATAGAAACTTTTCACAGTACCCACCCCAGCCCCTGTTTTAATTTTGTTATCCCATTTTTGAAGCATCCACTGGCATGGCCAGGAGAGACTTATCTAAACAGAGCCTGTGTTCACCAGGCAAGAAGAGACATTTTGGGTCCAAGGCTGTGGGATGGACAGAAGGGAAGGAAACCAGTGGGAAAAGAACAACTGGGGAGGCCAGTTCTCGTTCCTCCAGACCCCCACCTCTCTCTCACCCCTCTGCATAACCAGACCCCCTCCCACTTTTATCTCTCTGTTTGTAATTTCCTTCCTCCCTTGCATTTTGCATTTGTCAGTCCAAATCAGAGGTGACCCTGAAGAAGACTTTTTAACGAGATTGCTTTTTAAGAGAGTGTTGATGTAGCAATAACCAAAACTTCTCCCTGTGAATGAAATCCTCATAAATCCACTAAACATGATTTTTTTAAAAAGAATGGAAGTTCTATGTATACATAAAGTTTTTCAATTGTTTCTGTATAATTTCCCTTCTTTTTCTCTATTGCCTTTCAGGTATAGCTTTATACAGAGGCATGCTTTCTAAAGAGGCAGGCGTTATTAGCTGTGGCAAGGAGGTGTACATCACGTCATGTTTATATTGTCACCATTGCTGTGTTCCTCTCAAGCCGGTCACAGTTACTGAGAAAAGATGTGGGAAATTCTTAGAGAGGCAAAATACAGTGGCAAAATAAATGTTTCCCACATCCTCAGCAATGTCAATCCAGGGGGTTTAGAGCCCAAAATTTACAGGGGACTGGGGTTCAGAAGAGTGAGAAGAACTGCCGTGATCAGGTACAGCAGGGAGGCGCTCCCAAACTGAGAACGGATGAGTATCTGCAAGGAATGGAAGTCTCCGAAGTTCTAGGACGGCAATTGGAATACTAAACTGTCTAAAGAGTCCTGGGATGCTCACGTGCGATGGTCACAAAAAGTGAAAGAAAACACGATGTACCCCTTTCAAGTCTCTCCGAGCTATGCTCTTTAATACCTGAAAAAACATTTAATCCCAAATGAGTCTGTGTCATGTTTTACCATTCCTTCACAGAGCTTTCCTGTCAGCATTACAAGGCTCTCGAGCCATTCCTCTTTAATACAGATGAATTGTATTTTATGGTCTCTTAATGTTTTCTATTAATAGTTCTCTGCGATTTTCTACTATTCTTGACTTCTGATTCTTAATCCCAAAACATTTCTTATGAAAGGTACGACTCTGATTAATACTGAATTTGTTTTCCTTTTGTGTCAGTTAACATACAACCAGAAATGACAATAATTTCACCAACACTTTATTTCCTCAAAACTATCTCTTTCTCTCTAAAAGGTCATTCAAAACTTGGTGCTCAATTAGTTGCTTCCGTTGGAAGCCAGTCTCCATTTACCTCCCAACTTGACTGATTCTACGTTTGCTTTTTTGGTTTGTAGTGGTTTTTCCAGTAGAGCAACATGAGGCAGACTGAACGGTGATTCTCAGTCCGTTGAGGGAGAGGTTAATATGAAGACACATTAAGAGGCAAAAAAGGAAATATTTTTGAGTAGAAATATTTAAACATCTGATGTATAATAATGTATTTAAGAAATGTGGCCAATTCAAAAGTGCACATATGGTCTTATGCAAACTCACGTATTCAAGTTTGTTTTTTGTTTTTTCTTCTGTTGCTGCTATTCAAAACTGTGAAAAAGAGGGACTCCTGTGTGACACAGTCAATTGGGCATCTAACTTGTGATCTCAGCTCAGGTCATGATCTCACAGTTTGTGCGTTTGAGCCCCGCATCGGGCTCTGTGCTGATGGCACAGAATCTTGGGATTCTGTCTCTCCTTCTCTCTGCCTCTCTTCTGCTTGTACACGCGCTCTCTCTCTCTCTCTCAAAATAAAGAAGTAAACTTAATTTTAATTTTAAATATAAGTAAATTCTATTTTGATCATGGGTGCAGTTTCCTCACAAAACACCTAATTCCTGGGTGCTTGTCCAATGACATTACTGGCCTCTCCAACAAGAAGCCCAGATTTGGGGCAAAGGTCAAGTTAATCTGAACCAGGAAGTTTCAAGCCGGATGCTGTAGGGATCTTACTGATTTTCAAAATGTGTCTTTGTTCTTACTTTCTACACTTTCAACATATCACTCTGGTCCAGCATCCCAGAAATAGGTAGTAAACGAAAAAGGGGGAAAGATTTCTTTCTCATAGCAGGAAAAACATCCCTCCCATGACACACCGTTGGAGAATTAACAAATATCAAATCAGAACTTTGACAATAAACACTTGTACATTACTTGAGCCAATCTGTAATGTCAGAATTCCCTTCACTGTCAGGAGAATGATATGGATAGTTATTTTAGAAAACTAATGTATCAGATCAATCCTCTGTAGGCCGACCCGGAGCTACCTCGACTCTGGCAGGAATGTGCACTCACTTACTAATCAAATAGCTGCAGTTTAACAAACCCATTATCTGTCAAGAGGAGATTGCGTTTTCTGAGTGGTGACTTCAGAACCTCACGACTGTATTTTACAATAATACAATTGGCTAGAACTGCGGGGCTCTGCTGAGCTGAGTTAAAAGAAAATTCCCCATCTGGCAATCCTTCATCTGGACAGCTCAGGAGGCCACAAAGCGCATGGTGGAGGCTTTGAAAGATTTCAAATGAAATAAGGAGTATTTGTTAATGCTGTAACAATCATCAGCCTCGGTTACGAAACTATTATTAAGACAAAGCCCTCTAGCTTCTGATATGAGTTGACTACTGACTTCTGATATAAGAAGTGGATTACATTTAACATGAGTTTCTGCGTCCTTTGCAGCTGCCCCACAAATTAATCTGGCTAAAATAATGCAAACCATGCAGATCATGAGAAGGGCTAAGGCTATTCTTCCTTTGGTCAAAAAATGTAACAAACGCTATTTTATAGTACTGTGTTCAGACTGTGACAAGCTACAGCTTAATATCGGGAAGAAAGTAAAATGTACTGGCTCATGTAAATGGGAAGCCCCGAATACGTGTATTACGGGCCCAGCTGCCTCCGGAAGTAAAGGAGAAATGTGGGCGTGCTCTTCCTTCCCCACAATTCCTCACTTCCGGTTCTCTTCTGGGCGTGGTCACACTGACAGATGCATCTATTCCACGTATCTTCCACACAGTGGCAAGATGTTCACCGATGGCTCTGGGATTACATCTTTCTAGAAGTTTGAGTTCCCAGAGGAAGAGACTGGGACAACATACATTCATTTCTCACAGTTCTGAAGTCTGGGATGCCTGAGACCAAGGTGCCCGCGAGGTCAGGCTATGATGAGAGCCTCTTCCTGTTTCTCAGCTGGTCCCTTCTCACCGGGTCCTCCCATGATGGAAGGGATAAGGGATCTCTGTGGATACTCTTCTAGGGGAACTAATCCCATTCATGAGGACTCCATCTCACGGCCTGCTCACCTCCCAAAGGCTCCACCTCCAAATACTATCGCCCCGAGGATTAGGTTTGAACATATAAATTTTGCGGAGCATGCAAACGTTTGGTCTATGGCTCTGGCTGCTCAGCATCCTTATATCACATTCCACGGAGGGACTCCGATCTGTCTTTCCTGGAATGAAGCCCATCCAGGAACTAAACCCTGTGGGCTGGGAGATGAGGTCCTGGATGGGCCACTCATGAGTCACCTCCGTACCCTTGAAGACGAATCAACCATCCCTACAGAACCACACAAAGAGTCTGTACAAACACCATATTTCTACTACAGACAAATTACTTTTTCAGTCAATTTAGATAGTATTTATTGAGTACCTACTATGTGCAAGGCCTTATGCTAAGCGCCACGAACCCCAAACATGGGAAATAAAACTAATACCATGTCCCCTTCTTGTCATAATTAAAGAATTGTAATTAATTGTAGTCTCACTTACATACCATCTTTAGGTCCATCATGCTGGATTATATTAGTAGCAGGAATCTCTGTAAAAAAGTCTGTAATGAAGTCAGGGACTCTTCGACCAGCTACAATCTCGCTCTCTCAGGTGCTAATAACTTTAGCCACAACCCAAAGCTTTAGGTCTAGACTTTGAAATAGTTGTTCTGGTGGCTGCAGTCAAATGGGCTCATTCGGTGATCCCTCTCTTTCCTCACACTTAGCAGCCTATTTCCTGCACCTAGATCTGTTCTAGACTCACATACCAACTCCTTGAACTCTGACCTTCCATTACACTGCTGTGGCTCCTACTTCCAAAATGTCTCTAAGATGTTCCTTTGGTTTTTTATTTCCTCTGCTACCACCCTTCTTCATGCTCTAGTTATCTCTAACCTGGACTGACAAAATTCCTGCTTTGTTTTCCTGCCTCCAACCCAACCACTCTCAAACCAAGTACATACTATATGATACACCGAGGTTTGCTTTCTAATGCAAAGAAAGAGCTCTATTCCCTCAGTGCCTGGTCAAAAACTTCAGGGATGTTTTATGGGCTCTTGAGCCATGTGAATAACTAGATGGCTGTCAGTCGAGATCCTCTGTCATCTGGGCCAGCCTACTTCACCAAACTCATATCACTGGGTTACTTTCAATTGATTTCACTGCACTGGACACTCAGGATAAACAAGTCCTTCCCAAATGCACTTCATACTCTCTGTCATCCTTCTCTCATGCCAGCTGTTTCTATTGCCTGAACTTCCCTCAAATCATCTCTGTGCATCCAAACACCATGTGTCCTTCAATGCCTCCTTTAAACTGCAAATATTCTAATAGGTCTTTTTTAATCTTTCTAACAGGATATTGCTATTCCTTCCTTTGCACCAGAACCGCACATTCTTCGTACCTCAATTATGACCAATTTATCTTCTCCTATAATTATGCATATTTTTTACTTTTAGATTATGAAGTCTTTGATGCCCAAAACTATCTTCTCTCTATAGACGCCGTCACAGCTAGAAATTTTGCCTTGCTTGATGTATTAGTTGCTATTGCTGCTGTGATAAATTACCACAGTGGCTTAATATACTGTAAGTGCTGGAGGTTGTAAGCCCAAAATCAGCTTCAGTGAGCTAATGTCAAAGCATCAGCAGCATTGGTACTTCCAGGCTCCAGAAGAGGGTCTATCTCTTTGCCTTTGTTTCTAAAGGTCCGCTGCCTTCCTTGGCTCACAGTCCTTCCTCCTTCTCTATGACCAGCAGTGTAGTGTGTCCCTTCCATCACCACCCTGCCTTCCTCTGTAGTCAGATCTCCCCCGCTTCCCTCTTATAAAACCATTCTGTGATAACCCAAATCATCTAGGTTAATCTCCGATCTCAGGATCCTCAATCACATCCGTAAAGTCTCTTTTAAAGGAATACGTATGGTGATGACGATGAGGATGCGGATGCCTAGAGAGGGGTGGCTGTTCAGTCTACCAAACTTGATAATGATTTGTGAAATTCTACCTAATCATATTTACAACATATGGTATCCTGGGCACTGGCAAAACAGGAAAGCACAGGTCTTGGCCTCGGAGACCTTGCATCCCAGTGAGGGAGGTAGAAATTAGAGAGCTAAAGATTAGCAGTTTAATGAAATTGTGATGAATGCTCTTAAGTACAATGACAGGGTTCATAAAAGAGTATGATCCGAGTATGGGCATACCTTGGAGGTATCATGGGTTCACTTCCAGACCACCTCAATAAAGCAAATATTGCAAT
This sequence comes from Paguma larvata, assembly GCA_030068075.1. NCBI lineage: Eukaryota > Metazoa > Chordata > Mammalia > Carnivora > Viverridae > Paguma > Paguma larvata. The sequence continues at coordinate 8,590,381 of CM057826.1, forward strand.
AAAGCGACTCCAGTGGATTTTTTGGTTTCCCATAAAAGTTATCTTTATACTATACTATAGCCTATTAAGTGTTCAATACCATTAAGGCTTTAATGGACAGATATACCTGGGGCTCCTGGGTGGCTCAGTCAGTTAAGTGTCCGACTCTTGATTTCTGCTCAGGTCATGTTCGCACAGTCATCAGATCGAGCCCTGCATCAGGCTCCACACTGGGCATAGAGCCTGCTTAAGATTCTCTCTCAGTCTCCCTCTGCTCCTCTCCTGTATTCATGCTCTCTCTCTCTCAAAAAAAAATATATATATAGACTTCATATAAAATAGACTTTACTGCTAAAAAGCAGTGACCATCATTTGAGCTTTCAGTGAGTTCTAATTGTTGATCGCAGATCCCCATACCCAATACGATAATAATGAAAGGCTTTGAAATGTCACAAGAATCACCAAAACGTGACAAGGAGACACGAAGTGAGCAAACGCTGTCGGGAATATGGTGTCAACAGACTTGCTAGACGCAGGCCTGTCACAATCTCGGAACTCGGTAGAAGACACAAGTATCTCTGAAGCACATTGAAGGGATATGCACCAAAACAAGGTATACCAGTGTGTGGCTTATACTGGAGGTTAGAGGAAGTTTAGTTTTGAGGGGGAAGCAGTGTTTGAAGTGTGCTGCGAAACGAACATGGGCATTACAAGGGCACAGGGGATGGGCGTGGGGTGGAAGAGCGTGGGAGAAGGGTCCAGACAAACGGAACAGCCTAGGGAAACATCTTGAGAGGTAAAGACCATGGTGTGCCATGCAACGGCAAGGAGGCCAGAGTGGGGAAGCTGAGAGGGGAGCGTGAAATAAGTTTGAGGCACCAAAGCCGGGATTACAAAATGCCAAAACCTACGGTTGTGCTTAGGATTTTTGCCCTTTATCGCTAGAGCAGTGGTTTTCAACTAGAGTGATTTTAACCCAATTCCTCCTACCCCACCCCTCCCAGCCCCAGGGCATTGGTACCGAAAGGAGACATTTTGGGTTGTCACAACCATAGGGATGGGGTGCTACTGACATCTAGTGGGTAGAGAGCAGGGATGATGCTAACATCTTACAATTTACAGGACAGCACCACAACGGAGTTGTCTGGCTTGACTGTCCATAGTGCGGAGGTTAAAAAACAGTCTTAGGGGCGCCTGGGTGGCTCAGTTGGTTAAGTGGCCGACTTCGGCGTGGGTCATGATCTCACCATCTGTGAGTTCGAGCCCCGCGTCAGGCTCTGTGCTGATGGCTCAGAGCCTGGAGCCTGCTTCGGATTCTGTGTCCCCCTCTCTCTCTGCCTTTTCCTTGTTCACACTCTGTCTCTATGTCTCTCAAAAAATAAAATAAAAGCGCTAAAAATTTAAAAAAGAAAAACAGTCTTAGAACAATGAGAAGAGCAGGCTAAAATATGCACCACGTGCACTTCCAACACCCAAGGTACTGAAGCTCCTACTAGGAAAATGAGTAAGAGCACAAGACTGGATGCGCCAATGTCCAACAGGGAAGGATGCTCAATAGAGAGGGGTGTCTAAGTCCAGGAGGACAGGACAAAATGATGGCACAGAGGAGGCTGGTGGCTGTGGAGGTGGTAAGCGTGGGCATACTCAAGAGATGCCATGGAGCAAAAAACCAAGAGCCTTACTCATAATTGGCCATGGGGCACATGAAAAATGAAGATTCCAGGAATGAATCCCATCCTTTTAGCTTTTGCAATTGGGGAGGCCGAGATACCATTCACTAGCAAGGCCAACGCTGAAGGAAGACCAAGTTTTGGAGAAAAAAACCACATGTTCAGTTTTGGACATGCTGAGTTTGCGTTGCGTGTGAATCAGTAAAGGAAGTAGGGAAGGCTGGAAGTAGGGAAGGCTGGAAGTAGGAAAGTGACACAATGTACAGATATCAGTGACAGACATGAATACGCCGATCTGGGAAGGGCAGGATGAGATGCAAAGAAAGGCTCCAGCTAGGAACCTCTGACTGGCTCAGTTGGTTAAGTGTCCAACTCTTGATTTCGGCTCAGGTAATGATCTCATGGTTCATAGGGTTGGGCTCTGCACTAATAACACAGGGCCTGCTTGGGATTCTCTCTCTCTCCCTCTCTCTCTCTTCCTCCCCTGCTTGCACTGTCAACCTCTCTCTACCCCTCCCCTGCTTGCATGCTCTCTCTCTCTCTCTCAAAAAAAATAAACATTTAAAATGGAAAGAAGAGGAGAGGAGTGGAGAGGAGAGGAGAGGAGAGGAGAGGAGAGGAGGGGAGGGGAGGGAGGGGAGGGGAGGGGGGGGAGGGGAGGGAGAGGAAAGGACTCAAGCTAAGCCTTGTGATATTCATTCCACCTTTAAAGTTCGGTAAGCTAGAATAACCTAGCAAAGAAAACAGAAAGAATAGCCAGAGGGGTAAGGGGAACCCAGAGACAAGAATTACTTGTACTTAACAAGGAAAGCATTTCAAGAAGGACGGAGTGTTTAATAGTATAGAATACAGTCAGCAGATGAAGTAAAATGAGAATGCTACCATGTCCACAGGTGACACTCAAGAAACATTCAAAAAGGGACTCCTGGGTGGCTCAGTAGGTTAAGCATCCAACTCTTGACTTCAGCTCAAGTCATGGTCTCATGGTTTGTGAGTTCAAGCCCCACGCTGGGCTCTGTACTTACAGCATGAAGCCTGCTTAGATTTCTCTCTCTGCCCCTCCCATACTGGTGTGCCCGAACGTATGCTCTCTCTTTCTCTCTCTCTCTCTCTCTTAAAATAAATAAACTTAAAAAAAGAAATACTCAAATGAAAGAATCTAAGCGATTGCAGACTAAGACTTCAGAACTCAAATAAATAAAAACTTTACTTATTTTTTTTCTTAAATCAAAACCTGGTGTCTATAGCACCGACATAGGAGTCCTGCCTTGTGGGTTACCTTTTTCTTTCTTGGCTTGGCTTCTCTCCCCCTCCCCCTAACTTTATTGAGATGTAACAGACTTACACAACACTGTGTAAGTTTAAGGTGTACAATGTGCTGACTTGACACACCTGTATACAGCAAGATGATCACCACCATAGCTTCGGCTAACATATACACCGCATCCCATAATTACCATTTCTTCCTTGTGGTGAGAACGCTTAAGATTGACCCTCTCAGAACCTTTCAAGTACATAATAGAGTAGTATTAACTATAATTACTATGATGTATAATAGATCCTCGGAACTTATTCATCTTACAGTTGGAAGTTTATGCCTTTGGACCAACATCTCCTATTCTCCCCCACCCCACAGCCCCCGGAATCTCCACTACAGCCTCTCTTTCTATGTGTTTGGCTTTTGAAGATTCCGTTGACAAGTGAGATCGTACCATATCGGCTTGGCTTCTTAAGCAAACTTGATCCTGTAATCTGTTCCACGGCACTTCCACTGCACACCTGCTAAAGGACTCCAAGCAACCCTGGCTCTTCAGGAAACAAAACAGCCTCCTTTCATTTCCAATAGGGAAAGTTAATGAAAGAGGAATAAATGCAACACAAAGTATAAGACTAATTTATTTGTACCAGCCAACACTTTTCATTACTACACAGTAATCATAATTATAGAGTCATTTATCACCAGGTACTTACCACTGACCATTCCATGTAGATACATGTTAAAATTTGATGTATAATTCCTTCAAACAAGGCAGCTCACACTCATCAGAAAGACTGATCTTGCCAGCTACCTGCAAGGGTACTAATTACCTATTATGAAAATCTACTGACCTATCAGGAAGGGGTTAATTTTTCTCAGCAGCATTCCCATGGCCACCGTTTGAAGTAATTATCACAATTTAGTAGGAAGCAGACAAGCTGTCTACACAGGAAATGAGTGAAACAGCTTGCTGTCCTTCTGTGTAGGTAAGTGTGCTGCCTGTTTGCCCCCAGGTACCTGGGAACAGCACACGGACCTAGCTGGGACTTCCTGCCACTGAGTCACAGCACAAAGTCATGTCGCATTGGAATTCTCTCTGGTTTCTGTGGAGAAGACATGCACAGGTGCACTCTGGCTTAGCGTGCGGCACTTCCGTACTCTCTTCCTAGACACTCGGCTCTTTATATTAAAGTTAGTCTCTGCGTCGGAAGCCCTGGGCTCCTCTACCAGGCTGGGGACAATATCTATTAGAACCAACAGATGGAAGACAGATGACAGAGACAGGCCCAGGTGTCAGGGGTGCCCTTGCACCCCGACATGTGATATTCCATCGATGAGCCAAACACAATTTGCTCAGAACCATTTGCAAATGATACGAATGGCATCTGGATATATCCATAAAAATGTGAGAAAGGCTATCCAGGATGGTGAACATGTTCAAAATGAAAAGATCCCTGGAATGTACAGTGGAAGGGTGTGTGTGTGTGTGTGTGTGTGTGTGTGTGTGTGTGTGTAATTCAGAGAAAAAATAAGGATCCTCTCTTAACTTCTTTCTCAACAATCCTTTCCCTATATTTATAAAGGTCACAACACGTTTTACAATCAGCAGAAGGTGAACGGGAGAAGGAGACAGTTATTGCACTCAATGGCACCAGCGACATTATTGAACAGCTAGAATGCATCAGGAACCGTGTTAAGTGCAGGTAATCCAAAGGATCCTTGTTCTTGGATAGAAATGCAACAAATAACCAGACTAAGATGCTAAATACATTGGCAGGTAGTGTGATGTTCAGAATGGGATTTAAAAATAACCACTGAAACAAACCCTGCCAACTTGAAATATCACAGAATAAACACCTACGAATGAGGAGGAAAAGAAAGGGAGGGGGAATTAAAGTTTACAAAGTAAGTGTGCAGAAAACATAATAATTAAATAAGGGGTACCATTAAATCTCTCGAAACAGAATGTGTAGCCCCATCACATGATTTAGAACACATTCCCACATCATTTCTTTGCCAGCCCATCATGCTTTGATTTATAATATCACCTGGATTTTCTTATGGTTCAGATTGTAGTGCTAATGTGCCATGTGCTTATGGGTTACCTAACTGGTTTCTACCATTTCTTACTTAATCTTCTCCGTGTGTCACTTAGAAATCTACAGACACATAGTGGAGATGCAAGATACTAAAAAATTCTTTTAAATGCAGCACATTAAACAGCATATCAAGTTTTCATGTCAAAATGTAAACTCTAAAGAGATGATAAAAATTTCACTGAAACAATTTTAAGCATTATGAGCACTGTACACACTATTCATCAGGAAGCAGAAAATGAGCAGTCTTCATTTACTCCCGAGATTTACTTTCTCCGTCATCACATATTTAAACTGTGATTTATAATGCATCACGAAAGCATCAATAGAATATCCACAATCCAGTAAAAGACAATGATAGTTTTACCAAAACCCATGTTTAGCTTTGTAAGGGTTCATAGCACAACTTAAGTTTGTGGTCCTCAAATTACTGAAGACTGTCTTTGCATTTACATGAAACTTTGTCAATAATTAGTATTCTTCCTTTCTTTTCCAAAAGACTGCTCTTCTAGAATGCTCAGAGACAGAATGAGTGTATACCTTCCCGAATTTCCCGCTGTGGGTAAACACATGCCAGGAGGTGGGAATGTCATTCCTGGAGACAGATCACCCTGAGCAGCTGAAGTGAGTTTCCCATCTCTCCGCTTCGAAAAGCTTAAAATCACAGAGGGGAACTAGAAATCTCTGTTGAGACCCCATGGAGAAACAACATACAGCGCTCCCGGCAGCATGACGGTGTATTTCCATCATGATGACTGAGCGACAGACTCGGAGTGACTCTAGGTCAAGGCCCCAATCACTACTTTCTGTGTATGCCTCCACTTCCTCGGGCGTAACACGAAGGGTTTGGAGGAACTAAACTCTGAGCTCTAAAAGGGTCTAACACATTATGACAATCAAAGTGCTAGGATTGCATGATTTCAGGAAAGACAAAGACATGTTGCTAGAGGGTCTCTACAGCGGTGCCACTTCTGGGAAAAAGAACAAGCAAAGGAATACTGTCTTTGTTTTTGTGTTTCTCGAACTGTTTCACACTGACCTGTGTTCAACACACTAAAGAGTATGTCCCAGGGAATGATGGGCTTTTCACGGCCATCCCACTTTCAAAGAGAAGTTATCTCAGAGTCGGTGTGTGATGTCAACAGAACATTAGTGCTTAGACAGATAGAAGTATCTTTCCTCCCAGAAAGATCCTCTCTATTTATAAGTGTCAAGGTGGCTTTCAAAACCACAGTTATGATTACTGTACTGACCAACGATATCAGGGGGATTGACTAACAACTTTGTTTTGCATTCACAGTTCTGATTTTGCTAAGTGGGACACTGGAACAAAAAGACAGAAGGAAGAAGACTGGAGAAGAAGCCCAGTAAGGAACCCCAAATCACATAAAGATGAAAAAGAAGGAACAACGTGTTACGAGGCTTTTCCCAAATGTCAAGTTAAGACACAATCAAGGTGGGCTCTAAAAAGGCTTGATGATGTGGAGTATGGCAGTACCGTAGTACTTTTTTTCCTGCAGTACTCTTAACACGAGCCACCAGCTGTTCCTTTAATTACTAATTACGTGTGCTCAGAACAACACTTTGGTAAGGCACCTTACCCGGGCTTTTCAAAATTTCTGTGTGAATCATCTCTTTATTTAACTGCCTTAAAGACAGGAAGATTTTCCACATTTCTGAAACTACTTGAACCTCCTCTCTCAAAATAGTTCCTACTACGTACAGTTCAACAATAGGAACCGAGAATCGTCCACTCCCTCCCCCCATTCCCTGTTCACTGATGACCTCCTGATTACTCTCCATGAAACCTTCAGTGGACTAATGTTTGTACTTATTGACTTCAGCTTCTAAGTGATGGAACCTAATAAAAGTGCCATTTTGTGGATCTAGAACAGTCTAGTTCAGCCATTCCGTATGGTTTAGTGTAGCGGATGCTTGTTTTTAGAAAAGCAGGTAATTACAAACACCAGAGGGTAGTATGTAGGAAAATCAGTGCTATGCTGACCCCTAAGACATTTCTCTTCACTAAAGTTGGAGTCACACATTCAAAGAAGGGTCCACAGGTGAAGTGCATGTGTGAAGTCCATGAGCATGGGGACCAAAGTGACCCGAGGAACACATGGTCAGCCCAAGTTGGTTCAGTTTCATAAAAAAAGAAATAAAAATGGCAGCTATCATACAGTACACATGGACAGCTCACAATCTCATCCTTCATAACTTTCTTACAACAGATTTATAATTACTTGAGCCTTCTGGTTACTTGAGTGTCAGGTCATATTCGACTGTGCGTAAACTATCAAGCAAGGATTGTAACGGGCCACTAGTTGCCTGTGACATAGACTTTAGGTTTTAGATTATTCAAATAAATTTGTGTAACTATGGCTTCATTTACCAAACAAAAATCGTATCTTTTTTTCTTAACATTTATTCATTTTTAAGAGACAGAGACAGAACACAAGTAGAGGAGGGGCAGAAAGAGAGAGACACAGAATCCGAAGCAGGCTTTGGGCTCTGAGCTGTAGGCACAGAGCCCGATGTAGGGCTTGAACCCATTAACCTTGAGATCATGACTTGAGCCAGTTGGACGTTTAACTGACTGAGCCACCCAGGCACCCCAACAAAGATCATACTCTTAAACTCAACCTGTTACGTCTTAATATCAAAAGTCTAAAGACAACAAGCTTTTCATGTAGACCCTAAAAGGTTTTCCTAGGTTAAATTACATCAATAAATAATACAATAATCATTTTAATGATGATACCAATCCTATTACTACTAACTGCTATTTAAAAAACACTTATGCTATTATTGATCTCTGTTCCGAGAAACTCTATAAACATTATCGCACGTAATTCCCACACATCAAACCTTCCTTGGGGTTATTTTCCTTAGTTTAAAGATGAGGCAATGAAGGTCAGAAGTGTTTATCTTAAATCCTCGCTCTCCCTGAAAAGAAGTCCCCTTAACACTTACATCCATTATGCAAACAAGCGTAACAATTTTATTTTATTTATTATTTTTTTTAGTTACGTGAAGGATTGCACTTTGGAAAATTCTACTGTGATTGAAATATAGAGTACATAATAAGACACCATGGGTAACTTTGCCAGGCAAATCAAAAGAACCCGCCGAGGGCAGGCCACTGTGTTGGTTATTGTCAACAGCCCACCTTCACATTCATTCAGTAATCTCTCTTTTCCAGGCAGAGTTAGGAAAACGGTCTTTGGTGGAGGTGAGCTGCTCGCTGACAGGTGGCCGAGGAGGAGGACGTGCTGTTAAATGAATAATAATGATGATGATACTATTACTAATGAATAAGCTGTATTCATTTTTATTTGTGCCATAATCAAAGGGCTCTCTCAGGAGCATTTGTGAGCTCCAGACAGAATTCCGAGAGCTCGTATCTCTGGCTCCTCCTCAGGAGACAATGATAGCTAATGAACTGTGCGAGCATTAGACGCTCCTACATGTGAGCACGTTTGTTTATTTCACAACATGGTTTATTATTGGAAGTAACGTACACAATTTTAATATTATGTAATAACATTATATATAATATCTAAATATAATACAGTAATATATATTTTTATTTCCTTAATATGAAGAAAGTAGAAAACTCACCCAAGAAGGTAAGATAGTGGCACCTCTCATCTCCCACCTGTCCCAGAAACGGACCATCCAAGGCTCTCCCTCGCCTGCCTCCGTAACTACTTTTACACACTTCAGTCCATTTTGCCTTCCAACCTCTCTATTTCCATTGTTATTCTCCTGGTTCTGTTTTTTTGTCTTTTTTTTTTTTTTTTTTTGGACTGGGCTACTCTGATAACCTCCTACCTGGCTTCCCGAGCCCAACACTGAGTCGTTCTAATATATATTCATCATTCCGTAGCTGGCGTGATCTTCCTAAAACAGCGGTCTGGTCACACCACTCCCTGCTCTGCATCCTCCAATAACTGTCACATAGAAAAACCAGGCTGTGTCACGAAGCCGACAAAAGATCTCCTGCTGCTTCCCCGGCCTCAACTCCTGGCACCACCTCCCCAGCCACCTCCCCAATCACAGGTAGCTGAAGCAGCGCCCCAGATATGCCGGGTTCTCTTTCCTGTCTAGATCCGAGGGTCGAGATTCAGCGTGCGGGCTCTAGCAGGCAGCCTACCAAGATTCAAAACCCACTTCTAGCACTCACCAGCTGAGGCGTGGGCAAGCTACTGTGGCTCTGGGAGCCGTGGTTTCTGCTGTGTAATTAGACCTAACTCACGGCTTAGCTCTAAGGATCAAATGAGATAATGCACGTAAAGCTATCCACACAGCGCGTGGCTCATGCCCCAGAAACACTTGCAGGCCCCTATTCTGACAGCTAAGAATGCTTTATACTTACCTCTGTTAACAAGGGTAGGGGGGCAACCGCAGAGCCCATGTTCCAGTGAAGAGAAGATAATTTTAAAAAATTGATAAATGCATAGTATGCCGGAAGTAAAAAACTCTTACGAAGAAGATGAAAGCAGGGCTGGCTGGAGGGTTCTTTTCAGCAGAGCCGGTGGGGACAACCTTATGGACAAAGTGGCCTTTGATCAAAGACATGAAGGAGACAAGATGGGGAGCCACGTGGACACCTAGGGAAGCGCCTTCAGGCAGAGAAGGGAGCAAAGTCAAGACCCTGAGGTGGGACGTGGCTGGCAAGTCTGGGGACAAGCAGTCACACCACCAGGCTGAAGGCCAGCGTGCCTGGGCAAGTGTCGGAATGAAATCAAGGAGAAAGCCATGGCCAAGCGGGTTGTGATATGGTTTGAGGGCCACATGAAGGATGCTGTTTTTACTCTACTTCTTGATATTTCTAGAAAATTTTACCCCAGTCTTCCAGGCTGGGAGCAAAGCCATGTTGTCTCTGCTCCTGTGGGTCCTCTCATACCTCCTCCAAGGCTCTTAGTGAACCAGCCCCCCAGCTCCCCAGCTGAACCAGGTCCAGTTATTCATCTCAGTACCCCCAGTGGGGATCCTGAAGACAGACCTGGAAAATAACCATATGCTTATCATTGTGTTAGACTTTTCAACAATTTCAGCAATGGGGTTAAGAGACACTAGACTACTTAGCTAAAATTATTATGTTTAAGGGCACGCTGACATTGCGGAGCCTGCTTGAGATTCTCCTCTCTCTCTCCCTCTCCCTCTCTCCCACACTCTCTCTCTCTCTATTCGTCCCCCTCTCAACTCTGTCTCTCTCTCAAACATAAATAAATCAACTTGAAAAAAATTATAAAAAAAGTATTCTGTTTTATAATTTTCAACATTTTTGAGTGCATTATTTAAATCTGTCTCAAAAATAACCCTGGGCTTTTTCAGTTTAAGTATCTCTTATTTTCCAAATAAGAAAATTGAGTCCCCTGCCCCCAAACAAACAGCAAATGGCAGGCTCAGTCCCCGATCCTGGGGACCCACGTCCCTGGAGGAGGGCCCTGCCCCATGTACAGAAGAGTGCAGCTCTCGAGGCCCGGGGAGGGTGCAGAGCGTCCCGGAGCGGCAAGCCGAGTGGGCCAGAAAAACGGTTAACAACAGACCAGGATAGTGAAGCAATATTTGTTGTGAGGGGGGAGACCATCACTGGGGAAGGAGTCCGCTCCGCACTCCGTAATCACGGATGGAGCCATCCCGTTGATGAATGAGATGGTAAGGGCCAGAAAACAAGAGGAGCCGCCCAAAAAACTTGCTACCAGCGGTGTCTATTCTCCAAATCACTGCTTTGTTATATTGTGTTTTCATCAACTTCTAATGCTTAGGAAGCAGGGCCGTCTATACTATATCCGCCAAAGACTCGTGAGCACTGTGCTCGGATCCGGGAGACACTGCATTTACTGCACGTGGGATCGGCACATGCTACTTCTTTCAGTCCTGGGGCCCAGTGTTTCAATCTGTAAAGCGGGGGTTCCTGTGTCTTTGATAGAGATTTGTTACACGATGAATAATATGGTAGAATATTAAAAATGATGAAATGTTCTGTGAAGGTGAGCGTTAATACAAATCTCACTCCCTGTATATGTGTGGACTGTGATGTCTTAAAACTACAGGATATTTTCCTAAGCTTTTAGTTTATTATAAAATACAGATTCAAGAATCTTTTCTACCATCTAAATAACTATCGACACCTAAAACCAGAATCATACTCCATTCCCATTCATATCTTTTTTTTTTTTTTTAATTTATTTATTTTTGAGAGAAAGAGGGCAGAAGAGGGGCAGAGAGAGACGGAGACACAGAATCGGAAGCAGGCTCCAGCCTCCGAGCTGTCAGCACAGAGCCTGACACGGGGCTCGAACCCATGAACCGTGAGATCATGACCTGAGCCGAAGTCGGACGCCACAATGACTGAGCCATCCAGGCGTCCCCCATTCATATCTTAAGGTTTCCTTTGAATAAATACGTCAATTTGTGAATGCCATTGGAGAACGTGGTGGGACTTACTTTTTCCCCCACATATGTTATGCCACAGTTTCATGCAGCTAAAAATCACCATATTCCAAAATAGTCTAATGGGTGTGTTATTCGGCAATGCCATTTCTACATTTTATTATGGTGATCCCGTAATATTTGACAAGGAGAGGCTGCAAGAGTTTGTGATCATAAAGAAGTAAGGGAATGGTTACATCGAATTACCTAGAAAGCTAAGGGAAGGAAATTTATTTCCTCTGACTTAGTGTGAGGATGACTGATCCTATCATCTCTTTGCAACAGTGTGTAGCGTAATACAGTGAAGTTAATTTGTCAGAGCCGCGTTACCCTCCCTAGCTTGAGTCTAGGACGGCAAGGAACGATGTGAGTGAATCGCCGTTTTTCTTCCTTCCTACACAAAATCGTGAAAATATTTAGCGCCGCTCACACGTCAGGGGGAAACTTACAACCTGAGTTTAAGTCTTAAAAGATGATCATTCCAAGCTCGGCAATTTTCAAATCGCTGCAATTGTAAAATGACTTAAGTGAAAATGACTAAGTCAAAGAAAATTGTACTTTGATGGGGAAATAAAAATCAGCGCCGGGAGGGAGCTGGGAGAGAAAGGCATCTCATGTGTCAGCCACTGGCATCCACGGGACTTCCGAATCGTGTAACGGCTGACAAATATTGACGCAGCCACACGGCGGTTTTTAATGTACAACTAAACATTTTTAAAAATCTGTCAAACGATGTTACAAACAAATAAGGAAGCATTGAAAACTGCATGGTCCCCCGGTAACAGGGAGGAGTGAAAACAAAGTATGAAAGCACAAATAGCTCACTCAACAGGCGGGGCTCTGACTTAAATCTATGCCCTCAATTCTATACTCCCTTTCCAAAGCACTAAGCTTCCTTATGTCTAAGTAGGACAAAAACCACTGCTCTATGCACTATGGGCTAATAGGAAATTCATAACTTCACATAGAAGAATCACAGCTTACTAACCTGAAAACATGTTAGAAAGAAAAAGGAAACTTTCAGTTAACAGAATGTAATGATTCTAATCATGGCAATGGCAGCATTGTTTTGACATTTTTTTTTTTTTTAATAATCCACAGCACAGTGGGTCTCCATGAGATAAGGAAAAAGGAATGGGAATCTAGTAGCAGGAACGAAATTACCTGAAATCACCTGGCTAACACATCACAGAATGCGGCCATAAGTGTGTTTTGAAAAATATGTTTCCTCAAACACGTGGACCCTCAACAGAGGCACTCCTGGTTTTGAAAAGTGGTTTTCATCTTAAAGATGCATCATCTAGACACAAGTTTTATTGTATGTGAAGGAAACCTTGAGTACATTAAAAAAAAAAAGCTAAGGAATCCTTTGGTTCCCAATCATACAACTGTGTTTTTAAAATGTGCCCAGTGCCCTTTTCCACTCTACACTAACACTTTCTTTAAAGGGGTTCTCTACAATCTAAGTTTATGTACAAAAAAAAAGAGTATTTGGAGAAACTTTGGTTAAAAAGAAGTTCACTCCACCCGATATCTCAAAAACACCATTAAAATATTTTTCTGCTTTGCCGTGTTTTAGCAGATGAATATTGGATCATTTGGGAACCTGGAACATTTTGTTTTTGAATTTTAATCTTGGCTCATGTTGAACATGTAATTACCAGAGATTTTAACTTGCTTTATCTTACTTTACCTTTTTTTTTCCCTAAAATTTCCACCAAAACTGTAAAATTATTTTTAAAATAAACAAGTAAAATTCCTAAGTCATCTTAAAAACGGAAAACCCAAGCCGGAAGAATATTGGTAAAGGATAGTATAGTAAGAGGAAACCAGCCCGAGGCACGATGGGATTGTTGCCCACACTCATGAGCTCTGCTGAAATCTCCTTGTCTGGGCTGGCTTATCAGGCAGCCGACAAACCAAATGTTGACAAAAAAGCCATAAGGACCGAGGAGGGTCCCACGGAGGTGGAATGGTTTAAGAGGGGGCTGGCAGAGTGTGAGGGACAAAAGATAATGAAGTTGAGAAGGATAAATGCCATGAGTTGCAATGTGGAAAACTAGGCACATGTTGAAGCAAGATTTTTAGAATGCCACTGTGGGATGTTTGATAAAATCCTTTCTTCTGGGGCGCCCGGGTGGCACAGTCGGTTGGGCGGCCGACTTCAGCTCAGGTCATGATATCACGGTCTGTGAGTTCGAGCCATACGTCGGGCTCTGTGCTGACAGCTCAGAGCCTGGAGCCTGCTTCAGATTGTGTCTCCCTCTCTCTCTCTGCCCTTCCCCTGCTCACACTCTGTCTCTATGTCTCTCAAAAATAAATAAACGTTAAAAAAAAAAATTCTTTCTTCTTATTGCCTTAAAACTTTAATAGAAAATCCCCCTCTCTCTTCAAAGTTTAATCCATAATGTCTGGCCTGTCCATTTTACCTACTGCTACAGGTAAACCCACAGTGTCCAGAAACCAAAAGCATTTTTAAAAGTTAGCTCCAATTTCCAAAGAAGAACATGATGACAAAGAATCTACCAAAGGCCAAACCAGACTAGACCCGCGATATAATATTCACCTACATTACGGAATCTGAAGAAGGCCTCTCCTGTGGCATTTAATTCACGAAATAGGAATATTCCGTAGTCATGTGGATTTTCTATGACTATATTCTCAGCATACCATTTTAGCATACCATACTATATTCTTAGCATACAATTTTATTTATTAAAAATAAATCTGACAACAGCATAGAATTTAAGAGTAGGAGTTTAGATAAAGTCAGCTTGGGTATGAAACCTTGTTGGAAGAGATACTCTGTTTTATCTTGACCTAATTATTTAAAATTATTTGAATTACAGCTTCCTTTCTTCAAGATGAGACTTAAAATACTCACTTCACAGAATTGTTTAAGGTATTTACATGGAACACATGAAGTGTGTGGCACAGGATTTTAGAAATCAAGAAATTTAACCATAATGGAAGTGTGAGGGCAGGAATATGTGTGTCTTTGATCGCTGCTGGACATCCTGTACACAGAAATTCTCAGTAAATACTGAATGAATGACCACTGCTAATTAGTCCAAGAATTTTCTCTAAACTTAAGGTCCAGCCTACATGGAATCAGTAGACGCTCGTCATTAGCTATGTTCTACAAAGCCAACCCAAACACTGAATTAGTGAAACATGAAGCATTTCCCCTAGGGGACAAAAAGGGTGAGGTTCCTGGGAGCCTCTGGCCACACATTTTCATCAACCTATCAATATGTAGCTTTATGTGTGTTTAGTTTAAAGACACCTTATTTAATACGTATTGTGAATTCATTAACATTGAGCCCATGGCCCACAGCACTGTAACTCACGCCTGACTGAAGTGTGTCTAACACATGTCTTCTCTCCATAAGGCACAGCACTGCCTTCTCGGGCTGAGGAACATCAGACGGAACTTCAGCACTGTGCCCGGGGGCGATTTTAAACAGCAAAATCAAACAGAGCAAAAAAAGTCACAAAAGTGAAAAAAAAAAAGGGGGGGGGCACTAAATAAACTGCAAAAAGGACCCTTCCTTACGGCAGGAGAGCTAAAACAGAAGGTGGTACGTCGCCTCGTTTGACCTCAGCTGGGAACATGCGTGTCTGGATGTCCGGGAACTAAAATCATTTGCCACTCTGGGCAAGTCCTATGAGTGATTGCAAGACACACGCATTCTGATGCGGGAGTTACAGACAAATTTTAGCAAGCAGACAAATTCACAAATCCGGAATCTGCCAATAGTGAGGACTGACGGTATATCTAACAGGAAACAGAAGATATTCCGATAAGGATTACCCTTTCTAATTTTGTATATCGCCACCCTTTTCCCCCTCCCTTTGTTCAACAGGATCTTGAAGAGAGCTTTTCCCAATCAGTGCTTGCTGACCAGGAAAATGAGCATGGTTTGGGGATTTTTAGTCCAGTGGAAACTAAGGACACAACAGGACTAGGAACCTCACGACTTCTCTTACTATCTTAGATGTGTTTGGTAGAGTAGTCATCCAAAAGATACTGTATACAGCACATCATTTTGAAAGACGTCACCAGAAAGGTATGGCCTTAAGTAAACATTATCGGGTTGTGGAGGAGTTAGAAGACACTGAACTATGTTAGATGAGGTCGAGTAAATAGGAAGTTGATCCAAAATCACTAGCTTCAGTCAGGGACTATAGGAGGTTATCATCATAAAAAGGTCCAATCGAGAAGAGGCAGCCCAGGAGAAGGATCACGCACAGCTGGCTGAAGTGGTGTTATTAAAGATACCGATTCTGTCATATCCTGTCACGTCACTTATTGTTCGTGACAAATACCTAGCAACTGGCCTTACGAGGAATAAATACCCTATCATAATCTACCCAAGCTATTGTTCAGGGGCAAGAAATGACGGGAAAAGATTTTTTTTGTCTTGATAGCACTATGTCCTGGGTACTAGCTTAGGACTTTACCTCGCATTCACGCTCAAGAATAGAATTACTCTCTGAGCATGCCTGGGTGGCTCAGGTGGTTAAGTGGCTGACTCTTGATCTAGACTCAGGTCGTGATCTCATGGTTCGTGGGATCGGACCCCGCATCGATCTTGGGATTCTCCCCCCCGCCTTCCTGCTCTTCCCCCCACTTGTGCTCTCCCTCTCTCATTCTCTCAAAATAAATAAATAAATAAAAAGAATACAATTATTCTCTATGAATCATTAAGAACTAGGGGTAGAGCACCCGCTTCTTTTTTCTTATTTTATAATGAAATGGATAGATAACAAGTGATTAAGAGACATTTTCCCATGTATATAACACTTTCCAATCCTGAGAATAACTGGAATATTTTCATTCTGTGACTATGGCACGTTCATGTTTATTTCACTAATGAAGAAGACTATGCAAACTTCCTTTTATTTAGCTTTACCATGAGTTTGCTGTTCTGTATTATCATGTAGTCTTGTTATGTGAAAACTGATACAAGCTTATTTATAATAAATATGTTTATTTAGGCAATAAATACAGAAAAGTAACCTGTTATCCATAAGCCCTTAATCTGCTCCATTTCTTTCTCATTATAAACCAATGTAATATTACATATATATATCAAATATTAAAATTGTGATCATACTGTTTTCTCCCATTTTATTATTAGTATTTTTTAATATGTTTTATTGTCAAGTTGGCTAACATTCAGTATATACAGTGTGCTCTTGGTTTTGGGGGCAGATTCCCATGATTCATTGCTTACATACAACACCCAGTGCTCATCCCAACAAATACTCTCCTCAATACTCATTGCTCATTTTCCCCTCTCCCCTGCCCCCCCCATTAACCCTCAGTTTGTTCTCTATAACTGAGTCTCTTATGGTTTGCCTCCCTCTCTGTTTAAAACTATTTTTTTCCCCTTCCCTGCCGCCATGGTCTTCTGTTAAGTTTCTCAAATTCCACATATGAGTGAAAACATATATGATATCTGTCTTTCTCTAACTGACATATTTCATTTAATACATTGAGTCCTGTTCAGCGTCACTTAATAGTCTTCCAAAACAGTTCACATTTCCATAACAGCTGAATCATTTAACCTTTTGCCACATTTATTATAAGTATTTTTATACTTCTTATAGATATGCCATAGTTTATGTTCAACTATTGAGCACAGATAGCTCACATGTTAGCGTAAGCCAGGATCACGAACTCTGCCAAGGGACAACAGTCAGTATTTTTGGATTTCTGTGTCACAGGTCTCCAACCCAACTACTCACCTCCACTACAGAAAGGCCAAAGCTGTGATACACAGAGCAGAAACATGGGCATTCTCTGTTCCAAAAATACTTTATTAGATACTAACATTTGAATTTTATAAACTTTTCACACCACGGAATATTATTCTCCTTCTGTTTTTGTTTGTTTTGTTTTCTTCCCCACCACTTAAAAATGTAAAAAAAGTATCCCCAGACCACAGGCCGCAGGAAAACAGGCAGCAGCTGGGTCTGGCTTAGAACTACAGTTTGCAGATTTCTAATATAAGCCAGAGTGCAAATTTAGTCAAATGCCCTAATAAGGATTTCAGGCTCCAGCTGGTCAACTCCCTTCCCAGTGAGAAGCCCCTCCCTCCAGAGGGAAATCACTACCAGAGTCTGAGCTATTTTTACATCTGATTAACAGGAGTTATTTTCAATAATTTGAATCAGAATGAGTTTTCATGGGTAAAATTAGTGGTATTCAGAGCCAGCTATTAACCCTTCTTGGGCATTCAGTTTGAGCTCCTGAAGATAGTTAAGAGTGTCAGAGGCACTCTTGGAATCTGAACAAGAATTATATGCCAACCAGCAGGAAATACTAGTATTTAACAACCGATATGGCTGTATCAGTGCATAATAGCTAAAGATCAGTCCTGCCTCAAAGAATTCCATCTGATCTCATGGACAGTTGGATTCTCTTTTGTGCCTGTTTGAGGATCAATGTTTGCTTTATAAATGGGTGCAGGCATGGCAAAAAGGGAGTTAGGTACAGGTTGTCAGGAAGTGGCTAAGCTCCACCCAATTCTAACCATCAGCAGGTGCCATTCCACTGCCTACCATTAAAAAAAAAAAAAACAAAGCGGAGCCTCAGCAATATGGTTTAATTTAATTTGCCAAAGTCTGATCCCAATTCACAATTCTTCAATAAATACTTGATGATGTTCTCCTATGTGTCAGGAATAGCTGGGTACACAGCAGTGGGAAAGTAAGGCAGATAGAGTCCCTGCCTTGTTATTAGAGAAGAGGGAATAAAAAATAAGCAATTAAAATGCATTGAAAATTCTTTTCTATTTTATGAGAGTGTAACAATGTACTGTGATAATCACTAACCTAAGGATTTCTGTGTGCCAGGCACTGTCCTCAGTGAGTGCAGGATGTATATCAACCCATTCAAAACCTCAACCTTATTGGATAAATTATCTCTGACATTATCCCCTCCTTTCAAACGAGGAAACTGGGGGACAGAGGAATGACAGAATCTCTTGACGTAATACAACTTCGAAGTAGTAGTTTGGGGTTTTAACACAGGTCATTTGAAGCCGAAGTCTGTGCTTTTAATCTCTGCACGTTCGAGTGTGGTGGAGGAATGCTGGGGTGGGGGTGGGGGTCACTCCCTGCACTGCCAGGGAAGACCTGTCCTAGCAGGGGTAAGTTAAATTGAAGCCTGACAGGTGGGAAGGAACCATCCGTGAAAAAAAGGCCAGCATTCCAAACAGAGCACGTCTGACATGCTAAGTCTGGAAGGAGATTTGCTGGAACAGAAGGGCAGCTGATGCCTGGACCGTGGAAAGCCAGTGGATAGGAGCTTGGCTTTCATTCTAAGGCAGTGGAAAGCCGCTGCAGGGCTGAAAGTAGAAGAGTGACAGGTCAGATTTTACTTTTAAATACCTTTGGCTGCTATGCAGAAATGGACAATGAGGGTGAGGGGATGAGAGTGGAAAAGGTGAGATGCGCAGGGTTGCTGAAGATCAGAAACAAGAGTGGTCTAAGGCGGGGTGCACGCTGGGGACAAGGACAAAACCACCAGGGCATAGTTCTATTTTTTCTTTTTATTTTTTTAAA
Source organism: Paguma larvata (assembly GCA_030068075.1). Classification (NCBI taxonomy): domain Eukaryota; kingdom Metazoa; phylum Chordata; class Mammalia; order Carnivora; family Viverridae; genus Paguma; species Paguma larvata. The sequence goes on from CM057826.1 coordinate 8,609,400, forward strand.
CATTTATTCATTTTTGAGAGACAGAGAGACAGAGCATTAGCAGGGGGAAGGGCAGAGAGCGGGAGAGACCATCTGAAGCAGGCTCTAGGTTCTGAGCTGTCAGCACAGAGCCTGATGCAGGGCTCAAACTCACGAACTGTGAGATCATGACCTGAGCTGAGGTCAGATGCCCAACGGACTGAGCCACCCAGACCACCAGAGCATATTTTAGGAAGTTTAAAACTTCCCAAGCAATGCTCCTGAACCTACCCCTCCATGAAGTCTACTTGATGCTGAGGATAAATAACTCTCTTTCTCATATTAAAGTAATCATTATCCTAAACTAAATAACACACTGGTGGTTTAGTTAACTACACATATGTGTGTATGCATACATACATATATATATATAATATGCATGCACATAATTTTATCTAGCTAGGTAATTATTCTTTTACTTTTTATGACTTCATGTTTTGAGAGTAGTTTTAGATTTACAACAAAATAGAGAGGTACAGTAAAACCGTGGATTGTGAATAACCTGTTCTGTGAGTGTTCCGCAAAGCGAGCAAACATTTCTAATCAATTTTAACTTGATAAATGAGCGATGCCTTACAGTACAAGTAGTAAGTGGTTCCAAATGTCATATGATCACAACTGAGCCAATGGTTTTCTCTCTCTCTCTCTCTCTCTCTCTTTCACTCTCTCTCACTGCAGGATTATGGGTGATCGTCTCCCATGCTCAGATGCTCGGTCTCAGGCTGGTGTTTGGCAGAAATTAGTGATTTTTCTGAATGCTGGAAGGTGCCCACAAGTGCCACTAGCGTATTTTTTGTCACTTCATAGCATCTGTGGACAGTCTTTTGCTTTTCCAGACAAGAGCAAGCTCAGGAATGCTTTGCTTCATTCTAGGTCAGGCTGCCTGCAGATACAGACCCTCTCCTCAACTGGCTACATTAAATACAGTATATGACAAGAGCTTATTAATACTGTACTGTAGTCATCGTCCGTGAAGCATATACAACGGCCCCCATGCAGAAAAAGATCCCATTGATAGCCAATAGATAGCAGTGATTCCATTAGTGATTAAGAAAGTCAACCTACAAAAGAGTCCTCTCTTGTCTCTTTCACACTAGCCACTAAGATTTTCAAAGGTAAGTGCAGGCTAAATCATTTATTTTTCTTTATATTTTGCATTTTCTTTATTATTTTGTATTATGTTGCAGCACTGTAATCATTTTTATATGAATATTTTTGGGTCGTGGAACAAATTTTCTGAGTTTTCATTATTTCTTATGGGGAAATTCGCTTTGATATACAAGTGCTTTGGATTGCAAGCACGTTTCCAGAATGAAATACGCTCGCAAACCAAGGTTTTACTGTGATTGGATTTACCATACACCCCAGCTCCCATACATGCATGGCCTCCTTCATTATCAACATCACTCACCAAAATGGAACGTTCTTTTGCCAAAGATGGACCTACATTAACATATCATAATGACTCAAACTCCATACTTTACACTATAGTTCACTTTTGGTGGTACACATTCTATAGGTTTAGAAAAACTTACAGTATCCATTATAATATTATCATACAGAGTATTTCACCCCCTAAACAGCCTTTTGTGCTCTGACTAGTTAACTCTCTCTGACCTTTGCCCCAGACAACCACTGCTCTTTTTATTGTATACAGTTTTACTTTTTCCAGAATGTCATACAATTCAATCATATGGTATGTAGCCTTTCAGACTGGCTTCTTTCACTTAGCAGTATTAAAGTTTCTCCCACATCTTTTCGAGGCTTAATAGCTCAGTTCTTTTTTAGTGCTGAATGATATTCCATTGTCTGGATGGACCATAGTTCATTTGTCCCTTCTCCTACTGAAGGACAGCTTGGTTGCTTCTAAGTTTTGGGAATTATGTCTAAAGCTGTCATAAACATTCACGTGCAGTTTTTTTTGTGAGGATTTGTTTCTAACTCCCTTGGATAAATACCAGGGAGTGTGATTGCAGATCCTACGGCAAGAGTATGTTTAGGTTTGTAAGAAAACACCAAAATGTGTTCCGAAGTGGCAGCACCATTTTGCATTGCCCACCAACAAGGTCTGAGAATTCCTATAGTTTCACATCCTTGTAAACATTGGGTGTTGTCAGAGTTCCAGAACTGGCGCATTCTACCTGGGGGGAGGGGGAGTAGTGGTATCTCTCGTTATTTTAAATTGCATTTCCCTGATGACATACGATGTGGAGCATCTTTTCACATGCTTATTTCCCATCTACCTATCTTCTTTGGCCCATTGTTAATTGGCATTATCCATTTTCATACTGTTGAATTTTAAGAGTTCTTTATGTATTTTGGATAACAGTCCTCTATCAGATGTGTCTTTTGCATATAGTTCCTTCCAGTCTGTGGCTTGTCTCCAAATTCTCTTGATATTGCCTTTTGCAGAGCTGAAGTTTTACGTTTTAATGAAGTCCATCTTATCAATTCTTTCAAGGATCATGTCTCTAGAAAGCCAAGGTCATCTAGGCTTTCTCCTATGCAATCTTCTAGGAGTTTTATAGTTTTTCATATTTATATTTGGGTCTACAATCCATTTTGAGTTACTTTTTTGTGAAGGGTGTCAGGTTGGTGTCTAGATTCATCTCTTTGCATGCGGAGGTCCAGATTTTTCAGCACCATTTGTTGAAGAGACTGTCCTTGCTCCAATGTGATACCTTTGCTTCTTTAACAAAGATCAACTGACTATATTTATGAGGGTCTATTTCTGGATCTCTATTCTGTTCTATTGATCTGTTATTTTTTCACCAAGAGCACACTGTCTTGATTACTGTACTTTTATAGTAAGTCTTGAAGTCAAGTAGACCCAGTCTAACTTTGTTCTTCTTTAATATTATGTTGTCTATTCTTGTGTGTTTTTTTTTTCCTCTCCATATAAACTTCAAAGTAAGTTTGTTGATATCTACAGAGTAATTCGTTGGGATTTTGATTGGGATTGTACTGAGTCTGTACATCAATTTGGTAAGAACTGACATCTTAAAGATATTGAGTTTTCCTATCCATAAACATGGAATATCTCTCCATTTAGTTCTTCTCTGATTTCGCTCACCAGCTTATAGTCTACTTCATATATATCTTGTACCTATTAGATTTACACCTAAATATTTTATTTTTTCCAAATACTAATGTAAATGGTACTATGTTTTCAGTATCAAACTCCACTTGTTTATTGTTAGCATATAGGAAAGCAACTGACTTTTGTATATTAAATTTTGCACCCAGAGACCATGCACTTATCACTTATTAGTTCCAGAAGGTTTTTGTGGACTGTTTTGAATTTTCGATAGAGATGGTCACATCATCCATGAAAAAAGACAATTTCATCTTTTCCTTCCCAATCTATATTCCTTTCATTTCCTTTTCTTGTTTTGTTGCATGAGCAGGAACTTCCAGGATGATGCTGAAAAGGAGTGGTGACAGGGACATCCCTTCTGTGAGGAACAAGGAAATGGAAGCTTCAAGTTTCTCACCGATACGTAAAATGTGAGCTATAGATTTTTTGGTAGATAGGCTTTATGAATTTGAAAAAGTCTCCTATGTTCCTAGTTTAATGATCGTTCTTACCATGAACAGGTTTTGGATTTTGACACTTTTCTACATATTTTTCTGCATATATTGATATTACCATGCAACTTTTCATTTTTAGTTTGTTGATATGACGGATCACATTAATTTATTTTTAAGTGTTGAACCAGATTTGTATACTTGGTCATGGTTTATAAACTTTATATGCTTTTTTTGGATGCAATTTGGCAATATTTGTTGAGCATTGCATCTATACTCATCAGAGATATTGGTCTCTAGTTTTCTTGTAATGTCTTTGTGTGATTATGGCATTTAGGTAATGTTGGCCTAATGGAATGAATTATAAAGTATCCCATATGCCACTATCAACGGAAGAGATTGTAGAGAATTACTATAATTTGTTCCTTAAGTATTTGGTAGAATTCACCAGTGAAACCATAGGGGCCTGGGACTTTCTGTTTTGGAATATTTTTAATTATTGATTGACTTCTTTATTCTTTATTAGATCTCTCTATCCTTGGGTGAGTTTTGGCAGATAGTGTGCCATTTCATCCAGGTTATCAAATTTGTAGGCATCAAGTGGTTCATAGTATTCCTTTATAATCCTTTCAATTTCCATGGAATCTACAGTGATGTCCTCTCTTTCATTTCTGTTTTAGAATTTGGGTCCTCTAACTTTTTTTCTTAGTTAGCCTGACTAGAAGCTTATCAGTTTTATTGACCTTTCAAAGAACTAGTTTTTGGTTTCACTGCTTTTTCTCTATTTATTTCCCGTTTTAATTTCACTGATTTCTGTTCTAATTCTACTTTTTTCTTCTTCTTACTTTGATTTCTTTTGCTCTTATTTTTATAGTCTCCTAAGCTGGAAACTTAATTTTAGATCATTACATACACAATATACACAAATGCATAATATATGCATTTGAGGCTATAAATTCCCTCTAAGCACTGCTTTCACTGTATCCCATAAAGTATGAGATACATTGTTTTCATTTTCATTTAGTTAAAAATATTTTAAAATGTCTCTTGAGAGTTCTTCTTTGACCCAAGTAATATTTAGAACTACATACTTATTCTTTTAAAAAGAGAGCAACCTTTTTAAAATTGCCATTAATTATGTCAATACTTGCCAAATGAGTATCTGTGGAATAGTTTGTTATAGCCAATATGATAATAAGCACTGGGACAATATGGTCAGGTTTACATTTCAGAGACATCACTGTCATTGTACGGATAAGGCTGGAACAAATCAGAGTAGAGGCCAAGAGCCCACTGAAAAACAAAGTGGGGAGTAAGGAGTCACAGAAGCACGAAGTGGAGATAGGGATAGAGGGAAGCAGATGCTAAATAAGTGAGAAGGAAGATATTAGTAACTAACTGGCCTTGTGCAATGAACAAACAAGTGTGGCAATGTCTTGGGCCTTTTGCTTGAGAACTGGAAGAAGGTCGGACTCTCCTAAGGACTAATAGTGAGAATGACAAGAGAAGGTTGGGGACAAGGGAGAAATTAGATATATTACGTGTGTGCTAAGTGTAGAACGTTCTTAGGACATGAGCAGCTGGGTGAAAAAGTCTAAATCACTGAAGAGAGTATTGGACCAAACGTCTGCAAATTTTCAGAAACGTAAGTGAAAACAGGGGGAAGGGTACCATTCCTCGAAGATACAGTGAGAGGGACAGAAAAGGGCCAAGATGAAAGGAATATTTAAAGAACAAGAAGAGAAAGAGGAGTGTCCAAAAAAATACTTTGGATCATTTCCTCTTTCTCTTATTGCAATCTCATTAAATTCTTTCCACGTGGACATATCTATAGTCCATGAGTTTCTTTCCAAAATAAAAATATTTGCTTAAGCAAAATTTTAATTAGTTTTCTGCAAAGTTAGAAATTATAAGGGTGACAGCATGTAATGAGCACAATACACCAGACTGTAAATTTAATCAAATTCCTACAGAGTGACTTCTCTTTTTGGTACAGCCTCGTTCTTTTATAGCAGAAAGAGTTGAGTGCTTTGCAGAAACTCCATTTTACCGATCTTGGAGGCTTTGTCCAAAGTCAAATCACTTATATATTGGGTTTTTAAACATCTGTGTGTGTGTGTGTGTGTGTGTGTGTGTGTGTGTGTGTGTGTGTGTGTTTAACATATCAATATATACTGAAAGTTAATCTTTGATTCAAAGATTTAATAATTAACAGGAAGTCCCTTGACCTTTAGGAGATTACTGTTTACTGTGGGATGAATGATTTAAAGAGCTAAACCTCTAACTGGTTTATTAAGTGTGAATGAAAGACAACCCATGGTGAAAGTCTGACACACAGTGATATACATTTGTGAGTTTCCTGTATGCACTCTACAGTTGCATTTTGCGGCATCCTATCACACGGGCATCCTTTTTTGGTTACCTATCTACTCACTGGAACCAAGGGTCAACAGAGGTACTGGTTGAGTTGAAGATTATTCTCAGATCTCAGGAATTTCTAGAAAGTGCAATGGTGCCAAAAGGGTGAAGAAAAGCAAAGAAAACCCTGAAATCCCGTTGAACAACCGAGCTAAAGAGAGAGAAAGGCCTTTTAAAAACATGTGATCTACTTGAAATCAGAGAGTCGGGACTGCACTGTCAACTTATTTTGCTTAGAAAATACTTAAGTCGGCGAAAATAGAATCTGTGCAAATTCAGCATTACTCTAAAAAGATCTCTGTTTCACTGATGTCATACATTACCAAATGCCAGTTGTTTTATTAAACAGATGTTCGTTCTGGTGAAATATTCCGTGATCACCTGAGACCATGCTGCATTGCATAATCTCGTGTGGTGTCTAAAGGACCTGTCAAAGGGCTTTTAAGATAACCATGGGCCACAGATAAAGATTTCTCCTCTTTATTTGAAGATAAACCAGGCCTTTTGAGTTTCCATTCCTCTAATAGGACCTAAGTTCCCATGAGGAAATATCCTAAGAGGATACCCCCAGGACTACGCCACCAACTAGGAACCTCCCATGTAGAGAATTCCATCACTGGATACCAGAGATGATGGCTGCATTTCAACTAGTCTGCTGGATAGACACACGGAACTAATGGCTGAATGCTCAGAAGTCTGTGAAGTATGGATAAATCCGAACTGAACTTAATGTTAATATCAAAATCAGTCAACTGACATCTGGCAAAAAGTGATTACATAACCATGTCGAAGAATTTCTATATATTTGATATTTATGTTTCTCTACTTTCAACTCAACTGTTGACATTCCACTAGGAAATAAAGAATTGTTATTGATGAGTTTTATATGTGATTGTATATGCAATGACAATGGACGAGGACACAATTCTGCCTACTTCATTTACTGTAATATTATTGCTGTACTAAAACTCACCAAAAATATACATGCATGTAAGAATGAAAGCAAAACAAATAAGGGAATAGTATGATCCCTCATAAAGTATGTAAGCCCTCTATAGTGTAAGTAGAGAATTTCTGTTATAGATCCTTGAAAAATATATGACCATATTTGTCATCTGTGATGCAAAAATTATGCTGAGAAGATACTTAATGATTTTATCAGTCAAGGTAGGCTGAGTTATGCTGCAGTAAAAACACCCTGAAACTTTTAGTAGCTTAACTCCACAAGAGATTAATGAGGATTAATTTTATAGTGTCTCTGGGCTTGGTCATGTTGCTAGTCATGGCAAGCATGACACAAGGGAAGGCTTGAAGAGTGCTTCTACTGTTGGGTTTGCCCTTTATCTCAAGCCTCAACATTGCTATGAGTACACGCAAGGAGTAGCCTATGAAATGATAAAACACAGTGAGCAGAACCCAGGTGCCCATTTCCCCCAGGAGACATCCAGCTGCACCCGGACAAGTAAGTACAAACAAAGTCAGCGAACTGAGCTAGGACCTCAGTGCCATAGACAGTAAATGCTTGCTGTTTATCGCTGGGGTTTAGCGGCTGCTGTTACACAGGCTCACTGTAGTAAGGGATAACTTATAAGCTATCGATCCCCTGGTGTCGAACTTTAGTTCCTAGTTTGTCTCCCTGTTTTGATGGACATTATTGGAAATCAGTTTCAAGGCTGCATACAACATGCCAATTTCCCCAAACCACAGCCCAAGAGTTACACGGAATGCATGAAGGAAGTATTCAGAAAGTGCTTGTTTCATTGTGTTTCCTGCCAACAAAATGCCACATGTTATGACCAGTCATTCTCTTCCACGACATTTAGTGCTACCTACCCACCCACACTGTCCTTCTCTTCCTCCTTCCACATACAATTGCAAAGACAATGACAGGTCCCCATCTCCCAATCAGTTTCCAAACGTCAGAGACTAATACATTGGATCCTGGGAGCGGAAATCCAAGGAGAAGGCATTATCTAACTCTTCTGCCTAGCTGTGAATACATTCCCTTTATATGGGGGACCTTCCATTGGGTACTCTTGTAAATCAATGAAGTTAATAGCTTCCTTTTCTTTACTCAGAAGTATTGAGTAACCACAGGGGGTGCCTGGGTTGCTCAGTCTGTTGGGCATCCAACTTTGATTCAGGTCATGATCTCACAGTTCACAGGCTCGAGCCCCATGTTGGGTTCTGTGCTGACAGCTCAGAGCCTGGAGCCTGCTTCAGATTCCGTGTCTCTCTTTCTCTCTGCCCCTCCCCCACTCATGCTCTGTCTCTGTCTCTTTCAGAAACATATAATTTTTTTTCAAAAACAAAAAAGAAGTATTGAGTCACCCTTTTCGTGGGAGGTTACTTCTATTTCTTCTTGCTCTAAACTTCAAAGATGCAAACCAGCCCTGACTTTGGTACCCCACACTGGGCCAGAGAGCCAAGTTCTCAACTTGGAGAAGAGTCTAGGGACCTGATCAAGTCTGCTTTAGTAATCGACTTCCCTGACAGCCAGATGCTTCAGTGTTACCCCCAAAGCATGGCTATAGGAGAAACCTGCACAGGGAAAGTCTAGGATGAAGCATTCAGGAACCACAACCGCAAATTCCAACAGGATCAGGCAGGTGATGTACATGAGCGCAGTGGGCTAGGCTGAAGCTAGAGTTACAGAAAATCCACAAATTTCTAGTCAATCCTACCCAAGAAGAATGTAGTTTCAATCTTCCAAATTTTCAAAAGAAATAAAAAATAATGCAGTTGGCAACTAATCCTTTTTTTAAAAAATCTTAACATGGTCCCAACATCTACATCTACATCTACATCTATATCTAAATCTGTATCTAAATATCTAGGCTACAGTTTGCTAACTTTGAATCAGGGGATAGCAACCACAGGGGTCTGATTTATTTGGTGCATTTGTACAGCAGGAAATTAAAATAACAAAATCTGTGAGTTACCTGAACTATGCTATTTATTGAGAGCAACACACTTCTATCTGCCCTTAGATGGGTTTCATACGGTCATAGTGTAACCCAGAGGCCCTCACAAGCTACACAGGTAAATCTGTGTTGTCATCATAGAGTTACATCTCCTAACAACATCGAGTATATGTTGAGATAATATAGTAACTTGCATTCTAATGTTTATTGAGTAAATGTTATACTCGAGGTATTGCTCTAGATGTCTCAAGGATCTAGAGTGCAATAAAACATCATCTCTGTTTTCAGGGAGCAGACAGATAATTTCATAGGTGAAATTAATTAATTAATTAGTTAATTAATTAAAAAGGCTTTCAGTTGGATTTAATTAAATTGGATTTAATTATTCACCTGCATTTCTTGTATATTTGCAAAGAATTGAAATGTGAAATAATATGCAAAATACACGTTGATCAGAACCAAGTATGTTTGATCAGAACCAATTAGGAACTAAAATAGTTAAGAAGCAGCAAAGGAATATTATCCTCAAGGGAGAAACGTAAAAGAATCATATCTTGCCTGAGTGGTTGTCATGGAATATAAAAGACAATATCTAGTGTCTTACTCCATGTACTAGACTCTTCATCTTGAGTCATCCCCAGGCCACAATCCTACAATTTTTGCATCTTTCATGACGAGGATATACAAGAAGAAAGGAAATGACTTTTGAATCTGCTAAGAAATGTGAACATGCTGTTTTAATAGCAATGACTAGAAGACTAGATGTAGTCAAACTCCTTTGAAATTAATTATCCACAAAGCCTCAGTAGCACTCTCCTATCAATCTTGTCCAGGCTTGACCTCAAAGGACCACCTACAAAGGTGTGAAGACAGCTCACACTTCAGAACAATTCCATACATGGCCGTGGCTGACATTCACTTCATGAAGATTAATTAAGAAGTCTTCTCAGAGTGCAGGTGCCTACGTAATGAGGACTGAAGTGACACATACCATTTTTCACTTAGGTCAACAGATAGATGACAGAGAGTAGCAGCTGGTTAACTTTAACATGGGCCTGAGGAAAATATGAGTGAGTACCTCTGATTTCTCACGTGGTAGAGAGGTGAAGGTACCTCAGCCACACAGAGGGACCCTGAACCCAGTCCCTGAGCATCAGGGACGCAGCTCAAAGTCAGTTCCCAGGTGACAGCAAACGCTAGTGGAGGTCCTATAGGTTTGGAACTGAATGTGTTGGGGGGAGACCATTTATATCAGTTCTAATAGATGCATCCTAACCTTTAACCCAAATGCACTTAAGCTCACATTTAATGAATACACATTGTTTGTTCCTCTAGTGACCTTCTGTCCAGTCTAACTATGATATAGCTGTTGCAGCTTATTTATGGCTCAGATTTAGGAAAAGGGGAAAAGCTGCCTATGAAAAGTATATGTATTTATTTGGCCTCTTTCTGTAAAACCTGCTGGAATGATCATTCATATAATCACACAAATAAAACTGGAATATTTCATAAAAATGCAAACCCAATGAACCTCAATGGAGGATACACAAAGCCAGTATGTTTCTCTCCAGATCTCAAGCAGAAAGCAGAGTTTTCTAGAATTAAGTGAGAGAATCCTCAGTGTATCACTGAATGATCCATTTTCTGCAATTAAACTAGAGAAATTGTCTGGAGATGAAGCCAGAGAGGAAAAAGGAGAAAATAGCTGTGAGCTTTTGAAGAGCTGGCTTTTGTCAATGGTATAGGGATAAATCACCCCCAAATAGCTAATCAATGCCTATGAGAAGCAAACACCATACTGCCACTCTGACAGGATGGTCGGTTCCTTTGCCTCCCATCTGAGGATGCTATGGACTGTGTCGGGAGAAACAGAATTTATCTTTGCGGTGTACCAGCCAACACTACTCCCGTTACCCAATGCCATTCTTGAGAAAATCATGAGCCAGACCTCTATTTGAAGAAGAATAAGAATAATTATTAGAAAAAGAAAAGATGAGGGGCGCCTGGGTGGCTCAGTCGGTAGAGCATCCGACTTCAGCTCAGGTCATGATCTCGCGGTCTGTGAGTTCGAGCCCCGCGTCAGGTTCTGTGCTGACAGCTCAGAGCCTGGAGCCTGATTCAGATTCTGTGTCTCCCTCTCTCTCTGCCCCTCCCCGCTCATGCTCTGTCTCTGTCTGTCTCAAAAATAAATAAACATTAAAAAAAATTAAAAAAAAAAAGAAAAAGAAAAGATGAGGCAATATAAAATGAAAAAAGCAAAAGGCAGATGAGAGAAATGATTCAATGAAGCACAAAATCATAAAGATCCAGGTCCCATTTGTGTAAAAATATGCATGTATGTAGTCATAGAAATACAATAATATCTGAGACGAGACATCTAAAAATCTAACCAGTACATATCTGAGTTACGAGCTGGAAGAAGTGTGAAATTCTACTCTTTATTCATAGAGGTACATTTTGATTCTCTTGAAATATCATTTTTCAAAAATCTGAGTTTAGTTTGTCTCTGGAGAGAGTAGACATCACTCTAAGAAAACACTGCAATGTGGTACCAAACTTGGTCCTATTCCCTATCTACCCACTGCCAAACCCTCATCTTCACATGCCCAGCACTTCCCTGCTCCTGACCCAACTCCTGATCCAACTTCCCCCCATTTCCCAACAATTCCACCATGGCCAGAACTGATCCTCTACCATAACCAGAGAACCCCTCTGTATCCCTCCCCTGACCTTAATGAACAGACTCTGTGTGCCTCCACCATGATGTCTGTCTTCTAGTGTTTACACTTTTATGTAACCCTCTCCTGCCTAGCATGGGCAGGACCTGGGGCTTGTTTCTAACCAACAGAATATGGCAAAGTAAAGGTAAGTCTCACTGTGTTTATACTATATTATTTAAGGTTCTGTCTAGCTAACAGATTCACTTGAAAGACTCCTGACTGGCTTGATGACATAAGTAGTCAGACTGAGACAGCCAACATGGCCAGGGACTGTGGCCAAGGAACCAGGGGTGGGCTCTAAGAGCTGAGAGAGGCCTCCAGCCTCTGAACAGTAAGTAGTATGGGCCTTCAGCATCACAGGTACAAGGAAATGAATTCTGCTAATACCTGTGTAAAAGAACATAAAAGAAGGTTCTTCCTCGGTTGAGCCTTCAGATGAAAACCCAACTCAGCCCATACCTTGACTGCAGCCATGTGGAATCCCTAGCAGAGGACCCCACCAAACTGTATCTGGACTTCAGACCCAAAGAAACTAGGAAATTATGTGTGTGATCAAAAAGAAAATAAAAACAAAACCCAAAAACCATTTACATTAGTGTGATCTGATTCATGGTGAGAAAACATGGGCAGGCCAGGGAATAGGGATGAGAAGACTTCCTCAAGACCTGTGTTCTCCAAACATTTTTTAAAAATCACATTTATTGAGGTAACATTCACATTCAATAAAATTCACCTTACTTAGGCATAAAATAAAAAAAAATTTCGACAAATATCTAGAGTTGTACAAGCACCACCACAATCAAGATTCAGAATGCTTTCATTCCCCCAAAGAGTGTCTTCCTGCCCGCCCCCTGTCATCTGACCCCTCCCCGGACCCTCAGATATCCAATATGACTTCTGTCCATAGTTTTGTCTTTTTGTGAATGCCTTATAAGTGGAATCATATATCACATAGCTTTGCATGTCTGTCTTCTTGCATGTAACGTAATGCTTATGAGATTCATCCAGTTGTTGCATGAGTTGATTACTAATTTCTACTTATTTCTGAACTCGCTCATCAGGGATGCCACTCCAATAAGAAGGTAGAAAAGTAGGCATCCCATCGCTGTCACCTGTGACAACTCATGACCTCAGGAACAGAGCAGTCCTGCTAGACCCATCCTCCTCTTGATGTGCACAGACCTAACGATGTCCTGCAGAAAATCTCCCCATCCCTACACAGAGCCGGAAGCATGGCCCCCATCACATCGCTGCCTTCTTAATCTCAAGTAAGCAATCCAACTGGGAAAAACCTGTAACAAATTCAATGACTAAATGAAAAGGCCTCTGGAAAATGTATTTTTACCTTTCCAGTTTCTGTAGTCCAGCGGGATATCCCTTTCTCCTTTCTTTCCATCCACCTGAAATGTGGGCCACTGCCTCAAGCCAAGAACAAAGGACAGGTGACTGCCACCATAAATACTAAATGGTAGATGTTCAATGATTTTTAAGATTAAACCTAAATATAAATAGAAGTTTTAATGCTCTCTTCCCACTCGTTCTATTATGGAAATTTCATTTTATAAGCTGATATTTTAGACTAGCAACAATGTACAATTACAAAGTCTATAAATTGAACAGGGACCTCTCTAATAATAATAATAATAATAAAAAAGACACAGAAGAAAAGTTTCATAAAAGTCACAAAGGTCTTGAAATGCCATCATTGTGGACAACTTTCACTGTTTGACTTTCACTAACCTCTTGGAACCTCCATTTCTATATCTTAAAAGTAAAGAGATAGCTCCCAGGGTTGGCTTCGGAGGGCTCAGTGCGAGGCTGTCTCTCTGCATAGTGAGAGGCCAGGGGCCATGAGATTCGTGCACCTGGAGCTTGTCAGAGGGCAAGAGTTGTACTCGCACTGGCGCTGAAGGTCCCTACCATGCCGGCTGGCCAGAGCGACAAAGTCCTGGGCCTGCGCAGATGGGGACTGAGAAAAGGAAATCCCACCATCCTCGCGTCAGCGGAGCTGGGCTCCAGATGTTGTACCAGAGGCGCTGTGAGTGGGAGCAGGTGACAGCGGACCTCTATCACAGCTTGAAGCAGACATTCTCAACTTTTTTTTTTTTAAAGTTATTTATTTATTTTGAAAAAAGAGTGAGCGGAACCGGGGAGGGGCAAGAGAGAGAGAGAATCCCATGCAGGCTCTGCACTGTCAGCACAGAGGCTCTGCACACGGGTCCAACTCATGAACCATGAGATCATGACCTGAGCCGAAACCAAGCGTCAGAGCTTAACCGACTGAGTCACCCAGGCACCCCTATTCTCCACAGTTTTATATCCACTTGTGAGAGGGCCCCAGAGCCTCTTCGCTGTGGAAGCTACCATGCTCTGACAGAAGCTACTGTTCACCAGGGAGCCTTGGCCATATGAGCAAGTCCCTCTCCATCGTTGGAAAACAACTTGAGGCTCATCTCTGCTGAAGGCACATGCTAATGGGCAGAACTACGGGGTTAATAGTGTCCATCAGTGGGTGTGCACACAATGGAACACTGTTCAGTCATGAGGAAGAAGGAAATCCTGCCATTTGCAACAACATGGACCTTCAGGGCATCATGCCACAGAAAATAAGCCAGACACAGAAAGACAGATAAGGCATGGTATCAATTATATGTGGATTAAATTCTTTCTTTCAAACTCATAGAGACAGATAGTGGAAAACTGGTTCCCAGTGGCATAGAGGTGGGGGAAACAGAGGTTGGTCTGCTGCAAAACAGCACGACTTTCAGGGAGAAGATGTAGAATGCTCAAGATCTAACAGGGAACACAGTGAGTATAGTCAGTAACGCTGTTTTAAAAAAATAATAAAATAAAACAAACAAACAAAAAAAAACAGATATTAGAATTTGAACTTCAGTCTATTACATAGGATTTCTATGATACATTTTTGGGCCGATCATTGAACACGTTTGAGTCACAGTTTCTAATTTGTAGAACTGATATAAGGCGACATAAGGACATGATGAGTCAACTTACGGAAAGAACTTTGCAAACTTCAAAGCTTATTACAAAGCTCACCTACTGCTTTTGCTAAGTGGGAAAACTGTGACTGCTGGTACACAATAATTAAGGAAAATAATTTTCCCCCTTTTCTACAACATCACTATTGTTTACATTTTATATTAACATATCTATATGAATAAAAGTGAGCTAGAGTTTTAATATAATATCTCTAAATTCAGAGTTGGACTCCTTGATTCTCAAGATCTCTAATATATGAATTACTATCTTATTGAAAATGAGTCACCATGTGATTAAGTAATTCACCTATAATCAAACAGTCAGTTGAGCGTCTGACTTTGGCTCAAGTCATGATCTCACAGCTCGTGAGTTTGAGCCCCGCGTCGGGCTCTATACTCACAGCTCAGAGCCTGGAGCCTCCTTCAGGTTCTCTGTCTCCCTTTCTTTCTACCTTCCCCCACTCATGCTGTCGGTTTCTCTCTCAAAACTAAATAAACATTAAAAAAAATTCACTTGTGATCACTTTGCCCTTGACTCCCCAGGAAAAGAGAAGTAGACAACTGTACGTCCTTTAAGGTAAATAAACCATCAAGTCGGAAAAAAGTAAAGATATAGAAATAAATATTTCCAAGAACTTTCTAACTCTAAACTTCTGTATTCTGCTAGTTCTAGGACATTAATTATGACATGAAATAATAACTCATATATGTCCAGAGGAAGTACATTAACATGATTAAAAATGTTTTAAAAGATGATTTTTTGTTTAACCTAAGGAATAGCTGTGTAGATTCGTGAGTGGTAAAAGGTGAAAAGAGTGAGTGGAACATAATCAGCTTTATTTCATTTTTAGAATAATATAAAATGTGCCTCAGCTTATTAAGGAGAGAAAGCCATTAAACATTACCAAAGGAGGCGGAAAAGTCTCCCACAGTGAAAGGCTTTAAGAAAAGATTACATCCTGCTGCAAGGGTTTAATTGTGGCTCTCTCTAGACATTACAGAGATTTGAGTATTTCTAATAAGTACAACACTCGCATGACTTATTTACATACTATTGTATCTGCTAGGATGTGTCTGTCCTTCTGTACAATCTGAGTAATGATGTCTAAAAACTAGAGGTTTCTTTCTCTTACATGAATCTAGAGGTGTTTAGTCCAGGAGTCCTACGGTGTGGTTCAAAGACGCTGAAGATCCGGATTCTATAATTCTTGAGGCTTCCACATCCTGTGTGTGTTGCTGGCCAGCTCACGACTGTGAGCCGCTATTACGGTTCACAGCATTGTCCACGTTGGAGGCAGGAATAACAGGGAAGAGCAGTGAGTGTGTCAGTCATTTTCATGAAAGCAAGAGCTGTCTCAAAAAACATAGTAGGTTTCTGCTTTTATTTGTCAGATCTGTGCCTCAGGGCACACCTGGCTACAGAAAAGACTGGAAGGTAAAATTCAGCTTTTCTGTTTTCATAGGAGAAATCAGAAAAAGAGAAGGTGGTTGAACTTGGCCAATCGGCAGTGTCTGGCAGAGACTTCCCAAGTTCAAAGTGCTCTTATAGTTATTATTCTTTAAGGACATTAGCAGTTAGAGATAACTCCCAGGCCTAGTCATATGGAGATGTGAATTACCTCTTATTCAGTGATTACTGATTCTGGGAAAATTCTCAACTATTCTGTGACATACTGTGTGTGTTTCTTAGTATAATTTAATCGTGTAAAAGCCTCTCTTTTCTCTGATCTGCTAAGACACTTGTCAAAATGTCAGAGAAAATAAGATGATGAACTAATACTGTATTCTAAAATTGAACACAATAATGCTGAACACTTTCTGTGTGATTTTAATTTATTTTTTCCTGCTTATTAAGATCATACGGTGAACTACAGAAAAAAATGTACAAAGTTCAAAGTTATGCAGAAAGCAAAAAGCCCAACAGAGAGTTCCTTCCATCATGTTTGAAATGGTAGACAAAGTATTTAGATTATGTAAAAAGAATGCAGATAATGTTATAAGAATGAGATGGGCTCTTTTTAACATAGAAAGGTTTTGTAAAGAACAATATTTTAATATTTACGCCCATGTTTTGTTAGTTAAAACATCCTAGAATGAAACTGCTATCGAAGTATATTTTAAAAATAGAAAATATACTCATTTAAATAAAAGTAAGTGAAGATACCCTGAAAATCATATTGGGAGGTATTACCAAGAGGTTATTTATGAAAATGCCTGCAGTGTTTCACTTAAAATCCATGAATGCTATGTATTCTGTGATATATGGGATATGAAAACATTTTCATTTTAGGGATTAAACTGAACCCGTAGGGATCTTTCACTTAGTTAGGAGGAGGAGACATGCGTAGTTAATTCGAACACCAGTTAGCAAATATTAAGGGTCCCAAGAGAGGTGGAGGCAAAGGAGAGATGATTATTCCTTAGGGAGACTTTACAGATCCAAGAACAATTCAGTTGGATCTTGAACTGCTCCGGTTCGTCTCCGTTTCCTAAATCACATGAAGGTTTCATCTAGAAGGATGCCCCACTTCCTGCCTATGACTGTCCACATCTGCCCAGTGACCAAATCCCAATGCCTTCAGCTCTCCCATGTCCCTCTCCATTCCCCAGACTACGTCCTGGGATTAGGCTACCATCTTCTCTCCCCTGGAGTTTTGTGAAAGCTCTTAGCCCCTCGACCTGATTCTCAACAAAGCTGCTGGCGTCATTTTTTCCCGCTGCTTTAAAACCAATGACTGGCACCATCACCGCTTCTAAATGTTCACTGTCTACAAAACAAAATCAAAACTCCTTGTGTTTGAACTCACTTTCTCTCACTATTTCTAGGAAAGTGGCCCACTTTTCTTAAAAGATTTTTTTAATGTTTTATTTATTTTTGAGAGAGAAAGAGAGAGACAGACACAAAGCATGAGCGGGGGAGGGGCAAAGACAGAGGAAGACACAGAATCTAAAGCTGTGGGCACAGAGACCAACACGGGGCTTAAACTCAGGAACTCTGCGATCATGACGTGAGCCAAAGTCAGCTGCTTAACTGACTGAGCCACCGGGGAGCTCCAAAAGTGGCCCAGTTTTCAAGATGGAATGATAGACTTGATGATCCAGAAAACTAAGACACAAAAATGGAGGAGTAGCAATCTCAAGCCCTCTATTCCTGGGCCATTGTATCTCCCTGGTTCCCATGCCCGCTGTGACACCGTGCCCGCTGTGCCCCCATGCCCGCTGTGCCCCCATGCCTGCTGTGCCACCATGCCTGCTGTGACACCGTGCAGTTGCAGAGTGGGATCGCCTGTCCCAGAACGCTCCTGATGCCCAGAGCAAACCCCCCACCATTGCTGTTGGCAACTTCATAGGGATTGCTTGCTCTCTGGGGACTTCGTCCTTAGATTGCCAGTCTGTGAGCTCGCTTCACTGCCTCTATCCTGGAGGCCAGACACTATGACGCTAATGACTAGACAATAACGAGAAGAGAGGATTGTTTGGGGAAACATTCATAGTCGACCGATTCTACTGTAAGAGGACATTATCCATCCGGACATATACGGTTTTATTGTTGTAACAGATTCCCTTGCAGGTAAAATTAACGAACCTTCTTTCAGATCGTATTGTTAGGATTATTTCTTTGATTTCAGCAAATCTATACGAAAGAAACCCCAAGCTACATGATCTGCATGGTGACTAGAGGGGAAACAATTTAGGGATGTACCTGGGCTGCCTTGTTCCTGTTCTTTACTTTTTGTTCCTACTAAGTCTTCAAGACCCATATTCCATGATGGCGCTCCCTCCTCACCCACTCCGGCTTGGCTTCACCAGTTTCCTTTCTATGCTGTCATGTAACACATTTCTGTTTTCATCCAATGCTGTTGTCATTCATTACATTCTTTCCTGCTCTACTATTTCAACTTCTTGAAAGAGGCACAATTTTTCATTAATCTTTCCAGTTCTGGCATAGAATAGCTCAATAAATCTATATATAGTAAATATATATATCTGGGTAAATCTATATATAGTTGAATGCAAAAATAAATACATTTTCTTAAGTCCCTACTGTATACCTAACTTGCTATCCCTTTACTGTAAGATCTCATTTAGCATGTTTCTTACAAAGCTTCCAATGCTCTTAAAATCCCAGCCCAATAAATCTGAAGAGATTACAGGGATTACATCTAATACTAACTGGGTAGAGTCTTTAATATTTCTAAAGAATTTATTCCCCAGCTTTGAGATAGGAATCCAAGACTGTGTCTATGTGAAAAGTTAAATATTTCTTGGAGCCTATTTTAAAAACAGAGTTGATGGTTCAGTAGTCGTGAAAAATCCTAAATCAGTTTCCCTGTGAAGTGATATCACATCCAGCAAAGACGACATGAAAGGTATCTGTACTTTCTCCTTTGTCGATTGATATAAAAGGAACTGATGAAGATCAATCATAAACTTTAACTCTATGTGTCTAGTCTTTTCACCAAATGCCTTAGCCTGCTCTTTCTTTCAGCAACTAGAGGTGAAGTTCAGGACGGGACCACCACATAGCTGCTCAGGGGAGAGCAGAAGGTTAAGGTTGAGCTAACTACTAGCATTAAAGTTTTGCTAAATAACTCTTCTTTAAAAAATTTTTTAATGTTTATTTATTTTTGAGAGAGACAGAGACAGAACACCAGCAGGGGAGGGGTAGAGAGAAAGGGAGACACAGAATCTGAGGGAGGCTCCAGGCTCTGAGTTGTCAGCACAGAGCCTGATGCGGGGCTTGAACCTACAAATTATGAGATCATGACTTGAGTGGAAGTCGGATGCTTAATTGACTAAGCCATGCAGGCACCCTTTGCTAAACTGTTCTTACTCTTTGTCATGGCAAAACAAAATACAATGCAATCTGATTCCTTGTCTATTAACTTTAAACAAACCTATGAAGGAAAACAAGATTTAGTCACTTGGTATTCCACATTATCTGCACAGACATTACTCTTTATATTCGAATGTCTTTCTTATGGACGTACTTCTTAAAGGGGTATCACTGAGATTCACATTCCTCTTACCAACGACACTTTTGATGACACTGGTTTTAGCTGCACTGGCAAAGGCCTAGTTTTAACTTGTAGGATACGTTTATTACATGCAACTTATATATAGAAATGTATCTGTCAGTTCCAATTGCTTTAATACCAAGCTATGTTACATAAATGCTCAGGCTTCACTATTGCCTTTTAAGTAAAACAATTAAACAGACATTTTTAGGCTAATATAACATAAAATAATAGCTAATATTTATTTTGTGTTTATTACATGTCACACACTGTTTTAAGCTCTTTATATATACTAACTTTGAAGTCCTCACAACT
This sequence comes from Paguma larvata, assembly GCA_030068075.1. Taxonomy (NCBI): domain Eukaryota; kingdom Metazoa; phylum Chordata; class Mammalia; order Carnivora; family Viverridae; genus Paguma; species Paguma larvata. Next base: position 8,629,340 of record CM057826.1, read on the forward strand.
CTATGAGGTGGTCAGTATTATTAATCCTACTTTAACAGATAAGGAAGCTAAAGCATAGAGAGGTTGAATGAAATAAAAGATATTTTACAATACTTTTAGTTATGGATAACCTTTACATCTGAAACATTCATGTTTTGCCCCATACTAGCCACATGGCATCAGGCCGGTTAACTCATCTTATTAAACCTCGGTTAGTTTACTCATGTGTCATATGGGCATTACTATTGAAGATGCTTCCTCCTGGAAAGGATTGAGATAATGTGTGCGGGGGCGACTGGGTGGCTCAGTTGGTTGAGCATCCGACTTCGGCTCAGGTCATGATCTCACGGTTCGCAAGTTCGAGCCTCGCATTGGGCTCTGTGCTGACAGCTCAGAGCCTGGAGCCTGCTTCGGATTCTGTGTCTCCCTCTCTCTCTCTGACTCACCAGTGCTCACACTCTGTCTCTCTCTCTCTCTCTCTCTCTAAAAATAAATAAACATTGAAAAAAAAATAAAAGATAATGTGTGCGGCACAGGTACCCGGCTCAGGATAAGCCATCCGTGATTTTTAGTTGATATTAACATGACTAGCACGCAAACACTGACTTCCTGTCTTGGATCTCGAGCTTATATTTTGTGTATTGTTGGAGAAGACCGTTAAGGCCTGGCTCCTCCAATTGTTTACCTGTAGAGTGAGATTAGCTAAATGTCCCCTGCCAACCAGATCGTGCAGGGCAAGATCAAATTACTGTCTGCAGAGAAGTCAGGAAACTGAAAAGAAATCCACACACAACAACTACCGTTTCATCAAATCACCTGGGAGGAAACTGCTTTGAACTTTTATTCGGCCATTACCACTTCGGAAAGTTTCAGGGCCCTGGAGATCACATGGCTAAATGTTTTTACTTCAGATATATGTGTATATGTATATGTATATATGTACATATAAATACATATAAATTATAAATATAAATATATATTTTTTACTTTATATATATGTATATATGTGTATTATACACTTTTAAAGGCAAATGGTAGATAATTTTTAAAAAACAAGCTTTCTGGAATTCTTCAACAAAGCAGCTCTCAGAGATTTTTCTTGAGATACAGACCTAGCTCTCCAAAGTTTCATAGCCCTGCTTCTATAATTACAGATGAAACACAATAAGTTTACTGCTCCTAGTAACAACAGTGACACATCGAGGAAACTTTGTAATGTTTTCCGTGTTTGTCCTTAATTTCCTAAAGGACAGAGCAATGTTAAGATAAAAATAACTTTATAAAGGTAATTTAAATACAATTGTCATAGTGTGCATAAAGTCAAACTCAAATTAAATGTAAGTTCTCTTATTTATTTGAAACTCACTTTCCAATGATGCTGAGTAAATAGGTATAATTTAAATAATATTTTTATAAATTTAGGATAGAAGGATTGCTTTTGCAGACAGCAAATAGAATAAGAAAAGCATTAACCACCCATTCGTTCTGGAAATTGGATTAGAAACTTTCCACAATTTCCAGACTCAATGGCTTAAAACAGGCTTTCATAAAAGAACAAAAATACTAGTTTCAGAAGGAAAGTTTGTAAGATCAATTTTTGTAAGTTTATTTATTTGAGAGCGAGAGAGAAAGAGAGCATGAGCAGGGGAGGGGCAGAGAGAGAGGGAGAAAGAGAAAATCCCAAGCTTCATTTGGGGCTCAAACCCACAAACCATGAGATTATGACCTGAACCAAAACCAAGAGTCGGTTGCTTAGCCAACTGAGCCACCCAGGTGCCCCTAAGATCATTTTTTTTTTTTAAATTAGGAGCACCTGGGTGACTCAGTCAGTTAAGCATCCATGTCTTGATTTTGGCTCAGGTCATGACCTCACGGCAGTGAGATGGAGCCCGGCGTCATCCTCTGTGCCATCAGCGGAGTGGGATTCTCGGTCTCCCCCTCTCTCTGCCCTTCCTCCCTCACAAAATAAATACACTTTTTAAAAAATCAAAATTTTTTATATAAAGGGAAAGGGGAAAATGGTAGCGAACAGCAGCAAATGAAAATAGGGTTATTTCTGGATAATCAATTCTTCTATATGAGCCTGGGGATCATGTTGGAGATAAATAAAAATAAGGTTATAGTCTCATTGTTACAAAAACGGTGTGTACACAGTGGTGCTAACTGGACAGAAGAGAGAAATAAGAACTTTGGGTATTTATATCTTTCTATGAAAAATAATATTGGCTATGGCGAGACAGAACTAGTAAACTTAGTATTTTATTTTCTTATTTTAGGATGAGAGAAACGAGCCAGAATGAGCAATCTGACCATTTGTTGTTGTTATCACTACTGTTTATTAGAAAGGCTGGGTTACAAATTATTTCTTCTTTGGGGAGATATTTCGCATCTCGATGCATACGAAATGCAAACACGCGCACACAGAGAGAAGTACCCTTCCTTTCCTTAGAAGACGAGACTTCTTTACCAAGCACCTCAGTTATCATCAGAGGATTTCAAAACCAGCTCCATTCCAACAGGGAGCAATACAGTTTAATACAGACGTACAGTTCCACATCTTTCTAAGGGTACAAATGACAAGAAAATTTGGATGGATTTTAAGACTAAAATAAGTGGTTTGATAAACTCGGTCATTAACGTTGAAACTTGCTGTCTTGACCTGCTTTCCAGAAGGCTGGGCAGAGGAGACTGAGGGGCACCACGGGGAGTCCGAGTCCCACCCACTCAAACACATCAGTCTGTAACAAGGCTGTAGCTCTGACAGCAAGTTAAATATTAGCTTAATTGTAAATTACCCTCTATATTTAATTTCCTTATGCAGGGAGGTCATGTTTGCTGCCAGCGATGGCTTAATTTATTTTTAAGGAGAACTTGAAAGGTTTTTCTTGTGATCGTATCTGAAAACAAAGTGAATGGATCTGACGGAAGGGGCGTTCTTTGTGGAGCTAAAATTGGTAGGAAATGAAACAAGGAAACCCCAGCAAACACTGACTAGAATCAATCTTCCAGACAGAGAAAGAAATGCATCAATAAAACTTTAAGTGTGTCTATCTTCCTGGGAATAATGATATTTTTAAATGAAAATCTCTGAATTTTTCTTTTTTTTATGTCTATTTATTTATTTTTAAAAGAGAGCAGGGAAGGGGCAGAGAGAGAGAGAGAGAGAGAGAGCGGGGAAACAGAGAATCCCAGGCAGGTTCGCGCTGTCAGACACTTAACCTACTGAGCCACCCAGGTGCCCCCAAAAATCTCTGAATTTTTCTAAAGATCTTTGCCTGTATGTCTCTCTCTCTTCTCCAAAACCTTACTCAGGGAAGTCACAAAGCAGAACATTTGTTGCCTTGATCACTTCTTTCATTTATATACACTTACAGGGCAGTGCAGAAGCCAGCCCGCTTTAAAGGCAAGGCAATTTAATTCAAATCGCTCTCTGAAATACAATAGAGCCTGAGCGAGGTGCAAAATCCTTCATGATCTCATCTTCATCTTAACCTGCGGATAATATAACCTCCCTCCCATGTAAATTGTAAGGATTCGGGAAGATAAAGGATAAAACCTCACTAGCATTAATTACGGTACGGAAGTCTTAGCTATTAGTGTTATAATTATCATTACCAAAAGCAACAGTAGTAGCTATGTAAAAATAAAATATCTTAAGCTTTCTGGAGACAGAATTTCTGTCTTAGATTGAATTTCCCTCTATTGCCCTAAGTCCAGGCAGATAGATTTTTTTTTTTTCTTTAAGAAAAGGCCCATTTAATATCTGGTACTCTCTGGGCAATGGTTTATTAACCAGGGTCAGTGCAGATGCGAACTGTACTGTCACGCCAGACTCATTTCACACGGGAACATCACAGGAGACTGTCAAAGGCTTTATGGACACCATGAAGCATTACATCTTCAGATTGTTGCTGCTCTTATCTGTATAGTAATCTACTTAAAAAAAAAAAAAAAGAAGAAGAAGAAAAAGAAACATCAAGGCAGATTGTAATGGTTCCCTGTGAGTAAACCTTGCTGGCCCCCTGTGATGACTTTGGTACAAGTATTGGCAAATAACTGACTTAATAGCTCTCCTCTTAGCCGATCATGTCTTCTCGCCTGAGGAACAGCTCCTCTAAGCAGCCATGCAGGGTTGTCCGAACCACAGCGGCAAGTGGAGAACAGACTTCGCGCCCTGTTCTTTACCGGGAATTCAGTTCTTGAGAGGTCTTGCCAGGAGTCGATATTCTGGAAGGCTACAACTCATTCACGGGTTTTTTTTTTAAAGCATCTTAAACATGTCAGAAGAAACTGGAAAAAAAGTCACGGGCCTGCCTTTAAAAAGTTTACCTATCAATTCCCAAATACATGATTTAGCCAGGATTCATCTGGTGTTAAGTGACTGAAGTTCAATTTGAACGAGTTTAAGCAAGAAACAATGACTACAAAAACAACAACAAAAAAAAAAACAAAAAACCAAACAAAACAAAACAATAAAAAGTAATGTATTGGAATGATTCTAGGATATATCACTGAATTTTTCAAAAAGTCGAACCAAGCATTCTGGCTTTCCTCACAGGTCAGAAATTCACAAGGTCACCAGCTACCCGAATTTCATCAGCCTCTTAGGCACCGCTGTGACAAAGAGACCCAAAGACATGCGCTGATGTGTCCATATCTATTCAAGTCACCACTCCAGAGTCATTGATCCTCTGTGGACAGCACAGACCCTGGGTGTCTGGGGCTGTCCTCAGAGCAGGGCCTTCGGGTGAGGCTGACACCCACCACTAATGTGTCTCATCTCCTACAGTATACTTCCAGAATCCTTTCTACCAGGCCTAACGTGACACTGCATCATTATAAACTCATAATGCTTTAAAAAAAAAAAAAAAAAAAAAAAGTAAAACCTAGCAACAAAAAGAATTGCAATTTAGTCATGCACATAGCTAATTAGCTTAAATAATGAAATCATATATGAGGGAAGTTAACAAGGTGAAAATGCAATTTCTCACTCATTCCTTTATGTACACAGACTAAAAAGGTAAAATTCAAGCAAACGCTCAGATGTATCACATTATTGTGAATAAAGAAGATAATTTACTTGGGTTAAAGTCTTTTATAATTAAATGTGAGTATTATTGCTACTGAAATATTCACATCATGAGCTTGCAATTCTTGATCTATCTAAATACATTAAATTTCATCTAATTGTTTGCTCTCCACATACAATCCCTAAGCATTGTTACTTATTTTACTACCCATTCATTCATTCAACCTAAAATTGAATCGCCATCAGTTATGAAATTAGAAAGTACTGGAGTCTCAACAGTAGGAATTTTGTTATCAAATAGAGTTTTTGGAAAAGGCATCAAGTAGGCTTCACTAAAGTTACCATTACCACTTTCTTAAATATTCCCAAACTCTGAATAAAATGGATACATTCACTTCGCTTACATAAAATAGTCCAACAGCAGTAAAACATCAGAACTCTTGGAATGGATTTTGCACAATTAATTCAGCTTTGGTGGCTAAGAATGAAATTGATTACTGTTGTTACTCATATTATTACTTGACAAAACAATGTCATTTTTAAAAGTGTAAGCACTGCACAAGGAATCGTTTCCACAGTCCGGGCATTAGGGATGTCCCTTCCTGCCGTATACAAAAGAAGGGGGACACATCAAAGGGCCACAGGATCACTTTCCATAATATAATTCAAATAGTGGCTAATATCCTTGAATTAATCATTAGGACCGCCTGAAGAGTCCTATCTCATTTTGTGAGAATCCTAACTGGCCTAAGATTTATGCAAACCCTGGGGCCTAACGTTCTTCCAGCCATCCTTGGCTCTGAGCTCCTGCTTCTGCAGGAAAGACCCTCTCCCTTCTCTCAATTATAACAATAGACCCAAGAGCCGACCAGGATGAGAAGCATGTCTTGCTTGCTTTGATTTCACCCAGACTTGTTGATACCAGGCACTGGCCTGTGCTGGGGCATGCCTCCGTGCCTGTGGTTTCAGAAGACTTTAAGTCACAGCAAGACAAACGACCTGATTATCAAGGGTTCTAGACCCATTTATTTCTTTATTGCTTTATAAAGAGTTTAATTAAGGAAAGTGACAGAGGGGTGCATCTGGGTGGCTCAGGTCATGATCCCAGGGTCTGGGATAGAGCCCTCTGGCTGTTGGGCTCCCTACTGAGCATGGAGCCTGTTTAAGATTCTATCTCTCTCTCTCTCTCTCTTCTCTCTCTCTCCTGCTCATGCATGCTCTCTAAGAAAAAAAAAAGTGACAGAAAAAAATGATATATGTATTCTTCTAGAAAGTTGAAATTTAACTTAATAATTAAGTGTAATCAGGAGCTTCAAAGTGCCTCTCGCACTCTCTCCTCAGCATTACATCGCATATAATAATCTGACCATAAGTAAAAGTCTAAAGGCTTATTTATTATTGTTTATCATCAGTCAAGTATCCTCTTCCTCTCTCACAAATTCCTAAGGAACCAAAGAAACCCCCAGATTTACCTTTGGGTTTCATGAATTCATCCAAACTTTGAGATTGCATTTATGTTTAATTGTCAAAGAAAGACGGGTGAAGAGTAATTCATTAAGGTGATATAAAGTAATTAGGGAGCACAGATTTCCATGGGATCACAGTAAATTTATTAACATGTTTGTGCAATTTGTGTTATAATTTGCATACATTTCATCATAACTATCATATAAGACTCTTCATCTTAGTAGATAATTAAACTTAATTTTGGAGAGATATTACATACCTTAAACGAGGGTATTTAGTAAGAAAATGCTAGAGGAATTTGAATCAAATCTAATGATGCCAAATATTCACTTCTCCCACCATATCAAATATTGGCCTAAATCCCATAGTCATGAACAAATCCTTAAAACGAGATGACACACTTTACTTTAGGAGCCACTACTAGTTTACTCTGTGTCATGGCAGAAACTCTGAAAATTTAACTTGTCTTTGAAACTGGAAGAAACACATTTAGCCCAGTAATGCCTACTACCCTTTCCCCAAACTATCAAAGGTTCATCTAATGTCTTAGCTCAAGTCTTTAACTGGACTCATCACGAAGGCAATAGTTTCTAATGCTACATGTTAATAATCAGTCTGTTGATAGACTAAATATTTAGAAGTTATGAATACCTTAGACAACTGGGAAAAGATTCTTAGCAGACGTAAAATATCTGCATATATTTAAACTATGCCAATATTTAAAAAAAATTTGTGATATTAATCTTCAGTGATGGAATACTAATAATAGATTTTATTTACTAACAAGTGAATACCGGACTTCAAAAACATTTACCATTTAGAGGAGACTTGAGTTCATTTAGTTAAATTTTGTATCCAATGTGAGTCTCTGACAGATATTCATTCAGATTCTCTTTAATTCTAATCACTAAAATATTCACTATTTCTTTCTTTGGATTTTTGGGCAGCTCTGATTTTTATTTTAATTGTTGTTGTTGGGTCACACATAGTCTTTCCAACTTTTTTCATATCCTGGTTTCCTGGGATTGCCACATCTTAGTTTCATATCCTAGTCAGAAAAAGAATAAAATAAGGGAGCCTGGCTGGCTTAGTTGGTTAACCGTCTGACTCTTGATCTCAGCTTGGGTCTTGATCTCAGGGTCATGAGTTTCAAGCCCTACATTGGGCTCTTCCCTGAGCATGGAGGGGAGGAGAGGAGAGGAGAGGGGAGGGGAGGGCAGAGGAGGAAAGGGGAGGGGAGAAGAGGGGAGGGAAGGGGAAGGAAAAGGAAGGAAAAGGACAGGAAGGGAAGGGAAGGGAAGGGAGGGGAAGGGAAGGGAAGGGAAGAGAAAAAAGAAAAATAATCATATATTTTGGGTATCTTATGGAAAGCAATGAATGAAGCTGGCAGCAAAAGGCCCAAGGAGTGCCACCCAAGGCTACAGGCATCAAATAGTAGTATATCTGCAAGCAGCCATGGTACATTTCTATGCTGCCACCCACTGGTCTAAGGGTCTGCCACTGATCATTGTTAGTGAATTTCCTGAAGAGACAGAAAGAAGGAACTAGTTGTACTCTTTGGTATTTCCCTACATTTGTCATTTGCCAGCATCATTGAGGAGATTTCTTCCATGTTTGAAAATCTCCAACTTTTGAACCCATTCTCAGGGTAGACTTGCAGTAAAATTGGTCATTACCCTAGCAATATGGACCCCAAGTCTGACTATTTTATTTGGGCCTTCCAAATATTTCAAGAGTTATCTATGTCATTGAATTATTCCTTTTCAGCTTACAGTTGCATAAGTTTGCAACTAAGGATCATGTCTGATACAAAAATGAAACCTGCTATCCCCCAAATTTTGATCCTCTATCCTAATTCTCGTCTCAGTTGGATAACATCTGTCTAATAGAAGTTTTCTCCTTCTCCATAACAAATATTTAGAGACAGCTCTTACCATCCTCCTGCCCACCCCACCTTACCATGACAGTTCACAAGCCAAACCTCAGTGTCTCTTCCATCTGACCTTCAGATTGCTTGGCTTCTAGACTCTTCACAGGCCTTGGTATGCTGCCCCAGGAATGCTGGCCTTACAGCAACTCATGTTTAGGAGCTTATTTTGTCTACTGCATAAGCCTACTGCTCAATAGTTTTAAACATAATCTTTAAATATTTTAAAATTTATTATCCTATACGATATAGGATAATATATGGTATAGAATGGTTTGCCATGTGTCATTAGGCTCTGGACTAGCAATTCATTTCAAAAAGTGACCTGTGCTCACAAGGATAACTATTTAAAAAAGACACAGAAGAACAAGGATGTGGGGGGGCTCCTGGGTGGCTCTGTAAATTGAGCTTCTGACTCTCGCTATTGGCTCAAGTCATGACCCTGGGGTTGTGGGAATGAACCCCACATTAGGCTTCATGCTCAGCATGGAGGCTGCTTGGGATTCTCTCTCTCCCTCCCTCTGCCCCTCCTCCACTCACATGCACGTGCGTGCATGCTTTCTCTCTCTTTAAAATTAAAAAAATAATAATAAAAAAAAATAAAACACTGATGGTAGAAATTGGAACCCTAACAGGAACAGCACCTTTGCAAAACAGTTTGGCAGTTCCTTAGAATATTGAGCCTAGGGTTATTTTATGATCTAGCATTTCCATTCCTAGGAATTTACCCAAGAGAAATGAAACATACGTCCATACAAAAACAGATACAAGTAGTCACAGTAACATTATTCCCAATAACCTAAAAGCAGAAACAACCCCAAAGTGATGAATGGATAAATGAAATGAACTATATCCATACAATGGGATGTTATTTGAAAATAAACAGGAAAGAAATTATGATGTGTACATGATAAGGGAAGGAAGCTCTTCACAAAAGACCATATATTTATGATTTTGTTGACATTAAGTGGCCAGGATAGGAAAATCTATAGAGACTGAGAGCAGATGAGTTGTCTCCAAGGACTGAGAGGTTGGAGGAAAATGGGGAGTGACTGTTAATGGGCACAGGATTTCTTTCTGAGGTGACAAAAGTGTTTAAAAATTAGGTTGTGAACACGGTGGCACAACTCTGAATATACTGAAAACCATTGAAATGAGCTAACTGTACGGTATGTGAATTATATTCAATAAGCTGATTGCTTAAGAGTAACTTCCGGATGAAGTATCCAAGACTTAGATTAAAGTATCTGAATGGTCTGAGACAGCTGATTTTTATAAGTGCGTGGAAGAAGTGAGTCAGTTACCTACTGCTGTGTAGCAAGCCACCGGAAAACATACTGGCCTAAAACCATCATTTTTTCTTGGCCATCGATCTCCAAACATCAGTGGGAAGCAACTGTGCTCCATATGGCATCAGTTGGGGCCACCTGACTAGGGACTACGAATGGCTGACTGGCCTGGCCGGCAAGTCGATGCTGGTGTCATCTGGGAGTTCAGATGATGCTATGTGCCCACGGACTGAGCATCTCTCCACGTAACCACCTATACTTAGTGTGGCTGGTTTCTAAGAATAAAAATCGCAAAGATGGTGTACTTACTGCCTGTCATGCCCAAGTCTCAATGGTCCTATGGGGTCACTTCCACCACTGGCTCAAGCCCACTTAGAGTGAGGGACAGGGAATTACAGAACCTCCCTATTCACAGGAAAGTGTCTTACTCTTGTCTGAAGAAGAAAGGTCACGAGATGGGAAATACCACTGTGGTCACTTTTCAACAACACAACCTGCCACAGTGAATATCAGGGTAAATATTTTGCCAAAATTCACCTGTTTCAATGCACCATGCAGCAATGTTTATTTTGGGTCCACATTTCTAACAAAAACCACCTGTTTACTTCCGGCGTTGACATAATGTGTACGTAGATTTTATGTTTTAGTGGAGTAGCTTTCAACACCATGCTGTTTTAAGACACCAACTTCACTTTGTAGAGCTTTCTTCTAAGAAAATCCTGCTAAATAAACTCTCAAATGAGCTAGGGACATAATACAGGATTTGGTACAATAGCACTTATAATTATTGAATAGAAATCTTTATGGCATTTTTATATGAAGACTCTATTTCCTGTAACCTATAGATAAGGCTGGAATTAATCTTTTATACAGTTGTGGAGAAGTAAGCTCTCTCTGTGTCCAGAACTTCCACACAAATACACTTAAGATATATCTTAGGCTAATACATGAAAAAAAAAGAACAGCAAACACAACCCCACAAATAGACAACACATATACCAGACCACCATTAAGCAAACGCACGAATAAATAGCAACTGCAGAAAAACTGACTCAAAATCTATAATAATTATATTTTTAGTATTATAATATTAAAGTTTCACTAAGTACAAATATGTGAAAAATCTCCCAAACCCAAAGGAAATACAAGATAAATAAATAATAAGCAATTAGTTGAACTGCTGTAAACTCTGGGGGATAAGTATGTTTTCAAAGAAAAATTAAAAATTACTTAAAGAAAAAGAAAAAATACTGAAATAATTTTTTAAACGATAAATTTGGCATAACTGTATATAAACAAAAGAAAACGGATATTTGTGTGTTTTTTATGTGTAAAGTTGCAAAGGCATGTACTAACATGGAATGTTTTGTTTTGTTCCATTCTGGGCTAAAATAAGGTACATAGTTTCATTAAAAAAAAAAGACATCTGCCTACATATTTTATTAATGAAGGATATGTTTAAGTTAATATGCCTAATTTTAAATTGAATATATCTCATTCCACTTCATTTAATGCATTTCAATTTGGGTTGCTTATAAAGGAAATTGCAATTTGGGAACCTGGGATTCAACAAATTAAAAGAGCTAATTTTTTTTTAACAGACAGTAAACTTTATTTTTTATTATTTTTTTTTGCATTTATTTATTTTTGAGAGACAGAGTGAGACACAGTGCGAGTGGAGGAAGAACAGGGAGAGAAGGAGACACAGAATCCGAAGTGGGCTCCAGCTCTGAGCAAGTGTTCAGCACAGAGCCTGATGCAGGGCTCGAACCCATGAACCGTGAGATCATGACCTGAGCCGAAGTCGGACACTCAACCAACTGAGCCACCCAGGCGCCCCTTAAAATTTAAATTCCAGTATAGTTAACTTACAGTGTGATACTAGTTTTGGGTATACAATACAGTGATCTGACAATTCCATATATTCCTCCTTGCTCATCATGATGAGGTATACTCTTAATCTAAATGGGCTAATTCTGGGGCACCTAGGTGGTTCAATCAGTTAAGTGTCTGACTTCAGCTCACAGTCTTATGGTTTGTAGGTTTGAGCCCTGCTCTGTGCAGACAGCTCCGAGCCTGGAGCCTGTTTTGGATTCTGTGTGTCTCTCTCTCTTTCTGCCCCTCCCCTGTGGGGACGTAACAATGAAGATGAGACCTGTGCATCATACAACTAAAGTATTTAATTACAGGTAAGCAAAGCATCACTTTTCAGCTAAAATGTAACAGAAAAAAAATATATATATATGACGTTAATTAATGAACTCATACCCTCCACACAAATACACTGAACTCATCCTCTGTGTCCAGCACTGCTCTGGTGCCCAGCAAAGCAACAGTAAGGAGGCGGGGCCCAGCCACAAACCTATTCCATAAATTAATTGATTAGGCAGTTTTCAGACTCAAAAAACAATTTTTATTAATTATGAACTATTATTATCATTATTTTAGTAGCAGTATGCATGCAGTACATTCTTTCATTGACATTAAATCACGAGACGACAGTGTGAGAAGGGTTGAAAAGCTCTCCGGAAGGTAATTTCTTATCTCGGGTCTCCATCAAGACGGAGTCGTCATATTATTAAAGCCGCGTTTTTAGAAGGCATGCCCAAAGGGGCCTGAGATGCCATTCCTGATAAGTGAGAGTTCTCAAAATAGAAAGAATTTACAGTCTAGATTACTAATTTTCAGAATAAATAGCCTCTGGCTTTGGACAGGAGGTCTGCAGCAGGTAATTGCAGGTCTCCAACGAGTTTTGAAGTATGGGGTATCGTTTATTAGAAATGTCTGTGTTAGGTCATAGGCGGGCTGAGGACAAAGCTGATCTTTGTCTGGGTAGAGGTGGTGAGAACCCCCTTTGACCTCCAGGACGACGACTGTACTTTAAAAGCTTCGCATCTGGGGCACCCGGGCGGCTCAGTCAGTTAAGAGGCTGACTTCAGCTCAGGTCATGATCTTGCAGTCTGTGAGTTCGAGCCCCGCGTCGGGGTCTGTGCTGAGCTCAGAGCCTGGAGCCTGCTTCAGATTCGGTGTCTCCCTCTCTCTCTGCCCTTCCCCCATTTGCGCTCTGTCTCTGTCTCTCTTAAAAATAAACATTTAAAAAAATAAAATAAAAACAAAAGCTTGGCATCAACTCAAAAACAAAAAAAAATAAAGATTTAAATGCCCTCGGCTGACACCTTACTTCCCAAAAGATGGCAGACAGCAGTGTCAAACTGGGCATGGGATTGCTCGCCCTTGCCTACAACTATGAAATAATCTTAGATTGAATTTGATGTAATTCTAATCTCTAATTCTGAACATAACTTCTGCACCCAGCGGGCCCTGCAGAATATCTGAGCTGCAAAACGCACCCTCTGGGAACATCTACTGAGCCACTGAAAGCAGCTCTTTAGAATTGGCTCCTAAATGCTGAGGATTACCTGTCAAAAGTGACTGTTTTTTGTTTGTTCTGGTCTTGTTGAGTCCTTCTGTCTCCTAGTAATTAAGCAAGTGGTCCAGCTCCTTCTGGAGACGCTGAGAAGAATGTGCAAGTCAGAACTTATCATTAGCCAGAGAGGAGGCTGCTGATCTTCACTTTTTTGCGGCAGCCCGCCACGGAGCCAGCTCGTTTGGAGCCTGGGGCATGAACCTGCCCATTTTCCTTTAATGACTGCAGCTGAATGACAGCAACTAGCACATGATGGATGGGCTGCCGCGGGCGTGTTTACCTGTGTCACTGATGCATGCTAGAGAAAACTTCCGTCCATGCCACTGGCTCTTGGAAACAGGAACGTTCAAGGAAGAGAAAGCTCTGGAAGCCATGGTAGTGAGCTCACAGTACTTGTTTCATACCCCGTTTTCTCCACACACATTAACTAACAATGAGGCGTGTAAATTCCTTACTATTTTTTTAACATTTATTTGTGAGAGAGAGAGAGAGAGAGAGACAGAGCATGAGCGGGGAAGGAACGGACAGAGAGAGGGAGACACAGAATCCGAAACAGGCTCCAGGGTCTGAGCTGTTAGCACACAGCCTGACAAGGGGTTCGAATCCACGAACCATGAGATCATGACCCGAAGTCGGATGCTTAACCGACTGAGCCACCGAGGTGCCCGAATTCCTTTTGTTTAGACTCTCACTAATGATTCCTGCAGATTCCAAAAATATACTTCAGATCAAATTGATGTGAAGTTATCTGCCTCTCTTTTCCTAGGTAAATGAGAGCTAGACAGGCAGAAGTATCATTTACCTTGACCTCAGCAAACTCTGGTCATAGAGAAATGTTTTTCCTGGGAGAAGTATTAGATGCATATTGAAGCCCATTATCATACCTGAATGAAGAGAGAATGCAGTACAGTGAACTGGATTCAGAATAATACAAGCTAATTTTCTCATTTCAATTCTGTGGCATTTTCCTAAATGGCTTTAGGTAAGTACACTAAATACTGTTTTAAAATCTGAGTTTCTTTGGTCATCAACAGAAAATACTGAACGAAATCATTACTAGAGAAACAGTCATTACTCATATATCTCATGAAAGAAGTTTCACATAAGAGTTAACAGAAATATGCCATTTATATTTTATAAAAATATGTACATTTTAATGAAATGTAGTGTCTAACCTTTGAAAAAACATTTTTGTTATTTTGAGATATATTTAATAAAGTTTCCTTGCCCTTCATATTTTATATGTTTATCTTGACTCTTTCTACCATATTTGGTTCAGTTGTTCTGAATACTGAACATGTTTCCCCCATGTATTCCCTCTAGAATATTCTGCCTTTTAATTTCCTACTCGGCAAGCCCTGTACAAGGGCACTGACGAATACCTCTGGAGCTCCTGCTTCGTATGTCCTGCCTGTGGCTCTTATCAGTGACTAATCATGACATATTTTCCCAGTGAGTTTGTATGGGTCTTTAAACTCTTTCTCAAAACTTTGCTCCAGGCAGCTTCTGTCAAAGTAGGCCCAATGATTTATGTATAAGGAAGTATGACATGTCATTTTTGTTTCATTCTGAGAAAATTGAATCAACCTAGGAGATCGAAAAAGATGGAAAAGTTCAATAAAATTATAATGTTAAATAACTCACGGAGTATCTGTTTGGGCTTTAATATAATAGTGATACGAAAAATCCTCTTGATATAATATTAAATATACAAGGAAGTATAAAAAAGTCATAAAGGAAAATAAAAATTTTGTACAAATAATTATACATTCATATAAAAACCTTAGACGGAATCCTTCCCAAATATTTGCAACAATCTCTAGCTGCAATATTACTCTCAAATAAAATTTTTATCTTCATTCCTCTCTGAGTTTTTAAAGTTTATCACATCGTGCGTGAATTAGTTTGTAATGGAAAATTCATAGAAATTTTATAAACTATCATTAAAATATTTTACATGATTTCACATACGAATATTTAGCAATGAATTCTAATAATAAATATAAAATGCACTATAATGTCATGTTACAAAACCCCACGTATTAAAAATTCATCTTCTAATTTAGCATATAAAAGCTTAGTCCATTTTTATTTTTCCCATCAGAGCCTCCAGTCCCTGAAAAACCCAACTGCCTAATAACTTCCAAGGGAACAGAGCAGACGGCATCCAAATGAATTAATGCTTAGAGTTTGGGATGATTAAAAAGGTAGATAAGTAGACATGAGTCTGGAGAAGAGTTACAAAGTCAAATTTCAAGCGGAAAATTCAAAATAACTTACAAACAAGAACAGAAGATACACAAATGAGCATGGCAGGCAAGAGGAGGAAGGGCGGGAGATGATCCATCCACACTTCCAGAATATTCAGCACCAACTTCCAGAACTCCTAGCACCAATTCCCAACACCTTATGCAAGTGGTTCAGGACCCTTGCTGCTCCTCTGTCTCAAGTTTCAATCATCATTTTTGTGATGTAACAGATCCAGAATCCACAAAGAAATAGACTCGGTTCCATCACCCCACTGCCGCCTGACCACTCCCCTTCCTTCCTACCTGGAGCTCTGCGCTGCTACCTACACCGCTTGATTTCTTTCTTCGGCTTGCTGTAAATCTGAACACCTAGTCTGGTCAGTCTATCTGCGTGTCTGAGTAGGTGATATCCACAAGGCCTTCTGATCCCTGCCGACTCGAGGATCTGCCCTTCCTCCTTCCAAACCACACCCTCTACCAGGACCCAGATCTATAGACCCCTGGCTTGCAACATCATAGCTCACTTCACATCTCGAAAAAGGCCGTCCGTGACTGTTCCTATCATAGTTTATGTTCTAACAATGAAAACAAGGGGGGAAATATGCTTCCCACCAAACCCCCCCTCATTTTCAATCTACATCTGGCTTGAAACAAGAAATAAATTCAAAAATCATCAATCAAGAAATTCTCATTTTAATTTTAATATATGGAAAAAGTTCCATTTGTGGCATTATGCTATCTATAATTCTTTTATCTCTGACTAAATGAGTATAAAGTTCACTAGTCTTTGCAGATAATCCTTCCCTATCTTCTTGACCTTTCCTAAAGGTGTTTTAATTTCCGCTTTTTCATGGATGATAATTGTGTCATTACTTTCATAAGATGCTTTCCCAAGACACAGTTTGGAAAGTGATTAATCGTTATAGGTCATTTTCCACATTGTGTTGTCAGAAACTACTGTTGCACATTACAGTAACACCACCGATGTTGAAAGACTTGGCAATGACATGTGGAATGGGACAAAGACGAATTAAAGGAGTATGTTATAATGTGCTCGTTCCCAATCATATTCTTTTTATACAGGGCTAACGAAATTTATAAATTATAAATATAGAAGCTAAATAAAAATAAAGGCATGCTACCCTCGCCATGAGTCAATGTAAAATATCAAGATTTCTTTAGACTCTGTTTAACATGAATGTTTTAAGATGCTTTTTTAGTGCCGTCACAGGACATAACATATATAAAGTACTCGGTGCAGTAGCTTTGCCCATAGTGGAAGGTCAGAAATGTCTTGACTTCTACTTTCTCCTCTATTAAAAATAATAACAAAATTAATTAAAAGCAATAAAACTTCTGTTTTTCTACCTAGAAAATCATCGATATTCTAAATAATGGTACTAAAAATTTCCTCTAAAATCAAGAACATGATCAAAGTCCTTGTGCAAGGTAAAAAAAGAGAGAAATTACTATAGCAATAGAGTGTCTCGGGTTAGAAGTACTGTCAACTGAAGGAATGTTCTTTTTTGTTTGTTTGTTTGTTTGTTTTATTTATTTTTGAGAGAGAGCACAAGCAGGGGAGGGGCAGAGAGAGAGAAGGAGACAGAGAATCGGTAGCAGTCTTCAGGCTCAAAGCTGTCAGCTCAGAGCCTGACGCGGGGCTCGAACTCACCAATTGTGAGATCATGACCTGAGCCGAAGTCGGACGTTCAACCGACTGAGCCACCCAGGTGCCCCAGAATGTTCTTATTAGTATAAGTTACTTGGAGTTTTTAAGTAAATTGACTATTTCTTAAAATTTTGTCTATACTTTTTAAAATATTTTATACCTTTCTACATACTTTTATTTTCTAACTTCATATTGCTAAATGGTAGAAGTCAAACTTCAAATCCATGTATCACCCAGGGGAGGTATTATTCTAAGCACGTAGTTGGCATTTGATAAACACTACTAAATAAATACAATGAAATGAGACATTGACATATGCTGTTATGTACCTCGAATTTGTATGCAATCTATTCATTTTTAAATGTACTTTGCTGGTTGAATTATTACAAAAAACACTTTTCTGAGTCATAATAATTTACAAAGATCAATGAACTATATGAGTTCTATAGGTCTTTAAAATGTCCCATAATTTTTCTAGCTTATAAAAGAAGACCCATTTGGATGGCAGCTTTGGAACTGTGTAATGATCAAATGAAACAATATGTAACTGAAGGAAAAGAAATAGTATTTTGAAACATATTTTCAGGAAAGTCATGGTTTTCTGAGGAGCAAAGGAGTGCCATGTTGATTTAAGACAAAATACAAAGTTACACAGTGTAAGTGAATATAAATTCTTTTCTAATTGTGTAGACCAACACTGTGACAATTAGAAACAATGAAAGCACACAGGCGAAGATCAGGACTACTACTCTCAGGCAACCACAAGCCAACATTATTGTGCTTCTCCTAGCCACACCCCTCCACATGGGTGACTAGAGCACTGTCCCTTCTCCTCATGACCATGGTTCTGCCATTGTCATGACTCACCAGTACCATTTTGTTTCCAAGTCAACAAAATTTCACTCTCTTTTCTCATTCTGATCTCATCTCGCAGAGTCACAACCTAGGTCTTAACATCAACAATCATTACTTTCAAATTCTTGATTTTGAGCATGCAAGCTCTCAAGCTAGCGCCACCTGCACACACTCATTGAAAATGCATTGTCACTAACAATTTTTATTTCCCTGCTTTGATTCTGTATCGATTCCAAGATCCATCATGAAAACCACTCTCTTGTGTCTCTCCAATGCCTCCCCTCTCCACCTGTGCTTAGCCCAGCTCACTCCAAACAGGTCCAACTCAAACAAGCTGACTGTGCCCATCTGATGAGAGGGGAAGAAATACCACAGTCTCCAACACCAAGCCATCAGGTGACCTGAGACCATGTACTCTGCCTCATTCCCATTCTCATGGATGAACTGTCTTTGTTGTAAAAGCCATTCTGTAGGTGCCTGGGTGGCTCAGTCGGTTGAGT
The DNA here is from genome assembly GCA_030068075.1 of Paguma larvata. Taxonomy (NCBI): domain Eukaryota; kingdom Metazoa; phylum Chordata; class Mammalia; order Carnivora; family Viverridae; genus Paguma; species Paguma larvata. The sequence goes on from CM057826.1 coordinate 8,647,731, forward strand.
GTCCAACTTCGGCTCAGGTCATGATCTCGCTCATAAGTTTGGGCCCCACATCGGGCTCTGTGCTGATGGCTCGGAGGCTGGAGCCTGCTTCAGATTCTGTGTCTCCCTCTCTCTCTGCCCTTCCCCTGCTCATGCTCTGTCTCTCTCTCTCTCAAAATAAATAAATACCAAAAAAATAAAAAATAAAAAATAAAAAAAAAGCCATTCTCTTCACTGATCCCATTCACTCTCGTCTACCCAGTGACTTTTCTCTTTGACATTATTTCACCCCTTTCAAGCATCATAAATTTCTCTTTCTATGGGTCACTGCCATCATCAGAGTGATATCTCCCATCCTTAAAAAAGAATCCCTTTATTGTTCTTACCGCTTTAAGTCACCCCACCTTTTGGGCTGCTATATGTAATGAATGTCTATCAATTACCCCTTCTAATTTATTTATCCAAATCATGTGAACGAAGTCATCACACGCTCGACCTCCATCCCCTCTCCTCTTCTGGTGAAGGACACTTGTTTAGAGGAGAGAAAATAGGAATTAGGCACCTCTCTCTTAATGCCCCATACAGAAACTTGACAACTTGGAAATGAGACAGACACGTCTGAAATACAGAAAGTTACCCACAGAGTAGAACATAAATCATGGTTCTATTTATGTTAATATTAAAGTGTGAAATTCGCCCTTTATCAAGATGGAAAACTAGAACAAAGAAAAAAATCAATGAACACCTTTTCATGGAGTAATCCATGACTGCTGGGTTCAATGACTCTAAGATGACAAAAATCTTAGTCACGCCATACATGTCATGTGGACCCATTTCACGACATAGGGCTTGGCATGCCTTAAGTTCATTCTATGGTTATGAACCAGAATCTATATGTATGCAATGTTAACTGCCTGCCTAAAAACTTACATTATTAGTCTCCATAACAACTTACTCCAATAAACTGCCAAACTGAGTGTTCTTTATACATGTACTTCCCTCATCTTTATTGTACTTTGCATATATAAAGTGCTCAATACACTTAATGAATGAGTAAATAAATTATGCAACCTATCGCTTGGCAGTCAGAATATATGCATGCTGTGATAAAGAAAGACTTCTCTCCTGCAGAACTGATGTCCAAGGAGATAGCCCTAGGGTGATGCCATAAAATTTCTTCCTTCGAACTTTCTAACTTAATAAATAGGACTTTTAGTCAAGAAAGCTACTTCTCATTGGCACCTAAAGAGGACCAGGCAAGTAACAGGCAAATGAACATATTGATAAATATATTATGTATATAATTATTAAAATCATAAAAGACATTTAATTTCAGAGTCAGTTTTCTTTCATCTCAGCTAATTTTTTTTTTCAAATATACTCAACTTAACTTTGACTCCACAGATAATAAGCCTAGACTTCAGGAAAAGAAATGATGGAAACCTTACAAATAGTTTAGGACAAAAATCTCCAGTGAAGGTAAAAATTGCCTGTTTGCACCAGGCCACCCCAAGGAAGTCCATGGACCTTGCTGCTGGCTGATCTGGCCTTCACATGGGAACATGATGCCCACGGGACCCGAGGCCTGAGCCTCTGATGCGGAGGCTTCCAGTTGCTCCACTCGGCTTCCAGAACAGACTTTCATGTCTGCTCATATTAGTTTCCTGTCACAAAGGATCTCACCTTTGCCATCCAAAAACAAACACTGGGCTTATTTTAATTATTTGAAAAAACTCTTCACAATAAGTTTTTATTCAATCTTCATCAAGGATTTAGAGAGGCCATTTTACTTACAGTAACGTATTTTTGTTTTAAGCAGCTTATCCACTCTCTCAGCTATGAACATCACTATCTCAGCTGAAGTGGCATCTTCCTGTTATCCAACTAATATCTACTCCAATCTCCCAATTCTTTCTCCCATTTTGGATTGTCTTCCCTATACTCTACCACCATCTAATTAGAAACATACATGGTAACCAATGTTGATAGTTTGATTTATTTTCACCTACAGTTTTCTAGATGTTCATAAACATCTAGACACCGTAAACAACAAAAATACTTATTACGTTGTTTTTTAAAAACAGGATAATATAATACCATGACATTACCTTTCTAAAGTCCTCACAGAGTTTTTCAAAGATGTAATATACAGCTCCAACTCAGTTTATTAACAACTACATAAAAAGGATATAGCTTTTATACAAAAGATACGCCTTGGGGAGCCTGGGTGGCTCAGTCGGTTAAGCATCCGACTTTGGCTCAGGTCATGATCTCATAGTCCATGAGTTGGAGTCCCACATCAGGCTCTGTGCTGCCACCTCAGAGCCTAGAACCTGCTTCAGATTCTGTGTCTCCCTCTCTCTCTGCCCCTCCCGCATTCACACACATGCACGCTTTCTCTCTATCTTAAGAAAAAACATTGAAAAAGAAAGATATGCCTTGTTTTTTAATTCTTCGTTAATCAATATTGTTCAATTTTTTTTACTATCCCAGATATTTTTGCAATAAACATAAAATCTTAGGTCCTCGGTCACCCATTTGTATACTATCTATGTCTAAGCATGACTATTCAAAGGCTATTAAACACTGTAAATGCCAACTCATAGCAACATATCATTTTAAACAAAGGTTACATGAATACACAGTTCCATATGGAGTGACAAAGAATGTGAATTTCCTCAAATCTTAACCCTTAGCTAGATTACAACATATGCTATTTTTTAAATGCTTGTCTATTTGGTAGATTACAGAAAACCATCTCCATCTTGAATTTTATATCCCTGATTAGTACAGTAGACTGAAAAACGTTTCCATATATTCAGTGGCCTTTTACATTTTTATTTGGTGAACTGTTGTTCACATTTTTTTGCCTAGTTTTCTATTATGTTATTTCTTTTTCCTTTTTTCTCGTCAATATTAGGAAGCATTAATATGTTAATTATATCAACACTTCATCACATTTTTGGCACATATTTTCTCCTGGCCTATTTTTTCTATTATTTTATGTCGAATGTGTCCTTGTGATTCTGAACCCTCAGTTATATCCTACAGAGAGAACGGTCTCTCCATTTTGGACCAAGTGGACACTACAGTGCTGAGTATGTTTGGTAAGGTAAAATCTCTCTACCAAAATTTTCCTTGTCACTTTCATCTACTTATCCTTCCCATGTGATTTTTTTACAATGATTTGTTCCAATTAGCCAAAGAGACAATCAGCCATAAGATCCTTATTACCACAGCCTAAAGTTCACACCTTTATTTGGGAAAGAGTAATATTATCATGACCATCAAGCTCTTCTACACAGAATCATAGCAAGCCTTGCCATTTATTCCTCATAACTTTCTGTCTTTTGAAAAAAATGCAATACTTTTCATCAGACAGGTCTCGTCATTTTCTTGTTAAATTTATTCCTCCTGTTTTATATTTTGTCACTACTCTAAAGTTACTAGCCCAGTAAGATCTCTCAATCATGCCTAAACAAGAAACCGTGGCATAAATCAACTTTAACAAAGCACTACCTTGAGTATCAATCCTTTCTTCTATTACTCCTTAAAAATAGCACACTCACGAGTGGACTTTTGGAAGCAAACTCATCAAGGAATACAGCCCGGGCCTCAATTTCCTGCTTACAGACCATTTTCACAAACCAGATTATCCAATTACTCTACTCAACTATGCTTTGTGTCCCCACTTAGCGGTACACTTCCTGACCTGAGGGCACACTTTGAGAGCAGCATCGATCCTTTCTGTCAATGGATCTTTCCTCAGCTACTCTATTGATAGCTTGACCACTACTGCTGCCTATTCAGCACCCCTGAATCATATAACCCAAACACAGGATGCTTTTTCAATTTCTTAAAAAATCTTATGACTTATACTATAGCACATGCTCAAAGAAGTGAAAAAAAAATCTTGATTTTCCAGCTTTCTTTGATTACTTACCACCCTTTATTTACAAGACACATGACTTTTCTGAAACAGTTTTTGTTTTTTTGTTTTTTTTTTTTAATGTAAGATTTCAGACTTTATTTACTTATCCATTTTTAAGGCAAAGTAACGTTGGGGGAAGAAGCATTCAGATTTTAATTAGTCTTACAGGGAAAGTTCTAAAATGCATTCTTCCAGATCTACCTCAGAAACACTAGAAAGACCAATTCACTTTGACCCAAGACAGAATTCATCTGCTGTCACACATACTGATTTTTTTGACTTGTGGATGTATTCTGATTACTGATTAGACTTATATTTTCTGAAGACCAATTATTTGGCCTCAGGGATTTAGCAATATTAAACGTCAGGTCCATCACCAAATCTGCCAAAACTTCACCTGTACAGAGAATTTTGACAGTCATTTTTTTTTTTTTACCTGCTATGGAATATTTTCTCAATGAAAACTGCCTAATCATGAATAAGAACATAAAACATGAACCCGCTCTCCAAAGCAGTTATAACCACATTTTAATATTTTTATACTAAAATCCAACAGTCTGCTAGAAAATCAGGAGTTTCTTCCAACGTGACTGGGTCATCATGGTACATCTGAAAGAACTTCTAAAGTGCTCCCATAAGTAGGTCACCAAAGCGGAATGTTTCTACCTGTTCTTTGACCGAGGCGAGGATGGCCGAGGTGGTTTCCGTTTCCGAGCCATCCCCATTGGAGGTGGTCAGGCCAGGGCTCAGGGAGCTGGTCTTCTCCGAGGCTGACGAAGGCTGGTCTGGGACAGGCATAGCTCCTGCAAGGCAGAAGGATACGCTTAATGCCATGTGAGATGTCGCCCTGGCAAACAGACACAGCTGTCAGGCAACTTTAAGCAGCACCGTTTGGAAGAAAGAAAATTATGAACTACTGAGAAGGCACGTGACGTCAGTATAGAATAGGGAACAATACAAGCAAACTGAATAGTTTCTCCTTCTCACCCCAATCAAATGCTAGGATACACTCTCAATTTTGTGTTTTGTATTTGAGGTTAAGTGGAAGAAGAAATAAGGAGAAGCAAAAAAGAAAAAAAAAAGACTAAAGAAATGAAGAAGTACTGAGTCTTCTTAAAAAGAAGCCAGTTGATCTACTATTTTATTTCTGTTTTACATAATTTTATTACTTGTGTATTGGTATATTTGCATCTCGAAAGAAAATCTATTAGATAGTCCCCTTTATAAGAAAATCACAAAAATAAATGATCAATAATTTAGATATGATTAAGGAAGTTCATGTATTAACATAACAAGATTAGTATCGTGAATCCTAAATACCTATCCCACTCCACAAATTTTACCAAGTTCCCTCTGTGACCAACCAGCGGACAGAAGCTTTTTAAAGCTGCCAAGGCTCACTTGCCACAGTTTATTATTTTTGAGTGCATAAAAGAAAGAAGAAACTCAAATAACATCAGCTCAATTCATAAATGGACACCATTGTACAGGTTAAAAACGGCAAAAGTTATTTTTTTCCCATTATCTTTCCCAAACAAATAAGACTAAAGTACTTGTTATACATATCAACTAGCAATGCTCACCAGCAGGGGAAATCATAATTAACCAATGACAATTTCTACCAGGGCACTACGAAACCGCTATTCAAATAAAAGTCTGGGAGTAAATAAAGGTTGCTTTCTTGCCCCCAACTATCATATTACATGCCCCCTCCAGGAACCAGTGCTAGGCGAATGTTAGAGTATTTCTGCTGTACTGGATCTGAGCAGCCTGGCTTTTACAATAAACATCATTTTCAGAAGAATCCTCGCACTGCGATATTAGCAATACTTACTAGCAGTTATTAACTTAGGGCTTCGCTATCTGAAACAGGTTCTATTATAGAATGTTCCTTTAAATGTACGAAAAAAGTGGCCATCTATTTTTTTCACTGGATGTTCCAAATCAGTTTTGATTTGTTTTCATTTTTTTCAGTAAATTATTTAATAATATTACCAATGACGATTAGAACAGCACTGAAAAGATAAATCTGTTACAAACAGAATTTATAGGAGGTTTAGGAAAAATAATATTAGCAAGCAAGATTTGAGCAAAGAGTAAAGATGAAGTTAAACATAATTTGGCAAAATGTAACCACGGCTAAAAAGCAGAAGATACTTTAGGTGATGGATACTAACAAGATGAAAGAAAATGATTTAAATAGTTACGGTGGTGGGGTTGGGAAGACAATAATACAGTGCACTTTAATGTTCCCCTTGCTTTCACACGTAGTATCTCATTTGATCAAGCCTCATAATTATAAAGCTTTAGACAAACTGATCAACAGATGCTGTGCCCAGGTTAAAGAGCCTGAAAGCCAAGCCCTTCTAATTAGGAAAAGTTTGAGAAATGGGGGGCCGGGGGTAAGGGCGGAGAGCAAGAAGAAAGGAAAATGAGAGTTCTTGTGTGCAAAGTCACCCCTCTCCCCGACCTTGCATCCCCGCCTGTATCTATGTCACTGGCTTCCAAAGGGGACTCTACCCAAGAATGGCCTCAAGATGAGAAAGGATGGGTCTTACATGTTTCAAATTCTTTTAACTTTCATGCTTTCTAAGTTTTATCAGGCCCATGTGAATCTAGGTTCTGCACCAGCATTATTATCAATATACTTTTTAACAAAGAAATTGTCTGAGGTCCTGAAGTTATTTATATAATCGGGCCTAGAACCCGGGTTTTCTCCCTCTTTATTCCTATTTTAGAGTTCTGTGATGTGTTGGCCTATTTCCCATTACCTGTGGTGCCGCCTCATAAATGCTGGTCTACACACCAATTTCTATAAAATGTTACTCTTCAAAGGAGGAGAGTAACCTGTCATAATAAAATATGGGATTTAATAGGCATTGAATCAAGGTATATCCTTAGGCACTGGACAACTCTGACCCACACACTGTAAGGAATAACTAAGTCTGTTTATCTTTCCCTTTTCTCCTGAGAGCAATGACAGAAAAAAAGTGAAAGCTTCAAGGCTTAGCCCACCATCCAGAGTTACTGGTAGTCAAAGCAACCTCTGGGCCTGAATGGAAATGACTTGGAATAATTTCCATGGCTTGTAAGTTTTCACACCCAGATTTAATTCGACCATTGGCCATCCCTGTGTATGAGGAAGACTGCCCAACCTCCACTCCCAATCCTCTTAGCACACACAGCAGGAGAAGCAGGACCACATGAAGACTACTGGAACCAAGCTGTGGCCTGCCTAATGGTAAGTGTAAAAAGCTTTAAGCCTTCTGACTTGGCAGTAAATGGCCAAGTACTTCAGTTTTAATTAGAACTAATCCACCAAAATTAGAAGATAATCTGTGCTAAATCCAGGAAATCTGGAAAATGTAGAGACAATAAGAAGTAAAAAAAAAAAACACAAAGGAAGAGCAATCCTCAGTAACTCTGACATCCGAGATAAGCATATTTTTACATTGGTATATTGGTTTAGGCTTCTTGGATAGATTTTTTTTTTTTTCTGACTTAACACATTCTATGCAATGAGTGTTACATAATGGAGTACTAATGTAATATTCTTGATTTTTTTTTAATTTTGTTCAGCAACATAGCATGAACTATTTCTTAGGTCAACGAAAGCTATTCCACAGTTTAAAAATGTAATGGACACTTAGTATTCATAATGCGTCATGATTTGTTATCTCTTATTTGTAACTTTTACCCTACTTTTAAGTCTGTGACATTTTGAATAGATAAAGTGGTATTGATGGAATGAGGACCAGTATAGGTTTCTGACTTTGGAGAGCCGAAACTAATTTTCCTGCTGCCAGGCCACTTCAACAGATCTGCCCAGGAGAATGTCCCCTCCCCGCGATGTGAACAACACTGGCCTTTAGTATCCTCTCCTGCTTTTACCAATTTGTTATAGAAAAATTGCATCCTTTTGATTCTGTTTCTCTGTGGCAAGTACAGTGGACATTTTCCTAAAGATTTATTGATCCTACGTACACCTCTTATCCCTTATATGACGACTGTGTACAAAGTCTTTTCTATTGCTAGCCTAATGCTAATCTGCAAACATCTAAACTGCATTTTAGATGGAAGCATCTTTGACATGAGACAATAATGGGGGATGAATACCGTCACATGTTAGTGGGTTTGTTCTCTAGCAGAAGTTGGTACTAACAAGTTCTATGTCTAGAAAATACAAAACCACTAGTCATGCTGTGCTATACCTTCACATGCATGAGCAGTGTTATAAACTGTTGAGTTTACAGCCCTCTCCCTGGCCCCACCTCTGTCCCAAATCCCTGTGCTGAAGCCCTAATGCACAATGTGACCATATTTGGACATGGGGCCTTCAGGGAGGTGATTTAGGTTAAATGCAGTTATATGGGTGAGGTTTGTAAGGGTGGAACTGTTGCCCGTACAGAAGAGAGGAAAGGACCAGAACTCTTTCTCTCCACCTTGTGAGGATGCAGGGAAGCTAGCAGCCAAAAAGATACTGTCAACAGAAAACGTACCATGCCAGCACTTCAATCTTGGACTTCTGGCCTCTAGAAGTGTAAGAAAACACATTTCTGCTGCTTAAGCCCCTCTGTCTGTGGCATCTTATTGTTGCAGCCCAGGGTGGGACTGTTCTCAGCTTCTTTCTCTTGTCTCCCCCAGGAGGCGAGTACGGGAGCACTCGGAAACTGACGTTACCAGGTCACTACTATCATGTATAGCTCTCTGTGGACACCTGCTTCCAAGATGAACCCCAGGCGTCAGGACAAGCCATGTGCTGCTTCAAGTCAGAAGTCTGGATAAACCAAATCTTCCAAGAGGGCTGTGCCCCACTGGTGTGAAGTAAGCCTACAGAACAAAACACTAGCTTAAGAACATTCATGGGACTTTCACAGATGATGCAACAAGAAATTCAGAAAAGTTGCCTCGGATGAGAAAAACAGCAAAAGCAGGTATAGCCTTCATATACAGAGCATCCTTCTCAGTTTGAAGTTTTCTGAAGACATGTAATAAGATTTCATGAGGTGCAAATGAATACTCTACACTTTCATTTCCCAAACATGAGTTTGGGATATAAACTTATATGTTATAATCTTAAGTGAACTTCAGAAGGCCAAACTCTCTTGCTCTCAATTCAAGGACCGCATTCAATGCTGTATTTTATTGACCTCCATCACACAACAAGAAAATAAAGGTCTTATTTTACATTTTGTAAGTATTCAAACTCGTTCCTTCTTTAGCTACTTCTGCCTAGCAACCGAGGACTTTACTGGAGGAGGTCATCAGAAACTTAAGCAGTTCTTGATAACCAGTTTACCCTTAAGCGGGACCCAGGCAACTACGGGCTCCCTCCTCCCTCCCTGTCCTTGGAATAAATGTGTGTCTCCTTGCCTTCCCCACTCCCAGAAGCGACTCTAAGAATATAGACTTGTGGCAGAAATGTGATGTAGAGGTATCTGAATGAACCCAGTTAAGGGCTATAGAAACTTTTAACATTCTAGCCAATGGCCAGTACAGAAATCTATTATTCCTGTAGCCACCCAAGATGAGCCTTGTAAATAAGTTCCCTGCCACCTACAAGTCTAGAGTGGTCTGCTGCTTTCTTCACTCTCTCCCTGCCCTCTGAGTACGGGCTCCAGTTGGCACACCAACAGACTTTGACAACAGACACGGCCATCTTCAAAAAATTAACTGATGGGGGACGCCTGGGTGGCTCAGTCGGTTAACCAGCCAACTTCAGCTCAGGTCATGGTCTCACAGTCTGTGAGTTCGAGCCCCACGTCCGGCTCTGTGCTGACGGCTCAGAGCCTGAAGCCTGCTTCGGATTCTGTGTCTCCCTCTCTCTCTGCCCCTCCCCTGCTTGCTCTCTGTCTCTGTCTCTCTCAAAAATGATAAACATTTAAAAACATTTTTTTTTAAGTAACTGATGGGCTCTGGTGTCACACAATCATCCAATCCAATGACCCACCTGGCATTCTCATGCTACTTAATTTCCTCCTCTCTCATTCAGCAATAAGCCCCTTCGGCCATGAGGTCTTCGCTCTTCTTAGCTGGCTACCCTCTGTCTGTAACCCATGACCTCTCATCCTTTCAACTGCCCTTTCATTCTGTCACTCCCAGGCCCTCTCACTAGGTGGTCACAGAGACTTGTTTCTTTCTTCTCCTAGTTTGCAGGCCCCACCTACTTCAAATTCCAGAATATCCAAATCCCTTGCATACTGTGGGACTCAAAAAATATTTCATTAACTAGACTTGCATTGTCCAATATGGTGGCTTCTGCCAACATATGGCTATTTAAGTCTTAATAACATTAAAAAGCCAGTTTGCTAGTTGCAATGTTCACATTTCAAGTGCTCAATGGCCACATGTGGCCAGTGGCTACTGTAGGGATAGTAAAAGTGTAGAAGATTTCCATGGTTGCAGAAAGTTCTATTGATGGCCTCGATCTATACCCAACGGTCCACTCCTTGATGTAATCTTTTATCTGTAGCTTTAATCCTTGGCAATAGATGATGAGAAGGATCAGATTATAAACATATTTTGAAGGGAGAACTGTCAGGATTACTGGCAGGTTGCATGCAGTAGTGAGGCAAAGAGAGAGAACTCTAGATGATTCTAGGGTTTGGTCTGAGTGGACTGGACATTAGCCAAAATGTTGACACTATGGGAAAAACATACACGAGGCAATGGAAGGTGACCTGGTGTACAAACTTACAACCCAAAATACATCTATCTGTGACTCGTCTTTGCTGTTAACATCTGGATAGCTGAGACCAGCTGAAGCCAGAAAGTACACTTTGATATGAATTGGGGAATGTAAAGGTTGGTGGTTTCTAAACATCCCTTATCGAATCATTTTCCCCCTTTTCCTTTTCTTCAGGCATGACCCTTTTTATTTTTTACTTTAGAGTTGCTAGAAACTTCTAGAGCTCTTCTCATCTTCCTCCAGCTTTAGCCCACAGCTTCAACTTAAGACTCTCAGACTTTAACTTCTTAACAGACTGAACCACTCAGGCACACCTCAATTTGCTTTTTTAAAATTGAATATAATTGAATATATGGGATTTTTACAACCTTCCACTCCACAGGTGATATGTAAAAGATCATGGTCATGTAAAACTGAAGGATAAGCATAAGCATAGTATTAACATTAGGTTGCAGAGAAGGTGTAGATTCGTGTAAACTAGTGACATGAAAAACAATACTGAACACCGCATTTGTGTAATCACTCTGGTCACCCACACCGCAATTCTTTATTTGCAACTAACAGGTCACAACTCAGAGGAAAAGGCATAGCACTGTTCTCAGATGGACTCCACACATAAAAATATATCCATCCCTGTTTCTTCCTTTTAAAGAGAAATTTACAAGTATGCTTTTCCTGGGGCGCCCGGGTGGCTCAAGTCAGTTAAGCAACTTCAGGTCATGATCTCACAGTTCGTGGGTTTGAGCCCCACGTCGGGCTCTGTGCTGACAGCTCAGAGCCTGGAGCCTGCTTTGGATTCTGTGTCTCCCTCTCTCTCTGCTCCTCTCCTGCTCACGCTCTGTCTCTGTCTCTCTCTTAAAAATATATAAACATTAAGAATTTTTTTAAATAAAATTACAGTTTGTCCTAGTAACATATACAATATAATAATTAATAGCTGTCAAAACTCAACATAATTAGAGCAGAAACTCAATCTATCTTGGTCTATATTCAATTCCCCGTACCTAGCTCAGTGTCTAATATATAGCAGCCAGTTAATAAATATTTGTTGAGGTAATGTATGAACTATTAGTGCAAAATCAATAATGGTTGCTTAGTAGAGCACATAACATAAGTAAAAATGGGCTTTCCATTAGGAACACTTTTCTGAATGGTGTTTGAAATGACACTTTTATTTTTTTAAGTTTATTTGTATTTATTTTGAGAGAGAGAGAGCGAGTGGGGAAAGGGCAGAGAGACAGTGATCGAGGCCGAGAGATTTCAGGACCTGTGAGATTATGACCTGAACAGAGACTTAACCGACTGAGCCAATCAGGCGCCCCTGAAATTACGCTTTTTAATTTTGACTCAAGAAAGCTGCTTCTTCAAAACCTTACTAAGGACTAGTGTATGGCTTTCCTAAGTCAAATGCCGGAGAAGGTATGCCCAGGGTTGCTGGCTTCTTAGGTACAGCCATCAATTAAGCAGGATCTGGAGCTTCTGGGACTCGATGCCTGCAACTCCCAGCTTGCACACAGAATCTGGCAATATTTATGGAAAGCACCATGCAAGGAAGAAGGAGGGGTGAGCCATTCACAGAACATACAACTACAGGGCACAACCAGGAGATAGAGAAATGTCCAACTCTATCTGATAGTTTGGGGTGAGGAATGAGAGGTTACTCACGGAATGAGAGACATGCGGTCTCTGGTCACTACAGTGGAAGATATGATGGCAGGGCAGAGAGACAGGGGATCTGAGTGTTCGAGTCACACGTGGAACACAAGGGCATGCGTGTTCTACCTGGGTGTGCAGACGAGTGGGAACAACAGGAAGCTGGACATAATAAAATCGAGAGTCAGAAAGGCCACAGACTTCAGGCCCACCGGAATAGTTTTCTTGGTGACATAATTTGTGTCTGAAGGTAAAAAGGAGGTTCCTGTAGAGACTGCAGGGCAAGAAGGAATGGCAGTGCTCCTGCTTGGGACACTTACACAGTCAGCCGAGTTCTACCAAAACGAGGTCAGTGAGGTCGGGAGAGGGTCTTCCCTGGGTGTCTCACGGTCCTGTTTCCAAAAGCATGATCTCGGGCATTTCCACCTATGATAGTATGGCATTATAAATGGCATTATGCCAACGATTTGTCTTTCTGTAAAAAATATTGACCCACCTGGGTGGGTCAGTCGGTTAAGCATCCGACTTTGGATTTCGGCTCACAGCATGATCTCACAGGTTCATGAGTTCGAGCCCCGCATCAGGCTCTGCCCTGACAGCAGAGACCCTGCTTGGGATTCTCTCTCCACCGCTCGCTCTGCCTCTCCCCCGTTCATGCGCGCACACACGCGCACGCTCTTTCTCTCTCTCAAAATAAAAAAATAAAACATTTTAAAAAGCATTGAAAAGGTGGTGCTTCTGGAAAGGAGGCAGCAGCTGATGGAGAGTACTTGCCCTCCTGTCCCAGCCACGCTTGCACTCCGGAGCAGGAACAAGGGCAGGTGCTTGGGCCACCTAGAGACAAGGCCAGATCCCAAGCAAGAAGCTAGGAGTGAGACCTCACAGATTCCTCTACCACGATCGGGGCGCCCCAACCTGAGTGAAGGGACAAGCAGAGAGAAGACAGTGGCTTGACGGGTGGACATTGGAAAGGCAGAGGTTGTTGGCAGACAGAAAAGGATCAGAATGGACCTATAAAGTGAGAAGAGAAGGGCAGGAAAGGCAGGAAGCACTGGGGCTGGCAATCAGGAAGCGTGGGGGGGCCAGACTGGAAACGCTGAGAGGGAGGAAACTGGGGGTAACTGCCATGCTGTTGGGACTTAATAATGCCTTCATTTGCAATGACAGAAAATCCATCCCGAATGGCTTAAAGGAAAAAAGGGAGCAACAGTCACATTAAGAAGCATCCCAATTTCAAAAACATTAAAAGATTTTTACAATCCCGGAAGACATATGATCATTACAGCTCGTCATGATAAATGTGCTGCTTGAGGAAGGTTCGCGTTACAAAGGTAACAGGGAGGAGGAACGGATCTGTATTGCCGAATTGTTTAGAAAGACTGCAGAGAAGAAGAAATGCATGTGTGGGACCATGAGAACAGAAACATTCAAATTAATGCCCATAACCTATAAAAGCAGCACACCCATCTATGTTTCTACTAATTCCACCTTTGTCTCCTTTTACCGCAGGAATCTATCTGATGAAACTAATGATCGTGATAAAAACAAAATAAAGTTTCAGGGCTGATCTTCCCTAAAAAGCCAGTGACCCACTTCTGAAATCAATAACCATCCTAGCTCCCTCGGACACCAGAAGGGATGTTACACCAGCCAATTTCACGGGCTTGCTAAGCTAGAGGGACATTTCTCCTTATGCCAGAGAAATAAAGTCCGAGATTCTATAATTACGGATCCATCACAGCAACTGTAAGCCGAAGAGAAATTGAAACAGGCACAATACCTGAAATTTTGGCCCTCCCTGAATAGGAGGAAAAGTTCTAAAACATTCTATAATAAAGAGGCTCAGTGGTAGACTGACCATTCTTCGGCTGAAACTTCAAAGAAGCATGCTTAGCACAGCTCGCAATACAGTACTGCTCACACACAGCGACTGCCCGGAACACGCTGTTACTGCCAAATGCCCCAGGCCCTGGACTCGCCACATCGCCTACATTGTGTCTTTGCAGGATGCGGAACAATAGCATCTAAGCCTGCAAGTGAAAAACAGTGTGCCTTCTCAAACGCTCTCCCTAACAGCGTTTTAAACAAATACTCGGTTTTCCATTTTGTGGTCTTCTGCTTAATCACAGATGGACATGATGAAATCTGGTACCAAAAAAAAAAAAAAAAAAAATCATGCCATAAAGCCAGTCCACAACAGTTTTACTACTGTGAACTACCAACTCTGGTTGTCACAATCTATTAAACAGAAAGTCCCCAAAAGCCAGCCACACACTGGCCTGCAACATGTTCTCACTTCATAGTACTTGCAAGTGTCCGTTCAAATTATGGCAATTTGCCCTTCATATTGATTCCAAATACGGATCTGCCACTTGACAATTTCTCAAGATAACAAAGCACAACCACACATTTTTTTTTTCCAGAATTTCTATCAATGGACAGCCCAAGACAAAATCTTGCACTGCAAGTATCTATACTCTTTAGAAAACATGTTTCACCCACCAAAGCCGGGAAACTGTCAATCAGTGTTTTAAATTTAATTCTAGAACAGAGTTTCAACTACTCCCACACAACTTCAGTTGCTACCACTGACTTAAAACCTTTTAAACAAATCTACTAGCCTTAAAGAAAAACAATTACATAAGACAACCGAATAGTCATAATTTTTGATGGGTATCAAAATACGTTGACTCTTTATGTACACACAAGAAATTTTGTTATTTTAAATGATATAATTAGCTTCCTACAACACACATTTCAAGGAAGAGGTAAAGCTGTGCATAGAAAGTGAATCTAAATCATGTGTGTAGAGGTCTGATTTTGCTTGCAAAGGTTACGTGGCAAAGAATCTCTCTTACTTTTTGGAATATATATTCATGAAATACACATTGGAAGTTCCAATATCCTGGTATGTGATCAATAAATAATTTTAAATGGGGGCGCCTGGATGGCTCAGTCAGTTAAGCATCTGACTTCGGCACAGGTCATGATCTCATGGTTTGTGAGTTCGAGTCCCGTGTTGGACTCTGTGCTGACGGCTCAGAGCCTGGAGCCTCCTTCAGATTCTGTGTCTCCCCCTCTCTCTGCTCCTTCCATGCTGAGTCTCTCTCTGTCTCTCAATAATAAATAAAAACATTAAAAAAATAAAAATAAATAAATAAGTAATTTTAAATGGATGAATGATTGGATATTATGAAAAGGTGACTATCAATCCTAATCCTACATTTTTGTCAATTTGTTCTCTGTTTACTAGTCTGTTTCTACGAGTTAAGCATTTTTAGGTTCCACACATAAGTGATATCATATTTTGTCTTTCTCTGTCGGACCTATTTCACTTAACGTAATGCCCTCAAGGCCTATTCATGTTGTCACACGTGGAAGGATTTCCTTTCTCGTGGCTGAATAATATTTTACACACACACACACACACACACACACATTGTTTTTTATCTATTCACCAAGTGTCCATTGACGGACACGGAGGTGGTTTCCGTATCTTGACTACTGTAAGTTATGCCGCAGTGAATGTGGGGTGCTATCTCTTAAAGATCCTATCTTCATTTCCTTTTAATATATACTCAGAAGTGTATGTTACTGGGTCATACGGCAATTCTATTTTTAATTTTTAATAAACTACCTAATGTTTTCCATAGGGGCTGAACCAATTTATATTCCCACCAATAGTATGCCAGAATTTCCTTTCTTCCACATTCTGGTCAACATTTGTTATCTCTTGTCTTTTTGAGGATGATCGTTCTAACAGGTGTGAGGTGATATCTCATTGTGCTTTTGATTTGCACTTCCCTGATGACCAGTGATGCTGGCACCTTTTCATGTACCTGTTGGTCATTTGTATCTTTTTTTGGAAAAATGTCTACTCAGTTCCTCTGTCCATGACATTTAAACTAGAGAATCTATCAGACAAAAAGCCGATTCCAACCACAGAGAAACACGAGTCATCTTTCACTCCATGACTGGTCAAGTGAGTGTTATGTTTCCCTTATAACACCTAATCCATTTTACTGTAACTATAAGTAAAAATCTGATCCATTGATACAAAAACTAATTATTAACTTCATTTTACAAATGGAGAACAATGAGGCTTGGAAAACATAATAAGCAAGTCCAGTCTCAGGAGTCAGAAGTCAAGAGTGGTTAAGGATTTTCACCCACATATCTGACATTCAATATTTGAATGTAATAGTTCCTTTACATTGCAAATATGGTTATGAACACCACTCATCAGTTTCAGGAAAGATTTTTTTTTATAATTTTAGATAAATCGTTAGGGTTTGTCACTAAGACACTAATTACTCTTGAGATCCTGAAGACAGGATGCCATCTTTTGGAGTAATCGTGATGCCAACATCATTTTAATGTGTCGTGGAGCCCATCATCCTCTCAGAGGCCGAGCTTGTTCAGATGTCCACAGGCAAACTTTAGCAAAGCTGTTTGAAAAAAATTCTCTATGTTTCCACCTACTAGATGCAATCATACCATATTTTAAGTCTCAGACAGGAGTAAATAGGTTTGTGTATAATGACACCATATTCCTGATCTAAAAATAATATTTAACATTTTAAAGTTCATTTGTATCATGTTTCTACTTTATTTTCTAAAACAATTTTTTTTTCAGAATTAAATTACTCTAAGTTTGAGAAAAAGTCTCTTTCCAGCATTAGGCTTCCCACCTCCTACTTTCTTCTTTCTCTAAATATTCACATCTCCCATGTTCAGCAGGCACCACTCTTTAAAACACAAGTTGTTCCCTAATGAGGTCAAATTTTTTAATATTTAGTGATAAAATTAGTCTATTATAAGAGTTCAAATATATACATACATAGTTACTTACTTATGTCAGAGAGAGAGTATGCACAACCAGAGAAGAGGGGCAGAGGGAGAGAAACAATCTTAAGCATGGACATAGGGCTCAATCCCAGGACCCTGGGATCATGACCTGAGCTGAAATCAAGAGTCGGGACTCAACAAACTGAGCCATTCACGTGCCCAAACATATTAATAAATTTAATAACCTCTATAAAAAGAAACTGTGGTTTTGTGTCCAGACAGAAAAATAAAATCTCGGTCAATTGAGTAGGAAGCTTGTACTTTTTATGTGATGATGTTTTTGGTATAGTTCTTGATCTTTCTGGAGGGAGAGGTACAAAAGTAAATAAACTGGATTATAATCTACTTTTTATATCTCGATTTTGTTGACCAACTTTCATGATCTCCAAAAGATGAAATTCCAATTAATTAAAGATGATATTTTTTAAGGGAAAAAGGTTGAAAGATCTATCTAATGTAAAAAACCTCAGCAGTGTGTAGGGATTATTAAAAGCACTTAAGATGGAAGCTGTTTTGTTTTGTTTTATTTTTATAAAAGTTCAAGGGTCTTAAGAAAATAATACTCAAAGATGAATCCCTATGATATTTCTTAAAAATTCTAATTATCTAAACACTGTTTAACTCTATAGATTTTGGTTAGAAAAACTCATAAACATTCTCTTCTATTTACCTTTCCTACAATCAGGTTTCCTTTCAATTAATTACAGTATTTCTTAGATGAAAAAATAATAAAGAAATGAATATCAGTATCATACCAGTCTTCATAGGTATACAAAGGAATATCACCTAATTAGGTAATAGCTGTGGTGGTATATGTAAAAATTTAAGTTACAGTCAAAGATTTTTACAAGACAATATAATAATATTAATTGTATACTCACTATGTACTTGGCACTCTTCTAAGCTCTTCACCATTTCTGACACAATTAATACAACAACCCTGTGCTGCAGTTTTATTATTATCCTCATTTCCCCGAAATAGAAACTCAGGTCCCGAGAGGTTAACCTCCCCAAAGTAACAAAGGAAGAACTACTGTTTAAAGGCACACAACCTACAGTTCTCAATCACTGTGTGCTGCTAATCTATACAACATCTTTTAATACTGATACTAATTTAGAAAATAATTCACTAATTTAAAAATAATCCACTGACCACAGCATGTGTCAGGCTCAATACCAGGCATTGAGCATTGAAGGTAAAAGAGAAAGAGGAAGAGGAAGAGGGATCATGGGGGAAAATAATGAATATAGAAATCGGATCTAAAGTATAGATCTCTATGTGGTAAATATATACAACGGAATGGAATGTTATTCAGCCATAAAAAAGAGTGAGATCTTGCCATCGGCAACGACATAGATGGACCTGGAGGGTAGAATGCCAAGTAAAATAAGTCAGAGAAACACAAAGACCATATGATTTCACTCGTATGCGAGATTTAAGAAAGAAAACAAATGAACAAACAAAGGAAAAAGAGGGAAAAAAAAGAGTCTTAAATACAGAGAACAAACTGGTGGTTGCCAGAGGGGAGGTGGGTGGGGGGACGGGTGAGACAGACAAAGGGGGTTGAGACGTATAAACTTCACAATAAGTCGCAGAGATGAGAAGTACAGCACAGAGAATGCAGGCAGTAAGACTGTAATAACTTGTCTGGTAACAGATGTGACTATTACGGCGGTAAGCACTGAGTAATGTATACAATGGCTGAACGATTACGTTGTATGCCTGAAACTAATGCAACCCCATATGTTAATTAGACCTCAATAAAAAATAAAAACACAAAAATAAATAAAATGTGGATCTCTGTTGTAAAGAGGGAAAGTTTGTAAGGGGGAATGTCTTCAGAAAGCTGATTTTCACGTCCCGGTGCCTAGCACAAAGACCAGCATGTGCTTGAGAAGCTTTTTTAACTGGCTCCATTTTGTAACCGTACCTGACCGGCTCCCAATGGGCCTGAGGTCACTCGTCCACTCCGCAGGTGACTAGGGCCCTCCTGCCCTCACTGCTTAGGGAGCAGCCTATGGGAAGCTAGCTATGTTGCCTCCAAATCCATTCATTCGGTTTAACTTGTAATTCTATCAAACACATGTAAACCAAGGAGATATAATTGCATCAAGAATAAGTTTTTGTTTCTTTATGAGTGTTTTGGTGAAACTCCTTGAAGGTAACCTATTTAAAAAAAGCTACGGAATTAATTATAGATGAGATGATTATAAAGGGTTTAAGGAAAAAATTGTAAGTACATAGAGGAATTCCTTCTTCAAAATGCTTCACGAAGGTCTTAGATTCCTTACTTACTTCAAAGAAATGGAATGGGAAATCACAGAGGATGGAAAGAGGACAGAGTAGGGTTGGGGAGGGCTCCGCAAGAACATTTAGTCAGCACTCTTACGAGCCGTGCCATATTTAAATAAGGACCGAGGTTCTATAAGGCGAGTGAACACTGGTACAATTAAATTGAAACCAAGTGAATGCAGCTTTAAATAGTTTTAAAAAATGATTCCCTCTTTTAAACTGACTGGTTCAATCTCTTAATTAAAAGAGTTTTTACCAACCAGTGTCTCCATACTTATTTGCTGAGTGAGTGAATGAATAAATGAATGAGTGAGGAATGAATGAGTGAATAGTAAGTAAATTGATCATTCTAAACCTATTCTGTCTGTTAAGTGCTTATTTAGTTGGTCTTTATATTGTATAGCATTTGTTTTGCCTGGAATCATTTACTTACTGGATCAATTAGTCATTTATTAACTTAATTAAGAGACAAGTGGCGACTGCTACTTGTTGATGTCAGTAATTCCACCAAAGAGAACAATGCCGGGTTTCGAAAGAACCTTTTGTTTCCATGGATTCCGCCTCTGTTCTCTTGTGACCTTGTCTGTTCATGGCATCCACATGAGGCAATGCGGTCTGATAGACTGCTTTTATGAAACTGTAAGTACTCTAAGAACGATGCTAAATCTAAATTACGCAAGTGACTGAATTCCAATTTAGAATAACAAATCTACACGTCATCTTATCGGAAAATCATTATCTTAATTTCTGTGTACCACATATATACCTTACACAATTGAGGGGAAAAAGTCTCCCAATTAACTGTTCGAAAAATAAAATCTCTCTGAAATTTGAACACAGGATTAAAGTTCCATTGATATATTGAATGAACTGAACAAAACAGGGTAGAGAACATTAATAAAAAATTAATTCATAGATTTCATTTTCAAGATTATACAGTACCTAGTCATGCTTTAATCACTGCATAGGTAACTAGAGAAAACTGAATAATAATGTATTGAATTTCAATTTATATATTTATTTTTTTATTATTATTTATTTTTGAGACACAGAGAGAGACAGAGCATGAGTAGGCAAGGGGCAGAGAGAGAAGAAGATACAGAATCTGAGGCAGGCTCCAGGCTCTGAGCTGTCAGCACAGAGCCTGACATGGGGCTCGACCCACGAACCGTGAGATCATGACCTGAATCGAAGTTGGACGTTTAACCCAGGCACCCTAATTTATATATTTAAATATGTACCATGATGCACAGAATCATCATTAAATTCAAGTTATTAGAATTATGATATATGATTTAGGAACAAACAACCTCAGAAGAGACAAGGAACCCAGCCTGAATCCAACAAGCTGCTCAGGCTGGGTAAGACCCAATCAAGTTGCCACTTAAGCATGCGAAGGATGTAAAACCAAGGTCTCCAAAACGAACAATTTTATAAAAAAAAAATGTAGTTTATGTTGGTCACCAAGAAATCCCCCAATTTAAATTTTAAACTGACCCCACTACTTAACATAATAGGCAAATTTTTAAGACTGGACTCTACCATGATTAGAAAAATGTGAGAATCAAGAAATCCAGGGACTGAATCACAAATAGAAGGTGGTACTGGTCGACCTGGTAACGGGAAAAACTGCATTAGCTACGTGCATATGTGACTTCTAATATGTTTATTTTTTTTTTTTTTTGTAATGTGGTAGATAAATTGCACCTTTAAACAATGAAAAAAGTATACTTGTATTTGTCGGTACACCTAGCTGAAATCTCGATTTCACGTCACCATTTCCAGAAGCCTCTACGATAACGACATCCATTCTACATGTTCCTTCTTGGCACAGAGCAAAAAGTACAGAAGCACAAGAACAGCCCTTGAGGAAGTAGCCCAAGGGAGAGCAAGGACTCTTCACAGATAATTTTATAAATGGGAGAGTAATGAGGCATATAGGAATTAAGTAACATTTTCAAGGTCAGACCCAGAGACTTTAATAGAGCAGAGAATGAAACCATAAGTTTTGGCTATTAGATACATACTGTAATGTCTAGAGTAAGCTCCCAACTTATGCTCCTGCACAATGAACCAAAAGGAAGTTACTGGCACTGTACGACCCTCACATGTATAATACAAAACACTGGCTTATCCAAGACACAAAATGATTAAAAAAAGAATTATTTCAAAAAGTAAATGAAAGATGAAATAAAAGTGCATTGCTATTTTTCCAAAGGACAGCTTGCTTTAAGATAAATGACAGTGTTCAAACATATTTCTCCTTTGCTTGCTTTTATCATGTACTTTGTAATGACCTTGTGAATTTAATGTAGGGTATCTTAAGTTACAAGTTCAGCTGCCTTAGAATGGCCAGGAACAATTCCATATAAGAAATACATCCTCTGTGGGGCCGGTCGACTCCCAACATTGTCCTGGGTCCTGTTTTAACCTACTTATCTGTGAATCGGAAATCACACATTTGAATTTGCAAAAAGAAAAGAATTCCTCAACTGAATCATGCCTGGACAACTGTAGTCTAGGATATGGAAGCCCTTTCCACTGGCTGTTGGTAAAAGGCTCATAAAAGCCAACAGAAATGAGAGAAACACACTTTTCCTCGGAGCCGTTATGTTCTGCCCAATTACCTAAGCTTATGAAAACAAGTAAACTGATTAAAAATCCTTTAGGCCATTTCATTGCAGGATGGTGACCCGTAGCATCCTGGTTATTTGGCTTATTAACGTCCCAACAACCTATGGGTCAAATGACTAGGGCAACTTTTTTTGTAGAAGAAACAGAAGATCTGCTGACTTAGCTTTAAATGTCTGCCAAACTTGGCCAATCGGCATTACAAAAGCTTCCAAAGTAAGTAATGAAGAAGAGGAGAATGGCTTACTCCAGTACTATTACAAACATCTCAGAATGGCGGCTTCACTCACCTAACTGCAAACATCTTCTCTGCAAGAGAAACATCTCTAGAATGTACTTTTCAGTGCTAAAAATAAACAAAATGATCTTCCACACGTGCAGTGAAAACCTTCTTTTGTCTCATGTATAGCCCTTCTCTCTGCTGTTGTTAACTGAGCCTTGATTTTCCTCGAGAGAGTTTTCCATCTTAGATTGCATGAAATTGCTTGGATTCACAATCAAGGGTTCCGATCCATGGCAGGTGGAATAATGGCCCCCAAAGCAGTCCAGGTCCCAAGGCCCAGAACCTGGGAGGACGTTACGTCACAGCGCAAGGTGGGAGTCTGTACAGATGGTGTCAGGTTGCTACTTGGCTGCCCTTGACTGGGCAGATTATCGTACAGTATCTTCGTGAGCCCAATGTAATCACAAGGATCCTTATTACTGGAAGAGGGTGGCAGGAAGGTAAGGGCCAAAGAAGAGATGAGACAATAAGAAGCAGACGAGATGACGTGATTGCTGGCTTTGAAGATGGAAGCAAGCTGTGGGACGTGGGCTGCCTCTAGAAGTAGAAAAGGCAAGGAAATGGATTTTCCTCCAGAGTCTCCAGGAGCCACACAGCCTATCGACACCTCCATTTCAGACCCCTGACCTCCAGAATTACAACATTTTACATGTGTGTTGTTTTTAGCCATGAAATTTGTGGTAATTTGTTCCAGCAACCATGGGAAACTAACATACCCCATGCTTTCCTGCCATTTGTAGGAATGTCTCTAATCTAATGGGCTCTTCTTGGGATCTAACACAAGAATAAAAAACAGTGAATTTTATTCTGTCCTTGGGGACACTCCAAAGTCCCTGTGCCTACTAGTCCCTGGTTCTTATAACCCTGGAGTTCTCCTGGATCCTGCCCTTTTTGAACCCTAGCTTTTTGGACATTTCCTTGTCTTTTACAAGCATCTCATATAGTTCCAACAAATGTCTCTTCCTTCTCAAAGCAAATCGGGGATTCTTTCGACTTGCATTCAGTGATCCTAACCAATATATTTCATTCAGTCAGCTACCTAGCCTGTTTGTAGCAACAGCATTGGTTGACTGTGTGATTAAATTTATTTTCCAAGGGCCAGACTCTGTGCTAGGCACTGAGAGACAGGAAGTCAACAAGAAAAGCAGTTTCTACTACAAAGTGTTTACAATCTAGCAGCCAATATTGTATATACAATTCACATAAATAAAAGCTACATTCATACTAAGAAGAAGAAATCCTGATAAAAACCAAGGAATATCACCTAACTGGCACAAACTATGACTGTAAGCTTGTCAATATTCTTTTGGCCAGGATCATAGTGAATACTGCAAGATCTATCCTCAAGAAGTGAGTCACCAGGGTAGTCCCGGATGGCTCAGTCATTTGACTGTCCAACTCCTGATTTTGGTTCACGTTATAACCCCAGGGTCATAGGATCAAGCCTCGCACAGGGCTCCATGCTGAGTGTAGAGTTTGCTTAAGATCTTTCTCTCCCTCTGCCTTTTCCCCCTGCTCATGTGCCCTCTCTGCCTTAAAAAAGAAAAAAAAAAATGAGTCTCTAAACCTCTCTTCAGGTAGGGCCCACCCTTCCTTCCTTCCTATCTCCTCTCCTTCCTTTTCTCCTTCCTTCTTCCCTCCCTTCCTTCCTTCCTTCCTTCCTTCCTTCCTTCCTTCCTTCCTTCCTTCTTCCTTTCCTTCAATTTACTCATATAGCAAGTGTTCATGAAGCCCCCATTTTATGCACGAAGTACAGGGAATACCAAGCAGAGAAGCAAAGTCAAAGGATATTGGAGCTCTGTAGTCCTAAGTGGGGGCAGCTGAATAAAGAGATAGTCTCTGCAGTGAGACAAATGCTCTGACGGGGCGAGGCAGGATGGCAAGGCCAGGAGCATGCTTGGGGAACACGACACTGAGCCCTCCAGGACCAGCAGAAGTCAGGCTGAGGAAGGGCGGAGAGGAGGGAGCTTCAGTCTCGGGGAGCATGTGTGCGCATCTGAGGCAGACAGACACACAGCCAGTCTCCAGGCCACGGTGACCAGAAGAGTGGAGTGAAGTCCCACAGAAAAGAACCTTAGGAGATATGACTGGAAAGAAGGGAAAGTCCAGGCCACAGAGGGTCTGCCGTCCACACTTCTGACTTGCCCTCTTTAGACATCTTACAGAATCTGGCAATGAATTAGAGGATCTTATACATGGGGTAATGACCTCCGAGGTCAGATTTTCGTATTTTGAGAACTCTATGCTAAAGAAGCCTTAAAAAGGCTTAAAAATGTGTAGGACTTGTGGCAGAGCCCAGCTAGAAGGGCTTGCAGTCATCTGTGTGTATGAGGGGTTGAGAGGAGACGGAGAGAAGGGGAAAGATGGGAGATTCCAGGACCAACAACAAGAAGGCCCTTTGATGGACATGGGATTTTCAAAATGAGTCAAAACTACTTAAGGTCAGATAATGATTTAAATAGTTTATTAATAATAAGTTATTAAGCTAGTTCAATCAAGGGCGCCTGGGTGGCTCAGTCGGTTAAGAATCTGACTTCAGCTCAGGTCATAATCTTACAGTTTGTGAGTTTAAGCCATGCGTCGGGCTCTGTGCTGACAGCTCAGAGCCTGGAGCCTGTTTCAGGCTCTTTCTGTGTCTCCCTCTTTCTCTCTGCCCCTGTCCCGCTTGTGTTCTCTCTCTCTCAAAAATAAATAATAAACTTTTAAAAAATATATTTCAATCAAAAATATTCAAACAGCAGAGTGTTTCTATTCATAGATCAGAATAGATCCATGATGCATGGTAGATTTTGCATGATTTCTTAATAACCAGAGTCATCACAGAAGACAGAAACAAAGGCCTGGATTTTCAAAATGACGCACCATGAAGCCAACACTAGAATATTCAATTTGGGGAAGTCCCTTGGCATATATACGGGGCATTTTAATTATTTCACTCCTATAATGGGAACTCAACTTATACATGATTTTTATCTTTCCATTACACTTACTTTGAATAAGTGAATCACATTTCCTGTAATAAATTATTTACAGATACCTGTGTATTCAATACGCCATTGGCTGGCTGAGTGAACGCATGTCCCGTGGGAAGAAACGCTGGAAGGCACTACACAGGGATAATAAGGCAAGTCACAACGACATTAGTATTAGCGGGTCGGAGCCACTGATGGTCAGAGTGGGAAGTCTGGGGCCATCTAATTGCCCCTGAGTTCAGCCCACGATGCTTTTGGGAGCCCCCTACACGTCATGGAGGAAAGCCTGTCACCTATGGACCGATGTGCTGTACATCCTACTTCTCTTCTCCTCTCCTTGCTTTTTAAAGTATGGTAACATAAAATCTCAAACCTACCCTGTACTTGAGGGCAACATTTGTTGAGTCTGAAATACTCATGGTGATAGGCACCAGTGGTGAGAAGAACCAAGAAACTAACCGATCTCTGTGGCAGGCAGCTGCAGCCAGGCTTGTGGGGTCCCAGCGCAGGCCTGCTTCTGCCCTAGGGCTGCTCCACCATGCAATTCTGGTGGGCATCACCCACGTTGTTGTCTAGCGGCACACTACTCAATGTAGTCACTGCTCCTGCAGCACTGGCTGTCAAGCGAAGGTGAATGGGATCAGCATTGCAACAGGACAGGAAGCATATATGAGAAGCACGGATGTAGATGAAGAGCATCCCTTAGAGTTGTACAGTGTGCATCCTGTGCAGCTGTATATGGAAGCCCCAATACCACCACCGTTTCAAAACTACTTTGAAGGCAGGAAAACCACTGGCTACACAATGTCTGTTAATTACTAAGATACCATAATACTGCAGGTGTGAGCGTGTGTGTGTGTGTGCGCGTGCACAGTGTCCCTGTCTCTGTCTGTTCATCCACGTCCAATGAATGTCTCCAACTCCACTTCCAAAAATGCACAGCTTGTGCCTGCACACCTCTGTCTCTAAGACAAAAGACTACTGAGTATACGCTACACTCAAGAGCTGATTTAGAAGGGAGCCACAAACAACGATTATATATCCCCGCTGCAGAGTGAGTCAGATGAATGCCTGTTTGTATCTTACTGTCTTTTGGTAAACCTCCAGGATGATTTTAGCCTCTCTTTACATAATACTGACAATGGCTTCCTGGAGGATGCAAATCGAGGCAACGTGCCATGAAGTACAATTCCCTCTGAGCCTGCACAAGTTTCCCACTGACCAGCACTGATGATCACTTTGGTAGGAGTGCCAAAGGCAGAGTGAAGCAAGCTTATTTGGCAAACATCTGATAGAACACTGTGTGTTCTGTTGACAGTCTTTGTGGCTGTACCCCACCTACTCCATTGTGCATTCTTTGGATGGTAGTTGCCAATTTAAGTAAAGACAAGATTCTATGACACATACAGACATGATGCATCATAGCCCACAGTTTCATTGGTCAATTAAAAGAACATTCCAAGGGGTGCCCAGGTGGCTCAGTTATTTAAGCGTTCGACTTCAGCTCAGATCATGATCTCGCAGCTCATGAGTTCGAGCCCTGCTTTGGGCTCACTGCTGTCAGCACGGTGCCCTCTTTGATCCTCTCCGCTCCTACCCCTCTCATGCTCTCTCTCCCTCTCTCTCATTAATGTTTAAATAAACATTTTAAAGAAAAAAACGAACATTCCAATACTGTTTCACTAGATTCTTAACTAAAATACAAAAATTCTAGGCGGAAATTAAGAATTCCTTCATTTCTACTAATAGTCCAAAATGGAGGTTGACGTGACTTGTCATACCAATTTTTTTCCCTGAATACAGTACAAAAGCATGAGAAAGCTCTTGCATGAAGCTCTACAAAACTAAATGAACCAGGTTTTCTGTGGTCTCTTATTCAGTCTTTCTGACAACCACCATAACTAACTATATCATGGATGCAATATACTAAGTCACGGGCAGTGAGGGCCACCCACAACTCAAAGAGCCTCCTTCTCAATCAGGATATTGGTAAGAGCCAAAAACTTGGCATCCTAAGAATTTCCAAAGTTCATATAACCAATGAGTGACTAAGCCAGACCAGAACCCAGGTGCCCGACTCGGCATTTAGAGTTCTCAATAGCAAAACACTTTGGCATCTTGCACACTACCTCCAAATGATTGATAAGAACTGTCCGCATTCGTTTCTGAGGACCAACCAGGGCCAGAGATGAGTCATGAGATGCTCCCACGAGAAACGCACTAGCCCTAAAGGCCCCGATTCCCTTATGTTCAGGATCCTGGGTCCTTTCTCTGTCTTCCCAGAACTCAGCAACAGAATATTGCATGGAGTTATTCTGCCCAGATTTAGGTTTCTGCAGGAAAGAGCTCACCCGGCTAACATAATAAAGTCAATTTCTCTTAAAGGGAAAGAAAGAGCATTTTCAATGCTTTGACTTTCATATGTTATATAACGGATGTCTTTCCCCTCTGAATAAAGTCAGTGGGTCTCCCTCATCCATATGCAGCAGAGGTCACAGGAGGCCTTGGTAAAAATGTAGAATTCTAAGCAGCACGACGGAAAATCAGATTTCTAAATTTCTAAATTCAGGGATCCAGGCCTGGGTCACCGAAGGAACCGCCTGCCCTGTACCTCGCTTTGGATACCCAGACATGGAAACCATGGCGAGGTTGTCTCCATGCCAACTTTGTGGGGGGCAGTGACGGCACCTCCAAAGTATCTTCCTGAAGACTGATGTCATCCAATCCCCCCGGTATTAAAATAAAGTGACGTGGAAAACACACTTACACTTAAAATGAACTACGATAACCACATAGCAATAGGAGACACTGTCCTTTTACGTTTCCGACTGCAAAACTAAATCATTAGAGGATCTCAGTTTAATACGGCCTTTGAACAAATCACATAACGTACTTAAGGTGTCTAGGACACATGCATATTAAAATACAGTGAAGTTTAGCATTCTCCCAAAACTTAAAATGGAAATTTATTTTACTAATCATTTCACATAGTATCGATCTGCAGTGGCACTGAAGTAGACACCTAATTCTCTAGATTCTGAATTCTATTAATAAAAATGTAAAGATTAAATGAGATAGTACCTAGGGAGACTGCACATGAGAGTAGTAGGTGTGTGTCAATTCACACACACATAAAATACCTGCCCCGGGAGAAGGTGTTCATTGAAATCATTCCCTCATAAATGATTGATAATTATATTTTCAAATTCCAGTAATAAGATGATTTGGCCATTCATAAATATGTATAATTCCTCTGTACCAACACTGTCGACACATAATTTGTTTTCCAACCCCACTGATTTTCTCCAGGCAGATGTATCATTTCCCAATTATGAAATTAAACATTCGATTTGAAAATATGTTGGCAGCCTAATTCCAGGTTTAATAACTTTCTGTGTATTTTTAGGACTAGATTCTGCTAGAACTCTGGGGAAAACGATGAAATTCTAAACAGCTAAAAATTTTAAAGAAGGTCATCAGCCTCCGAGAAGAGTGCAAGTCAACTGCCACCGCGGGTCACATCGTCTGGAACACCCCATGCTTTCAGAGTTGGCGGAGTCTTGGGAGAGAAGCCAGTCATGTGTCGGACAGGACGAAACAGAGACTCCTCAGGAGGCCCTCCCCAGCATCCAGACTGAGGGACACACAAATGCACTGACACCTGGTCTCCATACTTTTCGAAACACAGAACGAGTGTCCGTGGAATCTGATCGCGATTTCATATTCTAATCTTGATCTGCATGCTTGGTACTGAACTAACACCACACAAAAAGCGACACATGATTATAATACATAAGGATCTTGAAATCCTAGCGAAGATTCATATTCAGTTTGTCAGGTGTTCTGCAGAAAAATGAATAATAAAAAGACTGCTCAAGATGGTGGATACACATTTTTAATTTGGTTGAATTTTTCCCAATAATCAAGGAACTTGTACGCTCTGATCCACAGGGAACGGGAGGGAGCTGACATGTTCTTATATCCTGCTGCATCCCTCCCCCAGAGCCAACTTTCTGGCCATGGGCATCTGACCCATGCTGCCACAGACATAGCCTGACCTGGGACTGTGGACTTGGGCTCCAGTGGGGTTACCAGACCTCTTTCCAATGACCACAGCTCTTGAGACTACTTAGTGCTTGCAGCTCCCATCATGTAGACCAGAGAAGCAGAGAGATGGAAAAAAATATGGGGGGAGAGAAAGAGAGAGAAAGAATGAGAAAGAGACAGAGAGAGAACACAGCAAGTACCCAAAAAGGAACAGAAAGGCGACTAGTTTTATTGGTTTCCTGAGAAAGTCACATTCCTCCTCTTGGGTAACAGGAGACCCAAGCTCCCTCTTCATAAAACAAAACAAGCGCCTGTTCTTTTCGTAAACGTGTATGAGCCGGATTCTGTCAGAACCAAATATCCTTAATCTCCTCATAAAAATCACTAAATATACATGATGTAAATATATATGAAATCACATACATACATATATGTGATTAAAAGCTTTAAAATATAAAAAAAGGAAAGGGATCTGAACTTCTTCTGTCTTGGAAATAAGTACATTTTTCATACATCTACACTTTCAGCATTGTTTTTTAGAATTCAAAATAAATTTAAAATGGATCCCATTAGTGCAGGACAATAGAAAATAGAAAATATAAATAAGCAAAGTAATTTTAAGAGTTAAAATACTACCATTAAAAAATCCAGTATTTAGATATAAATATAGATGATACAGATATATAGATACAGACAGAGATTAGATGTGGGATATTTTTCATAACTACATACAAAAAAAATTCCATAGTTACTTTGTAACATGCAGTCTTCGATTAATATTTTCTCCTTCTATATCAGTAATCATTTTATGCAGTGTCATTTTAATGATTCAACCATATCTAATTAGCTGATGTATTATAATTATCTACTCCATCTGCTTTTTGGAATATTTAAGTTGTCTCCCATTTCCCACTATTAAAAGAGGTTGCAACAGAAACCTTTGCTTTCCTGTCCATTTTCTTAAATAACCTCTTTGAGATGGGATTACTGCCTCAAGTCATGTACCATTTCAGGGCTTTGGAATCACTGAAAAATTTCACTCCAGGGAAGCTGTTCGATTTATGGGCTCAGTAGGCATATCGGAATGCCATGCTGGGTACCAGGATTTTTTTTTTTTCTTTGTCAAGTCTGCTAATCTGAAGAACAAACAGCTACAGTACACTTTAATTACTAGGGAAAATGAACATTTTCTTGAACATTTTTATTTCTTATTCATAGTTTGCACATTCATGACCTTCCTCCATTTTTCTACCATCATGACAGTCTTTCTTTACATATTGTTCATTATAGGAGAAAGATGAACTTTCTAACTAGCATATGCATATATCAAGTTACATTTTTCCCGTTAGCCATCAAAAGTTCGTTTCGCAATGATTTTGTTATTTAGAAATTTCAAGTTTTAATCTTTATTCAATCTTTGACTCTTTTTATTATTCCCACCTGTGATTTTCCAATATTCTATAAATATTTACGCTCTCTTAATTATTTCTAATGTTTTATTTTTAGAGTTAAAATTATAAGTGTTGAATTCATCCTGATAAAGAATATAAAGCCTGGTAGTAGGCTTTTTTTCTCAGATTTTCTGGTGGTAGAATGAATAATCACATAAAAGTTAGATAAGAATTCTTACCTAGGCGTTCAAGGGCTTACAGTAAACTTTGAATATTTTAAATTATCTCTGAAAAGCTGCATGCCTATGCATTTGTAACTTTTACTAAGTTTCAAACTTATATAAAATTCTCAAATAAGTATATAAACTCTAAATGGTAAAGAATTTTCCTTTAAAGAGTTAAATACAGATTAAGCACACAGTGGTCCTTGAAAAAGGTGGTAAACTCCCTTTAATTTCAGAAGAGCAGACGTAGTTGCCTAATCTTTTGGCCACTGTAACCTTTGTTTAAATGAAATGTCCCACAAAGCACAACAGATAACAGCAAACTTCTGTTAAATCAGGCATTGGAGAGCCTAGAAATCTGCAGCAGAATTTTAAAGTATTTTATTAGAATATGGTTCAAGGGAGCAACACATGTGTCATGAAATTCATCTTCTGCCGTTTATTTGAAGTTCTCAGAATGATTTATCATAACTCAAATTTGCCATGGCTACAGAATCTGAAAGAAATCATGCAGTGGACCAAATAAGGAAGATGCACCCATATCTCAAAGAGCTGAATATAAGATGACCCAAAGTCATTATCCTATACCAGACTCTCTGGCGTTAGGGCCAAGTGGGATTGACAGTGTCACAGAGGGAGCTTTTGTGCTGAACAGTGACTGCCCGCCATGAAATCAACCTCA
Organism: Paguma larvata; assembly: GCA_030068075.1. NCBI lineage: Eukaryota > Metazoa > Chordata > Mammalia > Carnivora > Viverridae > Paguma > Paguma larvata. The sequence goes on from CM057826.1 coordinate 8,679,353, forward strand.
AACAGCAGGGGAGGCCACTGAACACCACCCACTTAATCCGCTAGAGTTCAAGCACCCATTTTAGGATGTAACAGAAAAAAATGCATCCGCATGTGAATTTAAATACGTCTGTAAGCCCACACAAATATAATAATTTTTTCAAGCAGTAAAATTCAGTTCCTTTTAGGCTTCCTCTTTTGTGCAATGCTAATAATATTGCCCCAAACAGTTCATTTTTTATTTAATAAGTAATATAGCCAATTGATTTAAAAACTATTGCAATGCAGAGTTAGTTACGCCGAACTTAGCCTTCATTCCGGATGCTGTTTTAGGATAAAGTTCTGATAAATTTGTTTTGCTTTACAACTAATTTCCACAAATCAGGACCAAATAAAGAACCATACAAAAAACATGGAAATTTACACCCAATCAATATTAAAAGGAAATCTTTATGTAGAAGCTATTCTTTTTTTTTTAATACTAGAGAATGAACAATAGGGTTGTTTTATCTTTTTGTTTTGCACTTGCTCTTTTAAACAATTTGTTAGAGGAGATAAAACACTGAATATGTTGTCAAGCAAGAAGAGACAGTACACGAATCTGTAGGACTGAGTGTGGTCATCAAAACTACTGAGCAGAAGGAAATTCAAGTATCAGCTTAAAACAAAACAAAACAAAAAACTGAATAAGCCTTAACGTTACTGTGTCATTTATTATTCAATAAATACACAGCATAGTTCCCTGGAATATATTTCAAGTAAAATCAATTTGCTTATTTGTAGACAGAGAACGAAATCATGCTGGCTTTTGTCGGAATCGCTGGTTTAACATGCGAGCCATGCTGACAAACAGTCACCTAAATTGTCATTTGCAAAATGGAAATGATATATACCTCAGTCTTGACTGAAAGAATGTATTTTTCCAACCGGATCACACAACTCTATTTTGTCTTACCTGACAGTCTTTTTCTGCATATTGAGGAGACCGTCCCTAACAACTAACTTTGAGCGCTGGCAGCATTCTGACAGTCCCACTGCCGAGCTGGAAATGCGGTCGCCAGCCCCTCCCTCCTTTCATCCACATCCATCCTAGCTTGCCATCTGTCTGTCTGGACGTACATCTTGTCTGACTTTCAAGTAGTGGTCAGAAAGCACTGTTATCGACAACAGTAAAATAGAGAGGATGAAAAGGACATGTGTGAGTACCAAAGGGCACTTACAACCGTAGAGGAAAACATCGTTTTCACCACTTTGTATTTCAGGAGTTATTCCACCATAAGAAAATATCATACAAATTCAGTGGGCAGTTAAAAGAGGGAAAAAAAAGTATATATATACAAATTCTTAGAGAACAGGAAGGGACTGGGACATTTGCGTTGGGAGAAAATTGGACATAAAATTCTCTGCAATGTATTAACTGTCGGGCCTTGGAGGAGTCACGTAACTGAAACATCCATTTCCTCATCTGTAAAACTGACTGAATGCTGAGCACTGTCCTGACACGAGAGGAGCTCAGACAGGTTTAGGTCTTCATACCAGTGGACACTCAACACCTGTTACGAGTGTCCCTCCATTGCATTTTCCCCAATTCTCTTGCTATTTGATATTTCTCTCTCATGGAGAATATTTCCCCATGGAAAATTCACAACCTGTGATCCTTAACAACTAATAAGTCGATAGAGATAATATCACAAGTAGAGCTTGGCCTTTTCCGTTCCTACAGAACTTCATGGAAGGGCTATGGGTTGTTCTCATGAGGGCTGCGGCTGCTGTTGCAGGGGGAGTCAGAGGGGCAAAGCGTGTGAGAAGCCAGGATTTACAGAAGGGAAAAGAGATGGAACATGTGTCGGAAGCCTTGGTGCACTGTTTTGAGTAGTATCTCCCTAAAGCTGTTAACCTGGTACCTGTGAATGTGATATTTGGAAAGAGGGTCTTTGCATTTATAATCAAGTTTCGATGAGGTCTTACTGGATTAGGGTGTGAGCTAATCCAACGACTGGTGTCCTTAATAAAAGGAAAATGTGGACACAGACATACACAGAGAAGAGAAAATGATATGATGATGAAGGCAGAGACTGGAGTCTGCCGCCACAAGGCAAGGAATGCCAAGGATTACTGGCAACCAACTGAAGCTGGAAGAGACGAGGAAGGAGTCTCCCCTAGAGCCTTCAGAGAAAGAATGGTTGGCCTTTCTGACATGTTCATTTAGGACTTCTACCTACAGAACAGAGAGAGAACGAATTTCTATTGCTTTAAACCAATCAGTCTGTGGTCATTTGTTACAGCAACCTTAGGGAACAAATACACCCAGGGAGGGAGAAGGGCACCCAAATCTTGGTTTTGCCGCAGTCATGAAGAAGCAGGGGAGAGCACGGAGGAAAGACATCCCCTTCATCGGCCAGTCAGCAAGAAATGCTGAAAACATTGGGATTCAAAACTGTCACCTTCCATTCTACCAACAATGTATTATAAGTAATAGTTTCTATTAACTTAATTCCTAATCACAAGTCTCTGCTGGAAATGAAAGTGTTTCTACACGAACAGAGATGGGGGAAGTAATAGATGCACTCTGTAAGACTCCAACGCAGCCGCCGTAATTTGAACATATACTACATGATAGGTTTATTGCATATATTGTTTTTAATCCAGAGAGTCAGAAATGGAATATCGAACATCCCAATTATTTCATAGATGAGACAACTGTGACTTACGAAGATTGATTAACATACTCAACCTCACAAATGACTGGTGAGTGACTAATCTGGGATTTCCTCACAAAATACATCTGATTTTAGCTATGATGGGATGCTTTATCCCAGGGAGATGTTCCCAAGTTAATCATGTAGCAAACAAATATTGCCTGTTCCTTTAAAAAGGGAGGAGGGCATAATCTTGACTACCAGAGGATATAAATATTTTATTTTTAAACATTCCTTAGTTACAAGCCCTTAATGATAATGATCAAAATAAGTGAATAATTGAGAACTATGAGGCATTCCATAATAAAAAAAAATAGGTTATATTACTAGCTATCGGTGCTTCCAATAAAAACAGTATTTAAAATCTAGATTTTCAAAAAGGATAATCTGGGGATGATTACTTGTTAAAAAGCAAGCATCTTCATTAAGTAAGTCTCAATAAAAATGTAACACTCATGACATACATGGGTGTGGTATCATTTTATTTCAAAAACTTAATTGTATAAACACATCTTCACTTTCTATTACTTTGTTTTAATATACTCAAAGAATTGCTTAAATAAATTACCATAATTGACCTTCACATGAGCAAGATGGCAGGAAACACCTCTCAGCATGTGAATTTGTCTCTCAGCCACAAATGAATCACCTTTTTCTTCAATAAACAGGGCCTTTGTACACAATTACTTTAACAATAGCCGTCTATCATTAATCCGGAGATGGCATTTTGCCCGTAACCAGATAATCAGTTCATCGACTACTGATTACAAAACACTTCTTGAGTCACGTTTACTTTGGCATTTCCTGCATCAATGTTCAAAACACTGAATTTGTTAGATGTAATATTCATATTCAATGTTCATATTCATATTCCCCATGCATTTGCTTCACTCCAGTTAACATGGTTAACTTGGTTCATGTTTCCAGCCCTAAGCAAGTTCTGGGATGAGGAAAATGGAGTTCATTCATCGGCCAGGCTTGGGTCAAAGCTTCCCTGCCGAATCTTAGACAGAGGAAACCAGAAAAACGAGGAAGAGCTTCTCTGACGAGTATTAGGGTCCATGCCTAAAGTAGAGAACCAGATGTAAGGCAAGAATAAACAAGTATTCTCCATGGCAAAAGTGTCCGGCCTCCACAATTTTTAGTTTTAGTTTTCAATGGCTGTCATGTCAGAAGTCACCTGAAAAATTTGGTAAGAAACACAAGTGCCCAGGCCCTGGCTCTCTCGATGACCCTAGGGCCCCATGTATTCTGTATTTTAGCTCTCCAAGATGATTCTCATTTTGATATATCTAAAGTAGTTGAGAGCTACTGGTCCACACCAATGTAAGTTTCAGCACCTGATATTTGGTTTTAAGGTTGCCCCAGAATAAAAGAATTCCAGAGCTCAGAGATCTTAATGGTGTTTATTACCTGGGCCATTCCTTGCACTATTTTAACCAACCAGTTGCCAAATATATCTTTTAATTTTGGAATCAAAATCACCAGGCCCAAGAATGGGAATGGTCAGTGAATTCTCCAGGTAACTCTGAGCAGCAACCCCAGGCAGGGATCAAAGTCAACATCAATAGACAGAAATCATGTTGACAGGGAGTAACCTTCGTGGGATTGGCGCTTTATCTGTAGTCTTCCAAACCCCCTAACCTCCGTCGAATGATGATCAGAACTTCCGATGAACGCCAATGGAGGGATGGTCTAAAAAATGCCTGACCGGCACTCCTCAAAACTGCCAAGGTCATCAAAGGTCACCAAAAATAAGGAAAGTCAGGGAAACTGCACCACCAAGAGGAGACTAGGAGACATAACTATTACATGTGACATGGTATCCTGAATGGGATCGCAGAACAACAACAACAATAAAAACATTAGTAAGAAAACTGAAGAAATCTGCATAAACTATGAGCTTTAGTTAGTAATAATGTACCAATAACGGTTCATTAATTGTGACAAATGAAATACAGGAAGTTATATGTTAATAATAGGGAAAAATGAGCGTGAAGCATATGGAAACTCCCTGAACTATTTTCTCATAGCTCTGTAAATCTAAAAGTGTTCTAAAATAAGAAAGGTTACTAAAAAAGAGCTAAAAAATCAGTTAAGGCAAAAAAATGGATAAATTTTGATCATCTTTTAATTTTTCTTAAAACTTACAACATGATGTACACTCACTGTCCAATCTTTTCTTAGAAAGACAGGCCCCTTTGGGTTCTGGACTTCTGATCAGAATGCAACATCATCCTTACGCATGATCTGTGATGCATGGTGAATCTTCTATGAGTGCACATTTTAGTTAATTATAAGAGGTGTGGGGAATTAAATATCAAAACTGTGAAACAGATTGAGTGTAGACCAATTTTGGACTTTTATGATTTTTTTTTACCGTACTTTTTATTGCCTTCATACACACCCTAATCCAACAGCTACCTTTTTTTTTTTTTTTTTTTTTTTTTTTTTTGGTATGTGCCGTTTTAGTAACCAGGGAAAACTATACACATGGCTTGTCCTGGGCGGCTGCAGATGAATAGATACCTGCACCTGCTATGGAACTTTTTTTTTTTTAATTTAAATTCAAGTTAGTTAACATACAGTGTAGTCTTAGCTTCAGGAATAGAACCCAGTGATCCATCTCTTACATATGACACCCCAAAAAGTGTCTTCTTTAGTGCCCATCACCCATTTAACCTGTCCTCCCATCCACCTCCCCTCCAGCAACCCTCAGTTTGTTCTCCATATTTAAGAATCTCTTACGATTTGCCTCCCTCTCTGTTTTTATCTTATTTTTCCTTCTCTTCCCCCATGTTCATCTGTCGTGCTCCTCAAATTCCAAATATGAGTGCAAAATCATATGATGTCTTTCTCTGACTGATTTCTTTCACTTAGCATAGTACCCTCCACTTCCATCCACATTGTTCTGAATGGCAAAATTACATTCTTTCTCATCACCGAGTAGTATTCCATTGTGTATATATTACATCGCATCTTCTTCATCCATCCATCAGTCAATGGACATTTGGGCTTTTTTCATAATTCGGCTACTGTTGATAGCGCTGCTATAAACATTGGGTGCATGTGCCCATTCAAATCAGCAGCCACTCTGGAAAACGGTATGGAGGTTCCTCAAAAAATTGAAGAACTACCCTACAGCCCAGCAATGGCACTGTAGGTATTTATCCAAAGGATACAACAGCTATCTTTTTTATTCTCACCTTCCAGCATTTATGGTAGCTCTCACTGAAACAATAGGTTTTACCTCGCCTCCCATCCCATTGCTTTATGTATTGTTCAGCTAAATTACCTATTCATGGTAACAAAACAGGCACAAACAAGCCCTCAGGGAAGAAACTGTAGGCAGCCTTGTGGAGAGCCAGCGCCCAGGAAGTTGCTGGCATCCATCCACATATAATATGGGTTATATATATCAGTTATGAGTTGGCAGTCTTAATAATTCACTTAGATGGAGATTAGCTATTATCATGGCTTCTTCTGGAATTAAAATATCTACATTGGCTATACGAGAAATTGCTACTTCTTGATGTTTCAATATCAAATGGTCTTATTTTTTTTCCAGTTAATTCTACTTATTATCATTTGTCAATCTTCCCTTTCCTGCTGGGTGGATGGTTTCCTTAAAATGCCTTTGTCTAAATTTATTAAATTTTCAGTGATTTCTGGTTACTTAAACACTCTAATTTCAGTTAAGAGGACTTCATACTTGTCGATTTTAAGACTCTATTGTCATTCTAAAGTCAATCTCCCTTTCTCTAGTATTAAGGAGGGTGGAGGCCACACCCTGTAACCTATCCTCTCTCTGTTCCACTTCTAGGATTTGGGAGAGGACAAAAGAAGGATGAAGAAAAAGGGGAGGGGGCTTCACGTGACTCTCCCCGTCAAGTGTGATATCTCCTTCCTATAAGAGGTCCCTACTCATTAAGTTTCTAGAAAGGTGAAACTTTCCTATGTTATGTGAGAGGTGCTCAGATCAGAGCATCTGCCTTGGGCATCGAAAGACCCTTGGAGCAGAGCCAAGTCCTCTGGATGACCCCTGGACCTTCAAGTCACATGCTTAGGAACATGACATCATAGGGTCCCCTGGGGAGCTGAAAGCCCCCCTCATCTGCCCCTGCCGCACAATTCTGAGTTCCCAGGCACAGGCTGGACCCATCTCCATACTTCTCAGAAACCAGAAATTCAACGCAATGCCAGCCAGCCACCACACTTCTTCCCATAGTCAACTGGAGTAAGCCCAGGGCAGGAGATGTGGCCCTCCACTCTATGCTAGCATTCCCCAACTCTGCCAGTGATTGTCAGGGCCTCGGGAAGGGAACAGCCTCCAGTCATCGCTCAGGCGCGGGGGTGGGGGGACGGCCTCTGCTCACACTGCACTGCCCCCAAAGCCACCTCGGATCCTCCCTCTGCCCTCTCACCTGGGCAGTGCTGAGCCTATGGTGGCCATTCTATGAAATGGCACCTCTCGTCAGCCCTAAGCGAGAGCTCACAGCTGGCAAACCTCTGAAGATAGAGGGTCGTTGAACCCACAGATCCCCATCTCCAAGTCCAGAGAAGACCCCACTGAGCATGCTCATCCCTGGTTACACATTATCTCAATGTACCCAACAAGGAGAGGAATGAGGAGGATGGGAGAGGCTGGCATAGGCTTTTCCATGGACCAGTCACACTGGCATAAAAAGCTGAAGGTAGAGATGTTTAAAACAGATGGACAGGGCGCCTGGGTGGCTCAGTCGGTTAAGTGTCCGGCTTCGGCTCTGGTCATGATCTCATGGTTCGTAATTTCAAGCCCAGCATCAGGCTCTGTGCTGACAGCTCAGAGCCTGGAGCCTGCTTTGGATTCTGTGTCTCCCCCTCTCTCTGTCCCCCACCCCCGATGCTCATGCTCTGTCTCTCTCTGTCTCTCAATAATAAATAAATGTTAATTTTTTTTTAATAAAACAAATGATGCCTTCCTTCCCTATGACTTTACCAAAGCCAGGCCTTCGAAAAGACAGGCCACCAATGACCCAAAGGGCCCACCCCAACGTAACCAGTCATTTCTGACTAGGTTGAGAACAAGGACGGTGAGGTCCACGGATTTCCATGAGAATTTCTTTAACCAATAAAGGGCTCACCATTTTCTTCAAATTTAAATGTTATAAACTCCTTAATCTTGTTGCAAACCAACTGCTCCATTTCTTTTGTTTTTTCTTTTTTTACTGACTACAGTGATATTAACTGTTTTCAACACAGGTGTAGAAGTGGACGAGTACCTCAGCATACACCTGTTACTGCAGTCACTAGGTGCTTTAGGAACATTGTCTCAACTTTCCCACCAAGCAGGTAAGAGAGAGAACACTAATCCCATTTACAGGGGAGGGAACTAAGTAAAACGCTGCCGAACTCCAGTCCAGCTGAATTTAAAAAGCCCGTGCCTTCCTAGTTTCACTGCGTCATCCTAACCTACACATTCCCTCGCGTGATCGCTTACCGAACACTGACGATTTAACCAAAGCCACAACCGAGTACTGAGGATCCTGAGGAACGTGGAGAAATGAACTACCCCAGCCCTGCCGTCGGGGAGCCTACAATCCGATGTTGAGAATCTCTCTTCCCCGAGGTTTCGCTTTTGCTTTTTATTGCGCTTTGTCTTTTTGCAGTAAATACAATTTGAGAAATATCTGATGAAAGCGCAGGGTGATTTCTGGACATAACCTATATTTAGATGTGTTCTGAAACAAAGAGTAGCACACGAGAGCAAACATCTGCTTTTCTCTGAAATAGACTTAACAGATAATTTCCACGATGGATAATTGCCACAGGTTTGCAGCTGATTTCTCATGTATACTTAAAAAATTATTTGCAATTTTTTTCCTTTGAATTTCTCCACACTGAATGACACTCACAATACAGCACAATGACCAATGGCATATAATTGGTACTCACATCTCTCTCTACTTTCTAATGGGTTATCGTCCAAAAGAAAGTACTAATGGAGTTCCTGGTTAAGGGATATACATTCCAAGACCTCCATGCCTGAAACCACAACAGTGCTGAACCCTATATATGCTACGTTTTTTCCTCTACATACGTACTGACAATAAAGCTTAATTTATAAATTAGGCACAGTAAGAAATTCACAAAAGAACTAATAATAAAATAGAACGATTATAATAACATACCATAATACAGGTTTGTGTGAATGTGGTCTCTCTCTTCTCTCTCTCTCTCAAAATACCTTATTGTACCACCCTCACCTGTCTTCTTGTGCTGATTGACGTGGGCTGATAACGTGCATACATGATGAGACGGAGGTGACTGAGACAGGCACTGTAAGTGCAGCATCAGGCTACCGGTGAGGTAACAAGACTGGTCAGAAGGACGATCACCTTCTCCAGCCTCGTTGGAACACAGGTGCAACCCCTCCCCGCCCCACCCCCCGGAAGCGAAGCTGCAAATGAGGGTGCAGGAGGGTGGTAACGTACTTTTACTGCTTCATTGGTCCTTAAGTTTGTCTACACTTTGGATCATTTGGGTTTTAAAAAATATATATTGATACCTGGGTCCCTGTCCCCAAGAAATTCTGAAGAAACTAGGCTGGATTGTGGTTGGGGGTGGTGGTGGTAATTTTAAAATGTAGCAATTTTAAATGTAGCAGAAAACTACTGCTGGGGCGCCTGCGTGGCTTAGTCAGCTAAGCGTCTGACTCTTGGTTTCAGCTCAGGGTTTATGGGTTCAAGGGTTTCGTGCTGACAATAAGGAGCCTGCTTGGGATTCTTTCTCCCCCCCCCCCTCTCTCCCCCTCTCCCACATGCACATGCACATGCATGCTCTCTCTCAAAATAAATGGATAAACTTAAAAAAAGAGAAAAGAAAACTGCTCAACTAAATATGAAAAAAATGTGTAACCTTATGATATTTAGAATTTCCTGTATAAGAAATGAGATTGAAGACTCACCCTAAACTGTCCACTCATGAGGACAATAAAATGACTAAGGTAGTCATCTAAAATCTCCATCAAGCATACCCAGTGCCTATATGAAGATATGAAATCAAGTGTACTTGATTTTTCATATATGTGTGTGTTTTCATATAAACCTTCATGCTTTGTTATACACCATTTTAGAAGTGGTTACATACCAGAGCAACTTTTCAAACAGAACCATTTGCTTGAGACGAATTTAACCTTCATTTATGAACTCTCTGGGTTTACCATGAAAAGCTCAATATCTTCACATTTCCTTATCATACTCCATTATGATATCAGGAATGTATTTCTCTTATATGTGCTGCTCTTTCTTCTGATTATCTATGATGCTAATATTTTAGGGAGCTGAGTAAATCACACTTCTGCTTAATGCCTAAGTTTAGAACCGAGGAAGAGACTGATGCAAGATTCTGGAAAATGGACATGAAAAATTCACTGTTAGTGCTAGCCTAGTGGGCTTTGGAGGATGTGGCTTATAGCTGTGGGCCGCAAGGAATGCTAATACTGAGGCACGTACCCAGCCGGACCAACTGAGGCTACATTTAGCCACCTTAATGAAGCAGAGGAATGATTCATTAAGCAGAGGTAGATCCCAAGAGGAGAGAGAGGGGGATTGCATATGCCAAGTCCCTTCCCCAGGCTCACCAATCACCCAAGGGGAGATGACAGAGGTAGCTGAGAGAAGTCAAGAAGATTTCTCTAGTTGTGTGCCTTCCTGTGACAAGAGAAAGCCAGAGACAGAAGTTTCTCCCTCACCACATACACATATTAAGTGTACTGCAGACCCGGTCATGACCTCCACTAGTAACTGCCAAATACGCACTATTATTTCATCTTGGCAGCTCTTCTCATTTGCCACCTGTGATTGTGTCTCCTGTTCTATTTCTAACGAACCATTATCCTGCCCCGTTGCTCAGAGGATTCTGTTTCCTTCCCAGGGCCACCAGGAAGAGGGAAGACCCTGAGCGCCAGTGTGGTGGTCCCAGCACCAGGACTTCCTGCAGGTCGGCTCTCCCTGGCTCCCTGAGAGAGACCACCCTCAGCAGACAAGCCGGCAGAGTAAGAGAGGAGATCTGCAAAGCCCCTTAGCGGGCCGTCACAGGCATGTTCAGTAGATGGACTATACGTCACATCCACAAAACTGCTGCTTTTAAGCAGAATAGAAAAAATAACGGCTTCCAGAAAACACTGGGGAACATGTAGACTTTCTTTTTGGGATCAGTGGATAAATACAGAGTCAATACTGTAACATTTATTGTTGCCTTGTTGAAAATGACATCACCTATGGCAAAATGGTGACAAGAGCTGATGATGAGCAGAAGATATAAACAGGCATCTCTCCAAAGAAGACAGTCAGATGGCCAACGGACACGAGACGCCTTATCATCAGGGAAATACAAATCAAAACTACAGGGAGATATCACTTCATACTCGCTGGAACGGCTAAAGTCAACAACACAAGAAATAGCAGGTGTCAGGATGTGGAGGAAAAGGAGCCCTCGTGCGCTGTTGGTGGGGATGCAAACAGGCGCAGCCACTCTGGAGAACAGTGTGGAGGTTTCTCAGAAAATTAAAAATAGAACTACCTTATGATTTGGTAATTGCACGACTGAGTATTTACCCACTGGATACAAAAATACTAATTCAAAGCGATATATGCACCCCAATGCTTATAGCAGCATTATTTACAATAGCCAAGATATCAAAACAGCTCAAGTGCCCATCAAATGACAAAGAAGATACATATATATACCATGTCTTCTATGGAGTATTATTCAGCCATAAAAAAGAATGAAATCTCACCATTTGCAATGACATGGATAGAGCTAGAGACTATAATGCTAAGAGAAACAAGTCAGAGGGAGACAAATACCATATTATTTCACTCATGTGGAATTCAAGAAACAAAACAAATGAGAAAAGGGGAAAAAAACTAAGAGAGAGGTAAGCGATGAAACAGACTCTTAGGGCACCTGGCGGCTCAGTAGGTTAAGCATCTGACTCGACGTTGGCTCACATCATGATCTCACGATCTGGGGGACGGAGCCCCATGTTGGGCTCTGTGCTGAAGTATGGAGCCTGCTTGAAATTCTTTCTCTCCCTCTCCGTGTGCCCCTCTCCTGTGCATGCTCTCTCAAAATAAATAAATAAACTTAAAAAAAAGAAAGAAACAGAATCTTAATTACAGAGAACGAACTGATGGTTACCAGAGACGAGGTGGGTGGGGGATGGGTGAAATAGGTGATGGTCACTAAGGAGGGCACTCGTTGTGATGAGCACAGGGTGATGCATGGAAGTGCTGAGTTACTATACTGTACACTTGAAACTAATATAACGCTGTTAACTAACTGGAAATAAACACTTTAAAAAAAAGAGTTGACACACCTGAAAACATACAGAACATTAAACATATGTTCATGGAAGTCAGAGACAACTGAAAAGTAATAGAGAAATAGAAAATATGTAACAATAAAACATTTTGTAAAAAATAATGGGTTTTTTTTTAATTTGAGAGAGAGAAAGAGCATGTGGGTGGGGAAGAAGAGGATGACAGAGCGAGCAAGAAAGAGAGAGAGAGAGAGAGAGAGAGAGAGAGAAACTTAAGCAGGTTCCATGCTCAAAGCAGAGTCCAACCTGAGACTCCATCCCATGATCCTGGCATGACCTGAGCCAAAATCAAGAGTTGGTCACTTAACGAGCTGAGCCACACTGGCACCCCAGAAATAATGTTTATGTGCTTAATAAATGAAATAATACTATCCTGGGACCATTAAGGAAAAGCAGTTTACACTAAGGTAAAAATGAAGAATTCCTCCTCAAAATCTATCTCCTAAATTGGGTATATTTTCCTAAATAACTTCTGTGCATAAACATTTATCTTCAATTGCCCAACGTTCTCACAGTATGCTAACTAATATAATCAGCTTGAGACTCTCAGTGATATTTTTAGGGTGCATCCTCATACTTAATTTATTATTGCAAAAAAGTTCCATTTTCTCTAAGGATCAGAATAACATTAGGAGGGAGAAGTCAGATCATGAAAATGTCAGAGAAAGAGAATTTTCACCCTCCTAATGCTTGGCCACCACAAAGATGCGAAATACCTAAAACAATAAACTCACATCAGAACAACAACGTTGATGTTCTCAGAGCTGAAATCAGATACCAATTTGTGGAACGTGATGGATGGAATGATCCCAGGACCCTACCATAGGACTTTTGGACTATGCAACAGCAGGCGAGTTATTAAAGATTTGAATTATTTTTTTCAAATGAAAGTCTTTGTTAATATTAATAATTTTTCTTAACTTAGACAATAATATCTTTACACACTGTTCTGGTTCAATAGAGCTAAGCAAAATTGTTATGCATATGTTCACCTAGTTTAAAAAGTCTGTTGACAGTGAAGACATGCTAAATGTTTCCAACTATATAATACCAGCTCAGAAAAGGACTTGAGAATGAACATAAACCATAAGCAAAATAAGTGCAACAATACTAATAACCAAAAACTCGTGATTTATTAAACACTATTTATTCATTTACTTCAGCCACTTTTCTAGGGACTCATTTATACGCCACTATTTAGCCACCGCAGCCTCACTAAGAAATAGGTTCCCCTATTTTATCCTTTTATTCTTTTATTATGACATTTTTAATCTCATCTGTAATCGATCGAATTATGTAGAGTATTTGTGAGGTTTACTTTTTACTTCTTAGTAGGCTGGATTTGGAGCATCTTAAGATTTTTAATTAACAGAAAGGATTATTGAAACTCAATTTAAAACTTTTGACTGTTTATATTAGAAATCATGGGATTTAGCACAAATTTCCAGCACTTAATAAAGGGCCCTCAGTGTGTGTGTGCATGTGTGTGTGCAAGCATGTGTACGCGTGCCCACACAATACGCACTCTAGCTTTAAGATGAGTCAGGGAAGATTATTTATAGGAAGATTATTTTATGTAGCTACCTTGTGACTTGCAGTAACAAAAATTGAAAGCAAATTCTGAAACACAGTTGCATTTTGTTGGTGAGTATTTCCAATTCGTATTGAGAATGTGTTCAATCTTTAATGTGCTTTTGCACTAAGCTCTAAAGAATTAGTAGGTATTAACAGGGTCCTATAAATTAGTGACTGTCTTCCCAACAAATACACAGTAAATATTCACCTATAGAATCTCAAGCTTTTGAAGAAGATATGAGGAAAAGCCAATATTTCTCTTGTTTAAACCATATTTAAAAGTATTTTTCAGAAGATTTCGAAGCTGAGGTCATTAGCTAGCTAATGGCCACATCTAATTTTTTTTTAATTGAAATTTATTAGGGGCACAACATAGTGATTTGACCTTTGTATACACTGAGAAAGATAACCTCAACAAGTCTCACTACCATCTGTCACCACAGGAAGTTAATACAATATTGCTGATGATAGTTCCCATGCTATACATTACATCTGGTGGCTTACTTTATAAGTGGAAGTCTGTACTTCTCTTAATTTTTTTTTTTTTATGTTTAGTTATTTTTGAGAGAGAGAGACAGACAGACAGACAGAATGCGAGTAGGGGAGAGACAGAGAGAGGGAGACACAGAATCGAAAGCAGGCTCCAGGCTCTGAGCTGTCAGCACAGAGCTCGACGCGGGGCTCGAACCATGAACCGTGGGATCAAGACCTGAGCCGAAGTCAGATGCTTAACTGACTGAGTCACCCAGGCACCCAAGGAAAGTCTATACTTTTGATCTCCTTCACCCACAGCCGACACTTTCCCTGTTCACCTCTGTTCTGGCTATTAACAATTTGCTTTCTTTATCACTGAGTCTGGGTTTTAACTGTTTTATTTTTTTAGATTCCACATAGAAGTGAAATCATGCAGTATTTGTCTTTCTCTGACTTATTTCACTTAGCATAATACCCTCTAGATCTGTCCATGTTGCTGCAAATGGCAAAATTTCACTCTTTTTATGACTAATATTCCATTGTGTATATCCGTCCATGAACATTTACACTGCTTCCGTAACTTGCCTAAGATAAATAATGGTGCAATGAACATAGTGGTGTATATGTATTTTTTTTTGAATGTTTATTTATTTTTGTAAGAGTTAAAGAGAAGGTACGCGTAGAGGAGGGTCAGAGAGAGGGAGAAACAGAATCTGAAGCTGCCTCCAGGCTCTGAGCTGTCAGCACAGAGCCCAACACGGGGCTCAAACTCATGAACCGCGAGATCATGACCTGAGCTGAAGTCGGACGCTTAACCGACTGAGCCACCCAGGCGCCCCGCATATGTCTTTTTAAATTATCATGTTTCTTTTCTCAATACATATCCAGGAGTGAAACTGCTTGATCAGATAATAGATCTATTTTTAGGGGGTTATTTTATTTTGTTTTTTCTTTAAATTTTTATTTAAATGCCAGCTAGTTAACATACAGTATAATATTAGTTTCAAATGGAGAATTCAGTGGCTGAGAAGCCTCCGCACTGTTTTCACCACTGGCTATGCCAACTTATATTCTTACCAATAGTACATGAGGATTCCCTTTTCTCCACTTCCTCACCGACATTTGTTATATCTTGTCTTTTTGATACTACCCCTTTGTGGTTTTGATTAGCATTTCCCTGAAGATGATTAAGGATGTTGAGCACCTTTTCACGTGCCTGTCGGCTATCTGTATGTGCTCTTTGGAAAAATGCCTATTCAGATCCTCTGCCCATGTGTAAATCAGATTATTTGTTTTTTGTTTTTGTTCTTATTGAGTTGTATGTGTTCCTTATATATTGTTAATAATAACTCCCTATTGATATATGACCTACCAATACCTTCTCCCATTCTGCAAGTTGCCTTTTCTTTTTTTAAGTTTTTATTTAAATTCCAGTTATTTAACATATAGTGTCATATTAGTTTCAGGTGTACAATATGGTGATTCAGCACTTCCATACAAACCCCGGAGCTGATCCCAGCCATGCAATACTTAATCTCCATCACCGATTTTACCCATCCCCCTACCAGCCCCCACTGGTCACCATCAGTTTGCTGTCTACAGTTAAGAGTCTGTCCTTGGTTTGCCTCCCTTTCTGTTCTTTTTTTTTTTTATCCCTTTGCTTATTTATTTTGTTTCTTAGATTCCACATATGAGTGAAATCATAAGGTATTTGTCTTTTTCTGACTGACTTATTTCACTTAGCGTAATACTCTCTAGTGCCATCCACATCTTTGTAAATGGCAAGATTTCATTCTTTTTCATGGCTGAGTAAAATTCCATTGTATATAATATACCACATCTTCCTTATCCATTCATCAGTCGATAGTCACTTGGGCTGTTCCCCTATTTGGCTATTACAGATCACGCTGCTATAAACATTAGGATGCATGTATCCCTTTGAATTAGTATTTTTGCATTCTTTGGGTAAATACTTAGTAGTGCAATTGCTGGATTGTAGGGTAGTTCTATTTTTAACTTTTTGAGAAAACTCCATACTGTTATCCAGAGTGACTGCACCAGTTTGCGTTCCCAGCAACAGTGCAAGAGGGTTTCCCTTTCTCCACATCCTCACTAGCACCTGTTGTTTCTTCTGTTCTTGATTTTAGCCATTCTGACAGGAGTGTTATTGATTTTAGCCATTCTGAGAGTTGTGATCCGTATTTCCCTGATGATCAGCGATGTTGAGCATCTTTCCATGTGACTATTGGCCATCTGCATGTCTTCTTTGGAGAAATGTCTCTTCATGTTCTCTGCCCATTTTCACCGAATTATTCACTTTTGGGGTGTTAAGTTTTATAAGTTCTTTTCATATTTTGGGTACTAACCCCTTATCAGATATGTCATTTGCAAATATCTTCTCCCATTCCGTAGGCTGACTATAGTTTGTTTTTTTTTTTATTATTATTGCCTTCACTGTGCAGAAGCTTTTTATTTTCATGAATTCCCAATAGTTTATTTTTGCTTTTGTCCCCTTTGCCTCAGGAGACCTATCTAGAATGAAGTTGCTACAGGCAATGTCAAAGAAGTTACTGCCTGTGTTCTCCTCTAGGATTTTTAGGATTTAGAAACTTACATTTTAGGTCTTTAATCCATTTTGAATTTATTTTTTGTGTTTGGTATAAGAAAGTGGTCCAGTTTCATTCTTTTGCATGATTTTGTCCAGTTGTCCCAACACCATTTGTTAAAGAGAATTTTTCCTATTATATATTCTTTCCTGCTTTGTTGAAGATTAACTGTCATCTGAAGATGACACCACAAAATGGAAAGGCATTCCATGCTCATAGACTAGGAAGAACAAATATTGTTAAAATGTCTGTACTACTTGGGTCACCTGGGTGGCTCAGTTGGTTAAGCATCTAACTCTTGATTTCAGCTCAGGTCATGATCTCACAGTTCATGGGATTGAGTTCCACATGGTGCTCTATGCTGATAGCGTGCAGCCTGCCTGGGATTCTCTTTCTCAGCCCCTCCGCCACTCATGCTGTCTCTCTCACTCTCTCTCTCAAAATAAATAAGCTTAAAATAATGTCAATACTACCCACAGGAATCTAATGTAAGTAATCCCTATTAAAATACTAAGAGCGTCTCCCAAAGAGCTAGAACAAACAATCCTAAAATTCGTATGGGACCACAAAAGACCCGAATAGCCAACACAACCTTGAAAAAGAAAAGCAAGGCTAGAGGCATCAAATTCCAGACGTCAAGCTGTATTACAAAGCTGTAGTGACCAAAACAGTATAGTACCAGCACAAAAATAAACACAGAGATCAATGGAACAGAACAGAAAATCCAGAAATGAACCCACAACTATAAGTTGCCTTTTCATTTTGTTGATTTCCTTCACTGTGAGAAGCTTTTTAGTATGATGTAGTTCCGTTTGATTATTTTTGCTTTTGTTCCCCTTGTCTATGGAGCCAGATACAAAACAAAACAAAACAAAACAAAACAAAACAAAACAAAAAAACATTGCTATGATGGATAAGAAGTTGACAGCCTAAATATTCTTCTAGGCCTTGTACTCAAGTCTTTACCTAATTTTCTGTTACAAATACACATCTTTTATGTATTTATTTATAATTTTTATTTTTATTTATTTATGTAAGTAGGCTTCACATCCAGCGTGGAGCCCAATGCAGGGCTTGAATTCAACAATCCTGACATCAAGACCTGAACTGAGATCAAGGGTCGGATACTTAACTGACTGAGTCACCCTGGTGCCACTGGTCTTTAATCAATTTTAAGTTGATTTTTGTATGTGGTATAAGATACTGGTCCAGTTTCATTATTTTCCTTGTAGCTGTCCAGTTTTCTCAACACCATTTATTGAAGAAACTTTCTCTTCCCCATTGTATATTCTTGGCTTCTTTATCATAACTCATTGAGCACCTATGTATGGGTTTATTTCTGGCATTTTACTCTGTTCCATTGATCTATGGGTCTGTTTTTATACCAAAACCATACTGTTTTGATTAACACATCTTTGTAGTATAGTTTTAAATCTGAGAACATGGTTCCTCTAACTTTGTCCCTCTTTCTCAGGAGTCCTTTACCTATTTGGTATCTTTGTGGTTTCATGCTAATTTTAGAATCATTTATTCTATTCTGCAAAAAATGCCATTGGATGTTTGATGAGGATTCCTTTGAATCTGTAGATTCCTTTGGGTAGTATCAACGTCTTCACAATATCAATGTTTCCAATCCATGAACAGGGAATATCTTTCCACTTATTCGTCTTCTTCAAGTCCTTTCATCAACATCTCATAGTTTTCAGTGTACAAATCTTTCACCTTCTTGGTTAAATTTATCCTGGATATTTTACTCTTTCTGATGCAATAGTATATGCTGTTATTTCCTTGATTTCCCTTTGTGTTATTTTGTTATTGGTATATAGGAACACAACAGATTTTTGTATATTAACTCTGCATCCTGCAACTTTATTGAATTTGTTTATTAGTTCTAACAGTGTTTGGTTTTTTTGTGTGTGGTTTTTAAGAGTTTTCTATATACAGTAACATGTCATCTGTAAATAGTGACAGTTTTATCTCTTCCTTTCCAGTGTGAGTGCCTTTTATTTCTTTTCCTAGCCTAATTGCTGTGCCTATGACTTCCATCAGTAAGAAAGTGAAGAGAGTGAGCATCCTTGTCTTATTCTGATCTTTGAGAAAAGGCTTTCAGATTTTCACCCTTGAGTATGATACCAGCTGTGGGTTTGTCATATATGGTTTTTATTATATTGAGGGTACATTCCTTCTATACCTATTTTGTTGACAGTTATGATAAATGGATTTTGAATTCTGTCAAATGCTTTTTCTGCATCTATTGAGATGATTATATGACTTTTATCCTTCATTTTGTTAAAGTGGTCTATCACACTGATTGATTTGCAGAAATAAACTATCTTTTCATCCCTGATATAAATCCCACTTGATTGTGGCATATGATCCTCCTAATAGATTGTTGAACTCAGTTTGCTAATATTTTATTGAGGATTTGTATATCAATGCTAATTAAGGATTATTGCTTATAATTTTCTTTTTTTATTGTGTGGTGTTTTTGTCGGCTTTTGGTTTCAGGATTAAAACTGGACTTGTAAAATGAGTTTAAAAGCATTCCTTCCTCTTCAGTTTTCTGGAAGAGATTGAGTATGGGTGTTAAATCTTCTTTTTGGTAGAATTTACCAATGAAGCCATCTGGTCCTGGGCTCTTGTTTGTTGGGAGGTTTTTGATTACTGATTCAATCTCCTTAATAGTAATTAATCCATTCAGACTTTCTATTTCCTCATGATTCAGTCTTACATAGATTGTCCATTTTTTAGGAATCCATTTCTTCTAGATTGTTCAATTGTTAGTACATAATTGTTCATGCTAGTCTTTTATAATCTTTTGCATTTCTGTGGTATCAGTTGTTAACTTCATTTCCAATTTTATTCATCTGAAACTTCTCTCTTTTTCTTTGGTGAGTCTAGCCAAAAGTTTGTCGATTTTGTTTATCCTTTCAAGAAACTAGCTCTTAGTCTTATTGATCTTTTCTATTATCTTTTCAGTCTTTATTTCATTTCTTTCCACTCTGATCTTTATTATTTCCTTCCTTCTACTAATTTTAAGTTTTGTTTATTATCTTATTTTTTTAGTACCTTTAAGTGTAGAGTTTCTGAGATTTTTCTTAATTCTGGAGGTAGGCCTGTATTGCTAAGAATGTCCCTCTCAGAACCGCTTTTGTTGCATCCCACAGATTCCACTGTTGGATTTGTTTTCACTTTGTCTCTAACTATTTTTTTTTCCTTTGATTTCTTCAATAACCCAGCTGTTGTTCATTAGCACACTGTTTAATGTCCATGTATTTGTGTTTTTTTCCAGTTTTCTTCATGTAATTGATTTCTAGTTTCATAACACTGTAGTTAGAAAAAATGCTTGATATGATTTCAACCTTTTTGCATTGAGGCTTGTTTTGTGATCTAACGTGATCTATCATGGAGAATGTTCCATTGGCCACATCTAATTTTTAAGTGTAGTTAGTTTTACTCAATGATCATCCACCTTTTTAACCAATTTAAACTTTATTTTTTTAATTTTTTAAATGTTTATTCATTTTTGAGAGACAGAGCACAAGCAGAGGAGGGGCAGAGAGGGAGTGAGACACAGAATCTGAAGCAGGCTCTAGACTCTGAGCTGTCAGCATAGAGCCCGATGTGGGGCTCAAACTCATGAACTGCAGGATCATGACCTGAGTCGAAGTTGATTACCTAACTGACTGAGCCACCCAGGCGCCCCTAACCAATTTAAATTTTAAATAATTTAGCACAATATTCAGAATTTTCACAATCTGGTTATTACTGTTATTCCCCTACTTTATAACTTTATGTTTAAGGCAGTGCTGAGAATCCTTCGTACTCTGCTCCAATCTACAAGAGTACTGCTTTCAACGCAGCAGACACCTGATGAAACAGATAAACACCACTGTACGAAGGAAGTACTGTGCAACATCAGAAGGATGTTAAATACGGACACTTTATACACAAATTTCTCAGCCCTTCAAAATTAACTGATCTCGTAAAACAAACAAAAAAAGACCCAGTGCTTGAGCTCCCAACCTGAAGTGCTGTTTCAGTAGTCTTGGGGCTCGGTCCCAGACATTTTTGATGCATAGTCAGGGCTAAGAACCATAAATTTATAATTAGTAATAAAATTTTTCTTAAGAGATGTCGTCAGCTGCTGATGGGCTTTCTACAAAGCAAAGCAAAGTGTAGTAATTTTACCTCACAACTATATTGTTTTACATTTTCCTGCCTTTACTTGTTCCTAGAATGTCCTCTGTTTCTTCCTGGCCACTACTGCTTCTAGAATGTCCTCTGTTTCCTCCTAGCCAATACTACTTCTGCTGAAACCTTTCCTTAATTCCTTTCTACCTCTGGCCGCTCAGACAAGCCGTTTGGTCGAAGAGTCTCTGCATCACTTGTTTAGTATATTGTATTACCTGTTTTCTCCATAATTCACCAGTTCTTTGAGGAATTATATTTTGTTCATCTTGGGTATTGGTGTTTGTTGAAAATCTGAATGAAATAAGATTCATGAAAAATGATGGTTGTAGCATCAACAAATGCACGTGAAACAAGGTGTTCAGAAGCCCTAACGGGTGACCATGGTTGCTGTGAATCAGCTCCTTGAACTAGACTTATGCACAAGACAGCAGGCCCCTTTCTACAGCTTCTAAAAGTAAGCCAGAATGAGAGGAGCATGAGCAGGATAGGCAAGGAAAGCAAAAGGCAGTTTTTGGATAACTAAATACAGAATCATAAGGTTTTGTTTCAAAGAGGGTAGCAGATCCAGAGCTGAACAACAAAGAAGGAGGAAACCATGCCACAGTCAGAGACGGGGTGCTCCTTTTTGCATATGCTTGAAAAATTACATTTGTAATTGAGCAAAGTTTATTATTAAGGAATATTTTACTGAACTTGAGGTAGTAATTTTTATTTCCACTCCAGTCATGCAATTGTCCAGTTGTTTTATGTTAATATTCTGGAGCAAATCGGGTCCAAATTCCAATAAAACTGTTTGAGTAATCAAAACTGTTTAGAATATTGATTTTTCAGGATTTGTTAAGTAAGCAAATATGAAAAAAATGCACAATGGCTTGCATGATTTTAGCAACAAAAATCACATAATGATTAATCACACATTTCAAGCTCTTTCAAACATTCAAAACGTTCTTTCGAGAGCACAATTCATTTATAAAAGCAATTAACTTACTCTTCATTTTTAAAGGCCATCTTTAAATATCCACCTTTTAAAATGTCCTTTCTCTTCAAATATATTTTCAAACATGTAGCATATTGTGCAGAGCCACCAGTCATCATGGAAAATCTGAGGAAAATTTGAAACCTTTTTATTCCATAAATTGTGCAACTTTTTCCATTAGTGATAGTTTAAGCTGTTCACGTGTATCTGATATAATGTTTTAATCTCAGTCACCATTACAAAGTACCATCAAGTTTCAGTAATACTAAAAGAACATGCCTATGACACCATTTAAACTGAATCTACTGAAGGCAATGAAGGACGACTGAGGCACATTGTTGCATTTCAGAATCCCAACTTCTTCAGGTAATCTGTGCCCGACAAATTTCATATGGCCATCTGACGTACAGAAAAAGTGAAGGCTCCTGTGTCAATCCATAACTAAAGCAATTTTTTTTCTGGTTTTGGGGTATAAAAACCACACATGTAGGCAGTATAGTATAGCTAATATATTCTCCAAGAGACCAACATGTACTCAATGGCAGAGGAATACCCCAGTCTGGATACCATGCCAGACATGGCCCACTTGGCAGTGATGTATTTGGTCAATACTTGCTAGTCATTCTGGCAAGGCCTTTTGTTGTTGTTCATTTTAATGTGCATATGTGATATGTAATACTCTCTCCTTTGGAACAAAGGGAAACATTTCACATAAGACTCTAGTCTTATCTGAACCCCTTACAAAAATGGCTATTCTACCATGTCCCATTCTATAGCTTGCTTTGTTGACAATATATTTTGGTGTGGCAAGGCATATGGATCTATCCCATATTTTCTTAATTGTAGCATCATGTTCCATCACATGGTTCAGTCATCCCTTAGCTCCCTAATAATGCTCACAGGAGTGATTGTCAGATTTTGGCATTTGGATCACCTGGAAGACCTGCTTTGCTTTGCTAACATAGTCCCAGATGATGATGACACTACCAGAATGGAGATACACTTTTAGAATCACCGATCTGCTCTAGGAAATTGCTGGAGGATGAGCAATGCAGATGTCAAATTTCAAATAATATTACCAAAGTGCCCTCTCAAATGACTATTCCACACTTTGAATCCCAAGGTTCCCACACTTATTGCTAATCTTTATATTATTCAACATTAACTATTGCCAGTCTGGTGCCTGAAAACCGTATATCCTTCTAATTTGTACTTTATGAATGCAAGCAAGGTTGAACATCTCTTATTATGTATACTGTCCATTTGTGTTTTCTTTTTCTTTCCTCTTCATATTGTGTGACGTTAATATGTATGACTTTTGAAAATTCACTCATGTGAGTTCTTTACATATTCACGGTACTTACTGTTTGCTTCTATAAGTGTGTGTTCCCATCCAACCTTAATTTTATTTTTATTAAAAATTTACTTTTTTAGAGCAGTTTTATTAGGTTTGCAGTAAAACTGGTGGAAAGGTATTGAGATTTCCCATATACTCCCTGCTCTACACAAGCATATTCCACCATTATCAACGTCCCCCACCAAAGTGGTACATTTGTTACAATGATTGAATCTAGATCAACATATCAAAATCACCCAAAGTCCATGGATAGATAACCTTACGGGTTACTCTTGGTGTCATATTTTCACTGGGTTTGGACAGATACATAATTATACGTACCAATTATTATGATATTTCATATTTGGGAGGGATGGCTAGAAGAGACTTTTCAGTTAGTGCTGTTGTCTGAATGTTATTTCATTGGCTGTCTATATGGAAAAATGAAGTAGAATTAGATTTATTAGGTAATAAAGAGTATTTTCACTGCCCTTTGAGTCTTCAATGCTCCACTTATTCATTCCTAATCCCTCACTAAGCCCCTGGCAATCCCTGACCTTTTCACTGTCTCCATAGTTTTGCTTTTTCCATAACGTCATATAGTTGGAATCATACAGTATGTTGCCTTCTCAGATTGACTTCTTTCACTTAGCAATACGGATTTACGTTTACCCCATGACTTTTCATGGCTCGATAGCTCATTCCCTTTTAGTGCTGAATATGGTTCCATTGTCTGGATGGACCAAAGTTTATCCATGCACCTACTGAAGGACACCATGGTTGCCTCCAAGTTTGGGCAATTATGACCAGAACTGCTACAAACAACCGTGTACAAGTTTTTCTGCGGAGGTAAATTTTAAACTCCTTTGTGTGAACATCAAGGAGCACAGTTGTTGGATCATATGGTAAGAGCATGCTGAGTTTTGGAAGAAATCACTGACTTGTCTTCCAAAGTGGCCGTACCATGTTGCGTTCCCATGGGTAATAAAAAAGAGTTCCAGGTTTCTATCTTCACCACAATTTCGTGTTACGATATTCTGATTTTTAGCCATTCTAATAGATGTGTAGTAGTATCTCAGTGTTATTTTGTTTTGTATATCCCTTGACTTTTAAACTTAGCTATGAAGCCTTTTTATTCCAGAAGATTTAAGGATTAATATGGTCAAATTTCTCAATATTTTATTTTGTTGCCCATAAAGACATTAAATATGCAAAGTTAATAAACATTCCCATACCTTTACTTAATTTGTATACTCTTAAAACATGTAGACCTTTATTCAACACAGAATTTGTTTATGGTATATACACAGAAATCTAATTTTACTTCATTTTTCCATATAGACAGCCAATGAAATAACATTCAGACAACAGCCCTAACTGAAAAGTCTCTTCTAGCCATCCCTCCCAAATATGAAATTCTCATACATGTAGGAGTCTATTACAAGTCCTTATATTACTGTTTTAAGAACTTAAGGCAATTCACATTAAAAAAAAAACAAAAAAACAAAAAAAACAAAAAAAAAACAGCATAGGTGTACCTGGGTGGCCCAGTCAGTTAAGCATCCAACTCTTTATTTTGGTCTATGTCAAAGTCTCACAGTCATGGGGGATCAAGCCCCACATCGGGTTCTGAGCTGAGCATGGAGCCTGCCTGAGATTCTCTCTTTCCCTCTCTCTCTCCCCACTCCTGCATGCGCACTCTCCCCCTCTCTCTCTAAATAATTAAATCAAAATTAAAAAAAAAAAAACAAAAACAAAACCCTAGAGCCTGTGCATGATTTGTCTTACTGTTCTTGTAATTTTTTTGTGAATTGTCTTGTACAGTGTTGTTCATTTATATTTACATGTGATTTACTCAATTTTTTGCCAAATCTAAAAAATCTTGTTGGAGTTTTTGAATGGAAGAGCACTAACTGTGCACACTGGGAGGAATCTTCTCCTTCATATGCAAGGCTTCTATAGTGAGCCTTCTCATTCATCAGCTTGCTACGTGTCTCTTTGTTCCTCTGGTCATTTTGAGCTTATATAAAATTTAGTGTTTTTCTCCCAAAACATTTTGCATATTTTTGTTAGGATTTTACCCTATGTATCTTATTTTATTGTCTTTATAGGTTGGACTGCATTTATTTTTACATTTTCTAGTTATTTATGGCTGGTATATAGGATAGCTATGGAATTTTGTGTTTTGAGATTAGATCTGGATATCTTAATGGACTCATTTTATGAGTTATAACAGCTTGTCAGTTATTCCCCTGTGTATTTTGGGTATATAATTGTGAAGTCTACAAATAATGGCATGTCTCTTGCTTTCCCTCTGCTTTTATGCCCTATGTTTAGCAGTGCCTAATATCTCAAGTATAATTTTGAATATTACAGATGATATAAGGCATAAAATTCCATATTTGAATGGGAGTGTTTTTAATACTGCACTCCTAAATATATTTCTGACTGGTATTGAAGAATATCCCTTCTGTGTTATTTTTTTATTTGTATTTACTTATTTTTAATTTTTTTTTTATTTGAGCATAGTTGACACTCAATGTTACATTGGTTTCAGGAGTAGAACAAGTAATTCAACATGTCTATGCGTTATGCTGTCCTCACCACAAGTGTAGCTACCATCTTTCATCACAGAATACCTTTACAATACCATTGACTATATTTCCTATGTTGTGCCTTTTACTCCCGTAACTTATTCATTCCATAATTGGAATCTATAAGAGAATTCTCTTTTAATTATGATCGGCTACTTTTTCAAGTGTATTTTGCACATCTGTGGAGATGCCATAGGCTTTTCTTCTGATTAATATTAATATAGTAGATTTCATTAGTTTTTTAATGTTAAGCCATCCTTCCATATCTGAAATAAAACTCACTTTTCCATGATTATTTTATACTTATGTGATTGAATTTTATTTATGATATTTATGATTTATTTATGAATTTTAAGCTCCACTGCTTAAAAGTGAAGCTGAGCTATAGTTTCATTTCTGGTGTAGGTATTGGTGTCCTGTATCGCTTACATAAAATTAAATTTATTTAAAATAATCTTTTTTTGGTTAACCAACTCAAATTACATTGTTACTGGCTTGTCAGCCTTTCCATTCTACCCATTCCCCCCTCCCCCACAAATTATGTTTCACTCACTTAGTACCCACCATATGCTTATCACCGCATATTTGAAAACATTTTAATATGCAGTCCTGAAGCCCCCTGGCTTGAGTGGCAATGCCACATGACTGCAGAATGAGTACGATCTGATGTGGTCTAGTATTGTGTGAACTGAGATCCATGTTCTCCTCTGTAAAGTGGATGGATATACTTATTCCACATGCGGTTATAAGGGCTGAATAAGTTAATGCTCATAGAGTATCTGATATATGCAAGGTTTTCTGTAAAGAATGAAGGTCACGATTTTTTGATGAATGTAGATATAAACATTTTTCTTTGAATATGTCAGCCTTGATCTTTGCATGTCGAATGATACATAGGATTGACACAGGAAATGCACAAATACCATTCATAAAAGAAAGCTTACTGGTAGATGTGTGAGAATAAATTGTGCCAGAAATAGATACAGATCCTAAGGCAGTGGAGGAAATGAAAACCATGTGGTAGGGCCAACAGCCCAACTAGGCAAGTGTTCTGGGTTGAATTGTGTTCCTCCCACTGAAAATATGTTGGGAACCCATTCCTTCCAGTACTTGTGAATGTGGCCTTATTTCAAAATAGGATCTTTGCAGATATAATTAGCTAAGATGAGGTCACACTGGAGTAAGCGGGGGCTCTTTATCCAATATGACTAGTGTTCTTACAAAGAGAGGAAAGATCATGTGAACACACTGGCACAGGGTGAGAATACCACGTGATGACAGAGGCAGAGACTAGAGTGATGTGTCCACAAGCCAAGGAATGCCTGGAGCTACCAGAAGCTGGAAGGAAAAAAAAAGGACCCTTGTTTAGAACTTCAGAGGGAGCCTTTGCCAAGACCTTGAGTACAGACTTCTAGCCTGCACAACTCTAGGATAATAAATTTCAGCTGTGTTAAGCCACCTTGTTGCAGTTACTTTGTAATGGTCCCCCTGGCCATCAGAATCAGGGAATGGCTTGGAGATTCCGGCTGTCGATGGAATAAACCAAGAGGAAGATGGCCAACACCAGCAAGAAGACAGCGTTGATTTTTAAGTCAAATGTTATCTGAGCTGGAACGAAAATAGGAATGAGAACTGAACTGTGCATCAAGCAGAACAAAACTAGAGGAGAGCAGAGAATACAGTCATTTGTGCCATAACAGTGAACTGTGTGTCTAGAGTAATTAAAATTCTATCAGATGCTCATTAACTCACTGGTTAACAGGTACCGTTTTAACTGATAGAATATATTGATAATACGTTTAACAAATGTCAAAGAAAGATGACTTCTTGTTGTTTTGTAACCCTAAAAAGAGAATAAACTGGTGCCAGAAATAGATTTCTGTCATAGATAGATAGACAGATAATAGGTCATAATCTCCTATTAACTTTGCCACAAAAATGGTTCACGAAAAAGCATCCTGGGCACTAAGACTCTCTTGTCTTGTAACTCACATTTGTCCTATCCATCCATTAGTGCCAAACTTTCCACTATGTAATTTCTTGGACAGTGCCAATGTCAACCTTCACAATTTCATCTTCCTCTTCACTCACTATTTTCTAATTGATGACAAAAGCTAAATTGATCATGATTATCCCTGATCAGAAACTCTAGATGAGCAAAATGCAGTCGTGCTGGTTTCACTCTGGTCAAATGGGATCAAAGATGTGAACAGCAACGACAAGAAAGTGGGTGCCCGCATTTAACATTCTACAAATAGAATTAACTGACTTGCTCTCCAAGTCATATGATGGAGCAATTCTAAATCTAGGAAGGAAACCAGATTCTCTCACCATCGGTTTTCTCTTCTCCAGATCATGCGGTCTCCAAGTTTTTATTATCCAATGATAATCAATTTAAATGAGAGCACTCCTGCCAAACTCCATGCTCTAATTGCATAGCTAGGAAGGACTGATAATAATTATTGCAATGTTCTACCCTCAAAAATTGTAGGGCAATGCTGATTGATTTAAATACTAAGATTCAATTTTCTTTAAAACATATACGCAGATATTTTTTAATTGTATAAATGTGTATCTATTAAAATCCATCATTAACGATTATTAGCACAAACTTGTTACTATCAAATTAGTTCTGACGTGCTTTTCTTTCCATTTTCAAACAATTCAAAAATATTGTTTAACTTAATGAAAAATGAATATTTTATTATCGCATAGTATGCAACTATAGGAAAAAGTCCCTAGACACTTCTTCCCTGTATATTTTTGTACAAGCGTGAAAGCTTTCAGAAATTTAAATATAATTACAGCAGGGGTCTTAGAGGAAGCATATCAAGGCCAATGAATTCAGTATTCAAGATATTATTCATGCTTGACATGGCTTTTTATAAAATTCTCACTTCTTGTCGCCCAGAATTTTGCTTATTCTTTCTTTTAATTATCAAATTCCATGGTTACTTCCACCAATAAAACAGCAATGTCCTCTTAAATGAAGAATATTCTAGCAGTGCACAATGCTTCTATTGTGCTTCCATTTCCTCATTCCCTAAGGAACGCTTCCTGGCCAGATCCCATTCACAGCCAGCAAACTCTAGCCAACAAAGACTTGAAATGATAAACTAACTCAGGGATAAAATGTGTAAGCTACATTTAGTAAAGGGGAAAAAAAAGTCCACATTTGCAGAACACTTCACTATATACCGTGATGAACCCATGATGTATTTTAAGAAAAATTATAAATGCTCTGGGTAGTTAAAAATTATCTTATGCAATCAATATATATTTTTCCACATGAGGAGTTATTGATATAAATTTCCAAAGCTAGAGAATTAGATTCCTATTTTGTGATTTCTTGTTTTATTGGTGATCCTCACTCTAAACATACACTCTTCCCAAGGACCCATCAAAATCCATCCTTTGGGGCCCTATATCTGATTTTCCCCATACAACTGCTCCCCTTAGTCTCCCCTGTCTCATGAATGGCAATTCCATTCTTCTAGTTGCCCAGTCTGAAAACCCTGGACTCACTCTTGACTCCTATTTCACACACAGGATTGGTTATGGGTTAAATGGTGTCCCCCTCAAAATTTGCATGTTAAGGTCCTCACTGCCAATATCTCCAAATGTGGCCTTCTCTGGAAATAGGATCGAGTGCAGATGTCATTAGTTAAGATGAAGTCATATTAAAGTAGGGTGAGCCCCCAAGGCAATATGACTGAGGTCCTTACGAAAAGGGGAAATTAGACATACACACACACACACACACACACACACGGAGACAATGCTTCCTTCTGGGATGTTCTGTTCTTCACAGAACACTGGAATGATTCTGCTGCCAGCCAAGGAACTACCAGAAACTGGGAAGAGATACTAGAGGAGATAATTCCCTGGCACTTCAGAGGGACCACAGCCACACTGACACCTTGATCTCAGACTTCTAGCTTCCAAAACCGTGAGAAAATAAGTTTCTGGTGTCTGAAGTCACCTATTATGCGGTACTCTATTACAGTGACCTGGCAAACTAGGAATATTCAATCCATCAGCCAACCCTATTGGCTCCAAATACCCATAAAATTACTTGCAAATGTTTTTCTTCAAACACTAGGGTTATGCCCAGATTTTACTTCCCTTGAGGAAGTTTTCATTGAAATAGTATTAATTTTACCTTGACTCTGATTATTTAAAAAAATTAAGTTTATGTTGAGAAAGAGAGAGAGAGGGAGAAAACAGGACAAGAGCAGAGAGAGATGAAGAGAGAGAAGCTCAAGCAGGCTCTGCACTGTCAGCGCAGAGCCCGATGCAGGGCTCTGACTCATGAACCATGAGATCATGACCTGAGCCAAAACCAAGAGTCGACACTTAACTGACTGAGGCACCCAGGTGCCCCTCCAATACTTATTTTAAAGTGACTGATAAGAAATACGATAAAAGATGTGATGCTTGTTGTTTTGTTTCCTCCATCCTTGCTGGCAGACCACAGAGAAGACATGTCAACACACCAGGTGATCCCACCATCAGGGGTCTGTGCTTTCAAGACTCTACCTGAGATTCTAGTCCTCTTTATTCACAGCCAAGTTTTCAATATTAATTTTTTCCCAAAGAGTTTTCCTTCTCAAACAGGAATGACCAAGCAAGCCAAATAAAGTCCTCAAAGTTCTTAAGCACTATCATTTCTCACTGTACTTTAACACATCTCCATTGGGTTTATATTTTTTTAATCAGTCTGTTGAAGTGTTAGTAACTGAGCTAAACTTGGAAAAAAATAGTTTATGAACCGGAAATGCAATGGCTACAGATACAAGTCACTGAGTAATTAGGTGCTAAATTGTGCACACAGATGTTACTTGCTAAAATAGATCAGAGGAGGCTTAGATCAATGAGAGTATGTCAGGCGACTGGAGTCTTGCTGTGTGAGGGTGTATTTCTCTCTTTGGTTTGCTTTGTCATCTGTAGACTCATCTCTGCTAAGGGTATCATACAAGTATTTAGAATTAATTTACAATATGAAAGCATACTTAAACATCTTTGTCCACGGGAGACATTGATTTTTCAACAGGATGGAAGATGATATAAATGGGAATGGGATGGGAAAGAATATAAATGTTAAGACCCAAGCAGGTGGATCTTCCGTTTTTCCCATTTGCATGGTCCTAAGCCTCTCGGGGTAGGGAATAACTAGTTGGGTGCCCTTTTGAATCTGTAATGGTTGGAATCTGTAACATCTGTATTCATTATTAGTAGGTTCAACACAGTAAAACTCAGGTCATTAGTCCCATAGGAAAGAAATTAACTATTATTCTCTTTCCAAAACACTATATTATATTGGGAGCCATTGTGGGCTGGCAGGTTGAGACACCTCCCTGTGTGGAAAAAGCGATTGAAGCAAAATTCCCACCGGCCAAGATGGCACCTAGTCTTACCTCCTTCTAAATAATTTTTCAGGCTTGGATTTCTTGAGCTACTCTCCTTGGCTCCAAGGAATGTAATGTTCTTTTGTTTAATGGCATTTAGATAAAGGGGAAGGACCTGGAGCATGATGCTTGATGGATTACATCTGAATGAGAGCAGCCTGGCCAGAAGTAACCTTAAAGTTGCATCTTGGGGATGGGTTGCACCTCCCCCATTGTAGTTGGAAGTATAGCTCTCAAAGCAACTCCCTGATTTCTCTTGTTTACAGATAATTAACATTAAGGCCTTAAGAAAACACCCTGTTCTCTCCCCCCACCCTAAATTTATATGTTAATTAACCTGAAACCAACATACAGAATTGAGGAAGTTGCAGCCTTGCTGGTAAAAATGCATTATTGTTAAAGAGATCAAACTATGGAATGTCACTCATTGATGTAATGTCACTCACCACCTTTTAAATAAAGACACTGAGACCAGCAGGGTGGAGACGCCAGAATTGCCAGGGCTGCCTGCTTGGTCATCAGACTACATCTCTCTCTCATTTCCTTTCGCCTGACCGTCTGTCCTTCGAGGAGCCCTAGATTCACCGGAACCAGGACCCCGGCAATATTTCTACTTAACAGTCTCGTATTTTTTCACGTATTTTTGACTTCTCTCTTTTGACAAACTCATTCAACAGGGTGACAAAAAATACTCTTGAAGGAGAATAAATGTTCACTTATTCTTAAATTAACTCATCCAATTTTGAAACAAATACAGAGTGATCCTACCGTGCTAGACAATGCCCTATGGGCTGTGATCCTGTGGTGGCCATGTAAACTTAATGCCCACCATTTGGGAAAAGTAGACAGAGGTTATGAATGCCAAGGTCATCTTTATTTGGAAGGTCAAACAAGGTCTCTGCAGGAAGTGATGTTAAAGCTGACCACTGAAAAGAACAATAGAGTCACCAAACCAACAGGTGAGGATAAAAACCACACAGAAGGAAGGAAAGTCTAGAAGCAAGATTTATCATGCTTTAGGGAGATGGGATTTTGTCCAATGAACAATGAGAAGCCACTGAAAATGTGGGCAGCATCTAGGAGCTTGAGAGGTCAAGGAACCACATTTCCCACTAGAACTTCCAGAGAGTAATGCAGATATTAATACAGTTCTTTATGTATTTTAAATGCTATTTTCTTTCACTGGGAACTATTTTCTTGTATGTTAGAATCCTATTCCTGTGAAAATCAGTGTGTGTGTGTGTGGGTGTGTGTGTGCATGAGTGTGTGTGTGTAAGCTTACATTCATGTTTTAATTATGTTTTCTAAAAATATGGAGGAATTATATGGTTGTAAACACCTTTGTTTCGATTCCTACATTTTTGTGATGTTGTGGAATAAGTTTTGTGCAATAAGTATTCAGCAGAAATAAAAGGTTCTTCATTAAAACATAGTAAACACATCCAATGCACATATAAAACATAGTATAAATCATAGAAAATATCCATACCTGACAGTGTAAATAAACACTATTTTAATCTGCAGAATTTAAAGAAGGTAACAAAGCAGTTTCATTCATAGAAGAGAATGCTACCTCAAAAATCTGAAATATCTAACATTGGTTCCTGATTTTCCAATATTTTTTTCCCTGCTGAAAGTTGAATAAGTTAACCTGGTTAAGCCTCAACTTACTGATTCTTCTCTATGTTGCTGTCCAGTTTTCCCAGCATCATTTGCTGAAGAGACTTTGTCCCACTGTATACTCTTGCCTCCTTTGCTGAAGACTAATTGACCAATTAACTGTGAGTTTATCTCTACTTTCTATTCTACTCCATTGATCTATGTGTCTATTTTTTACCAGTACCATATTGTTTCGATTACTGCATTTTTTTGTGATGTAACTTGAAATCCTGAATTGCAATGCCTCCAGTTTTGCTCTACCTTTTCAGGATTGCCTTGGTTATTTAGGGTCTTTTGTAGTTCCATACAAATTTTGGGATTGTTTGAGGCTGATTCTTGATGAGTGTTCAGTAAGTTAACCTCGATAAATCTCAATTTACTCATTTGTAAAATCTTCAATGTACTACCATTTATTCGTAAGCTTAAATAATAATATAAGATTTAAGGGAGCATTTCTAGGTAATATAAATTATGAAATATATTATCATAAAATATGCGATTAAATGGAAAATTGTGCTTAAAATTCAATATTTCCAACAGGAGTAGTCTTCAACTTACGATAAATATTCTGGAAAAACTGGACAACACATTTTCAAACTTGCTTATATTTTAGAAATGCATTGCCACAGAAAAGTAAGCTTATCCTCAAAAATGTTTTTTTTAACGAATATGCTATTAAACCATTGAAAACAAACTTTCTCCTAAAATATTAATAGCAGCATTCAAGTCTATGTTTGTTAGCTTCCCCTCATGTATTGTATTTTTATCATCGTTCCCTGAGGAACTTAGCACTAAACACATTGAAACTATTATTGCACATTTCGTGTTGATTAGTAAAGAAGGAATTCTTCCCTAAGAGGCAAGCCTAGGTTTCAACGCAATTCATGTTGTAAAATTCGAATATGTGAGATCTCCATTTTGTTTCATTTTCCTAAGCGGAGGTACTTATGAGTGTATCATCATTATTATGGAGAATACTTCAATGGCAACTACAATAACTAGATCTTGAACTAACGAAATGTGTGCTATAAGCAAATGTGTTCCAAGGAATTCAAAGATGAAGAAATGTATGTACTTTAGAACAGAAATGTTATCCACAGGAACGATGGGTCTTGCTTCAGAAATTTCAATCATGCAGTCAGGAAAATATTTCCTAAGCACGGCATTGTATCTTTTCTCCAAGGCACATAATAGGAGCATAGTAGATCTGGGTAGAAATACAAATGGTATGATCACCGGCAAAACTCAAATAAAATTTCTTAGTTTTCTTTAAGTAGATCACGAGTCCCATTGGATTACAGTTTACTACCAATTTCTTCATATTTTAGTCACTATGAATGAATTGTCTTTCTTTCTTCCACAAGTAACCCCTCTACTAAGTCACCACATGACTTCATAGTTGATTATGCAGAAGAAGTTGTGTGCTTGCTTGATGCCAGCATCAAATCCCCTCTGGTGGCTGTCTCAGTCCGTGTGGGCTGCTATAACAAAATACTACAGACGGAGTAGCTTAAACAAGCATGTATTTCTCACAGTTCTGGAGGCTAGAAGTCCCAGAACCAGGTGCCAGCACATCCGGTGTCTGGAGAAAGCCTGCTTCCTGGCTTGCATGTAGATGGCCATTTTCTCACTGTCTCTTCACTTGGTGGAGAGCAAAGAAAATAAGATCTCTCTTGACTCCGACCAAGGCACTAATCCTTTTCATGAGGGCTCTGCCTCAGGACCCCTTCTATTCCCAACCAGCCCCCAAAGTCCCCACCTCCTAATTCCATCACACTGGAGAAACAGCATGTCAATACAGGAATTTGGGGAGGACGCAAACACTGTGTTGAATGTTCGCCTTTCTTTTCCCTATGATGACACTGACCTGTTGTTGAATATTAATATTTAAAATATTCCTAATTTATAGTTTCTTTTTGTTTGTTAAGTCTTTCACTTGTTCCCCCAGTTGCTTATATAATGAATGGTATCTTTATAAAAGCAGTTCAGATCACTAATGGCCATCATTCCTATGTAGCCACAGCAATACCACAGCCATCCACTCAAGAATAAAAGTGGTCCTGAATCTGTGGAGAAACACTTAGGTGAACTTTTCATTTTTATAACATCATTTTATTCCAGCAATATAATATTGGTGTGTGCATGTGTATGTAAATGTGTGTATGCATATGCATATATATATATATATATATATATATATATAATATTACTTACGTATGTGTATATTACTTAGTGATATACAGAATATACTACATTCTGCAGGGGAAACAATCAAATAGTTGATTTCTACACACTGCATACTTGTCAATTTATGCCATATACTAATATTCCCCTAGTGTTTGTAAATTTTATGAATAATTCTCTTTGTATTGGTTTGTGCTTTGATTTTTTTTCTTCGGACTCTATAATGTCTCTCCAATTGAAAACTCCATCCCTCTTTTCACTTTGGAAGTAGTGACTTAGTATGTGACATATATTCGGTTGCTTTGGAAACTAGTATATCCAGTTTAGACTTCTGTGCTTTTTCCTTAGGTCCTACATCATGCATCACGTGTCCTATCTTTTTAATGTTTTCCCACATTTCACAGGTGTCCCATGACTTTATCTTCTACTTCATTCATTTAATTTCCCATTCTGTGGTTCGAGCTTTAATTTCTAAAGTAGTTTAATCTCACTGGTGATGTTTTTAATTCCATATTGGTTTTGTTTGCCATCTGCTTTGTTCATTTTCTTTTGTTTTGTTTTTTGTTTTTTTTAAGTGTGTTTATTAAAGTAATTTCTATGCCCAATGTGGGCCTAGAACTCACAACCCTGAGATCAAGAGTCACCTGCTCCTCCAACTAACCCAGCCAGGAGCCCCTTTCTGTTTCTTTTTTTTTTTTTTTCTTTTAATTTCTTAGAGTGAAGGTTGGATACTTTGCTGGCTTCTGTGTCTTTGTTTTGTGGTAGAATTTCATAACTTAATCTGTACACTTCTACTACTTCTACTGTTTTTCCCCCTTTAAAGTATGTATGTATTTTCAGAACATTAAATTATCGACTACCGATTTTTTTATGAACTTCTACTCCCCATTTTAAGTTACATTATTTTCAATGCACCTACTTTCTTTCAGGCAAATTATAGACTTTTATGCAGAATTTAATGGGAGAAGACACAAGGGGTTATTGCACCTCTACTATGAAATATTCCCCCTTCTCTGTCCAAATCTCTACTTGGACAGAGAGGAGGCTTTCCAATGCTGTTTATGTGTTAGCAATCCTTTATGATGAAACAATGTCCTAACAGTACAGATAGTAACAGATGCTATTTATGTGACACTCAAATTGTGCCAGTCAAGGTAGGGTTTGCAGATGAAGAAAATGAGGCTGAAAAAGTTTATGTAATTTACTCGAAGTCATAGAATGAACAGCAAAGCAGGGATTCAGACTCATGTCTAAACACTGCAAACATTTTTTTACTACACCAAACTCTATATTAAATTATTTCCAAGAGGGACAGACTAGGCTGGTAGAGTTTGATATTACAAAATCTTGGACTGGCTGCCCATTCGGCTACTTAGTAAGTCAAGTGAATTAATTTCTCTTAACCTCAGTAATATGGTCCCCCAAATTTGAAGGATTATATCAACTTCATGGGCTTTTGAGGTGACTTCGTGATACAAAATACATGAGAAAAGCCTGGGGGCACCTGGGAGTCTCAGGCGGTTGAGCATCTGAATTCAGCTCAGGTCATGATCTCGTGGTTTGTGAGTTCGAGCCCTGCATCAGGCTTACTGCTGTCAGCATGGAGCCCAGTTGTGATCCTCTGTCCCCCTCTCTCCCTGCCCCTCCCCCACGCACACTCTCTCTCAAAAATAAATAAATGTTAAAAAAAAAAAAGCCTCATACATATTAGATGTTGAGTAAATGTTAAATGGAATTTAAATTATCAAATAATTATTCATATCATAGCATATCAGTTTGGACTTTCCCTATGTAACCACCTACTAGCAAATACGGCATTTTAGGAGGAGCCAAAGGCAAAGATGATTCAATATGGTATGGCACCTGGACTCCTAATACTGGATACTATCTGTGTGATTGAAAATCTTAATGACATAAAGCACCTGGGGGTATACATTTCAAAATTCCATCTAGATAGGACATACTAAGCAGCCATGGAATCACATAGCACATATTAAGGAAGTTATTAAGCCTGATGGTCTATTTAGCAGAATAAGAAATTGACCAGCATAAATTCTTAACTTATTCATCCATGCATCGGACACTTGCTGTGGTCCTACTGTGTACCAAACACTCGGCTGGGTGTCTTGGTTACAGTGGAAAATATGGCACATCCTTCAGTCAACTAAAAAAGCTTTTATAACAGTGTTTTCATTTGACTCATCTTCAGTATATGAAACAATTGATAACAATGGAATAAACTGAGATAATCAGGCAAAAACAATTTCTTTTAGCAGAATAACACTGTCCTCATACATTCAGCTAATAGGAAGCCTTATCATTCTCATTTAAAATTAAATATTACGGGGCGCCTGGTTGGCTAAGTTGGTAGAGCATGTGACTCTTGATTTTGGAGTCATGAGTTCAAGTCCCATGTGGAGCATGGAGTTCACCTCGTAAAAGGAAAATAGAAATAATTAAACAGAGGGTCGCTGGAGGGGAGGCGGGTGGAGGATGGACTAAGTGAGTGACGGGCATTAAGGAGGAGATGAGTCCTGGGTGTTATATGCAATGATCAATCACTGAATTCTATGCCTGAAACCAATAATACACTAAATGGTAACTAACTAGAATTTAAGTAAAATCTACTTACTTGTATTGTATTGTATTAATTAATCTAATTACTTGTATTGGAATGTATTAATTAATTAATTCTATTACTTAAGTAATTAGTTAACCTAATTACTTAAGTAATTAATCTAATTACTTGTAATGTATTAATTAATCAAATTTTAGTATTATATTTAAAGTTCAAGTATAAAGTAATAGAGACTTCACACTGTTTTTGTTTTGTTTTGTTTTGTTTTGCATTTTCTTAGAGACAGAGAGAGAGCAAGAATGAGCAGGGGAAGGGCAGAAGGAGAGAGAGAGAGAGAGAAAGAGTCCCAAGAAGGCTCCATGCTCAGTGTAGAGCCCAACGTGGAGCTCGAGCCCACAACCCTGGGATCATGACCTGAGCCAAAATCACAAGTCGGACACTCGGCTGACTGAGCCACCCAGGTGCCCTGACACTTGGCATGAAATACATTTTGGAATTCCCTTCTTGTGCTTACATGACATTCAGAAAATACAGTTGTTGACTAGTAATCAACACACTAATTACCTAATGAGGACGTGCATACAGGGTTTCATGACTGTTTTTCATGAGGGTGTATTTTGTATCTACCAGTGCTGAAAGAAAGAAGGTATTTAAGAAGCTAATTTCCTACAGGCATAATAAATGGTTTGGACACTTTCAAGGGTGTTCTTCCGTAATTATCTTTTACTATTTTATCTTCCAGAATGAACACATTCTTTCACTGTTGTTGTTCCCCAAGTTAACGAGCACACTGGCAAAATGTCTTGGTAGCTGATGGGTACCAGTTAAGCATGGAGCTTTTGTCTAGGTTTGCACAGTGGTTTTATTTGGCGAGCCGGTACAGAACAAATGTAATAATGAACACACTCTTACTCACCTAGGGTGAGGAACAGCGATAACTGCATCGACTTAGTACAAAGCGTTGAATTGATGATACAGTTGCTTTCGGGTCTCTTTTAAATCTCAAATCTGTTTTTGGCTCTGTGTTTAATAACAAAACCCGGGCTTTTGCTCACTTGTGAAGAGCCTAATTTGAGCAGGTACAGAGATGTCTAAATTCAGTGCTAGCTGTTTCTTACCTATGATAATCCAGCAATTACAGTTTCCATTTTTGCAAGGCTTCTGGGGGGACATTGTATCTAAAAGCGTTTGAAATGAGAATGGTTGGCACACGCCAGGTATATAATTGGGGAATCTCCATAGGCAGCAATTGTTTTGGGCTTTTTTTATTTTCACATCTGCTTATACACCCTTCACTATATTATATATTTAGCAGTGAAACTTTTATTCTAAGTGTGTCAGTATAAAACTAGTACTTTCCTATTGTCAAAGTTAAAAGCAATCCTACAATAGCAAATCACTAAACAATAATCAGTTATTCTGAGATGAACATTATGATCTAAATAACAAAAATATGTTTTATAACAAATTTTGAAAAAGTAAGCGATTCTGTGATTAATTAGAGAATATTTGGAAAATACAGAAAAAGCACAAAAAGGAAAATAATTATTGACACTCACGAGATGTTAATGTGTTGATGTTTTAACCCTTTTTTCCCAAACTCATCTCTATGTCCATATGTGTCTGGTACTGAAATACTATAAAAACACCTTTACTTATTGTTTGCTTAAGTGCCCATACTTCACAAAGTTGGGTACAACCGAAACATGATTTTACTAGTACATAGTAGTTCAGTATATGGCTCTATCCTAATGCATTTAACAACTTTCTATTATTAATTATTGGGATAATACTACCTTTTTATTATTAATTGCATTATAATGAACATCATTTTGTCAGATATGTATGTATTCAACGAGCAACCTTTGAGTCCTTGCTGTGGGGCATTTCATAATAAACATAATCTTTGTTCTCAAAAACTTGTACTGTAGTGGCCTAGATTTGCCCTGGAGCACCAAATACCAGGGACCTTGACACATTTCAAGACACCTAAAACCTAAAGAGAAGGAAGACAGAATTCTGATATACAAAAGGTTTCTTGAGAAGGCTGAGTTCACACAAGGCTTTTAATCAAATTAAGACATTCTAACATTCACAGAACAAAGAGCCACTGAGCAACTTAACTTTGTGCTTTTGAAAGAACATTTTAGTTCCAGTTCCAGTGGGGAAACAGACCTGAAAAGTACGAGATTGAGTAGAACAAGCTGTAGCCATCATCCAGTTACTGATTTGGTGCTGAGTGATATCTCAGGGTGGACCCAACATGACGCCTTGGTGACGCAATGATTGAGGGATGAGAGAAAGAGCCACCCAACTGAAAGCAAGTGAAACATTAAAGAAATAACCCTTCCCTGCCACATGTGACTCCCACAGCCCATTTTCCAGGGTGTTGTTGGCTGTCATTGTCTAGTGTGCTTCCAACATGAGATGAGTTTCTTTTCTATTCTACAACCTGTTTCTGTTACTGTTTCAAAGGGAGATCTCGGGACTTATACAATTTTTATACCAGCCCTCCCAGAATTCAATGTTTTCTGGCCCGTATCCACCTTTCCCCATCTGGCCCTGCTATATTGCTGTTGGTTTTTTCTTTTCTTACACATTTTTTTTCTGCTCCAGTCTAATGTGTAAGAAAAGTTTTACTAAATTTTAACTGCTAACTTTTATTCTGAGGATTCCTAGGAGTTCTCCACTTTTTCAAAGTCTTCATACTTTCTGGAGTAAGTCTGGCAAAGACTCTGACTCGGGGACTTCTAGGTAGATGCTGTTTCAAATAAAAGCCATAGTTCCTTTTTTAAAATACATCACAAATGATAACAAAAATGAGAGATGACCATGCTCTAATTAGAATGGCTGAAAAAATAAATAAATAACCCCGACAATATCCGACTGCTATTGAAGATACAGAACAACCTGTCATTCATTGCTGACAGGACGTAAAACAGTTCAGCCATTCTGGAAGACCATTTGGCAGCTAAATACAGTCTTACAAGGCTATCCAGCAATTACACTCCTAGTTACAGACACAAATTATTTAAAAGACATGTCCAGTCTTCACATGGTATACATGAAATTTATACAATGTCATGCATCAACCATATCTCAGTGGAGCTGGGGGCGGGGGGATGTGCATGTGAATGTTTATAGCAGCCTCATTCATTGTAACCAAACCTGGAAGCAACCAAGATTTCCTTGAGTGGGTGAGTGAATAAACCAACTGTGGTGTAGCCGAAGAATGCAATATTATTCAGCAATACAAAGATACAAGCTATCGAGCCATGAAAAGACACGGAGGAATCTTAAATGCCTATTGTTACAGGGAAAAAAAGCCAATCTGAAAAGGCTACATACTGTATGTTCTAAGTGCAGACGGCCCCAACTTATCATGGTTCAATGTATACACTGTACAATGGTACAAAAGCAATACGGAGTCCATAGAAACCACGCTTTGGAATTTTAATCTTTCCCCAAGCTAACATGATGCTGGGCAGTGGCAGTGACCCAGCCAGGGGGCCACAGGGCCAATAACTGATACACTGATGACAATCTGTACCCAACCAACCATTCTCCCCTTTGCTTTCAGTATTCCGTAAATGACATGAGATAGTCAAAATTTTGTTACAAAATAGGCTTTGTGTTCTATGGCGTTGCCCAACTGTAGGGTAAGGTAACTATTCAGAGCACATTCAAGGCTAAGGAAGCTATGATGCTTGGTAAGTTAGGCATATTAAATGCACTTTCAAGTCAGGATATTTTGAACTTACGATGCACTTATCAGGATGTGACCCCATCATAAGTTGAGGAAGATCGGATATTCAGGAAAAGGCAAAACTATAGGGATAGTAAAAAAAAAAAAAAAAAAGAAAAGAAAAGAAAAAAACAATCTGTGGTTGCCAAAAGTTTTGAGAGGAAAATGGCTGAACAGGTAGCACAGGGAATATTTTAAGGCAGTGAAAATATTCTTTATGAAACTGTAATGGTGGAGACGTGATAATATTCATTTTTCAAAACCCACAGAACTTTGCAGCACAAACCTGATGCTTAATGTATACAAAGTTTAAAACTCAGTGAGGAGATCAGGGAATCTTGGAGTGGAATGCAGAATATGGCGAACCAATCTACCGGTGTCACAAATGCGGAATAATCTCACTGTGGGCAGTAGGGAAAAGACGTGGTGACCTACTGTAGGACGGAAGGGAAGATCAGTTGTCCCGAAGCCCTGCAATCTAGTTGGTATTTTCCACAAGACTACAGGTTAACAGTTCTGCTCCTGCTCTAAATGTAAACTGTGATTAAGTAAATGGATGGCAGATGGTTTGAAGGACTTCTCAGATTTGGAGGGGGCAGTTATACACAAGCAAGGGAAAGAAACAGAATGACCCATGATGTAAGGAAGTAAACAAAAGGGAACTAATGTATAGTTTCATATAGATACAGACAGTTACATACAGAAACACTTAGAGATAGATATATACACTCAGTATACACACATATACTTCC
The DNA here is from genome assembly GCA_030068075.1 of Paguma larvata. Taxonomy (NCBI): domain Eukaryota; kingdom Metazoa; phylum Chordata; class Mammalia; order Carnivora; family Viverridae; genus Paguma; species Paguma larvata. Next base: position 8,721,475 of record CM057826.1, read on the forward strand.
TTTCCAGGTCAGCAGAAAGGGCCTAAAACAAGGGTATCCCAGTAGTGAAAAGCACACACCATTCTTCAATGAAAGGAAACAGGGCTCCCTGGAGACATGGCAGATTCTAAGCACTATGGCAGGGACAATACAAGATGAGCCTGGAGCATCTTGTAGTGTCAGAAAATAAAGAAGGGCTCAAAAACCTGACTGCCATTAATATTCCCAGTGTTACTTCGACAAATATGGTACTGATTTACCATGTCCGGAAGAATGAGGATATAGAACGTAGAGTTCAGAATTGTGATCTACGTGGTCGAGTTGATTGGACATCCGGGAAAATGCAGACTTCATCTCTAATATAGCTTTAGAATTATTAACTGTGTGATCATTATAGATTTGCATGTGCAAAAGCCAAACGGAAAACATGTTATGTTTCCCTTTGGGACTCAGTCCACAATTTGCATGCAGCAAGACCCACGAACAAAGGCATACCAGTGTTGTCGGCATATTCCCATGGGCTCACTTCACGAAAAGGAAATGCATGCCACATTTTTTTCTATCAAATATATATTAACCCAACCATTATTACTAGAACCGTTAAGCCTATGAATTGACTTAAATTATTCATGATTGTGTTTAAGTTATATGCTGCTTTCTATGGTAGTTCTCACCCTTATGTTTCACTTTAGTACAAAAGAAAAACAGGAAAATATTCCATTAGTAAGAGTGGCTCCTTATGACAGAAATTCTCACCAGACGTGGGGTGCCCCAGAATTTAGATGGGATGGTATACATGCTGCAGTCTGAAAATGAGTCCCACGTCTCTGTCCAAAGGAAGGGATTCTTGAAACACGTGACCACTTTTCTCCCTTCCCGTACTCCGATGGACCACATCACACATCATAGATTTCAGACATAATGTGCAGACTTAGAGCTACTGGAGCACAACTACGCATACTTTATGAACTTATTTCCAAGGATCTGCTGAACACTAAGCAGGCCATGTCCCAGGAGCTGAGAACCTCTCCCTCGGCAACAGAGATGGAAAGTCCTACCCACTCAGAGTTGGCCGTCTAGTGGGGCACAGAGATGTAAACAGGCAGTAACAATGCAGAGCAGTAAGTACTAAGATCAATCACTGTGGAAACTAACCCTAACTTTCACAGGGAATTCTTTAATTTCGAATTGGATGCTCTTAGGACTTTTTTTGCAGCTCTGGGCTTTCAGGCGGTTTCATGCCAACTGCTCTGTGGAGCTTTTCAGAGCTACCAGAATTCTGTTGATTCCTTCCTGAATGTTTTCCCCTTCCTAGCTGGTCTGTCCACCACCGTGGACTCACCTGCACTGGTTTCTTTCATCTCTCTATTACAGGCACTATCACTATGGAAAATATAAGTTACAGCCATTCACCACAGAATTAGCAACACGACCCAACATCTCTGCATGTCCCTACCCCCAGCTCCACTTCCTATGCCTGATCCTGACCCCATCATTTTCTTATAGAACCAATTATTAACTTTCACCTTTTAGAGGCTTCCCAGTTGGTTATCTGTATCCTTGGAGTTTTATGTGCTTCCATGTTCAATTTCTTTTGGATTTAGAAAGATGCGTCCACCGTTTCTGTAGAAAACTCCAAGCAAGGTATTGAGAAATATGATTATGTGTTGGTATTTCTGAGTCCAGATAGGCGTGGTCACATTAAGTGAGAGAAACTATGATTATATGTACCTGTGTGTCAGTCCACGTTAGATGTTGTCCCCACTGACTTTCCATGAACGCTTGAAAGAAACTTTGGTTTCAGAGTGTTTTGCATCTCCAAATCACAGGTAGGCATTGAGGACGTGCACTGCTCAAGTCTATTTGGCTCTTTAACAATCACCCACACGTGCCAGATCTGATACCGAGATTTCTTTAAAATGATTTCATCATCCTTCAGTTATTTATTCCAATCCATTAGAAACATGTATCCGTTGGAACATGGTTTACAGACATTTCAGCAGAACTGATTTGTACTGACCTACAAAGCACATTTTCATCACAACATGTCCCGGACCAGAAGCTCAGTGGTTATAAACTGCATCATACGTATTCTTACAAAAGATGTTGAAAGTGGAAATGAGAGTATGGAAAATACCACAGACATCCGAAAGGTACAAAAGAAATTAACTTGAGCCAATAATGACCCAAGTCAATAAGTAGAAAAAACAGTCAGAATTATCACCTCTGAGACTGCTAAGGAACACTTCACTCTGTGGTCATCACGGAAGGAGGATTCCTGGAATTCAACTCCCTGTGAACGATGCAGGTTGAACGCGGAGCTCATTTCTGAACGTTTATGCAAACTGTAAAAGCACAAGCTTTTCTGTGATAAGATGGGAAATCTGGATGTTTTCGTGATCAGGTTTTTAACTATGGCAACCTTATTTTAAGCCTCTTACCACAACTGAATTCTAAATGGGCTATCCATTTATTCTAGCCTTCTTTGGAAATACATCACTTTCAAAGTGTTGTAAAACCATCCATAACACGATGAAACATAAAAAAGATGAATTTTCAGGACATTCTAAATTCTGAAAGTATATGCGTGTCACAGTAAACTGATGGGATTCAAACTTCGTCATCTTTTCTTAGACTCTATACGAGCTTACTTCAAAAATCAAGGAACATGCTCCTAATTTCACTACCCAACTGAATTTAGCCATCTCCTTTGGATACCCTTACAGCATGAATCTCACAAATGATGAAGACTGAGCCAGGCTAGAAAGGTGGATCTTATGCCAGGGAAAGGAGGCACAAATGACTGAGGCAGGGTAGACTCAGCTCTCCAATTTCAAATGATATTTCCTCAGCATCATCAAATACAGATTTATCGCCATGTATCCACAGGGATTAAATAAACTTCTGTTCTACACAACACACAGGAACAGCTCACAGCTCATAGAAGTTTCACAATTTAGTTGGGGACAACCAGAAACAACCGTAAACAACTAAACGCATCTTTTTTCAAATGCATGGTGCAATCAATGGTGGCTGAAGAGTGCAGGGTATGAGGGAAGTCACTGTCATCAGGAGGGAGAATGTGTGCGAGTTCCCAATGGAAGAGCGGAACTCAAGAAGCAGCATGTGCTAGAAACACGGCCATTAACGATCTAGCAAATGAATCAAAGAAAGTATCAGTCCCTGAAGCAAAATAACATGGACCCTGACAGTACCCTGCTTTACAAATATTGGGAAACTCAAGTACCCAGAGATACTTAGCATCCTAAATATAAGAACTAAATGTAACACCACCATATGCACCCAAGTAGAACATCATATTCTTTACTATGTGAAGTATTTATATATAATAAGCTATGCTTTACGCAGAAAAGCCATATCTAGTATCTAGCACAGTAGTCTTAAATGGTGTTATGTACATTTCCTGAGCATTTGCTAAAGTTGCCATCTGAGCCATCATGTTAATTTGAGTTAAATTGCTAAGATTATGACATAAGCTAAAAAGCAATTAAGAATAACTATGACACTGATGATGGAAAAGAAAAAAAGGGCTTCATTAAGGATGGTTGTGGAGTTTGGGATGATATTCATAATTTTTTCAAAGATTTACTACAGTAAATTAATTTTTAGCTTAATTTTAAAAAAGCAATCTGGTAAATTATAAGAAATGTCAAACCACTGCCTAGAGCAATGTTTTGAAAATTAAATGTGCATTGCATTAAATTTTTAAATGTGGATTACTACTTTTAACAAATGTTGATTTCTAAATTAAAAATGAGCACTTTTTTCATTTACTATAAAATATAATTTGCAATTACATCAATTGTGTTGTGTCAGAAAAATCATTAACATGAAAAACAACTTTGTTTCTAGTGCTTATTATAAGGCATGATTGTAGTTTGGAGAGCAACCAAATTACTGGTGTGTGCGTGTGGGTGTGTGTGTGGATACAGGTATGCTGTTCATTAAAATGAAAAGTAATGAACCTCTTAAATCAATTAAGTATTGTCATACCACTTTAAACGTGATTCTAAAATCCTAGGGTAAATTAGCCAACACCTTGAGTCAGCACTTAAGAAATTATTTTTTAAAGACAGACATACTTTGTGACATGCAGCGGTGAAAACGGTTCTTGTGTTTGTATCCGTGATATTATATTTTGTATGGATTGTCTGAGCTTTGCTATAGTTTGTGTTGTTAGATGTACTCATTATAATCTTTAAGCCATAGGAAATCACCTTAAAAATGAAAAGTTTGCATTTAAAAAACATTACTAGAAAATCCGAGGATTTCATATTCAGCCAACAAATACTTGGATTTCCTAGGAAGCAGGCACTCTTGGGGTCTGAGACATGGAGGAAATGGAACCACAGGTACAGACTTCCTCACACAGTTTGCAGTTGAGCTGAAATTTGACCTTGGCCTTCCAAATGCAAATGCCATGCTCTCACCACCGCACAAGGCTGCTTAATTGAGAACTGACTAGTTAGTAGTAACTACAAAGAAGCTAGTTAAATACTGCCTGGGGAACTTAAAATGCCATCTCCACTGCTCAGTTTAACGGGTCGATACAACTGCTGATAAGATTTGGCTATTTCATTGCCATTGTGAGTTTCCTGACTGAGTGAGTGCACACATGTAGCACAACTAACTGATTCTAGACTAGATTTTTTTTTTAAAAGACTATCATGAAATAAGATATATTAACACATATAAATGTAATAGGCTACCAGAAGTTCTCTTTGCATAAGTCAACATGTAAGGTGGCAAATGCTTCTATTTGATGCATTTAAAAGCTAGATCTAGGGTCACCTGGGTGGCTCAGTGGGTTAAGCTTCTGACTTCGGCTCAGGTCATGATCTCATAGTCTGTGAGTTCGAGCCCTGCGTCGGGCTCTGTGCTGACAGCTTGGAGCCTGGAGCCTGCTTCGGATTCTGTGTCTCCCTCTCTCTCTGCCCTTCCCTGCTCACGTTCTGTCTCTATGTCTCTCAAAGATAAGTAAACGTTAAAAAACATTTAAAAAAAAGAATCTTTAGTAAAATGGCCATCCTCATACAGTTGAAGTGCTAACTTAAACATAATAAAAGGACACAGGGTAATGCAACAAGTATTTAAGAGACACCTACCGAATAGAAACCCCATTACAATCAAATGCTCAAAACAGTCCAATATCCCTGCCCCTGGGGAGCATATCTTCTACGAGAGAGAGATAAACACTAAATGCTGAAATGAGCTAGTACCATACAGATGTGCACCTGAGTAGGAGCAACCTAGCAGAGAAAGTGAATGAGAATTGTGGGGTGAGATGTGGTTCTCTTAAATGGAGTGAATCAAGATGTCCTCCCTGAGATCACAGACATCTGAAAAAAAATGAGAAGGCACCTGAGCGGCAGGAATCAAATTAATTACACTAATTAGAATTGCATGTCATTATCATTACTTTGTATCTGCAATCCTTACTACTGCAGCCCTATTTCTATTCTTGGGTTCTACTGGAACTTTTTTTAATCCCGTGAAAAACATATTCTTTAGCCAAGAGATTACTTTGGAAAAAGACCAAAGTCCTTCTGTCCTCCTCTAACTGCAAGCCTGGAAATTATCCTGGCCCCGATGTATCTTTCTGGTCTCCTATTTCATATTCTCCCCAAAAGCAGACTCTGTCGGTTTCTCTTGAGCATTTGTCCCTTTCCTAGTCCATTTCTCGGTGGCCAATGGCTTTTGTGTGGAATTGACTTGATCACCACGCTGTGACAAAACCTGGGATAGTCACTGGCCAGTAATCCAGATCTAAGTCGACCCGAACAGGTCATTTCACTGATCTCAGGGAACAATTCAGATGTGGGCAAACCCTAAGGGAAATGAAAGCAAAGCTGGGTACTTTTGTTTGGTGAGAAACAAAAGGGACGAAAAGAAGGTTCCTTTCCCCAGCAGATGTATTTGGCAATGTGACATTCAGAACTGTTGTAGCCTTTGTTTTATTGATAATGGAAGAGAGCCTGAATCAAGCTTCCTCTTAGGAGAGGAAAAGTGAACTACATAGACATGGAATGGAGCCCCGATCACACTATGCTTGAAGCCCACAATCCCAGTAGACTTTTCGGATGTCAAACAATACGTTCCTGTGATCATATGACTCTAGGCGGGGTTTTTTCCCCCTGCTTTATAGGGTCAAAGCCACCTGAACTGCCAACTCCTCACACACACACAAAAGTACACACAGACTCAGATATACACCTTAACGAAGCCGTATAATTGGGCTTTTTAAAAATTTAATTTGTACTACAGTCTTCCAGAATAAAATGAAATAACATAGTTCTGCCTTAGCCACCCAGGAATGTCTTCACAACACGAAGTATTCTCTTCAATTTATCATTTTAATAACGCTCATCCTCCACCACTGATTACACACGCATATTCAACTACCTCTGCTCTTAACTGGGTCTTGTATGAACTGATGTGTGGATCCAAATACTTCCCTCACAACTGATATTTTTGGGGGTGCATAGACCTCATTTTACGTCAGCGCCCGCTTTCCAAAAGTCCACATCTGTTTTAGAACAAACATTTAAATGAGTGTTTTAATCAAAATGTTAACGAGGCTTTAAAATGAAGCTATTATTTTCATGCTTTCCCACAAGTCACTGATGGGCCCACTTAGTCACTGTTGCAGGTAAATGCTGTAATACTCTGAATAATTATTTGAGAAGTATAATCCATAAAATTGCTAATGGAATAGAATTATGCTATTGTTAAAATTTTTTGATTTTTTAATTTATGCTTGCTTACATATCTGACATGTATCTTCATCGTGTGTATTTTATTTATTTTGTACATCTATGATTTCCAGCATATGTCATTTTTTAATTTTTTTAATGTGTATTTACTTTTGAGAGAAAGAGAGACAGAGCATGAGCAGGGGAGGGACAGAGAGAGAGGGAGACACAGAATCTGAAGCAGCTGCAGGCTCTGAGCTGTCCGCACAGAGCCTGATACAGGGCTCAAACCCATGAACCATGAGATCATGACCTGAGCCGAAGTCAGACGCTTAACCTACTGAACCACCCAGGTGCCCCATAGCACATGTCATTTTTAACACTGATGAAAGTGAAATATTTCCAACTTCAATTAGGTGCCGCCCAAAATAGTTAAAATCATGCCAATGCAGATTATAAGATGTGTGTTAAATGTGTCTATACTTTAAAACAGAACGCATTTTTGCACACCTATACGGGACCAACAGAAATCTCACATATAAGAGTAGATCGATGCATTTAGTTAAAAGACGTGGTTGACGATGGTAGTTTTAGTGCCTGTATGTAAGATATCACTCCTGGATGTATTAACACTATAATGGGCTGCTAATTTAAATAGTTCTGTGACAGTAAGGCAGATCTGTCTAAAATTTACCTTAAAGTTTGCAAGCAATAGTGACAGCATGGTAGGCTCACGGGATGGCGACCAGCATTGTACATGTGGAAAAGCAGAGTGAATGGCACTCAGCCAGGTGAAAGGAGAAAGAGACACAGGAAATGATGAGCTACTGTTGGTTGAGGCTAAGCTGCTCTGAATCATATCCAAGCTGCAGGTTTAATGGGCAAATGTCAAGCATCTTGCTAGAAATCCTCGGATCTCATTCTAAAAAGAACTCTGCAATGCAGCCCAAATGTAGTTTTGGCCTTTGATCAAAATAAAATAAAATAGCAAATGAAAGTATAGCAGCAATAATACTATAATTCTGGTCGTGAGATTACAATGTAGATTTATATTTAAGATTTCTAAACAAGATAAATGAGTTAACGTTTCCATTATTATGATCAACTGGCACTAAGCTACAATTGACCAGGGAAGCTTGAACAAATTTATATTTTAAAAGGCAAACATTATTTAAAAACTTATTTTTTAGGCTCTTCTCTCATTTTGTAGGATTCTCATTAATGAGAATTTTGTGGATGCCAGGATCCTACTTGCGAAAGGAACTATACGCAAGTTATATATAAAAACCCAAATCCCTACAAAATGTATGTTCATTAAGAGAGGACAGGTATCACTAAGGAGTGACACACAGCCAGATGTGGAAATGACATGAACACGGCCATGAACGAAATGAAAATGAAAAAGAAACTGAAGTGAACTCAAAACCACAGAAAAATGTGAAGCTTCTGTATCGATGAATTAAAATTAACATTAAATGTCAATTAAAGCCAAATCGAGTATGCCATTCAGGTAACGAGGCTTGTGCCAGCGATTTGTTAATACGACAGGGCAAGGCATGGAGCTCTCGTGTTCTCTGACATTTCAGCAAACGCCCAGAGCAGACGTCCTAATGAGAGCAGCTGAAAAGTGCTGTCCTCAGCCTCCTCCAAGACTTGTTAAGAGGTGGGGTCCTAACTTTGGGAGAGGAGAAGGGAAGTCTCCCCTCCCACCTCTCATGTGACTGATGGGATCTCCAAGATACCCACTGAGATCTAAGGGAGGAGATATAGCTTCTCATTGCCCCCTGCTGGCCAGCTGAGCACATGAGCCTAAGAGCTCACCCTGGAATCAGCATAGAGCGCGCACAGAGTGCCCTTGTGAAGGCCTGGCGGGTGGCCCTGAAAACATACACAGTGTGCAGCAGCCACCATGGGCAGGGTAAGAATAGATTAAGTCTGTTCATCCTTTCTTTTCTGAGAAAAGTGTGAACTTCCCATCAGCTACCTGGAGAAAACAAAAGTCACCTGAGCCTTTCGGAGGGATCTTGCCCCAAAGGGCTGCATGCTGGGGCAAGGTGACTACAGAAATAAGATGTGGTCGGGGGTCTTCTGTGCACAGGAGCAGTTTCGGGGAGAGAATCCCAGGAGTTCGTGGTTGTGTCACGCATGAAAAGTACAGGGGTCGGGCGGGCTGTAGCTCTAGATGTAGAGCTCGCATTTGGGATGCCTGTCCTACGGAGGCCTGCAGCCGGCTGGCATGAGTACAGCTGCTCTGCCTCTCAGGCCTCCTCCCAGGGCCCCAGCACCGCAGAGGTGGAGAGCAGCAGAGAGTGAGAAGGAAGGAGACAGCAGCCAGCCAGCTGGGAGGGTGATTCACCAACACAACTCCATCCCACTGGGCAGGGGGCAGGGAGCTTTGACCATTAGCTGTGATGGAAATTCAAAGTCAAGCTGGACTTAATACATGAAAAGTGTGGGGGGTTATTAAAACCAGACAGCTTCTCTATTTGAAAGGGACCAAGAGTCTCCACACTATTCCTCCACAGAGGGGTCAGGGGATTCCACAAGGCACGATGGAAGGCCAAGGCCACAGAGAGGCACCTGCCCTGACCTTCGGGATTTGGGCCCGTTTACTACATTGGGTACCAAGATTCAGCTCAAGCAGGTCTAGGGCGTTAGTACAAACACATTCTTTACACTTAAAAAAAAAACACTATTATAGAATAAGAAAATTAATGCTTGGACAGATGCATAAAAGCTGAAGTCAAAAATCTAACTAAACTATAACTTCACTCAAAAACGAAAATGTCTCTGGAGAGTTTCAAAACTTGACTAAAGGGAAGACATATATTCTAGGACTTTCTTTCTTCCAGGTCTCCATCCATTATCAAAGTATGTTACGTTTCAGAGGACAGAAGCATCATAAATTTGGCAGGTGATCATGGTTCTTAAACACATGCCAAGTTATTAAACAACATGGAAATCTATTAACAATAATGAAAAAGTAGGAAGGAGGGAAGGACAGATAGATGGAAATAAGGAAATGTACTGATTATGACATGTCTAGACATTATTGTGAGGGCTTTAGCGTTAATACAGTGATGCCCATGAATTCATTAATTCACTAAGAGTATTAATTCCTTCAACTGTGTGTGAGTCCCATGAGCCAGTGTTTAGTTCTCACAGTTAGAAAGAGCGGAAGGATCTCATTTGAACCAGGCCAATTGGCTAACGTATCTACAGTCTTCAACTCTAAACCCTGTTGGGTTGAAGCGGCAAGGAAATACTAGAATAAGCAAGTTCAACAAAATGAGAGTATAGCAAAGAATGTGTGTGTGTGTGTGTGTGTGTGTGTGTGTGTGTGTGTGTGTGTGAGAGAGAGAGAGAGAGAGAGATACACACATCCAAAAGGGAAACTCATATGCCAGTTAAAACAAAGCCTTAACAGTGAGTTAGTACTTAAAAACAGTGAGTGCTCAACTTAAAAATGAAAATAATAGGGGCACCTGGGTGGCTCAGTCGGTTGGGCGACTAACTTCGGCTCAGGTCATGATCTCATGGTCTGTGAGTTCGAGCCCTGCGTCGGGCTCTGTGCTGCCGGCTCAGAGCCTGGAGCCTGCTTTGGATTCTTTGTCTCCCTCTGTCTCTCTGCCCTTCCTCCACTCACACTCTGTCTCTATATCTCTCAAAAATAAATAAACTTAAAAAAAATGAAAATAATAAAATAAAATAAAATAAAATGAACTTATTAAATGATACATGTAAGTTTATTCATGACACTTTATATAACATTTACCTATGAAAGAAATACTAAATTCTACTTGATATGCAACTAGCATTAAACGCCAGCTAATAAGCATTCAAATATATAGTGAATACAGAGTACTTAACACCCACAACTTACTTTTTCTTCATTGTAAGTTACTTTATTATTTCACTCTGTCTCCATTCACAGTAATAATTTTATAAAAGATGATGTCTAAATTAAACTGTCTGTTCTTTCTGGGGCACCTGGGTGGCTCAGTCGGTTAAGCGTCCAACTGTAGATTTCAGCTTAGGTCATGATCTCACAGTTTGTGACATAGAGCCCCATGGTAGGCTCTGCACTGACAGCACCGAGATTCCCTCTATCCCTGTCTCTCTGCCCCTCCCCTGCTTGCTCTGTCTCTCTCTCTTTCTCTGTCTCTCTCTGGACAAATAAACATTTTTTAAAAAACTGTCTCTTTTGCCATATATGCCTCTTTTTGTGTGCATAGTAAAAGCACATAAGATCTACTTGCAAATTTCAAGCATACATTTTTATTAACTATGGTCACCCTGCTATATACATACATCTCCAGAACTCACTCGTCTTGTAACTAAAAGTCATTAGCCTCTGACCAACATCCCTCCATTTCTCCCTGCTGTCCAGCATCTGGTAACCCCACGTCTACTCTCTCAGATTTTTTTTAGTTCAACTTTTTTAGATTCCACATACAAGTGAGATCGTGCCGTATTTGACTTTCTGTGCCTGGATTCTTTCACACAGCATAATGTCCCTCTATAAGGTTCACCCGTGTTGCTACAAATGTCAAGATTTCCCTATTTTTTTTAAGATAATAATATTTAATTATGTGTGTATATATATTTATCCACATCTACTTTATTCACCTGTTGATGGACACTTATTATTTCCATCTTAGTTACTGAATAATGTTGCAATGAACCTGAGAGTGAAGATATCTCTTCAAGGTACTAATTTCATTTCCTGTGCATATATAATCAGAAGAGCTGCTGGATGATAGGGTGGTTCTATTTTTAGTTTCTTGAGAACCTTTCATACTGCTCCCATTAAAGCTGTGCCAAATTATAATTCCTCCAACTGTGAACAAAGGTTCACCTTCTCCACATCCTCACTAACGCTTGCTTTCCTTTGACTTTTTGATTACTTAGCAGGTGTAATCTGAACAGAAGTGAGATTATACATCACTGTAGCTTTGATTTGCATTCCCCCAATACTTAGGGGTTTCAGGCATCTTTTCAAGTACCTGTGGCAATAATCTATATTCAGGTCCTTTACCATTTTTTAATCAGGTTTGGGGTTTTTTGTGTTTGTTTATTTTCTATTGAGTTGATGAGCTCCTTGTATATTTGGGCTATTAGCTCCCCATCAGATACCTGGTTGCCTTTGCATTTTGTTACTGGTCTCCTTTGCTGTGCACAAAGTTTTTAGACTGACAGAGTTCCACTTGTTTACTTTTGCTTTTGTTGCCTGTGTTTTTTGGTGTCACATACAAAAAGTCATTGTCAAGCCAATGTCAAAAAACATCTCTTTTATGTTCTCTTCCAGGAGTTTTATGGTTTCAGGTCTTAAATTCAAATCTTTAATCCATCTTGAGTTGGTCTTTGCATAGGGTGTAAGACAAGGTCCAATTTCATTCTTTGGCGTATAGATATCCAGTTTTCTCAGCACTTTTTATCGAAGAGACTATCCTTTCCCCCACTGTGTGTGTATTCTTGACAATTTTGTTGAAGATTAGTTGAGACTTTATAAGACTTTATAAGTGAAGATTAGTTGAGACTTTATATATAGACTATAGAAGACTATGTAAGAGACTTTATATCTCTACTCTCTATTTCGTGCCATTGGTCTATCTGTCTGTTTCTGTGGCGGTACCAGACTATTCTGCTCACTATAGCTTTGTAATATAGTTCGAAATCAGGTGATGTGATGCCTCTCTCTTTATTCTTCTTCCCCAAGATTGCTTTGGCTGTTCAGAGTCTTTTGTGGTCTCCCACAGATGTTAGGATTTTTTTTCTATGTTTGCAAAAAATGCCATTGGGAATTGTTTTTTTATTTTATATTTACTTTTGAGAGAGAGAGAGAGAGAGAGAGAGAGAGTACAAGCGGGCAAGGGGCAGAGCAAAGGGGACAGAGGACCCAAAGCTTGCTCCGCGCTGACAGCAGCAAGTCTGATGTGGGCCTCAAACTCACAAATTGTGAGACCATGACCTGAGCCGAAGTCGGACACTCAACTGACTGAGCAAGGTGCCCTTGCCACTGGAATTCTCATCGGGATTGCACTGAAACTGTAGATCACTTTGGATCATATGGACATTTTGACAATATTAAATTTGAATATATGACCACAGTGACTGATCTATGGAAGCTTCCTGATAAAACATGGCTCCTTTGCAAACCACAATTTAAAACTAATTACAAGTCAGTCATTTAAATTCTATTTTCGGGGCGCCTGGGTGGCTCAGTCGGTTGAGCGTCCAACTTCAGCTCAGGTCATGATCTCGGGGTCTGTGAGTTCGAGCCCCATGTTGGGCTCTCTGCTGACAGCTCAGAGCCTGGAGCCTGCTTCAGATTCTGTGTTTCCCTCTCTCTCTGCCCCTCCCCCACTCATGCTCTGTCTCTCTGTCTCAAAAATAAATAAACATTAAAAAAAATTTAAAAAAAATAAATTCTATTTTCATTTAAATACAACTTTAAATTAACCAAGTGACCCAAAATAAGAAAATAAAAAAATTGAGCTTACTAAGGGTGAGTCGACAGTTTTTCTTCAAGAGGATAAGATTCATTTGTCAAGTAATGATATATATAATACTGATAAAGCCCATTTATGTAGCACCTAATATGTACTATATACACACGTGTTTTATATTTATTATTTATGTAACCTTTAAAAACTCTCAATATGATTGCACTGTCATCTCCATATGAAAGAGAAGAAATGAGCCTCAGAGATGTGTAGTAAGTAGCAGAGAGAGAATTTGAATTAAATCATACCTTGACCTCTATGTTACACCTCTTCCATTAAGGTCCTTAATAACTGCCTTGCTCTGTATTTCTAACACTGCGTTTTGGAAGGTTGTCATAAATTATGGTACGACTTGAACTGAGAAGAAATATAGCTGAGAAGACATTCTGGTGACATGATTAAAAAATGATGAACAGTGTACGACTTTTAAATTTTCCAAAGCAACTTAATTCTAGATAAAGAATTACAGTCTAACAAAAGATTCCAACATTACCTGGTTTGTGTCACAAATGATTACTTCAATATAGTAGGCAGCCTCTATGATAGGCCCCACACCCTAGTGTTCATGGCCTTGTGTAATCCCTTCTCTGTGAATAACTTCCCTCTAACCAACAACAGGAGGCATTGATAGGATGTCATTTCCATGAATAGGTTAAAGATTGTGACTTTGTATTGCTAGTAGATTCTCTATTGCTTCTTTGCTTACACACAGTGATGAAGCGGGCTGTCATACTGGAGAGACCAACCTGGCAAGGAACTAAGGGAAGTCACTGGCCGAAAGCCAAGGAGGATATGAAGACCTCAATCTGACACCTGCAAGGAACTCAGTGCTACTAAGAACTACTGACTGAAAATGGATGTGTATCTTTCCCCAGTCAGCCCTTCAGATGAGACTGCAGATCATGATTCAGTGCTTGTGAAAGACTACGGAACAATGGGCCCATTGAAGCCATGCCCAATTCCTTACCCACAGAAATTATAAGATGATGAATGTATATTTCTATAAGCTGCTAAAATTTTCATTTTTCATTTCAAAGCAATGATAGATACAATATTGCTGTTAAAATAATTCAATTATTCTAACTTCTGATAATTATATTAAATTCTAATTTCCTTCAATCCACATCTTGAGCATAACTTTAAGACTTGTAGCAACAATTCAAATATATATTGAACTAAATTAATGAGGATTAAGCTCAAAAGTAGAGCCCTGATTAATATGAGATAAATTAAAGACCTACACATGGTGAAGATTTCAAAGTTTGATGCTTAGTGACCTCCAAAAGGAAGATGAAAAGATCAAATTAAGGAAAACCACTAATGAAGCAAGCAATTTTCCCCATTTACTGTGTTTTTTGAGTTTGGGCTGGGTTACACTAGGAGATTATTAGAGCCAATCAGCAATTTTATTGATTCAATTTTATTCTCAAATATTTTCAAAGACAATATCTCATTATTTATTTTTTAGCTTATTTCAAAAAGCATTACAGCCATGGTTACTGAAATACACTAGCAGCCTACCCTATTTATTAATCACTGAGATATTTTCATCTCTGAAGAGAATAAAAACCAAGTGTAAATATCAGTCACTAAAAAAAAAAAAAAAAAAAAAAAAAAAACACTGAATTTTTTTCAGCTGCTACATGGCTTATTTCAAATTAAAGTTATATATACATGATAATAATTTCATAAGGTAGAATAATATTCTCTTACCAGTGATAAGCTTGGATGAAGACATAATTCGTGATAAAATATAAAAGGTTTCTAGGCTATTTGGTACTACTTTAGTGCCATATTATACCAGAGGACTTTTAAAATTACATCTTTGCTGGAAATTATGAATGACATCCAGGGAAATGCTTACATGCAAAGTGTAATATACAGTCTGAGGCATTTCTAAACACTAAATTCCACAGATTATGTAGCTACACTCTGTCACCAGCAACCTCATCACGGGTCTCTTAAGTAAAATGGATACACACGTGAGCATAAGGTTAAACAAAGCTTTGCCCTCTTGAGCACTTTTCACAATAACATCAAGAGCAAAACAAGAAAACAGTACCAGGCAATTTAAGAAAATTTCGATATCATCAGAAAGAAAATCACTAAGCCATCAAGATTTCCGGTTCCAATCTGGATCCTCAGCAAACCAGGTAAACATAGAGGCCCTCTATTTGACACATGGTCAGAAAGGCACTAGCGAGCTTTCTGTCTGTCTGTATTGTTCGACTGTTTGCCTGTATTGAGTAGTCAATTGATGAGTTACAATCATTATCTCTAAGTGCACCAAGTAGGACTAAATGGTTTAAATAATTCTTAAAATGACAACTTTTTAAAACACTGCTTATATTGATAGAGAAGTACATGAAAGGTGTTTAAAGCTGCTACATCAGAGAGGCAGAAATATGTCGGGTGCGCTTGGGGGAGGGCTTCCAACAGACGAGGAAGGAAAAGAAGCGGTATAATCTCAAGGAAGTGGTTATACTGCCCTTATCCTTACACACAGGCACAGAGGGACGCTCCGGTGACGGATGTCAGTGCATTTGAAGCTCTAATAGTCTTATATACACATGGAGAGAGAGCTTTAGGAAAAACATATATTTGGAATTTTGGAAAACATATTTATAAATATTGATAAAATTTTCAATTAAAAAAATTATTATACAAATGCTCTTGTCCCCGGGTCCCTCGGAATCCGTCCAGACTTGAACAGAAATGAGTTATACATAAATCCTGTTTCCGCCCATGGGAAGTCACTCCACAGATGTCCTTCGTGCCACAGTCAAAAATCCAGTTGACCGGCATACAGCACAGCCCTCATGCCCCGACTCTTCTCACACAGGAAGTTAAAGCACTGCAGGGAAGACAGCAGGCTTTCACTCCAGGGTGGATAGAAGGGTGGGGCTGGCGGCAGTAGAAAAAAAAAAAAAAAAAGTATCTCCCTTGAGGAGGAGAAGAGGTAACCCTCCATCGTACCATCTGCAGGAAGCAGGTGACGAAAAAGCGCTAGACCAATTTCAACATCATCAGGAGACACAGCTGCAGACTGAGCAGAGAGGGGAACGATCTCAATCTGGTGAAGAAGATCTAGAAAAAAAACTTCCAGCTAAAATCACTTTATGATTAAAGACTTGATGATTTCCCCTAAGAGTGAACACACAGTAAGAATGTACACTCTCACTACTTTTATTTAACATTGTACTAGACAGTCGGACCAGTAAAATACAATAAGAAAAATAAATAAAGGATACATTGATTCAAAAGACAAGAATGAGACAGTAATTATTCCCAGGCAACATCACTGGTTATGCACTGATTTCCAAAGAAACTACATACAAGTTACTGGAACGAGGGGCACCTGGGTGGCTCAGTCAGTGAAGCTTCTGACTCCTGATTTTGGCTCAAGTCCTGATCTCACAGTTTGGAGATCAAGCCGCGGGCTTGGGCTCTGTGCTGACAGCGTGGAGCCTGCTTAGGATTCTCTCTCTTCCTCTCTCTCTGCCCCTCCCCTGCTCATGCTCACACATGAACACACTCTTAAAATAAATAAATAAACTTTTTCCTAGAACTAGTAAGTTACCTTAGCAAGACTGTAGAACTCTGTTTAATATAGAAAACAAAATATGAACAACTGGAAATTGAAATTAAAAATTCTGTTCATAGTATCAAAGCATATGAAATATGTAGGGGTAAATGTAAACTAATTTCAAGATTTATGCAGTGAAAATTATAAAGCAATGAAGTAGGAAATTTTTTAAAAGGTATATTTTCATCGACTGGAAGGCAAAATGTTATATATCTCCAAATAAATCTTTAAATTCAATGCAGTCCTAATCAAAATATCAGCAGTCTTGGCTATAGAAATTGACGGGTTGACACTAAATTTTGCATGGTAAAGGGAAGGACCAAGATTAATTTAAAAAAATTTCTGAGGGGTACCTGGGTGGCTCAGTCTGTTGAGCACCCGACTCTTGACTCTGGCTCCTATCATGATCTCAAAGTTCACGACTTCAAGCCCCGTATTGGGACAGTGTGAAGCCTGTTTAGGAGTCTCTCCTTTTCCCTCTCTCTCTGCCCTTCTCCCCCACTTGCTCTCTCTCTCTCTGTCTCTCTCTCTCTTTCTCTCTCAGAATAAATAAATAAACTTTAAAAAATTTATAAAAATTTTTTTGAAAACAGAAAAAAGTTGGAGGACTACTTCTAGTACCTCATTCAAGACCTAATATGAAGCTACAATAATCATGGCAATGTCTTTTTGATAGAAGAATATAAAAAGAGAAGGAGTGAGTAGAATTCAGAAATATGCCCACTCATATATGCGGGTCAATTGCTTTTTGACCAATGTGCCAACATAACTCACTGGAAATAGGAAAATCTTAACAACAGAAACTGGACATATTTTTAAGCCTAAACATAACAAGAGCCTCACGTCATATATAAATATCGACCTAAAAGGATCACAAACCTATTGTAAAACTTAACGTGTAAAAATTCTAGTAGAAAATGGAAGACAAAGCCTTTATGGTCTTGAGTTAGGCAAAGATTTCAAACAAATGACCCAAAAAGCGTGAGCCATCAAAGAGAAAAAATAAAAGAAAAAAATAGAATTCATTAAAATATAAACACTCCAGTCTTTGAGAGAGATATACCGTCAAGAAAATGAAATGACAGGCCATGGATTGGGAGAACATATTTCCAAAGTATATAACTGATAAAAGACTTGTATCCAGCAGACGGAAAAAACTCCTACTGCTCTGGAAAGTAGAATAGCACAACTAAAAACTGGGTGACAGCTTTGCACGGACACTTGGCCGAAAAAGCAATCGCAACAGAGGGCAACATCAGCAGCTGTTAGGGAAAGGCAGCGCAAACGCACAGTGAAAGCCCACTACCTACCTGCTAAAGCGGATAAGGAAGAAACCTACTGAAACTACAGAGTGCTGACGAGGATGTGAAGAAACGGGGACTCTCACACACCGGTGGTGGGAATGGAAACGTGCACAGCAACTTTTCAGGACTTTGGTGCTTAAAAAAAAAAAGAAAACAGGGGCGCCTGGGTGGCTCAGTCGGTTAAGCGGCCGACTTCGGCTCAGGTCATGAGCTCACGGTCTGTGAGTTCGAGCCCCACATCGGGCTCTGTGCTGACAGCTCAGAGCCTGGAGCCTGCTTCGGATTCTGTGTCTCCCTCTCTCTCTGCCCTTCTCCTGCTCACGCTCTGTCTCTATGTCTCAAAAATAAATAAAACATTAAAAAATTAAAAAAAAAATTAAAACACACTTAAGCACTTGATCCAACAATGCCACCCTTTAGCATCTATCTATTCGAGAAATGAGAACACATGTCTGGTGACTGCATGCAAAAATTTATAGCAGATCTATTCATAATAGTTAATAACTGGAAACAACGTACAAGTCCATTTAACTAGTGAATGAATAAACAAATTCTGAATACAGCCATACAGGATACTAGGCAGCGATTGTTTATTGCACTATTCACGTGAGATACAAAATAGAACTCAACTACATTCTCCGGAGCCAAAGAAGCCAGACATTAAGGGTTATACGTACACAGTATGAATCTCTCGCATGAGCCCCTGAAAAAGGCAAAATTACAGGGACAGAAATCAGAGGGGGTTGCCAGTGGCTGGGGAAGAAAGGGGGACAGAACGGGGAGATGCGGCAAGACACAGCTTCGTGTAACGATAACTGTCTCGTATCTTCCTTTGGGTGGAGGCTCTAAGACCATACACATTTGCCAAAACTCAACTGATTTAAACCTAAACACATGAGTTTTATTTTAGGTATGTTATATACCAAATCTTCAATGTATCCTGAAACAAACTTGAATTAAAAATATATATTAATCACACGACAGACCTAAAAGACCATGCCGGCTCGAACTAAGCCTTTGTCAGAGAGGCACAGGAGCCCCAGAGGAGGGAAAGAAGTAGTTTGCTCTCAGAGCAGTCAGGGAGTAGCCTGAGGTAAGATTTACGAAAAAGAGGGCTTTGGGGAATGAAATGAAGCACAATGAGAAAACAAACAAACAAACTAACTAACAATCTTAATATTTGCACCATCAAAATGCTTGCAAAACTATTAAGACAGTCCGTTAGTAAGCCCATGCATTTGAAAATTAATACTTTACAAAATAACATCATGATCTCTCCCTCTGCTTCTCTCTGTCCCCCACATCGCCCGTGTTTACTTTTACCTACAATACCTACAAGCACCGGTATCGACAGGTTTTTCCCGTGCATTCCAAGTTTTCTTCCCTGGATACCATGAGAAGCCAAAAGAAGTAAGTGTCCAAGGTTAATTTCTGAAAAGAAGCTTAAAAGTGATGGGCAAGGCCTCGGTTAAAGCAGGGATACACGCGCGTCCGTGTCCTCCAGGGCCTTGAGTCGGATACCAGTGTGTGCGGTCTTTTATCACCCCAGAAATACATTCTGATGCCCACGCTGGAAACCAGAAGGACAGGGGCGCCTGCGTGGCTCGGTTGGTTAAGCGTCCGACTTCGGCTCAGCTCATGATCTCACAGTCTGGAGACCCAGCCCCACGTCAGACTCTGTGCTGACAGCTCAGAGCCTGGAGCCTGCTTTGGATGCTGTGTCTCCCTCTCTCTCTGCCCCTCCCCTGCTCATGCTCTGCCTCTCTCTCAAAAATAAATAAATATCTTAAAAAAAAAAAAAAAAAAAAAACAGAAGTACAAACACAGGTGGCAAGACCTTTCAAATCTCATTTCCCAGGTCTTTCTATTTGCCCCCTTTTCACGTTACATTCTTTCCAGGAAGAGAACTACATAGCATTTGAACGTAGACGAGGAGAGGACGAGAGCCAGAGGCACCGAGCACCTTCTCTGTGCTGGGCTCCGGCTTTATCCTGTCCTACGCACAGTGTCCACTCAACCTTAACGCCCCCAGCACTGAGCCTCCTCGCTCTCAAGTGAGCCTGTAACACTCACAAAATCCGCTCAATACAGAGTGGGCACTAAACACGATAAATGGCAATTTAATATCAGTAATCGATAATAATGAAAAGACAACACCACCACTGGAAGATAAATTAATTTACCTGTTTAAAAGAATTCATTTCCAGCCAATTGTTCTGACAGAATATCTAATAGGGGCTCATTTAAATTAAATTAAGTTAATCTAATATTTAAGATAGAAACCAGTGAAGAAGAGCTTATGTATTTCCATAGAAGTAAAATCGAAACCAGTCGCCAGAATTTCTGCAGTACTCACTCCTTGTATTGTCCCTCTTAATTAGTGAAGAATTTCTGTAAGATCATTCATCATAGAATATAGTGCAATGCTCATTCTTAGAAAACAACATATGGACCGTATCTATTCACAGAGCATGTGATCAAGTCAAAAGAATCATAAGATGTTTCTTTAGATGATACTGACTGTAACGTTTTCACTTTCAGAAGTCACATTTTTATTGACTGTAATTCAACTATAAATACATATACACATCTGTGTATATATGTACGTGCATATGTATAACTACATATCCTACATACACACATATATGATACGCTGTTTTTCTAAGTCCAGAGAAGTTTGGAAATTCACTGTCGTGGGTTTCCCCCAAAGCACCTGCAGTCTCTCTGCAGATTAAGTTTTTGTGTAACTTTTAGCAGGAGTCCATCTCTCCCTTACTTTTAGGTTTCACGTTTTTAAAATTGTATTTATTAACAGGCAGTAAAGTTAACTTTTTGTGGACAGTTCCGTAAATTATAATGCATGTATAAGTTTGTATAGCCGCCACCCTCCAAGATAAAGACACAAAACAGATCCACCAACAGTAAATGCCCTCCTCCTTTCGTTGGACACCTCTCCCTCACCATTAACCACTGGCGCCCGCTGGCCTGCTCACTGTCACTTACAGTTGTTTTCCTCCCATAAAGACCACATAAATGGGGCCAAGTAAAAGCTAACATTTTATGACTGGCTTCTGTCTAACACGCTTTTTAAATTGTAAGTATGCAGTAAGGACATCATTTCCAGTGATCAATATTTGAGGAACAAAGCTGATAACATCCCCTGACCTTAGTGCTTTTATGGGATCTTTAGCAAACTAGGTTATTTTGTTTTGTTTGTTTTGGTTTGTTTTAACCAGCTTAGGAGAAAGCATGGGAGACAGTCACTATAACATGGGGCAGTCTGGAATCTCAATTCATAGATGAATAGTCATACCACTGCCCTAGCCACTGGATTTTCAGTAACCTGATCTGTCCGTGTGTCCTTGGCTTTTTTTACTATGAGGATCTTTCAGAACCAATCGGATCCTTTGGATAAGAAGGAGGGAGCTTTTGTCTCTCCTTTTCTTGATTTTTTTTTTTTTTTTTTTTTTTTTGGTGTCAGAGACTCAAGAACATGTTCTAGAGTGAGAAAATAATGTCTACAATCTCTGATCATGAATATCCTCAAAGTCTATTCAGTTACTGGAATTGTGCGTCATATTCTGAGAAGAAATCAATTCTGAAAACCATCAGGTGTGTCATGCTTCTGCTCTTATTAACAATTCCAGGCCGTCTCCTTTGCTCATCACAACAACCGCGGTCTAGCACCAGCACTCGCTGCCTTGATTCCGGGCCACCGCCCAGTGACTGTCCTCCTGACTCTGGCCCCTCACCAAGAGGGGATGATCAGTTCCACACACGGCTTCTGTTCTGAAAACACCGCCCCCGTTCTTCATGCTTTCTCTCCCTTGCATCCTCATGTTCCCTTCTCAGAGAACCTGCATTTCCCGCCACGCCAGATGGAGCCCCGAAGCTCATATATTCTCCTCTCCCCATGGAGGAGCTTCGTACTTCCCCACAAGTCAGGCCTGCGCTTCCACCAGCCAATTCTTGGGACTCAATGCTTCTTGGGATTCCTTTTCTGCCGTTGCCACATTTCTAGATTTCCCTGGCTGTCCTTTGAAGACTCTGAAAGCGGCAGGCACATGTATTTCGCATTTTCTCTGCCAGATGTGAAGGAAAGCGTTTTCCAGGGTCACGGTTCTCAAACAGGTGTGTATCAGAGTCAGCAGGGACATTTGGTAAAAATACAGAGGGGCAGGCCCTCTAAATGAACACCTGCCTTTTTTTTATGATTTAAGAGCTCTCCCAGGAAAAGACTCTGATACCTGTGGACGTCTGGAAAAAAAAACAAAAACAAAAACAAAAAACACTATGGACTTGAATGATTCGGCTGCCTCAGAAAGTTTTGAGTAAATGACGACTTAAGTTCTATGTTGTAGAATAAAAGGCAAGCCCGAGAAGAGACCGACCCAACTCACGCCCCACTTGCTGAGCCTGTCTTGAAATTTTGTTTATTTTCAATATTCTCTGCTGGAATATGAGAGCATCAATATTAAATATTACATTGCATCCATGTATGAGGTAGACTTTTCCACATTTGAATGTCCTTGATATTAGATTATGCCTTAAAATCTGCATCCTAAAAACGCTGGTCAGCAGCTCTTCTTTCACATTAGCACCTGATAATAATAGTGTATCTTACAATTAAAATTCAAAAATAAGAAAATCCTACTCTAACTCAAAGTTAAAAGTCACAACTCAATTAACATTATAGAAATAAATTAGTAGAATGGTACAATATTAAAATGGTTCATTTACTTCAGTCTAGAATATTACACAGAGAGGCATAAAAGATCGGCCATCAGATCTTGAGTGACTGCGTCTAGATGCCTCTCGCAAACCTGACTGGAAGACACAGACAGCTGGGAGGGGGTCTCTCCAAAATGCTTCAGATGCAAGCTTGCTCACGTGCAAGGTCAGGCTGTCTCCATGGAAGGAAAGAGAAAGAAAGAGACAGACAGAGCCTGTGGAAACTGCTAAGCTCTTTAAGACCCAGCCTAGGCACTGACAAGTCGGCTGCAACCTATGTTAGAATTGAGTCACTAAAGCCAGTCTCCATTCAAGGGGAAGATGATTAAATTTGTGGATATGTTCTAAAACAGCCACAAAAAGAGGAATTTTTAAAATGTTATCATTCTCTGAATACTAAAGTCAAGTCTTCTATTTTAAACAATCGCTATTGGGAAAATTAATCCCTGAACAATTGATAGTTCATAAAAAAGTATAAAAGCTACTGCAATATTTTTGATTAGTAGAAAAAAATCATAATTACATGTAAGTATTCTGCTGAAACAAACAGAACTCAAAACAACCTTAAAAAAAAAAAATAAAATTGAACAACCCATGGAAAAACACTGCATGTCCTTCCTAAACAAAAACTGGATCAATACAAAAATCTCTCAATAAAGTTGCTTAAAATGTCATAAATAACGTTTCTTTATGAAATATTCATTGTTGGGGCACCTGGGTGACTCGGTCAGTTAAGCGTCCCAGTTAGGCGCAGGTCATGATCTCGCGGCTCATGTGTTTGAGCCCAAAGTAGGGCTGTGTGCTGACAACTCAGAGCCTGGAGCCTACTTCGGATTCTGTGTCTCCCTCTCTCTCTGCCCTCCCCTGCTCATGCTCTGTCTCTGTCACAAAAATAAACATTTTTGAAACATACCAGTATTTATGAAATATTCATTGTTTACTACCATGTGTTGAAAAACATTTTTATAATGCATCATGAAAGTAACTATCTCAAGTTACTGGATAGTTTTCTTATCTACGCACCGTATCCCAAGAAACATGAGGCTTAACATTGAATATCATCAGAACAAATAACACGCTCTATATGCTTGGTATTTTTCAACGAAACAAACATTAAACGGGCAGATGATTCTCTGACTCAAACTCAACTTTAAAGACTTGGACATTTGGATTCCAGTTACCGCAAACTGGACCCATCACAATGATTCTCCATTACTTCACAGTACTTAAGACTCACGGACGCTTGTGCGTGGAGGCCATGCTGTTTCGCCTAGAGTCCTCAGAGGTCGTATTGTGAGGCTGGCTTTCAATAGGAAGTGAGCACAAGGGGAAATGATAGGCTTCGCAGGAGGTAATGTCAATAAAAAAATGTATTCAACTTTAAAACAAGGAACACCCAAAATCTGTTTTTCCATGTGCTATGGATTAAAGTGATTTAGAAACTTCACGTTTTCATGTACATACCTATTCCAACAGACAGCCACTGATAAGCTTTAAAAATATGCTTTCACTGTAGTACAGAAATATTTACATTAAGATGTTTTTACATTAATGGTATTAATGTAACAAACCTTATTTTAAGCACCATTCCAAGTGCCTGAAATACACGGTTTCACTGAATCCTCACTACATACGTGTCAGGCCGATGACACTCTCCCAATTTTAGATCCGAGAAACCCACTCCGCGAATCTCCCAGTTCTCTCCAAATTCCCACAAAGTCATTTCGGCTCCTCAGAACAAGCAACAATTGAAAGAACAGGCGAAATAACCTGTCAACATGCAACCTTCACCCGCTGATTTCTTGCTAGTCCATTTTAGAATCCTTTCTTCTCACGGCAGTTCGTTATCAAATCCAAGCATTGCCCTCAACCTTATAAGACATCTGACCCCCGGACCAGCATTAATTAATCCCAGGCAAACTAACGACGACAAAAATAATAATGAGACATCACTGCACATCCACACCCGCCCCCAGCCTCCTATCACTGCAGTGAAAGAACGAATCAAATTTGGAATACAGACCACCAAATTTAAGACTTAAATTGACTAAATCAGTGACAATCTTTACTGACCACACACTGTGTCCCAGGCTCCAGGACAAAACAACTAAAACAACAAATGCCTGGTCTCTCGGAGCTTCCATTCTAGAGGCTGAGGTAGACGGGATTGCAAAGTCAAGCCACAGTGATTAAGAAAGGAAAAGGAAGCAGGGCAAGGTGTGGAGAGAGTGACCCTGGTAGGAAAGGCCTCGCTGGGCTGGTGACATTTCAGCAGAGGTGACATTATACATTACAGCTTGGTGTGTAACTGGCCGGCTTTCCCTGGACAAATCACATAACTTCTTTATGTCCAAGTTTCCTGATCTGTAAAACTAGGGATTGGGTGAGAAAGGCATTTAATGAACCTTCAAACTCTGAGTTCTAGGGCTCTGAGACCTTCTATTCAGAGGAAAGCCTTACAGCGAAGAGGTGACTCCACCAGCTAATCTAAAGACCCTCTGATTCCAGTGGAACCAAGATACTGAGCCCTCACCACGATGATGCCTAGGGCATCACGAAAGGCCCGCAGTAAAAATAAATTACTTTCCTCACAGTGGTTATCACGATTGTTTAGATTTTACCTGGACTACCTGGTTCCATCATTAAATTCTAAATAACTGAAGACAGATCTCAAATCCTTTCCTACCCCTAAAGCCAGGCAGGCTTAACACTGCTTTCTTCTCTATGTATCTGGAGGCAAGGTCTACTCTCTTCTTTTTAATCTAAAAAGGGTGTTTAAGTAGTAAATATTTGCTGGGCAACAGACACAATATTTCCTTTTTTACATCCCATGACCTACTTACCTCATAAATGCAAGTTTATACCTTTTGACCCTCTTCACTTATTTTACCTACGCCCTCTGCCTACTTCTGATAACCACCAATCTGGTCTCTGGATCTCCAAACTTGGGGTGTTTTTTTCTCAGACTCCAAATATAAGGAGATCATACGGTATTTGTCTTTCTCTGTTTGACTTATTTCACTTAGCATAATGCCGTCAAGTCTCATCCATATTGTCAGAAATATCAATTTTTTAATTTTTTATGGCTCAATAATATTCCATGATATATCTAGATATCTAGGTACATAAATACCACATCTTTTTTATCCATTCCTCCATCAGTAGACATTTAGGTTGCTTCTATCTTGGCTGTTGTAAATATGTTTTGATAAATACATGGGTGTACTTTTTTTCCAAATTAGTGTTTTCGTTTTATTTGGATAAATACCCAGAAGTAGAAATACTGGATCATCTAGTAGTTCTATTAAAACTTCCACAATATTTTCGACAGTGGCTGCACCATTTTAAATTCCCACCTACAGTACACACGTTTCCCTTCTTTCCACATCCTCGCCAATACTCGTTATTTCTTGTTGTTTTGATAACAGACATTCTAATAGGTATGAGATGAGATCTTACTGTAGTTCTGATTTGCATTTCCTGATGATTAGTAATGCTGAGCATCCTTTCATGCACCTACTGGCCATGTGTATTCTTCCTTGGAAAAATGACTATTCAGATCTTCTGCCCACAGTTGTAAGAGTTCTTTCTATAGTTTGGATATCAACCCCTTATCGGATAGTAATTTGCAAACATTTTCTCCCATTCAGTAGGTTGCCTTTTCATTTTGTTCACCATTTCCTTTGCTGTGCAGAAGCTTTTTAGTTTGATATAGTCCCACTTGTTTATTTCTCGTTTTCTTGCCTTTGCTTTTGGAGTCAGATCCAAATCAAGGAGCTCACCACCGGTGTTTTCTTGTAGGACTTTTTTTTGTTTCCAGCCTTACATCAAGTCTTCAATTCATTTTGAGATAATTTTTGTATATGGTGTAAGATAGTGGTCCACTTTCATTCTAGTGCATCTGACTATCCAGTTTTCCTAGCACCATTTATTGAAGAAATACCATAGACACAATATTTCTAACCACCAAGGAATTTTCAGGATTCTACATTGGTTTATGCTGTTGACCAGAGATATCTAATTTGGTATACAAATTACTGCCCAAGTTCTCAAAACCTGAAAAAATACCAACCAAAGAAATCAATTTCATGCAGAAACCCTGACTTTTTTTTAAATGACAAGAAGGATGAGATTGAGTCAATGGTAGCAGGAGCAGGAATTACATGAAGGGAGGAGGTGATCTGAATGCATCAATTGAAGTAGGGTCTACAGTGACCTCTGAAGCCCAGTTTGATGCGCTAAACCAAACGCACCAGGACAAATGTACCAGTACAAATGCACAATTCTATACAAAGGATTAGCAAACCAAGGGAACAAGAATGGCAATAAACAGGCTTGTAGCAATATATATATATAGATATATATATAAAGAAAAGCTCCTTAGAAATTTTAGCAGTAGCAAGTATAAGGTGGACCAACCAATCATAACAGGTTCCTGCAAACAATCGCCCTCGGTGTTCTCTGGACCAGCTGTATCGGTATCACCCCGTGGCTGGTTACAAATGCAGAATCTTAGAATCCACTCCAGAGGTACACAGTCAGACTGGAGATTAGAAAGGTTCCCAGGTGACTGTGTAGGTACCACCCCAGTCCCTTGACCAGCTCAGACCAAGTGAATCTTCAGTCTAGCTTAGAGACGCTACACCTGCAATAGAAGAGTGCCGTTAATAAGATGCAGATCAGTTAGGCCACGGCAGGGACAAGCTCAAACCTCTACAACTGCCAATATTACTCACACGCCCTGGGGATGTTTAGTTCAGAATGTGCTGCCCAGTACACAGCAGGCACCAGTCAGTGACATGTAAGTACTCAGCACTTAAAATGAAGGGACTCCAAATTAAAATGTTCTGTAAATGTAAAATATACCCTCTGAGTGCAGAAATTTCTTTAAAAAAATGTGAAGTTATCTCTTTAATAGTTATTTACATTGAACATGTTGAAATCCCATGTTGGATGTGGTGGTTTAATTCAAACTTTAATTTAACACGGCTACTGAAAAGTTTTAAATTGCCTATGTGGCTCCCATTTTATTTCTACGGGACAGAACTGCTTTTGGAGACAACCAGAGTAGGCGCGTAGTTCTTCTCAAACACGTGGAGCACGACTGTACGGAAGAAATATTAACTTGGCTCAGTCAGAAACCAAGGATTCAACCAGGCCTTAATGTTGTTATAAGATCGAGGGCAGGCAACGAGTCTGCTCGTTTCCCAAGATGCCCAATATGGAATGTCATCCCTTCCACAGAATCACTGAATCAGAGTCACGAAAAGATTGCATTTCTTGTCTTACAAAATAATCTGAAAATACGGCGAGGAAAAGGAAACCAGAAAACCTAACTACCTATCGAAAAACACTGCCTTGTGAGCAGGTCCCAACACACTCTCTCTTTCTTCTGCAGAGAAAAATTACAGCAATTCATTTTATTTTCTCTTTAGAGGATGATTGGTGGAAGTCTAGGCAGGCGATAACGTGAACAGAGGAAGTGACATCCCCGATTGCAGACGAACGCTTGCCTGAAGATGCCACTTACCCTTGCTCACTGTCCTCCTGGACAAATTACACATCATCTATTAGAACTAAAATTGCCACGCTGAGACTGTCAAGCTAACCAGCCAGACGGCTCCAGTATTGCAGAAGGAAAAAAATAAATAAGTAAGGCTTCTCTGTTTCCATAATACTGATCCCAACAACATGCAACCAAGACTGACAACAGAGTTTAGCAAAAACATATCTATCTCACCATTATGGTATTGAGGATAACAGAAAAAAAAATTTTTTAAACCCAACTATCTGATCTCGATTCTAAACTAAAGCTACAAAATTTGGGCTCACATTTCACTATTTCTAAGGAGTTCATCTTTTGATGCCCATTAAAAACGAGCAATTATTTATATCCCTAAGAGCTAGACTCTGACCCAGTGTGGATCAATGAAATCTCAAAAAGTAAATTTTTCTCAAGGGTTGTTTGGTTGGTTTCAATAGAACCAGGTTTTTAAAGGGAATATAAAAGAATATAATATTTGATCTGACGCAGAGAATCTGAAGAGGAGTTTGATGTATCTTCAAATTATGAAATATCAGTAACCCAAAGTGGTTAAGGCACTGCTGTCTCATTTAGATTTAGAATCAAGATAATTCCATTTGGGTCCTAGTTCTTATTATGGTCAAATTACTGAGATTTTCATTTGCTCAGAGCTCAAGGAGGGCCCTGGCTGTTGTACTCCCATTCTCCTGCTGACTCTAGCTTTCCATATCTCTACATCAATGGAGAGGAAAAAACAAGACTTCCTATGTAACCAAAGAAAACCCATATTTATCCAAATATAACCTAGGTGATACTTAAGAACATCTCTATAGAAATAGTTTAATACATATTTCTAAGGGTGTGCAATAATTCCCCAAAGACTTTTTAAAATTTATAGAGCCATCTCTCTTGAATGCTTTATGAATCCTCCTAAGTTAGGAATGGATAGACTGAAACACACACACTCACACACACACACACACACACACACACCATTCCTTGCCAGATTTTGAAATCTAATAATGCAACTCCTGAAGCAAATTGGGATTTGCATTTGCAAACTCCCATTAAAATGAAAGCGATCTCCCAGCTATAATCATTTCCCTCATTCTGAAAATTGGGAAATCTGTTTTAGCGTAACCCAGAATGTCTACATCACTTTGTTTTTAATTGTAGAGCTGATGGATTCATAGAGCACCTGTTGTTTACTTTAATCTCAGCCATTTTAGAGATCCCATGTTTATTCGGGTGCCAGTTTTTTGATGCCTTGATGAATTTTACTTAAAAAGTCTCAAGAACTAAGTTCGTCTTCTTATTAATCATTATATTCACCTGGGCATTACTTTTTCCCTACTAAAGCTCATGTATGGTAAGTCTTACTAGTGTCTCACTCAAACTGCACAGGAAGTGTCTGAGTCAAATTTGTGTATCACAAAGCTTCCTGTAAGTAAGAGCAGGAAGGTAAAGATGAGGGAACTATCCTGTACCTGACCAAGTGCCCAGGGAGCTATCGCCTTGGCAAACAGGAGCCAAGAATGTACCCAGAACTGGGTCACCTAATGTGACACGGCTAAAACCTGATTCTCCAGTGGTTTAATGGCTAAGGATTGACAGAGGAATCCCTGCTATGTTAGGAAAGCATATCCCGGATGGAAACCAGTTTTCTGTCCCAATTTCTAGTACATGGAAAATCCAGAGTCACTGACACTGGTCTTTCCGACATTATACGTATGACCTGCCAGTCAGCTTTACAAAATCGGGACCTCAACATGTCTTAAAAAAAATAAATAACTTCTGTATCACTTATCCCTAGCACAATGCTACAATTTAGTAGGTATATAATGAACATTTGTTCACTAAGTACAAATTACTCTCACCCACTCCATGGTGGCTGTTAGGGACTGAATTGCATCTCCCCCCAAAACTCCTATGTTGATGTCCTAACCTTCGGTATCTCAGAATGTGACCTTATATGGAAATAGGGTCATTGCAGATATAATTAGTTAAGACAAGATCATACTGGAATAGGGTGAGCCTCTAATGCAATGTGACTGGCATCCTTCAAAAAGGAGCACCATTAGAAAAAGCCTGCATACAGGGAGACTGTCACATGATGCTGAAGGCAGATATGGGGGTGATGCAGCAGAAGCAAAGGAAAATCGAAGACTGCCAGCAACCACAGGAAAGGTGTGGGATAGATTTTCCCTCACAGCCTTCTGGACACCTTGATCTTGGACCTCTAGTTTCCAGAAATGTGAGATAATAAATGTGTTATTTTGGGGCACCTGGGTGGCTCAGTCGGTTAAGCATCTGACTTCAGCTTGGGTCATGATCTTGTGATTCATGAGTTCAAGCCCCATCCAGGCTCTGTGCTGACAGCTCAGAGCGTGGAGCCTGCTTCGGATTCTATGTCTCCGTCTCTCTCTGCCCCTCCCCCACTCTCTCTCTCTGTCAAAAATAAACATTAAAAAATCAAAAATAAATAAATAAATAATAGATGTGTTAATTAAGCCACCCAGTCTATAGAAGTTTGTTACAGCAGCTCTATAATTCTAATACCTGATGGCTCAGAGCCTGGAGCCTGCTTCAGATTCTGTGTCTCCTTCTCTCTCTCTGACCCTCCCCGACTCATGCTTTGTCTCTCCTGCTCTCAAAAATAAATAAAAACAAAAAAAAATAATAATAAGCATATAATTCTAATACAAACTAATACAGGAACCAACATATGACTTGATACTCATAAATATGGAAAATTTAATTATGAATAAAATAAGCAATATTCAAGCTCAGAAAAAAATTTCACAGGTTATCACTATATTTAATGTTTAGATCCCTAAAAATTACACCTAGTCTACATTTAGATAAGCATAAGTAGATGATCAACTAAATTAAATGAGAACATGTAAAACATAAAACCTTCTGAAAAAAGACACTTCATTCCCCAGTACCTAAAATACAGCCTAGCAACATTATGACCATAAACCATAATGACGTGTTGAATTAATGAATGAATGAACGTTTTCTACAGAGAATTATCATTCAAAATACAGTAGCAAATAGGTGATCACTCTTAATAAAATGTTAAAAAAGAAAAAAATAAGACATAAATAGGTTTATATAAAAAGCAACTGTTTCTTTACCATTTCTCCTTGAAGAATTTTGTGATTTCTTTTTAAATCAAGTATATGTCAGTCACTAAAAAAGAAATCCTCGTAGAAAAATTAGAAAAATGCCATATGTTGTCAGCTTGAGAAAAATACAAGTACGATGACATTTTTAACGTTTCAAAGAACCAGTTATCAAATTTTTGCCTCATGCTGTACAGAAGGCAAAGTTGCTATGTCTTTAAGGGATGATTAGAAGTAAACGATGTGGAAACAGTTACTGAAGTTTTCAAATGAAAAGCATAACTATGCCAATATATCCATAGATACCTTCCTTAATGAATTACTCACACATTACATAGTCAAGGGGTATATTAAAAAAAAAAAACTTTCGATCACAATATTAATTACATTAAAAGTGGGCCATTGTTAAGAATTCTGTAAAAACATTATTTAACGCTTATCTTTAATATATTTTAAGATACCAAGGAGACTCCAAGATTCTTTTGGTGGTGAGAACTTTTCCGTACTTGTACACATAATTTTCACAGATTTCATCCTGGGCAAGGCAAAATTTTCCCTTCTGTTCTTTTTACAATTTCCTTTGGTCAAAAATGAACAGTAAAATATCTACCAGATTGCTTCTGTGTCTGAACACTGTTGAGGTTCAATGGGAGTAAACACTTAATGTGGTCTAAAATAATATGTCTTTAGGATTAAAAAAAAAAAAGGACATCCAGTTTTAAAGTGCATTTATTGTAAACTTCCCTAAGCACAGACGATATACAACTAGTCTGAGTGTTTATATTTACAGCAATGTACAGCAAACACAAATACAAATTTTAAAATTATAAAACTACAATCAAATAAATAAAATTCAAATTAATAGCATCAATGCAGTGTGTTTCATGATGGTATTTAGGAAAATAAATTACCACCATGCCATCACACTATGTGAATTTTGGTCTGCAAGAGGGTCAGTGCCCCAACCCCTACGTTGTTCAAGGGTCAACTGCATGCATGTATGTGTGTGTGTGTGTGTTGTTGTTGTTGTTGTTGTTGTTTCTCAGGAGAATCCTGAGTAATACATTTACCAATGACAATGTACATCCTTAAGGATGAAGTATAATGAATATGTGTACACATGGTTTATCATTTAGCAGATTTACTAGAATATTCAAATGCCATCAACAAGATCTTGGCTCAAACTCTACCTTTCAGGAGAAGTCTTCACTCTGCATGTTGAAAGAAAAGGTGCTGTGTTCTCTCAGCTCCAGTTATTTCTTAAAGGAATTACCTAACGAGACTCTGGGGCCTGATGGTAATTGGTTTCAACCGATCCACAGTCAACAGGAGCAGTTGGCTTTCTGCTTCATTGTTAATCAACAGAGAGCCTGCGTGGTGATCCCACTTTGAAAGTCATTCAACAGAGTCTAACCAGGACCTTCCCACAGAAGCGCTGTATTCAGTTTGTAGTACTGACTCAACCCGCAAGAGTGTTTATATTTCTGGGAGTTTGCTTGGCCTACGTGTTGATGCCAAGTGTTCATTTTGGCAGTGGACAATTCCATTTGTGATTTTGGTAAACACAGTATGTTTCATAGGGTGTGATCATAAAAGTAATTTCAAAAATCTCAGTCATGATACTCAAGAGCCTAGCCAGAACAGGCTATTTATGTTTTAATCAGTGGTATATAGTTGTTTAGGATGGAGGGCAGTTGAATGCATTCCACGATTTCCAGAAAGGACAAGTAAATATTTTGAGTATGATTTCTATTCAGACATAGTATGCTTTCTCCCACCTCAAGTCAGCCCTAAGCTTTCTTTCCCTCCCCTTCTCTGTCTGCTCTCGCTCTCTACATTAAGCTTACATATCTTGACCTTGCTCCCTCCTTAACTGTATCCAATATTATTCATTGTTTATTCCCTTTTTCCTTTACCTTTTTGATTTATTAGCTTTCAGTTATTAACTTCATATGGCCAACTGACCCGGGCTCAGTCCAAGAATGTCACCCAGCAACTAACCTCAATATGTGCTCCCTGTAAAGCTATTCATTATCAAAAGTGATTATCATTATGAAAGTCCAAAAGGAGGGGTGCCAAAAGGGAGAGTCTTGGGGGGCTCATTCAGTTAAACGTCTGACTTCAGCTCAGGTCATGATCCTGTGGTTCGTGAGTTTGAGCCCCACGTCGGGCTCTGTGTTGACGACTCAGAGCCTGGAACCGGCTTCAGATTCTGTGTCTCTCTCTCTCTCTCTGCCCCTCTCCCGCTCACACTCTGTCTCTCTCTCCCTTAAAAATAAATAAACAATAAAAAAAAAAAAAACATTGAAAATCCAAAAGGTATTTTAAAAAGTGCATTCTTCAACTTAAAGAAAATAATAACGGAATCCTTGCTTAATAGTAATAGACAAAACTTGCTCCATATAATTCTGAAGCATTATTTTCCTCCCTTGACACTAAGTGACTGTCTAATGGCAATAAAGAACAATAATAAGGATCAATAGAGAACTTGGGGCACCTGGGTGGCTCAGTCAGTTAAGCAACCCGCAACAGTGTGGCTCAGGTCATGATCGCATGGTTTCGTGAGTTCAAGCCCCACACTGGGCTCTCTGCTCTCAGCATGGAACCTACTTGGGATTCTTTCTCTCTCTCACTCTTTGCCCCTCCCCGATACTCACTCTGTCTCTCTCAACATAAATAAATAAACTTAAAAAAATCAATCAACAGAGAACTGAAGAAGACAGTGAGAGAAATTTATCTGAGTTCACATGGGGCATTTCCATGATTACAGCATCACGTAGAGGTAATGGCAGAGAGCTCCCTGTCCTAAAGGAGGCTGCAACCATATCGCAGGTCACGGAAGCTACAGGAAAACCTCCACATATCCGGGATGACACAGACAGCATCGACTTCAAAAATATACACTTAGTGAAAAGATGCTATACATTCAAAATTTAAAATGTCAACATGTTTGCTTCGACCAAGTTTGAAACCAGTCTTTCCTAGATCTTGGAATTACACTGACCCTTTCTGGAAATAGTGCATGGTCTACCTCTGAAACACAGGCAGGTAAGAAATGTAACGGAGAGCTAAAAACCCTGTATTAGGATTACTCGCTCACAGAAGACCCAATTAATTACCCATCAGAAACAATAGAGGCAGTTGGAAATGAACAATGGGAAACTGATCTGACGATGTGTCTGCCCTTGTGCACTCACACAGATGAAAGTCCCCGTGGTCTCCACGGGAGTCGCTGCCGTGTCTCTCTTCCTCTCAGTGTCTTCTTTTTCTGACCTGTTTCTGTGTCTTTCTTTCAATGTCCTTTTTTTTTTTTTTCTTTTTCAACCTTTTCCTTTTTGAACTTTTTTTTTTTCCTATTGAACATAATCAAATCACAATCCAACCTAGGAAACCTAATCAAAGCATCTTAAAATTGAGAACTGAGTACACTTCGAGAAGGATCCACTTGTTCCCCAACCTCTCCCGGAGTCTCCCCATTTTATGGGAGGTACTCCATGCAGCCCCTGCTCCTGTCACTCCACTAAAACCGCTTTGGCGGGATTCCCAGTGACTCATGGCAATTCTCAGGACTGCCTTCTTCAGCAACCTACAGCATTTTCGGGTTTCTTTACCACCAAAGCTTTGACTAATCTTCTTGTCTGGCTTCACGGCCATCATACTCTGCCAGTTTTTCCTCCCACTTCATCGGCATTCATTACCTCCTCTCTGACCCCCTAATATCACCTGACCAAGGGCTCAGCATCTTTCATCTTCTCTATTCCACTCCCTTCCTTGGGGATCTCATTCTGCTGGCAGGTGCTGATGAAACTCAAATCACCACACCCAGCCCGGGCCCCACGCCTTTCTCCCCGTCTTCGCCGCACTGACATCTAGATGCCAAGATGCCTTGGAACTCAAAACTCATCTCTTAAGCTTATCCACCTCTCAGAGCTGCCCCACCCGCCTTCTTCTGCTTCTCAGTTGGTGCCAACTCCCTCCTTCCCGGTTGTTCAGGTCAAAAGTCTTGGAAATCCCTCTGGACTCACCTCTTCCTTCCCACCGTGCACCCAAGCCATCAGGTAATTCAGTTGTCTCAACCTCTCAGATATATCCGGCACCTGGTCGTCTCGTCCCACCTCCACCGTTGACTCTCTTTAGTCTGAGCATCTGTCTTCACCCATTTGGCTTGATGATACAGTCTCCACCATAGCTTCCCTAGGTCTGTCCTCACTCGAGCACCAGACTAAGTCTATGGCAGATCACGCCACTCCTTAGCTCAACACCTTCAATGCCATACAAGGCCCTAGAAAATCTAGGTGAGCGTCATTTCTCTAAATTATTCCCCTGTTATTCTCTCCACGGCCACATCGTCCTACCTGCCATTCCAAAACCCCACTCCCATATGTGGCCCTTTCCTCACCTAATGCTCTCTGCACCTGGACCAGTCTCCTCCCAGCCAGGTCCACGGTTAACTCCCTCACCTCCTCTGCACCTTGCTTAACTGTCCCTCTGTGTAACTACCCAAAGCAACATTTCAACGACATCCTCTTCCTGTTCTCCTCTCCCGCCTGCCTTGCTCTACTTTTCTTTTGTTTTCCATAGCACTTGTCAGCTTCTAACATACAATATAATTTCCTCATTTGTGCTCACTGCTTATTGCCGTTTCCCACCAGCATGGTGTAAACACCGCAGGAACAGCTGTCTCTGTGTTTTGTTTGCTAATATATTCTATGCACCTTGAAGAATGCCTAGCTCGAAGGAGAGGCTCAGTAAACACTTGTTGAATAAGGGAATACTCAAAAATCTAACTTAAATATGGCACTCGATATCTGCAAAGCCTCACCGAATTTACGAAATTTAATGTGAACTCAATTTAATATAAATTCCTAACTGATAGTGAAACCAATACCAAACTTTGAATTGTAAACCCGGATCCCATCCTTGCAGGTTGGTAATGAAGAATTTCTTCAACCACCCTGAGACTCGGTTCCTTCCCTGTAAAACTGGGGTAATGTTTCATGGTTTTTTGTTGTTGCTTTTATGCTTAAGACCGAATGCAAGGGTGCACGTAACCCTATGAAATCGGAAGTGCAAGATCGTACAGTAGGAGGACCCACTGTTCCCTCTGAACTGGGTCATTTGCCGTGTGCTGTCATTTTTTATAAAGCAAGTGATAAAAATATACTGTAATTGTAATGTGTGGCTGCACTCACAAACCAAAATAAATCTGATTAAGACACAGTCCCTTAAAGAGTGATGGTTACTAAGGTTTTCCCATTCAAGCGGAAAAATCCTCTGATGCCCAGAAGGCAGTCTTAAACCGGGGACTAACTGG
The DNA here is from genome assembly GCA_030068075.1 of Paguma larvata. Lineage (NCBI taxonomy): Eukaryota > Metazoa > Chordata > Mammalia > Carnivora > Viverridae > Paguma > Paguma larvata. The sequence goes on from CM057826.1 coordinate 8,758,260, forward strand.
ACATGCCAAAAGGATTTGTGGAGAAGTCATCAACCCACAACCAAGACGGCAGCTTTCTTTTCTTTTTTTTTTTTTTTTTTTTACACCCAGAGAGAAACCAGCCAACAGTGGTAAGGTGCCCGGTGTCTGGAACCAGACTTCCCGGGCTCAACCCCTGGTTCACCCACCTTTACTGTGTCCATGGCCTCACACCAATCGCCTAACCTCCTCGCATGGGAAAAATTAAGAGAATGCCTGGGGTTCCTGGGAGGATTACTTGAACTACTACCTGTGGGGCACTGAGACAACCCATGTTCACCAGGAATTCTTTAGGGCGAGCAAGCACGGGCAAACAAATAAAACACGGTTCGACATACGCGCCCCGCAGGTGACAGCATTTCCCTGCCAATATAAGGGAAGGCCAGTGGAGAGGCAGCAGGGAAGCATCTTCTCCGTTAGGTGGAGAAGCAAAACCGTAAGACTAAGAGGTAAATGAAATATGCACGACTCAATGCTAACGTTTAACACGGACATGAAGATTTCCCCCAGAGTGAGCACTCTCCGACTCAGTAGCTTTAGTCCAAAGATGCCCGGCAATCCTGGGTCACCCTAAAACTGAGCTTCTCTCAGTAGCATTCTGGGAGAGCAGCAGCTGTATCGCCTGGTAACGTGTTACACATGCACATTCTTGGGCCCCAGCCCAGACCAACCGAGTCAGAAACTGTGGGTCTGGGACCCAGTAACCTCAATTCTAAGAAGCCAGCTGATGGAGGCATGAGCCCAAGCTGGAGAACCATCGCTTTAAGCCATCAGCCCCTAAGAGAGAAAAGATATCGATGCAGAATTGACCTTGACTCTTCAAATGCTTTATCTAAGTGATGAGTTGATAGTGTTTGGTTGCAAGAAAATACGGTTAGAAAACACTGACTGAATACGATATTACTTAGAAACAGTACTTGGTTTGGCAGCACACAAAATCTTCAACTCACAAAGATGTACCCAACAATTACTATGTGCCAGGAACCATGCCGTAAACCAGGAGACACAGCCCCTGGGAGTCTGTAATATTATGAGGTATCCAGACCCAGAAAGACTAAGAAAAATACAAAGCCGAATGTAGCTCCCGCTGTCACAAATAAGGAAAAAGTGAGCCAGTTCTGGAAGATAAGCAAATAAGGAAGGAGAGCAGCAGTTAGTCAGGAATGGCAGGAGGAGAGGAGGTAACGAGGGACGTTGTTGGAGAGGACACTGGACATGTCATTGGGACTTGAGTGTCACCCTGAGGAATTGGCATTTATCACCTTCGCAGCACAAGGTGATTGAGGTCTTGAGAAAGGCCATGTTTCTCTGTATCCACCAAACCCGGCTCCAGAGGACAGTGAGCGGCAAGCTGAGTCTCAGAGAGAAGACTGGAAAAACAAGCAAACTGGACAGGAAAGCGAGGTGAGGACCGGAAACGCAAGTCCAAATGGCTAAGCATAGTCCAGAGAGAACGTAAAAGAGCAACGATGATTAGGTCTGTAGAATGAATGACTGAGTGAGTCCAATGGAGACTCAGGTTTAAGGAAGTAGCCCCCAAATATGTCTCCCTTTAACACGTTTGGGGCATGGGATACGCTCCATTTATTCACAACGTGGCTGACGCTGAGGGATACAGAACCTGTTCAGAACATTATGTCTGGACAGCAATATGCTTGACCTTTATGAGGTAAGCTACTCGGCACAAGGCACAAAACCAGATTCACAGTGCTTTAGACAGGACACACCAAAATGGAAACTGACTACAGAAATCCCTTTAATATTAGGTAAGACTAGCCTCAAATTTATCAAATTCCCAATCTGCCTAGAGAGTTGAAATCAGTCAGTGAGGAAAGATCTATCGACGTCAATTAGTTGACTAGAGAATGTGCATTTTTAATTTCACATCCTTCATTAGATATTTGTACTTAAAGACATTCCCATACTACTGACGTTGGAGCTACATTTCTAAATACTAAAGCCCATCATAAATATTAAAAACATGAGTTTGCGTATGTCAATGACCTCTACTCTCACATGATTAAATCTTGTGCAATAAAACAGACACAGAAACGAGCCCTGCAATGGAATAGAGCCCATCATGATAAGGACGAGGCCGTCGTATCAAGGTACACATTTCTCTCAAAGATGTTTGCAGGGGAACATGTGGCAGGTCCAAAGGCACCATGGCTGGAACACGCCCAGTCTACATGAGAAACAAGGAAATGCCAAGTGTAGCTGGGATACAGCCAGTCAAAGGGGTCATGTCCTTGTAAACCATGGTAAATATACTCTTCCCAGCACACAGGATTTCCAGGGAGGGCGGTAAGCAGGAGAATAATATGATCTGTCTACCCTCTGTCCACAAGTTTCTACTTGTATTCTAATGAGTAATGCAAATCTTGTCATCTGGACCCAGAATAATGTAAAATGCTCTTGACTCATAAGGGTATCTTTGATCTTTGGGGTCAATAAGCAGAGGAGCTAATATACATTAAATATGGGTTAACTTACTTAGTGTCATATTTAATAAATTTGAGCTAAGCTACAAACGTGCATATTTAATCACCACCTACATTATTAAAGAAAAAAATATCATCTCCATATAAGAGAAATTATGCCCGTCCGCTCTCTCGTGTGTTTTGAGATCGTACATGAGCATATAGAAAAAGAAAGAATACACAACGTAACATGTTACAATTTCAACACAAATCTTCCCACCGGGATCCACAAAAGACTGACAAAGCCTGTTGTTCACAGTCAGTACAGTGCTGAAAGCCGAGAGAGAGCTTTTCTGCTGGAGACAGGCACGTTGTGGGTTCTTTAGGAACCTTTGTTTTAGGGGCGCACAGCGAGTCTGGGACTCCTTACAGCATGTCCTTGATGGTTGGACTTTTTCCCGCCAAATGACCAGGTAGAACAAGATCACAGACACTGTGGCTCAAACTCAGCCTTATACTAGAATTGCCCATGCTTGTTTCTCACACTTGTTTCCGACTTTAATTCCATCTTCTTAGTTACCAATACATCTCTCAAAAGCCTTCTTAGACATTTTCTAGAACAACTCTCAACTCTCATAACAACATGAACAGGCGGCATAGTTGCTTTTATTAAATACTACCTTATAAGGATGTCGTTAGAGACACACACGAAGAAACCCCTACGATTTTGTAGGTGGTTAAATTCCCAGGTGATAGGAGTAGGGTCAGGGGGCAGACGGCTGGGTGACACTGAGACCGTGAAGTGTGTGTTGTGCGAAAGTCCAGAATCGCTGTTTGCAAGTGTCGGGCTATGACATAAGCAATAAGGTATCAATGTGCGTCCTATTTTTTCTCATCTTGTCTACTAACATGGCTCTACGGGACTCCTGCGTCCCCACTTACTAATCCATTTATCACGGATGCATCTTCTTAGCTCCAAGGCATTAATTATTCTGTGCTTGTCCACCCTTCTTGTTAACAACTTAATCAAACAATAAAAGTAGTAGGGGCAATGATGATAGCTAATAATTTCAGTAAGCTCAGGTATGCCCCCCCGGGTTAAGTGCTCATTTATTAGAAAAACCTAATGAAGTAGGCTCTGCAATGGTTCACAATGAAAACGGTCTCCAAGACTGCAAAGCTAACAGGTTAGGAATTCAACCTGACCCTAGACTCAGACTGTGAACCAACTGCCACAACACCTCCTTCGGGACCGTGCTAAGACACAGCCCAAGCTCCTTTCCTGCATGGGATCTGAGCTCTCTTCAATGCTGCCTTCTTTTTTCTACGAATGATTGACACAGTTCATTTCTGTGCCACGGGTATCATACGTAAAACATCGTGCTTGGTACTGCCATTCACACAAACTCCACGCCAGCCAAGTTCCAAATGCAGACCTTTGTAGAGCAAGGGGGCTGGAAACACAGAGCAAAAACAAGATACGCTAAACACCACCACCAATGATACCGGAAACATCCTTCCTTCCATCACCAGACCCGGTGATCATGGAGATATTGTAGGAAGAGTAAATTCCCAGTTCTTAGGAAAAAACAAAGTCTAGCAGGACCTGGCTGTCTTGAGTCTCTGCACAGCCCTGGAGGGCTCTATCGGTCACCTTCCTGCTTCTCTCACTGGCCTTCTTCCAATCAGGGAAGGGTGCAAGCTTTCTCTTGTCTCAGGATCTTTGCACACGCTCTCTCCAGAACTCTCCAACCCTGACTCTTAGCCTTGATGATTATGTTCATCCCACTTCTTCCCCACTTAGCCTTTTTCTCAGCAGTATGTCCTCCTCCACCCCAGACCAGGCACCGCAAGGCCAGGTTGAGAATGTATTCACATGAAGGCCTCTGTCCTCAGTACCTACTCTTACCACAGTATAAGCACGGTGTCAAGACTTCCAGAAATAGGCAGATTTTCCCCTAGTTCTTTACTTGCCACATATGCAAGGAACTATCACAAGAAGGGAAAAACCAACCTGGTTTTTGTTTGCCCCATTTTTACGCAAATGTCAACCATACGCTGGTTCATCATATAAATCACAATCAACCAGGTTAAACCTCTAAAGATATTTATGGCTCAAGCAGATGATGCTAGAATAGAAGATTTTGTAAAAACTCAACAGTGTTATTTTTCAATCAATTTGAAGTTCAAAAACTGGACTGCACTCTGTATGTCCTGGGTTTCTAATGTGACAGGAAATGCCAGATGGGCAGGGATTCTATCAGCATTTCAGCGTTTCCACGTCAACCTCCCATGAAAATCGAAATTGCAGAAGTACTGAGAATGAAAAAATTACTACTTCTTGCCACCAATCCTGGCTCTCAAGTGTTTTTTTTTTTTTTCTTTTTTAATGCAGTGTTCTTACTCAACTATACTTGCTCACTCGCAGTGGAATTAATAAGCAATGATTTTGTTAAGTATTATAGAGTATGTGATGCTTTGGAATCCTTAGCGAACATTAACATACACATGGTATGTTTGTAATAACACACACAGTTTTGGGGGGGTTTTGGGTTTTTTTATTTTTAATTTTTTTTTAATAAGAATGGTTTCTAACCAAGACTTACTGGCTATCCAAATATTTTAATCTCATGCTCGATTCTTCTGATAAGAAGTGTTACATACTCTAAGCAAAACAGCACTCACACTTCCTGCTATGAAACTACTCTTTGCAGAGTTACTAACATTTCAGCCGCTAGTCAATTCTGTAATCAACATTTGTTGGGTAACGCCCTTTTTAGTAAATTTCAGAGCTCAATTGTGAATGCTATGGTTTTAATATCATAGTTGGTAACATTTCAAAAGATACATCATCGGTAATGTTTAGTACAGAGGTTTATAACTAATTCCCTATTAAAGCTAAGTACTTTTAAGCTCATCTGTGAATTTTACTGTTCTAGCGTCTTAATTGGATTTCTGGTAACTGCATCTAAAATTCTATAACGCACATAAGATGTGATCCAGCTACAAAATACGAAAAAGCAAAAAAAAAAATACACATAACTTTACTGCTTATATAATTATATCCTACGGAAGCCAGAGGTTGCTTGGTTATTTACTTTTTTAACAAGTGCTATAATTTATTTTATTACACATTTATAAGGAGGCTAAACCAAGTAATTTAGGTACCACTTAGAACTTTTAATTTTCGTTTGAGCAGTTACCTCAGCTACTGTGACATGACATGTAAATACATGGCTCTCTTGAGGCGCCTGGGTGGCTCAGTGGGTTAAGCGTCTGACCCTTGATTTCAGCTCAGGTTGCCATCTCACAGTTTGTGCACTGGGCTCTGCACTGGGCTCTGTGCCAACACTGTGGAACTTTCTTGGAATTTTCTTTTTCCCTCTCTCAAAAATTAAAAAAAAAAAAAAAAACGAGCAAATAAATAAGTACATAAATAAATGGCTCTTGAAGAAGACTGGCAAATCCCCGCTAATCCAAGATCTCCCATAAAACAGCCCCTCTCTGTAAGTACCGTAAGTAGAGAGCATGGCAAAGAGCCTGCCTGCATTGTCATTATGTTTCACTACTGCGGCAGAAGTTTTCTCCCAAAAAACCATGAGGTTTCTTTTTGTGGCTAAAGAAGATTCTTCAGAAACCTCTCCATTGCAAATCACAATTGAAACAGCGTTGTTATAGCATTCTAAAAGGTACTGGGACGTTCTTACCGGCACTGCCCTCTACGCTGTAAACCACAGAAAATAACTTGAACAGAAACGCACACACGCGCATGCACACACACACATTCTCAATACGTACACAGTCCACTTTTCTGTCTACAGATTGTGATCCCCGGCGATGTGCTTTCATGCTTTACGTCCCCACGGAGACCTCGATGCTCCACTCCCGACTGCTGTAATCTACTGCCTACTCCAGCCTCCACCTACATGTCTGATCAGCTGGTGCCACGTAACATAGCATAACAGAACAGAACAGAACTACTGACCTCCCCTCCCCCAATTTCGCTCTCTCCTCTCTCATTGGATGGCAACTCTGTCTATCCTTCCGGTTGCTGTGTCAAAATAACCTGGAGTCACCTTTTATCCCTCTGTTTCTTACACCCCTGCCCAAACGGCCAGCAAATCCTCTGCCTTCGGAACATATCCCAAATATGACCACTTCTCTCACCATCTCTCCACCACTGTCCATGGCTGATGTCATGACTATGTTTTCTATGATCTATCCTTCCTGTCTGTGGCCACAATTTGTCTCCTTGTTATTCTCTGAGTATGTTAGGTATTCTTGTACCTAGGGACCTCACCAACTATCTCCTTGATTTTCATTCACCCTAATATCCACAAGGCCAAACTCCCCACCTTCCCGAAACTTCAGGTCAAATGACACCCCTCAAAATAGTCCACCCTGACTACCCTATGCAAAATTTTAAATAATGCACCCTATCTTTTTTCAAGTTTATTTATTTATTTTGAGGGGGTAGGGGCAGAGAAAGTGGTTAAGAGAGAATCCCAAGCAGACTGTGTGGTGTCAGAACAGAGCCCCACATAGGGCTTGAATTCAGGAACCATGAGATCATAACCTGAGCCTAAACCAAGAGTCAGATGCTTATTCAACTGAGCCACCCAGGTGCCCCTCCATCCTAACTTTTAATACCCAAACGCTTTAACCTTGTTCTATGGGTTTTTTTCATGGCATTAATCACCTTCTATAATTAGGTAAAATGGGATTAAATGGAAAATAAAAATTAAGATTTCTTCCAACTGCTGATGGAATGAAATATCCACATTTGTATCATAAAACTATAAACCAATTGTTATAAAACCTTTCTCAAAGACCGTTCTATTTTAGTCAAATATAGACTAGTAAATATGACAGTATTTGCTACAGTAATTCACATTTGCTATGGTATTTGAAGGATACTCAGTATATTTTGAAGAGGTTTCCTCTAAATAATGGATTTTACCCAACTATTCACTAACACAACCTTTTCCTACTTTGAAGGCACTACGGTTTTGAAAGACACTTGTATACTTCAAAGAGCTCACCCTGAAAGCACATTGGTGACGTAGGGCATTAGGAGACTGAAGAAATTTCTTAACATTAGTACAAAAGAAAAGTTTCAGTGTGCTTCCTAAAAATCCTAAAAAGTTGACATTTTGAAGAGTCGCTAAAAAAAATAATCATTTTGCTGCCACCTCCTCTGTTTCCTCACTCCCCATCCTTCCCATAAAAAGGAGGCTTTGTTTTATCACGACGATTAGAACACTACTTCTTGGTTATACTTCAGCCCTTTCCTTTGACACATGGCCAACTCTTCCCTTCTTTGCTTCCTGACTATTCTCAAAGCTCAAATTCCTTTCTATTTATTGTCAGGAATAAATATCAGGTGATATTTATTAACAAGGGCGGTATTAAATGAAATATCAAAATCAGATATGAATGACATAGAGTGAATATGCAAAATATAAAAATAAAAGGTCTTCTGTATCCAATTGATAGAAAGGGCGCCTGGGTGGCTCAGCTGGTTAAGCATTTGACATGGCTCAGGTCATGGTCTCGCAGTTTGTGAGTTCAAGCCCTGCACTGGACTCTGTGCTGACTGCTCAGAACCTGGAGCCTGCCTCAAATCCTGTGCCTCCCTCTCTTTCTCTCTCTGCCCCTCTCTCACTTGTTCGCTCTATCTCTCTCTCTCAAAAATAAATAAACATTAAAAATTAAAAAAAAAAGATTTGGACTACAATACAGTATAAAGACCAGTGGGACTTGAGGCTCAATGGGACAGGTCCTCTTTGACAAGAAGACTCCATAGTGCCCAGCACACCTCGTGATCACATCTATTTTCTCATAATTCATTTAACCCTTAAACGTCTATAAACACATACACGTTTAAATCATGTCTTCCTAATAAAGTTGAAAGCTTTCTCTTGAAGAGAACAAATCATACGTTGATGCGCACACACATTCTCTAGAGCTCCCAGCACGTTGTTATGCAGAGAGATACTCAATAACACTCTTGATTGCCAAACAATTGCTGTTTCTTGGCATAAATGATATACCTTTGAAAATTATTCTCTTTTTCAACTTCGGGGCTATAGATCTCAAAGGATTTTACTCAACAGGAATAAATCAAATTATGGGGCCAGATATATCACAACGGGATCCCACACACAATCGCTTCCCTGGCTTCCAAACCAATTATTTTTGATTGGTAAGAACATTACATAGAAGGAAGCTACTAGGACAATGAAATTATTAATAACTTCCAGCAGCAAATTCAATTATTAGGACAAAAGGTGTTCGTGGATGTGTTACATGGGCAAAGCAGGAGGGGAGAGAGGCTCTTTCTATTTAGTGCTGATTTTTAGGAAAATAACACAACACGAGCACTGGAGGGTCAAGGTAACAATGGCCAGGTAAATACTAAAGTGCTGTTAAGGACATCACCAGCACAAAACTCAGTCTCCATCCATACTTTGCTGCTTCTATCAAAGCACCACTTCTGTCCAAACTAAATATGAGAATATCATCATCGCATCTTCTGAAGGCAACATAGCATATAAAAGATAACACACAATCAAGGAGAGTCAGATTTATGCTCGTCTGAGACAAATGGATGGATTTACACTTCTGAATTCTAGAATCCCTTCAACACCCTCTATGAAATCGGAACGAAAGGTGTCTGAGATCAGCAGAAGTACACCTGAGGCTAGCTCGCACCCACTTTTCTAAGGTTCAATTTCTGCTCCCCCAACACAATTCTCGGTTCTCTCAATGGTTTAGGCCTTCTCTCTAGGTTCACTGCAAATGAATCATGAATACTGCCTAGTTTTCATTGCGCTGCTCAGGTCAGCATTTCTGCTTCCTAATGATTCCTTGACTTCATCTGTCTTCAGCATTCACAGAAGCACACTCCTTCCAGATGAGAGGCATGGCTCCAAGCGCTGACCCGGGGACACCACCGGCGAGGGGCTTCATCGACCTCTAACTCAAGGAAAAAAGGTGTAACTCAGAGAGGCAAATAGTCATTCAATTTTGAAGGCCGACAAATGATGCTGTTCTTCTAAGAAATGTCCGTTGTAGTTATTTACCGGAAATCATCACGGTACTACCAAGAAACGTGGAAGCCACGCCACACACAGGCAACGCATCACATTCTGGATATTTACAATCCCCTGAACATGATTCATTTCAAACAAATACAAAAAGTTAAAAGTGTATCCGAAGTGTCCTCTTTCTTCTCTGGAGCATGGCTGTCTGGTAGACCTGAGACTGGCACTCAGGGGTCCTCCCTCCACTCAGTGCACCACGTAGCCGTAGGCTCCCCAGCAGACCTTCTCAACCTCGGGATTGCTACCACCACGGGTCAGGTACCTCTTCGTTTTAGGGGCTCTCGTGTGTTGAAGGATCCAGCAGTCCCCTTGACTCTTCAAGCCAGATGCCAGTTGTACCACTACCCCTCCCCTCCTAGTTGTGACAAGCAAAATGTCTCCATCAGTGCCGAGTATCCCCTGGTAGCAAAATCAGCCCAGACGAGAACTACGGGCCTATGGTACATCACTAACCTGCTTAGTCAGTTGTTGCTGTTAATCTGTAAAATGGGTGAATACGAGATGGAAAAAGCATAATCATAACATTTCTGTCGGGAAATGGATACTCCATTGTTCTGAAATTCATTTATTTTTATTGATTGATTGATTACTAATTCATCTGCTCCTGAGAGAAAGAGATTTCCAGGGGCTGAGATAGGAAGAACCATCTGGTATGAATAAGCAAGGTCATTTACCAATAAAACCACAGAGAAAGGGAAAAGAAAAAGGAAGAAGAGTGGTATAACCATCAACTTCTTTAGCCTTCGACAAACTGGATAAAGGGTTGATATAATTAATTTAAATGGCTGATTACTAAAGATCAGCAAAGGAGTTAGATTTTGACTTCCAGGTTAAATCGCTGTGGGAGACAGAACGATATCCCAGAGACGTCTACATCCTTATCACGGGAACCTGTGAATATTTTACGTGACATGTAAAAGGAGTTTAGGGTGAAGACAGAATCAAGGTTGCTACTCAGCTCATCTTGAAACAGGGAAATTATCCAGCATCATCTCCAGGTGTGATCCAAGTGCGATCACAAGGGTCTTGAAAAGCGAAAAAAGAAACAGCAGAGGAAGTCTAAGGGGCGCGACGCGGTGGGATGACTCAGCCTGCTGTCACGGGCTGTGAAGCTGGAGGAAGGGGCCACGAGCCAAGGACTGTAGGCAGCCTCGAAAACAGAGGAAGAAACAGATTCTTCCCTAGAGCTTCCAGAAAGGAACGAAGCTCCGCTGACACGTTCATTTTAGCCCCGCGAGATCCGCGTTGGACTTCTAGCCTCCAGGACTGTAACAGAATAGATCTGTGCTGCCTTAAGCCACTAAAGATATGCTAATTTGCTACAGCAGCAACAGAAAACTAACACAGTTATAACTGATACAGCACATGAGGACGCGGGGCTTGGCTTCCAGGGAAGCCTGAGCCAGTGGCCTGTCAGGAATTTACAGAAACCCTACAGTGGAAGACGCCCATCTCTGAAGGGCCACAGAAATGGCGATACGGGCCAAAGTCAACCATACGTGAAAACCAGGAGGCCCTAGCTGACTGCTATGACATAGGAAATTAAAACCCAAATCATCTCAGAGACCCACCGGGAGAATTTAAGGAGATGTCCTATATAAGTGCCCAGCACAGTGCTTGGCACATCCCAAGTGCTAAATACGTGTTTATCACGGACATGCCGCTGCATTTTCCCTGTGGGCAAATAGAAACACTTTGGCCACAATGGAATAGTACTGCCTGTGTTGGCCTAATAACAAGTTATACTACCACTCATGAAAAATGCACAGGGAAAGAGAAATCACGTGCCTTAGGCCTCCCTTAGATTCTTTAGAATGATCAATACCTGTGTGCTATTCTGTGTGGTCCCGATCAATACGTGATTCCAGTCATCATGACTGACTCCAAGTCTCTGCCTCCCAGACACCTTATCAGGAGCAGCAGATAAGCTGTAACAATTCTTCTGGATATCTGCAAGCACATCTATCTATCACTGTGACAAACGCATGATGTGGCATTATATTTTCTGCACCCGGCTCCGTGTTAATGTCCCACGTCTGTATGTAATACCGCGTGGTTCTGATTCAAGTTTTCATTTCACTGCCTGCTTGCTGGACGGCCGAGACATACTGACCTCGCCCAGAATACCCGGCTGGCTGGCTCGTGCAAAATCTATGGTGAAGCCAGGGATAGTTTCAACAGGTGCAGTTCTTCCAGAGAAGAATGAACTTGCTCGAGGCTGCAGTGCTAATTTTACGTCATGTTGATCCTAGCCAGGAAAATTGCCCTTTGCTCAGACTTTGTACTGATTTCGGAAGAAAGTCCAATAATTATTTGAGGCAAGAAATAATTGCTGTTTTTGTTTTTATTCGGGGACAGAAAATACAAAATCACAGACAACATTACAGCTGAAGAGGAACATCTCGGATTATTATAATCAGCCAATCAGAACTTTAATGAGTTGTTGAAGATTTTCTCTCTCTCCTCCGTGGAGACGGCAATTCTGTTCCGTTAACGGGCTGCGCTGGCACACTGGCAGAAACTTAAAGGTGACTGTGTGAGAGATGAACAATGATCCCTTTTGGAATGACTGTATTAGAGCTGAGAGTAACCTTTTGCCCTTAGTGACAGACAGAAAGAGTCTTCATGTATTCACTCATTCAGCAATTAGTACCTGTGCCCTATGAGACCCGTGGGGGCCTCAAAGATTCGGACACGGACCCCTGGCTCACCCAGCAAGTCAGTGGCAGAGCTGTGATCCGAAGGCAGGGACTTTCGCAGATCAACCAATCTACCTATTAAAATGCCAACTTCTGTGGTGACTACAGAAGATAATCTACTCTTTATAAATTAGAAGAATATATAAAAACAGAGCTTGAATCTACGCAAGGCTGGCCATCTAAGATGTCTTGGTTCATGACCTACCCCAATCATATTCTCCTCCCCACCCAACCATCATGGAACTGATGCCACACGCAGGGTGTCCCTGCCATCTTCGATCAGCCCAGAACACCCAGCTGTGCAGAAGGAGCCGCATGAAGACTGTCCCGAGGTGGGGACAGGTTCTGACATTCATGATCACCTGTGACCTGTCTCAACACTCTTATCCTTTTCTTTCCCGTCAGTGTTATAAGGGCTGCCTCCATTCTCCTGGGATTCCCAGCTTTACTGGGCTCTTACATTTGAAAACCCTGCTGCCCTCACGTTTATGGAAAATGACTAGGATGACTCCTATTTTAGTACAGTTTTCACCACAAAATGGAAAGTGTGATTCATGTCAAGATTTGCCATGCTGTTGTGCACACCGTCCCGGACAACTGGGTTCATGGGAAGAGGGGGTGCAGGCATAAGCCCTCCAGTCTGAACGAAGGCCAGATGCCAACTACAGTCACAGCCACAGGAAGAAGGGAAGTACGAGCAGCAGGTGTTCCTGGCCTGCAGCCACCATCTCTGCGGTGCTGTTATGACCACACTGGCCACCACTAAGACCTGAAGCTGGACTGTCATCTGTCAGGCCCTCCATGTTCCACCGTGATCTGGTTTTGGGGGGAATTCCCACCTCAGAGCAGTCTCATGTGGGAAAACACTAATGACAGGACAGAACTACCGGCGTCGGTGTCACGATGCCCTCAAACACAAGGTGAAATCCATACAAACTAAATGAAGCGAAGTAATGGCCTCTACGGTTAAATGCCGGATATTCAGAATCAAGAAGACAGTGGAATTTATCTGTTCTTTAAAAGTATCCAATCTTGGGGCACCTGGGTGGCTCAGATGGTTAAGCGTCCAACTCTTGATTTCAGCTTAGGTCATGATCTCATGGTTTGTGAGTTCGAGCCCCACATCAGGCTCTGCACGGACCGTGCAGAGCCTGCTTGGGATTCTCTATCTCCCTCTCTCTCTGCCCCTCTCCTCTTCTCTCTCAAAATAAATAAACATTAAAAATAAAAATATATATATATATATATATTTAAAAGTATCCAATCAAATAATAACAAAAATATCAAAAATGGGCAAAGACTTGAATAAACATTTCTCCAAAAGAAGATAGACAAATGGCCAATAAGCACAGGAAAAAATCGTCATCAGGGAAATGCAAATCACCACCAAAATGAGATACTACTCCATTTGTTTTTTGCTTTTTTGTTTGTTTGTTTTATTTTGTTTGTTTTGTTTTTCTTTCCAAAGTTTTCTTTAAATTCAAATTAGTTAACATAGAGCATAGTGTTGGCTTCAGGAGTAGAATTCAGTGATTCATCATCACATACATACAACCCCCAGTGCTCATCCTGACAAGCGCCCTCCTTAGTGCATATCACCCATTTAGCCCATCCCCCCAACCACCTCCCCTCCATGCACCCTCAGTTTGGTCTCTATAGTTAAGAGTCTCTCATGGTTTGTCTCCCTGTTTTTATCTCACTTTATTTTTCCTTCCCTTCCCCTATGTTCATGTTTCGTGTCTTAAATTCCACATGAGTGAAATCATATGGTATTTGTCTTTCTCTGACTGAATTATTTTACTCAGCATAATATACTCTCAGACCCATTAGGATGGCTATGATTTTTAAAAATGGGATTTCAGTGTTGACGAGAATTGTGACTCTCCTGCAATGCTGATGGCAATGCGAAATGGTACAGCTACCATGTTAAACAGTATAGCAGGTCCTCAGAATTTCAATAAAATTTCCATAGGATCCAGCATTTCCACTCCAAAAATTTAAATTAAAAAAAGCAAACAAAAATAAAATAAACAAATATATACTAAAATAGCTGAAAGCAGGGACTCCAAAAACCACACGCACATTCACAGCGGCATTATTCTCAACAGCCCAAAGGTGCAAACAACACAAGTTTCCATCAACAGATGAACGTATAAACAGAATAAGGTCTATATATGCAATGGAATATTATTCACCTATAAAAATGGTTGGGTTTCTGATGCAGCCACAGCATGGCTGACCCTGGAAACCATCACGTGAAATGAAATAAGTCAGATGCAATAGGTCAAACACTATGATTCCACTTACTTGAGGTATCTAGAATAGCCAAATTCATAGAGACAGAAAGTTGAATGATAGGTGCCAGAGGCTGGCAGGAAGAGGGAAGGAGACAGAGTTACTGTTTAATGGGTACATAACTTCCATTTGAAATGATGGAAAGTTCCGGAAATTGATAACCCTACAACACTGTGGCTATACGTGATGCCACTTTATACACTTAAAATAGTTTAAAATGTTATACATATTTTGCCACAATAAAAAAAGTATGTTTAAAAAGTATTTTGCCCAAGAGGTGCACCAGAGGGCAGAGAGACAAAGCAATTTGAGCCATATACGAGCGTATTCCCTTTTCTAAAGCCTGAACACAGCAGCTAATCATTATCGGAGTGAAAACCTCAAGATGCTTGCACGTTGAGAACACTGGGGAGACAGTCCTCGATGGGCCATGGTAACCACTTGGCAAACACATGCAGGGTGATTGTAATAAGAAAAATGGTTAAGTTGGAATCTGCTGCACCCGCTGTAACCCTTCATGGAGAGGGCCAGAGGGAAAGCATGGGGCTGCTAAGGGGGCTGGGTCTACCAGAAGCCCCTTTTAATCTACAGCTTGGTTCTCATCCATGGTTGCTGCCTCCCGCTGGGAGACATTCGGCAACCTCTAGACATATTACTATTTGTCACAAATGGGGAGTGAGGTATTACTGGCATCTAGTGGGAAGAGGCCAGGGCTGCTGCTAAGAACCCTAAGGTGCACAGGACGGTCCCCAGGATGAAAAGTTATCCAGTTCATAATGAAAACAGTGCTGAGGTGGAGACACCCTTCAGCAGTCGTTTCTCTCCATTCAGAACCCCAGTCGTACTCATGACCCAGCTGTGCGGGCAGAAATAGCGGAGACCTAAAACTACTCACCAAGGATATGCTTTGGCAAAGGTCCCGGACTTAAATAACTTGATGATAAGCAAAAAGTTCCTTTAGCTCGATCCCTTGTAAAAAGGAAGTGCTAAAAACGCATGAAGTGTTAAGCTTGCTTTCTGAAGGCAGAGTAAGAAAATTTGTCATCTCCACATCCCTGCGAGGAGCAGAGGATGTTCTTCCTCGCCTGTTGCTATCGACCCCCATGCTGACTCAATCCAGTCATGGAGAACCAGTCCCAGGACACGCTCGTGCAAGGACTAGGCCAGAAAACGGAAGTCGGTGCCAGAAGGGGAAGCCACAAATTCTGAGTCAGGTACAGAGGTTGAATTTACTATTGACTGATCAAGACGAACTTTGTGACATCAGTTAGTGGAAAATTCACCTTCAGCGGAGACTCGTGAATGAGATTTCCATCTACGTCACTGACTGTGCACTGAATGCCGCCCCCCCTCCCGTCCCAGAAAATGCAAATGTTGACACGCTAATTCTCAGTATGAAGGTATTTGAAGGAAGGGCCTTTTGGGAGGTGATTAGGCCAAAGGGGTGGAACCCTCAGAGATAACGAAACCCCAAGAGACCTTCCTCGCCCCTTCTTCCATGTGAGGACACAGCAAAAAGATAGTCATCTATGAACCAGGAGAACCAGAACCGGCTCTCATCGCACCCTGGGTCTACTGGCACCTTGATCTTAAACTTCCCAGCCTCCAGAACCGTGAGAAATGTCTGTTGCTTAAGCCACCCTGTCCACGATAGTTTGTTATAGTAGCTCAAACTAGGACACCACCCGTCATGTTTATATAGCTCTTCTGTAAAAGACATCACATACAGGCAGCCATCGCTCTGTGCCTCAGTTTCCTCATCTGTAAAATGGATAGGTTGCTAGGTGGATTCAAGGAGTTAATTACATAAATGACTCAGAATGATGCCTGGCACATCAAAAGTCCCATGTTTGTATTAATAAAATAAAGACTGTAAATAGCACTTAATGTCAGAGGCGGCCAACTGCACATTTTAGAGACGAGGAATTTGAGGCCCCCAAAACATTGAACGTGATGCCCAAGTTCCCACAGATTATTTGTAGCCAATATTAAAATGAATTTGTTGGGTATAGCCAGAAACTGAACATTCAATACCACATTCAAAGTGTTCTTGCCAAGAAGAAAAAGAAAACTCGACAACGTGGGGGTGGGGGTATTTTAGCATTAAAAACGTTCTTCACTTTGTATCAAAAATATCAATCTTATACATAATTAAAAGCAGAGTTAAGCCCACAGTAATTTGAAATAATTAACTAAACTTGTCAATATCAAACGAAGGTCTCTGAAGTTTTATGGGCAAATAAGAGTCTTTATTCTCAACCCCACGGTAAAGTAGATGTGGCACTATAAAGTAAATAGGACTAGACTAAGTTAGTCATTTGATGGTAGTGCTGGTTTCATGACTGTGCCATTTACATCCGGAACCTCCAAGTAGCTCATTCCTTTATCACTTTGAAGAGAACCTACAAAATTCATTCAGTATGGGCTCATTTCATGGAGTCCCTTCTTCCTCTTCATTGTTTCATTTCCTCCAGAACTATCAGATTTATAACAATTTGTATTTAAAAAGAAAAAGAAAAAGATGGTGAAATCTTCAGAAATTTAACTGGCAGTTTATCTCATAAACTGTACCAAAGACAGACTTTCTGGCACCCTCTAGAGGCTTTACTTGTGTCTCTACATGATTTCCATGGAATATTTGTTCCTCCTTGAGACACTGTTAACGTTGTAATAATTTAAAATGAAGCAACTCTTTACCATTCATTTTGAGCACTAAGATTAGATAAAAATAAGACACAATTATGCTAAGTAAGAGTTTTCTCTGGCAAATTTCCCATTCTTTTATTAGGAAGGAAAATGATTAAATTCTTTTGGGGGTGAGTGAGTAAAGAAATAGCACAGTCTGATTTGATAATTTCTATTTCCTGCAAAAACCTATTCATTCTTACGTAGTTATTCAACAGTCTCACGTATCTGTCCAAAACTCCTAGGCAATAACCAAAAAAAAAAAAAAAGACAAAAGGTAGTTCCAAGATATTTACAGTACTTAAAGCTAAGGACACTCATGCACAACTATTAAAAGCTAATCAATATCATGATACCACCTGAAATGCCCTGAATTGACACTTTAAGATGGAAACAATGACTCTAAAAAGTGGCCATCTTTTCCAAACAAAGTAAGCCAGCATCCAGCAGCCAACAGGAGGTGAACTACAATGCTGCTCCCACTACCAGGGATAGAGAAGAGATATATTCTGGGGGGGACTGAGGCTTCCTCTCACTAACCCCTATATATTCATCTTTCGAGGCGAATTGAGTCACAGAAAATTTTATTGACTATCTATGAATTTCCCACTTTATCATAAAGTTAAAATCAGTATAAACATGTTGCATATAAGTCACCTCTCCATTTGGAATCAATTAAGAAAGACTGGATGGAATTAGAAATCAAGCATCTGCTTTACAGCTGGCAGAGCTGAACTGTCAGCCAGGACTGGAGGTCAAAGTCAGCCACTCCATATCTTCCAGCAACTGGGCAAGGATCTGGAACAAAGGCTGCCCCTGGGACACCTGCTCAAGAAGAAGGTGAGGAGGAGAACATGAGCAGTTTGACAGCAGTCTTGTGTGGATTACTGAAGATCAACACACTGGTTCCACTCCGACCCACCAGCAGGTGAGACACCCCCCTCCCTTATTGGTATCAAGGAAGAAGTATATGCAACAGAGAGCCCATATGAGACCATCTACCATTACCATCTCCACAGGAGTGTAAGAGATGGGAAAACTAACACAGATATAAAATATTCTTTCTTTTGAAAAGCTACTTATTTGGAAGATTTCTAGAGAAATAATTTAGATTTAAAAATATAAAGGTGTTTTGTTATTTTTAATAATGTGGGTGTTGCATATGGGGAAAAAACTCTGGTAACAGGAACTGGTCTTAAATTTGATATTCAGGGTAATAGTAATTAGTCTTAAATTTGATAGCTAGTCTTAAATTTGAAAACTAGTCTTGAATTTGTTATTCAGATTGCATTGTTTTAAATTATGATGTACATGAATATAATTTTATTTTCTTGATCCCATGTGTTTTTTATAAGCTATTCGTTTCACTTTTGCTACGCATCCAAGGTTCATACTGTTATCCAGGTTGGTCATCTTACATCTTCCCTTCCCTCTGCAGTTCCTACCATTTTGTAATGACACAGACTCTTCTCTTCCCCCCTCCCCCACCACCCATTTTTAAAAATTTAAAGCCAAGATAGTTAACATACAGTGTAATAATGATTTCAGGAACAGAAGTTAGTGATTCATCACTTACATATAACATGCAGTGCTCATCCCAACAAGGCCTCTCCTTAATGGCCATTGCCCACTGAGCCCATCCCCCACCCCACGCTCTGGCAGCAACACTCAGTTTTTTCCCTGTATTTAAGAATCTCTTATGGTTTGTCTCCCTCTCTGTTTCTGTCTTATTTTTGCTTCCCTTTCCCTATGTTCATCTTTTTTGTTTCTTAAATTCCACAAATGAGTGAAATCATATGGTACTTGTCTTCCTTTGGCTTATTTTGCTTAGCATAATACACTCTAGTTCCATCCACACTATTGCAAATGGCAAGATTTCATTCTTTTTGATTGCTGAGTAATATTCCATTACACACATGTGTGTATACATACACACACACACACACACACACACACCCCACACCTTCTTTATCCATTAGTCAGCCAATGGACATTTGGGCTCTTTCCATACTTTGACTATTGTTGATAGTGCTGCTATCAACATTCGGGTGCATGTGCCCCTTCAAATCAGCATTTTTGTATGCTTTGAATAAATAACTAGTAGTGAAATTTCTGGTTAGTATGGTAATTCTATTTTTAATTTTTGAGGAACCTCCATACTGTTTTCCAGAATGGCTACACCAATTTGCATTACCACCAGCAGCACCAAAGGGTTCCCCTTTCTCCAAATCCTCACCTACATCTGTTGATTTCTGAGTTATTAATTTTGGCCAATCTGACAGGTATGAGGTATAATATCATTGTAGTTTTGATTTGTTATTCTCCTGATTATGCGTGATGTTGAGCAACTTCTCATGTATCTGTTAGCCATCTGAGTATCTTCCTTGGAAAAGTATCTATTCATATCTTTTGCTTATTTCTTCACTGGATTATTTGTTTTTTTGGGTTTTGAGTTTGATAAGTTCTTTATAGATTTTGGATACTAACCCTTTATCTGATATGTCATTTGCAAATATCTTCCCCTATTCCATCGGCTGCCTTTTAGTTTTGTTGATTGTTTACTTCACTGTGCAGAAGTTTTTTTTATCTTGATGAGGTCTCAATAGTCCATTTTTGTTTTTGTTTCCCTTGCCTCCACAGACATATCAAGTTAGAAGTTGCTGTGTCTGAGGTCAAAGAGGTTGTTGCCTGTTTTCTCCTCTAGGATTTTGATGGCTTCCTGTCTTAGGTTTATATATTTCATCCACTTTGAGTTTATTTTTGTGTATGGTGTAAGAAAGTGGTTCAGGTTCATTCTTCTGCATGTTGCTGTCCAGTTTTCCCAACACCCTTTGCTGAAGAGACCCAGTTTTTTTCCACTGTATATGCTTTCTTAATTTGTCAAAGATTAGTTGGCCATACATTTCTGGGGTCCATTTCTAGGTCCTCTATTTTGTTCCATTGATCTATGTGTCTGCTTCAGTGCCAGTAGCATACTGT
The DNA here is from genome assembly GCA_030068075.1 of Paguma larvata. NCBI lineage: Eukaryota > Metazoa > Chordata > Mammalia > Carnivora > Viverridae > Paguma > Paguma larvata. Next base: position 8,778,462 of record CM057826.1, read on the forward strand.
CTTGATGATTACAACTCTGTAATACAGTTTGAAGTCCAGAATTGTGATGCCTCCAGCTTTGGTTTTCTTTTTCAACATTACTTTGGCTAGTAGGGGTCTTTTGTGGTTCCATAAATTTTTAGGATTGTTTGTTCTAGCTCTGTGAAGTATACTGGTGTTTTCCTGGTAGGGATTGCATCAAATACAGAGACTGCTTTGGATACTATCGACACTGTAACAGTATTTGTTCTTCCAACCCTTGAGCATGGAATGTTTTTCCATTTCTTTGTGTCTTCTTCAATTTCTTTCATAAGTGACCTATAGTCTTCAGTGTATAGATCTTTCAGCTCTTTGGTTAGGTTTATTTCTAGGTATTTTACGGTTTTTGGTACTATTGTAAATGGGATCGATTCCTTGATTTCTCTTTCTGCTGCTTTATTATTGACGTACAAGAAAAGCAACCAATTTCTGTATGTAGATTTCATATCCTGTGACTTTCCTGAATTCATGTATCAGTTCTAGCAGATTTTTGGTGGAGTCTTTTGGGTTTTCCACGTAAAGACTTTTCTCTTTGCAGGGAAACATTTTCATAGCCAATGTGTAAGAACTACATAGAAGATCGCACATTTCTCATTTCATTTGATAGTGCTATTTTCTTCTAAATTAAAAAAAATATGCTTCTTGCATTTTAATTTTTGCTGAAGATATCTGGGTCCCAAAAAGAACAACTTTAGTATTGTTTTCCCTACTTGCGGGAAAAGTATCACAAGTATGGTTAAATTGTCATGTTTGCGTACAAATGTATAAATTCTCCATTTTCATGATAGCCATATGATGACTGACATAGACTTTCAAGCGCTGCTAATCAGTGGTGAATAGACTCTTGAGGACTTTTATAGACTTGCTTTAAGGGGAAATGGGAGGAAAAAAAACAAACTTTGGAATTCATTAACCATATACTGAAGGCCCATCCTATTTCTAAGTTAAAACAGCAACCTTTAATGATAAAATTATCTCATTCTTATTTTTGTGAGAAAATCATAACCTCCATACTACACAAAAACATGGTATTAAAATCAAGTATCGCTGAGTTGGTAAGGTACAATAACATTTACTTTAGGGAATGAGCACCACAATCTCTCACCCAAATAACCTGCAAGTCAAGGTTAGTCCCATCATTAATTTTCAAAGGAAAGTATAACCCAGACATCTTTTAAGTAACACACAAAAAATAATGTTGGTACAGTGATTAAGTAGATGCTTTCAAGCAATTTTTAAAAATATGTAAATGATCTAATCGCAGAGTGGTTTGCACAAGTGGGAAACAGATATTTTTAACCTCTTACACTCTTCCTGCCTGTATCTTTCATTTCTGTGAGTAATTTGGAAATAACTTTCCTATAGAACCGCTAAGTCCTTACCTGTTTGGGAACAAAAGTTTCCAAACAGTTAAATCATGCTAGTAGAAACCTATGTTCTACTGAGTTTCAAATACTCAACAGACACTGGTATTCGCCTATTGTTGTATCCAGTTCTCTAGCCTCACAAATATTCCTTTCACCCTGAAGCCTCAAGTTCACTTCCTAACCCCCTAATTCACTATTAAACTCATGCAAGGCCGCTGCTTCTTATGGTTGTTACTCTAAGAATACAAAACTCGATCAAAAATCTTCAAATGCTGGCAAAGAAAAAGTGCTGCCAAAGCATCTCACCACCTGGGATTAGTGAACTTAATAGACTTCGGATTTTACTAGAATCGCCAGCACACAGAGTTTTCAATCTGTGAGCATGAGCAAGAAAGCAATCGAGATCATCAAAGCCAAATGTTGGCTCTCCCATCGGGTATGATTTTACTTGCACGACAGTCTTAAGGGAGCATATCGGATTAAAATTCAGTAGACTGAACCTTAAAGTATATAAATTCTCCATTTTTGTAACAGCCATATCATGAATGGCGTTATATAAAATATTTAACTTGCCGCTATTTATACAAAGAAACAGAAGACGAGTTAGGCAAGAACTGTTTCCTATTTCTATTCCTTGAAAAAACAGAAAGTCTATGTCATGTGTCTAATCATATATTTATAAATATATGGATTTATGAATTTATCGATTGCATACAAAAATCTTTTGGCTTGGTAACTCAGATTACAAATGCATTTCATAGGGAAGATTTCCATTTAAAAGTCTAAAAGGTTAACACTTAATCATACAGCTAAAGTCGAATATAAACATATTCCTTCAACAAACTATGTGTGCACATACACACACGCATGTCCACATACACATGTATATACTAGAATGCATATAAATATTTAAACAGAACAGAAAGATAATTTTGCCTGGAGAGTAAAGTCGAGAGAAATACTCAAAAACCTGATTTGGATAAAAGGTTATCTTTAAACACGCTGCAAATTCGTGAGCATTTAATAATGTTATGGATTGAACAAATGTTCAAAGCTAGCACTATTTTACTTCACACTTGTGCCATTTTAATTGGCATTGGGTTACAAACATTTTCTGAAGTTTATTATGACGTCTCACTGTTAGCTTTTAAAAGTAATTTAAATTATTGTTATAAATCAAGCATGAAAGAAATATGCTGTATTTCAGATACTGATAGTTAACCCAGAAAACTTGCTGAAATCTCTTCATACCACGAGGATTTGCTGGCAGAGCTGCAACAAACAATCCTAAAATTTGTATGGAACCACAGAAGACACCAAATAGCCAAGGCAATCCAGAAAAAGAGAAACAAAACTGGCGATTCCAGATTTCAAGTTATATTATGGAGCTCTAGGCATCAAGGCAGTATGGTACTGGCACGGAAACAGACATACAGATCTTCATCGTTCTGACAGTTAATCTGCAGGTTCCTTTGGAATGTGTATGTAAACACATATTCATATTATCTGCAAATAATTTTTAAATGTTTCCTCATTTTTTCTATCCCTTGCTTTCCTTTTCTTGTCTTATTGTGATATCTGAGGTCTAACAAGTGGTGAGAGCAAATATTATTGCTTTTTATTAAAATGATACTATAAACCTAGGATTTCAGTATTATTTAGGTGAAGAATACTCTCCAATTCTTAGTTTACTATGAATTATTAATTATTACCTACTATTGAAATGCATCATTTTTGAAACACTGCTTAAAATAATCGTTGGTCTCTCCTCCATCTGTTAATGTTGGGAATCAACCGTCGTTGCTGGCTGGTGCCTCCCTTGTGCTCTCAGATCCACGCCTCCACCTTCCAGACTTGGTCCAGCATCTTGAGGCTGCCCTGCAGGCAGTGTTCTGTGCATAAGTAACAGCAGGCTTCCTGCTGAGCTTAGCCAAGTGGAGGCCCTGATGAGAGGCCGGAAGGAAGGAAGGAAGGAAATAAGGGAGGGAGGGAGGGAGGGAGGGAGGTTGGGAGGGAGAGACAGAACATCACTCTTGCTTCCTTGTGCCTCCGGAGACTCTCTGAGAGCTACGGGCATCCCCTCCGTGGCTCTGTGTCCTGCTGGATGGTCCTCTCCCTCTGGGAAATCCAGGCCTCGGATACTGGTGGCACTGACTCCTCCTATCTCTCAGGGTCGTTGTTTCTCAATCTCAATACTAATGACATTTTGGGGCCAGATAATTCTTTGTTACAGGGGGCTGTTCTGTGCATTGTAGAATCCCTGGCCTCTATATACTAGATACCACTAGCGCCTCCCACCAAGTGATAACAATCAAAATATCTCCGAAGATGGCTTAGTGTCCTCGAGTGGGAGGGAGGGTCCACACAGGCCCTGGTTGAAAAACACAGACCTAGGGTCACCTGAACGGCTCAGTCAGTTAGGTATCTGACTTCAGCTCAGATCATGAGCTCATGGCCCGTGAGTTAGAGCCCTGCGTAGGGCTCTGCACTGGCAATGAGGAGCCTGCTTGGGATTGGGATTCTCTCTCTGCCCCTCTCCCACTTGCGCATGTGTGTGCTCTTGCTCTCTCTCGCTCTCTCTCTCTCAAAATAAATACATCAACTTAAAAAGAAAACACTGATCTAGGCTAATGAGAGTCATGCTTCTCGAGGCTAGTCGTGAGTTACTTCTCTGCCTCCTTGTTTGACTTCTCGGCTTTTCTCTCAACTGTGAAACCAATCTCCTATATTAAATCTCCTCTGTTGTAAATACTGAAGTGGTCTGTGACTGATGAAACAAATTCCTATTACTAAATCATACTTAGGAATGACTATGGGATGCATATTTGTAATAGTTGTCTTTTAATTGTTTTCTTTCATTTTACTCCATCTTTTCCCCTAATATCTTAAGATGATCAATTCCTTCATTTTCAATTATTCTTCTTTTCTAATATATGCATTTAACGCTAAAAGTTCATTTCTATGTACTACACTAGCTACACTCTTAATTTTGCTACTTGTTGTTTTAATCGGCATTCAGTTATATTTTCTAAAATTTATCATGATGTCTCAAAGTTAACTTGTGAAAATAATTTTGAATGATCATTAGAAACTGAGCACCTAAGAAATAAACCATCTTTAATTTGTAAGAAAAGCAGATTTCAAAAGATAAGGAAATTAACCATATTGCCAATATTTGAGTATGTTTGTAAATCATCTCCAATGCTTACAGTATCTATTATTGAGAAGTTCTGGTTTCGTATTATCACCCAATCCGCAGCTGGAAAACAAGGGGTTTAGATTTTCAATAATAATAGTTATAATCTTCATCATTATTATCATCATATTCCCTTTTGAGAGTATCACTGATCTTTAAGACAAAGACATAAGAGAATCAAATGAGAAGGACTAACACTATTGCATTTGGGAAAAAGTGCTATTGTGAAAGGCAAGAAAAAATACAATTTCAAATTAAAGACATCGCATTCGAATAAAACTACATATAAATCCACCTAATATCTAAAAATATATAAGCATCAAAGAGCAGCGTGCAAACTTCTGAGACCTTCTGTATGGCAGAACCAAATAAATGAATCTTGCAGATAAGAAAAGAAATACAGAAGAAAATTATCTTCTATTCAGGCTCTCTTTTTGAAAAGTGCTTTATAGAATAGCTTAACAATGTTATGCGCACGCATACACACACACACACACACACACACACACACACACACACACACACACAGGCAAACACAAAGGAACTGAAATTTTGGAAGTAATAAGAGACTCTCAAAAATGTGATTACATTTTTTCTGAATTGTTTTTCATTTTATACTAGAAAACCTACATCAGTGTGTATTAACAAACATGGTGTAACAGAGTTATAAAAAAAAACTATTATAAATATTATATATTTTGCTCAGTTCTGTTCCCTAAAGAATCTGTCTGTCTTCTTTGCTCTCTGTCTTCACCGGTATGTGTATTTCTTGTGAAAGGTTGCTCACTTGTCTCTGGGATGAGCTCCCCAGAGAAAAGGTCAGGTCCAAGTAGGGCAGGATTCATTGCAACCCAAGAAACAGAAGGAATTTGTACTTCTGTTTACTTCCAATCTTCAGGATAGATCAATGCTTAGAGAAGAAAGCAGAAGCAAATGTTTGCCATTGTTCAACCATCCAGATCTCGAATAGCACAGTTCCGTCAGAAAACTCCTCTATGATGCTTGTACTCCTGCAAACGTGACAACTTATGACCGATCCCGGAGCTCAAGTTTGTAGCGTTGAGATCCGCTGACCAGGAAATTCAGCGTCTACATTTTCTCCAAATTATTTTAAGAGCCAGGGCAGTCTGCCGCATGTGACCAGCTACGCAGCACTGACCCTCCCTCGGTCCCCCCCAAATTTCCTCAGCCCCAACAGAGAACACTGGCCCAAGGGAGCAGGAAGCCAGTGGACACAGGAGCACACTTCTGCAAGGAGTGAGCAGAGATGGGCCCCCTGGGAGTTTCGCCACGAGCCTGGATGTCTCAAATTAATAAAATTTTTCGGTCCTGTCTCTGCAATTACTCTGGAAGCTTTTTCCAGGGCTCTTCAAGGCCTCCTTACTCTTTGATTGCCTCTGCCAGCTCCAGCCACCCGGCACCGAGGAGCTGCCTGCCCAGAAGCCTGCGGTTTCCATGGAGACGGTGCCTCACGGAGGGGAGCAGAGAACGGTGCCAAGCAGAGCAGCAGAACCTGACCCGAGCACCACCGACCCCTGGGGTCCTCCGGACAGACGCATAAGCAAGGACAGGAGGGCCAAGGGGAAATGACGGGGCGTCAGTATAGAACAGAAAACAAATGGAGATGACAAAGAGAGACATTTAAAACTGGCAAGTGTCTCTGGATACGATGCACTGTTTCCACCAAAATAAAATGTAAAAATCAGGTCTTCAAGTTTATTTTTGAAAAACTATATATGTGCGTGAATATATATATCTATACACACACACACACGCACACGGATGTGCACGTATGTATATATAGAAGAAAGCTGATCTGCCTTCTCCTAACATCTGGGAACAGTATTTCTAGAAAAGTTAATTTTCATGGAAATATTGAAAAACAGCAAGACCGCTCTGGAGTGCGCTACCATTTCATTTGAGCACATTATCATAATATTTATTCCCAAGCATGATTCACGCCCTATTCTGTGCCATTAATGAGACTCTGACATTTACTTTTTTCTTACTTTGATACAAAATCCTCCGTTTTTATTTTACGTATAAGAATTCCGCAGCAAGGTTTGTTTTCCCAATAAAAGCTGTAGGCTCACGAACGACTCCTACGGTGAAAGTATTTCTCAGCTGTCCAACTCTCATTCAAAGGCCCCCCCGACACTTGTTTCCATGCTGTGTTTAGGGCTGCTCACCAGTGTCCCGATTCTCCCGCCAGGGTATAAGACTGGCTTCCCACACCATCTGAGCTTGAGCAGGGATGGCCGCACAACTCGCCCTGCCTGAGGATACAGGACTGAGTGACACATGACTCCGTTTTCCACTCCCTCTTCCCTACCTCGATGATCACAGAAGGATTCACTAAGACGCGAGATCCATTGGCCCGGGTCCCGGGGCGCCTGGGACCATCCAAGCCTCCATTCCCACCTTTCGCCAACCCATGCTGAAGATGTTCCGACTTTTTCTCTTTTAGGCTGCTGAAATTTGGGTGCCATTTGTTAAACCAACACAACTGAGCTTATCCTAACGCATACGCAATCTCCTCAATCATAAAAATTTTAATACATTATACCCATTTGTCTGAGGCACCCAGAGGATCAGGACGGATTGTCTCTTCAAGGCCACGGTCTGGCAAGTTAGCAAATGATGACTATAAAAGGTGAAACTATGAAATACTCGACAGTAAATGAAAAAAAAGTTCTTTAAGAATCCACTTTGGACTGAGGCTAAGACTGTAAGGTTTAGCATAAGAAAGTGGCATTGAAGATAGTGATGTTGAAGAACTGGTAAACCCAAAAGAAAGTATCTTATTACAAGGAAAGTGTCGGAGTCTTAAACATGCACTAAAGGCTCAACAACTATTATAATTATTATTATTGTTAATATTATTAAAGCAAGAGAATTTCAGGTCTTATCATGCCCAAAAGATTCTGCATGGGGACGTCCAGTTAAATCTGAACTACAGAAAAGCAATAATTGTTTGTATAAGTATATCCCGTGAGATATTTAGGACATACTTATACTGGGGGAAAAAAGGCAAAACTATTGATTATCTGCAATTTGCACTTTACTAGGGATCCTGTATTTTCATTTGCTACATCTAGCCACTGTAACTCTAGGTACATCCTGGGGACTGTGCAGGTTGTGTAAGAAGGCCAGGGACAGGGCATCGAAGTTATCAATAAAGCAATTCATAAAATTAAAACTAATTATATTTATTTCAGGCTTTGTAAGTGGGAGGAGGAAGAGTCCCTATTAAAATATTTGTTAAAATATTTTCATTTGAGGCCACCTGGGTGGCTTAGTCAGTTAAGCATCCAACTCTTGATCTCAGCTCAGGTCTTGATCTCAGGATCGTGAGTTCAAGTCCCATGTTGGGCTCCATGCTAGGAGTGGAGTCTACTTAAAAAATATTTATGTATATATTTTGTTCGTTAAAATACTTTCAAAACAAAAGATGACAATGTCCTTTGCTTCTATAAGAGTTACTAAACAAAATACATCAAGGGAGATATTTTGCCACTTAGGAGTTTCCATATCTTATGAATATAAATAGCATCCAACAAAAATTTTCTTTTTTATTGTTTTTTCTATAATTTTGAGAAGTTCTGTCCCTTCTCTCACCTTAACCATAAATCCACAGCATAGAGGATAAAAAATATTTTATGCTGATTTACTATTTAATAGTTAACAAATCAATTTGAATAATGATTTAAAAATATTAGGACAACATCCAAGCCAGTAAAAACATCCTTTCCTTTACTGAAAAATTGAGCAAACATTTAAAAACTTACAGTGTTAAAAATTAAATATGAAAGATAGACAACTTTATGTTTTAGGATCATTTTACGTTTACAGAAAAATTGCAAAGGTGGTAGAGAGAATTCCCATATACTCCACATCCAACTTCCCCTATTATGAACATCTTATGTTAGTACTTTTGTTACAATTAATGAACCAGTTTTGACACATAATTATTCATTAAAGTCCATACTTTATTCAGATTTACTTAATTTTTTCCTAATGTCCTTTTACTATTCCAGGATCCCATCCAGGACACTACGGCACTTTCAGTCTTAATGTCTGCTTGGGCTCCTCTCGGCTCTGACCACGTCTCAGGTTGTCCTTGTTTCGATGACCCTGAAAGTTCTAAGGAACACTGAACTCGATATTTTGCACAATGTCCTTCCTTTGGGACTGGACTGCTGCTTTGCTCATGATGAGATGAGCCCTATGGGTTTCAGGCAGGAAGCCGCAAAAGTCAAGTACCATTTTCAACCCGTCGTATCAAGGGTTTAAGCTGGGCTTTTGTTAATGACAATTTTTATAAATTGCTTCCTTATGTTCTTGGAAACTAAAGTATATTTTCAGGTCCTCGATTTAGTATTACCAGCATATCCAGTTTGAAGTAACCATTTGGACAAGACTCAGGAGTTTCAATTGTACAAATCAATGGCATTTTTATGCGCCTTCTAACATCATTTAGAATGACTGTATGACATTTTAAAGTGCAAGAACAAAAAAATCATTGAAACTTAGAAAAGAGCCTCATGAAAATATTAGAACAATAATTTATTTTGTCCTTTAAATAAATATATAAATCCTAAGTAGCTTAAAAACCAAAAATATAAGCTTATAGCTAGGCTAAACACATACACACACACACACACACACCCCAGTAAAATCACTAATGAAGATATGAGTAAGTGTCTATGGCGGGAAGTGACAGCCTGCATCCTACTCCCTGGGGCCAAACATCCCAGCTGACAGTTCTTTAAGTTTCTCCGGGATTTAAGTTAATTCTTTCCAGCACCCCCCCCCGCCCCGCCCCCGCCAACCTTAATCCAATCAGCGGTTTCCCCCATGACCTAAGAGTTGGCACATCTCCCTCGGTACTCAAAAACACAAGAGAATTTGAATCCTTCATTTGTTATTAACCTATTAAATGGTGAACTGCGGAGGAAAAAAAGTATAGATGTTATTTCGCAATGATTAACTCCTCAATTAATGAAATCAGTGATTAGACTTAAACTGCTATTTTTGTAGGTCAAAGAAAGTTGCATGGTTCTACCTAATACCCTCTGACACAGCAGTGTAGGCCTGCATTTCCCGGAATGACTTAGGTAAAAACCTTCGCAAGACATGAACTGCACTTGGTAAACACTCAGGTGAGAGTCCCACTTCTCTCTGTGAATAAGACTCAATACCAAAGCTGAAATTATTAGCATGCTGAATGTCAACAGGTAAACACTGCAAGAAGGAGCCTGCCACCTTGCACTGAGCTCCTGAGGTGACAGCATCTGGACAAGGTCACAGATGACACCTTTCCTGTTATAAACTCCCAAACTGCTCTCCAAGACTAAACTGTCAATTATTCTAAGACATAACCTACAGAGAGATTCAAAAGCTAAAGGTACAGAACTATACAATAGGAAACAATTTAATCCATATTTTTGCTTGAGTAGCTAGCAACAACTTTAAGCATAAAAAAAAAAAAAACCCTCAAATACTCCTATTAGTTAAGAGGAACTTCCTCAACCTAATGACATTAATTCAATAACTTCAATCTAATTTGCTCTGTGGCAATTTTGTTTTTCAAAGACAAATGATTTGACTAAAACCATAGCTAATTTAAATAAAAAGGGGATATTTTAGCAGAGTCCAACCATGAGACATGAAAGTTTATAAAAGCAAATACTTATTTTTCTGTTAATAGTAACTCCGTGTTATAGACATTTCCTGTAAGGGAAGAAATACAAATAAATATGCAGTTAGGAAAATATTGCTCTTGAAGTCATGAAAATTGGCTTCTGATATTTTAAGTTGTAGCAGTTAAAAATCCATATCCCTGACACATTACCATTTATTTTTTATTAATATATATCATTATATCATTTAAGGGCTTATGCCAAGAGTAACATTTAGATACTGCTGTAGTAATTTAAAATAACTTACTTTTCTTTCAGTTGAAAATATTTCAAATCATAGATGGTATCTTCAATTTAAATATAACAGGGAATGTAATATAAATTCACCTTACAAAAATGAATCTACTTCTGATAAGCACATACGACCGTTTTTCCCATTTTTGCCTACATTCATCAATACTTTCTCTTAAGATAATGTCTTCACGAAAGAATATCCTGGAAGTTCTCATCTAAATCAACATTCCCGTTTCCTACCCCACTGCTTCACGATGCTGAATATTGTTCCATGAAAAAGTAAACTTTGTACAGTTCTTCTTTTTGTTCTAAAATTAAGTTTAATGTCCTCCTGCAGGAAAATTCCTGGCATATTTATATCCCATTTACTATGAGATAATCTGCCTTTGAAAAACAGCCTGCTATACCTGAGGGTGCCAGGAAATCTTAGGACAGCTGACCTCATAGGCAAAAGCGTTATATTAGATCACGCATGGAAACGCATCAGCTCTTACTAACTAATCATCGTGTTGGCCTCTGACATTCGTTCAGTGATGGATGATCTGTCTTCTATCTTGTCTTCCATTTCAACATATATCTGCGATATGATTCAAAGATTATTGTGTATTAAAAATTTATCCTACATAAGATCGCTACCCGAAGCCAGGTAGACATTAATCCTTGCGAGTTCCTACTGCTACTACATCAGTATAGGATGAATTTTAAAGCCTTTTTTTTTTTTTTAAGGTTTGTTATTCTGAGATAGAGAGACAGCACAAGCAGGTGAAGGACAGAGAGAAGGAGAGACAGAATCCCAAGCAGGCTCCACGCCATCAACACAGATCCGGACAAGGGGCTCAAACCCACAAACCACAAGATCATGACCTGAGCCAAGATAGAGAGTCAGACACTTTACCAACTGAGCTACCCAGGTGCCCCAAATTTTAAAGTCTTTTTAATGACCAACCTTCCAAAGGTTGTGTTCCCATGGGAGAAGACACAAAAATAAACTTGGAGGTAGGTATTCCTGCCTGGAACTACTTTCATGTCATAAACACGTTGTCACTCTATCATTGCTTTAGCTCTCATTTCTAAATATTCGTGAGATTTTTTAACTTGGCTATATTTAAAATGTAATATCATTTTCTTATGTCTAGGTGTTTTTAATGGTAGGGTATTTTTTTCCCTCAGAAAATCTATTCCATCATATTTCCAGTAATTGATTTTGCTAGTTAACTAAAATAAACATTTACACTCCAAAAAATAAAAATAAAATAAAATAAATAAACTTGGAAACCAATAAACAAAGGAGATGATTTCCAGTTCTCTTGCACATTGTGAAGAAAATAAAACAGTAATTGTTAGGTGAGGAACCCAAAGAATATCAGCGTTAGTAAAAGCACTCGGAGAGACCGAGAGATGGCCAAGCTGGCTGAAGCCTAACAAACCACTGGGAGAAGATGTCGGTGAGATACGACAGGAAGAAGTTGAACTTTTTTCTTGGGGTCATTGCTAGGGTTCTAAGCAAAGGCAAGATATGAGAGGATTTAACAGGAGACATCCGGCACTGTGGAGGTGAATTTCAAGGAAGCACAGGAAAGGCAGGGTGGCCGCCAGCAGCTTGTTACAGAGATCTTGGTAAGAAGTGGCACGCGCTTGGAGCAGCATCTTTAAGAGTAAAGGTGATAAGAGATGGAACATTCAACCAAGATCAGGAGCATCCATGTAATTTTTCAAAATATTATTTAAAAGCTTTGGAGTACCATGTGTTAATAAATACAAAAATGTGTATCTAGGGGGTGCCTGGGTGGCTCAGTTGCTTAAGCATCCAACTGTTGATTTTGGTTTGGGTCATGATCTTGAGGTTCATGAGTTTGAACCCCACATTGGGCTCTGTGCTAGTGGCTTGGAGCCTGCTTGGGATTCTCTCCCCCCCCCCAAAATAAATACACAACTTTTTTTTTTAATGTTTATTCATTTTTGAGAGACATAGTGAGAGCAGAGTAGGGGCAGAGAGAGAGGAAGATGCAGAATCTGAAACAGGTTCCAGGCTCCGAGCTGTCAGCACAGAGCCCGACACAGGGCTCAAACCTACAAACCATGAGATCATGACATGAGCTAAAGTTGGAGGTTTAACCAACTGACCCACCCAGGCGCCCCTAAACAAACTTAAAAAAAAAAAAGAAAGAAATGTATGTCTAGGAATTCTACCTAGCCTATTGTTCTGTGTTACATTCTATAATTTATACGCCAAAGAAAAACACTTAAAGCTAACTAAAATACAATTTAAAATACCTTAAATAATGACCCAGATTATCAATCAATGATTCTCATTCATTTAGGGATGAATTCAATATCAAACACCCCAAAGCCACCAGAGGTAGGCCTTCCTGGGCATTGAGACCTTCCTGTGTTCTCTGCCATGGACAGAAAGTCTGTATCCCCACAAAATCCATATGTTATAGCCTTACTCCTCTAATGTGATGGTATTCAGAGTTGGGGCTTTGGAGGTATTTAGAGTTAGATCAGGTCATGAGATGAGGTCCTCATAAAGGGATGAAGGATCTTATAAGAAGAGGAAGAAAGAAAGATACACGCACCAAGGAAATGGCGTGTGAAGGCACAGAAAGATGTCGGTCATCTGCAAGCCAGGAAGACAGCTCCCAGCAGGCACCTCGACTCCCCAGCCTCCAGAACTGTGAGAAATACATGTCTGTTGTCTACGCCCCCCTCCCCCCCCATCCACAGTATTTTGTTATGGCTGCCTGAGCTAAGACTATCTGGTATAATGCTTTCATCTAGTGAAGTCTTTCCTCCACCACAAAAGCCAAGCCATTGGACATTTTCCCGAACTTCTGTGGCTGAAGAAACCTGTTGTGTCCTTACATTTGGGTTTAGTAATTTTCATGCCATCCAGCATGGTACCCGACTATCTACTCAGTGCCACAGAGCAGCCTATAGACCCGCTGTCAAAATGTTCTACAGTCTTCTCCACACACAGCTCCACAAATTCTGACATCACGATATTCTCTACAACGGCGTGCGTCGGTGTATCACAACACTTGAGATCTCACATTGCATCTGTACTTTTTAGCTGAAGATGCACGTGCAGCCTAGCTTTTGAATGTGATGGTGGCAAACATTTCCGCGCGCCTACGGAGTCACCGCAAAGTGCTGGGCACCACACGCATCCACCAGGACAACCCGCCTGCCTTCGCTGTCCTGCTCAGGGCCTTAGCATGGATGTGGAAGCAGCCCTACTTTGTCCCAAATGCCTAATCGTCTCTGTCTTCAAAGACGCATGAGCGCCAAACAGGTAACAAGGCTCTACTGACATGAAAACTGTGAAGCAGAAAATCTGAAATTACTCCTACAGTGTACAGGCAGCTTTTCCTGTAAATCGTGGGCATGCATACTGAAAACTAATAAGGTCCAACAAACAGGACACAGAATTATCCCTCAAAGTCCACAAAGCAATTCATTCTAAAAAGTAAGAAGAAAAAGCAAGGGCGCCAAACGCAGCTGTGTAAGCATAAAGGACAGTGAGAGAAACTGAAAATAACTCTAAGTTCAAAAGCCTCTTCTTTGGGTCAGAGCTAAACAAATAAATAAGTAAATAAATAAACCCGTCTGACCACCAAAGCCTGAATCCGTCACATCTCAATTAGCTCGAACGATGAATGACTGCGAGAAACGGCATGTATATCCAAACTCAGATGTCGTATCACCTAACGAGCTTCTGAGAATAAGCGACAAGGACAAAAATCTACCATTGGTTCGAAAATCTGTTACAGTGCTTTCAAGGTTCTCATCCTCACATTCAGGAGATGAAGTACGGGGCAGCACGTCGCGATGACGAACACGCTACACAACTCAAAGGAATAACTCTGCTTGTATTTCCTCCCACACCCTGTTCAGCTGAGACGGCACTTTATCGGGTTATCACCCGCTCTCCCACTCGCCGACCTGGAGGTATATATCACCACTGGAAGAAAATGCACAACTTGACAAGCCGCCGGGAAGCCACAGAAAACTCGGATTATTACACTGTGCAAAGGCAAAGTATTTATGTTTCGTAAGGAAAGATCTCGAGTCCTGGTCGCAATTACGTAACGCGTTTCCACAGACCTGGCCCTCAGAAGGCAGGGACGGATTTCAGAGAAGTGACAGGAAACAAGGCGGGCTGAGGAATGGCATGCACAGCTTGAAATCCAAGTCTGAACAGGACAGACGCAGTCACTCTTCAACTAGAGGAACTGGCTAAACCCCTGGGGGCTCGGGGGGGCAGGTTACCTAGCCCTAGAGTAGCATGTCTTTTGCTACTCTGTTTAACGTATAACTATGTCTTTTGCTACTCTGTATAGCCTATAGGGTTTAAGTACCCCTTCTTCAAGCCTTATACTTGGCCAGGTTTGTTGACTGAATGGAGGAGTTCATGAACAACTGACCGGCCCATCGAAAAAAATTCTGTGGCCAAAAACTAGCTGAAGCGTCCTGCTCCCCTCTCGCTTCTTAAAGTATCCGCACTTCTTCTCAGGTGTTACCAACCCTCCACCCCTCTATCAGAAGTCACCAGAACATAGTCTTCTGTCTCCACAGTCTGTATTTGCAGATGAAGGAGGGATGTCACCTGAGGGTTGGGGTCCCTGAGCTGTCCACTTGCCCCATGTCCTCTTACGCCCTGTTTCTTTCTGAGGTTCACGTGTACAACCTAAGGGCACACCGGGAACCTCGCAACCGCGCCAGTGAGAAGCACAGGATCACTGTACAATTCACCACACAACCTGCCCTAAGCTAAATTAAAAAAAAAAAAAAAATAGAACTGTTTCTAAAATTGCTAGAAGCACAAGCAAAACCAAAATTGATTGGCATTTCCCCTTGAGTACCTAAACCTTTACTGCTAAGTAACATCCTCACGGAGGGGATATGAACTCCCCTTCTGCACTTCCTTCAAAAGTTTTGAGACTAAGGAACAAATCAAAGTTTTGTGTTTTTTGGGTTTTTTTTTTCATAACTTTACACACGATTTCCTCCTATTGGCAGCCTACGGTTACAGCGATAAGAATTCTCTGAAATTGTGTTCAAAGTACTTAAGGAAATATGCTCAAAAAATAACAAATGGAAGCCAGCTACAGTTCGCACTTCTAAAACTGTCCTGATAATGCCTTCCAGGCGCCAGACTCAGCAGCCCACCAGGAGAGAAAATCATATCCCGGAGATATTTCTACAGACTCCAATCCCGGGGGAACAATAGGACTTCTGTGCAAAAAAGGAAAAAATAAATAAAGAGAACTTTTTTTTGGGGAGCCAATTTGGTGTGACACAATTTTTGAAGAAGTAGAAAGAAACAACAGGAATTACTTCCAGTGGTGGGTAGAGGAGAAGTCTTCTTCTAAGTGACATGCCAATGGCACTACCGTTGCCACCGTTAGGGGATTGAGCATTTCGTAACCATGTTCATAAAGGTCAGAGATTTTATTTGACAGACAAGAAAATCTTTTGACTTCAAGTCATCAAAAAACAAAAAAACAAAAAACAAACAAACAAACAAACAAAAAAAACAGAAAACACCTGCTTTCGAAGCACATCAACAATTTCAGGGAATTTATTTCACTCACATTTATTTCACATTTATTATAATATCACATTCACAAAAAAAAAAAATACTGTATGTGTTGACTTTAACAACCAAATGACAAAATAGGCCCAGGTGCAAGGTCACAAGAGAGAACAAAAAAAATTTCATCACTCAGATCCCCAAATTCAGAATCCTAATTCAGCGTTCCCTCCAGAATGCCACAGTGCCCAGTACCCAAAATGCACCGAGAGCAACCAAACAGACCCTAGTTGACAAATCAGATTTGACAATGGAGACAAGAATGCATGCAGAGCAATGATAACGGAGTGTTCACTATATGCCAATCATTATCCGAAGATTTGAGAATCAATGATAAAAAGACAGATGACCAATGTGGAGTGGGGGTGGCGAGAAGCAAGGTCCCATGTGACCAGAGAGAAAGGTGCATGTACTAGAGGGCACACAGAGATATGGTATGGAAACAACGATATGGATCTATGTTATCTGTCAGCTCGAAAATCATGTATTTGCCTAAGAATGTCACCCTTACTCTTCCGAAGAACTTGAAACGCTACTTCAGCGAGGCCACAGGGGGATGACAACAGCACACACACAGACCTCCCACCTGTGAGCCCCAGACTGTGACAAACACCTGGCTCATCACACAGAGGTCCCTGAGCCTGTGCAGGTGTGCAATTATGCTTCCAGCAGAGCAAGCAAAAGCCAGAATTAGAGAAAAAGATGTGTCGTATTTATTATTTAACAGTAGAGGGGCACCCGGGTGGCTCAGTCGGTTAACCATCTGACTCTTGATTTCAGCTCAGGTCATGATCTCCCAGTTCGTGAGTTCGAGCACCGCATCAGGCCCTGCGCTGGCAATGCTTGGGATCCTCTCTCTCTTTCTCTCGCTGCCCCTACCCTGCTTATGCCCTCTCTCTCGCTCTCTCTCAAAATAAATAAATAAACTTAAACATTTTTTAAATTAAAAAAAAAAGAAGAAGGGTAAAAATAAGCTGAGGTGTTTGAGGTTGACAAATATCCTGGATTCTCTGCTATGTGTGTGAGGTCCACAGTCTCTTAACGGAGTGACACTCAGTAGTAACCTATCCACTTGCTAATAGAAAAATGGAAAAGTTGAGATATGAACTCAGTCAAGTCAGGATACAACTACTAAACACTCCTTCCACCATTTGCTCCATTACCATAGTTTTTACTACTGGGACACACAGCATCAGGGAACAATAGAATGCCCCCTCAAAAAGCAACTCCCTTCCTTCAGAAAAACTATACCTACTATAGACAAGGAAAATAAATCAATGAGAAATGAGGTAAATAAACCAATTGGAAATGTGCAAAATATACAAAAAGACAATTTACAAAAGAATTAGGAAGGCCTCATAAACGTATGCAGTATTTACCTCAGCCATATTCACAGAGAGGCAAATTAAATCACAGGAAAACACATTTTTTCCCCTAATTGAAATTTGTTGTTGTTTTTTTAATTATAATACCCAGTTGTTGAAATCATGGAGAAATTGGCACACTCCCGCCTTGCTAAAGGAAATGTAAATTACATAACCTTTCTGGAGTACAAATTGACAACATCTATCAACAGCCTTGAAAACATCCAGTTCTAGGAAGTAATCTACAGAAAATAGCCTGATGAAAACTATGTAGCTTTAATCGCAGCATCACATATACTGCCAAAAAATGAAAATGCCATCAATCTCCCAAAATAGGAAGTTATTTAAGTAAGTGATGTTACATAAAGGTATGGAAAACAGACACTAAAAATGAATACAAATTACATGAAAAAAAGCGGCTTTATGTGTTAAAAAGTAACAAAACAGAATATGAGGAATCTTCTAAATTTAAAAATGTACACGGATTTGCATTCTGCTAAAAATAGAGCCATTTCTGTGGCTCGAGATCATGCATGAACTTTAGTTTCCTTTCATCATTCCTGTATTTTCAAATTTTTGATGATTCCACATTACTTTTGAAAACAGAAAAAAATAAAACAGTATTAAAAAAAGAGAAAAATATTTCACTAATATGCTACACAGCTCTCAAGAAGACATCAACTTGCTAAACCTAATCAAAACATCTCTTAACTTTAAAAACAGAAAATCTAGTGGTAGCACTGAACAGAATATATGTAATATATACTCAAGGAAGGATGTGCCTTGTTAATTTCAGTCAGGCATTCAGCTAATTAATGAAATTTACCCCAAAGCAAAAATATAATATTCTTTTCAAATTTAAAGACATACTTTTGTTCTGTGTAATGATGTAATACAAAACAAATATTATGTATTTGTTAGAAAGATAATATACAAAGAATAAAGCTCTTGAAACTTGCCATAAACACTGCATTCTTGTGTTTGTACAGATGTGTGTATGGGTAGGTGTGCTGGGTATCATATTCAATATAGTTTTTGCCTTGCTTCTTAACCTTCTTAACCTTCAGTGTCATGGACACTCCCCTACTTTCTTAGAAGAGATAACTCTTAACTGTATGATGTTCGTCTGGGTAGAGATGTCATAATATATTTATGTATCTACAGTGGATTTAACATTACTTTTCTCCAGCCCAATTCAAGCTGAACAGTCTGATCCACACACTACAAGCCCCAGGCTTCCTGCACCACCTTCCGTGACCTGGGTAAATGTGACACGATTTCTACTGTCTCTGAGATTTTTCAGATGATTCCCATTTCACCTTTCTGCCTTTCTGGAGATCTTCTTCCTCACCTCCTTATCCAGTGACACACACGCAAAAAAGAAAAAAAAAAAAAAAAAAGACCACCAGAGTCACCTGTGAGGGCTGTGTTCGAGACAAGAGACTGACTCTTGGCTTTTTTATACTTGGGAGACTTGGTTTGCTGCCAGAGAAGTTGCTCTTCCTGGGAATTAAATTACTGCATTACTGTAGGTAATGACTGCTAGGTTAGTCTAATGGTTGAAAGTCCAAACAAACTATTTGAGAGAGAGGAATAAAATTTATTTTAAGAAGTGAGCTTTTTTAAGGTTGAGTAGTCATGCTCGGAGTCAAATAAAACATCACATTTCCTTAGAAATTCACTTTTTTCTCCTTTCTTGATGGTGTCCATTATAGCTCCTATTAAAAGTTAAAAACATTAAATGCCAACCAAATTCTAATTATCTACAGTGAGATAGAAAGTGCTGTAGATAACAGCTCACATGGATCATTATTCATATATGGTTTGGGAAGTCAGATTTTGACACTGTCCCTTTTATGCCCAATTCTTACCACTTACAAGGCCCTCCAATTATTGGCAGTCAAAGTCTAACATGGAGAGCAGGGGAGAAATACTGAGAATGAGTTATTTTAAAGTTGGCAATACATAAGTCAGCTGAATTTCATGGACCATACTCTCTGTAAATCAGCCAGGGCATTAGATACTCCCCTGATAATTCCTGATATAGTGTCAAAATACCATAAAATATTTAAAGAGCTCAACTTCTAAGCAAAATACTATGGAAGCTATTATGTCCAGAATTCTACAACCAGAATTCTTTACAAACCATGTCAGTGAGGAACATTTCTTTCCTCCTTCTGACATTTCCTTCCAGGTAAAGGGAACTTAATTCATGTGACACTCTGGCCTCTCTCCAGACCTTCACTTTCTCTGTTTCTGAAAAACAAAGGAAGCAACTTGGGTAGTTCCTTCTTTCTTCCTCTAAAGAACTCCCTGCCTGCAGAGAGTCAAGGCTAGGCTCTAGGGCTCAGAGACAGCTTTGTCCCTGCAGGGAGGGAGGAGGGGTGAAAGCCAAGGTCCTGGGATGTCATTTGGCATCACATCAAACTACGTCCCAACAAACCTGATTATTTCACCCATGGTGACTACTCCTTTACTTCTGTTTCTTGCAAAATATCAGTGGTTTCAGAAACTGTAAGGGTGCTGGGATGGTATTTATTGGGTTTCTTAAAGACCCCAACAATCCACATTTCGGCACACTTTATAATTTAAGGTAAATGTATACCTTTTAGTGATTTATGTTGTTGCACATTTAAATGAGAAAAAAAAAGATTAAACTAAGCATTGTAAGATTACTTAAAACCTCCAAAACCAAAATAATAAACTAAATAAAACATGTGTACAAAATGCATGTTTCTTAATATATATACCTATTGGATCGACTTTCTAATGACAGTTGTGATAATCGTATCCACTAAAGAAAAAAAATGTTCTAAATGAGAAAACTCTAGCCCTTACCTATGCAGGTTAAATGTATTAGCTAATTTCCATGGTGGAATTAAATTCTATCTCTTCTTCATCATCTAATGCTACAAATTAAATATCCCCTTTAATAATACATTCTGTATCATGCAAAATTTGTAGAAATTTTGACACCTAAATCTCTTTAACCAAACATAATTGGCTTACCACTCACTCTGAACCAAAAAAACAGAAAAGTCTTTTATTATAACGTGTATTTTACTCTGGTAACATAATTGGCAGTTCCCACAACAACACATAAATTTGAATATAAATGCCCATATTTATTGTCAAAATGTTTTTCTGACTTCAGATAAATTAGTCTCCTGTGAAACAGGTCACATTCTGCAGCAAATCCTAAGGTCTATCCAGGCGTTAGTATGGGAAACATTGTGATGCCAGAGATCACAGCTCCCCTTCCCCCGTGATCCAGCCTGAGGAGCTGGCACTTCACCGAAGGTGCTGAGTTAGAATTACTCTTTATTGTCAAAAAGATACCACAACACACAATTTTATTTCAAAAACCTGACTTCAGGGGTGGCTAAGTGGTTCAGTGGGTGGAGCAACTGACTCTTGATTTCCCCCCAGGTTGTAATTTCACGGTCATGAGACTGAGCCCCGGATGGGGCCGTGCTGAACATGGAACCTGCTTGCGATTCTCTCTCTCTCTCCCTCAGCCCCTCTCCCCCGCTCATATGTGCTCTCCCTCTCTTTCTCTCTCTCCCCCACAAAATAAATAAATAAGCTGAAAAAATTTTTTTATTTTAATGGGGAGGTGGGGTGAGTGAGTCTTCTCTTTACAAAGTAAATTCAGCTGTTTAAGGTTTCTTTCTCTTCGTTACAATGATACTATTATAGGATTCACGCCCCATGGTTCCAAGCAGAGCATGTGTTTAACATCTAACTTCACAGAAAGCAAGGTTGTGTTTCCTAAACTGTCCATGATATTCTTTGTATAGTATGAATCTTTGTAGAAAATTCTATCTTAATCAGGTGAATAATATAAATACTCATAGAGGGTATCAAAATTTTATAATGTCTGACTCTGATTAGAATCTTTTTTATTAATAATAGTCCTGGGAGATACAATTTCCTTCTCTTTTAGCTTAACTAATATATGTTTTAATACTCAAAGGACTGGTAATGTTGTAGACTAGAAAACTTGATATACTTTATATGCAAATCTACATAATAAAGTCATATTACAATAAGAGTAGGGGGAGAATATATCCACTGAACAGCTTTTTTAGAGAGGGTGGGAGCCTATAGGACCTATTTAATAATACGTAAACGCAGCACAAGCATCCAACTTAATATGCAGATATAGATCTCTTATGTTTATGTAAATACTCATAATTTACAAGCCACTTGTGCTCTTACTTACTTAATCCTGAAATCAATCTTTTCAGATATTCTGTCCTGTGTGCCCATTTTACAGATGAAAAAAGAAACTGAGCTAAAGTCTGAGTATCACATAAATGGCCAAGGAAAGGACACAGGTAAGAAGAGACAGACTAGTACCCACCCAAAGCCAACACTCTCTCCCCATCTTTGCACCCGCACAAAACAGAATCCCAAACAGCATTAGACTATAACATAAACATATTTCATTATTTTACACATGTATTTTATATATAATATATAGAACACACACACGTATGTACATATATATGTGTGTGTGTATGCATATATATATGTATGTATATATTCATTGTAGGTCAGAGCCCAGCTTTTTCCTCTAGAAATGTATTTCTGATATGAAATGACAATTAATGGAATAATAAGTTTCAGTAGATGTAATTCATTTTACAGATAACTTTTGAGGAATCTCACCAAGGAACACATGTGAAATGTGTCTAAGATGGAAAGCTTCCAGGAAGTACTATTTCACTTATTTAGCCATTATTTCCAATTTGTCAAAAACTAACAGAGAGTATAACTTCGATATCTTAATATAGCTTAGACATTTCCTACAAATCAATTAACCATGATAGGGAGCTTGAGGGCACACTTAACAGCTATGTGACCAAAAGATAGACAACTAGAAGTGTCCTAACTACCCATTTTTGTTATGAGTCTTAACATTTGTAATGGACTCAAAGCACAGTATGATCAAATATTTCTGTGAGTTTCCTCTGTT
The DNA here is from genome assembly GCA_030068075.1 of Paguma larvata. Taxonomy (NCBI): domain Eukaryota; kingdom Metazoa; phylum Chordata; class Mammalia; order Carnivora; family Viverridae; genus Paguma; species Paguma larvata. Next base: position 8,800,920 of record CM057826.1, read on the forward strand.
AGAGGTACTGTTTGTGAATATAATTAGATTCATTAAACCCAACCAGGCAGTGTATTAATCAGGGGGCTAGATTGGCAGACAATGTGATAGAAACTATTTATCTATGACATGTTTAATATTTTACGTTAATACAGAAAGCTGTTGCGTTGGCATAGAACCAGATAAACGTGGAGCCGGCAACAAATATCGTGAACTGCTCCCACTCAAATTAACTTTTCACCCGCACCCACGTAACGCTTCCGCAAAGCCATCGGACGACTGAGAACACCTTCGGAAGATGGCTATTGAAAATCATCATGGAAGCCAACTGAAGAATCTGGCTTGAAAATCTACTTCTGACTTGTGAATCAGCCCGCAAAGACCACACCTTCGACGGAAGTCCTGGATTTAAAAATATAATGCCTGACTTTGCTTGGTATTTCATGCTCTGAATGGTAATTCAGAGGTAATTCATTCTTTGTACACAGTGTTCCAGTTTAAATATCCCCAACGACGTGGGGATATCTTTCAAAAATAAAAATATTTATTAAAAAAAACTTTCGAGAAGAGTAATACTTGCATCGCCAATTCCCCGCTACAGAAGTAAACATAATGTCCACACAAAGAAACAATCATAACTGGATGCTCAAATCTTCTGTGAACGGTCAGGAGAAAACGAAGAAAGGACATTTTTGGACGTCCAAAATGCAACAGTTCTAACTTCCGTTCAATTACTTTGTTAACCAGATACACTAGTCCATACAAAGTACACCTGACTTTATGGACAAGCAAATTACAAGAAATTAGTTTAAATGCAGTTTTACTGTTTTCTTACATAAGGAAAGCCTGATGACATTACTCTAGAGAACTCTCCCAACAAGACTACATAATGCGCGCTGTATGAAAGAGAACTCTGATAAAGCCTCGTGGAAAGGAGCAAGTTCTATAGTATTTTCAGGAGAGCACTGCATTTTCAATTACATGTCAAAAGTGATGTTATATTTAGAATATGATATCTTCATTTTTAATTTTAAAGGTCATTATGAGAGTCACATTATCCTCAGAAATTATTTAACAAAACTATAAATTGCATTTTCCAACTAATTTCATTTGAAGTTCATTTTCTCGCCAATGAACCATTTCACTGGGAGAAAGAATTGGCTTGTGTTCTACTGTGGAAGATGTGAAGTTGATGGAAATATTGTAATTCGACAGTGCGTGACTTTTATTACAAACAATGAAAACATTAGTGACATCTATAATGATTAGGTTGTACGACTACACAAACATTCACCAAATTAAATAACTCCTTTCCACAAGACTATGACAATTTTATTAGAGCAACAACCTCATGTACTTACTACACTTGCCATTCGATCAGGCACTATCATTTTCAATCCACAACAGAACGTAAAACTCACATATGCAACACACGTAGTTTTACCCATGCTCATCGGCACCTGTCTGCGCAGACACATAAGCACAGAACGGTATACACTAGCCCTTTAAGAATCACATTTAAAACTGAACAGCAGACTCCAAAAGGGGAAAAAGAAAATGAATTGTCTCCTTCACTTCTTGCTTCTTTTTGAAAGAAATCTTCTATGTAAACAACGCAACAAGCACAATAGTGTGTTCCAAGCGCTCTTGGAAAGTTTTCTAAACATGGAGAAGGTGAAACTAACACGATACAGGTAAAGCTAATCACACCGTTCAGTTAACTCTAGCCGAATAGGACTTCCTGCAACGCTGAGACTTGTTAGCGGTATAATTACAGGCCTCCCAAATTTCACCATCTAACTCCAGATACAAGCATCTTCATTCAAGTCCTGAGATCCTGTGGTCCACAGAGCAGTAAGGATGCCACTTAACATGTCCCCCAAAAGCAGTAAACATGGATTCTGCGTGTGGCGAAGAGAACTGAGGGCAGCGGAAGGCACCCAGTGCACATCTGAGGATGCCCGCCCCTGTGTGTCATACTTCTTCACAGAACGAGCCCCCCAAATCATGCGCAGGTTCATCCCTGTAATTCTACATGAGTCATATCAAACACTTCTCCGTGGGATTTTACAAGTGGTGCGGCTCGAAAGCCTTTTAAACCTGTAGGTAAATTACTAACTGCAAAGAGCTGAACAGGTCTGCCTCCGGACGCTGAGCTCCTGATGGAAAGATGCACAATGAGAGAACTCCTGGGTAGTTGGACCACCTCCCTATTTTCATGGAAGTCGTTGCAGAAAATTGCAAGCGTCTTCAACATTGGTCACATAGTTCCGAAAAGTGAAAATCTATGCATGTCAGGCCCCACCGTCCGCTTGTAACATATCCCTTTTCTAAACCAACATATTTGCTTGAGACCATTAGGCATGCATGTTAACAACACCTCTCAGGGCCGAAGCACATCAGATCAGTTCAAGCGAAGCACACGAGAGGAACAAAACATCTTGGAACCACAACCTGCCCCTCTTTTTCTCCATTTCCACACCCTTCACTACCCCTCCATGGACAAGGAAACACAACTTTAGGTATTCTGGAAGTAGCTGTCCTTTGTTGGAATCACATACACACACGCACACACACACACACATACCCCAAAAATCCCTAAGACTGCTCCCCTACCACACGACCAGGGAGGCTGCACCACCTCTCCGGTGACTTAATTCTGAACGGAGTGGCTCGAAGCAGCTGAGCAGCAATCGATGAGAACACATTACGCCCCAGAATTAAGAGGAAGGTCGGCGAAAAAGAAAAGCAGCGGTGCTTTTCAGCCATTAACTACCGATCCCCCCAAATATCTCATCGCAATCTCCCACACACATGCACGGCGTTCCAAACCTGGGTTTCAGGCGGCGCTTTCCAGAGCCTCGCTATCTATTGTCAGAACGCAGAAGCCCCCGAAACCTGTGAACCGAGCTGAAAAGGCTTCCTCTGAAACCGCTAAATTTAGACCAAAGGGGCTCTGGGTCTGGCAAGCAGCGGGAGACTGAAGAAACGGCCATGGACGCATATGACTAAGTATTTCCATTTTGTTCTAGCCAAACATCGTAATGACATTGAACATAAGGGCAAAAGACTGGAGGGAAGTCCTCCCCACCCCCACCCCGTCTTCTCCGCATATTAGGGACGTCATGAAGGCAACGGTATGTTCTTGAGGGTGGCGGGGAGCAGGATTGTTGATGTTGCCCTATATACGCCTCCTCCGGGGGAGAGGGGCGGCGGGGAGGGGGAGCACGCAAGAAGCCACTTGCTAACCGCTCCGAGAAAGGCACTAACCCTGGTCCCCATTCCAGGCGCAGCCGTCTTCTGAGAGGGGACCGGGCGCGATCGCGGTCCTCCCCCGGCTGGCAGGACCGCGCAGCAGTCGCCGCCGCCAGCCGGCCGGGAGCAGAGGACCAACCCCCCACCGGCGGCGAGGAGCAGGAGCAGGAGGAGGAGGAGGCGGAGGAGGAGGAGGAGGGCGAGGAGGAGGACGGCGCCGAGGAGGAGGATGCGCCCGGCCCCGGTAGCCCAGCGAAAGCAACTCACCGAACGGCGCGGCGCCCGACTGCTTCCTGGAGAACATGCACCCGCCACCAGCGACAGCTCCTCAGTCCGGGAAAAGGCGTGCGCGCCGCCGCCCGGCTTCAGGGCAAGGTCCTGACCTTGCCCAACTGCAGCATCTTCTGCTTTTGTTGTCTGAGCGCGGCCGCGGGACAGGCGAGGCTGGCGGGGAGCAGGGGCGAGCGCCGCTGGGGAGAGGCGGCTCCCGACGCGAGTGCGCGGCGCCCGGCCCGGCGGCCCCTCCGAGCGCGGCGAGCGCAGCGCCCCCTGCCCGGCTCCGCGGGCTGCGCGGGCTGCGCGGGCTCCGGGCTCCTCCAGGCTCCTCGGGGCTCCGGGCGCCGCCGCCGCCGCGCCCGCCGCTCCGCTCGGCCGGCTGCCGCCGCGGGCGCGAGCCTGGGGCCGCCGCGGCGCCCGGCGCCGAGCGCTCCCGAGCTGCGCCCCGCGCGCGGCCCGCGCCACCTGTGCCGCCGCCGCCGCCGCCGCCGCCGCCGCCGCCGCCGCCGAGGGCGAGGCTCCTCCCGCGGCGCGCGGCAGCCTCAGCCTCCACCTATGCCTCGGCGGCCGGCTCCGGCGCCCGGCTAGTGAGGAAGCGTCCGCCCCGCCGCCCAAACCTGCCCTGGGTGCCGAGCATGCCCAGTGCCGCCGCGACCGCGCGGCGCTTCGCCGTGCGCATTCCACTTCTCCTGGTTTTCGCGGCAGCAGCAGCAGCAGCAGCAGGGGAGAGGGGAGGAGGCCGCGGGTTGGGAGAGGGCCGAGCATCCCAGCGAACGCGCTGCCTGGCCTCGAGATGGGTGGATGCTCGCAACCTGGCGAAAGCCGGAAGGGGCCCGGGGAAGGCCTGGAACCCCAGGTTCGGCCGGTTCCTTCGTTCTCGTGCAAGAAGCCGACAGTTTATTGTGGCGGGGCAGAGGCCAGCCTGCAAACAAAGGGGCAGGGGTGGAGGGGGTGTCTAGAAAAGCTTGGGTGTGCGCTGGGGGCAGGGGGCCGGCTGAATGTGCAAGCTACTCGGTGGAAGGGGGTGTTCTGAAATCCTGTTGTTCTAGAGCAGAGAAAGCAGGACAACCATCTGCGATCTGCACCACAGCGCCAGTCCAGTTTTTGGCACCTCCAGCACTTCGATTAAACATGTTTTCCGCAGATGGAGAGACTTCCTTCTTAAACAAAATACCTCTGCTTTTGAATCTGGAAAGTATGTAAACTCACTGCAAGAAAGACCTTTGGCCAGTCTGGAACTTGAATAGCCCATAACGACAAGTTCGCCTCCTCTTGAGCCCCCTCTTGTGTCTTCCTACTTCCACACCTCTGCCCCTTCTCTTCCTCGCCCTCCCCCCTTGCCCAAGCTAAAATGGAAACCCCCCCCCCCGCACCTGTTCCGTCTGCATAGTTTTCCAACGGGTCCCGCACTGCCGTCTTGGCTTTCAGATTGGTTTTCTGGATCACCCCATGGTTTGACAGCTCATTGACTCCACAGAGACTTCTCTACGCCTCTCTTGCTGGGAAATACAGCAAGTAGAATCACCGTCGTGAACGATGAAAGAATTGTCAGAAAACAAGCCCCAGGTTGTGTGCCAAGAAAGTCCTCTGGGCCTTCACCCGTGGCCCTCTGGTCCAGAAATCATGAGAGTCATGACGAGGCTCGCCCCTGACCGCAAAGGACTTGGGCAGGCCTACCGCAGCCCACCCTGGGCCAAAGGCAAAAGTACCCCCTAATCATGCCGGAGCTCGCTCTTCCTGACCCCATAGAGCCCGGACTCTCTGAGGCTGGGATTTTCTCCATCCCACCCGTCCCCAGAGCTGGTTTCTGAGACACAGATAAGCAGGGAAGAATACAGGGCATCGTCGTCAGAGGGATTTGGGGGGCTTATGATTCTCCCTGACAAAGTGCTTCTCTTTTGTGTCAGAAGAGATTATCCAAGAAAGTTAAATGACTTGAATATTTATCCGGGGCTCTTGTCTGTTGTACTTTGGAGCAGGCTAAACTATTATTTGAAGTAAATGCAATGGAAAAAAAAAAGTTTTAGACTGGGGAAATAGGTAGAAATAAACGCAAGGCGCAGCGTATTAAGACAAGGACTTCGGGCCACAGTGCAAACGTTCGTTTCTAATCCTCCCAGCCCAGGGGTACAGGTGCTTGCACAAGCTTGGTCTCACCTCCAAAATTAGTGCTCTGGCCTGGCTTCAAGTTTTAAAGCCGGCTCCATATTAAACTACGCCCGATCCCTGTGAGAGAAGACGGTTTTCAGTGCATGTTGAAATATATATATATATGTATATACATACATACATATATGCATACATATATATATATACATATATATATATATTTTTTATTTTCGTCCTCAGAAAGGCATTCAATTACTGCAGAGTACTTGGTATAAGACAAATTAGCAGTACTGTATCCATCAGGCCACATTATATTTAAAGGATGCTCTGTTCTCACCTTAGCTTTGGTCAGATTTTGGAGGCGGAAAAAGTTTTTATCTGTAGTTCTCTTCACATCTTTTAATTCAGGAAATCATGGTGGGGTGGAGGTTAGTTACACTTTCGATTAATTTAAAGTACATTCATAAATATTATCCATGGGAAATACACGTGTCTCTATGCCTCTAGAAATCTAAGTTAAGAAAATAAATTTTAGAAGTTTTTTAGAGTCATTTTTGAGCTGAGCAATGGCAAAAACTATTCACTAATTGTAACCCATGGAAATGACCCATAGGCAGTCCGTTATACACTTACAGAGAGGGGAGGTGAAGTGGGGATTTAAGAAGGGCAGTGATTTCCTAAAGAATTTTGATTTGCTCTGTGCCCAATTTCATTGATACATTTATGATTCCTATGCATCTAAAATCGTTTATAACTTAAGATATTGTTAAATGCACAATTAGATAATATTGAAAAATAAAGTGAAATGATCATATGTAGTGTAGGTCTTGGAACGACTCACTGCTGCCATCTTTTGCCTCCTGTGTCTGAAAGTTCCTATACAAAGGAATGATCTGAGTTCCCCGATTTCACTAGGAGACCAGAAAATTACTGGCTTATTATTTTCAAATTTTTGCAACTGACATTAAACGAGAAATTTTTGTGTTTTTTCTGTTTATGTATCTGTATAGGATGCAGAAATCATATCTAAATACTAAATGCTGTATCTCTTGATTTTTTGAATCAGTTTTCAAAATCCGATACAAATATATTTTTATATGGAACTTTTACTTAATTTTCGACATGAAACCCAATAATTCAAAATATTTTTTTGCAAACGCATGTATCGTATATTATAGTTCAAAATATGCCAATTCAGGAGCGTGAAATGCTTGATTCAAAGCAATTTAAATCTAGCACTGTAGTTTTTGGTTGAGGTCCAACTAGAAAGATAATATTCTTGTATCTTTTTTAAATGATTTACCCACTGATAAATAAATGGAAATTTCTCAGGTTGTAAAATTAAACTATGTGAGTGACCGTTGTTGCTGCCCAGCATTGAAGTAGGGAAACTAATGAGAGACACTCTTTTAAAATTTATAATTTAAATGTTAAATTTAGAAGTCGTGTCATTACATATATCATATACACACATTTGGGAGGCTAGTAAACACTGCTTTTATTGACTATAAAAGATATGCGTTTGTTACTGGTCGACATTACTCTGTTTTTAAAGACTTTCAAAGTAGTTATAACTGTTCGAATTAACCATTTCAGTTAAGGTCAATGTGTGGGTCATTTCACAATCTGATGGGCAACTTCACACTTTCACACAAACTTCTTTTTACTGCTGCTGTCACTCAGATGATGGTACCGTTCATTCATTCATTCATTTACCGGCAGTTGTTTGAGTGTCTACTGTGGTTCAGACACTGGCAAAATTTGGAGACTCGATAGCAAACAGTAGACAAAATGACAGATCCCTCTCCTCAGGGAGTTTATAATCTGGGGTTATAGGATGAGAGAAGAAGAGGGAGCACACAGAGGAGGTAATTACACTCAAATATTTTCATTTCTTTCTGATTCTCTGTATGCTTTAGGGCATTGATGATTCTTTATTCAATTTCTTTTCTTTAGTATTTTCCCACTGTTTTTGCCTCTTCAAGGGAATTTGTTGCTTTTTTTGTTTGTTTGTTTGTTTTTATGCCAGGACATTGGTGGCATGGTGAGGAGATAGGCCCTAAATGCTGAAGCAGAAAGAAGAGAGATTAAGGGCCTGTGTTTGGTAAGAGCCGGGGTTCTTGGATATGCAATGGAATGGAATTCATTGACTCTGTGAATGGAATCAGACTGAATGAAGGCATCAGAGACCAGTGAGGTGTCCAGTGAAGGCCCCTACATTATCAAAAGTCACAACCTGGTACCAAAACATCTAAATTCAATGTAGGCTGCTCAGGCATATAGAAGGTCAAGCATTATTGATCAGAATTGGACAGCGGGTCAGAAGTCTAAGTTGGCAGGCATTGACGGATTACACATACAGGAAGAAGACATCAAATTATAGAGCTGGGCACAGAATCTTCATAACAAATATTATCAGCAAGGAGAAGTAAACTTTGTGCTATGATTTAACATATCAGCAATGCCTATAGATTTCATTAACTTCTTCCACTGAATGAAGAAATTGACTCCCCAGATTGACCGGCTTGGGGCCTGTAGACAGGAATAGGAAGCAGCAATGGCACAAAATAAGACCCAAACGATGGGACAGGGGAGTTCTTATCAAATATGTGCAGTCTTCCTAGATACATTTTAAGGCAGAACTGAGTTACTATTGAATTTCATCAACAAAATTTCATTTTTTATACCAAACATCTAGGTTAATGATTCTTAATGGAATCATTGCTGCCTCCCCAGGAGGTAGTTTAGAAATGTGTGAAAGGGTATTTTTTTGTTGTCATTAACATTCAGCGGTCACGAGCCACACATTCTAAACATTCTGCAATATATGAGACAATCCTATAGGAAGAATTGCCCGTATCCTTCATGGCTTTGGAGGGTGCCACAGTCACCCGCAGGTGTTAAGAACCTGTTCAGAAGTATGTATGCCTTTAACATTACCCCATTTTACATGTAAACAAGAAGCATTTTTGCATGGAAATACACGGAGTTATAAATTACAGAAAGATTTAATATTGTTTTGATCAGAAATTGACCAAGGCTTGTTCACAAAATTAAGAGCAACAACTCACCAAAAGAACACTCCTGTATCAGTCTTTTTTTTTTTTTAAGTAGGCATTATGCCCAGCAAGGAGCCCAATGTAGGTCTTGAACTCACGACCCTGAGATCAAGACCTGAGCTGAGATCAAGAGTCAGACACCTAACCAACCGAGCAACACAGGCACCCCTTTTATCAGTCTATTTTTATAGTTATCACCATCACAGCAATGCTACATACAGAGGTAAGGTTAGCTCTTCTGGCTTGGTTGTGAGCAAGCATTTACGCGAAGAGAAACCTAATCTTTTATTTTAAATAACTTTTATTTCATCTTTCTATTTTTATTAGGCATAGTGTAGATCCTTAAAAACCAGTTAAGATCTCTTCTTCTTAGATGGCAAAATGGGCATCAGAGGACACTTGTTATAAATGTAGAGCATTCGCCTTCAATAGGTTTGAGAATGAAATATCTAAATGAGTCAATTCAGAAAATCAATGGCATATATTATGATCATTTATACTGTAGCTCCAAGAAGAAAAACTGGGTTTATTAAGAAAAGTTTGGATCGCATCACCAATCCTTTAGAATCAGGTAGTCTGTAGAAAATAATAATTAATCACATAGGCAGGTCTCACAATCTGCATGCATAGGGTGAATCCACAAATTAGTGCTGGTTTTACTTCAGTCTTTCCAACTCAGACTGAGCCTCTTCCCTTAATTCTTAATATTTGTCCACATCATTGGGGCACCTGGGTGGCTCAGTCGGTTAAGTGTCCGACTTTGGCTCAGGTCATGATCTTGCAGTTTGTGGGTTGAAGACCCGCCTCGGGTTTCAGAGCCTGGCACCTGCTTTGGATTCTGCGACTCCCTCTCTGCGTCTCCTCCACTCAATTTCTCTCTCTCTCTCTCTCTCAAAAATAAATAAACATTTTAAAAAATTTTAAAAAGCGTTTGTCCACATCACCATCTTATCGTGTTGTTTTGCTTTAGAACTTTGATTTGGCTCTTTAGATTCATTTATCCTCTACTTTCTCAATTCATTCTTCTGATTAAGCTGAAACATTCTGATGAATGCCCAGATCACTGCTGATTGCCATTCTGATGTCTATCCTCCCTGCCTTCCTTTTGTACAAGCCCCAAGTTGTGTCCCAAGCAGCACGTGACCAGCTAGAAAACACTTCATGGCCTCTCTTGCTGCTACGTGCATTCTGGCGGACCAACCGAGCGGCTGATAAAGTATTCAGAGAACGGTTTGCTTTTGTGAAAGGGAGGCTCTCCACTCCTGCTTCTCCCTGCCTTCTTCCTACCTCCTGAAATGCAGACTGCAGGCTGGACTTGGACCTGCCACGTTGCAACTGTGAATTGTCCACGGGAATGAGAGCCCAGATCACAGGCGGCTGAGCCTAAGCCAGAAGCAGCCCAGGATACTGAGAGTTTCCTGGGACCCCTGCCACAGCTTGAGACTGATGCTCCCCAACCTGATCGGATAAAAATTAACCTGTATTTGGTCAAGCCTTGGGAGTTCGTTTCTATGACGTGCAGCCAAATGCAATTTCTCATGCTTGCATCGTCTGTAATCACCCCTCCTCTGCTTCCCCCAGCTGTGACACTTAACTTCCCTCGCAGTATATATTCTATGAAAATTAAAAAAAAAATTTATTGAACTGAGTATATGATTGTGCTCTAAGTCACATATACTGGAAGATAAATCAGTGAATGATGTAGATGAGATCTGCCTCTCCACCGAGCCCCACACGAAGTCAGTTCAAAGCTTCGAGTGCTCCCTATCCGACTGACTTTTACACTGTCTCCAAACATGAATAACTCTTTTCACTCAATCCAATGTTACCTCTCAAGGTTGTAGAGAGTGCACGCTCTGAAATCAATTTGCTCATTAAAGTTCTGGGCTTTTTTAATTTATTTATTTTTGAGAGAGATGGTGTGAGTGGAGGAGGGGCAGGGAGAGAGAGAGAGAGAGAGAGAGAGGCAGAGAATCCCAAGCAGGCTCTGCCTTGTCAGCGCAGAGCTTGACAGGGGGCTCGATCTCAGGAACTGTGAGATCACAACCTGAACCGAAACCAAGAATCAGACACTTAACAGACCGAACCACCCAGGCGCCCCTAATCATTAAAATTCTTAAAGCTTTAATTTTCTTACCAATAAAATAAGCAAAAGCCTCCCCCCAGATTGTTGTGAGAAATAACGAATCAATCTGTGGTAAGCAAAAGGCAACATGGCCTGACAAAGGATGAACAATTAACAACTTACGGTTACTATTAGCAATGCCATTAAAATGCCCTCTTCCTTCTGCTATCTTAGCCTTCTTGCTACCCCAAAGCACACGTAGTAGCTGACTGCATGGATCTTATTCAGTAGTCAAGACACAGAGGTAACACCACAATGCCCGTGAATACTTTTCATATTCATTTTTTTCCTAAGAAGCATCCACAAATTACTTTCATATGCAAATAATTATATCTTTCAGGCTAATGATAAGAGTTTACATTGGTCTTCATTTTGTACACTGGCTGTGTTTATTGGTTCACGGAGTTTTGAGGAATTCACAGACGCAGAGCATCCTCGCCATGTCAGGTGGCCTTCCTATTTTGGTATTTCATTACGGTACATTTCTCTACGGGCTTTGTAAGGCATACTGTTATAAAGTATACTGTTTAACTTGTGTGGCTGTTCCATACAATTGACCCACTTGGTTTCTCTGTTGGTAATAAGGTTATCAAATATTTCCTACATTCTCTAATATTTTTTCCATGTCCACGGAGTAGGTACATGACCAGCTCTGTTTTGTATTTCCGGCAATCGCATTTATTTTATTTTCATCTTTTCAATATTGTCAGGAAGGAGGACTTCTGAAGAAAATTTCTGAATGATGAAACATTATATTTGCATAAATATTTTGGTGAGCATTTCGTTTTGCTTATGGCAAAAGGAACAAATTCTCAATCACAAATAAATTAGAAAATTCAGAAAATTATAAGAAAAATTGTAGTCCCATCACACGGAACTAAAACTGTTCAGTTTTTTTATCATAATCCACAAATATACATCCTCTGGGTCAGCTAAAATTATATTTCTGTAACCTCCCCATTCTATTTTCATGACCACACTTTCCTAATTCTAAGGTTAGATCCTTCTTTATACAGCCAAGTTTCCATTTTATACATTTTCGCTGTTATTACTTAATTTCTTCCATAGTAAATAGAGGTTGAATGAAGATTGTTTTTCTCAAATCACTTGACATTATAAACATCCCAATTGAAAAATAGACCAGACTCCTATTTCTGGATAGAATGGAATAGCCGTGGCAGCCCAATGCTTCTGCTGAAAATAATCAGAATTCTTGAATAAAACCAGAAATATTTCTCCCAAGGAAGAAGGACTGGAGGAGCCAAGATTCCAGACAGAAGACCACGTGGAGCTTGAACTGACTCCGTGTATCTCCTCTTTCCCTGAGAACCGTTGCCAATTTTGGATGCAGTGGAAGAGGCTGAGTCTTGACTCTTTCGCTGGGCAGGGGGCCATTGTTTGAGACACAGATTCCAGAAGAGGTTTTGTTGGTCTCAGAGGGCTTCAAATTGACACTTGAGCAAGATCCCAGGGAGAAGGGAGGAGCAGAGAACTGAGGCCAACACATGGCTGGTGTTCCCTTCAAACTTTTGCTGATTTCTGAAGCCTCACAAGGCTAAAAAGCTCGAAGCCCGTGAAGATCATAATATAGTTTTAACAGTCTTACTGAACAGAGGAGAAAAGCATTTGCGTTCAGGACCTTCCTGAGATGGTGACCTTAGGAGACTCATCAGGTTTTCAGTGAAAATCCCTAGAAACTTGCTCCCTGAGATCTGGGGGAAACAGAGGTAGATGGCCACTTGTCAATACTGTGGCCTCGGCTCATTTCAGCTAAGTCCATATTTGGATTACAGGTGAGCAGTCTGTCTAGGTACCTAACAGGAAAAAGCGAACCCTTCCGGGAAAACTTTCACAATTTTTAATGTTCAGGTTCCAACATAGAGGTCATTATGCAGGGATAGGACCAAATGACTAATAGCCAATTGACAAATATATAAAAGAAAGAGACCCACAGGGAATCCAGATATTGGAATTAGCATATATTAAACATATTTGAAGTAATAATAATATGTTCAAAAGACGATAAGAATATAGGAAGAGGTAGGAAAAGAAAATTTGAGAGGATGGAGAAATTCACCTGAGAATTACAATATATCAGAAAGAATCCACTGTGAATTGTAGAATTTAAAACTATAAGTGAAGTTAATCTTAATAATGAGTTCCCTACAACCTATTATACACAAAATATTGAGTGCACAGGTAACATTTGACAAAACCAACCACATGCTGGGATAGAAAGCAAGCCATAACAAGTTCGAAATGATTGGGGCTCTTCAGAGTATATTCTCAGGCAACAATGGAATTAAATAAAAGATTCTATTTCTAAAAAGAAATAGAAAACAGAAAGTTCGTCTTGTTAGGAATTTAATCTATACTATTTCAACATAAATCTACTTAAGAACATTACTTATTTTCACATAAATGATAAGCAGCATGTATATCAAAACCTGTGACATGCAACTAAAATAGTTTTTGAAATATCTGTAAAATCTATGATGTCACGTAAAAATATATGAAACACAACGAGCTGCAGCCATCGGACGGCTACTATCCTTGAGAGAGAGGAGACATACAAAGGGTACCTATTTTTACACAGGCTTTTTCCTAGGAACACTATCTGGAATGGGGCGCATTTACATAGGATGCAAGAATGGGCAGTAGTTTCACTAGACGAGAAGCAAGAGATTAAAGTTTGTGGTTACTAAGGTGGCAGAGATTTAGGAGAGAAGGTACTGGAAAAGAAGGAGTGAGGGAGAGGGAAATCCACAGAGATCCCCCTTGAGTCTCCACCAAGATGCCAAGAGACTAGGCAGAGAACAGCTGCGTGAAGGCAGAGAGTTGAGCGATTTTGGAGCATGCTCAGTGCTATGGGGAGTGTGGTGGCCAAGACCAATCAGCGAGGAGAATTTTTATAAACAAGTCAAAGATTGAGTTGAGATATCAGAAAGGCCAGCTAACAAGACTGTATAGACTGAATCGCGTTCCATCAAAATTCGCATGTTGAAGTTAACCTTCTGGGTGACTGTATTTAAATATGGAGCCGTTATGGGGCACCTGGGTGGCTCAGTCTGTTAAGAATCCAACTCTTGATCTCTGCTCAGGTCAAGAGCTCACAGTTTGAGAGACAGAGCCCCGAGTTGGGCCCTGCACTAACATCGCAAAAGCTGCTTGGATTCTCTCTCCCTCTTCCTCTCTCTCTGCCTCTCTCTCCCTTTCTCTCTCTGAAAATAAATAAATACTTAAAAATAAATAAATAAGGATAGAGCCTTTATTTTTTTCCTGTTTTATAATTTTTTTAAATTGAGGTATAATTTACTTTCAGTGTAAGTTTTTTTTTCTTTTTTTTCTACACTTTATTTTTTTTATAGTTTAATATAGTTTATTGTCAAATTAGCTAACATACAGTGCATACAGTGTGCTCTTGGTTTCAGGGGTAGATTCCCATGATTCATCGCTTACATACAACACCCAGTGCTCATCCCAGCAAGTGCCCTCCTCAACGCCCATCACCCATATTCCCCTCTCCTCCCCCACATCAACCCTCTGTTTGTTCTCTGCATTTCAGAGTCTCTTATGGTTTTCCTCCCTCCCTCTCTGTTTGTAATTATTTTTTTCCCTTTTCCCTTCCCCCATGGTTTCTGCTAAGTTTCTCAATTTCCATATATGAGTGAAAACATGATATCTTTCTCTGACTTATTTCACTTAGCATAATACCCTCCAGTTCCATCCATGTGGTTGCAAATGGCAGGATTTCATTCTTTCTCATTGCCAAGTAGTATGTAAGGAAATAGCTTTAAAGAAATAACTAAGATCAAGTGAGGTCATAGGGACGGGGCCCTTATCCAATAGGACGAGTGTCCTTTAAGGAGAGAAAGAGTCAGCAGGGATGTACACACACTCACATGTGAGGACATGGTGAGAAGACAGCCATTGGCAAACCAAGGAGAGAGACCTCAGAGAAACCTGCCCTTCTGACACCTTGATCTTGGACTTCCAGCCTCCGGAACTATGGGGAAATAAATTTCTGTTGTTTAAGCCCCCCTGTCTGTGAGATTTTTGTGTGGTGGCCCTAGCAAACTAATACAAAAAGTAAGGCTAGCCACAATTTAGGGTTGAAGGCTACAAATGGAGAAATACAGGGTGGGGAGGGGAAGAGGGACAAAACAATAACATTATAATAGCTCTCTTTAAAGAAAGTCCAAAACAATGCCTGACAGATCAATGCATTCCTTTCGTACTTTACTGTCTGTCTGCCAACCTAAAACCCAATGCTTCTTGAGGAAAAATATTGTAGCTCAGTGCCTCCTTAAGATAGTATCTGAAATTCTCAGAATATAATAAAAAAGAAGTATTTAGTCTCTAGTAACAAATATATTGAAATTAAAGGAAACAAGATCTATCATGCTGAAGGCAAGTAAAAGAACGCCGGAGTGTCTCTATGAACATCAGATAAGGAGAAACTTCAATACAAAGAGAATTTACCGGGGTGAAGAGGAACATTTCGTAACAATAAAAATGCTAGAACCGAATAAGTGATATGCCTTTTTACGTAAGGCCGGCAAAGTGGGAAATTTGGAAAAGGGAGTAGAGAAGGAACGTCTCCTCATATATCACAGTCATGTTATGGGGGATATAAATTTTAAGAAAAAAGCATATGTGGAAATTGACGAGAGGAAAAGTGAAAGGAAAGTCAGCATATACGACCAGGAATAACAGTCTCCCAGGTGGGGCATACTGCTTCACCAATCCAGCTTCCCTGGCCTTTTCTCAGGCATCAATTCCTAAGCTGGTTGGTGGGTAGACGGATGTTGGTTACTGTATTCTTTTTAAGCTATGCATTGATTTAATCTTAAAATTATTGATTATGCACATGATTATGGAATATTTAAAATACCTATACACAAATCTGTAAAATACATAAAATATGAAAAATATAATCATAGAAATTAATTTTATAATGATATACATAACAATTAAAGCAGCTTTGCAGAGGGGTGCCTGGGTGGCTCAGTTGGTTAATCATCCGACTTAAGCTCTGGTCATAATCACACAGTTCGTGAGTTCGAGCCCTGCACGGGCTCTGTGCTGACAGCTCAGAGCCTGGAACCTCCTTCAGATTCTGTGTCTCCCTCTTCTCTATGCCCCTCCCCTGCTTGCACTCTGTCTCTCTCTCTCAAAAATAAATAAACATTAAAAAAATAAAAAATAAAAAATAAATTTAAAAAAAGGGGCACGTGGGTGGCTCAGTCGGTTGGGCATCTGACTTTGGCTCAGGTCATGATCTCATGGCCCGTGGGTTTAAGCCCCGCATCGGGCTTCGTGCTGACAGCTCAGAGCCTGGAGCCTGCTTTGAATCCTGTGTCTCCCTCTCTCTCTCTGCCCCTCCCCTGCTCACACTCTGTCTCTCTCTCCCTCAAAAATAAATAAACATTAATAAAATAAAAATTAATTAAAAATAATAAAACAGCTTTGCAGGGCCAATATTCCCCTATCAAATTTTCTAAGCCTTCCTCACTATATTCAGTGTAGATTAGGATGGAGAAATGCTAATGAAGTACATAGTATCATAAAATTTTTAGTGGTTTGCAAAATATGTCAAGATTTTGAAAAAGATTCCAAACTTCGTGTATGTTATCTGAAATGCTCGAAAGATGTATTTTCTTTTTATTAAGCTATGCATGGGAAACAGAGTTAGACCTCTCTTGGAGAACTCAGAGCGATAACATAAATGTTAATGCATTAGATACCTTGTTGGTTTCAGGTTTTGTTGCAGTGCCTCCTGCCCAGTACTGAATGACCCTGATCTCTGGCCTTTTAGCCACATCCAAGCAAGAGCTTATCTATATAGGTTACTTGAGTGCCACCACTGTCTCATTACACACACGTGTGTGCACACAGAGGCGACATCAAGATACGTAGAGATCAGGAAGCTTCCTTAGGACGTTTCTACCTTTATTTTTACGGAACATACAATACCGTGTTTTGCAGAACACTTCCAGACAAAAAAGAATGAAAAATCCCGAGCAGGATGGTTTGGCTGTGAAATGGATTTGTAGGGTTGCTTAGCGCATAGGTGTCAACCTGGAAAGAGGCCACTCAGGGATTTGAAAGTGGCCTTGCCTTGTTTCCTACTTGAAGCTGATGAATGTAAAGGAAGGCACAGAAAGCACCGAGACAGGTTGGACATGCAAGAAAAGAGCATCAAAGACCTGAAAGATAAAGCATGGAGTCTCAAAATGTATTTCCAATGATGAACACAGTGTTCGAAAGTTAATGAAATGAAATTCAGTGAGGAAAATCATGTGGTCCTTTCCTTAGGTTAGAACAACGGCACGAACAAGCTTCTGGCTTGGGAGACCACAGATTCTGCACAGTGACCCCTGTACTGGGCTGCATGGCTGCTCCTCGCCCTTGGAGTATAAGTGCTCATGGAACCAATTGCTTCCTATTTCATCCGATCTGCATAGTGAATTTCTTTCCAGTGCCTTCACGGGAAAATTGGATTTCCTAACTATTGGAAGCTGTCGCTGGTCCTATTCAGAGATGAGTGTCAGTAACTCCAGCTAATCTAATTCCCCACCTTCCTGGAGAGCTAGCTTCATTCTAGTATCATTGGACATGAAGATTAAGCACCTATTACAGTCTTCTGTGCCCATCAGACCTCTGATACCACCTGGAACACTATGTAGAGTCATCTGGGCTTTTTTTTTTCTTTTGAAGTTTATTTAGTTATTTTGAGAGGAGGTAGGTAGGGAAGGAGCAGAGAGAGAGGGAGGAAGAGAATCCCAAACACAAGGCAGGGCTCGAACTCACAAACGGTGAAATCATGACCAGAGCCATCTCTAAATGATGGGTGGGATACTCAAAGGACTGAGCCACCCAGGCGCCCTTCCCCTCACACGTAGAGTGGTCTTGGATGCAACTCTCAGCACCGCCATCCCAGGCAGCCACCTAAATAGAAGTCTTCTTTGAATGACTTTGCTTCTCATTAATTGCCTCATAATTCTCTCATAATTCTGTGTACTCCTCTCAAATTTTCAGCTTAACACAAACTCCTATGTCATTATTTTTAACTTAGTTTTAATGCTATTACTAAAATTCATTAATTTGTACCAAGTTTTAAGAGAACTTTCAGGTTGACACGCATCTATTAAATTTCATAATTCTCACTCGTTTCAATTGATTTCTTCTTCTTCACTGAGCATAAATTATTCTTATTTATCAGCATTCTTTAACTATCAGTATACTAAAGTCTTGGAAAAAACTTAAAATTTCAACTCTAATAGATATATCTACCGTAGCTGTTGTCCTAAAATAGGGATATTCGACCAAATTGTGCTTATTTAATTCAGTCCACTCTATTTAAAGCTCAAATCTTGTAGAACTTTCAGCAAAATGTAACAATAGGTCATTAATACACCTTATACTTTGAAACTTACTTCTGGATAAAATTTTGTCAGAATTTTAATTTTCCTAATTTATTAAAAAGTTTTTCAGGCCAGGTGCACCTGGGTGCCTCAGTCGGTGAAGTGTTCCGATTTCGGCTCAGGTTGTGATCTCATAGTTCGTGAATTCGAGCCTCCTATTGGCTCCATGCTGGCAGTTCAGAGCCTGCTTGGGATTCTCGCTCTCACTTCTCTCTCTCTGCCTTTCCCCCGCTCGTGCTTTATCTTTCTCTCTCTCTCTCTCTAAATAAATAAATAAATAAATAAACATTACAAAATAAAAATAAAAATAAACGTTTTTCAGGCTAGGTTTTAAGTTTTGATTCAATTTGCCTAACACACTGAAGAGTAGTTCCTTCATCTATTTTTACTTTGCTCACCTCTGTGTTTCTAAAGGAGGCTGTCTTCTCCTAGTCCTGGACACTGAGAAAAGTGTCTCCTGAATACTATAACAAAAGCAGTACTATTTTCATCTTGAGCTCCATTTCTTTCTCTATTTTTCCTCAGAGAACTTACCACTTACAAATTGGTGATATCGTATGGGAAAATGAATTTATGTGTTAACTGTCTCTCTCCCTCCTAAATATCAGTTCTAAAGGGAACTAATATTGTCATATCCTCAGTTTCTAGAATATGGCCTGTCACTGAAATGACATTTAGTAACTATCTGATGAGCTGGTGAATTAATGAATGAATGAATGAATGAATGAATGAATTCCTAGTCCAAGGAAGTGAAATTGGAAATTAATGGCTGAGAGATAATTAAGCCCCTGAGTATCATTACAAGGACACAGCAATAGTAAAGCACTAAGGAAGAGGGTTCGTAGAAAGTATAAGCAATGGCCAGAAAGCAACTGTGTTAGCCAAGGGTGAGATATGGGACAGCATTTAGGTCATGGAAAAGGGGAGGTCATTGAGAGGATGTGGCTACTGGTTGACCCATGATCTGGACCTGGGCAATGAGAGGCTCCTCATCTTCTCCCCTGTGTGTTGAAGTAAAAGCTCTGCCCACTGTTCCCACACTAGGAGCTGTTTCCAGGATGCAGCCTGGAGAGAGCGTGTCGTTGTGATCATATGGACTGAATACATAACCGCACACAGCTAAGGCCTCTTTATAACATTTTAAGATTCTGGTTGGCAGATGTGGAGATCTACTTGTCTTGCAGCCCACAAGAAAGGCACTGCAGGTAAGTTCCCTTGCTTGTTAAACCTGCCACTCCCCAATCTGAGTGGTCTGCCTTTTTTCTTTGGCTTTTCCCTGCCTTCCATGCCTGGAGGCAAGTTTAGATTTCACCCTCCTGGATGGGATTAGTCTCCTTAAAAGAAGAGGCCAGAGTGCTAGCTGGCTCTCTTTCTGCCATTGGGATGACACATTGAGGAGACAGTCTTCTATAAACCAGGAAGAGGATACTCCCTGTGAACAGAACCATGCTGGCCCCTTGATCCTGGACTTCTAGCCTAAAGAAGTATGAAAAATAAATGTTTATTTTTACAGTCTCCAAACTATGGTAATTTGTTCTTCTCGCCTAAACCGACTATGACAGTGGCCGTGTTTCCTCTACACATTGTGTTGTAGTAGTAGATTAGAGCAAAAAATTCTTTCTTCTGTGGGGAAACAACATAAACTGAACTGAATAAATTGTGGAGAGAGTAGAAGTGGCAGCAAAGGTGCTGGAATCATACTATGGGTTCAGAAAGGGGTGCTCCTTCAGGACCTTTTGATATTTCCAATCATTGTCTGTGGCTGATGGCAACACGGGGAGGCATTACCACTGGGAAACAATGCTCCAAGAATCTTTCCATGCTTTCGTGCAATCAGGGCTTTCTGAACAAACGTTACTGGTAACCTGGCTTAAAGGATGGTTGAATGGAAAACATGACTTACGGATTCGAGATTTTATATTGTTTCAGAGCCATTAGCTTATATTCTAGGTTAGGCATTTTCTCTTCCTCTCCCTAGAGATTCCTGACATTCTAAAGGCAAAGTCTCTGTCTTTCTTTCTGGAGGGATGTGGTAGGGTAGCCACTCTATACATGTTTGGAGTTTCATAACTTTGAAGTTCCTGCATGTGGAGGTGATATCTGCCAACATTGCATTGCCCTGCAGGCATGGGAAACCAGCACTGAGGCAGCTTTCATTTCATCCCTTTCATTTCTTGTCAGGATAAATAAATATAGATATAAAAACATAACAGATTCATATGGCGATTCATCGGAATTAAAATGCCTCCAAAACATCAAATTTTGAAACTTGAAGACAAATTCAAGTTAGCAAATCTGGATCAACAGTGATGAGTGGTCATTGAGGACCATATTCAATGCAAAATATGTATGATATATTAATTGTACCTTGGGAACAGGTTTGGGATTAGTCACATAAGTAATCACCTCATTCTTTTCCAGAGATCATGAGCAAAATGATATCTGGAAACATCTAGCAGATTGGAAAATGAAATACACAGAATGTGTAAGGATCAGTCAATATGATGACAGTCTATGACAAGTTCACATACAATACAAGACTTTTGGGAAATACTTGTGTTGTGTCTGTTATGGACTGAATTGTGCCGCACCCCCCAAACCCTGCAAATTCATATGTTGAAGTCCTAAACCAAGCATCGCAGAACATGACTATATTTGGACATAGGATCTTTAAAGAGGTAATTAAAGTTAAAATGAGGTCATTATAATGGGCCCCAATCCAATATGACTGTGGTCTTTATAAGAAAAAGAGTTTAGGGGCACCTGGGTGGCTCAGTGGGTTAAGCGTCCAACTTCAGCTCAGGTCATGATCTCATGGTTCATGAGTTTGAGCTCCACATAAGACTGTGCTGACAGCTTCAGATTCTGTGTCTCCCTTGCTCTCTGTATCTCCCCTGCTCAAGGATTTCTCTTTCTCTCTCTTTCTCTCTCTCTCTCTCTCAAAAATGAATAAACATTAAATCAAAGAGAGAGAAGGTTAGACCATAGACATACACAAAGGGAAAACCATGTGAAGACATAGGGAGAAGATGACCATCTAAGAGCTGGAGAGAGAGGTCTCAGAAGAATACATCCCTGCCAATGTCTTGATCTCAGGTTTCCGCCTCCAGAACTGTACATTTCTGGGGTGCCAGGGTGGCTCAGTTGTTTGAACATCTGACTCTTGATTTTGGCTCAGGTCATGATCCCAGGGTCATGAGATTGAACCCCACGTTGGGCTCTGTGCTGAGTGTGGAGCCTGCTTAAGATTCTCTCTCACTCTCTGCCTCTCCCCCCCTCTAAAATAAAATTGAAAAAAAAAATACATTTCTGTTGTTTAAGTCACCCAGTCTGCAGTACTTGGTGGTTTCATCCCTAATTAACTGATAAAGCAGAGATGAGAATATACTACCCAGAGATCTAATTATGTTCTCTGTCATTGGTCACTAAACCCTAAAGAAAGACGAGAGGATTCTGAATCACATGCATAGCAGTTTGTAACCCTGAAACAAGGTAGAGCATCTCTGGACGATGGAGACTGGATGTGGTTTTTGATGTGAGAAGATTCCCTGTATGGTTGACTTTGAAGCCCATCCTGTCATTCGTCCCACTGATACATTTTGGTAAACCCATGTGATGAGAACAGATTCTGTGGGGAGTGGGACAGCACTGCCCAATGAGGAGTGGATACCCACTTTGGTTCTCTTGAACTGAATCTTGACTCCATGTGTTTCTTTCTCCATCTGCAGCAAAATGCGGAATTTGCAGAGCAGTGGTCCCTGGTGAGAACCCCGTTAACAAATGCTATTTGGCATAAGAGACAAGGTAGAAACTGTTGGGAAAGTCAAGTAATGATGTGCATATCTTTATAATTTGGGGCTTGGTGATTTCACTTTTATGTAAGAGAAAAATGGATTCATAAATCCCACAAATGGTTACATGATGTACAGAAAGTTAGAGTAATGGTGATATCCAAATAGAACTCTATAGAGGGAAATTGAGCTTTTAGTGACCAGGTAATGTGATGAGGAAGGAAGATAGTGAACAGAGGGAGGATCCAAATTAGAAAAGGGAACATTACCGACAACCACGGATCACACCGTAACAGCATGAAACAGCAACCTGACTACATTCTCTAATTAGTGCTAATAGTTGGTTGTGGATCTTTCCTTTGGGCTCTCTAACTAGACAATTGTATTGTTAACAAATAATCACAGTTTGGTGTCTTCCCTTTTGAATTCGTGTGCATCTTTTTAAATCTCATTGCACCAGATTTCAATGCTTCTAAATGTTTGCCATCAAATATGGTGTTCTGTATAAGATTTTCCTATCAGATTTTGCATTACAGGGTCACAGTTTTCCATGTCATCGTTTCTCTTTGTAGAGAATGCCCTTCCTCAATGCCATTTCCTCCCAATGACTTGGTTGTCTGGGCCAATTCTCCCATTTCCTTAGGATCCAAGACAAAGTTCTTTTTTTTTTTTTTTTTTTTTTTTTTTTGCCAAGTGTTTCGTGATGTCTTCAGGAAAATCCTGCATTTTAACAAATTAAAAATGTCAACTAATTTTTAAATATGCACATTTTAGATTCTTAGCGATATGGTCCATGTTCCTGGAAACTGAATGCCACAACAGACTGCCTACCTTTGCTTGTGGAGTGAGAGTAATGGGGAATGTTGGCATTGTTGGGAGTGAGGGTACAATACTCGGGGTAATTAGGCATGTAGGTGGTAGATTTTTCCATTTCATGGTGAGCAAGACTTTGAAACACGGCCTTTAAAAATGACCTTTTTTTTTTTTTTGTAGTGTTTTGTTTCATTTCTCTTTTGGGCTTGAAAACTAAAACTCTGAATTTTCAGAGTTGAAGAGAAAAAAAAAAAGCCTGTGCATTCTCTAGTAGCACTTAGAGTTACAGTTAGGGTTAGGGTTAGGTCCTCACACTTTTTTTCCCTATAAGACGCTTTTAAAGAATCTTCACTCTTTAAACCTTACTCATACCTGGCCCCTATGAATAATCGCAGAGCAAAGAAATAGTGCTTAAACTGGGGCTCAGCAGAATGGCTGCTTAAAAGACTAACTGCCGATAAGACCAACTTGTAGGTGAACTGCTTCCAGGGCTTTGCCTCGGAAGGGGTTTTGTTTCCAGGCTACACTGAAGACTGTGCGCAGCACTAACATGACCAGTACTGGAGCCTAAACACATTATTTTGAAGATATTGGGGTCAGGCAACTTGTTGACAAAGTTCCCATTTGAGAGCAAAGGGGAGTGTATTTATGACATCCAGACTCATCGTTCTGCTAATGTAGGAGGGGAACTTGTAATGCTATCCCTTATCTTGGAGGCAGTATTATCTGGAAGCCTGACCCTGTGTGTGGATGCAGTTTTTAACACCAATTCTCTGTAATTTGGAAAATGGTTTTTGCAGTCTTCACCAATATGAAATATGAGCCTCCTGCCTTGAAATATTATGTGCCTCCAGAGTAAACACCATATGGGTTACCAAGATGATTTAGGACAGCGTTGTGGTCCTCTATAATCCTGGAAGTCAGATTTTCCTTGGAGCTGAGAAATGTTTCCAAAGACTTTGTGAAAACTCGTAGCTCTCTCCCCCCAAAATTAATTTTACTGAATGTAAATTATATCTTAATAGGAAAAATAGTGGTAAATATATTCAAGAAAATATCAGTATTAACAACATAAAACATAAATATTAACAACATAAAACGTAAAGCAACATAAAACTACAGCATACATATTTAGAGATTTCCTAATGTTTATTATATTCCTTCTAGTTTCATCTTGTAACACATCCCCTAACTCCCATAATGATCAAAGTCAGTGCTCCATGCCAAGATAGTGACTTCTTGTAGTGGGCGAATAATGTCCCCCAAGTATTCACGTCTGTCTGGAAGCTCAGAATGCAACTTTGTTTGGAAATAGAGTCTTTGTAAGTGTAAGCAATGAAATTAAGGTGAAGTCACACCTGGGTAGGGTGGGCCCTACATCCAATGGCAGTTGTCCTTATAAGAGGAAAAGACACCCAGCGACACACAAGGAAGAAGGTCATGGGAAGACAGAGGCAGAGGTCAGCCAGATGCAGCTACCATCTGAGGATTGAGTGGAGCCACCAGAGGCTGGAAGAGGCAAGGAGAAATTCTTCCCCAGAGCCTCCAGGGGAGGCAAGGCCCTACTGACACCTTGATCACACACTACTAGACTCTGGAATTGTGAGAAACCACATTTCTGCTGTTGTAAAGCCACCAGATATATGGTAATGTGTTATGGTAAAGTGAGGAAACTAAGACATTTCCCTTCCTCCCAAAGAGCCTGGAGACAGTGACAGCCAGCTGTGGTTTCTTGTGGAAGTGTTCCTCTTTGGGACCAGGGCTTCTAAACCTGAAGAGCTCAACATTACAGAAAGAGGAAGCACAATTCATATGCTGAAACTACCATGTTTTCCTCCATGATTCCTGACCCATGTATTTTTCTTCCCAGGGATGCAGCAATATACAGAAGCTTTTGGCTCAAAGTCAAGAACGTATCCTGGAAAAACAGCAGCCATCCTTGGCACACCCCACCTTGGACCTGGCACTCCAGTTGTGCTCCTACCAAGCCATTCCATCACTCCACCTGCCTAGTCACCTGTGGGTCAATTCCTGGAAATGACCCTATTTCTGCACCTCCTTTGCTAACAAGTGGATCCCATGGCGACACTATGTAATGTGTGATCTCAAGCAGTTACAGCGGTGCTGGCTGAGGTTCTGTGAGGGTGACCCCCTCCCCCCCAAAAAAATAGAAGAAATAGAAGAAAAATAATACTTTTTTATCAATTATTATTTGCATAGAAATAATAGTATTATTTTTATAAAATGTGTTTTCACAGACGTTTGACAAAAAATAAGCCATTTATATGAGGACTTTAGTTGCCTTATTAGATTGTGCTGTTTACTCCCCCTTTTGGGACCCACTGTTAGAGCAAGAATTTTATCTAGTTGTAGTATATGGAGTACACTCTAACCTATTCTTGTGAAATGAAAATTGCTCTAATTCAAGTCAGTCAACATTCATTAAGTAACAGGGCGTTGGTGGGATGGGGAATTGTCAATTTAAAAAATTCTATCGCTTTAGAAAATTAGTTGTACTAGTTCTCTTTTTCTGTACAGCAACTTGTCACAATATCTTATGGCTTAAAAGAGCAGCAATCCTTTACTGACCTGTTACAGTTTCTGCAGGAGGACCGCTCATCTCTGCTCCAGGTGTGAAGTCTCAGACGGAAGAAGTGAAGCCTACCTGGGCTGGGATGATTTGAGGCTTCTTCACTCAGGTTTGATGGGGTCTGTTGACCGAAACCTTAGCAGGCACTGACAGATGGGACATTTCCACCTGGTCACTCTAGGTGGCTTGGGTTCCCTCACAAGATGGCGGCTGCTTCTCTGAGGGTGAGAGCGCAGAATGCCAGCGAGTGCGCACGCACAAAGGCGAAGACTTGGGTATGCTCTTGAATGACCTTGGCTCAGAAGGAAAGTGGCATCTTGGGCTGGACTCTGATGGTCTGGAGAGGCAGAGAAAGTTTCAGCGAGAGGAAACCGACCACTCTGGGCTCTTGTCTGTAGGAGGAGTGCCTGTCCCACTGTAGGAAGTTCTGTGGGAGAGAATCAATTATTTTTGTGGCAATTTTGGAAAGCACACTGGTACCATAGTGTCGAAAGAGACCACCTCAGTGTACATTTGTTGTGTGCCTGACCCTATACTGTTTTGAGCATATTCCTCATGTGATACTGACAAAATCTCCATGAGACAAATACTGTCATCCAGGTTTCCACTGCATTTAAGCAAAATCACAAATAAAGATATGCTTAACATAAAAATATCTGACGTTGCCAAACAAGAAAAATTATGTAGGCACTCAAGCCTCTTACCTAAGTCTAATATAAGGGATTCATTGGGCCCTCACTTCTCCTCAATTCCTGTGCACACCATGGGAAGCAGGACAGAGACTTGCAAGTGTGTTTCAGATCAATCTTTGCTCTTTTTTTTGTTTGTTTGTTTTAGACTGACATTTTTATTAAATCCAGTATGCCTGTGTGTGGTGATTGTGTTTGTGATATTTTTTTTTTGAGAGGAGGAGTTGAATTAAAAATCACTTTTTTGTCAGGAATGCCATTAAACAAAAGACTTTTTTTTATCTGAGTCTGATTAAAATGTTTGTCGCCTGAAGAAAATTAGTTTTTAATTTCACTTGATTATCCTAGAATGTTTTATCTAAAAAGGATAGAGTAAATCATTTGGATCAACTCCATTATTTTGCACCTGAAGTCTAAAGAAGACAAGCATTTGTCCAAGGTCAAAAATTAGGAGGAAACCTCAGACCCAAGGTTATGCTGTAATTATAACTTAAAACCAAAATATCACCAGAAGTTCTGTAAATAGTAAGTGATCTAAATTTGCTGAAGGAAGCAAAGTGCATGCATAAACACGTATTTCTAAATATTGGAGGGAGCTTCACAAAAACCTGGTGTATCTTGATTATCAAGCAGTAATTGAGTAGACATTTTCTCCATATCAGATATGATTTATCATTGCGAATACTATATTTTCCACAAGACACAGAAACTTCTAATGGTCATTTTCATTACCCATAATTTAAAAAACAAAACAAAGGGCACCTGGGTGTCTCAGTTGTTTAAGCATCTGATGCTTGATTTAGGCTCAGGTTATGATCTCGTGGTTCCTAAGTTTCACCCCACAATAGGCTTCACGCTGACAGTGTGGAGCCTACTTGGGATTCTCTGTCTCTTTCCCTCTCTCTCTGCCCCTCCCTCCACTCTCTCTCAAAATAAATAAATAAACTTAAAGAAAATGAAAAAATTAAAAAATAGGAACACATCAATTACATTTCTGAACAATAAAAAATGCATAAAATAACTAAGAATGTATGGGGAACCTGGGTGGCTCAGTCAGTTAAGCATCCAACTTTGGCACAGGTCATGATCTCATGGTTTGTGAGTTCAAACCCCACATCGGCCCATTTCAGATTCTCTGTCTCCCTCTGTCTCTGCCCCTCCTCCACTCTCTCTCTCTCAAAAATAAATGAACATTAAAAAAAAAAAACAACTAAGAATATACATACCTCACACATAAGAAAAAATATAGAATATTAGTTGATTTTATTGGTAATTCGTAAATAGCAGCCTTGCCAGACTGCACATGATTTAAAAAATTCAAAATTAATGATATTCATGGAAATACTTTCTTTGTCATATTTATTTATTTATTCCAGGTTTATTGAGGTCTTAACAAATAAAAATTGTATTTATTTAAGGTGAACAACATGATGATTTAATATATGTGCATATTATGAGATGATTATTACAACCAAGTTAATCAGTCCATCCACCAACTCACATAGTTACCTTTCTTTGTGTGTCCAGTAAGAATGTTTAAGATCTCCTCTCTCAAGAAATTTCAAATACACAACACTACTTGTCCTCATTGTGCTCCACGTTAGACCCCCAGAGCAGGTTTAGCTTCTCAGTGGACATTTATGTCCTCCGACCAGTATCTCCCCGTTTCCCCACCCCTCAGCTCCTACCAAGCAGCAGTCTATTCTCTGGTTCTGTGAGTATGACTTTTCCAGATTCTACATGTAAGTGAGGCGATATAATACTTGTCTTTCTGTGGCTGGTTGATTTCACTCAGCATAATGTTTCTGGGTTCATACATTTTGTCACAAACGGCAAGATTTCTTCTTTTTTATGACCTGAATAACATTCCATTGCGTGTATATACATTTTATTTGTCCATGTGCCCATGAGCGGACCCTTAGATTGTTTCTATATCTTGGCTCTTGTGAAGGATACTGGCAATGAACATGGGAGTGTAGATATTTCTTTGAGATACTGACTTAAAAAAAAAATAAAGACAGAGAGAGCACGTGAGCTGGAGAGATGGGCAGAAGGAGTGAGAGAGAGAGAATCTTAAGCAGGTTCCATGCTCAGCGTGGAGGTGGACACAGGGCTGGATCCCACAACTCTGGGATCGTAACCTGAGTTGGAATCAAGAGTTGGATGCTCAACTGACTGAGCCACGCAGACACCCCTGAGATACTGATCTTTTTTCCTTTGCATATATCCCTAGAGTGGGATTGCTGGGTCATATGGTATTTCTGGTTTTAAATTTTTGAGGAACCTCCACACTAATCTCCACAGTGGTTGCATCTCTTTTTCCCACATCTTCACCAACACTTGTTATTACTTGTCTTTTTTTTTTTGTCTTTTTGATAATAGCTATCCTAAAAGGTATGAAGTGATATCTCATGGTGATTTTGATTTGCATTTGTCTGATGATCAGTAACATTGAGCACCTTCTCACATATGTATGGGCATTTATGTGTCTTTAGAAAAATGTCTATTCAGGCCTTTTGCTCATTTTTCAATCAAATTATTTGCTTTTTTACTATTGAGTTGTATGAGTTCCTTAATGCATTTTGGATATTATCAGATAGATGGCTTACAAATATTTTTTTCCTATTCTATAGGTTGCCTTTTCATTTTGTTGATTATTTCTTTCTCTGTTCAGAAGCTTTTCAGTTTGGTATAATCCCAATATTCTCTTTCTCTTAAACCTACTCAAACATATTTGATGTGGAACACAGAATATGCAAAGGGAGTTTTTTTTCCCAATTCTATCATATGATCTGTTAGAAATCATCTTATTTTATGTTAATTGAGCTATGCATTAAATCCGGGTTGTGAAAATTAGATTACCAGTAAATACTGATGTGAGTTTATGAATACCACTGTATCAGCATGCACGGAAGTCTTACTAATTAGGTACTCAGCACAGAGTTAGAATGGTAGATGGCTACTGTGTAAGCTCGGCTCTTTTGCAGTCAATAAAAGTGAACATTCACAACTTCAGTTTATGTATAATGACCCAAAATTTCTTGGGTTCTGTTATAGACTGAATTGTGCCGCCCTCATCAGTATGTTGAGGCCCTAATCCCATGTGATGGTAGTTAGAGATGGGTTCATAGGAGGTCATGGCGAGGTCATGGGGGTGGGCCCTGAACTGATGGGATCCATGTCCTTCCAAGAGGAAGAGGAGACACTAGAGAACTCCTGCTCCTCTCTTTCTCTGTCTCTTTCTCTCTTGCTCTCTGTCTCTCTCGTGCCATCTACACCTGAGCAGCAGAAAGACCATGAGAGAATACAGCAAGATCGTGGCTATCTATAAGCTAGGAAGAGAGCTCTCCCCAGAAACCAAGTTCTCTGGATCATGATCTGGGGTTTCCAGCCTCTAGAATTTAAGAAAATACGTTGGTGTTCTGGCGGCCAACGTGCGGAATTTCGTTATGGCAGCCAGAGCAGACTAATACAGGTTTCTTTCAGGCTAATCACAATAACTGGGCGATCGGGCCAATGATCTCTCATTCGTGGGGCAAATATCAGTCCTTTTTTTCAAGTACCATTTTCTCATACTTAGAATTCATGAATTCCATTCCTATATTATGTAACAAAAACTAGAAAAATATGAATTGGGAGTTGAAACAGGAAAATAGAGTCAAAGTCAGTGGCAAACAGAAATGGGGTTTTGCAGAACACCCTAAGAGAGGAAGCTGAGCTAAAGCATCAGTGACTTGGATTTGAATTTCAACTAACAGGTAAGTGAAAGGATTTAAAGAGCTTATTGTTTAAAAACCTGCCTCTTGCTGCTGGAAATTCAAATTGAATGGGATTTCTATATAATTTATTTATTAACCTGCTGTCTGACATAGTGAATTTATTAACATATTAATGCACCTTAACGAATTCCACATCCATGATCTAACCACTTTCCACCCTGCAGGTACGCCTTGCCCTCAGTAGACAATATTCTCTAAGTGAGGCTTGGCAACCACTGATGGACAAGCTCTGACGTGAGGTGTGTTCTCCTTCCCTTGAGCTTTGCTGTGCCATGATGGCCCTGGAGCTAATGGAATCCGATATTACTTCAGTTCATCTTACGCAGTCAATTGGCAGGCTGGTCTTTCTCAGCCACTGAAGCATGTGAGCAAGAGTGGATTGTGAGCTGGCTAAAGAAAACAGTGGCGAAACTGTTCATTAATACCAAACTACACACAAAGTGTAAGATAATGAGACAGACTCCAACGTCACCAAGTTGTTATTTTCACTAAGATGACTAATAAGTGGAATTTAAAGTTGAGATATTGTTTAGGTGACAGAGTCAAGTTAGGAATTGTGCTTTTAACTTAATATTAAAAAAATATATCACAGGCTATGAATCACATGCCTAGAAGTCTATCTTGTGTGTAAAGAAATATCAAATAAGCATATTTGTTGCTAAAGTATAAGACTATATTTATGTTTAATTTCCAATGATTTCCTTTCTATTCCTTTTATCACATAAAACAACCCATTACATCCATGGGTACCATTTGCCTGCGCATGGTGTACACACACATATAGAGACACACTCTCCCATACATTTCTTGCATGTGATAGATAGTAACAGACTCACCATATGATCCGGCAATTCGCCCCAGGGGCCTAGGACTCTAGGTAAGAGCACCTGCTCTTGGGTACCCAAGAGAAATGATAATATGTATCTACATAAAAACCTGTATATAAACATTCACAGTAGCATTATTCATTATAATTAAAAAGCAGACATATTCAATGCCCATCAAGTGAGAAGCAAACTGTAGTCTGTACATACAACAGAATATTAAGCAGCAATAAGAGGGAATGACGGGGGCGCCTGGGTGGCTCAGTCGGTTGAGCGTCCGACTTCGGCTCAGGTCATGATCTCGCCGTCTGTGAGTTCAGGCCCCGCGTCGGGCTCTGTGCTGTCAGCTCAGAGCCTGGAGCCTGCTTCACATTCTGTGTCTCCCTCTCTCTCTGCCCCTCCCCCACTCATGCTCTGTCTCTCTCTGTCTCAAAACTAAATAAACATTAAAAAAAAAATGTAAGAGGGAATGACGTGCTGGTACATGTTACAACATGGATGAATCACAATGACATGTTAGGTGAAACACGCCAGATAGGGAAGACCACATGTTGCATGATTCCATTTATCTAAAATGGAAAAAAATAGGCAAATCCAGAAAGACAGCGTGTAGATTAGTGCCTGCCTAAAGTGGGTGTAGGAAGGGTAACAGGAAGTGACTGCTACAAGGTTTCTTTTTGCGGTTATGAAATTTCAATACATTAAAAACCATTGAGCTGTATCTTTTTAACGGGTATATTTTATGGTCTGTCAATTATATCTCTATAAGGCTGTTTAAAAAATAGTATGACACCATGGCCCAAAAATAAAACTCAGTGGCCTCTATTAAAACGAGATTGGTATCAATGGCCTAGATAGCAATGGTTCCCTCAAATTATCTCTCGCTTTTTCTATTGCATTTCCCAAAGGGCGTCTTCTTCCCAGTGAACATTCACAAGATCGAGATCCAGACTGTGTCATGTGCAGCCTTGATCTCCAGCTCTTCCCCACGGAAACACCCTGTCCCCGGTGAAAGCGGGGACTTTCTAATAGAAGTCCCTGAGAAGAAGAATAAAGGAGCTGTGTTACGAAATTGGAAAGGTTGCGGTTTTATATCAACAATTATAATTATGGAATTGCAAACCAAAATTTCAAAATTATTTCTATCAGCTATGATTTCACCATGGTTAATGATTCTCCCAGGTGCTAGGAGAGCAAATGGTATCTTATAATTAAAATAAAAATTCTTAAAAAAAAACACAAAAAAAGGAAAGAAAAATTCTGTTCCTATGTCAGGAGATGTTTATGTCAAAATCGAAAACATCACAGCACACTTGTAGGAATTTAATATTACAATTAGATTATATTTTGCATTTCCCATGAACAGGTTGCTCTTGAAAGCAAATAACAAGCATTAATATTCAATAATTCAAGGAAATATTAAATTATTTCCTTCTTTGGTTATAGCGTGATCAGAAGTTATCTTGTGACTTTGTTACTATTTATAAAGCTATCTCACAGATTTTAATACAAATAAAAACTGTTTGCAACTGGAAAATAACTTTAGGAAAGACTGTGTGTGCATGCACTCACGTGTATGTGTATACATGTGTGTTTTAAATAATGGAGAAATTGAGTTTCTTAGATGTAAAAGCCCCAAGGTCATCGGAACCATTAAGTAAGTGATAAAACAAGTACAAATGCCAGTTTTCCTAACCCCGTTTCAGCAGGATCTTTCTCATCTCATTCTCTGTAGATGAGACTGAACTCCTCTACAGAGATGACAGGTGCTCTAATTCTGAATGAGCCTTTTAATACCTGTGGGTAACAAACTTATTTGAACTGCACCTAACATTTCTGATTTTTCATAATACCTCATCAAACGTACATGCTTTTGTGAGCCTGAAATTATTATAGATAAATATGCTTCAGAATTGATACATCAAGTATTACCTTTAATTCGACTATTATGCAGACGGAAATCTGGGCTCAACTATAGAGACCGGCTGCATGACCACAGGAAGCTTATTAAAAAATCTTGCCGAACCTCCATTTCCTCATGTTTTGGGGAATAGCAATAGTATCTACTTCATCACATCATGGTCGGAGGATTCAAAGACTGGAGTGCTTTAAGCTGTGCTATATATTAAGTGCACATTAACTTGTGTTAAAAATATCAGTTACGTTATTACCATCATTATCAAGGAATTATTTACTAGATCCTAATGGGTTGCCTTCCATTTAGTGTGGATATAAATTAGCTTGGGACGAAGGGTTTTCAGATGATCAAAACTTTGTGAAAATTTGGAAGGTCGTGCTTTACATTCATACATTTGAACTTGGTATACAATGAAAATCAGATCACATTTAATAATTAAAAAATCGTTGTGCGAGGGAATATTTTTAAAAAAATAGACTCAATTTTGCTTTGAGTTAGATGAAAAAAAATCCAACCAGTGAAAGAAAAGCTGTTGAATTTGGGTATCTTTTGATTAGTATAAATTACATCGAAAAGAAACACAATCAAGAGGAACAAAATCGTACATGAGTTAGTAGAGTACTTTGCTCTCAATTCTATGGCAACTGTGATTACTAAAAGTAAAGGAAATATTTGACAGACTTTTATTATTAACATGGATACTAAACCAGGGTTTATAAAACTATGACAGTTTATAAATAGATCTTTTTTCTCACATGACATTTAGTTTTAGGTTTTATACCATTTTATGATTCCAATATACATTGGTAAACTAGTCATAATAATTGAAAATGAGCTCTAAGTGATACAGTATTTTTCAGAACAGATTTCTGCAATCTTTAATAACAGTTGACAATGAATGGCAAAAATTTACACCTGTATAATGGCCACTAGGGAACTAGCAAGGCACAAGTTTATTTTAATAGGTAAAATTTTAGGGGTGCCTGGGCAGCTCAATCAGTCAGGTGTCCTACTCTTGGTTTCAGCTCAGGTCATGATCTCGCATCAAGGTTGGTGGCCTCAAGCCCCGCATCAGGCTCTGCGCTGACAGTGAGGGGCCTGCTTGGGATTCTCCCTCTCCGTCTCTTTCTGCTCCTCCCCTGCTTGTGCTCTCTCTCTCTCTCTTTCAAAATAAATAAATAAAACATTTAAAAACAAATAAATTTTAATATCAACATGATAATTATGTTATAAACCCACATTTAAAGTTAGTGTATAAAGACAATAGTTTTCAAATATCATTATCCTAGGTTTCTTTTTTCAGAAATGTGTCTAACTCCCCCTCATCTTTTATACCTAATTAGGAAATATTCACCGGAGAGTCATTTTTTCCTTTGTACAAGTTTCCTGTGCTGATGGAAGTCCCAGCTCTTTTGAAATCCTTCGTAAAGAGCTTCATATTTTCCTGGTTAAACCAAGATGGTTGTATAAATTGCAAAAACCTCACGAATGGGTCCGCTGTGAGAGTTATAGGTTGCCAAGTGGCAGCAAGTTCATAGGAAAATGTGCTGGTCGCTTTGGTTGGGAGGGCGTTGTTTCACTTTAGGCCCATTGCTTGTGTTGTCTTAAAGCCCCTTTATCCCCAGTTCTTCATTTTACAGATATAAAAAGAAAATAATAGAAGTCTAGAGAAGGAAGGTATTTTCCCAGAGATGAAAAGGTTGTTAGTGAGAGAACTTTGGGGTCCTGCACTCCATTGTAGTGTCTTTTTGCTATAGCATCTTATAAAACTTAGGGTCTATGATTACTATAAATTTTGGAGAAGTACAAAGAGGTCAAATCATTGGCTGCTTCGACTCCTACTAGGAGAAGCACAATTGAATAAAAGGAAATTAATGTGACATTAATTTCTATATTATCTGTATAACTTATATATAACTTTATATTGCATATTGTATATAAATTATATAAATTTAATTTAATACATTATATAAGGTATTAAAATAAATATATTAGGGGTGCATGGGTGGCTCAGGTGGTTAAATGTGCGACTTTGGCTCAGGTCATGATCTCACTGTCCATGGGCTCCAGACCCCCATTGGGCTGTATGCTGACAGCTCAGAGACTGGAGTCTGCTTCAGATTTTGTGTCTCCTCTCTCTGCCCCTTCCCTCCTCATGCTCTGTCTTTCTCTCTCTCTCTCTCCATCTCTCTCTCTCTTAAAAATAAAGATTAAAAGAAAATAAAAAGTATATAAATATTCTATACGATTATAAGTTTTATATTATCTGTATATCACAGTATGTGAGGAATCTAAGCAGAATAAAGACTTCCTGAGCAGCACACAAAAAGATGCTTGAAACCAATGTGTATTGATGATGCGATAAACCCATGCCTTCATGGGCACACAAGCTAGCATGGAATTGAGCCAAACTGGATTGCTAAATCAAATAATTTAGGTTTAATATTACAGGCTTTTCATATTGCTAAAATATTAAAAATAGTTTTAGGAAAGAATTATTCACATGTTCTTTATATCCTAAAATTCCCCCCCCCTCAAATTAACTGCAGTCAAATGAGAGTCCCTGCAGTTAATTGTGCAGAAATTTAGAATGTAAAGAAGGGGACTGCTGGGATTCGATGATCCGATGCAGTCACACTAAGTGCAGTACCGTAAACTTGAGGGGACTCTGGAGCCAAGCTGTCTGGTTGCACATCTCCTCACTGGTTATGGGCAGCATGAACTAGGACAAATTAAGGCATCTTTGCCTCAGAGAAGGAGGATGGTTATAGTACCTATTTCACAGGGTCTTGTGAGGATGAACTGAATATCTACACACACATGCAAAAATGCTCACTCACACACACTTTTTTCCCTTTTCTTTTTTTTATTAAGTCTTTAATTCTAATTCCAGTTAGTTAATATACAGCGTAATAT
Source organism: Paguma larvata (assembly GCA_030068075.1). Lineage (NCBI taxonomy): Eukaryota > Metazoa > Chordata > Mammalia > Carnivora > Viverridae > Paguma > Paguma larvata. The sequence continues at coordinate 8,836,470 of CM057826.1, forward strand.
TAATGTTAAGTGTACAACGTAGTGATTCAACACTTCCATACATCACTCGGAGCTCATCACAAATGCCCTCCTTCATTCCTATCACCTATTTCCCCCATCCTCCCCCAGCCTCCCCTCCGGTAACCATAGCGTGTTCTCTGTAGTTAAGAGTCTGTTTCTTGGTTTGTCTGTCTACCTCTCTTCTATTCTTTGCTCATCTGTTTTTCTTAAATTCTACATATGAGTGAAATCATGTGGTATTTTCCTTTCTCTGACTTGTTTTGTTTAGTTCTATCCCTGTTGTTGCAAATGGCAAGATTTCATTCTTTTTTTATGGCTGAATAATATTTTATATATATACATATATATATATACACACATATATATAGGGATATATGTTTATATATATCCCTATTTATTTAGAGATATTTATAGGGATATGTATTTATATATTTATAATATTTATAGGGATATTTATTTATATATACATATATAGGGATATATGTGTATATATATATGTATATAAATAAATAAATAAATAAATAAATAAATAAATAAAATATCTTCTTTATCCATTCATCTATCAATGAACATGGGCTGCTTCCATAATATGGCTGTTGTAAATAATTCTGCAATAAACATAAGGGTGCATGTATCCCTTTGAATTAGTGTTTTTGTAAATATCCAGCATTAAGATGCTGGATCACAGGGCGGTTCCATTTTTGACTTTTTGAGGAACCTCCATACTCTTTTCCACGGCGGCTATACCAGTTTGCATTCCTACTAACAGCGCGGGAAGGCTCCTTTTCCTTCACGTCCTCACCAACATTATTTCTTGTGTACACACACACACACATTTTATATATTTATGGCAATCTTGAAATGTATCTCGTAGGGCTGTCATGACAAAATAGCACAGTCTGAGTGGCTTAAACTACAGAAATTTATTTCTCACAGTTTTGGAAAGTTAGTCTAAGGCCAAGTTGTCAACAAGTTGGGTTTATCCCATGTCTCTCTCCTTGCTTACAGATGGTCACTTTCTCCCTGTGTCCTGACATCATTGTTCCTCTGGGCACACACGTCCCTCAGTCTCTTCTTCTTCTTAAAGGGACACTAGTGGCACATGATTAGGGCTCCATCCTAATGGTCTCATCCTAATTTAATCACCTCATTAAAGGACCTGTCTCCAAACATGGTTACATTTAAGGTTCTGGGGATTTGAAATCCAACATGAATTTTGTCAGGACATGATTCAGCCCCTACCAAACCACTCGGATTTCCTTCCTTGCGGAGCATAGTTGGCCAAAGGCCCAAGAGGCTGCACTCTGAAACCCATGACGGATTCACTCTTAGGCTACACCGCTCACAGGTGGGCTTCTTCTGGTCAGTGGTTGAGCATAACAGGAACAGGGAAGACCACTGCCTAAGACTAAGTTTCTTAGAACCGTAGGCTTGCCATATTCTAAGTCTTCCATCCCCCTTTTCTTCCTCCTTTCTGTCTTTCCTTCCTCCTTTCTGTCCTTCCTTGTTGCCTTCCTGGTTGCTTGCCTTCTTGCCTTCCTTCACAGGGATCACAGCACTGTCACCGTTTGAGAACTCTCCCAGCCTTCTCCAGCTCCCTTCCTATTTTTCTGCGTAAGTGTTTCCCTCAGTAAATCTCTTACATGTCTAATCCCATTCTGCCACCTGCTCCTCAGAGGGTCCAGACTAGTTCAGTACATAAAATGATGCCTGGCTCATGGTACATACGCTGCCTCTGGCTGAGGGCAGTGGAAAAACCGTGGAGAAACAGGGGAAGGCTTCAGGTGGGTTCTGATTGCAGGTGTTGGCATGCTGAAGGTGGAGGCCAGCTAACTAGACGTGATTGGGTCTGAGTTAAAAATGGAGGTAAACTGTAGGGAATCTGCCAGTTATTCAACATGTCCTGGCTCTTCTAGGCTGAGTGCTTTGGAGGGAGCAGTTCAGCTTCCTGTTCTGGTAGCTGCAGAGGTTAGGGGTCAGAGTTCTAGTGTGATATATGGAATAGTCATTGTCTGTCAGTATAGTCAAATGTTCGTTTGCGTATTCAAATCTCAGCCCTCCCCTTTAGGTTACTCTCTTCAGCTTGCAAGCAGCTGACCCATTCAGGGAAGGCTAAAGGTCTAGATCTTTGCTGCTCATGGGTCACCCATTTGTTTCATTAATCAACTGTATTTTGAGATTTGCTTAACCTTTTCGTTGTTGTATTGTCATGGTAATCACCTGGAGAGAGAGTAACTACACAGAAGGACCTAAGATTCTGGAAAGAACGCCACAGATCAGCATCGTGACCGCTGTGACAAAAACAGGGACACACGCCATTCTCTGTAAGATGGTTTGGAATTAGTAACTGCAATTACCTAACCCAGACTGAGAAAAAAGTCCCATAGGGCATGAGTATTATCTTTACAGAGCCAAACAGTGTTTTCTTTAAAGCATTAGATAGCCTGTTTACCTCTCTTGTTTCATTGATCCAAACACAACAAAGACATTGGCAATGGCACAGATGCCACCAGGAATGACTAGCCAACAAGAAACCTAGAGCCATGTAATTATCTATTATGACTTTTGCCAACAAGTCGAGACTAATCTGTATTCTATCTATGGTGTAAGTGCTATCACCAATAACTTTTGCCAAAGGTAGTAATAAGTTTCCTAGTCTTTTTTTTTTTTTTTCTATTTGTGTCACCTGCCTCGTGCCAGTTGGGATCACTGCTCTGATCATTCACGATCATTCACAGGAACAATCAGTCGGTATTCCTCCCAGGTAGAGTGCCTGAATACTCAAAAGTGGCCTTGTTTTGGAACTCTTGTCTGAGTTGGATTCTCCAGGCTTGGTTATTTATGGAATTAGTGTCTCTTTGTACAGACAAATCCAGAAATACTATCCTAAGTGCAGGAGGTTTTAGTCTGAGAAAAATAGGTCTAGGCATTTTGGACACAAAACAGTACCAAGACAGTATTTGGTAGGGACACATGGATATCTAGGAAAAAAAGATACTTATTATATGAGGTCAGAAGCAAAGCTTTATGGTAGCTGGGTTACAGATTTGAATCTCTATTAGTGTCTTCTAGATGACATGTAAGGGTAAATAAATAGATTGTAATAATTTGCTCTTTTTCTAGTTATAGACAGATTTGTTTAAAGTCATTTGTCCACAGAGGTGCAAATGGAAATGTCATCAGCTGTAATTCCCTGTGGTCTCATTCGATGAAACCAGAATTACTCAGAGGCAATTTAATTATGATGACAAGGTGGCTCATCCAGCTTTCTGTAGAACTGAAGGCAGTGGATCTCTGAGAATCCTCAGTGTGGGATCCCCTATTGGAGCAGTCTTCTGATAGTGCAGAATTCTGAATTGATTCTCTAATTGTGACATGTGAACCTAAGGACTGACTCCCTGGAATTTCAATGCTGTATTTATAAACAGTACCTGATGAGACATAGTAACTAGGAGTGATAAGCTGGGCCTCAGTCCCAACTCCTCCTCCTCCAGGTAGCACGATGGGGACTAGGGTGTGAAGAAGTCAGAGATAGTGAACCTAGAAAAGAAGGCAAGAACTGACTGGTCAGGGGAAAGAAAGCTGCAGAAGGAGTTAGGGGATGAGGGGAGCCAGAACCCAAGAGGAACGGATCTAGTAGTGGGAGTAAAAAAAAAAAATACAACAACTGAAATATATTCAAATCTTATGGAGAATGGAAAGTGGATAAAATCCATTCAGAGGTGTTCAAAGTTTCCTTTCAATGAGTTTCAAGAGCAATATTTGTCTGATGTCTCTACCAATATGTGATATCTCATGGTTGAAGATTATAAAGAGGCTTTATAAGAAAGACTTTATGGGAAGGTGACATTATCCTGTTGGTTTACTGGACTGGGAATAGTACATGAGTCCCTTGTAGTACTTTTCCATGTCTTCATGTAGCAGGAAACAGTCTAATATCGTAGGTGAAATGTCTGAGGGCACAGGTCTTCCAGTTACCAGCTCTCAGGGGGATAACTGATATGACTCCAAGACCATGAACCATATGGCCATAAAGGCTAATGGAGCTCTTCTGGACAAGGGAGCTCAGGAGTTTCTGAAAGCTTTGCCAATTCTACTGGAAGGATGTCACTTGTTCCTTCAACCTTTTCATAAGATTGTGGGAAATAAGGGCAGAGTCATTTTTGAGAAAGCGTTTAGTCTGCACAGAGTTCTCTAATAAGGGGTCCTATAAAGTGTGTGTCTCAGTCACGTGATGTAAGAGTTGGTATGCCCCTGGGGGAAACAAACTCCAGCAGCTTTTTAGCAACTATAAGTGCCATAGAGCTTCAGAAATGACAGTTTTCAACCAATCCCGAAAATAGGTATATAATTGCTGAAACATATTGGTATATTTATACATATTCTCCCATGGAGAATAGAACCTGAATGGTTCCTAGCCGTGTGTCACCTTTTACAGTTACTTTGTCAACAGCTGACTCATGCCATGTAAAAAAGCTCATATTTCTTTTTTTTTTTAACGTTTTCATTTATTTTTGAGAGACATAGAGACAGAGTGTGAGCAGGGGAGGGGCAGAGAGAGGGAGACACAGAATCCGAAGCAGGCTCCAGGCTCTGAGCCATCAGCACAGAGCCCGACGCGGGGCTCAAACTCACAGACCGTGAGATCATGACCTGAGCTGAAGTCAGCCGCTTAACCAACTGAGCCACCCAGGCGCCCCTCATCTGTCTTTCTAAAGTTTCTTTGCTAATGTTGACTTAAGATAGTAATCAATTTGTCTGTACCATGATGAGTGGTTTCATGGAGAAATTGAGCATCTTTCTTGAGAGTGCCAGAAGTTATCTGAATACAGATAATTTTTTTAAGTTTTTATTTATTTCGAGAGAGATAGCAGGAATGGGGGAGGGGCAGAGAGAGAGGAGGAGGGAGAGAATCCCAAGAAAGCTCCATGCTGTCAGCACAGAGTCCAATGTGAGACTCAGCCCCACGGACCGTAAGATCCCAAGGACCACAAGATGATGACCTGAGCCGAAACCAAGAGTCGGATGCTTAAGCAACTGAGCCACCCATGTGCTCGACAACCAGATCATTTTAATTCTTCCTTTTCAAAATCAGAGACTCAGCATTGCATTTTATGAGGACCTCTTTGTCTCCCTCCAGAGATTTATTGTTAGAGATTTTACAGAGAATAACCTTGGTTAGGACCAACTGTTTGGTGTTGTGATCTGCTAGAGAATTTCTTTTAGTTTCCATGTTATCTCTTTACGTGGGTCTGTAGTTTTATAATAGCCAGCTCTCCAGAATTGGAGTGTATAAAAGTTCCTTAACTCGCAGCCCATTTTTATTTTTGATGGCGGTTCCAGCTAATGAGAAACACTTTTTTCCCCCCAAAGCATCCTAAAGTCATGTACTATTCCAAAAACATCCTTGCATCAGTACGTGTGTGGACTCTCCCGATTTGGGCTGGTTGAAACGCTCTAGCAAGTGCAATCCATTTTGCCATCTGGGCTGCTTTTACCTCAAGCAGAGGTCTGTACTCCAAGGGACTGCTTAAATCAGAGATGACATAGCCTGCCTGATAACCTGCAGTTTCAGTTTTCAGGTATGATTCATCAACAAATAATATTAGATCAGGGCTCCCAAAGGGAGTCTCTGACGCATCTGAGTAAGGTACCGAAAGTTACCGAGTTGCTGTAAAATAATCCTGAGGTGCCTTTTCTTCAGAGGGGGGCAGGACTTATGGTGTCGGAGAGTTTGAACAGTCACGTGAGAGGGAAAGAGTAACACAATCTCACAGGGATAATTAGCTGGCTGAAAAGTGTCGTATGTTGTCAGTCAGCTGTCTGAGAACCATGTGATCAAGTGTAGAGTGCGGAACTAGTTCAACAGAAGGATTAGCAAGTGTCTCATTGGTGGCTATTGCTCTATTACTAGAGGGATAAGCCTTTGCAACTGGGTTAAAGGTAAGGCTGTAGTAAGTGAGGAGTTTTTGGTGGCTCCCATCAACCCCCAAAAGGGCCCAAAGGGTTGTCCAAATCACTCATGCACAAATAGGCCAAAAGGTGTTTGGATAGTAGGAACTTTGAGAAATTTTTTTAGGTTCCAGAAGACCTGTTCTTATCTGGGTTCCCGAAGCAGAGAGTCTCTTACTAAGGACTTAGTCAACTCATAAAGAGGTTTTGCAGTCTCAGAGAAAATTTGGTCTCTCTTGTCTACAATACCCAGAGAAGCCTAGAAATCCTCCAATAGCCCTTTTGTAAGAGTTCTAGGATAAATGTGGATAGTCTTTATTCTATCAAAACAGAATGTTTTTTTTTTTCTCCACAGAGAGGTCAAGGCCCAAATAATAGACTATGTTTTGCTAAAATTATGATTTGTCTTTTGCAACTTTATTTCCTTTTTCATCTAAGGCTGAGAGCAAGTAAATGGCATCATTTAGAGGCTTCTTTGTTCTTTCAACATAGTGGGAGACATTCTACAGATTGTATGAGAGCTGAAACACAAAGGAACTTTAGATTTCTTTTACATCGTGATTGAGGAACTGAGCAAAATAAGAGGGGCTTTTAGTGAACCCATGGAATATAATTGTCCAGGTATATTGTTATCCTCGCCAGGTGAAGCCAAAAAGGTCTTCACTGTCCTGATCTATGAGGCACACTGAAAAAGGCACTCTCCACTATAATAAAGTATGTGGCCCTAAAGGAATTGATGATAGGATGATATTTGGGTTAGGTGCTACTGAGGAGTGAAGGATAACAATTTTATGGTTGTCCCTGATTGAACAAATCTGTGTCTTCAGTCTTTTCTTTTTTCTTTCTTCTTCTTCTTCTTTTTTTTAAAAAAAATTTTTTTTAACGTTTATTTATTTTTGAGAGACATAGAGACAGAGCGTGAGCATGGAAAGGGCAGAGAGAGAGGGAGACACAGAATCCGAAGCAGGCGCCAGGCTCTGAGCCATCAACACAGAGCCCGACGCGGGGCTCGAACTCACAGACCGTGAGATCTGACCTGAGCCGAAGTCGACCGCTTAACCAACTGAGCCACCCAGGCGCCCCATTCTTCTTTTTTTTTTTTTAACTGGCAAGGTAATCTTTATTTCAGTATCCCTTCTGTTACAGTGTATGTAAATATCCTGAGAGTAGTTGAAGAGCCCAACACAAAGAGAGCAGATTGTAACAGGGTGCTGATGTACCATGTTGGTGCAGGCTTGACAAGTCATGGACAGCAAGGCACAAAGAGATTCTATGGGTCCTGTACCTGTCTGAAGGCTGGGGGCCAAGGATGAGCAGTGCAGATCATTTCTCTTGGAACACCCCAGAAATAAATGAAGTCCACCCAAATGAAAAAACAAAAATGAAAAACCAGAAGCTATTTATTTCAGAACTTGCTGAAGCAAAGAGAGTTAGCCACCATCACTCGCATCAGGCAGAAACTCAAAGGCTGGCAGGGGAGTGGGAAAGATTTATAATGAAAAAAGGAAGAATTCCGGGATGCTCTAATTGGATGATTGTTGGCATGAGGAAGCCAGAGGCAGGTTAACCAGAAGTGGGGCATCTCACCTGATTGTCTGGGGAACATATTAACTTCTCTGGTTGGTCCCAAGTTGGAAGCAGGCACAAGAATAAGAAAGAGGGGGGCGCCTGGGTGGCTCTGTCGGTTGGGCGGCCGACTTCGGCTCAGGTAGTGATCTCGCGGTCTGTGAGTTCGAGCCCCGCGTCGGGCTCTGTGCTGACGGCTCAGAGCCTGGAACCTGCTTTGGATTCTGTGTCTCCCTCTCTCTCTGCCCTACTCCTGCTCATACTCTGTCTCTATGTCTCTCAAAAATAAATAAATGTTAAAAAAAAATTAAAAAAAAAAAAAAAGAAAGCGGAAAGTCAGTGACCAATGTCTGCTCTTTCTGGGCCTAATGATGCAGGGCTGGTGTTTTGCTTTCTGAGTTGGTTTCTGTAGAGTTCTATGGTCATGCAGCTTCTGGCTACAGTCCATTTGTATATTTTGCCTGTCAACCACTGTTATGTTATTTTCATAAAAATATTATGTTGCAAAGAAAGAAGTTTTGTTGCAAAGAAAGGAGCCAACATGGACACAGAAACTTCTGAAGCATGTGTCCACTCCTCTTGATTTGCCCGGTAACAATATACATAAATATTTTGGCACAGATCGAGGAATAATTAAATATCATAAATATGTTTGGAAAGTCTGCCTATAAACATCTCTCAAAAGTCAATATTAGGCATCCCTGATATCCAGGAGTTCGGCCCAGCGGTAGCATAATGTGCTATAAATTCTCTTTAATAGTCCCCCACAACAGGAAGGCTATCTTTGGCTACTTTGTCTTTCTTTCTATAGATCTCCCTAGAAGTTTCCTTAGATCATGGTTTCACATCTCTCTACGTAAATGTTAAATTCCTGCTCACTTATGGCGATGGAAACGCATTGATGTATCCTAAAATTTGGATGCGTGTCTTACTGATTTTCGTTCTTGAGGGTTCCATCTGAAATTCCATCTTTTCCAGGTAAGTATCTATTCTTGTATGTCTGATTCTTTTACCAAATCTTTCCGTCGTTTAGTTCCCCAAACTTGGGGACACCATGGAGTCCTTCCCCTGCATCCAATACTCACCATCAGTTAGCGTCTGCGGGCAGCTAAGAGTACGTTAAAATTATATCTTACGTCTGTTTCTTCTTTACTTTCACAGACCCCTTCCTAATGAGGTTCTCAATGAATTTGAGGTAGGATAGCTCTGTCCCACATTCCAGCCATTCTCAGTTTGATTCAACGTAACCGTTGCCATCAGATTAATTTTCCGTTAGGCTACACGTGACCATTTACCTCTTCTGTCGAAAGCCTTCACTTACTTCTTTTATTATACAGAGTAAAGCCCAAACTTCCTACCCCAGTGGTATACTGTATTCTTTGTCATCACCCGATACTTCCTTTTTTCTATTTATGAGCTCCTATAACTCTCAACCTGGGCCTCTCTTCTTAATTTAAATGCTCAGCTCTACGTGAAAGACATCTATGTACATGAGCAATCTTTCTTGTTGGACAGAAAGCTTTATGATTACCTTATCCATTTCTGACTCATCTTTTCTTTACGGAATTTAGAATAAGTAATGGTATTTGCTAAACAATACACATTGAATAATTGAGTCAATAAATATATTGTAGAAATAATAAATATAATACATAAATAAAGTAGAAATAATAAAAATGCAATGATAGCAGCATACAAACTTTGATAAATGTTATGAATGTGGCAAAATTACATGCTCTAATATCATAGTAGTTAATTTCTATAAAGATGTTGAATTTGAGGTGAACTTGTATGAATTACAGAATTTCTATATTGGAAAAAGGGAAAACACCATGCTAGGGGGAGGGAAAAAATTGTAATGAGCATCTTATTCTAGAAAGATAATAGAAAAAGTTCATTATCATTGAACAAATCTCTTACTTCTTCCCCCCATGCATTGTTTCTTTCTAAAGAAATGAAATGGGTATAGAAAAAAAAAACAATAAACTTTGGAAAATAAAGTATAAATTAAGTGGTGCAGTAATTTGGACACATGATTTAAATTAAAATATGTTGCTCTAAATGTGATAAACATTAGTAATTAAAGTTATAAAGAAAACTTCAGTTCTGTAGTGATGGAAAGAGAGTAAGGCAGGATCTAAAGCAGGTTTCTTCCTGACCTACGTTCAAGAATGGAGTAAAAACTTACTTCCTGTGGAAAGTATTGTAACGAAGAACTTTTTAGTTATCGTTTCAGAGTCCTTCTGAGGAGATCTGTGTTCTACTTTGGTATACACAAAATATATATGCAAGATTGGCCCCATCTTCTTTCTTCTTTATTGAGTAAGTAGTTAATGTTGCAAAGCGGTCTTTACCTGAAAGTTGATTACCCAGAATATCCCTTTGTAAAACAAATGGACAAGCTTGATATTATCATGAAAATAAGAGAATCTGTAGCCTTCCTAACAGTGCTTGCTTTCTCGTGTGTGCCGTGAACTGTTGTTACTGGGCCCCGTAATGATTTTGAACACTGCTGGCTCAAAGGAGAGATGAGAAGCCAGTTGGATCAATATCCGGAAAGGAAGCTCTTGGGTAAAAACGAAATTTGTAGCGGTGATATCTGGGATTGTTTTTCCATCTTGGGAATTTTTAACCCGTGGAATTACATTTCAGGAAATGTGGAAATAGCTATGACTCACATGAACCCAGACAGCATTTACCCAGATGGTCCAATTTATTTTACGAAAATGTAGTCACTTTTCCTAGAGGGAAGAAATGGTTCTAAGCAATCGTTCTCACCTTTGTCCCAAGGTGGGTCAAGTCATACAGCATATCGGGAGGACGGAACAATCTCTTGGCCCCTGCCAACGAAAGGATACCTTGTTACTCACCACCATGCACCTATTGGCTTGAGAATTGTAGCTATGCCATCTTCTTAAGATTAATGTCTCAATACTTTTTCATAATCGTCTGGAACAGAGAGTGTTCACGTCTTCAGGATGCCTTTCCACCCTGCCCTGGATCAGAAAATGCATTGGCATAAATTTAACTTGTCCAGGTATCTTTGAGATTCCCCCAGAAAGGATAAAAGTCAGATGAAATGTTCCCTCTTTTATTAAATGTTCCCTGGCTACTCCAGCCAGGAGTGATTTAAGTGGCCATAACTGTCCAGTATGGTTTGCCCCACTTATAGGACGTTAATCACATCTCACCTTGAAGTCATTACCTGTCGGACCTCCTCACTAAATCTTTCGGCAGGTAGACTTCTGCTTTTAACTTTCAGGCAACTGCAGCACCAGCACGTGGTGATGCTCTGCACATAATAGGCACTTCCTCTATTTTCTATGCGTGGATGATCAAATTTTAACCTTACAGTTTCTCTAACAGCTTTCCAGAATAGCACTTATATTGATATAATCACATACTTGCTCATATATCTTACGGTGTGCATTTTCAGACTGGTTTTATTAATTTTATGTATTTACGTGAATATTCGAGGCAACCTCTCTTGAGGGCTCCATCTTTCTTTCATGACTGGCCATTACTGAGCTGTCTATCTTTACACTGGGACGGGTTATTCCCCTAACTGAAGTGTTGGGAGCTCATGTGTTTAAAGGTCCAAGATCATGAACAATCCTCCGAGGGAAAATGGGATAATGGACCAATAATTGCAGCTGATTGCGAAAATAGGTTTTCACCCTTTCATGAGCTAAAAGGGAGTGTTGTTTAATTGCTGTAAATGTGTCCTATCCCCTCAGGAATTGGATTCAGAAGATACTGCAGCATACACCTGGGGATCTAAATATGGTTTTGTACTGATTGTGGACTGTTATTTTTAGGTCTCTGTAACCTCCTGTCTTAATGTGCTGCTGTATGAATACTCTGGAACAATGATAATAATACCATGGAACAATCCCATTAATTCCATTAGCATTGTCTCAGTATTTGCCAAAGGGGTCGGTGTGGTTCACGCACTTAAAATTTCATTTTAAAGAAAGGTCACGTAGTCCGGTAGGCACAAAAAGGAGTTATCAAACAAATTAAGGAGACAGAAGCAATGTTTATTTTAACATTGCATCTATTATTGTACGAGGCCTTAGTAAAACAATGGTACGATCCATTGAAAGCAAATCTGGTAAATGAGTTTCTTGCACAGTGGAGGTCTTAAAGAACGGATTTTATACACAATGACACTGTTTTATAGGAAGCTCAGAATTAAATGTCTTTTCAAGAGGCTTAAATTGTAATTAGTACTTGAATACTTAGTTATCGTTTACCTTTTCCTGCAGTTTTTCCCTGTCTTATTTTTTCCATTGCTAACATTGGACAATCTACATTTTCATTTCAAGGATGTTTGTGATATAGCTTGAAGCAAAACAAACACAAGGTAAATGGCATAAAACAAATTATTGTGATTATTCTCTCACTAATACTTATCAATACACACTTAACCAAAATAGCACGTATTTCATCGATAGGACACATTTTATCACGGAACAATAAAACAAACATTGAACTAGAAATTTCTTATATTCTTCGTTAGTAGCTATCTGGACACAAGTTCAAATCGCTTAATGTCTCTTGTGCTTCAGCTTTCCTCTCAATAAAATGATGGTTTTAGGTTATCTTGTGGGTAACATCTGTGGTGTTTATGTGTGAATATGTGTATGTGCGATATTGATATTGTGATTTATCAGAAATATATACTTGACCTTTGTCCACAGTCCCAGGCTCTTGGTTCCCAGAGCCCTTGGAATCTCTAAAGGTTGAGAGCAATAAAGGTGGCTTTTGATATGTTAATGAGGCGACTTTTGCACCTAAGGATGGGGGCTGGGTGCCTAGAGAACCAACCTATGATTACAAGGTAAGAACCTTTAGTCCAAACCCCTTGACCACCAGGGAGGGGAGAGGTGCTGCAGGTGAATCAATCGCTTCCATTTAATCAATTGATTTAATCAATCACATCGATGCCATGACACCTCCATTAAAAAGGATAAGTTTGGAGAACTTCCAGGGAGGTGAACTTGTGGAGATGGAGGGAGCGGTGTGCTCAGAACGGTGGGGGAAGCTGCACGCCCCTCCCCCCCACCTCCTCCTGTGCATTTCTTTCATCTGGCTGTTCCAGAGTTACACCCTTTTCTAATAAACCAGTAATCTAGTAAGTAAAATGTTTCTCTGAGTTCCGTGAGTTTCGCTCTAACGAATTAATTGGACTGTAAGAGGGTGTCTTGGGAACCCCCAATCTGTAGACATTCTGTCAGAAGCATCGCTGGCAATCTGTATTTGGTTGGGACTGAGAATCTGAAGTGGCAAGACTGGGCGGTCTTAGGAGAATGAATGCTTACCCTGTAGGGTTGAAGACCTGCTCCAGGCAAAGAGTGTCAGAAGTGACTTAAATAGTAGGACACCAAGCCAGCGTCCAAAACCTGCCTGTTGGTGTAGGGAAGTTTCCCCACACACGTGTTGAAATTGGGTCCAGAAACCCTCTGAGTATGTGTTTCAATGAAAGAAAAGAATCAAAGCTGAGAGTAAATAATTTAACTAGGTTACATCATTAGCTGAAAGGACATTTCTTAGAAAACTTCAATCTGCTATTGAAATAAACAAGTAAAAGGTTTTTTTTTTTTTTTAAGAAAATATCAAAGAAGTTCTCGTCTTTGCAGCTAGAGAGCATTTTCTGTTCAAGGGCCCTATTTGAAATGGGAACATTTTACCTAAAGTCCTTTCTGAAAGTCGCTCATGTATTTTAAGTATGGCTTTCGACCCATTTTCATTTGTTATTTCCTCTTAAGAGATTGGGGAAATTAAATATTGTTTTCCTGCAAATATTATTAAAGATAAAATTCCAATACTGCTAGTGTTCACACATTTTTTTTATGTTTATTTATTTTTGAGACATAGAAATAGAGCATGAGCAGGAGAAGGGCAGAGAGAGAGGGAGACACAGAATCCAAAGCAGGCTCCAGGCTCTGAGCTGTCAGCACAGAGCCCGATGCGGGGCTCGAACTCACAGACCGCGAGATCATGACCTGAGCCGAAGTCGGCCATTCAACTGACTGAGTCACCCACGCGCCCTGACACACATTTTTTTTTATAAGGGAAAATATCAGAACTTAGTTCATTCACAGAGGAGTAAACCATCCCAATTTATGGGTTGCATGAACAGTGTTAACTTTCTGAAGAATGGGGGTCTAAACATCACAAATTTTACGTGTAAAATATATCATTTTTTTCGGTATGAAAATCAGAATTTGCTTGATTTGGTGATTTCACCTTTGACAACTCGTTAGGTGAGAAAATGCCTTTCCTTTACTTACCCCCCCAACCCCCCACCCTTTCATAATAAAGGGCACATTGAGTTGTGTGCCAAATTTCTTTGACAGGGAAAAGGGTAATTACTTACAAAGAGCCCCGGACAGAGACGTCAGACTGTTGCAAGCCTGATGCTATCTGGTACTCAGATTAAATCCTCTCCCATGAAACCCTGCACAAGGAGTTTTTCCGATAGTTTTCTTCCTATCGCTACTGCTCAAAGGAAGGAAACAAATATATAAATCTCACACCCAAGCTCTCAATAGAAAAATGCTCGACCACCTCTGTTTCACTTCTTTCCAGAAAAAAAGCATGAGGGAAAACACTAAAAATCTGTTTTGTGCTCTTGTGGATAGTTTTTCCCCAATTTTTTCTTTGCAGCTTCGCTTTAAAAATTCCTCGTGAGAAGAATTTTTCTAAGATGTAGATCTGAATAAAATTATCAAGAAAATTAACTATATACTGTAACTGATGGAAGCTTTTACAGTTAAAATTTTTTCCCCAGAAGATTGGCTTAAAATACGTACTTACAAAGAGAGAAGAACATTTTTTAATCATAGCGTCCAAAGAGAAAACCATGGATTCCGGCTGGTTTTTCACAGTAGAAAAAACATCAATTAACTTGCAATCAGGAAGGAGTGTACGTTTTGGAAGGAGTGTAAATTTCCTTTCTGTGTTTCAGAAAATTGATTTCTGTTTTGAATTGTAACAAAGGAGCTCTTGATTGTCTCGGATGCTGGCCAGTCACATGAAACCTGCACACCCCAAACAATCAGGAAATACAGACGTGAATTTGAAGAGTGGTCTTAGGAATCTAAACACCAGCATCGTCTTGTGTTAGGACATGGGGGAGCATGTCACTATGCTTACTACAGATAGTTTACTAAAGTAAAATTTTTGTTTTCATTTTAGAATGTTCTATAGGGAGATGTTTCACACCTTCTTGCTACTTGTTTACTAGAGATGTCCCTTATTAAAAGTATCTTTTTCTGTCATATCATCAAAACATAATATACCATCACTCTGCATTTTTAAAAAAATGTGAGGGGCGCCTGGGTGGCTCAGTCAGTTAGGCGGCCGACTTCAGCTCAGGTCATGATCTTAAGGTCTGTGAGTTTGTGCCCCGCGTCAGGCTCTGTGTTGATGGCTCAGAGCCTGGAGCCTGCTTCGGATTCTGTCTTTCCCTCTCTCTCTGCCCTTCCCCTGCTCACGCTCTGTCTCTATGTCTCTCAAAAATAAACATTAAAAAATTAAAAAAAACTGTGAATAACCCTCTCTTTGCAGACCTTACATTTATTTTATATTTCTCAATTTCCAGCTCAGTTTATCCATCAGAATCATATATATATTTACTTCTCTACTGGTCTCTATACTGTTGTTATGCAAAAATGATCTCATTAAAATAATAATTCCTGTTCTTAGGTTTTATTATACCATTTTAATTTGAGCAAGTTACAGAATATCATGTTTTGTAATTAGAATTGTTAATGTCTTTGTGAATAATGTTATCACATCAGTATTTTATCTTTTAAAAATCTCAGGTATAGGGGCGTCTGGGCAGCTCAGTCAGTTGAGTCTCCAACTCTTGATTTCAGCTCAGGTCATGATCCCAGGGTTGTGGGACCAAGCCCTGTGTCACAACAAGCTCCACACTAAGATTTTCTCTCTGTCTCCCTCTGCCCTCTCCCACCCCTCTCTCTACCTTTCTCTCTAAAATAAAAAAAAGAAAACAAAACTCAGATTTATATTAATGTAATTCTGCACAGACATGAGAGGATTCATAAATGGTCCATAAAGTAAAATATTAGATTACTGAGACAAAGCACCATTTTTTTAAGAGAGAGAGCAGGCAGGGGAGGGGCAGAGAGAGAATTCCAAGCAGACTGACAGCACAGAGCATGATGTGGGGCTTGATCCCACGAACAGTGAGATCAGGACCTCGACCAGGATCAAGAGCCGGATGCTCAACCGCTGAGCCACACAGGCACCCCAGCATCGTTTGTTAAGACATCATGAATGAAACTACTTTTCACATTCTTCATGTAAATATTCCACATTCTTCATGTAAATATTCTGTGAAGATTATTCACTGAACTTTCATAAGATTCATCTTCTCAAGAATCACCTATAGGTATAATAGTCCATTACGATTTGATTATAATAGTTTTTAATTAATATTCGAGACATCTGTAAGCTTCCTTTTGAATGAGTTGCATATCGTTGTGATGTTTCCACACCATGGCCAACTCCATGGGATTGCGCCACATTGGAGGGGAGTGTCACTGTTTCTGGCATATGAATGTTCTCATTTTTAAGATTTATGATTCATGAAAATACCTTAAAATATTTCCTTTCTGCTACAATAAAGAGGTCACACATAGCAAATAGAATACAATATATCATCGGTATCATATTATCTTGAGAAAGTATTGTTTGTTTCACTTCTTGAGAAAACCAAAATTATCTCTAAATTAAAAATCAAATCAGACAACTATAAATCAATAGAGTAGATATAAGTTGGCCAAACCTGTTTGTTGAGTACGCATGCTTAATGTGCACTGAGCTCTCATTATTATTACAGGTTATCTGTGAAAAAAATAGTAAATTATTTAAGAAGAAATTTTCTTTGTCGCAGCTTCAAAAATAAGATTCAAGATCTGAATACTTTCCCAAAGCAGACATATAAATGGCCAACAGACAGGTGAAAAGATGCTCACTGTCACGAATCATCAGGGAATGTAAATCAAAACTGCAGTGAAATATCGCTCACACCTGTCAGGATGGCTCTTCTCAAGAAGGTAAGAAATAAGTGTTGGCAGAGATGTGGAGAACAGGTAACACTTGTGCACCGTTGGTGGCAAACTGGTGTGACCACTGAGGAAAAACACATGATTCCTCAAAAGATTAAAAACAGAACGACTATGTCATCCAGCAATTCCACTCCCGGGGATGTATCCACAGAAAACAAAAGCACCAATTCAAAGAGATATACCCTCCCCTCTGTTCGTTGCAGCGTTATTTACAACAGCTAAGATATGGAAGCAACCTAAGTGTCCACGGATGGATGACTGGATAAAGATGCGGCACACACAGTGGAATACTTTTCAGCCATAAAAAGGAATGAAATCCTGTCTTTTGCGACAACATGGATGGACCTGAATGGCATTATGCTAAGCAAAATAAATCAGAGAAAGACAAAACTGTATGATCTCACTTATATGTGTAATCTACACGACAAAACCCCCAAATAAACAAAAAAGTGAAAAACCAAGCTCATAGATACAGAGAACAAATTCTTGTTTGCCAGAGGGAGGAGTGGGTGATGGGTGAAATGGATGAAGGGGATCAAAAGGTAGAAACTTCCAGTTACAAAATAAACAAGTCACAGAGAGGCAACGTACACGGTGGTGACAATAGTTAATAATACTGTATCATTCATCTATTTGAAAATTGCTATGAGTAAATCTTAAAAGTTGTCATCACAAATAAAAAAATTTTTATAACTGTTTATGGTAATGGATGTTTATTGAGCTGATCATTTTGCAATATATACAAATACTTCATCATGTTGTACACCTGAAACTAATACAGCGTTCTCTGTCAATTATATTTCTATTTAAAAAACTAATAATTACCCGATTAGGAAAACTGAACATAAAAAGAATTAGTAAAGCCATTATATCATTTGGTAACTTTTGAGCAAGAGCATTTGAAACTAACGAACTCTTGTACAAGTCGGCATCAATGGATTGGCTAGGGCGGAAGCTCGTTAAGGCACTACCACGGGAAAATGTCAAAGGAACCTTAAAAAGTCATTTATGCAAATAGAAAAGTCAATCGTCCCAACTCTCTCTGAGTGTTCGCCATTCTGAACATTTTTTGTAAGAGTTAGCGTTTGAGAGACCGCTTTGTTCAGAAATTTAGATGCCGTAATGGTGAAGAGTGAATTTGTTCTCTTCTACAAACAATAAGAAAAACACTCTAACTGTAAAGACTGTTCTTTTCAAAGATGTCCAAATTGGCTCGAAAGAATTTGAAAATCCCCTGGCTTCATTACATATTCATGATCCTTTGTTATAAAGAGCTGCATTAATATTCACATATGTAAATAAATATATATATACATACAAACCTGGTTTTCTATTTACATTAGATTTATTCTAAAATCATTAATTTGTTTTTGATAGAAATGCAAGTATATAAAACTGTAGAAATCCCGTGTTCCTGATTTTCATTAACACATTTCACGGATTATTAAAAACTGGGTAAGTCACACGTCTGACACCAGATACATGTTACTGTTGTTTTTTTCTTTACAGTTAATTTATTTCAGTTTCTATTGTTCTCTATTGTTTAGGATTAGCCAGTCAACTAGAGCCTCTATTTCTCTTTATTTGGATGAGAAATTTTGAAGAGGGTAGCAGGAGTAGCGGATAGAGAATAACTTTCTCAGGAAGTCTCTCCTAGGGGAATGGTTTCCAGATCTCGGCAAGCTATGTTGGTGAAGGAACCTCATGGGATTTTATCTGTCCTTCATCCCTTTCAAAGCTTCTGTTAGCTGAGCTCAGTGCTTTAAATGTCTTAATCATCTAGAAGAGGAAAAAGAAAGAATATGAATGGCAATATTGGGATCGACTTTACTTTAGATATTTTAATTCTCTAATAAATTATTTTAGTCCAAATTGACTCTTGACTTAAGACTATCACAGCTCTGGCTGACTTGTTTTGCTCAGCACAGTACACTCAAAGTTCCATCTATGTTGTTGGAAATGGCAAGACAGTCAGAGAAAGAAAGTATCATATTAGTTTACTCATATGTGGAATTTAAGAAACAAAACGGGAAAAATAAAATAAGATAAAAACAGAGAGGGAAGCAAACCATGAGAGACTCTTAAATATAGAGAACAAACTGAGAGTTGCTGGAGGGGAGGTGGGTGGGGGATGGGCTAGGTGAGTGATGGGCATTAAGGAGGACACTTGTGATGAGCACTGGGTGTTGCATGTGATGAATCACAGAATTCTACTCCTGAAGCCAATACTACACTGTGCGTTAACTAACTTAAAAAAGCAAAATACATAAATAAATTTACAAAAAGAATATCACAGCTCTGGGCACCTGGCTGGCTCCGTAGGTAGAGCAAGTGACTCTTCATCTCCAAATCCTGAATTCAAGCCCCCTGTTGGGCATAAAGCTTACTTAGAAAAAGTAATAAACCCACAGTTCTGTATGCAGGTGCACGAGTTTTTCCTGCAGCAAAATATCATTTTACAAAGAAGCACACCTCGGCTTCCATGAAATGCAAACAAATAAATATTTAAATAAATAATTAAGTGGAAAAAAATCAGTGATGACTCTAAAGTAATGTATTTGAAATTACACTCTGCAGAGGTGAAGAATTTCTTATTTGTTCCTTCCAGGCAGCACTCTGAAACTATTTGTTCATCTGGAGTGATATTACCCATCGGAAGTATTGTCTCCAGTAAATTGCCCACCTTTGAACCCTGCGCTTTTAAACCAATGCTTAAAACCTTGCTATACATTTTCTGTGAAAATCATGTCTAAAGCCTAAGTACTTAGGACTGGTGAAGTTTTGCTCTTTAAGTGTGGGTGTCACTTTGGAGAGAGTGTTTTTTCAGAAAGAAGTTTGTGAAGCCCCGTAGGGCAGAAGCCAAGCACACAACATGTATACCCTGAAAAAAAAAAATCTATGGTTTTGGAGCTTTGGTTAAAAAAAAAAAAAAAAGGCAAGAGGTGCCTGGGTGGCTCAGGCGTCTGACTCCTGATTTTGGCCCAGGTCATGCTCTCATGGTTTATGAATTTGAGCTCCGCATCGAGCTCTGTACTGACAGTGCAGAGCCTGCTTAGGATTCTCTCTCTCTCCCTCTCTCTCTCTCTCTCTCTCTCTCTCTCTCAAAATAAAGATCAACTTAAAAAAAAAGGAAAACAAAAGCAAACAAATAAAAAAATAAAACATAAAACAAGGCGTACAGAATTGTGGACTCACTATTTGTATGCTGGAGATAAACCCAACATCAGAAGAGATGCCAGACTGTTCTGGGAATACGCCGGCATAGAGTCTAAAAGAACTGAATTTAGGGCCAGTGGGGTTGCCTGTCAGCAGAAAACATTTTGCAGAGTCTTGGGCTGCTTTTCAAGTCCTTTAGCCACACCACTAGTAATTGAATAATATACTTCATATTTAAATTGTTATATTAAATATAACTAGACAATATATTATCTAACCTGTTGCCTCTGGAGTATTGCTTTTTTTCAATCTTACCACGCCCTCGATTTTCTAAGAGCAACCATAATTAAAACCTTGTGATCCAACCAGCAAATCGCTACATAAAAACTGGCTCAGGCATGCAGTGTGATTTTTTTAAAAAGACATTTTCTAGTTCCAAGAACACGGAATCCTATGAACTATGATGTCAAATTCCTCTGTATTTATGTTCGGGCTTCGTAATTTCTTCCATGGAAGTTTTATACATCATTTGTTAAGATTTACACTTAGATACATTCTATTTCTTGTTGCTCTAGGGATGACAATTTTATTCTAATTGTTACAGTTGATTCCTCAAAAGCTACGTGATGTTACATGTTGACCTTGTAGCCAGCAGCATCGTTGAAAAATACAATTGATTCTGTTTGCCTCTAATACTTTCCTAAATGAATGTATTTTCTCTTACTAGTGTTTTTTTTTTCTTTCCAATCTCAAGTATTTTATCGTTTTTAAAATTTTATTTTACAGGATAGAATTTATTGTATTTTCACGTTCATACTATTGACCAGAGTGGTCACCTTGTTTTGTTTCTGACTTTAAATTAAATGCTTCAAACATTTTCCCGTTAATTTTGGTGTAGTCTATAGATTTTAAATAAATACACTTGTCATCATAAGGAAGTTTCCTAGTTTCTTAGTTTGCAACTTCTTACAAACTACAAACATGTGTTGAGTGTTTGCAAGTAATTTCCCCACCTCTTATACGGGTTTTATTATGATTATTTTCATGAGTTTTTCTATTTAATGTGTTATTATGTTGAATTGCATTAATAGATTGTCAAATGTTTAGCTACCTCTGCCTTCCCAGAATAAACTTCAATTTGTTCATATAATTTTTTAAAGTACATTGTTGAATTTAGCTTCCTGATTTTAATTTATATTTTTAATACATGTGTCTGTGTGTATATATATATATATATATATATATATATATGTATATATCTGACTATAACATGTGAATTTATGTTTGTTTTTCTTACCTGAAAATTTTTGATTAGTTATCTTCTGTTCTCTTTTATTGTTTGATTTCAAAGAAATAGCCATTAGATTTTTATATTGTTTTTACTTAAAAATTTTTGTTTTTCCACCACTTTGTGCTTTAATCTTTATTAATTCAGTCCTTATGATTTTCTTGGGTTTTAGTTGTAGTAATAATTTAAATACTTTAGTTATTTTAATTCACCTTTACCAAGAAATGAATTCATTTTTGACCCTTGAATACTTCTCTGAGCACCGCTTTGCTGATAGTCCATAATTTCTAAGAGATAGTGTCTCCGTCATTAAATGTGGCTTGTCCCTTTAGCCTTAGGGCTCGTTCGTTATCATTAAAAAAATCTCTAAGCAGCACAGGAATTAATTTTTCAGATTTTTTGAGTTTCCTGCTTTATTGAAGAATACAATGAAATTTCACTTTTGGGTTAGTAAATCGTAAGCTTTGAAAATGTCTCGGAGGTGGGGCACCTGGCTGGCTCAGTCAGTTAAGCATGGGACTTTGGCTCAGGTCATGTTCTCATGTTTCATGAGTCGAGCCCCATGTTGGGCTCTGTGCTGACAGCTCAGAGTCTGGAGTCTACTTCCGGTTGTGTGTCTCCTTCTCTCTCTGCTCCTTCCACACTCATGCTTTGTCTCTCTGTCTCTCAAAAATAAATAAACATTAAAAAATCTCTTTTTAAAGATTTCATGGGTAATTGCTAGGGAGTGGTAGAGATGAACATAAATCGAGCTGTTAATATGTATACATTAATTAGGCTTGCCTAACCTGTTACTTTATATAGGTTGTCTCATTTTATATGGGACTAATAGAAATGATATACAAAGTTTCTTGCCTCCTTCTGTTACCTTCTTCTGATACTTCCTAAAGTTTCTATTTTGTGAAAAACATTATCAAATTTTAATAGATAATGCTTATTACTGTTTGGTTTTCATTGTAGATCAGCTTATTTGTCATTAGAAAGTTTATTTCCATATTTTTTAATGCCTTTGTCCTGCAAGTAACCTCAGCTAATACTAACGTGTCCACCCCACTCTCTTAGGAAGAGAAAGTTCTATACAAAAAATGTTATACCCAGCTACCCCTCGTAAGCTGAAGGTATTTCAGCAAACCACTTCAGGCTCTTTGACTAGAGTCCAGAAAAAGGAGAGGTTTTCTTGACTCCCTGTGTGTGGGTTTTTTTTTTTTTAATGTTTTCTTTTCCTTTATTTTGAAGAGAGAGGGAGAGTGTGTGAGCAAGACAGGGGTAGAGAGAGAAGGAGAGAGAAGATCTCAAGCAGGCTCTGCACTATCAACACAGAGCATGATGTGAAGCTCGAACTCATGAATCATGAGACTATGACCTGAGCCAAACCCAAGAGTCAGGCGCTTAACCAACTGAGCCGTCCCTTGACTGTCCGTATTGTAAAAATAATTCAAAAAACTTGAATTAATAAACTGTTTAAAAAAAACATATTGTAAGTGTTACATGGATAAATTTAGAATAATAAATATTTTATCCCAGAAGCAAAAGTAAAGGTATACTATCAAAATTATTTCAAGTATTTTCAAAATTATTTGAGACATAAACTGGAGTAATAAAAGAGACAGTAACAGTAAATTCATAACAAGTTACAACAACCTCTACTGTAACACGATGCTCATCTCTCTCTACTAATCTAAGAAAATGTCATGTATACAGTTCAAAATGAAGTCAATGATTTACTAATTTCCATACTATCCAACGTATTGCTGAGTTACTAACTAGGAATATATTTCATCATTTAATTGGTGTTCTTTTTTTATTTTAAAGCAACAGCTTTCTATTTACCATCTTTGGATGAAAAATCATAAATGGACTTTGAGCCAAATATTATGTCATTTAATTAATATCTTCCAGCTTTTCTCTCATGTTACTTTAAATTGCAAATTTAGCCCGTGTGTAAATAATCAGTATTTATATAATTTATACATGTTAATATAAATTTATAAAAATAAGCCCCTATTATATTATTTTGCACACAAAAATGGCTTTAATTTATAACCACGTATTGGCCCCAGGAATGTATAACTCTTGTTTTGCAATTATCAGAATCATAGTGCATTTTATTCGCTTTCCAGGAAACTAGCATAGAGCCCGATTTCAGTCATGTTCAGTAGTGTTTACAGTGAAGTCATTTTACTGTTTTGCAACCTAAACATCTGTGGAAAAAAAAAAAGATGAGAGACCATGCCTTCTCTTGGAAGAAAATAATAATAAGGATTAAAATTCCAGTGAACTTCCATAACATTTCCTTTTTATCTGAAGATAAAGTGACAGCTCAAGGTTCTCTCTCTCAAATAAGTTTACTTTCCTACATGTATTCTAAATATTTCGTAGGAAGTGGGGAAAGTCTGTTAAATTTTAATTTTATGTAGGTTGTATTATATTTACTTATGTTCATTTATAGTAATATATATTCAGGTCCAATCTCAGAATTAAACATTAAGGAACAGTTGAAAGTCTTCTTTCTCCTTAGTTCCTATATTGAGGGTTAGTGTTTTATACATACATTTTATTTTTTGCCTCTTTTAAAGCTTTATAAATGTTTTTTCTGTATTCTATCCTTTTTCCTCTCAAATTGTATTTATTAACATGAGTGCATGTGGCTACAATGTATTAACTCACAGCGTACATTATTATTTTGCAAGAATATATCACATTTTATTACCTATCACCTGCTGATGAACTTTAGTAGTGTTTCTGGTATTTTCCAAAGACAACCAAAGCCATTATGAGCATTGGTAAATGTCACTTGATCACGTGACTGAGAGATTCTTTAGGATATACCATTTCCAGAATTTCCGAGTCACTGTGTATGGGCATTTTGAAATTTCTAGTTATTGTCAAACTAGCCCTCAAAGATCATGTACCAAATAATTTTCCTAATAGTTGGCATGGAGATCTGAATGCTTGTATCCTCACTAACATGTACCTTTGGACTCGATCTTTGCTGATTTATTTAGCATTAAATTATTATTTTCTCCAGTTATGATTTGCTTGTCTTCGGTTACTGAAGGATGAAACAACTTTTCCAAATGTTTAGCAATCATTTGGATTTCCTCCCTGTGAACTGCCTGATGACATATTTCGTCTATCGTTTTTGCTATTAGATTGTTTCCTGTTTTATTTTTAGGAGCTCTTTATTATTTTGAGAAATAAATTTTTTGTGGAAGTGAGCATTACAGATATCTTCATCTGAAAGTTCCCTTTTTGGAAGAGGACTTTGGCTGCCTCCATTTTGACCTCAAACTTCTTAGTTGGGTTCTTTCCAGCTGGTCTCTGAGCTCAGGCGTAAGGCCCTGAGGGCGAAGCATCCCCTGCTGGGAACCAAAACTCCCCAGCCTTCAAGGCCCCTCCAAAATAATCATGGATTTGACCTTCACTGCCAGCCTGCAGGTACCCACCCTCCTTTGCCCCACATTTTCCTTATATAATCGGCAAGTAATTTCCACACTTGGGAGATGGCGTTTGAGACCCTAGTCCCCTGTCATCGCCGTGTTGGTGTTAGCCTCTCAGAAATAAATTCCTTTCTTGTTCCATCACCTCCTGTGTCTCTGCCCTTGGATTTTGTCAGCGGAGAGTGGCCAACCTGGTCTCTTTGTGAGCCCTGGAGCTGTCTTATTGCAACCCCGTGTGCTGGCAACATTTTCACATTTTTAAAAAGCTGTCTTTTTTAGACAAAGATTTAAAAAAATTTTTTTAATGTTTATTCATTTTTGAGACAGAGAGAGAGAGAGAGAGACAAAGCACGAGCTGGGATAGGGGCAGAGAGAGAGGGAGACACAGAATCCGAAGCAGGCTCCAGGCTCTGAGCTGTCAGCACAGAGCCCAATGCGGGGCTCAAACTCACGAATCAATGAGATCATGACCTGAGCCAAAGTCGGACACTTAACCGACTAAGCTACCCAGGTGCACCTAGGCAAAGATGTTTTTAATTTTACCACTACTGTCCATGTTTTGCCTGTGTCTTCTTTAAAAAATCATTTCTTAGCTAAAGGCCATAAAAATATTATCCATATCCTAATTTTTTAAGAAGTTCGTTTATAATTATGAATTGATTTGTGCTCAGCTGATACCTTCACAAATGTTAGTATTCCTATCTATGCATATAGTAGTCTTTCAGTTTAGTACTTTTAAAATGTGAGACTTATGTCCATAAAATACATGCAAACTTTTTGTTGTATTTATTCCTACTTATTTTATATTTTATTGATGTTGTAAGTGGCATTTAAAAATTATTTTTATATTTTTTCCAAAAATTAAATTATTTTTATGCTTTTAAAAATTTTCTTCCAGGTCATGAATCCGCTATTAATTTTAGCATATTTATCTTTTAAGCAATAAGTTTGCTCAATTTTCTTACTATTTTTAGAAATTCTTGCATTTTCTGCCTAGACAGTTTTATAGTCTCACATCAGCAAATAATGACGATTTGTTGCTCCAGATTCATTTGTCTCACTTCTATTTCCTTTTTGCCCCTACTTTTACTTCTTAGGATCTTAAGAGCAGTTCTGAAGAGCAGTGCTGATAATGGGTACTTTCAATGTTGTCAGCAGAAGCCAGAAATAGAGGGGAGATGATAGGAACAGAGACACAGACCCCTTGAATTAAAGGGGTAGAGCAAGTGGGGACCGAATGAAGGAAGGCAGTTGGATTTCTTGGATTCACCGAGACTGGACAAATCTACCTGCTTGCTAAACACACTCCTCCTCCAGAGAATGGAACAACAATACCTAAAACTGTTCGCCGACACTCAGGCGTGGGGAGGGTTGGTTCCTGCTTGGTTTTAAAGGGTGGGACTGCCTCCCAGTTTTGGGATTTTGGGGGCCAGGGGGTCCCCACCCGGTGCCTCAGCTGAGAGACACAGGGAGGCACCTTGAGAGCTGGAGAGACTGAGAAGCTGTGTTGAGCCCAGGGGAGCGGCTGCCACCCAGAGGGCAGAGCCCTGAATCAGTGAGGTTTACTCTGGAGACTTAAGATCAAATAGAACTTGCCTTGGTTGATTTTGGACGTACCCACAGTGCCTTGGTTGATTTTGCTTAGTACCCACAGTGCCTTCCTTCTTTCCTACTTCTCTCTTTCGGAATGGACATTTTGGAATGGAATGGAATAGCTATTCCCACCATAGTGTTTTGGAACATATAACTTGTCTGTTTTCACAGGTTCACAGCTGGAGAGTAATTTTGCCTCAGGATTAATAATACGTGGGGTCTCACCCATACCTGTTTCAGATGATAGTTATTTGTTTACTTACTTATTTACTTACTTATTTATTTTTAAGTAGGTTCCATGCCCAAGGTGGGGCTCGAACTCACACCCCCAAGATCAAGAGTCACACATCCTACCGACTGAGCCAGGGCACCCCTGCCTTTGATGATAACCAGAAGAGACTTTGGACTCTCGTCATTTAAGGCAATGCTGGAATAACTTACATGTCATAGCAAACACTGGCTCAGTATTTCACAATTCCAATAAGATAGTATTTTTTTAATGTTTATTTATTTATTTTTGAGAGAGAGAGAGAGAGAGAGAGAGACAGAAAGTGAGAGCAAGGGTGGGCAGGGAGACAGGGAAACAGAGAATCCCAAGAAGGCTCCAGGCTGTCAGCACAGAGCTTGACACGGGGCTTGAACTCAGGAACCATGAGATCATGACCTGAGCTGAAATCAAGAGTAAGGCGCTCAACCAACTGAGCCACCCAGATGCCTGAGATAGTAATTTTTAAACATTTTTCATTTTTATATTTGAAAGCATTTTCCGTGTTTACTCTAGATGTGAAACTCAAAACTTCATCTGAAGTGTTGGTAGGGGGATATCTGATTCTCTTCTTTATTGTTTCTTCTGGTCCCCCTTAATGGCTTATCATATTTTGCTTTTAAATTTTTTGTTGTGATCTTATGTTCAGCGAAGTTTCATCTATGGGAACCCCTTATGGCCGCACTTGGCTGTGTTTCTCCAAGAGGCGTCTGTGGCTCTTTAAGCCCCAGGGGCATTGCAGCCTGCATCAGGTGTTGAAATTAATGAGTACATATGTCAAGGAAGTCTCAAAGAAGATTCTATTTTGTTTTTCTCCCGAGAAATAAAAAAAAAAATGTCTTATCTCTCTTTCTGGAAGGTTGACTTCTTTTTCTTCCTACAACTCATCCTTTCCCTGAGGGTACGTTCTTTAAGAGGCCAATTTTTGAGGGGTTCCAGTTCCGAGTTCCAATTTTGCATGCCCAAAGATACCTCACCTATATTCTGAGGCAACTGAGTTCCTGAATTCTAGACTTTTGATTATGACGTCACAGAATGGCTGCAGTAATATCACCGTCAGGTTTCCACTTCTTCTTTCTAATTCCTGCACATTTTTGGTACATGATAGTTTCTATCTTTCTTTTTCTTAACTTAAAGGACAATGAGACTTTATTATTATTTTTTTTAATGTTTATTTTTGAGACAGAGAAAGAGACAGAGTGCAGGCGGGGAAGAGGCAGAGAGAGAGGGAGACACAGAATCCGAACCAAACTCCAGGCTCTGAGCTGTCAGCACAGAGCCCAATGCAGGCCTCGAACTCATGAACTGTGATCTTGACCTGAGCCAAAGTCAGTCAAGACTGACTTAACTGACGGAGCCACCCAGGCGTCCCCGTGATAGCTTCCTCTGCTTCTTTAGCTCTGGAATTAAAACCGTGTTTGAACATATCCAGTATTTCAGGACAGGTTTTTCTGGAAAGGATTTTCTGGATTGTCACCTGACTCACACATTGCTAGAAATGGGAGTTCTGCGTTACATTTATGTAGGACGCATTTAATTTTACAGTAAAACACTAGAGCCTATTAAAATGAAAGCCTGGCTGTGGGGACGCCTGGCTGACACAGTTGGTAGAGCATGAGACTCTCGATTTCGGGGCTGTGTACTCGAGACCCGCTTTGGGTGTAGAGATCACTTAAGAAATTAAAAGTCAGTTTTGAATCAATATAATATGAGAAAAATATTTTGCAATGGTTTGACTGTTTTCACCGAGTCAGATTTTTCTTCAGGTGCATGGGGACTGGTCTTGCGCCCACTCCATTATTCCTTATACATTAGTTACCAAATAAATCTTTGAAAAATGTTATCTTTAGAATAAAGTAATAGATACTCCTTGCATAAATTTACGAATTAAAGAAAAAACTTTATAAGTGAATTTTTAAAATATCTGTAAATTGCTTAACTTTGCTTTCTGTTTTGTCTCTTTTGCTAAGTATTTTACTTTCGGTATCTATGTATTTTTATGCTGTTACATTCAATGAAGCCTTTTGTTAATTAATTGAATCTGTCTCTTTGTGGTTAAGAATATTTTTTAAACGAAAGAAAAATTTAAATGCAAGTAAATTTTAAAGTTCTACTTAGTCTTACACACTCATCCCTACGTTACCATAAACAGTCTATCAGGGTTAAGTCCAGGCTGAGATCTTCCAGAAGAAGAAAGAGTTTCAGACGTATTTTTTGTTAGCTATTGCAGCATTGCTGAAAATAGTTTTTCTTTCCTTTTTTTTTTTTTTTTGACATATACCGTCCTACACTTCTGTCTGTAGCTATATCCACTAGACATGATGCCAGATTCCAATGTTTGGCATTATAAAATGTGCTTGTGTTTATTTTTATAAAACTCTTATCAAAATACCATATGTAAAAATATAAAGCGATGTAAGGCATGGTGCATATTATTAATTTAAAAAGCAAAACCTGTATTTTAGAATTAATATAAATTGATAACTAAAGGACAGCATTTCTCCCATTTTTAAATTATTATATGGATTTTTGCACCAAATGCCTGTATTACAACAATGTCTAAACATTATATTTATTTATTTAAAATTGTTTTTAAATGTTTATACATATTTGTATGTAATGGAGAGAGACAGAGCATGAGTGTGGGAGGGGCAGAGAGAGAGGGAGACACAGAATCAGAAGCAGGCTCCGGGCTCTGAACTGTCAGCACGCAGCCTGACTCGGGGCTTGAACTTATGAACCGTGAGATCATGACCTGAGCCAAAGCCCACGCTCAACTGACTGAGCCACCCAGGCACCACTAAACATATTATATTTGGCAATTGTTTTAACCTGACTGAGCCTGAAAGAAGAAAAATCGCCTAAAAGGAAGTTATCTCAATAAGACTTCCTTTCAGCAGCACACAGCCTGTCTTTTAATGTCAGGTGGTTTGAAATGGCCCAAATAAACTTCTTCACTCTTGTGCTTTATCTGGATATGAAGATGGACTTCACTGAGGCGGCTCATTAGTCTCTCTTCTCTGACAAACAGGAGCAAATAATTGACACCCAAGTGGGGGTGAGGAGTGGAAGCAGTTTCAGGAGACTCGCTGCCCCAGGGGCGGACCCACTGCCTGGACGGGGAGGAGCGCCCAAGGCGGGGCTCTGAGAGGAGCTGGTCCTGACCTTGTCCAGGCGAGCACCGGAGAACCTCCCAGGAGACCAGAGAGAAGGACAGCAGCAGGGGCGTCTGCTGCATTCGGGCACCGCCTGGGCTTGCACCTGCGTCTGCCCCTCGCCCCTCACCCCTCCTCTCTCCTTTCTGGCTCCTGCAAGGAAGGCACTGGCACTGCAGGGGGACCAGAGACGAGGGAAAATGAGCAGGCATCTCAGTTCTGGAGAGGCTGTTTGCTGCTGCCTCTCCCCATCCAACTGCAGACTCCCAAGATGCCAGATGGGAGAGAGGGGGAGCTGCAAGCGGAAAAGTTGTGGAATCAGCCGGGTAGGGCTTTGGGGTGGGGATTTTAATTCAGAAACCACAGTGGGCCTTGTCTGCAAATGACCCGAGGCCTTTTCGTTCTCTGTGAATGGACTAGTTACGAAGACCTGTTTGAGTTTTTAATCCAAGATTGGAGAAGATGGCCCTCATTACGGGTTGAAGGAACCATGAAAAGAAAAAAAATGTTGATGGCACACCAGTGAGTAAAGCTTTTTCCATAAGTAGTTAACGCACTGCCTTGCCTTTAACGTGAAGATCTAGATGAGCCGTACAGATCTCTCTCGTTAAAGTACAAGACGAAATCTCTGTCTGATGTTCTCCAAAGGATCGTAGATGATTTATTCAACAATTGTTGTTAGCGTTTGCTAGACAAGCGGATGCTACAACTGACTGGTTCATTGATTTACCAAAAAAGTAGGTGCCGGGCTCTTTAGGACTTTGGCAGGGAATAAACAGATTCCTTTTGCTCAGGGAATTTCTGCTCTCGGGGAATAAGCATCCACAGGGTTACTGTTGAGAGTGGACCAGTAAGTTCCCAGCAGGGAAACTGTCGAAGGAAAGAGGAGGTTCTGTTAAAATTCTGCTAGGACAACGTTAACGTGACCTCCAGAAAGGGTCACCCCTGTTGACAAATTAATCAGGCCTGTTTCCCAGCGCCTGGAACACGCTGTGATTTATCATCTTTTTTAATCTTGGCCCGTTCGATTCCTAAAAGCAGCGTCTCGATGTTATTTTCATTTGCATTTATTTAACTCTGAGTGAATTTGGACATCATTTCATGAATTGATTTGCCACTGAATTCTTCTGTGATCTACCTGTGCATAGCCTGTAGTCTTGTTTCTATCTCCTATCGGGCTGTTAATAATTTCCCTTGTAGTCTTTCATTTCTTCTTATTCGGTTTCCATATTTTCTGGTTTAATTTTTAATTTTCTGTCCTGCTTCGAAAGGACCTCTGCCTCACATTTATAAATAGCTTCTGTAATTATAGATGATTTTATAAGTGTAAATCCTGCAGTAACCAACCTTTTTTTGTCCTTTTGAAACAGCGAGTGCATGTTCTAAACACATGAAGTAATCGTTTCCCCACTGAGCTGAGTAACATTTTCCTCATATTCTCAATTTCCATTTGTGTTTAAGTTTGTATCCATTTCATTGTTCTGCATACTCTTACTCCAGCTCCAAATGTATTTGCTGAAGCCTCATCATGAATTTTTTTCAAAATAAGGCCAATTTTAAAACTTTATTTTGAAATAATTTCACACTTAGAAAAGTTATACTTTCCTTATACCCTTCACCCAGTTTTCCCAAATGTTAAAAACCTTACCTAACCTCAGTACAATTAATAAAACTGGGGAATTAACACTGATACTAGTGCTTCTAGTTCATCTGTAGACTATGTTTGAACAATTGACCCACTTACACCCATTCACTGGTCCAGGTTTTGTTGTTATTTTTTTTTTTACTTTTTAATGTTTATTTATTTTTGAAGGAGAGAGACAGAACCTGAGCAGGAGAGGAGCAGAGATAGAGGGAGACAGAATCTGAAGCAGGATCCAGGCTCTGAGCCATCAGCACACTGGGCTCAAACTCATGGACTGCGAGATCATGATGTGAGCTGAAGTCAGACACTTAACTGACTGAGCCGCTCAGGTGCCCCTCGCTGGTCCAGATTCTTATCACAGATCACCTTGCACTTACTGGTCCTGTCTCCTTAGTGTCTCTGAAAGTCAACTCTTCTTTAATTTCTTTGCCTTTCATGATCCTGAGATGTTTGTAGAGAACTGGTTCATTGTACGATGTCTCTAAACTCCTGGTTGTCTGAATCTTTTTTACAGTTAAATCCGAAATATGCATTTGTGGCATGAATGCCACAAAGTGTGGGTACCTTTCTCAGAGTATGTTATCAAGGAGAACACGACGTCACTGTCTTATTACTGACTACCTTCCATTGACTGGTGGTGTCTGTCAACTTTAACCACGATAATAAAATTGTTTTCTCTTTCTAATTAGTGAAGAACTGTGGGGTAATACTTTGAGACTAAATATTCCGACTCTCGTAACACTTTAGCTTTTGCTGATGTTAGCATCCGCTGTTGTTGCTTGTAATAATTATTACATCAGCATTTGTCAAGTGGCAGTGTTTTTTAAAGAAGTAAATTAAACTTAATTAATGATTAAGTTAAAATTAATTAGTTAATTTAATTTAATTTAATTAATAAATTTAAATGATTTTTAAGTAATTTCGATACCCAATGTGGGGTTCAAATTCACAACCCTAGATCGAGAGTCACGTGCACCATTGACTGAGCGAGCCGGCCAGGCGCCCCCTAAATGGCAGCAGTTTTATCAGATTTGTGTCAAAGTTAGAAAATACTAACACCTTTATTATGTCGAAACATCCAATCCAAGAACTACCCATACTTTTCTAAAATCAACTTTTTGCTTGTTCATATGTGTCAGGGTTTTCTTTATACATTAAAACCCTGGTTTGTGAGCATAATTTGTTCAGGAAACATGCTTGTAACCCAAAGCACTTGTATAACAAAGCTAATTTCCCCATGAGAAATAATGGAAGCTCAGACACAACCCAAAAATATTCATATAAAAATGATTACAATACTATAATATAATACAAAATAATAAAGAAAATACAAAACATATAGAAAAATAAACAAATTAACCTGCACTGACCTGTGAAAACCTTCATGGCTGGTGTGAGGGAGACAAGAGAGAGGAGGGTGATTGTGTAGGAAGACTTTCACCGTCACTACCGGAATCGCTGCTGTTTATTGGCTCAATGGAATCCTTTACTTTTTGTGCAACTTTAATAAAGAACCTATCCAATGACACTTGCTTTTGCTTCCTCTTGATGATTTGTGGAAATGTGACATTGAGTCATTGGTAAATAGATTCATGTCTCACACTGCTGTTGCCTTGTTCGGGTGGTGCTTTTCTATAAAATTTTACACTGTTTCCCATGTTTGACACATCTTCCTAATCTAATTTAAGTGAGGGATTCCTCCGCCTTTTTCTCCTTCTCCTCTGTAGGGGTGATGCAGATATTAGACTTCTTACAAAACCTTGCAATGTCAGTCACGCGCATACCTCGTTTGTCCTTCTTGATGCTTTCCTTCTTAACTTCCACTGCAATCATCTCCTCCTTCTTGTCGCTTTTCTTTTCAACATTTTTCTGTATGGGGGCCATTGTATACGCCCACACAGATGGACATTGACTATGGTACAGTATTAATAAACTCTTATCATACACTCTGTTTAACTTTACTGGCAATAAGACAGTAGAGGAAAGTGTCTATATCTGCAGGCAGCCTGACCTAGCACGAAGCAAAGCGTTCTTGAGCTTACTCTTGTCTGGGAAAGCAAAGGACTGTCCATAGGTGCTTTGAAGTGACAAAAAAATAGCCTAGTGCCGGTTGTGGGCACCTTCCAATGTTCTGAGAAATCACAGATTTCTGCCAAATATCACAGCCTGAGACAGAGCATCTGAGCAGAGGAAACAATCACCCACAAACTTGCAGTGAATGAGAGAGAGAGAGAGAAGAACCATTGGCTCAGTTGTGATCATGTGACATTCGGCATCATGTACTAGTCATATTGCAAGACATCGCTCACTTATCAAGTTAAAATTTATCAGAAATGTTTGCTCATCTTGTGGAATTCTCGCAGAACAAGTTACTCGCAATCCGAGATTTTACTGTGTATGCTTTGCACATTTCTTCTTAACTTTGATAGTCCCTTTTGGTTTTGTAAATGGGATTAACTCTACCCTTACATCTCCTAGCCAGTTATTTTTGTACATATGAGTTCCAGCAATTTCTATATGGTAACTTTTCTAAACCGCTACCTTATTAACTTATTTTTTTAATTTAGTTTTACCTTTTCTTCTCTCGAGTTGTCTTCTCTTGAGCTTTAACTCTAAAAGAGTAAATAGAAGTAGTTTTATTTCTCTATTGTTGATTCCTATGTGTCTAATGGGTATCTCTTGTCTGTGATGGTTAATATCTTTAGCAAAATGTTGAATAGTAGTAGTGATAATGAGCACTCTTGCCTTGTTCTTGAACTTAGTGGAAATGCCTCTACTGGTTCCCCATTGAGTAAGATAATAACCTTTTGTACCTTTCTGAACTATTTGGTTTTAGGTGTGTCTCTTGCATACAGCATGCATAGTTGGGTCTTCCTTTGTAAATGAAATTGATTATTTTTTTCTTTTAATAGATGAATTAACCCCCTTTATATTTATTTGTATGATGTCTATATATGATCTCAACTGTGTCATTGTGATTTATGATTATATGTTGTGATATAATGATTTATAAGAAATATATATTTGGGGTAATTCTATGATGAAAATATATTTGTCAGATATATAAGGTCTTCATTCATAGTTCTCTAAAAGGCTTCAGAGCCATAAAAATGACCTGGGTGTCTCCTTACTAATGAAGCTGACTCTTGGACCCCACCCAAGAGCACCACCCACTATGAGGACCAACCATGTGATTAGAGGGTTGGGACTTTCAGCCCCAACCCATGACCTCTAGGAAGGGGAGAGAGTCTGGGGACTGAATCAGCCAATGGCCAAGAATTTAGTCAATCATGACTACTGAAGCTTTCCCCAAAATCCAAGATTCTCGAAAAGAGGTTCAGCATTGGTGAGCATGGGGAGCCTGGGTGGAGAGACACCCTGGTGTGGTCGTGAAAGCTCTTTGCCCTTTCCCCATAGTTCTTCCTCTGTATCTCTTCATCTGCCTATTGATTCATATCCTTTAGCATACTTCTTAATAAACTGGTAAATACAAGTAAATGTTTTCCTGAGTTCTGTAAGCCACACTAGCAATTAAAAGAACCTAAGGAAGCGTCCGTTGGAACCCTCATCTGTAGCCAGTAGGTCAGATGCACCGGTGACTGCCAGGAGCCGGTGACTGGCGTCTGAAGCTGGGGTGGCATGGGGGGAGGGGCACGATCTTGTGGGACTGAGCCCTTAACCTGTGGAATCTGATACTTTGGACAGATAGTGTCCAATGGGTTTAATTCTCAGACACCATGCTGGGGTCCAAGAACTGCTTGGTACTGTGTGTGGGGGGGGCACCTTTCCCCATATTGGAATTGGAGCCAGGAACCCAAAAAGAGTCAATATCAGTAGATATGTCTTCTGTTATATTTGCTGTGTTTTGCTTTTCACTATTTTAATACCCGGGTTAACAGTATTTAATGACATCCTTTAACACTATTTCTTGTACAACAATCAGGTATCATATTTTTATTTCCACTTTCTTCCTTACCTCTGCTCCCATTTTTGGTTCTGTTTCTACCACTTTGTCACAACGTGCTACTTCAGTAAGCTAGTTTCCCCCCACTATACTACTTTGTTTTAACCTCGTATACATATAAATTAAATTGCTCACTATTAGGCATTTTGTGCAAGTTTCCTTATTACGTTCTTGCTGGGCGAAGTTCCTTATCTGCTAGACTCGTCAAGGAGGCCTCATGGGTGTAGAATTCTGCAAGTTCTTGTATGTTTAAAATAGCTTTTCTGTAACCGATGGTGTGTTAGATACTTACTTTAAATTCTGCCAGCACTAATCATAATTCTTCCAAAATAACTTATATAACCTTGTGGATTTTGCCTTAATAAGCCTGTACTTCCTGCTCACCATTCGGAACTCAAATTTGATTTTGGTGAATTTTGTATCTTCTGGATTGCAGTCCCTAAGACTCCAAAGACATACTTTGGTTGATTTATAGAAAAAAGAAAACGTTTTTCTGTAGCCTTGATTTTTTATTAAAAAATTGTTTTTTACTCTGGTAAGATGAACATGAGGTCTGCCCTCGACAAAATTTTGCATAATGTCGTACTCCTTTACGTTTTTAGAAGTTACTCATCTTGCATAACCGAAACTTTATATTCTTTGAACAGCAATTCCCCACTTCCCCAGCAATGGAGAAAGGGATAATCTTCCCTGAAGAGGGTAATTGGATGTAAAAGTTGATTTGGAAATCTAGCGTTATTTGGGGGTTATATACTTTTGGTTCATGTAAGTATGGCTGGTGGATTGCTCAGATTTGAGCATCTAATTCATACACTTAAAGTCTCAGGAGAAACCTCGTTGAGATCTTTCTTCAACGTTAAAAGTGGAATGTTAGTTGGAAAAATAATTGAAAATCTCATGTTCTGAAATTCGTACCACTGTCCAAAAATATGTCAACCACTTTTCCTTGCATCTGTGATAGCCTGCTAGATGAAAAAAGTTATGAGCTTTTAGATCTGTCGTCTGTACAATTTGCTTGTGATTTATTGGCTTAAAAAATCTAGTAGGCACCAATTGCCCACCTGAAACTTAAATACACACTTCAAATTTAATTATTTGTCAAAGAAACTTCACAGAAATTTTATTTTGGGCATCATCCAAAGCCTTCTGTCTAAAATATATTTCTCTTAAAATTTAACTGATAGAAAAGACATGTATGGGTACATCTTGCAGAATTATATGCAAAGAGAAAGAAAACAAGGTATTTAGGTTGATAAAATGAGAATAAGCAACTGACAGTAATAGACTTCCACCTTAAACTGCCTTTAAAAAAAACCTTAAATATGTTTCTATGACTTCTTTCTAATCCTTTCCACATAAAGTAATCTAGTTTTTATCACAACACTAATGTGGTGTATTTGAGTATTGTTAGTGTTAGTGTGTTAGTGTCTCATATTTTTCACAATTGACCCCATACATTTATTAGTAGTCTAATAGTTTGAATAGCTTTTTTTTTTTTTTCCTCTTAGCCCTCTTAGACCTAAATCTCCTCTGCCTCTTTGTGAACACACTGCCCAAATGCAACTTAAACCCTTCACATGTTAATGCACTGACCTTTTGGGTGTCTTTGTTACCAGGTGGATCAGCCTTGTTTTCCCTGATTACTACAGCTACTACACTTCCATTCCTCTTTCCTCTGCTCACCCTGGACTAATTTCCCAGAAGTGTGGCTGCTGGATGAAAGGCATGTATATTTTTGGTTCTACCTTTTGTTAGAAATACTTTGAGACAAAAAGGTGTAGGAATTTACTGTCACAAAATCAACATTTGCTACAATATAAAATGTGGTTCATCCACTCAGGGAAGTATCAAAGTACCTATAGAAAGGAAAGGTATAGATTAGGAGTTTTCAAATATTTGTCTCAGAGTTACTTTACCCTTTAAAAAATTATGGAAAATCCAAAGAACTTTCACTTAAACAGGTTATACCTATCAATATTTGCCATATAAGCTATTAATATTGAGGAAATATGAAAATCATTATGTATTAATTCATTAAAAATTTTAAGGTAGGGGTGCCTGGGTGGCTCAGTCAGTTAAGCATTTGACTTTGGCTCAGGTCATGATCTTGAGGTTTGTGAGTTCAAGCCCCATGCCAGGCCTGAACATGCTGACAGCTCAGAACCTGGAGCCTGCTTTGGATTCTCTCTCTCTCTCTCTCTCTCTCTGTGCCCCTCACCTGCTTGTGTTCCATTTCTCTATCTGTCAAAAATAAACATTAAAAATATTTCAAAAACTAAAAAAAATTAAACTAAAAAAATTATAATAGTGAATTATTTAAAAATAGTATTGAACCCATTACAGAAATAACGAGAGCAAATATTGTTAGGATAAACAATAATTTTATAGAAAAGAATTATGTCTTTCAAGATGAAAAATAGCAGCAAGCAAAGTGGCATCGTTTTCATTTTGAAAAATCTCTTTTGTGCCTGACAAACAGAAGACACCTAGATGGTCGCTGCTGCTTCTATGTTCAGTCTGTGGTCATTACACACCTTATGTAGCTTTTGGAATTCTCCACTTGTGAGGGCCTGAGAGTGAAGAATGCAATGAAAGTCTTTGTATTACCATGAAAATATTTTTGACTTTGCCATCAAGTACCCACAGAACTTAGAGAAATACTAATTCAGATTATTATCTGTGAATGTGAGGGAATAGCCAAGCTGTAAATGAACAGAGATAAGTAAAGAAATAAATATGTGTATTTATGTAATTTATAGTACATTGTCGTATATATGTACCCATGTATATTCGTGTGAGTGTGTGTGTGTGCAACAGTAATATATACTGTTAAAACATCCAAAAGGAAAAAACCACTACATAGATGCTTATGTTTGTATAAGATTATCTTAACACTCAAGAATCTTTAGAGAGAAATTGCTGAAGGAGGCTAATGTTAGTTATGTGGATAGATTAATTTCTGTTGCTGCATAACATATTACTCCAAACCGAATGGCTTAAAGGAACATCCATTTATCATCTCACCGTCTGCAAGTCAGAAGTCTGGCACAATGTGAGTGGGTTCTCTGCTCTGGGGATCTCAAGGTTGAAGTCAAAATGTTGGCTGAGGTAAGTTCTCACTGGGAGGCTCTAGAGAATAGCTGCTTCAAAACACATTGTTGCTGTTGTTAGAGGATTCATTCCTTGTAGCAAGAAGATCGAGATCCCTGCTTTCTTGCTGGCTGTGAGCCTGGGGCTCCTTGCAGTTCCTAGAGGCTGCTCTTTGCCCCTTTCTATATGACCCCTTCCTCTTCAAAGTCAACATCAATAATCTCCTGTGCTTTAAGTCACTCCCAACCTTCTACTCTCTGTGGATTCCTCTTCCCTCATTGAATGGATAAAATTCTCTGTTTTTAAAGGGCTCATGTGATTCATAGACGTCCACACAGATTATCTCCCTACATATATTCAAATCTCTCACGTACCATATTCATGACTTGGGTATCTCATCATATTGTATCCATACTCAAAGGGGAGGAGGTTGAACTAGTCAAAGTCATTGGGGTCATTTCAGTTTTGTCTACCACAGGCAGTCAGGGAATCAGCGATTAAACATGATACGGTGGAAGATAGCCCCTGAAATGGTCCCCAGAGATCTCCTTTTGATCGTCATGTGTTTGTGTAATCTCAAGTGTTAGCTAGACCTTGTGATTCACTTGTAACAATTAGAATATGGGGAGGGGGGAAGAGTGTGACTTCTGGGGTTGGGTTACGAAGAGACATTTTGAGCATCTTCTCTTTCTCATTTACTTACTCACTCAGATGAAAGGCAGTTTGCCAGTTGTGAGCTCCTCTGTGTGGTGCTACACAGACTGCAAGGAAGACCTCCAGTAAACAGCCTATGACGAACAAATAAAATGAATGTTGCCCACAACCTTATGAGCTCAGAAGTCCATCTTCCCCCAGTTGAGTCTTCAGATGAGACTGCAGCCCTGGCTGACTCTTGGCTTGCAGGCTGATGACACACGGAGTCAGTGGCACCCGGAAAAGCTGTACCCAGACTCCTGACTCACAGGAACTCTGATATAAGAAATATGTGTTGCCTTAGGCTGCCAAGTTTTATGGTAATTTGTTAAGTAACCATGGATTACTAATTTAGGTGATAAGGAAGTAAAATTACTACAAAATGGAATAATACTCATGGGGTATAGTTATGTTCAAATGTAGATTAATGACATTTGACTTTCAATGGTACCAAACCCTGAATAATAATTAGCACAATGATTTGAATAAGTTCACATGGACCACGAACATTAAACAAAAGCTTCTGTAAAGGAAATTCTTTATATGGTGGCAGATGGTATAGGAATATGAGTCTTTGTCCGACTGTCTAAATTGGACTAAATATTTATCACATGCTCACCTACACAGTGGCTGACTGTTACTGTCAGTGCGGGACATGAAGCAAGGGCTGAGCATTCCAAGCCTGAGATAGGAAATGCTATTGGGGTGGAATTGTAGTTGTCAGCAGAGAAGAAAAGATAAGAAAATATATTTAGGGTGCAGGTGGGTCTTCCACCTGGAAAAAGTGGTAGGAATATAGGAATTGTAAAGCAGCAGTAAGTATACTACTATGTTTAGCTATTGACAATTGGCAATCCAAGCACTAGGGATGGTTATTATTTATTAAGAAAGTCAACAGATTTTATTCCTTGACCATGCTGAACCAGAGTGACTTGCTAATACAGTCATGAATTTCTCTTCCGATTCATCAGCATTTAATTAATAATAGCCACAGTGCCTTTATATACGTTTCCTAAGTCTTCCTGAAAATGCTGAGGGAGGTTTTCTTTTGCTTAAAATTTTTTTATTGTGTAGTGAAACCTAGAATTAAATATCTAACTCAGGACTGGATTTAATGAAAACAAAAGCAGCAGAGTTTCAGATATACTCACTTGTATGTGAGAAAATTTTATTTGCTTCTCTACATCTCTGTCTTATGAAACCTGACTTTTTAAAAATTAAACTCAGATTCCAAACTATGAGACTGTACACAGCATATTTTCTTTCTTCGCTTCTTTGCTTCTATTACTCCCCAGGGCCATCTTTGTCTCTTCCCCAGTAAGCCAACTTCCATTGCTGGCCAAAATATGATATATCAAAATTTACCATCTTTCTGTGTTACGGCTTAGCTTCATTGCTCTATTCATTTTTACAAGTTCCCACCAAACCCTCCCCTTTTTATATTTTTATACTTCTCTTCTCCAAAGGCTACTTCTTCTCTTTCCTGTGTCTCGTACTGATTTTCTATTTTGGAAAAAAAAAAACAACCACAAAACCCCAAATCTGTTATTTTTCTCAATCAAGAATAAGATGGAACTTTAATATATATGCTGAACTGTATGTACTGTATACAGTTCAGCATATATATTATATATAACTTTAATATTATATATAACCTTTATATATTATATATAACTTTAATATATATACTGAACTGTATAACTGACATATAAACTTTACTAATCTCTAAAAACCATCCGTCGGTTGTCACTTCTGTATAATTTTCTCCTGGACAGTGAGAACCCTGATACTCTTTCTGAGAACAGTCAGCATTCAGTGGTTTAATTGGATTGTGGCATTTTTCTGAGAGTCCTTTCTTAGCCCCAGAAGTTTAAATTTATAAGATTCCTAGGATTTTACATCACTGGAGTAGCACGTCATTTTGTATTTCCTTATCTAAAGTGTGTGATGGTAGCTTTTCCTGTATTCTTATTTTCTTATAGTGTCTGTACTCTCTACATGGCTTCATGTAGGATCTATGCAACCTTAATATTCATTAGGTGTGATGATTGTAGATATGCGGATGATTCAGAATATTTGGTCCCACGTGCCTGGAAAGACCTCGATGCTTGTAGGAAAGGTCGTTAAATGCTTGGAGATCACAGGAAGAAGTTAGGGAGGAATTTCCAAGACAAAAGCAGATTTCGCGGAAGCAAGATGATTTATTCAATCTTATAATGCTCTTCTGAACAAAGGATGCTTCATCTCACACCCAAGCATGATCATAATATAAAGGTGTTTATTGTTTTGAGATGAGGATAAATTGATGATGATTGTAGACTTATTTAATTATATGCAACAATTCTATAGGCTTTGCAGACTCCAATCAGCAAATAACATCTATAAATTACCGTCAGACAATTGGTCGAAGTCTTCCGTTTTGCAGAGAACTCAGAATGTTCCTGGATTATGACTATGGACAGGGGATCCTCGAAAGAATAACAGATAATTGTATTTTGCCAAATGTGCTTAGGAATGCAAGTACATTATTTGAATGGCTGGACACAGAATGTTTAATTTTCATGTTTATTTCCCTCTTTCCTTCTTCTTATCCAGACCAAGCCCCAGGCTCCACCCCTGACGCTGCTGACTTACGCCTGCTGTGGAAGTGAGAGTTTCATGTTGGAGGAATCTGATTATGTTGCATGATACCCTGACAGGTAAGTGTTAATACAGAAAATGGTGCCAAATATTGAATGGTGACTGAAAAATGACATGTGACAAGCTCGGTAGTGCCACTATAGTGAAGTGGCTCCTGATAAACTTTGGAAAGTAACAAGAGAGGACAGGCGGAGAGTGCAAATATATGTATGTATGTACCTTCTCGTTCATATTTTTACCTTCTGTTATTTATTTGGCAGAGCAACGTCGAAGTGATATGTATGCAGGTTTTTAAGGATATAGGGATCCTTATAAAAATAATATGGAAAGTGAAACTTAGAAAGAAAACTCTAGGAGTGCTGGGTGTCTCAGTCGGTTAAGCGTCTGACTTCAGCTCAGGTCATGATCTCATGGAACACGAGTTAGAGCCTGGAGTTGGGCTCTGTGCTGACAGTTCAGAGCCTGGAACCTGCTTCAGATTCCATGTCTCCCTCTTTCTCTGCCCTTCCCCCGCTCACACTCTCTCTCTTTTCCAAAATAAATAAACATTAAAAACAATGTGGGGTCCTGTATTGGGCTCTGTGCTGTGAGTGAGGAGCCTGGTTGGGATCCAATCTCTCTCTCTCTTTCTCTCTCTCTCTCTCTCAAAAATAAATGAACATTAAAAAATAAAAAAGGAGGAAAGAAAACTCTAAGATAAAGGTATAAATGAATGTTTCTGTTTTGCGATAAATTGAAGATGAATGTGATTTCCAGTTTAATCCAATTAGGAACTAAATAGTGCTGAATGCTTAAAATTCCACAGTGGATCATAAGTTAGAAGTAAACCATGACTTTCAGTAGCTTATCTTTACATAAACCTAATTCCCATTGTGTGATACCTTGACTCATAATGTATATCAAAATACAGAAAAATAGAAAGGATTCTTAAGGGGAAAATCCTTCCCACTATTAATATGAAGAGAATAATAGTGAATGGCTAGTTGGGAAAAAATTCCCGTTATCTTCTTATTTCATGTGCTGCCTGTAGCAGCAGGCCATCTTTGGAGAGGAAGGTAAGGCCATTGGCTACTCAGAAAAGAGGAAAAACAAAATTAGGCAAGCAAGAAAACAGAAATTTCTGTGATAAAAACAAACAAACAAACAAACAAACTGGGATTTATCAAAGGACTGTGTGTTCTTGGCTCTGTAGGGAAGCATACATTTTTTGGTTGCTGGACTGACCTGGGACCGTAATAGGATGGGTGCTAAAAAACAAGTATGATATTCTATGGGGCCAGTTTTACATACCCCTGTGCCAGTGAGCAAACCATGCAGTCCAAAGAAAAGCTCAGACATGGAAACTAACTGCTATAGGCTGCATGAGGTGGGTGGTTGAATGGCCATATAGAATTTTTAGCCAGTAGCAAGCTCTAAATGCAAAAATATGAAAACCAGGTGAAAGAGTTTAGTTCCAAGCTCCAGACAATGAGAAGCAAGTGATAGAGTTTTTGTTTTGTTTTTTTTAATTTTGTTAATACTTATTTGTTCTTGAGAGAGAGAGAGACAGAGACAGAGACAGACCATGAGTGGGGGAGGGGCAGATAGAGAGGGAGACACAGAACCTGAAGCAGGCTCCAGGCTCTGAGCTGTCTGCACAGCTGTCAGACACTTAACTGACTGAGCCACCCGGGAGCTCTGATATGTTTTGTATGGAGGAACAATGGCAACTGTACTGTTTCACCGTGAATACAGGGGGCTTTCAACACAATGATGGCCTGATGACACGTCACAAGGTATCTGTTAGTAATAACATATGAAATAATTATATTCTATAGTAATATCATATTAAAATTTTTTCTATAGTAATGTTTTAATAATTTGATGGAATCTAGAAAATTCTTAAATTTTGGTGAAATGTATTGAGGGAACCAAACAAAGGTGGAGTTATAGTTTTTTTATATAATTTCACGCAATTTAAATCCATTGACGTGTGTACTGCAGGTTACTGTTACATATCATTTGATCCGCAGAAAAAGATGAGAACTTACTAATGAACATGCTCAGAAAATCCTCCATTCAGGGAGTGTGGTTTGTCACATGTTAAAACTACCCATGAATGAGGTTTTGAGAGTTAACGAGAGGGGAAACTGAGTAAGACAAGACATATCAAAGAGAAAATAGAGGTTTTGGTGTTTTTGGAAGATACAGACAAGGAAGAATAGACACTGTGCTTTTTAAAGGGAAAAAGACTGCTTTCACTTTCTTTGCCCCCTGGAGTGTAGACCTGGTGTTGGGCAACCTTGAACCATGTGGATGACCCCAAAGATTGCAGAGCGTCCTTAGGGGAGATGGAACCAGGGTTGTTTGATGTCCTGATGAAGAAGAACCTCTGGGTTTCCCTGGATCTCAAAATTTATGTAAGAGACATAAAAATTGCTATCTAGTTTAAAGCATTATTAATTTGGGTTTTTGTTATAGTGGTATTTGAACCTACATCTTAACTAATGTGACATTTATATGTGAAACAATTTCAGAATTTTGTCTCTTACTAATATTTATGACTTTCCTGAGGACCCAGGTTATAGAGCAAAGGCTTTCATCCAGCTGTCGGCAACTTATTATTCTCTTATTGATAGCTGAAATCATGTGAGAATATAAAGGAAGCAAAAAAAATAAGAATATAAAGATGAGATCGGGTGCGTTCAGGGTGGTATGGCTGTAGACAAAAAAAGAATATAAAGAAAGGTGAGGGGAAAGAAACCCTGCTTTACAAACCCTGCTTTCAAAAATAGCCCGCCTTGGTATCAACATAGAAATTCTAGTGATAATAAATGGAGTATTATTGATGACATTATGAGAATAAATATGGAATATACCAAATTTGAACCAACTTAGGCATGAAGGAGGGATCAGTTGATAGGCAATTTGGAAATTGTAGGAAGTCAACATTGTAGATAGATTGTGAATCTGGAAGGCGGACTAAGCTTTCTAAGACAGGTACTAAGGAGGAAAGAGCAGACTTGGAGGAAGGGATGAGCCTTTCCGAATGTACAGAATTTTTAGACAGAAGAAATAAAAGTAAATCCAAAAGTAAGGTTGTCAAAAAAAAAATAAAACAATACAAATTAAAACCAAATCAGTAAAACAGTATTTATGAAGACTTGATTGTAAAAGAACAGTTCACGACCAGGGAATCTTCTAATCCAAACTGAGCTGATGCTCAGAAGCATGACATTACAGGATACTTTATAAAGTGAAAATGAGGAAGTTGTTGA
This sequence comes from Paguma larvata, assembly GCA_030068075.1. Taxonomy (NCBI): domain Eukaryota; kingdom Metazoa; phylum Chordata; class Mammalia; order Carnivora; family Viverridae; genus Paguma; species Paguma larvata. The sequence continues at coordinate 8,881,275 of CM057826.1, forward strand.
ACATTTACAATGATTGGTTAGTATAATAGGCTTGTCCAGTTGGCAGAGAATTTGTTAAAAATGATTATCAGGGGCGTCTGGGTGGCTCAGTCAGTTAAGCAGCCGACTTCAGCTCGGGTCATGATCTCACGGTCTGTGAGTTCGAGCCCCGCATCGGGTTCTGTGCTGACAGCTCAGAGCGTGGAGCCTGCTTCAGATTCTGTGTCTCCCCCTCTCTCTGCCCTTCCCTTGCTCACGCTCTATCTCTATGTCTCTCAAAAATGAAATAAAAATGTTAAAAAAATAAAAAAATGATTATTATATATACAAAGAATGTACTTAAGTTGAACGCAAGTTCTTAGGGACATGCTAGCTTAGGTGCGTCATGTAGAGAGTCACATTTAAGAGAAAGGGAAGAAATGAAATTTAAGATGAAAACATGTGAGAGTAATTTCTAGGGCAGAACATCTTCGTTGTCATTAATGACGGCATCGTGGGGAACTGAAGATAGTAATAGAGTACCTCAATTTCTATAGTCTGTTTTCTTCTCTGAAGATGGCAGCCATGACTATTGCTGAAGTGACATCAAATAGTGAGTTGACACGTAAGGCTATCTCAGCTTTCAGAGACTCCTTGTAGGCTGAATCGCTGTCCACATCCTTCATTCTTCCCTTTGTTTTTATCCACGTGTCTTTGAGGTCCCTCTCATTAGAGATGGAGGTATTTCCCGGTTGAAGGCTTCTTTTGGCCAATTTAATGTTAGAAAACATTACAGGAGCAAGGACTCGAAATGTGCTTCGAGTATTTGGGCTCGCTTTCCTGCTCTTTGGCTGTGGTCATGCCAAGAACATGCCCCAGCTGGTCTGCCAGTCCAAGACCAGCCACGGAGATACATTGAACATTGAACAGATTTGGCTTCCACCTGGAGCTCACAGCCAAGCCCTGGAGAGCCCCCTCCCCAAATCAGCCAAACCCCAGAAAGCTTGCATACATAGATGGGAACATGATTATATTATTAAAGAGTTACATGGTGGTTTGGAATGCAGCTTTATTATGGTAATAGGTGACTTATATGGTATATTAGAAGTGGTCTCTTTGCTTTAGTTTTGGCTAGGCTAATGAGAAAGATATTGGACTCCAAAGTGTATGAGATACAGATTGTCTGAATATTATATAAATTGTCCCGGGACAATTTATAGACACTTGAATACCTGTACTTATTGTGTGTGTACATGTTTGTATATATCTATCTATATCATCTATATCTATATTAAACTTAGTATATAATAACAGTTATATGATAATAAAATTAGTACCTAATAATCTCTCTCTCTCTCTCCCTCTCTTGTATGTGTATATAATTTAAAATGATGGAGAGTGAGGATTTTATAAGGAGATCTTCAGAGGAAGCCATACCATGAGCCCCACTCTCCTGCTCCTTGCATTTCTTTCTCCTCAAACCCATTAGGGTAGCTTTTTATGGGGCTAATTGAAATAATATAAGGTATATGGTGATGTGTAAGGTTTCATAAAATCACGTTTCCTAAAAGGACAGAGAACTCTGGCAACCTGCTCAGGTCGAAGGCTTTGTAGAGGATTTTACAGGATTGTGCAGGCTTGTAGACAGTGGTGGGAAGATTTCTAGAAAGCCCCTGGAATAGATATGATCACTTGGTTAAAGATGGAATTACTCAGGTTGAGAGATCTTCAGGGGTCTGACTGGACTACTGAGGACCAAGCTGAGAGTGATCTGAGCTAAGGGTGGGTGTGAGAAGGAGGAGAGGCAAAAGGAGATGATTTCAAATATGGACCACTTCCTTTCCTTTCTCAAGATTTTCAGCCTGAAGTGGACCGATTTCTGAGGTGGATGGGAGAGGACTTAACTCTTCCTTTATTGCTGTGGCTGTGCTTATTAAAATGTTGGAATGAACCCGCTAGTTACTGAAGAGACTGTATTAATGACTAAAAGTGAACATAGAATGAACTCTTCTCCAAATCATGAATGGTATTGCCATAGGGCCCCTCTGCATTCATGTCCGTGAGAAGAGGGAAATTATATTTAGTATGTATGTTTTAAATGGGCAGTGGAAGACAAAAGTGAACAAAACAACAAAAAACATGTGTCTTATGATTATATCAGTCATCTTGCTTGTTTAACCTGCTGGTTACTTATGATTGGATTCTGTTGGGTTTGTATACAAATCAGCTTGATATCGTCTCTGTTTCCAAAGTAAAACTTCAAAAATATCTTCAATACTTTTTGGATTGATTTTTCCACATCGTTTTTTGTTTGTTTGTTTGTTTTGTTTTGTTTTGTTTTTTAACTTGAGAGTAGGTAAGACTCACTTCTTCCACATCAAATATCCTACTAAGAGTAGAAATTACTATAAGAACCAAGTGAAATTAATAGAATTCTATCTCTAAATTCACTAAGAGTAGTATTTTAATGACATGTAACATCTTTTCCTGTTACCACACATGTCCAACTTATTTTTAGTATATTAGCTGCAAATATAATAACCATTGGGAAAAAAATCTTCTTCCTTGGAATTTTGACATTTCAAGTAAAAATGATGTTATGTGGGAATACTTTAATAAATTACTTCATTTTTTTTGCCACACGAAGGCAAATATTTCACTTTTTTTACATTTAAAAATGCTTATAGCATGCTTTCTTCGAAAACATCTGCAAAACATATTTTTGAAAGTTAAGTGGCTTCAGTCAGTTATATATATGTCATGTACTTGTTTTCAAAGACCACCAGAGAACTTTACAAAAAAAATCTATTGACTCACATGTTAGCCAGTATAAAAAGCTTGGTGTTTTAACAATTATTGCATGAGAATTTAAGTGGTTCAATGTAATGAATATTTATTGCTTAATCACACATTCTTCTCAATATACAAAGAACAGAAACGTCACTATTTTTTACAATAAGAGAAAACATTTTATTCCCTATAGCCAGGGTGTGCTTCACTGAAGAGCTGTTTGTGTGTATGGAAATCATGTAACACGCTGAATACAAACTGCTCCGTTGTACATATTTTATTTATAGATCTGAGAAACAATAGATATTTGGAATATCCTAAAATAGATTAAAATGATACACTGGAATAATGACATTTTTGGAAGCAACCAAGGGAACTTCAAGCTGATTTAATGGATTTAACAATTTTCAATTGTACTGATGAGGATATTCGACGCTGTAGGAAAAAAAAAGGAAGAAGTAGAAGAGACATTTTTTAAGATTGAGGTTTTACATATAAAATCCTTGGCCTTATAGCCTTTGTCTTTTTTTATCATTATGCTCTTCAGTAGTTTTAATGTATTAATTATTCTCGAGTAGTTTTTTTTAAAGGAAGTCTATTTCTATAACAGTTTATAACACCTTGGGGCTGATTCTACAGTAATGTATTAGTAAAAATAATTGGATAGATATGTTTGAAATAACAGACCAAGTCCTAAACACTTCTGGAATTTAAACTATATTAAAAATACAAACCTGGCGGCACCTGGGTGGCTCATTCGGTTAAGCATCCGACTCTTGGTTTCGGCTCAGGTTATGATCTCACGGTTTCTCAGTTTGAGCCCTGTGTGGGGCTCTGAGCTGACACCATGGACCCTGCTTGGGATTCTGTCTCTCTGCCCCTCCCATGTTCTATCTCTCTCAAAAGAAATAAACCTAAAAAAAATATACAAGCCTAAAGTATCCATAAGTACACGCACAAATGTATGATATACTAGGCACCTGTTGCTTTTGCATACATTATTAACATCTTCAAAGTTATTTAAATTCATTACTAAACATTACCCATGAATTCTCAAAAACTAAATAAAATATCATTTAAAATCGATCATATTCTTGGAAAGAAAATATAGAGAATTCTTGTGTCAGTTGGTTGAATAGTTTCTCTGAATTCACTATCTTTGAATTTTATCATAGGTTACAGAGAGGCTGCAAACACAATCCTGTGAGCTGTAAGTTAACCTCAGGAAAGAGTGATGTTTTTTTCTTTTCTGCTACTGTGATGCCATTGCTTACAAATAAATATATTTACCAGTTATAACTGTGTTATAGTCTTTTACGTTTTCCAGTGGCCTCTTCAAAGCAATATGTAATAGACCTCATTTGTGAAGCTAGCGATAGGCAAATCTTTGGGGATTTGTGTCATACTTAGGACCCACCTGTGCACTGCTTAATTGAATTAGGAACTTACAGTATATGTGGTTAATTGGGGCATGGAAAGAAAGGCAGGCATGTCTTTTTGTTCATAACCTGTGTAAAAAGATAATGGGTTATGAAAAAACACTTTAATTGCTCTGTTCAACCGCAACTTCCCAGTATCTGTGGCCTAGTAAGAAGGAAGCGAAAAGGACAAGGAGGAGAAAACAGAAGGAAAAGTATAATAATGAAAGAAAGGAACACGTTTAAGAGGAGAATGTTCTTGTTTAGAGGAAGAACAAACACTGTCGGAAGTAAATTAGATTTCCCTCCACGTTTGCCTCCATTCCTGTGGCCTTTAAGACACCAATTAATAATCACAACGGTAGTTTTGCGTTAGTTTGCTTTTTGTGATTGGTTCCTGATTACATAGGACTGGATTTTAAATAGTTCTGTTAGGATGTTAAGAAGAATTTAACATATTAATATTAAAGGAGAATTTAGTCATATCAAAAATACTTACAAAGCTCTTAAAAATTCTCAAATCATTTTAATTGCAAGTAAACTTTATATGGTTTTTGTAAAGTCTATATAAATGACACTTGGTATGGGCCAAATTATGGAACCATGTGACTTGTCCCCTGGGTCTAATTTCTAGTCATTACTCATGACATTTCTGGGAAGGTTGTTGATGGGAATGATAGAAATCAGCGAGCATTCTAGCATCTGTGATCCAGTCGACTTTCCAAATGAACAATAGAGTATCGTCATAAGTGTGTTTTAGGAAGAGTTTAGGGTGGTGGAATCTTCAGTGAATGACTGGTTTTAGGTATAATTCCTTCTGAATACTTAAGGAATAAGACAAATAGATTCTTGAATGTAGAGATTCATTTGGTGTATTACTCTGTGTTCTATTATGTTGCTCTTGGTTGGTCCAATAAATTAATTTTAAGGTCAGAGGCCGCCTGAGAATTCATATGTTCCTTAATGATATCATAGAGCTGATATTCAGAACTTGCCTGCATCAAAATATTAACCCCTATCTCTTTTTTTTTTCTATTATTTTTGCTTCATTCCTTTGGGTTGTCAAGGCAATAGCATCTTCAAAAATCTCCTCATTAAAACGCACTCTTGGGAGGTGCTTAACCATCTACTAAATTGGCGACTAACTGGAATACTTCTAAAATAGGCTGTTAGTGGGACTTTACCAGGAGGAAGGAAACAAATGAAAAAAACCAAACCAAAACAAAAAAGCCCAAAGCAGCAGCAGCAGCAGCAACAACAACAATAACAATAACAACAAAAAGCCCGAAGACCATCTTTTCCTGCTTAGATTTTCTAAGCAGCAGTGTCCCAGGTAGGGTTCCCATGAGAGGTTCTGAAAGCAAGAAATTGGCAAGAGGACAAGATGCTTATTAGGAGAGCCTTTAGGTTCAACATCACGTATGACAAGGGAAGGAAGCAAGGTTGGGCAGAGGGAGAGGTGAAGGTGCAGTGGAGACTGATAAAATCTTGGTCACTCTCACAGGTGTCTCTGGGGTTACGATGGCCTAGGGAGTTGTTCCATGTTGGATGAAATAGTCCAGCATTTATAGCCCTGTCTCGTAAGTCTTCAGATACAGACCAGCCCACAAAGGCCAAAATCTTCGAGTAGCTGACTCTTCAGATAAGACCATCCTTGAAGTGGATGTCAGCTTTGACAAAACGGCATCAGTGGAAAGAAGTCCTTCCCTGATGGGAAGTTTGAATGGCACACGTCCTAAGATAAGCACAAACATTACTTGTTTTATGTCCTGGTAAGTTTCAAAATTTTTCAAACCATGGTAAACAGTCAAAAATTATTGTGGGGGCGCCTGGGTGGCTCAATCGGTTTGGCATCCGACTTCGGCTCAGGTCATGATCTCACAGTTCATGGGTTCAAGCCCCGCATCACAGCTCTGTGCTGACAGCTCAGAGCCTGGAGCCTGCTTCAGATTCTGTCTCTCTCTCTCTCTCTCTCTCTCTGTCCTTCCCCTGCTAACGCTCTGCTCTGTCTCTCTCTCAAAAATGAATAAACATTAAAAAAATTATTGTGATATAAATTGTTGTGCTTACAAGATAGGGGCAGGGATCCAGAGAGAAATCTAAGATGACAGACTACATTGGGAACTCTCCCTGCCTGAGGGCACGCAGGAGAACTCCCCATGTGACGTAGGAAAGAGTCCATTATCGATCACAGTTACTCTTACCAGTTGGGCAAACTCTTGCTTCTCAAAGATTAGTGATTTTTGTATCACTGTCCAGTTTCCAAGTGGCTCCTGTTCCAGGTAAGCCCATTTCCTGTGACTCTGAAGTTTGAATTCTGTCCCTGGAAAGAACTGCAGTTAAATCCACTCACCGTTTGTGTCCGTTTATTCATCTGTTCTGATGGTTATTAAAGTTGTCAACGCATACTCATTTCTGTCTCCAAATGAATATCTTTCATCATTTTTACCTGTAGTTTTCGGTTTTCCTTATGATGGAAAAGTTACTCTTAGTTTCTGATCTGATAAATCATTGCTCTCTCAGGAAAAATTTTCTTTTAAAACCATACTCTCTCCGAATGGTATGTTTGCAGTTAGAAAAAATAGTCTTCACTTAGGTCTACTAGTTACACAGTAGGTGTTGGTGTGTGTGCATGCAAATGCGTGCACTTTTTTGGAAAAGTAATTGGCTGAATATAGCGTTTAATCGGTGGGGAGTTTCAAAAAGGGAATGTCGCTACATCAGTGTTTGCTTACCCACTCATTTCTTCATGAGCGTTTCGAAATTCTGCCATTAGAGTCAATAAATATTGTAGCAAAAGAATGGTAAAAATGCCCATTTAATTTTATACCTGAGGGGTGCCTGGGTCGCTCAGTGGATGAAGCATCGGACTTTGGTTCAGATCATGATCTCGCAGTTCGTGGTTTCAAGCCCCTCCTTGGGCTCTGTGCTGACAGCTCAGAGCCTGGAGCCTGCTTCCGATTCTCTGTTTCCCTCTCTCTCTGCCCCTGCCCTGCTGGCTCTTTGTCTCTGCCTCTCAAAAATAAATAAACATTGAAAAAATTTTAAAAATAATTTTATTTCTGAAAGGATCATTACATAAGCATGTTCGCTTATCTCATATTTTAAAGGTATTCTGTGCTTAATCATTTTATTTATATTCTTGGAAGGCAGTACTGCTAAACATGGTTTTTGGCAGGAAATTACTGAATCAAAATTTTCATAGAAAGATATTACATCATTTACTTCATGAACTTTGCGTTCCAAAAGTTCGGCATCGTTTTGGATTTCTTTGAAAATCATGCAAACACTTCAGCTACTTCGAAGAACACCTTAGAATAATTATTATATTAAAATAATCTGCTGAAATTTCAGAACTGGGTGGTAAACTGAAATAATTTGCCAATTTTAGTTTTTTCTTAGTTATCTCTTTTTTGACTTCTTTCTTATTTCACAAGTTGTAAATATAGATGCTATTCCTAATCAAATGCGTCAGTATTCTCTAGTGACTTGTTTCCTCTTCCTTCTTCCCTTCCTCCAGGATAAACACGTATTCTCATGGATTTTAAACTTCTAAAATGGGACTAAAAACAGGCAAGATGTGTTTATTTTTCAGCAATTCCAGAGTCATGAAAACCTCTTGGAACCTAGAAAGATGATTTCCTCCATGGATTCCATATAATGAATCATTACTTTAGATAAGTAGGGTCTGTGTCTAATTAAACCCAGAAATTGTATTGTTTATTGGCAATAGAATGGGCATTACTATTCTCTCTCTCTCTCTCTCTCTCTCTCTCTCTCTTTCTTTTTGTTTTATCCTGGTAAGTTGACTAATGTTTAGGTAAAGTCATGGAAAAGTATATAGACACTAAAAGGGTCTTGCTAAAGGAAATAAGTTAATATTACTGAATAATACACCGAAAAAATGTCCAAATCACCAAAGGATATTGTTGAAATGCAGATTTTGCAATAGGTCTGGAGTGTCTGCATTTATAATTTCCCATATGATGTGGTTACCGTGGGTCCCCTCTTTCAGCGAGAAGGCCATAGAAGATAGAAAGGAGAATTAGATACCCTCAAAGGCAGGAATCCTTAATCATCTAAAAAAAAATGTGTCATTGGCTCCTTTGACAAGTTTATGAACCTATGGACCTTTCTCAAAATAATGTAATAAAATTCAATAAATTAATAAAATTACAAAATGAGCAGTTATAAATATCAGTATGAAACTATTATAACAGTTCACTATATAATATGTGTTTTATTACTAACACATGAAATGTCAAGGCCTGGGGTACCTGGGTGGTTCAGTTGGTTGAGCATCCAACTTCAGCTTAGGTCATGATCTCATGGGTCATGAGCTCAATGAGTCCCACATCGAGCTCGCAGCTGTCAGCGCAGAGCCTGCTTGGGATCCTCTGTCTCCCACTCTCTCTGCCCTCCTCCTTGCTCTCAGAACTAAATAAAATTTAAAAAATTAAGAAAAACCCAAGATCTACGCTGGGTTTAATAACTGCTATAATTTCAATATAATGCCATCTTGAGATGTTTGAAGTCCATAGGCCGGTATGACATTATCTGTGATGTCTATTTGGGACAGTCTCAAGCACTACTGATCCCTGTGTATTTTTTGCCCACATTGATCATTGAAGGAAGTTGCATATCTTAGTTAGTCGTTAATGGAAATAAAGATACTAATTTCTTCTGACTAGTGCTCCAAATTCCTTTGCAGCAGTGAAATTTCATGACTTGTAACCAGCACGAAGACCCAATTCTCTTTACGTGATAGTTTATGAATTACTAAATACAGAAAGCGAAACTCCACCTGTTTCATCAATGGCCCTTCTGACTGTTATTCTATCTGTTCAAAATTTATTTTTGTAAATATATATTAAACCTATGACTACATAATTTTCTAACGAAAGCATCACCCTTGGGAAATCACACTATAAAGGAATCAGAACACACATGACATTTAAATAAGTTTAGAAGAAATTCGTGCTTAAAAATTATTTATAAAAAGAAACTAACCATATAAGTTAAAAACTAAACATATAAGTTTTACTTGCTGGGGTGTATGCTGTTAAGAAAATCATACTGACAAAACTGTAAAACAAAGTAAATAAAGTACAGAGATTATAAATGAAACTGTCCTACATCTGCCTTGGGGAGTGGCTTATCGTCTATAGCCCACCTTCACAGGTGGTCTCATTTGATTCTCCAAACCATGTTGGAGAGTAGAGACAGCAGGATCATTGACTCCATAAATGAGATAATTGATTTTGCAAATTGTTGGTAATTAACGCTCAACTGTAGTTTTGAAGTCAGTACACGTTTGTACATCTATTTATTGAGTACCTATCCTTTGCTACTCATATTACAAAACGACAAATGTAAAAGGCTTCCTGCCTTCTGTGGACCCTATCCTGGTGGAGCAGAGACAGAACTCAGAATACTATTGCATACATGGCTGTGTTTATAAGACGCCAGGGTCCTAACCCAGACTGCTGGAGGAGACGTAGCTATGAGATGCAACGACTCTAAATGGCCTAGAGGGTGGTGGGAGTTGTGCTTGGGGAACTGACTTTACAGTTCCTTCAAGAAAGTCTTACTACGCGGACTTGACTGAGTCTGAACCTCCATCAAACTCCTTATGTGTCCATCTCCTTCATCCTGGAGTAAACAACTCTTCAGGACCAGCTGAGCAAAATGTCCTAGAATAAGCATCAGCCTGAGCATTTGGAATTCCAAATCACTTTCTGCTTTATGCAAAGATGGAGTGAGTTGAGCAATTAGCTTTCTATTTATTTAGGTTTTATTTAATGTCCTTCTACAAAGTTCTATATTCTTCTCCGTAGAGTTCTTGCACATATTTTATTAAATTTATCTGTACCCTCCTTTTCCGTTGCTAGTGTTAAGGGTAATATATGGTGAAGTTGTTTTCTTTTTTAATCAATAGGGAAGTTTCTCATTTCAAGAAGATATTTTTGTTTTCCTTGGATTTTGTTTTTCATCATAAAAGGGTTTCTACTCAGCAATTTCTGGTGTGAAAAAAGAATAAGAGTAATGTTTAAAATTCTGAGGGGAAGAAAGTGAGAGCCTAAAATATTTTATCCAAGCAAAACAAAATAAAGATGAAGAATTTTATTTTTATCCAAGCCAAGATGCTAGTCAAATATAATGCATGCACTAAGTAGATGCTTTGAAACATAAGCTCAGACTACAAATGGACCCTTGAGATTTGGTGTGACAAATAAATAGGAATAAAAAACAAAAAAGAAGGAAGGAAGGAAGGAGACAACATTAGCCACAATAACAAAAGAATCCTATTCATTGTAGCGTTCACCAATTAATAGTTATTTAAAAAAATATATCCAGTCAACAAAACATGGTGGGAGTATCACTAAATTTGTTTAAGTATGGACACAAATTGAACCACCATTAAAATTATAGCTTCAGAAGAGAATTTAAATGAAGCTAACCTTGGGGTGCCCAAGTGGCTCAGTCAGTTAAGCATCCAACTCTTGATTTTGGCTCAGGTCATGATCTCCTGTTTCCTGTTATTGAGCCCCATGCTGGGCTCCATGCTGACAGCACAGAACCTGCTAGGGATTCTCTCTTTCCCTCTCTATCTGCCCCTCCCCTCTATGGTCCCTCTCTCAAAATAAATTAACATTTAAAAAAATAAATGAAGTTAACCTTGGCCATGATTTCATTTTGTATAGCTCTATCGTCCACGATTTTTATATAGTGCACTCCCATTTAACATAGCGTAGATATTTCTAAACAAATTGATAACTAATCCCAAAGACAATCCCAATGTACTTAATCCTTTGGTTAGTTCCGGTAATACTGTTATCCCGTGTTGAGTTTTATTTACAACTTGCTTTTTGGGTTTTATTTACAACTTAAAAAGAGTAAGTGGAAATCTATTTTAAACTTCCACATTACGCCAGCTAAGATAAAAAAAAGTGCATCCTTGAGTAAAACATTCCAATAAATCAAAGAGAAGAATCTGTCCATGTTTAATAAATGAAAACTAGAAGCTTGTGTAATTATAAAGGATGAATGCTACAATGAGCATTTTAAAATAGGCCTAGAAAATTCTCTCCTTTTTCTGTCCGTTGAAATGTATATCATTAGTATATTTCCTTGATTGGTGAGGCTTATCAGTAGTCTGAATGTGGAATAACATGAAAAGAAAATGAAATGATATTTCTTTAAAATGGGTAATATCATCTTATAATTTAAAGTTTGGACATCATTTAAAAGTTCCAATTTCTTTCACTTGACTTTGGTTCATTCATCTGCAAAAATAGACAATTTATCTCAGTTCGATGAGTGCTAATTCTAAAGTGGACAATTCAGTAAATGAAAAGATAAGGAAGCCCAATCTGGGTCTGAAAATTCAGCAATGATAACATGTTTTTTATTCTACTTGCTAAGAAATTAGCATATCTTCAAACTGCCTTTGAAAAATTTATATAGCTTTAAGCATTTTTTATTTACTCTTTAAAAAGATATTAAATTGAAAGTAACCTTGATGTCACAGGCAGATTTTACATTTTTTTAATGATAGCTTTGTAGGAATATACTACACATACTATAAAATTCAGCTTTTTAAAATACACAATTTAATGGGATGGATTTTTTTTTTTTTTTTTTTTTTTAGTATATTCATGGACTTGGGTAATCGTTAGCACTCTCTGATTTCAGAACATTCTTAACTGCCCCCCTCAAAAAATTTCATAATTACTAGCAGTCACTCTGTACCTCCACTACCCCCATCCTCAGAACCACTAATCTATACTGCCTCTAAAGATTTGCTAAGGGGTGCGTAGCCGGCTCAGTCGATAGAGCTTGTGACTTGATCTTGGGTCATGAGTTTGAGCTCCATATTGGATCTAGAGATTATTTAAACACACACACACACACACACACACACACACCCTTAAAAATTAAAGATTTCCCTTCTTTCGATATTTCATATAAAATGAATCATATAACGTGATCTTTGGTACCTGGCTTCTTTCATATAGCATAGTGTTTTCAAGTTCACTGATGTTGTAGTATGTATTGGTACTGATTCTTTTTATTGCCAAATAATACTCCAGTGTGTGGATATACCACATTTGTTTATTTATTTATTAGTTGAGGGACATTTGGGTTTTCCTACTTTTTGCTTATTATGAATAACGCTGTTATGAACAATTGTAGACATGTTTTTGCATGCATGCCTGTCTTTAATTCTTGGATATATACCTGGGAGTGAGACTGTTGGATCCTATGGACTCTATGCTTAACATACTGAGAAACTACCAGATTAAATCCCAAAGCAACGCCACCACTTCACATTCCCATCAGCAATGGCTGAGCATTCTAATTTCTCCTCATCCTGTTACCATTTATTATTGTCTGTCTTTTAACTTTAGCAAGTCTGGAGCATGTGAAGTGGTTCCTCATTGTGATTTTAATTTGCATTTCTCTAGTGACTAAAGATGCTGAACAGATTTTTTTTTGTGTGCTCCCTAGCATTTCTAGATCTTTTAGAAAAGTCTATTCGAATCCTTTGGCCATTAAAAAAACAAAACAAAACCCAACAACTGGGTTATTTGTTTTTTATGATTGAGTTGTAGAAGTTCTTTATATATATTGAATATGTCTTTAGTATGATATATGATTTGCAAATATATTTTCACATTATATGGTTGCTGTTTCACTTTATTTTAACAAAAATTAATGTTTATTTATTTTTGAGAGAGAGAGAGACAGGCAGAATGCAAGTGGGGGAGGGACAAAAGAGAGGGAGACAAAGAATCCAAAGCAGGCTCCAGGCTCTGAGCTGTCAGCACAGAGCCTGATGCGGGGTTCAAACTCACGACTCGTGAGATCATGACCTGAGCCGAAGTCAGAGGCTTAACCTACTGTGCCACCCAGGCGCCCCCTCACTATCTTGATGATATATATTGGTACACAAAATGTTTAAAAAATTTTAATGTTTATTTATATTTGAGAGAAAGAGAGAGAGCGTGAGTCAGGGAGGAGCAGAGAGAGAGAGGGTAACACAAAATCTGATGCAAGCTCCGGACTCCCAGCTGTCAGCACAGAGCTTGACACGGGGCTAGAACCCACAAACCATGAGATCACGACCTGAACCAAAGTTGGATGCTTAACCAACTAAGTCACCCAGGCACCCCAAAATGTTTTTAATTTTAAAGAAGACTAATTAACATTTTTGTCACATACTTGAGAAACCTTGCCTAAGCCAGGGTCACCAATGTTGATCGTTATGATTTCTTTTAAAAGTTTTTATCATTTTAGCTCTTATATCTAGACTGATGGCCCATTTTGTATTAATTTGTGAAAATGGTGTGAGAGGTCAGTAGTGTGGGAAAGGGGTCCGGTTTCATCCTTCTTCACACGGATATCCAGTTGCCCCAATAACATTTGTTGAAAAAACTATTCTGGGCCATTTGTGGGCTTTTGCACATTCATACTCCTTTCAGAAGTATCTATTCAAATTGCAGTTCAGACTTGAGTTGAAATTGCTTTCAATCCACAGATCAGAATGGTGAACATATTTTGAGTCTTGTTTTAAAAATCTCAATCTAACCTCTGATCATAAGGACCTCCTCTTTTTTAGTCTTTTTATAGTTAGTATATAGAATCCTTGGCCAACTTCCATTTGATTTAATCTTAAGAACACTATATTTTTGTTGCTATGGTAAAGGGGCATTCTTAATTAGTTTCTCTATTTATTATTTTGCAGAGAAATAACATTTTTATTTTGATATTCCGTCTAGTCACCATGATTCATAATACTTGGTAGATAGATTCTCTTGAATTTTCTATGTAGGGAGTCATTTTCTCTGCAAATAAAATATTTTTGTTTTTCCTTTTCCAATCTCTGCCTTTTTAATTTTCCTTTTCCTTTTCCTGTAGTTTGTTTGTTGGAAGAAACCAGATTGTTTGTGCTATAAACTTTACCACTGTCTTAAATTGCCTGTGATTTTGTATAGCTTATTCTTCTGTACTGTGTGTGAATTTCCTGTCCAACATTAGTAGGTAGATCTAGAAGCTTGATCAGATCTTGATTTCGTTTTTTTGTTTGGCATTTATCAGGAGGCCCATAATGTTTATTTGTTGCATTTTTTGAGATGTTAGCCATATGCGATGATCATTGCCTTGAACTATTTGGTAGATTTAGAAAAAAAAAAGCCATAAATTCTTATCCTTATTATAAACTCTACTTTTTCTGCAATGACTTTTCCACTCCTCCCATTAAAAGATGGAATTCACTTCCCACCCTCATAAATGTGGGCTGGCACTGTGACTTGTAACCACTAGCTGAAGAAGCCTAGGGTAGCCTCTCTCCTATAGAGAGCGCATGGTCTGCTCAACCAGTACTAACTGATAGATGTGTGAGGGAGACTCTCTATACCAGCATATCTGACCAATTCTATATGTGTGATCCAGGAGAAAGCAGCAGATGTATCTACTTGAGTACTTATATTCAAAGAATTACAAACTAACACATGACTGTTCTTTTAAGCTACTATGTTTTGGGAGATTTATTATATCAAAATGGATAGCTGGTATAATCTTTTAACTAATTCTGGGTTACTAAATGGTGATATTCTAATTCTATCATTACTTATCTCATTATTTAATATAATATTTACTTATTATCTTTCTATAATAGGGAAATTCCTCATGTCAACTATTTGGTTACCTTAAATACAATTCATATGAGAAAGGAAAAAAAGTATGGAAAAATAAATTAATTCCTCTCCTTTATCTACCAATTTGGCATTTATTTGTTGGTTTCTTAATATACTTTATTTTTTTTTAATTTTTTTTGTTAATGTTTATTTATTTTTGAGACAGAGAGAGAGACAGAGCATGAGCGGGGGAGGGGCAGAGAGAGAGGGAGACACAGAATCCGAAGCAGGCTCCAGGCTCTGAGCTGTCAGCACAGAGCCCGACGCAGGGCTCGAACTCACAGACCGTGAGATCATGACCTGAGCCGAAGTTGGCCGCTTAACCAACTGAGCCACCCAGGCGCCCCTGGTTTCTTAATATACTTTAAAGACATCCAGTGGCTATTTCCCGTACCATAATGAACTCATGGATTTAAACATATTTGATACATTTGTGTTTCAAGAATATCCTAACTCTTTATCAAAGTTGTAGGTGAGATCTTATAGCTTCTAATTTCCACTTTCCCAAACAAAATTTTAGCAACGGAAGTTGATTTCGAAGATCCTCAAATGTCAAAGTTGCTTCTCCAGTGACAATGAGTTAAAGCACAGCTGCTGAAGAAATGGGCAGAAGACCGAATAAGACACTTGTTCAAAGAAGACATCCAGGTGGCTATCAGACACATGAAAAGATGCTTGATCATTAGGGAAATACAAACCAAAACCACAATGAGATACCACCTCATACCTCACAGAATGGCTAAAACTAACAACTCAGGAAACAGCAGATGTTGGCAAGGACGTGGAGCAAGGGGAACACTTTTGCACTGTTAGTGGAAATGCAAACTGGTGCGGCCACTGTGGAAAACGGTATAGATGTTCCTCAAAATATTAAAAATAGAACTACCCTATGACTCAATAATTACACTGCTAGGTTTTTACCCAAAGAATACAAAAATGCTGATTTGAAGGGGCACATGCACCCAGTGTTTATAGTAGCACTATCAACAATAGCCAAATTATAGAAAGAGTCCAAATATCCATCAACTGATGAATGGATAAAGAAGATGTAGTACACATATTAAATGTGTACGTATATTACATACATATGTATATATGGTGCCTACACATATGTATGTATGTATATATAATGTTATATATAATGTGTATATATGTGTGTGTTTGTATATATATAATGAAATATTACTCAGCAATCAAAAAGAATGAAATCTTGCCATTTGCAACAACGTGAATGGAAGTAGAGTATATTACGCTAAGAGAAATAAGTCAGTCAGAGAAAGACAAATATCATATGATTTCACTCATATGTGGAATTTATAAAAAGAACAGAGGAACATA
Source organism: Paguma larvata (assembly GCA_030068075.1). Classification (NCBI taxonomy): domain Eukaryota; kingdom Metazoa; phylum Chordata; class Mammalia; order Carnivora; family Viverridae; genus Paguma; species Paguma larvata. Next base: position 8,897,479 of record CM057826.1, read on the forward strand.
GGGAAAGGTAAGGAAAAATAAAATAAGGTAAAAACAGAAAGGGAGGCAAACCATAAGAGACTCTTTCTTTAAAATGTTAATTTGTTTGAGAGAGAGAGAGAGAGAGAGAGAGAGAGAGAGAGAGTGGGAGAAGGGGCGGAGAAAGAGAGAGAGAGAAAATCCCAAGTAGGCTCTGCAGCTGTGAGCACAGATCCCATTGTGGGGCTTGAACCCACGAATTGCGAGATCATGGCCTGAGCCAAAATCAAGAGTCCAACACTTAACTGACTGAGCCACCCAGGTGCCCCAAGAAGCTCTGAAATACAGAGAACAAACTGAGGGTTGCTGGAGGGGGGAGATGAGCAGGGGGATGGGCTAAATGGGTGATGGGCATTAAGAAGGCCATCCTTAAGAAGCATGAGCTCTGGGTGTTACATAGAAGTGATAAGTCACTGGGTTCCACTTCTGAAACTAATACTACATACATTGCATGTTAACTAATTTGAGTTTAAATAAATAAATAAATAAGTAATAAACAAACAGACCACAAAAAACTCACGGCTGCTCTTTGCCTTAAAGTTGGCAGCTTTAAAATAACTTATTTGTTGGCCTCGACATGTCTGAATATTAATTTCAGAAACGCTTAGCCACTTTCTACCTGTGGGACCTAGAACCAATCTTAGTTTTTCTGAGCTACACTTCACTCATCCTTCAATGAGAATAATTATTCCCAATAAAATATGTACAAAAATTGCTAGGCCTCATTTGTAAATACCCCTCTTGGGACTCCTGGTTTGTTGTAGGCACTCAGAAAACCTTATGCCTTTTAATTTTATTTTTTACCTTCTTTCCTATCTTCTTCCACTTGGTGGATATTGCCCCAATGCCTTTATAGTACCAGACCAATTGGTTTGACCAACCTTCAAATATTATTCCAGAGGAAAAGAGATGGGATATATTTTATTTTTGCTTTAATTTTCACATATCTTAATAACACCAAACTCTGTAATTTAATACATTCCTAGTGACTGGTTTAGTGTGGTATACATGAATCTTTAAAAATTTATGACTGAGAGACGCCTGGGTAACTCAGTCTGTTGAGCCTCTGACTTTGGCTCGGGTCATGATTTCACAGCTCGTGGGTTCGAGCCCCGCGTCGGGCTCTGCGCTGACAGCTCAGAGCCTGGAGCCTGCTTCGGATTCTGTGTCTCCCTCTCTCTCTGCCCCTCCCCCACTCTCACTCACTCTCTATCTCAAAAATAAACATCAAAAAAATTTAAAAAATTATGACTGAAAAGCATATTGGAATGATATATTTAGCTTCCCACTTACCCCATTAATTAAATATTCTCAAGTTCAGTCCTTATATTTTTGGTCTAATTATCAAATTTAGAGAATATAAAAGAACTGTTGTTCTCCTTCACCTTCCTCCCTTGCCCGCAAACTGTGACTTTCCGTAATCTCCAGTGTATATACCACACCATCCAAGTAGAAAGAGAGAGGAGGGAGGTCAAACCACTCATTTTACTGCTCAATTTTAGAGCTGGCCTCAAGAAAGAGGTTGAAGATAATGGTTTAAATGAGACCTCAGTAATTGTGTTTGGGTTTTTATGATCTCTGATTTGATATTAATGTTCTGTATTTTCAGTGAGGGGAAAATTATTCCGGGTCTTTTCTGGCTCCGAAATTCACTTACTTAGATCTTTCAGATCTAGTTAACGTATCAGGCATTGAGACAACAGCCCGAACAACTTCTCTTTGGACTAACAGCTGAGAATACCATCAAACCTTTCTTGACCAAGTAGAACGATTCGGAAAAGTCTGGAGAAAGAGCAAGGGTATTGGCCAAGCACGTGAGCCAGTGTGAGCCTGAACCTGATGTAGCCAGGGGGTGAGGGTGAGTCTCCTGTGGGGTGAATACTGACCGGTCTTCTCCTTGGCCTCCACCAGCCCTTGGATCTTTCGCTCTGTAGTTTCGCAGATCCTTCCTTCCTTCTCCTCTCCTCTCCTAACATTTCTATTTCTACAAGGCAGTGTCAATATCTCTGTACCCACAGACGCTTTATGCTTTCCCCACTTCGCTGTCTCCATGAGAATGACCCAGTGGGCAGAAAAATTTGGATTTCAAAAATATATGCCCTGTAGGGACTTTGCAGTTTGGTTTGCAAATTCCCTCTTCTTCGTATGCTCACAAATTTCTCCTTTTGCTGTTTATTTTTGTTGCTCTCGTTGCAACTCAAGCAAACAAGTAAAATGGACTCATAAAAGCTCTGGTATTGCATGGCACAGAAGCCTGGTACCAAACAGGTAATCAAAGAGTACTTTTTTAAATGATTAAAACTAATGAATTTACTAGGTGTTAAGGTGCTTAAATGACTTATTTGTTGCTGGAATTTGTTTATACATGTCCAAGTATATTCATAGACATATATGTTACAGTCAAATATACACCTAAATATTTAATAGATGGAAAAAACACTGGTGCTTTGAATTTTGAAAATGGTGTGTTATTATATGTAAGCCTGTCATAACATGAAATATGTTTTGATTTCGCTTTCTATATTTAAATTTCACAACATAAAGGCAATTATTTTATGTACCATATTTTATGAAGATTTGATTTAAAATTAATTTAACTCATATTTGGGACTAAATTATAGTTTTCTTCTTTATTCTTTTAGATGTTTTTAGCTGACTTTCGATTATAGCAACAGTAATGACTACTGTCTCAATTTCCTCATTGTGAAAAGGGTATTTTTTTAAAGTTTAAGCCAGATAGCATTTGATAGAGAAGCCTGGGTTAGTAATAGCTAAGATTATTTACATAATATATTTCCCACAAGGAAATCTAATACGCAGTTATACATTTTTTTATTTATCTCTAATAACACAATGCTAATTAATGTTGTCCTTCCCCCCCCCCCCCCCCCCCGAGAAGAGAGCTTCTTGGGCTGCGTCAAGAAGAGGCAGCTTATTGAAGGATTCCATAGCAACCGAAGTCATAGACATAAAGATAAAGACAGTGAAGAGAGTGTCACCCGGCCTGAAACCTGGGACCTTTAGGCTTATGGCTGCCTTCTCTCTCATCATGAAGGCACTGAAGGTCTCTTTCAGTTTTGCTCCCATCTGCTTGTCTTTGCAAGTCCGCTCTCTTTGCTTCCCTTTATGCCAAAGGACCTCAGACGATGTTCCTCCTCTGGTGCTCACACAATGCAGACATGTCTCTGTGGAAAGTTCTGTGAAGAAGTGCTGGCAAAGGCAGGAGTCCGGGCAGCTCATAGATCAGTAATTTTTATCTCCATCCCTTTTACTCAGGACTTCTCCCTTCCTCTCTGGATCTGCTTCTTTTTGTCTGTCTGTCAGTCCTTTCCAGTTGTGTCAGGATCCTCACACGGTCTCCACTTTCCTGTGCTCACTGCTCCATGAAGCCCGCTCTGGTTTCAGAGCCCACGACTTATTTGCGCCAAGTCTTTATCACTAAATTGTCTTCTTCTTGGGTTCACATTCTCAAGATAGAGAATATAATTGTCTTAGCTTCACTTTGTGAAGCGGGCCACCTACCGTTCGCGGACAGTACTTTCTTACCCGAGGCCCACTCGCGGCCCAATTGCCTGCGGTGGTTCATACGGTTTTGACCACAGCCCACTCTGTGGGCGTGCCTCTGTAGCATAGGGTTACACCCACAGGAGGGGGAGAAGGAACGTTTGTGACGCTGGTAGAAAAAGTATGGCTCCCACCTTCAAGAGAGGTAATCATGCTATCTCAGATAAATTTTTAAAAATAGTGTAATATAAAAACTTGAAATTATATAAAATAAATAAAGAGCTATCAGTGGGCACATTTGCTTAACTTAACGGTCCAATTCTTCCCCAAAGAACACAACCCAGAGATGTTTCTGTCTAGGCTTCTCAGAGGATGATTGTAGAGAAGTTGTAATTATGGATGACTCTGGACAGCCAGGCTGACTCTCCATCCCTTGAGATTTCATTGTTAATTAAATCAAGCTCCCAGAGCGTGGCACCCAGGAACCATTTGGTCCTGACCGCTTGCGGAATTGCAGCTGCATTGGACCAGTTTTCCACTGATTGTCATGAAGGTTCTGCTGCAGAAAATCTTCCCGAAGAGTCTGTAGGAAGCATGTCATTCCCCTCAGTATGTCCTGTGTGGGACCCACTGGAGAATGTTATATCACAAATAATACTCAGGGTGTATATGTGGGCTTATGTCTGTCTGTCTGTCTGTCTGTCTCTCTCTCTCTCTCTCTATCATCTATCAGGTATGTAAGTTTCGCTACTCCAGGATGATATTTCCTCTTTGGTGACTGAGAATTAAGCAGGAAACCATCAACAACTCTCTTTTGTTTTGCAGTCAGCAAACTCAGAACCAAAAATCTGGATTTTTTTCTGACTTTCATTCTTTGAAACTCTCTTACTGACCTTTAACTTTCTCCTCCCTTCCTCCCAACATCGGTCTGCTATTTTAATGCATACTTTAATTCTAAGCCTCAGGGTGCCTGGGTGGCTCAGTGAGTTAAGCGCCTGACTCTTGATTCCGGCCCAGGTCATGATCTCATGGTTCAGGAGATGGAGTACCACAGCGGGCTTTGCGCTGGCGGTGTGGAGCCTGCTTGGGATTCTCTCTCTGTCCCTCTCCTGCTCCTGTTCCTTCTCTGTGTCAAAATAATAAATAAACATTAAAAAAATCACTTTAATTCTAGCCTTGTAGTCAGAATAACGCTTTAATTTTTATAGCCTCAGCTCTGTTCCTAACATAAGCCTCCAGAGTCACCAAAGAGAGCCATAATAGGATTCATGTGAGATACAGTTCTCTACACTAATTCGATTCCGTTAGTTCCCTCTCCCGAAAAAAAAAGCCTTCATACCTCTCTTTGCTTACAGCAGAATGCCAAAATTTATTGTTCAACATTGTCCCCTATTGTACCTATAAATTCTTACCTCCATATGGTTCCTAATGTGATTCCATTTCTCGAGTAATGGATGATTTTATTTTTTGCCTTATAATGTACATTTATGCAGAACATCACATGCTAGTTCATGCTGTTTTATGCTTCCTTAAATTCATTTACCCTCCACCCATGCTTCAAAATCCAAATAAAAACCTGAGTTTAACCCAGTTGACCAAGGAAAAAATAATTACTGGCTTCTCTGATTGCCAGTTTTATTTATTAACTGCATCAGGGGTTTTAGCAGGAACTAAATGTAGTATAACCCCCCGCCCCCACCGTTTGAGTGGCTGCCGAGATCACAAGGGTTTTAGTTTTGTTAATAATGTTTCCTTACATAGGTTTGTCTCCCTTTATCACCTGTACAGGAAGCGTTAACATGGCAGGATTGAACTTTAAAAGGTGCTGCTTGCAGGACTGGCCTTTGGTTGGCACCTGGGAACTTGGCTCTCAGATTGGTCTCTCCGTCCCTAACTTATAAGTTAGTCTTGCTGTGTCTGGTTTGCTTGTATAAACACCACGATTCATGGCAGACACATGGGCAGAAGGTGCCTATACCACCAGCTTCCAATAAAAATCCCTGAATTCTGATTCTTAACCTGGCTCCCTCAGGCAGAAACAATGCCTAGGTGTGGTTGCATTTTCACTGCTGGAGAAAACACACTTCTTGTGACCCGTTCAGGCTGGAGGGAAGAGACCATAGGGATCCTGTGTATGGGTTTTGCTAGCTCTTTGGTGTTTCTGTTGGTTTCCAAAACTTGGGAGCTCCCTGGGTGCAATGGGAAATGAGCTCCTCTACATGGAGGACAAGGAGACACTGTAGAGGCAGGCCCCTCCAGAGGGCAGTAGGTGGCAGTTTTAATAAAGCAAAGGACCTTCTCTATGGAGCTTGTGTTGGGTGGCGGCAGGATGAGTAGATCTCCACACCTACCTGCGAGAATCTTAAGTTTATCCAGAGTTCTTAAGTGGGTTCAGTCACGTGTTCCGTACAGACGGCCTCAATAACACCTTACTCTCTCAAGCCGCCTCCTTAAAATGGCTCCGGCCACGGGAAACGTGGGCAGAATGTACAGGCCAAGGAAGTTGGGGTGTGCTGAGCCTCTGACGTACAGGTCAACTGGTGGTCACACTCTCTTGATGACTTCCGCCCGCAGATTCCTTTTCCTTGGCTGAAGAAGTATTTTCACAGTGATGAACTGTCGCTGTGAGTACAGAGGTCAACAGTCCCGTGACTGTTCTCGTTGGTGAACTGCCCAATATGAGGCTGATCGCAGGGACCCTGGAGTAAGACCTGAATATGTTCTTAAAATGACGGTAACGGTGTAAACTGGATGAAATCTCGCGATACCGAAAGGAGGGGTGGGAGCGGAACCTTAGCGCAAGAGCAGTGCGGCGCTCCTTCTGGCGGCGGGAGATCCTGCGTGTGAACAGTCGCGTACAAAGCCAAGTGGAGAAAGGTGAGTACGGGGCAGGCAAGGGTCAACACCAGCGCCTTTGGGGACACCTCTGGGTCCCCACAAAGCTCGGGGCTGGCAAATGCAAGGGAAAATGTCAGGAAGAGCACGGTGTCTGGAGGAGGAATTGGAGGGAAGCCCACTGGTCTTCCAACCCTTTCATAAGCACCCGGGAGCTGGTGCTTGCCCTCCGGGGGTGGGGGTGCGGGTGGGGGAAGAACACGCCAGGTGGAGCCATCCGTATTTTCAGGGATCCTGCAACTCCACAGTCGTTCCCTGCCAGTCTGCATTTGACGAAGTCCACCCAGCTACTGCACGTTTCTGAGCTGCATTTGACCCCTTCGTTTATGTGTGTGACTTCATAATCCAGACAGATCAGCCATCTGAGCAAAATCTGTCACGTGAGACCTATATCAAAAACATCTTTTCCAAAACTTGACACCTCCAGTTTTTATTAAATCCTCTCCTCCTCCAGTATAACAGAGGCCACAGGCCGCGGCTTTAGCCCCGAGCCCAGCCCTGTGCAGGGCTGACTGGACCCAGCCCCTCCGAGCAGAGCATTTGCCTGAGGCATTTAGTCTGTCTACATCTGTAAGTCTGGCAGCATAGAGAACATTTGTTTCTCTCTTCCATATGGCAGAGGGGGAAAAAAAAAGCAAGTCTGATGAAGAAGGAGATAAAATAAATGGAGCCGAGATGAGCTGAGTTGAGGGGAGGAAAATCAGGAAGAATCGCTTCTGGAGGCGGGGCTGTCTCACCGACGCTGGTCCTGGAGACACCTCGGTCTCCGCTTGATGGTTGGGCTGGCTCTGGGGGAGGGCTGAGCTCGTTACCCACTGCCGTGCTTTGATTCTCCAACGCGTTATCATTAGGTTCAATCTCGGACAGACGCTTTTGAAATGCAGGCTTATATTAGAAAATTATCAGAATAAAAAAAAAAGAAAATTATCAGAATCTAGCACATGATTATGTACATAGCCGGTTCTGTCTCTATCTGTATATATTCATATGTACATCTAGGATATATCGATATATTGTAATGACACAATCTATATTATTATAATCTGTGTATTCCATAATTAGGACTTAACACTTTCATCCTTTTGGGTCTCCGTTTCTATCTACCCTCAAAGAGCTTCATAAATCACTACTCTAGGGCCGCCTGGGTGGCTCAGTCTGTTAAGCCGGGACTTCAACTCAGGTCATGATCTCACGGTCTGTGAGTTCGAGCCCCGTGTGGGGCTCTGTGCTGGCAGCTCAGAGCCTGGAGACTGCTTCAGATTGTATATCTCCCTCTCTCTCTGCCCTTCCCTTGCTCACGCTCTGTCTCTATGTCTCTCAAAAATAAAATAAAAACGCTAAAAAAAAAAAATTAAAAAAACCCAAATTATAAAAAAAAAAAAATCACTAATTCTATCCCTAAAGCCAGGAACCAGGGCAAGGTAAAATGGTTCTTTTACACAACCTTTGTCTCACAAGTCCACTCTGGCCTCTTGCACTGACCTGCCGCCAGTCTCTGCGGCCGGACTCATTCCATTCTCACCATTCTTGTTGCGTATGGCACTTGACACAGGGCGTCCACGTCCCCAGCTGACATCGGCACCCTCTTCTTCCAGGCTTCTCCCTGGCAGTACCTTCATTGCCTGCTCGGTATCAGAACCTTGCAGAGGAGACTTAGCTCTGAATCCTCTAAACAGAGCTGCAGCACCTGCCCCTCTCCCTCCCCCAGGCTTCCAGAGGCCTCCTCTCAGCTCCGCCCTTTCAGCCTAGAGAAACTTCTCTTCCTTAAGGTGGACTTTGGCCACCCCATCATCGGTCTACCTCCAGCAGTGCGGCAAAGATCAAACTGAACGAGTAAATGGACGCGAATGGTATTTATTTCAGCTGGTGTGACATGCAGCATTGGCGTGTAGTGCGAAACAGGCTTTAAAAATGCATGCTTCAGGATACAAAATCAATCTTTCAATAAAATTTATGCTGGAGAGGTCTGGTTAAGCATGACTAATGGGCTGGTGTAGATGACAGAATATTAAAATTTTGCCAAAAGAAGAAAGATATGGATATTCTTGACAAGTTAGATAATATTTGAAAAGATAAAAGGCGTCCCTGGAATAAGAGGTTAACTTTGGCTCCCGTCCGTAGTGAGAGAGAAAATGAATGTGACATAGCTTTTTCTTTCTTAGGCAGTACTGTTTGTTCCCTGGTTCCCTGCTCTCATCCAGGTGTTTTAAAACGGATATTTTTAATTCAAATTTCTTGTGCACAAGTATGTAAATATGCGGAAGCTCTCTAGTACATATGGTGTCCTCTTCCCCCAACCCCCTTTCCGACTAGAATTACTGCGTTGACTCCTTTATAATTTCTAGGCATTTTGCCCATCTTTCACATTCTTAAAATTATAGCTAGAAGCCTTGTAGTGACTTTTGCCAACACCTTAAGTACCTTATTAATTGGGTTTGAAAAACTGTATCTAGACTGGACATTCAATTCGTTCAATTAAAATTAATGAGTATCCGTGGAGCTGCTAGTTCAGAGTTGAGTTCTTGCCAACCCATCTCTGACAAAAAGTAACATATTCTCCCTTTCAGACAAAGATTGTCACAATCAGCAAATGAGTGTAGGGCTCTTCATCGTTGCCAGTGACGACTTGACACCGGTTCCCACCGTATCATGCCCATAGCTTCGACACATGGGTTGGTGTCCTTCAGGGTGCCACGATGCCATGTTCTTCTTGCACATGAGGAACCAGCTCTGGGCTGGCTGGGGAGATTTATCTGCAAAAGAAAACAGTGTTGAGAAGGAACCAGCTCTGGGCTGGCTGGGGAGATTTATCTGCAAAAGAAAACATTGTTGAGAAGGTTGGATCAATGAATGGTATTTTGGAACATTTTTTATTGCTCTTTTTGACAGTCTTTAGAATAGTCTAATCCTCACCATTTGGAAATTATTTTCTAATTCTAATTCTGTGGTTCTAACTGAAGACATGGTTGTACTAGAAAGGAGCATATTGGAAGGAAATAATTTAATGGTGACCATTAATAAAGTAATTGTAATGTTACTGAATTCTTAGCTCTCTAAGTAATAACGATTTTCTACTCTTACTTGGCATAGCAACAATATCTTTGTAGGTTTCAAGGGGGGTATAAATGAATTTTTGGGAAAGGAAAAGAATGTGTACCATGGCATTCTCCCTCACCGGACTAGAAGACTACTTGGACATGAGGGCTTTGTCTTAAATTAGTTTTATTCCCCCCATGGCTCCTATTTTAATACTTGGCAGCTGGATGTTTGCCATTCAAATGTTGCTCAAATAAATAAAATGGAAAAAATGAGTTAGGACTCACCATTATATCTGCTGAGTAGAGCACATAGAAGCAAATGTACTTCCATCCCCGAAATACTGAATATCACAAATTTAAAGTGCATTAAGATACGCAGTTAGACTCTCTCTCGTCTCGGAGCTGACTCTTTAATCAAAATGGGATTGTTATGGGTGCAGCTGGGGGAATGTCATTTTTCACATTAGTTTAGAATTCTTTCTATTCCGAAACAAATATCCAGACATTATTTTTAGCTTATATGATACATAACTTGCAAAGAGCTGTATTTGGATACCTACCAAATGAAAAATGTAAGCATAGCTATAGAAACACTCTGTTTCTGAAGAATAAAGGCATATCATCAAAATTAAATACAGTTACATGGTTTTAACTAATGATTTAATAATTAGTAGAAACAGTTTTTGTATAACGAGGGCATTTTATTTCATATTCCTTTAAATTATGCAGAGGAGCACCTGGGTAGCTCAGTCAGTTAAGCATTTGACTTTGGCTCAGATCATGATCTCACAGTTAGTGAGTTAGAGTCCTACGTCAGGCTCTGTGCTGACGGCTCAGAGCCCGGAGCCTGCTTCAGATTCTGTGTCTCCCCCTCTCTCTGCCCCTCCTCTGCTTACGCTCTGTCTCTCTCTCTCAAAAGTAAATAAACATTAAAACATTTAAATAAAAAATAAAATATGCTGAAAAAATATACTACAAATGCTTAATTAGCCTTTGTCATATTTGGTGAAAAATTTGGTGAAGAGGAAGTTAACCATCGTTCATTCCTACCGCTGTCCTCAAGGCGCTTGGTTACCTGGAATCGAACATTGAGCTCTGACTTTCCTGATCATAAGAAGTAAGAGTTGAACTGGCTAACTTTTTGTGGATTACTTTCAATGATGATTTTTGCTCTTTCGTATTCAGAGGTTATCATGATATGTGGTTAAACACACGTTAAAATCACTACACAAGCACCTAGTTAGCTGTATGAGAAAATGTCCGTGATTTCACAGCAGCCAGGGTACGCTAGCAAGCATTACTTTTTCATTTCCTTTCTGTAGTCACCCTCTGCTACCCACTCCTCTCTTGTGTTAAGACCGTTTGGTCCTCCCAAGTCACCTCTCACTCTCCATTGGGCCACTTTCAATGGACCTCCTGTGTCTGGCAGTGGTTTGAAAGTTCTCCACAGAACGCATCTTACTTTTTGCCACACTGTTAATCCCTCGCAGTTGTCCTAATATGTCTACCTCTGCATGACGTGTGGTGCTATTACATACGTCAACCACTAGATGCTTTCAAGTCCCTCAGCATATCCCAGTCTCTCTGGGTTTTTTGCTTTCTTGCCGTAAGACCGGGACATCATAATCTGAAACTCTTGAAAAAGTGAATTCTTTCTTCTTGGTTTAAAATGCTTACATCTCTTAACTTTATCCAGAAATATTTACTGAGCACCTGCTGTGAGTTTACAAAGTGTCTCTAGACACAATAATGAGAAATAGACACCAGGTCTGCTATTTATGTGGCTTCCAGTCTAGTGGGAAAGATACACTGATAGATGTCATTGGTATATGATACACATTTAAGGTAAGTGCTCCTTAGTTCTATGACAGTCCATTCAAAAGAAGTTTGAGCTGGGTGCAGGGGTATTCTGTTCCAGACTGAGCAAGCAGAATGTGCAAAGAGCCTGTGGTTAAGATGTAGCATGGTGTGTTTAGGAACTGAAGGGGAAAAAATTGTAGGTATAAAAGAAAGAAAACTATAAGATATGTGTGTATTAAGTTATGATGCTCTGAGTGACTTATTAGGCAGCTGGATTTATTGTGGGATCTGGTGTCTACTTGTGTCTATTGAAAGAACAATTCGAATAGGTCACTGGACTTATCCTTGATTGGGGCATTTGCTTATCAGAATAGACAATATGTCCGTTCCATACCCCATTTGCTCTTATAAATATGAACCTTCAGAGGGACAAGTCATTACATCTTAGAAAATAAAGATAAAATCATAGACTTGGCAATTCCGTAAGTTTCAAATTATCAATCTCCTATCTCTCTATCATCATCTATCTATCGTCTATCTAAACGTTAGTGTGATCAGTGTGCATGTATGCACGCGCGCGTGTATTTAGGAGGCTGGGAGATCTTAGATTAAATAAATAGATAAAGCAGTGGACGGATAAATTAGATATTATCAATAGCCTCACCATTACTAATATTTTTTGTTTAAGCATAGAAATAATATTTTCCTCTCCTCTGAGGAAGATGGATCTGAATGGGTATTTGGAGGACACAGGGAAGCCATGGTTGTCTGGGGAAAGAGATACTGAAATGAATTTAAAGGCTATTCAACACTTTTTTTTTATGATGCCCTCAGGGAGGACTTAGCTCCTGATGATGCTTGTTGTTTAACGACCCTCCCAGGGATACAAGACTGGCTTTTCCGCATTTGCATTGCTTTCTTCAGAGATTATAGGTTTAAAGCTTCCGTGTCCTTAGTTTCTTAAGGAACTCCCAAGTACCAGACACATATATAGTAAATCTGAACATAAATCCTTGTAATATTGACCAGAATTTCCTTATCAGGAAATTGGCAGTACCAAATTTTCCTTGAGTAAAAATATGAAATTCACCTGTTTAGAAACAAAAATTTATCTTAAAAGGGAAAATGTAAGTGCATCTTGGGAGTTTTTACCTTAAACATATAGTCAACACTGTTTGTTCTGACCTACTAAATCAATCTGTGAGAATTTAAGCAAAACTCTGAAATGTAACCGAGATGTCCATGAAACCAACACAAATGATAATGATTCTGTAAATCATCTCCTCTCTACAAGTCAATGAAAACTTTTCGTTCCAAACGATCTTTCTAAACATTTCCCCCAGATGACAGAGGAGGCAAAAAAGCTTTCCTTATGCCGGTTTTAATTCCCGTATATATTCCCAATTAATTATATATCCTAATATTTATTTCGCACTTTATCACTTGCAAAGTGCTTTCACACTTACACATTTATTATCTCGTTTCAAATTAACAACACTTCTCGGTAAGATAGGTGGCTATTATCATCCCAATTTGAGGGATGAAGAAGAGATTCAAGGAAGTCAATAATTTGCCCAACATCAAACAAAAAGTGATTTGCAGAGCTAATAAGAGTCATTCGCATTTACTAGGCAACAAACGCAGCCTGGTCATTAAGATAGGTGCCTTCTATACATTTGCCGGGAGTGCTAGCCTCGACCTTCTAAGGAAGGGAAGCATTGCTACTAATTAACTGATACGAGGACCAAGGTTAATGTAACTGAACACGAGGCAGCTGAACACGAGGCAGAGCCTAGGACTCAACTCAGATCATTTCGCTGTGCGTCATAAAATAGTTTGCCCTTCTTCATATTAGCTTCGTTTTCCTCATTGAATAGTTTATACCAATACATTTTTTATGATCGCTGAATAATTTGAGTTCACAGTTTTTAGGTCAAATGATTAAATATAAAATAATTTCTTCGTTCCTGGATATTTCTGTAGACAGTAGCTTTTTTTTTTTTTTTTTTTTTTTAAAGAGTAACTGGTTTGAATAGTAATTTTCTGTCCCATTACCAGTTTCTCCTCCCCGCAGAGCCCTTCGGGAGGGTGGCCGCTGCAGTGTAAAGTGGCTGGAAGTGCTTAACTCGTTCATGCTCGCGCTTCTTCAAATTCTTGTTCAGACCCTCCCCTTAGTCAAGATTTAAATAATGGGCTAGAGCAGGAATCCTGTGCAAGCCTGCTCCTCCTCCTCATGAAATATGTATTTCAAAGTACTTTATGAAACAAAGAAAATATAATTCCTTTTTCCTAAATCTACAGTCTGAAAAGAGGGTAGTCTAAAGACTGAACAGCCAGAACAGAGCCTTTTAAGAATTAATTATGTTTACAAATAAGAAAATCAAACGGATTTTAAAGGAAGGATTCAATTAAGAGGTACCGTGGAAAGGTTTGAAAGTAAACAGTCTGTTCAAGATGATATGTCCAAGTTATATAATTGACAAACCCTCGTAGCAATTTGTAGGAGCTGGTTTGGCAAGTGTATGGAGTAGAAACAAGTGGAATTTATATAGTAAAAAAGAGTAGATGTTGTTTTCCCCTAAGGTTCAGACACGCCTATAGAACTACAAAGGAGGGTGTTCAAGTGCCGAAAAAGACTTTTTGTTACTATTTCAGTATCTTGGAGAAGGTTTATTAGGAGCTATTACTTTAAGTTTTTGTTCCAAGATATTGATGCCATTGTCAGATACGTTGAAATAAAACTAGACCCTAAATTGGGATTTGTTTTTGATTCAAAAGAACGACTTACTCTGTGCAAAGATTCAACTGGAGTAAAAGCTTCAGTAGGTAGAATTTACATCATACCAAATTGGGATGCCATCTAGAACATTAGTCTTCAGGGACTTTACCTAATTCTAGACAGCCGGAGGAAAAGAAAAGATAATTTATATGGTTTCAAATACCGTTGAATATTAATTCTGAAAAGCTGTCTAGTTTCTGGCTCTCAAGCTCCTTTTTATTTAACCCATCCCTGTAACTCATATAAACAATGAGATTAGTGTTATCAATGCTGCTACGGCATCGTAGTTATTGCAGAGCTATATGCACATTTTACTTCTTCATATCTCCATTGCCACTTATGTCCTTGGGATTTGATCCTAGGTTTCAAGAAGTAAAGTTAAGTTATTCCAGGCACAGGAGTTAATGGGGTCATTCATTCACAAACTTTGGAAGAATCTAGTAATATATTGGTTTCCATATGTAGCACTGCCCTCTACTGGGTAAAGAAATATCTGGTGTTATTAATAGATTTCTAATTAAGAGCAGCTTGGTAGAGAATATGTGAAAAGATAAAACAAATTTAACCACCCTGATGATTTTTAAATCTGAAAGTGTTGAGGAATATTATCATAGAATATGAGAATCTCTGACTTTTTTCATTTAGGCATTTTTAACTTCATGTTCTTTCCTGATTTAAATGTGTACTTTGATTTAAATGTGAGAAGTCTCAGATTTGCCCTTAGATTCTTTTGGAGCTAAAATATATGAGAGATAACTGTTATATTGTATTATAAACAAGTTAAGTGATAATGAAATCAGTTTGGCCCTTATTTCAAGGATTTGAGCTTGTGCTTGGGAGACAGGTAAGGAGTAATGCCTTTTATTTATAACTATTTTCTTCATAATTTAGTTATATTTATGATCAGCTTATATTCGGATGGAGGTAGATTGTTGTTTGCTTTTAGTTGTACATTCTGTAAGATATAGATGAGGGTATGTGAATTGTATTTCTTCTCTTTTTTCTCATTACTCCGTTACGATGTAGGGCAGGGGTTTTAGAAATTAACACCCTACCAGATTTTGTTAATTACCTCAGTCCAAAAGACAATGTTCCTGCCAACATCAGTGTGCTCATAACTCTAAGCAATATTGAATGACAGTTGAAAAATATGATCAGGTACATCAGGTAATTAAAAAAAATGACTTGAAACAAACTAGGAGGAGATATGGTCAGCATTATATTTCAAGGGTGGCAAAAAACACCTATGCCTCTTATGTTGTAGCTCCAAGTCTGAGGCGCCGGCTGCGTGAGAGTGGCCTTGGCAGTTATTTGAGATTCCATGATCTCTTGTGTGGAAGTCAACTTAATGACAAAGCGGCCAGTATTACTGACCGCTTACCATGTGCTGGGCGCAGGCACAATTCAGACTGTCACATACATAAACACGTCTTGTCGTGATCACAGTCGTACGAAGAAGTGATAATATCGCCACTACAGTTTGAGAAACCCGAGACAGAACTAAATAACTTGCCAAATCATGTAAGCGCTAGGAAGGGATTGAACCTGGGCGATCTAGCTTAGAGTCTTAACTCTTAACGTCTGTGTCACAACTGCTTCCCTTGATTTGATGGAAGTGGGGGGGGGGCAACCATCTTTAACTTCCTTCCTGTTCTAACATGGCATAATTCTTGATTTCCTTGAATGTCAGTAAGTCAAATAATAGGGTGGAATCTGGGATCTCTAGAAGATAAAATCCTACCAAGGCAGGAAATCTAGCTGGGATGGATTTGAAATTCATATCTTGTGTAGACAGTACATTTTTTTTTTCAAAATAAAAACCAACTTAATAATTGGAAATAGTACCAGAATATACACTGACAACAGTGTATCCTTCAACCTCATGTATTCAAGGACTATCCATTGGCTAACATTCTATCATTTTTTAACAGTGAATATATCAGTGTAGGGACAGTGAGGAAACATAAGCGAATCATAGCTTATCACAGTTGGTACTGTGGGTCTTTTTTGGTGGCATAAATCCCGGTCTAATGCTGGCTGAGTCACAAATTTGCTAGCTCCTGAATAAGTAACAGATCTTCTTTACCCTTCTTGGGGATTCTCTGTCTCCAAGCATGGTGCTATTGTTCCTGTATTTCATCAAGCAAAAACATTGAGGTCATCCATCATCCATTCCTTTCCCCCACCAAACATATCCAATCAGTCATCATCTCTATGATACCTCCTAAGTATGTATTATGTCCATTCATTTCCCCCAGTCTCCATCACCACTTTGTCACTGTCAGAGACTTTCACCCCTCCCCTGACTGATTTTCCTGATGAATTCCTTAAATACACTCTTGGCCCTCCGGAGGAAGTCATAGTGATATTTTAAAACTACAATTCTATTTATTTATTTATTTATTTATTTATTTATTTATTTATTTATTTATTTATTTATTTAAAGAGAGATAGGAGACCGCGAGCAGCGAAGGGGCAGAGAGAGAGAGAGAAAGAGAGAAAATCTCAAGCCATCTCCATTTTCTGCCCGGAGCCCCACGCACCTGGGAACTCATGAACTGTGAGATCATGACCTGTCGAAATCAAGAGTTGGACCCTTAACCGCCTGAGTCACCTGGGCGCCCCTAAAACTCTAATTCTTTTTTAAACTCCTCCAAGAAAAGGAATTGTTGGAAGTTGTCCTCTAGATGTGAAGACATATTATAAAACTTCATAATTAGACAATTCAGTACTGGGCAGATTGATCAAAGAGATATAATAGAGATAGTGAAAGTGGCACTTATAAGCAGAAATGTGATACAGGGCAGATTCGGGTTTCCATGCAGATCAGGTGGGAAAGCATGGATTGTTAAAGAAAGCATGCTAGGACTATTAGTAAGCCGTTTGTAAAAAAGAAAAAAATGAAATTGGTATCTTTGGTACATTTGTGAAATTCATTTCAGGTCATTCAAAAGTGAACTATACAAAAGCAAAGCCATGGTTAGAAAATATATTTGCAAAACATCAGTGCAATAAACAATAAGGTAGACTGATCTAAATATAAATAAAAACATTTAAGTAACTCAACTGGAAAAAAAAAGATATAAATGAACAGGTAATTTAAAGGGGAGAAAGAAGGATGGCCAGTGAACATATGAAAGATTCTCAAATGCGCAGATAGTCAGGAAGATGCAAAAGCCATAAAAAATACCATTTCATGCTTATCAGATTGGCAATAAATTAAAAATGGAATACTATCAAGTATCAATGAGGATGTGTAACCTCAGAAATGATTGAGGAGATGTAAATTGCATCGTGGAAATACAACTGTAAATTAGAATACACCCTTTGGAAAATAATTTAGCAAAATCTAGGAAGTGTGAAAATATTCACAGCCTTAAAGCCTGAAATTGTACACCCCTAGATCCCCTATGCTATGGCATGTTTGGGGGATGGGTACAACACGTTCATAGCATCACTGTTAGTGACATGATAAAACACAAGTAACTAACCTCATCCACCACCCCTTTCAGAGGGAATCCTTCCTGACCACCCCAGAGCCAGCCCCTGCCTCTCAGGAACATCTGCAGCCCCTTTTATGAACACTTGTGCACTTTCCTTTCCTGGTAGTTACAACATGTGATTTTTTTATTCAGCTGGGTGATTGTTCTACTACTTTTCCCGACCCTCTGTGAAATAAGTTCAGGAATATGAAAAGTCTCATTGCGAGATTTGCCTCGTATGTTGTTAACACGGTCAAACCACTGATGTTTTATAGTTTCCTTTCTTTCTTTTCTGTTTTTGTCTTCAAAATATCTGTAATAGCTTTGGGAACTGGTATGCTCCAGAGAAATGATGAAGAAATACTGATTTTGCTGTGTTTAATTTAGTAGTAAATTTTTCGAGCGAAAGTCATTTCAAAGTATAACCGGGACAGAAGTTGTTTTCTTCCCATTCGAGGGCAGTTAGGCACCTGGCTGCCTTGTTCTTTCATAGTTGGGGCACAGGACAAAAAATCGCAGGCGCAGAAACTTGTTTTTTTTTTTTTAAAAAAAATCCTATTTATTTTTAAACAGCGGTGTTAACTGCAGCAAATGCTTTGGCTGCCCATCATAACTCTCTTTTTCTTTTTTGTCCATTGTTTAGTTCAAACTCGTGAACTAAACAGTAGTCGTAAGAAAAACAACAGACTAACAAACAAGGAAAGATAATGCCGTGAGGGAGATCATAGGAGTGGAGTAATTCTGTGTTGGAGATTTATATGCTTTGCAGTTAATATTTGATGAATATATTCATCTTTCATTTCTTGAAAGAATTCATGAATTTTACAAGGCACTCATTATAAGTAATTAGACCGAGGGACATCTTTTTAAATGATTACAGTTATGTTGTCTTACAAGGGGACATGAGCGTACCGCTCTCTGGAGGGCAATAGAGATGCTGCTTTAAACTCCTGTGTTTTGAACTCTCTTCGTATGACTTTCTGTTGTCACTGATGAATCAAAGTGAATCCAAGTTCAAGTATATTTGTGTAATTTTTACAGCAGGCAATATGTGAATTGCAATGTATTGATGTATTTATCTTTCCTCCTAAATTCTCAGTAAGTTCTATATTCTCCATCCATATATCTAAATAGATATACATGTGGCTGGATATTCCTAGAAGTCATCTTAGTACATAGAAATATTCAGTAATATTCTTATATAAATGAATATATGAACCGCTGTTACAATGTGCTGACTTAGATATAAAGGAAATTTTGATTCAATGTTAACAAGAAATCTCATGAATAAACTTATAATCTGTGAGATTTAACTCCAAATTTAAATTATATTTATGTGAATTATCATCCAAAACTCTTAAAATTAATCCTATCAATTCTTCTCACAAGGAAAATATCATTATTGGGAGCTAACGCCAAAATAATCTCTTCCAAAATTTTAATTTGTATTTTAATTTGTTATGAATAAAAGCAGAATTCTTTCCATATTTTGAAATATAAATACTGCAGGCGCAATAAGACATGATGTATTAGGGCTCTACCAGCTAGAGCATCTCACAGTAGCTTAGATGCAGAAGCCAGACAGTCTGGAATCCAATCCTGCAAACATAATAACTATGTGACTCCCGGCAAGCAAATTACATTTCGCAAACTTCAGTTTCTCATCGGATAGAAGGGGAAACTATTATGGCCCGCTTCATGATATCATTGTGAACTCATGTCAAATGCTTCAGTCTAGCAACTAGCAAACAATGTAGGTCGTATGTATTACCTATAATCACATCACCGTCTCATTGGTGGTTCAGCACACGGCCTTACCATTAGTAAGAAATTAGCATTAATTGGTTTACTAGGCCCTTATTTGTGACAGATCTGTCTGTTTGGTTTCAGTAACTAAAGATAAATGATGAACAATGCTTCCAAAACGTCTTTTTTTTTTACAACATCACTTAAGGTTCTAATTAATAAAAACTGTTTTGTAACTTTGGAGAGTCATTTAAGCATCTGAATTGTTACTGATACTTTCCTCCTTTGTCAAGATTCTGGTCAGTGCATCTCAGGAGTTTTGAACTCCCAGTTCTATGAGTCCCCTGGTTCCCATTATGATTGAAATGGTACAATGCCAAAAGGAGAATCTGGAAATGCCAACTACCTGTTCACTATTATTACTTTAAAAAAAAAGAACTTTCTGTAAACTTATAAAGTACAATTACCTTGAAGTAATAAGTATGGACTTGAACAGACATTGAAAAACATGAAATTTGAGGTTGACTGTAAAGACCTCATGTGGAATCACAATAAATTACATTTATTCAGATAGTAATATGATCATCAATTTAATTTTCTTCTTAAAAATTATTAGCCTTATTTATTTCAAGGGCAGACTTCACATCGATTCCCCCCAACCGTCACCCAAAATAAAAGATTTCTGAGAACCAAGAACCTGGGATTTCATTGCATGTCCTGAGAGATCTAGGGATAAGACTTCGTTGTCTGACACGAACATACAGGTATCTTTCACCTGACACAAGGCATATTTCAGCTGCCTTGAGCAAAAGAGAAACTTTCACCCTAAGCTCATTTGCACAGGGCCTGCCTAGGCTGAACTTGGAAACCACACCTTTCTGTACCAAGAGTCTGCACCAAGGGCACACAACAGCCATTTTCTTCCCTTGTCTTCTCTTCACATTCTTACGTTTCCTCTCATCCATTCCTTCTCCATGCTTCTTGTTTCTTGGTAAATTGAAGAGTTATCTTCCTGAGATCACATTGCGATGAAACTTTGGACATTTTGCTGGTTGGTTATATAATCCCCACATGAGCTATTCTTGGCCAACAGAGGACTGGGAACCAGACTCATGACTGCAAGGCTTGTGTGGTGATATTTACTCACAGGATGTAAGGAATCACCTTGATGGCATTGTCAGCCTGATTGTCACTTGAAGCCAGAAAGGTGGTCCCTTAGGAAGAAGATGCCTTGGGCACCGGGGTGGCTCAGTTGGTTAAGTATCCAACTTCGACTCGGGTCATGATCTCAAAGTTTGTGGGTTTGAGCCCTGAGTTGGGCTCTGTGCAGACAGCTTGGAACCTGGAGCCTGCTTCAGATTCTATGTCTCCCTCTCTCTGCCCTACCCTACTCATGCTCTGTCTGTCTCTCTCTTTCTCAAATGAATAAGCACTAAATTTTTTTTTTTTTTAAGAAGAAAGAGGACTCCTTTGTAATTGTTAAGGCAGAATGGAGGAATAGGGAAAGACAGAAGTTTTTTTACTTTCCTCCTTTTATCTTCACATGATTTAACTGTACACATTGTTCTGAAGGATCGATATCCCAGGTAAGTTTGGATTCTAACCCCACACAAGGAACTTAGGGATGGAAGTAAGCGGAGTATTGGGGCCTGAGGACCAAGGAACGTTAAGAAACCAGAGTAGATACAGAGATGGGTGCGGGAGTATGCGGTTTTCTAACACATCCTACAGTGGTATTGGATCTCCTTGGAAAGTCTGGCAGGTTCTATCCCTGGGCAGTGGTATCTATATTATTTCCTGCTATTCTGCCACAGGGTCTTAATTTGTACATTTTTCTCTTGTCACCTTTCCAATGCTCTTTGCCTCTCTTGCTGTATCTTTTCTACTGAGTCCAGCCATACCAGACCATTCACTAACACCAGCCGCTTTGCCATTTCTTTTCTGCTATTTTTCATCTCAGAATGCTCTGCCACTCCATCTCCACCTTGACAGCAAGGGAAGGTCTGATCACGCTTCGTCCCAAATGCACTTCTGCCATTAAGTCACTTTTGATCCCCGCAGTCGGCAGAATGAAAAGCTGTCCCCTCTGATGCTCCAAGTTTCCTGGCACTCAGTTCTACTGAGAAGCCGCTCCACAAGGCGTTGGGTCCGTCTGCCCGGAGTTCATTCTTCCTGATAGGAAATTACTCTTTTCTTTCGTTTTCTTCTCTCCAAGGCCTCGCATTGTAGATTTCATAAAATATTAGATCAATATTTTCTTGATACTAGTTCATCAGCAAAACTTAAAGTAAAAATCTATCCCCCACCAAAGAAGGGATAATTTATTTCAAAGTGGAAAATAAACATGTGGCTTTGTGAAGTTGGTACAAAAATCAATATTAATAAATCAAATATACCAATTGAAGCTGTGTTCCCCGAGAAATTGAACGATAATTCTCCAACTCTATTTTTCCAAGCCAATCTCTTCTACACAGAATTGGAGAGCCTATAAAATTTAGGTCAATTTACCTTCTGCTCAGCAGGAATACAATTGCAAAGTTCAGTGACTTACAGAACAAAAATACTTTCACGTTTTCTTTATGAGTCCTTAGATTATAAACTTTTATACTTTCCAATTTATGGTTGAATCTCATTTTCCTTTGGTATGGTTTAAATGTTTCTTCTGCCTTACCATCTCTTTGTTTTTGGCGCGGGGAGCAAAAGTTATATAGATTTTTGTAAATAGTATTACTTGTTTAAAGGATGTCTAGTCAAATAGCGGCTACTTATAAAGTAATAAGAAAACACAGCTGTAAACTTTGAATACTAATATTTACAACTTCATTATTATTAAATCACTTCTAACATTTAGATTTCTCATATTTTCATTCAGCTACTTCCACAAATGTACTTTGTCATTTAAACTGTAGAAAATGGAATCATTCCAGTTAATCACATTTTCACGCAAAAAAGGAAACATATTTCAATGTTCGAAATAGTTATTTTTGTGAGTCCCTTTATAAAATTAAAATGCCCATAAAAGTTAAAACTTGCGTATTCTAATACAGAACCTGCTTTACTTTTCCTGCTACAAAACGCAGGAACTCAATAATGTTTTGATCAATAATGTTAACTAACCAGACTTCCTTATCTGAGGAATAAAAACTCCGATTAAAAAGATAATAAAGCATTTAGCGATACAGAGTGTTTGCTTGGACATTTTAACTGCACAGCTTGTTTTGAAAATGTCAGTGGGGAAAGGTACAACATGTCAAAGATGTGGCTTTTAATTTCGAGCGAGGATGTGACAAACGACATGACCGGCTGTGCCTTAGTCTCTCAGAAGATCATCCATTATAGAACATCAATAATTTTGACACCTTTGAGCATTTAGCTCTTCTCCTGAAATTGGAAGTATACGTAAAGTTTTCTAACTTTATTAGTTAGTAGTTGGGTTTTGGCTACTTCATAAAGAAAACTTGATTAAAAGAATAATATATGGAATAAAGCCACAGCTTCACTTTAATTTTTCTATAATTGTGCAAGTATCCATGTGCCCTGATTGGGAGATTCTGCAACTCCTCATTTATTTAAAGGGCATACATTAGTAAAGCCCAAAGATCAGGGAATTTTATCAAATCTTAGTAATTTCATTTTTGAATTAACACCTCCTTCTGCTTAATGTATTATTTAATAAATCGAACAGTCTCAGTGAGCACCTAAGTATTTGATTTAGCTTTAAGGAATAGCTTATACAATAATATGTGCTACTGAGTTTTGTAAAGAATTTAGAAACTTATTACACATCTTTCTATACAATTTTCCAGCCCAAACTGAGAGTCACAAACATACTTAACAAGCTCACTGTCAAAATAATAACTTGCTATAGAATCTCATAATTAAAACAATTAGGAGGAATCTTTTAACATTTAATAAGGTAAGAGATTTAATTCCCTATGTTTAACTGCCTGAAACATACAAAGTTTAGCAACCTGTCCATGAACATTCACTGAAACTATAGATTTAGTCGGTTAAAGTGGTTTCCAGTTCCAACAAAACCTTGCCACAGCGATCTACCCTCTTAACCATGTTAGCTTTAGCATTGGCTCGTGCCACTTGAGACCTCTCTGTACACGTGATGAGCTATACCTAAAATACATCTCCCAAGTCCACCTGAAGCCATGCTGGTCTGTGTCAGATGCTACACGGACATTTCCTATCGTGGAATCTGAATCACTGGTGGTATTGAAAGGAAGAGAGTCAGAAGAAGAGGGTTGGGGGGGGGGGGCGCGCCTGGGTGGCTCAGTCGGTTAAACATCCAACTTCGGCTCAGGTCATGATTTCCCAGTTTTCGAGTTCAAGTCCTACATCGGGCTGTGTGTTGACAGCTCGGAGCTTGGAGCCTGCTTCAGATTCTGTGTCTCCCTCTGTCTCTGCTCCTCCCCACTCACACGCACTCTCTCTCTCTCTCTCTCTAAAATAATTTAAAAAAAAAGAGGGTGAATATACATCACCTCACAGTGGATGGAAGGTGATTAATGAACATAAAACACTTTTTCAAGAATGTTGGTCACGGTAGAGAAAGAGGGTAGTTTGAAGATCAAAGACATTTAAAAAAAATATACGTTCAAGGCTAGAAAATGGGAATAAGGTATCTCTGGAATGGTAAACACTGTAGGACACAGAAGATATAACTGACTTTATTCATCAATTGTTGAATTTTTTTTTTTTCTTGTGACAGAGTATTAAATGTTTTGGAGAGATGGCTACTTAGACTTCCTCTTCACGTCGAAGGCTTTAAAAGCTAATAGTACCGGTACTATTTGCTTAAAAGTCCTTGCTGTGTTTTACGTGGTGAATAAGATTAATTTTTTTATTAAAAAATATTTATTTTAAAGGAGTGACTCCAGATCTTCAAAATGACACAAAAATTATAGAAGAAAATACACAGAAAATGTATTTTCATTATTTACAACAAACCAAGTTTTGGACCACATGCCTTTTAATATTTAATTATGATTTTTCTCTCTGATATAATTTGTGAACAGTTTACAAAATGGAGGCATTATCTTGTAAGGATTTTTTTTAATGTTTATTTATTTTTGAGAGGGAGAGAGACAGAGTGCGAGTGAGGGAGGGTCAGAGAGAGAGAGGGAGACCCAGAATCTGAAGCAGGCTCCAGGCTGTGAGCTGTCAACACAGAGCCTGACTTGGGGTTCGTCCTCACTAACTCGGATCATGATCCAAGCCAAAGTCGGACACATAACCAACTGAGCCACCCAGGCACCCTAAAGCATTATCTTATAAAGTGACTTTTCTGCATTTCAGAAAATTGAGTTTAATTTAGGTATAATAATAGTAATGTCTATATTCACAAAATATACATTTAACAATAAATCAAAAGATATTAATAGGTATTTAAGGAAGCTATGTTTTGGCCTCCAATATATTTGACCGACATTGAATTCAACAAGAGGAAACTAGCATATTTCCTGCCTACATCAGCTTCATGTTGCTGCTTTAACAAATTATTGTGGAAGTGGTTTAAAACAATGTGAATTTATTATATTACATTTCCAGAGGTCAGAAGTCCAGAGTGGGTCTCACTGGCTAAAATTCAGCGTGTCAGCAGGACGGTGTTCTTTCCGGAGGCCCCGGGGGAGAATCCACTCTCTACAATTTCAAGCTTCCAGAGGCCACATACAGAGCTCTCGGTGCCTTCCTCCTTCTTTGAGGCCAACAGGGTAGGTGACAGTCTTGTCTGACCTTGAACTTCTCTTCTGCTTTCCCCTTTGACTTTAAAGAACTCTCGAGATTATATTGGGGCCACTTAGATAATCCAGGAAATCTCTTTATTTTATGATTAGTGTTTTAGCAACCTTAATTCCATCTGCAACTCCAATCCCCCCTCTCCCATCTAATAATAGCATATTCACAAATTCTAGGAATTAGCTGTGAATATTTTATAGGGCCTTTAAATTTTTTTAGGTCCTTTAATAATACCAATCCTGCATTTTTGTGGGAGTACGAAATGTTTCTCAAGAAGATTTGACTAGGAAAGTTGCTTTGTTTTTTCTTTCCTTCTTTCTAAAAGAAATAGATGTTGCTTTTTGAGGATTTAGAAAAGTTGAGTCAAACCACTATAAACACAGTCATGTTCAAGACTTCCTTTAGGTCCACAGAATTCCATTACATGGCTCCAAGTCTACTGTCTTCATTAACATGGCTCTCTTGGCAATGTGTCCCTAGTCATTCACTCCCAAGCTGTTTATTGAAAGTTGCTTTAGTTCAGCTTCCCTAGAGAAGAGCTTGAGATGCTGATTCTGTTTTGAGTGTTATCAGCCAATGTCCACTTCAGCTGGAGGATGGGTGCACTTGCCCGAGGAGAGGAGGGGGCAGACAACTAGTGACATCCACTGTAAGCTGCTAGGAGAATCCAAGCATTGGTTAAGGTGCTGAATATTTCCCAGGGAGCAAGGCAAATGAGTCACTGCCATCTTGGAACCTACTATCCAGTGGTAAGACAATAAATAAATGTGAAAATAAATGATGTAACTTCAGGCAATAATAATTGCATAAAGAAAGTGAAGAAGAGTAACAGGGTGTGATCACATGGAAGGTGGAAGAGTGTGAGTGTGTTTTTTTCAGAAGTTGCTTATAGACAAACTCTCTGTAAAGGGGACTTTTGAGTAAAGACTTGAAGAGTAAGAATGCTTCCAGCTCTGGGCAGTTGTGGAAGGAAAGGTATGTTACAGAATTGGGAGTAACTGTAAAGGCCTTGAAGTGGGGATGGGCATGCCCTGTTGATTTATCTCGAGAAAGGTCAAGAAGCATAGAATATAGAATTGAAGGGTCGGCTGGAATAGGTGATGTGGGACTTTGCCGGCCATGGGTATACATTTAGATTTTATTTCAAATATAATGTTGCCTATAATGGAAAGCCCTTTAAGAGTTACAAGTTGGAGGGTTGCACATATGAAATAGAATGCACAATTTAGAATGTTCTTTTGGCGGTTGCATGGAGATTGAACTACAGGGAGCCACGCAGGGAGGAAAGGGGACAAGGAGGGAGGCTGCTAGGGTAGGTCATGTGAGAGAAGGACCTTGGCCCATCGTGGACCTTCTTGGCAGGTGTGATAAGTACTCATATGTGGATATATTTTGAAGGCAAAGCATGCTGATGTTTTGGGCATGAGAAACAGGCGTTAACGAGCCAAGTTACCGGAACAATTCCTAAGTAGTTCTGTTTGGCAAGATTCTGAAGGCTGAGCGGAGCAGGTTTGGTGAACAGACGTGGGAACGGAGTATGTATCATGGTATATAAAAACTCACACATAAAATCTACATCATTTAATACATTTAGTGAATTATAAATACATACCTATGTGTACTTGGGAGATAAACCACTGAGGTTCTATTAAATTTCTCTGGAAATAAAAAAATCAAAGCGGGTATCTCAAAAAAAAGAATTTATAATTTAGACTTTGGATTATTTAGACTGCTTTGGTATCATCACAAGCTCATTGTTACTCCTTGACTTCAGGATAGCGCATCCTACAGGCCATCGGTCTAAGGCCCTAAAAAGCATCAGCTAAGCTAAAAAGTACAAGTATCAGCCCTCCAAGATTTTACCACTCCTTCCTTCTCATACACGAAGTTAATTAAATGTGGCAGCACAGACACCTCAACAATGAATTAATTCTACATTAAGGATTAGCTGTCTGTGTTTCCAGAATTTATCAAACAAGAACCAATCTGGTAAAGGCGAAAGAACACTTCATTTGAAGTTCAAACATTGAACTGTTTCTGGAATTTACAAGCTTGGCAAGAGAGTCTCCATTTTTTTTAAATCATTAAATAGAGGTAAGAATGTCTGCATTATTTTGTTCAATATAAAATACTTTATAATCGTAGATATAAAATTGATTCTTCTGGTCCATATATATATATATATATATATGCTATTTTACAATGGATCCCCTTACTTATTAGAATTAGGAGAGCCCAAGGAGACTTGACCCGGTTGGACTTCTTGCTTTGCATGAGTTTTGCTTGACTTAACACAGCAATGCTTCTCTGTGTTTCCGGTCAGACTCCAAGACTGATTGCTTCTTCACATGCCAGGCTCTTGGAGATGCATGTTGATTTCTTGAATTGTCTCCTGCACCTTCTTGACCACTTTGTAAAATAACTCCTTGATACGTTTTCTCATTAACCATCCCTAGTGTATCCTTGATGGGTGTGATTTGATATGTATTTGTCTTAAGTTCTAGCCTTAGAGGGTCAAATATCAAACAGCATTTCACAGATTGATAGATAAATATCAGACAACAAATATCAAATATCTACAACAAATATCAAACAGCATTTCACAGATCGATAGATAAATATTTCTGCAACAAAATTCACAGTGAGTCTTCCTCAATCGTGTTCCATAGTCTTAAACAGGGAGGACAATAGATTCAGACTGCCAGTTTCAAATCCTTATTCCATTAGTAATTATCAATCTTAGTAAAACTTTCTGTGATTCATTGTGCTTTTCTGTAAAATGTAAAGATAAAAAATAAATCAGTATGTATATATATATATACACACACATATATATATATGATTGTTATTAAAATTAGAAGCAGAAAAAGGCATACCCAACCTGAAATATATATAAATTTGCAGGGGTAGTAAATAGAGGCCAGATCATGAGTAACCTATAGGAAAGCTTGTGTTTTAATACATGTACTTTTCACAATACACCAATGCATTTTATTTAAATCCAATACTTTTTTAGTTAAAAAATGTCAAAAAGTCATTCACTTCCTTAGATGGCTCAAGGAAATAGCATAAGATTATGTTCGTTTTGGTTTGTTTTAAATTAAGAGTTTTAAGGTCTTTTATTAGAGTTTCTGTTACTTAGCCTATTTTAGATGACCATGACTTGTTAGTAAATACTTTGGCTTAACAATCACTAATTAAAAAAGCTAATGAGAAAAAACATGTTGAAAATGAATATGTATGTCCATAACCGCCTCTCATCTTATGTTATGTTATGTTAAATTATCTTAGTAAATAAAATATTCACTTTTCAATTTCATCTCTGTATGACTATTGTCAGTCATAAATTTTTTTAATGAAGGTATAATTGAGACACTGTGAAATTCAGCCTCTTTAATTGTTTTGTTTTGACAGAATTTTGAGTCATGGAATCACACCATAAACAAGGTAAAAAATGTTTCCATTACATCAAAAAATTTATTGCATTGTGGTTTTAATTTGCACTTCGCTAGTAACTAATGCCATTTAACATATTATCAGGTACTTTCGCTCACTTCTTATTGAATAGCTTGCTTTCTGATTATTGAATTTTCAGGGTTCTTTATAATTCTAAGTACAAGTTTCTCACCACATATGCTATTTGCTAATATTTTCTCCAATCTGTGGCTTCTCTGTACACTTATGTTAATGGCATCATTTTAAAATAAATTTATCAATTTTACTCTTATTGATTGTGTGTTTTGTATATCTAAGAAATATTTGCCTATTCATGGTAGATACTCTCCTGTGTTTTATTTTAAAAGCTTTAAAGTTGAAAGTTTTACATTTATGTCTACCAAAGAGTTTGTGTTAATATTTGTATAGTATATGAGATAAGGATTAATGTTCACCTTTTTGTCATATAGATATTTATGTCAGCACCATTTGTTGAAAACACTATTCTTTCTCCGTTGATTATTCTTGGCCTTGGCCAAAAACCAATGTGTGGGTCTATTTTTGTATATTTTGTTTTGTTATATTCATAAATATGTATATCTTTCTCCCATTAGTATACTTTATTGCTATATCATTTTAGTGAGTTTTGAAATCAGGACAATTTTATTCTTTTCTTTTCAAAATTATCTGGGTTATTTTAATTCATTTGCCTTTAAAAATAAAATTTAGAGAAAGCTTGTGAAAAATCTAAGTACTATGTCTATACCTGTTTCCACGTTTGTATCTATATCATCTATCTATCTATCTATCTATCTATCTATTCCCTGTGTATCTATTTTGTTGAAATTCTGATAGGAATTAAAATAAATATATAGGCCATTTTGGGAAAATATTAATATCTTAATAATGCTGCATCTTATTTTTTAATGTTTATTTATTTATTTTGAGAGAGAGATAGAGAAGGGGAAACACAGAGAGAGAGGGAGAGAGAGAATCCCAAGCAGGTTCCGTGCTGTCACTCGATCTCACGAGTTGTGACATCAGCTTAAACCAGCTGAGCCACCCAGGTGCCCCAACAATACCGCATCTTCCAATCCATGAATACAATTCAATTAGAATAACACTATTAGGATCAGCATTTTAAAAACTATAATTAATAAATGACTTATGAATGCTACTTTCCCTTTTGACCACCAAGTACCTTCTATTCAGTCTTTTACCTGCCTGGAGAGTAGGAGTAATGGTGGATCTAGGTTTGAAACCTGGTTTTTAGCTTTCTGACTAGACAATTGTCAGACAAGTTTCCTTACAAGAAGTTAAAGAAAATGAAAATGTAATGGGGAAAACATTCTTTTAACATTTTTTTACATTTTAAAATGAAAGATATCATTGTTTTTCAGCAGAATATCTTTTCTCCACTCTGTAGAGTCTACTGAACTATCACAGGGCTGGCTGTAACCACCAGTCTTGACAGACAATGAGAACAGAATTTTTTCCTGTTCATTTTTGTAGTGTCCCAGGTTCCTAGCAGAGTGATAACATTGTTGAGTAAATTAAAACATCTTTGGTTTGGAACTGAAAATTTCCTGCTATTTAAAAAAAACTAAAGACCATATTACCATATTGGAACCATATTACCACAAAATTACCACATCGTCTACCTCAGTGTCATTCCTCCAAGGGGCTGGATCCCGCTCTTCCTGAAAGCCACTCTTCCCTGATAACATCTACTATAGTTCTGAATGCAAACAAACCCAGCCTTCTTTGCTCCAGGTCTTGGTCAGAAGTGAGGCATCACTCGGTCCAGACAAGTCAAGATTCTTCATTGGTGCTATGATCTTAATGTTTGTGTCCCTCCCAAATTCAAATGTTGAAATTTGTATCCAGTAAGATGATGTTATTAGGGGGGCCTTTTGGACGTGATTATGTCATGCCAGTGGGATGGGATTAAGTGCCCTTGTAGAAGAGATCCCAGAGAGTCTCCAGCCCCTTCCGTTATGAGTACATAATGAGAAGTCTACAGTTTGCAGTCAGCAACCTAGAAGAGGGCCTTCACCAGAATGTAACCATACTGGCACCTTGATCTGGGACTTCCAGCGTCCAGAGCTGTAAGAAATAAATTTCTGTTGTTGATAAGTCATCCAATCCATAATTTTGTTATAAGCGCTCAAATGGACTAAGACCTGAGATTTTCACATGGGCACCTGACTGGACACTTTCCTCTCCTTTCCGGAGGCCAAGCCATGCGAAGGTGAGCCTGGAGCTGCTGATGGCCATGGTTCCTGAGATACAGCATGTTGCAATATAAAATACACACTAAATCAAACCCCAAAACTTTTAGAACTATGAACTGTGCATGAAAATTAAATATTAAATGACATTTTGTTATCCTATGTCATTCCATTTAATAGGCAAAACTAATTTATTTGGGTGGAAAGCAGATTGGCGAAGGTCTAACGATGGACACATGTACAGAGAAGAGTGATCACAGCAGGCCCGAAACTGTGGTCATCAGCATCGCCAGCTTGCGAGGTCGGCTCTTGCCTTGCCTCTGGGAATTTGTATTTCAGGAAGGTTCCCATCATTCTCTGTTAACAATGGTCCACTGGGCTAAACTCCTTTCCTAGAGTCTGGAATTTTCATACATGCTAGGCAGATTGTGTCTATATGATCAATCCCAGGAAAAACTACGGGGATTAAAATTCCATGGTGCTTCCATTTTATTTATTTATTTACTTTTGTGAGAGAGAGAGAGAGAGAGCGAGCAGGGGAGGGACAGAGAGAAAGGGAGACACAGAATCCGAAGCAGGCTCCAGGCTCTGGGCTGTCAGCACAGAGCCCAACATGGGGCTCGAACTCATGAAACATGAGATCATGACCTGAGCTGCAATCGGATGCTTAACAGACTAAGCCACCCAGGCACCCCACCATGGTGTTCCCTTGGTGGACAGCGTTCCACATGTGCTGTCATCTCTTTGCTTGGGTGAAGGAGCTTCTTCTGTGTGACTTCACTGGTAGAGGACTCTTGAGAGCTTGTGCTGGTTTCCTCTAATCATCGCCGTATGAGACATTTTGTTGATTTTGCTTTCTATCCTTTTACTATAATACTACATACAATACTAGAATTCTAGAGTAAACCACTGATATGAGTCTAACATGCTGGGTCTAGGATCCTCCTTGCAACAAACTAAAGCTAGTGGTGGGGATGGTCTTAGGGACCCCCGGCATAGCATAAAAGAAGTCTTTATCTTTATAGAAATGTGATTTTTATGATTATATTAATTTGTCAAAATGGATCGAATGGTCCACTGGGTATATTATACCCCATACAGTTATCATGCAGAGAAAATGATCAATTAACAATTTTAGAAGTGAAATTATGCTAGATGTTAATCTTCAGTTGTATGCTGCTTCGAAGGAAGTGCTGCAAGGGCCTAGCACGAAGCATGGGGCAGCTGTTAAGAGTTATAAAGACAGGGGCGCCTCAGTGGCTTGGCCAGTTAAGTGTCCAACTTCCGTTCAGGGCATGATCTCATGGTTTGCATGAGCCTGCTTGGGATTCTCTATCTTTCTCTCTCTGTCAATAAATAAATAAACTTAAAAAAAATTGTGATGCAGACAGATTATTCTGTTATCTGTAGAATAAAGTACATATCCCTGGAAGGGCACCTCTTCCATTTTCCCACCCACCAAACCTGGGGAAACGATAACGTCCCAGTAATCCTGATAGACTTGCTCTTCTTATGGTGATGGGCATTAAGGAGGGCACTTGCTGCGATCAGCACTGGGTGTTGTATGTAAGGGATGAGTCCCTAAAGCCTACACATGAAACCACATTACACTGTGTGTAAACTAGCTGGATTTAAATAAAACCTTAGAAGTACAGAAAGAAAGACAGATACTCAGCATTATATTTGAATAAAGAACATTTATTTTATTTTATTTTTTTTAAGGTGGGAGATGAGAGGGGTTAGGGGTTGAAAGGCACGGCCTGATTGGATTTACACCTGTCATACCAGTTTTCTGGCTGCCAGATGGTGGGCACTTCATGAGTCCTCAGCACTGTCCTAGGCATGCCGACCCTTCAGACGAGCAGGACCTTGGTATCATGGGGGGCTAGTTAGCTTCACTGCCTGAGAATCTTCTTCACAAATCTTAAATGAAATAAAGGTCAGTGAATATTCTGGAATATGTTTCGCCGGAGTTTATTCTTCTAATATGTATTTCAATAGGAAAAAAAAGGGTCATCATCAAAGAAAACAAGACTCTTTACTACAGCAATTCTCTGAGAAATTAATATGTTAGTATGAAATGTAACCATTCAAGTTAGATCAAAGAATGAAATGGTTAGCAAGCCTTATTTGTCGATAAAACATATTTTTTCACCAAGAAATATTTCTCAAGTATAAGAGTTAGGTGGAGCCATTTCTGGGTGATTTTTCTTGGGGAAGAAATAACACATACCTGATGGGGAAAATAATTGGCCTTCTTTCTGATTTTGTTAAAACTCAAAGCCTAAAATAGTGTTTACTCGGAAAAAAAAAGTTACATACTGAATTTAACAGTTACATGATAAAAATTAGTATGCAAACTGTGTTTTTTTTTTTGGTACTTTAAAAATTTAGAAAATAGAGTTAGCACTGTTTTAAAAGTAAAGCAATGCAGTTGAGAGTCTAGATTTAAACACAAATTAGATTTCTCATTTCCCTGACTTTCCTTAGGTTTAGCCGTGAAGGGTAGAGGTAGGCTTTGCTAATTCCAGAACCATCTTCTCATTGGTATGTATGGTTTAATGAGGAATTTGCAGGTGTCAGATGGATTAGCAGTAAGGAGATCTTTCCTGCTGTGTTTGCTTAATTAGGGTTGGTACATCCAGATGTTACCTACCGCTATGTAAGAAGTTTCACACAACACTGAGATAGAACATGAATTTTATAGCGCTCTTTAGCTGATGTATTTAATTTAAACCACCTCCCATCATGCTTCCCCTCCAATTGTTATACAGAACATTGCGTTTCAGTGTTTTATGAAATGGAAGTCTCTAGAACTCAATAATTTTGGATAAACTCATGGAAAATATTTATTAGCCCCCAAACCAGCTCACCATCCACTGTACCAATGGATGTTTGGAAAAAGCGTTATAAAAATTCAGTTAGAGTTGTATATTAGACAGGCAGAATAAATCAAGAGGAAAAATTTTTTTTCTTCCTTTGAAAGCATCAAAAGTCAGTGAGAAATGACAGTCTTGATTAGAAATGTATGAGCCTAGAGCTGTCCTGCAAAGTAATGGCCATAAACCCTCATGTTTCAACATCATATTTTTAAAGTCCTAGAAACTTCTGTGATCCCGTGATAAAAAGGAAATGGACCACATTACTTTTAAGTAAATCACTTACTTCATGAAGCAGTATATATTTTGAGTATAGTAATGTCACAAATCTATTTCA
Organism: Paguma larvata; assembly: GCA_030068075.1. Lineage (NCBI taxonomy): Eukaryota > Metazoa > Chordata > Mammalia > Carnivora > Viverridae > Paguma > Paguma larvata. The sequence goes on from CM057826.1 coordinate 8,931,371, forward strand.
ATAATCATATTCATATACTGCCTAAAATTTCAAAGATGTGTTGGTTTCTTATTTTATTATTACCCTTCAGCTTGTGAAAGAAAAGTTTACATAAATTTTCATCCAGGCAAGAGCTGTGGATTCCCAGGGATTTGTAGAATGATTAGTTCAATGGATTTTAATGGTCACGAAAGCAGAAAGTGATGTGTAAAATAACCAAAATGTACCAATTTAGAGCTTACAGAAGACCACACAATCTATAATACTTAGATATCATTCTTGTCATTCAGTTTACTAATTCTTTCTAGAAGCATGTTGCACCCCGTGTGACACAGGCCATTGGCCTCACCTTTAAGGCACTACAGTGCCTAGAACAGATGATCCAGACACTTTGCCGATACAATGCTTAACTCTATTTAATAATTATGCATTGAGAAGTGATTATGCAATTTAGCAATTATGGAAATTAAGCTACCTTAATGATGAGACAGGTGATGGATGATTTTGGGTGACAGACTCATTATATTACTGCCTAGTTTGTAACTGCCAACAGACAGGCACACATTTTCGACATGATAATCATCAGCGTGTTTTTCCAGCAATGAAACTTGCAATATACTTCTGTAGTTGGTTAGACATAAATTGAAACCCACATGGAAAGGTGGACACAGTCTCTCTTGGATTCCCAGTATGGAAATCAGGTTGTATTGCCTTTTATAGGTTGCGGGAGAGACATTGTCATCTAATATTTCATTTATTTGATAAGTCACAGCGGTATCTATGGGCCTAGGGTAGCCTTTCTGCTACTCGGTGAAAACAGCCGTTCTGCCCATTGGATGTAAAATCCTGCACGTAGACACAAGATTATAACTCCCAATTTCTAAATCAGAATTCTGTCCTGCAAGAGGGGTGTCCATGATGGGTATCAATTTAGTTAGAAGGTCCTAGTGTCAAGGAGGGACACTCCATTTGGAGTTACTTGATATCTATTAATTAGCTACACTGTGGTCATTGTAGGCTAATAACATTTCTCAAGAATAACTTAATCAGATAAATATATTTGTGTCCAAATAAGAATTTAAAACACTACATCGCTCCTTTTAATGTCAGCAAATTGGATTACACTAGTGATCAAACACCTGTATTCAAAATTTATAGGAGTATCCTCATCAGGAATAGCGACACACTGAAATGTCCACAAGAGTGTTATTGCTCTCGCACACGCTGAGATGAAACCTACAGACCATTCAAGTGCCCTTGTGCTTTTTCTTTGTGTGCTCTCATATTATACAATGTAGAATTTAAAATGTAGGATTTATGACACCAAATTGTGAGTTTGGCTGTTTTCCTCCACAGCTACACTGGGAATTTTTTGAGAGAGACTAACTTTTAATGTTTATTTTTATTTCAGCCACCAACACAGTGCCTGGCACATAGCAGGTGGCCATTCCATGTGAATGGACAAAATGGGAAGATGGATGGATAGTGAGGATAGTGATAAAAGAGTCAGTTGTCAATAGTAATCCTAAGTGTATAAGCACCTAATAAAAGAGTTTTCAAATAATGTGTGCTAAACATCGTTTCACTCGTATGTGTCATTTAAGAAACAAAACAGATGAGCATAGGAGAGGGGAGGAAAATAAAGGAGCAGGAAGAAACTACGCGAGTCTCTTAAAGACAGAGAACACACAAAGGGTTGGTGGAGAGAGGTGGGTGGGGGATGGGCTAGATGGAGGGCACTTGTTGGGATGAGCACTGGGTGTTATCTGTAAATGATGATTCACTGAATTCCACTCCTGAAACGAATATTGTACTGTATGCTAACTAACAAGAATTAAAAAAAAATTGGAAGAGAAAACATATGTGCTAAAATAGAAAGAATTAAAGGAAGAAATAGACGATAGATTGAAAATTTCTTAGCGTAATATTAACGAATTGAACACAACAGTATGTACAAAAACTTAAAACATCACGACCAAGGGAATATGGCTTATCACAGGAATGCAAGTTTGATTTAATATTTGAAATTCAATCGATGCAGTTTACCTTGTGAAGAGAATAAAAAAAGAAAAGCCATAACATCGTTTCCATAACTGTACAAAGGCATTTAAAAAACAAAACAAAACAACAACAACCTCATACTTATGTATGACAACATGACCAGAATGCTAGGAAAAGGATAACACTTTCTGAAACTGATAAAGGGCATCAACAAAAAATCCAACATCTAACATCATTAATAGCAGTGAAGTATTTTCACGGGTCCTTAGAATCGGGAACAAGGCAAATGCTCCCTCTCCTCACTTGTGTTCAGTACTGTCCTTGGGTCTTAGCCATTGCAATAAGTCAAACCGAAGACATAAAGGTTAGAATGATGGGAAATTAGATGCAAAACTATTCATTTGTATACGGCACAATTGTTTATGGAAACCTTCCTAAGAAATGCCCAAAATAATGATTAGAACTAGTGAGTTAATTTAATAAGGCTACAGCATTCAAGACTAGCATACAAAAAATCAAAAACTTTTATAAACCAGCAGCAACAATATTGGAAACTAAAATCAAATAAGCAGTTTCAAATACGATAGTATCAAAGCCATAAAATAAGGGATAAATTTAACGATTGATATGAAGGATTTTTACCATGAAAGCAACATAACACCACTAAGGATTTTAACAAGACTCTCCCTCCAAAAAAGCGGATAAACTATAGACTCAGTATTGTCAGTCGTCCACAGTCGACCGGATTCAATGTGCTCTGCATCATAATAGCACCAGGCTGCTGCTGCTGCTTGTTTTTTGTTTTTGTTTTTGTTTTTTCTTTTAGATACAGACAAGCTAATTCTCAAGTTGATATAAAATGCAAAGGAACTAAAAATACAAAGCCATCTTTGGAAAATAAAAAGAATAGTTTTGAAAGACTTTCACTATCTGACTTCATGCTTACTTCAAAGCTAAAATAATAGACTGTTTTATAGCTATAACAGCTGACAAATATGTGAGACAGAAAACGGAACTCAGAAGTAAGCCCACATTTTTAAAGCCATTCAAAAAATATAACGATATGAAAACAATTGAATGGGGGTGGGGAGATGAAAACATATTAATCAAATTTTGCTGAATATCTATATAGAGAAAATGAATATTAAACCCTGTCTCACACAATGTGCACCCCACTCCCCGCCACAAATTCACAATACACACACACACACACACACACACACACACAAATAACCATACAGGGTAGTTCATAAACCTAAATATACAAGCTATAACCAGGAAGCTTGAAAATAATATATTAGACTTCATCAAAATTATTTGCTCAGCAAAAGACACTGTTAGGGAAAGAAATAGGCAAGCTATAGATAAAATCACTGAAAATCATATTTGTGACAAGAGACTGGTATCCAGACATATAAAGAACTCTACAGTCCAACAAAATGAGTAAAAACAAATCAATAAAATAGGTAAAATATTTTCACAGATATACTATAAAAGAAAATCTATGAATGGAAAAAAAAACCACAATGAAACATGCTCTTAATCTTTAGTCATCAGGGAACTGAAAACTAAAAGCAAGACTTAATATCCACCGGAATTACTTAAATTCAAAAGACTGACAAAACCAAATGTTGTCTAGATTGTGGTACATCTGGAAATCTCATACATCGTTGGCCGGAATGAAAAATGGCACAATCGCTTTGGAAATATCTGGCAGTTTCTTACAAATAAAAAAAAATCATACCTATCTTCCTAGATTTTTATTGAAGAGAAGTTAAAATGAAGTCCCTAAAAATTTTGTATAATAAAGTTTACAGTAACTTTGTTCACAATAAACAAAAACTAGAAACATCTCAGGTATCCATCCATAAGAGAATGGATAAATAAACTGGTATATTCATACAATGGAAAACTATCCTGGGATAAAAAATAATAGATTTCTTTTTTTTTTTAAGAATAGATTTCTAATACATGGTACAACCTGGATGGATCTATAAAGTATTTTGGTGGAAATGAGGAAAAAAAAGGATTTATTGTATCACACTCCATTCATGGTGCAGTTCTAGAACAGGCAAAACTAATCTATGATGTAAAAAAGAAAACAACGACTACAACAAAAACCAAAAACTACAGGGCAGTAGCTGCCTCTGGAAGGGGGCGAGGGCTGGGATTGATTTGGGGGGCCTATGTGATGCTAATATTCTATATCCTGATAAGGGGTTTGGTAACACAGGTTTCTCAAAATACAATGAAGAAACAGCTGAAGTTCTAACATGCCACCAAATGTAGGTTTTCCATCCATAGGAGGACTGGGGGAGAAACAGCTTATCAACAAAGCAAAAAACTGTGAAGTTTCAATTATCAAACACCTTACTGAGAGTATGCTGAATCTCTGACTTTCACTCCTGCACACTAGGAAAAATGTATGAAACTAGGGAAGGTAACAAAGTTTCCCTAGCCTGGAACCAGTGTTTATAACTTTCCTAACATCTTGTTTAATTGTTCTTACTCATTTATAGCAGGAATGAGTGGATGATATGGGAATGAGCAAGATATTGTCCCTGCTTTCAGAAACTCCCAGAAGTATGAATTAGAACCATTTGCCTATTTTTCTTGGGCTAAATTTTATCCCTTATTGGCTTCGTCATCTTAGACCCAGCACCCTGGATTCTCTCCCCAAGTGTCTTTCTGCCTGACTTGGTGGTCTGATCTGTATCACCAGTTCTGGCTATGTGCCCATAGTCACTGCTGTGGGGGTGCACTCGACGTGCTTGTTTGGAGAGTTACCCTCTACGCCACAGGGAGCTCTTGTACTCTGGGTTCCCTCTTCCTCCTCCACCTCACTCCGCGTATGCTCCGGATTGGTGGTGGGAGAAGGAAGACCTTGACGCTACCTTTCAAATATAGAATAAAGACAAATTGTGTAGAAGAAAGATCTCCTGCCTGAGCCTCAAAGCTTTGTGAACAAGTCAGGCCAATTCCTGGGCTTGACCTACACTTGATTCTTTCTCTAAATCCCCATGGGAAAGAAAAATTATGTCACTCAGAAAGGGAAAAGTTTATTTGTTCATTTGCTTATTTATTTATTGCTTATTTTGAGAGAAAACAAGCCATAAACTTCAAATGGGCTTCCTTAAAGTGGTTGACACCACTGTAGGTGTTAATTCTCAGGGAAGATATGGCTAAAGACGTCTTGTCGCACGTAATTAAAATCTAGTTGCCCCGAGAGTAATATTTCTGAGTGTGACAATTTCAGGCTGTTTTATGAGATTGAAAACAGATTTGTTGGGTATAAGCAATACCACCCGTTTTAAGAAACACAATCCTTAAAATTTCATTGGATTCTGAATTTTTATTAATCTTTTTCACATTTAACAGTTTCTGCTACTTTTTTTATTGTCTGCAGTTCTTCTGAATGTTTTCATCACTATGATGTATGTAATGAAGAAAGAACTAAGAAATCTTTTAGTTTTGTAGAGCAATATAATAGAATACAAAGCATCGATTCTAGATGTAAAGAAAATAATTCCTCTGTGGTCTAAAACAATTCTTTGAAGAGCTTTTAGAACTTATTGTCCTATCATTATTCATGACTACTTCCATGTTAAGAAATTTGAACTCAGTCGGTCACACAGAAGGGCGGTACTTAAAGTCATTGCCAATCAGAATTAACCAAAATTTCAGTTGATAGAAAATGTAATTAAGACAGTTGGACTGGAATCGATATAATACTCCAGATGTTTTAAAACGTAATCTTATGGAACCATACTAAAAACAGTATTAGGACAATTTCTTATTGAATTCCTTCTGGTCCATAAAAAGAAACACACATACACAGGAGCACATACGTACATACCCACACCTGCAAACATGCACCCCCAGAATTGTTTTGACTGAATTATGATTGAGTATAAAACCATGAGTTTATGCTAAGTGTTGATGCGCTTTATCATTGACTCTAATTTGAGGATAATTTTAAAGACAGCACTTGTCAGTTGAACCAGGTTTTGACTGTTGCTCTTACTGTACAGAAGGCATGGTTCCTGATATGTGGTCTCTCTCAATGATTAAGACAAAATACCAGCCCCCATGGGGCACGTGCTCTTTATTAACCTGTGCACCAGGACACAGACTTCTGGTTATGGAAAATATACTGCGCATTGTCTAAATTGGTAAGCAGGGCACTATTAATAATGTAGGGGTGGCTGATGTTTACTGGGATATAAAACCACATGACGTATATGCAATATTTTATGATGGGTGCCTAGGTGTTGGGTTGGACTGTCCGGATTAATATCTCTGTTCTACTACTGAGTAGTCGTCTTCCCATGAGCAACTTACAAATCTTAATTAATCCTCAATCGTATAATGTAAAATGCAAATAAGATAGTTACCAAATTTTAAGTCTTGTGAAGGTTGAGGAGATGGTACATGTAACGTGGCATGGTATTTAGGGGATATTGATCATTCTATAATTGTTAACTGTGATTATCTAAGTAGAAATAGTAGTTCTCTTACAAGCAACAGTTATGTGTTTTGAGTTTTATTCTGACAAGCATTATGAGTTTGTGCTATATCCATATTTGATACGTTCATTTGTTCTTTGAAACTTTTAGGTTTTCCTAATCTTCCCCATGGAAATAGAATATAACCTATGTAATTTGATCACTCTTTCATCTTACCCCCAACTAATGTTTTATAAGAGAAAATATCTCATGAATAAGTATTTTCTGACTTTTCATCATTATTTTTACATAGCTCTAGGAAACACTTCATTGTATAAAGAGCTAATTCCATTCCATATATTTTATTAAATATTTGATTATTTAATACATTCACATGTTCTCTTCACACTCATTAATATATTAGGATTCTAATTTTTTTAAACTACCTAAAAGTGGTAATGGTGCAAGTAACAGTAACTCTGTCTTTTTCCTCATCTCACTTAGGATTTCTTCTCTTAATTCAAATGCCACCTTCTGGGAGAGGACGCAATATCTATACACACACTATATATAGCATGTATAGTATATATATCGTCTGCATCAGAACGCCAGCTCTCTGAAGAGACTTTGTCTTTTGGTGGTAGGGTGTGTCCATACTTCTTAAAGAGTACTTAGCAACTAGGAGGATCTAAGGAAAATATGTTTAGTGAATATTGAATAAATACTAGTTTAGTTTCCTGTATCTTTCATTTCCATGACAATTTGTTATGCCCAACACTTCATTTATGAAACAATTTTAATGCAGAGAGTATATTGGTATATTGGAATATATTGGTATATTTTAAAAATATATGTAAATGACAACACACTGTTTCCAGAAGTTAATAAATGTAGTATTATGGACTAAATTTCATATTCGATTACTATCTATTTCATGCTTTATCCAAACTTTACCAACTACACAGCCAAACTATCTCCTTGATCGCAAAAAACACAGCTAATTCTGATTATCCAAGATCATGAGATACGAGAGTGGAACGAATGGAAATTCACAAGCTGGTCCCTCGTCACATTTTGGTCAGCATATTAAATGTCTCTGCCTCCTAATCTTTAACCGGAGCTGCTGGCGGGCAGGAAAGTGTCCGGGCCCGCCTTGCCAAGTATTTCCATCGTAGAGGAATCCTTGAGCTCTATTTACAGAGATCATTTTTATGATATTTTTTGACTCCACGAGGAATTGATTAACCACCGTTTTTGGCCCCGTGACAAAGTACATGTTTTCCCCTAAATTGTGTTTTCATTTTGTTTTCCTGTTCATTATCATTTTTTTTTCCAGCACATTTATAGAACTCTCTTCTATTTATTGTTGCCTTACTTGTATTTGAATGAGAGGAGCTCTGACTGGAACAGAAGTGCCTACAGGAAGATTACCTACCTTTCATGAAAATCCAGCAAAATAGGCGTGTGTGTGTGTGTGTGTGTGTGTGTGTGTGTAGGAAAGGGGGAGGAGGAGAGATCAGAGAGGCACAGATATGTATCTGTTGTGTTCATTCATGTCACCCAGAAGACTAGTACTTGGTATATAACACACGCATTCAAGTAAGTTATGTATTGAGAGGACAAATGACAGGTGTTATCTTTGATAAATCTCAGCTGACCGAGATTAGGAATGCAGTGCTATGCACTGCCACTTGGAGGCGTCCTTGCCCTGTGTCTTGGGAAGTTGTCTTGCCCAGAGATTTCTTGCCCTTACCCACATCCCTAAACATGTCTGGCTATTCATCTGGATAGCAACCACAGCATTCTCTGTATCCACGCCTCATTCCAAACAAAAGATCGTTACTTCCATCCTTCGGATTGGACCACCAACTGGGTTGGACCACCAACTGGGTTGGGCCACCAGCCAGAGAGCGCTTTCCTCTGAGTTTTCTCTTGGATTCTCTAGGCCAGGGACTCTTCCTTTGCCTCCATTTTCTTGTCCCTATTTTCAATGACCTTGGCAGTCTTTCTACACGAATATTGTAGCTTTGGTTATAAGTTCCCCTCTTTTTCATTCCCTCATAGTTTTCATTGCAGATGGGAGAAGGGTAAATAAATATATTTTTTGTTTTTATTTTAGGATGATGATACCTCTTCTCTCTCTTCCACATACTTTCTGGCATGCATCTTTATCATTTGAAAAAGGCCTGGGTCATGTGTTTGTACATCCCAGTTTTCCAGGGATTAAAAAGATAAGTTCTATGTATATACTGATAACGGAGGAATGACTTCAATAAATAAATGACTTTATCTAAATATTTTTAACAAATATGAAATAAAATCAACTAACCCCAAACTAATGGAATCATAAAAGTTGCCTGTACCATATTTCTTATTTTATGTCTGGTCTAAGTACATTTTTATAGTTGTCCAGTAAATTCCATGGGTTACTTACTCCTGGAAGTATGGTGAACACAATCAGAACTTAAATGAGACCATTTATGAGATTTTTCTAGTATCAGGTCTCTTGACAGGTCACACTTGCTCCAAAGTTTTCTAGGCCCAAATGCTCTCTGGAGTGATAGCAGGTGTAGAAAAGTGGCAACTTCAGTCATTTGTTTGGTTTGTGTGGACCTAGAAAGGTTCATTTCTCTGTTTCTCTAGTTGAGAAGGGTAGAGGGTCATCTCCGTATCTGAAAGTCATGATCCCAGTTGTTAATTATTGTTGAAATAATTCCAACCTTAATAACTATACTCTGTGACATTTCATATCTGAGGAATTGTCCTTGATCACCAACACTGGTGACTTCTCCTCCATATCCTTCGGAGAAAACAGGACAAAGTTCTTTCTTAGACTCTAAATTTTATCGAAGCATAATTTTTTTTAAATGTGGAGAAAATTACCATTTTTGTGCGAGTGTGTTCAAGAAAGTACTTAGCCAAACCACCAAGTCGGCTTGTTATTCGTCATGAGGTGAACATTTTCTGAGGACAGCCGAGAGTGAAAGGCTAGTTTGAAGCAGGTCTCTTTAAGTGACAGATTGGCCTCTGAGAAATGGACCGAAGTGAAGGCAGTTTGCAGGAGGGGTAGAGGGTAGGGAAGATGTGAACAAAGGCATGGTGTTCCCCTGGCTAGCTAACACACACACTGTGGTCCTGAGCTGCCCAGTGGCGGTGGTGATGATGAAAAAGATGCATAGAGAGATATGAGATAATTAGACAAGAAAGAAAATCCAGAGGTTTTCATGGTTAAGTGAATAAAGAAGGTTACAAAGGTGAAGACTTCAGAATGACTTCCAAGTTTTTGGCTTTGATTACCAAAAGAGTGGTACCACCAATTATATGAGAGGAGAGTGGTAAGCTCAGAATTAAGGTGGTTATGTTTGTGTTGCCCCAGGGAACATTAGCAAAGAGCGTTACAACAACCTGGCAGATGTCTGGATCTGGGGCTCTCGGACATGTCAGGGAGGACGTGGAGACGGATCTCCTGGGAGCCCACGAAGATCCAGGGAAGACGCACAGAGTGAGGACTGGGTCTAATGACGGGAGTGAAATAAGCCTGAGTACCTTGGGGTCGGGTGGGGAAGCTCTTAATTACATTACTAGAAAATTAACAATACATCTGCTATTTACTAAAATCTTACCTTTAATAGTTGACAAGTACGGAACTCTGGTAAAGGTGGTTTCTAAGCATTCACAAATGTGGTGGATTTTCAGACGATGGTTCAGCATTTCGGCTGAGCCTGTCTGGCAAATATTAGGAAAGAGAAGAGTAGTTTTGGTAGAGGGAAGACCGAGAGTAAATAAACACAGGCAGGAAGTTCTAGGGACTTGTCTTAGGATGTTACTATTTTAATTGATTATACGTTTGCAAAATACATAAAGGGGAAAAGCATATAAAGATGAAAAAACAGATTTGGACAAACCAATGGAATTTAAACTTTGTTATGTAGGCACTAGTTAAAGAATACAGATTTTGTGCTACATATTATAAATTCAAATAATTGCATAACTTGACAATTAATTTAACCATTGCTTCACATGTAGGAGCAGAAAACTCTTTTTTAGCATAGCATTCATTTCCATTTTAATGCCACTATTTAAACATCTTGGAAGTGAATCACAATCTAAATTTACTTACATAGAAATCTTATTTTGGTCAATATCTTCATGGCTATATTCAAAAGAGAATTAGGAATACAATTTTATTCCCTCGGTATCGATCAGTTTAGAATGGTAGGTGATATTCTCAAGACCACTGAAGCCTCTCAAAAGCAGTTTAACATACTTAAGACACAGATGTTTTATAACAAAATAAAATACATTTAGGCTAGTTATTCATTGTTCGACATTGAAATGTGTGTCACTTTTATGAACTCCTTACACATTGTGTTTTCAAAAATGCAATTCCATGTGAATATATTTTAATAAATTGCTTACGTATTTATGGAAAGAATAATCAGAATTCAAAAGGTATCTCATTTCCATTCTTGAAGCATTGAGTGAGGCTTGATAACATAAGTTTTTAGACTCAAAAGGCTCTTTTTATCTATTTATTCTCACTATAGTTCTCTAAGTAGGTCATCTGAAAACACGTCTCATTTTAGCACAGAATATTAGACACGCAGGATATTTGTTTTCTCATTTAATCTCACATGATCTAGATAAAAGTCTATGGCACAACAATTTCAGGAGGAGGTACAATTGAACTAAATCAGTGAAATGTATTAAATGGATATTGACATGCATTTTGAGTGGGATTAACATTTAACTTAGATAATATCGGTAAAAAGAATGCAAAGATGTAAAGCTCTTAGATTTTTGATTAACGGTCTATTGCTTAAGATATATAATACAAGCTGCTTATTGCAGTCATGTGAACATATGATATTTAAAAAAAGGAAATAACTCTAATAATTTAAAAAAAAATTTTTTTTTCTTCCTGAAGGGAGTTTGGGGCTCCTGTAGCTCAGTCCTGACTTTCCAGGAGCTACGAACCACTGAGCCACGGTGCCCCATGTCCCTTCTCTTTCTCACCGTCCCTAAAAATCTCATAAGCAAGGGGGCTATGGCTCCAAAATAAATAACTTAAAATACAAACACTATGGCAGAAAGGTACAGTGGAGAGACTTGGGCTCCTTGGCATAATAGTCTCAAGGTGATAGTGTCCTACAGGATAAAATTATGTGTGGGGGGGCGCCTGGGTGGCTCAGTCGGTTGAGCGTCCGACTTCGGCCCAGGTCATGATCTCGCCGTTCCCGAGTTCGAGCCCCACGTCGGGCTCTGTGCTGACAGCTCAGAGCCTGGAGCCTGTTTCAGATTCTGTGTTTCCCTCTCTGTCTGTGGCCCTCCCCTGCTCATGCTCTGTCTGTCTCTCTCTCTCTCAAAGATAAATAAACATTAAAAAAAAAAAAAATTATGTGTGGGTATATTATTTTCAAAAAAGATTTACTAATAACTATATGGAAAAATACAAACATTTCCATTAAGGTCAGCAACAGAAAATTTCTCCTAATGTGTACTGTTATGATTATTTCTTAATATTTTAATGTAACATTATTATACTGTAAACTATTATATAACATTATTATTGGGGATATTAGGCAATATAATATGGTCAGAAGAAGATATAAGTTATTAGACAATATAATAACATCAGTAAAAGATTAAAATGGAATTATAAGTGATATAAAATCAAGAAAATTATAAAAATAAATAAATTCTACAAAATACTAGCGATAAGAAACTTCAATGATTATATCGAAACAGGATAGCAAACAAAAATCATTAATGTTTGTATCCCAGAAGTAACCAGTTAGAAAATGCAATAATGTTTTTTCTTTTTAAGCCATTCTCAAAGGCAACAAAACTACCCGGTCTCTGGAAACACCTGTGAAACATATGTGGGTGCACTTTATGCTGAAAATATATCATTATTCATGTTTTTTAAAATTTTTAAAAAATTTTTAACGTTTATTTATTATTTTTTAAGTTTTATGTTCCTCTCTGTGTACATATATAAACTTGAACTACAAAGTTTGTGTCTGCAAAATGGGAGGCAAAATGAAATTGGCTATTGGGGATAAAATGATTTCAACTTCAACTGTAATGTTTTCCATAAAAAATTTTAAAGAGTTTTTTTTTTTTTTTTTTTTTAATAATATAACAGGGCCACCTGGGAGGCTCAACTGGTTTAGTGTCTGACTTGGCACAGGTCATGATCTCACAGATTGTGAGTTCCAGCACCGAGAAGTGCTCTGTGCTGACAGCTCAGAGCCTGGAGCCTGCTTCAGATTCTGTGTCTCCCTCTCTCTCTGCTCCTGCCCTGCTCGTGCTCTCTTTCTTTCTCAAAAAATAAATATTAATTAAAAAAATAATATAACAAAATGTGAACAAATATATATTTGGGATTGTTGGTATTTAGGAGTTTTTACTAGTTTTGTGCCTTTTTAAAATGTTTCTTACTCTTCTCAGATCAAAAATCTCATGTGACTGTTAGAAAGAGTAGATGGATAAAAGAGGTGTTGGTGATTCCCGGAGCAGACAAGCTCTGTCCTGTTGTCAAGAGTAAGAACACGCAGTGGCAGTAAGCATGCTCAAAAGAAGCCCGCAGACATCAAATGATAACAATGGTGCCAGTGTTGAGGGTTAGAAACAGAAAAACATAGCGCGTGTGTGCTCACACACACACACACACACACACACACACACACACACACACACACACAGCGTTCCGCTTCTATGTTGTTAGGTATTCTAGAACTTTGTTCAGATGGGAAGAATATAAATTGACTAAAATTATGTCTCCTCCACTCTATAAGATAGGGATCAAATACAACTTGAGGTCATTACAGAAAATGAAGCAATAATATCTTTGTAGACATGACTCCGTGAATGAATAGTTGTATTTGTAGCAAGTTATCTTTCCTCCCATTTTTATTACAAGTTGGTCAGGTATAGCTCTGTCTTTAGACCAGGTCTTTAGAATATTAGTTATCATGCTGAAATTATGTATGTGTATATATGTGTACGGTGTAATATGTGTATCATACACATACGAGAGTTTGCTTTTTCTCAAGCTCAAGATGGATGTATCTAGAGAACATGTTTTATCTCTGTTCAATCTAAAAATCTGATTCTTTACTGAGATGTATTTATAGCTGCTAAGTATAGCTAATATTTAATTGTGCGAGCTACGGTTTTCATCTTTCAAGGTCATACCTGTGATAGAAATACTAATTAATAGTTAGCACTTATGGGCTTTTTATCTTCTAAGTACTTTACCAACAATTAATGTAATGCTCTCAAGAACCATGGGAACCCTAATTTCTGTAGGATAAAAGGAAGGTTATATTAGTCACTTTGGGACAGAAATTACATCAGGATGTGTTTTCACGTACATAGGCAATGTTCGTCAGTGTAAGTAGGGGAAATAAAAGGCAAACGCATGTAATTCAGCTTTATTTTGAAATTTTTGAGATTGAGAAAAAATGTCTATTTTCCTTTTCCTAAATTAAGGTACGAGAAATCGAACTTGATTAAAGTGTGGAATTTAATTGCTCTTTGGGGAGATTCCCTAAGGGAAAGCCGTAAGTAGAATGCAAATCTACTTACGACACGTTAGTAGTTTACGATTATTTCTGATATGTACGTTTTATTTCAAGAGGATTCAATATTTCATTTGTTAAACTGGAGTCGGTGGGATCTTTTGAAGCACAGCCTGTCATATTATTAATGTTTCAGTTACGTGGAGCCCTCCGACCAGCGTAGTACCTCTGCTATGGTATGAATTTCACATTATTCTGTTGTAATTTGGAACATTCTGTTTAGTTGCAATAAATTAAATCTGAACATTCAACAATACAGATGTAGACAGGAAAATGACTTACCAGAGTTGGTCTCCAAATTAATAATATCTCATCTGCAGGATTTACTAAAGCAGTGTGCTTGCAGAAAACGTTAACTGTAGAAACGATTTATATTACCCTTAATTTTTTTTATTTGTTTGTTTTTTGTTGTTGCTTTTGTTTTTTTACTTTGAAGTTATCTGAGACTGTATCACTGATATTGTAATTGAAAGATATTTTTGTTTTATTAGTGTTGACAACGCCACATATTTCACACAGTAAAGACATAGAAATGATTTACCTGAACACTTTGGAGGACTTGCCTCTGAAATTAACATCAGAAATATGTCATTCTGCTTAATCAGCAGAGGGTTGTCTGCCATCCTCATGGTAAAAGGCATTCTTTGGGGTTTTGGGTGCTAGAGTCATCAAAGACGAGTGTTTAGTGGAGCAGGTCTTTAGGACCCCCGGACCCCACACACACAGAGATTTTCTAAGTGTGTCATGGGACCCCGCACAGATAGGTTTGAAAAGTCCTTGTGCAAGATGTATATCTGTACGTGGAGGAACCCCTTATCCCCCTGGGAAAAAGCTCCCTGTGTCCTGCTTGGAGCTGTGCCTATGTGAGAAAGTAAGAATTTCAGCAAATTGAGGTAAAATAACTACTGAAATGAAAGTCGTTCTCTTGGAATAATCATTTATTGTCATTGAAATATTAATGTGCTAATACTTTATTATTTAAATTCTTCTCTTTACAGTCCATAAGCATATGAAATGAGCGTCTTTATTTTTTACCAATCCATACAATCAAGAATTATAATTAGTTGATGTTTTAATTAACAACAACAACTGAGTAATCAGGCTTCTGCCATTGATCTATTTATCCAAAAGCTGAGTTAATCTCTCAGTCTCTGCTATCATCTGGCTACTTTTGCCCAGCATTTACGGCTTATTGTTTCAATAAGGGGATGGTTACATGCCAATAATGAGTTCAGTAATGAATAGCATCAAAGATCAGTGTTAGCATCCTCTTCATGTAGTTTAGAAGTCCCTCCCTAGGGCGTGCCTAGGCAAAGATTCACAGATAAATAATCTACTATTTTCTAGACAAAAGTTGTTTCTGGTACAGGTTCAATAAATTATTGACACAAACTTGAGGAAACGTTTTCCAACTTTACCAATGCTATGGAGGACTCATGGGGACAGAAAGGCTTCAACTCCCTACTAGGTTAGAGATTTTAGGGAATCTAACTGCATTTTCTAAACCGTTCATCAGGAATAACCCCAGCATTTCTGTGGTAGACTAAATAATAGCCCCAAAGATACCCAGATCCTAGTCTCTGGAACCTAGAGGTATTACTTTATGGGACAAAAAGGATTTTGTAGATGAGATTAAGTACCTTGAGACGGCTGGTTACCCTGGCTTATCTGGGCAGACTTTTAAATGTAACTCCAAGTGTCCTTAAAAGTGAGAGCCAGAGGGAGACCTGCCTGGAAACGGTGGAGGAGAAGGCAGTGTGTCTATGACAGTGGAGGTTGTCATCATGCAGCCCAGAGTCAAGGAACACGAGCAACCCCTAGAAATCAAGGAAGCAAGGGACAGATTGACCTCCAGAACCTCTAGACAATACTGGGCTTGCTGAGAGCCTGCCTTTACCCCGGTGAAACTGATTTCAGACTTCTGGCCTGGAGATTGTAAGAGAATAAATTTGTTCTCTTTGAAGCCACCAAATTGGTGGTAATCTGTTACAAAACATATAGGAAATTAGCACAATGTCCTTTTCAACCCTTTCCCCGTTAAAAGTTTGCACAGGTCTCTCTAAGCCAGTAGGTAATTGATCAAACATATATGGAACACTTGTCTCTATCCATATACCTGTACTCTCTAGGTTTAGTGCTTCTTTTCAGTGCACTTAGTTGTTTTTTTTTTTTCTTAATGCTTATTTATTTTTGAGAGAAAGAGTCTAGTGTGGAAAGGGCAGAGAAAGGGGAACAGAGAATCCCAGCGTGCTCTGTGCTGATAGCAGAGAGCCTGATGGGGGGCTGGAATTCACAAACCGTGAGATCACAACCTGAGCTGAAGTCAGATGCTTAACTGGCTCAGCCACCCAGGCGCCACAGTGCACTTAGCTTTTATTGTTTGTTTGTTTACTTTTAACTTGCATTTATCCCCTTGGTAATTATCACAAAGCCACAACTAACATCTTTCTATCTACCCCCAATGCAAACAATTCACCTGGCTTTTAAGCATAATTTATTTTCTAAGTGAATCCGTATGGATAAAATTATTTTAGTAACGTATTTATATAACTAAGACATTTCACATTATAACAATGAAAGCTCTTTTGCTTTGAAGATAGAAAATTTAAAAATTCTGAGAAAAGATGTCTTGGTTTTAAAAGCCTGCTTGATGTTTCACTATCCATATTCAACTGGGTAAATTTCTATAAGTTGAAAAAAAGATACAAACCTTGTAAACCCCGAGCTACCATGTTGGTAGCAGACTATGGAGGAAATCTCTGATCACACTTGCAGAAAACTATCGTTTCCATCCTTCGGCACCTGGATTCACAGGCTCAAAGTGTATACACATCAAAAACATCTTCATAAAGTAATTTAATAATTATGCAGAGCATAGCAGTGCGTATGAATCAGTCTCAATGTGTATCTAATCTTGTATGAATATTGTTAAATACTTTTGGAAAAGAGAGTCAGATTCAATCCCATTTGAACGGAGTAACCACAGACTCTGAATTTCACAGGTTTTTTGTTTTTTGTTTTTTTTGGGCTTAAAGTGGGAAGATTGGGCTGCATTACCCTTCTCAGTGGTAAAGATTCTGTGTGTTTTATGGTCAAATGAATTTAAAAAACTGTTACCTCCAATCTCTGGTGCTGGCTATGTAAGGGTGGTTTGAATCCTCAAGAAACTGCTCATTGGATTCTGCAACCAAAAAAATACAGCCGGCCTGTTATTCTCCAAAACATGGTTAATCGTGTCTTTCTTTGCAATTATACATGCAGTTGGTTATTTTCAAAGAGATGGCAAATGTTTTTTAAAAATATTATGCAAGAAATAGAAGCGGATTTTTAAATGGATGTGTCTATATATAAATGACTTGCAGTTATGATTGCTAAAAAACCGCACGTGCTTCTTAATGACCCGTGAGGGTCCTCCTGTGATTCACCCACGCACAATCCAGAAATGGACGGTCAAGAGTAAGTCACCAGGCATGTGTTATGTAATCTTTAGTGCTTTTAGTCCCTAGGTATAATCGAAGGACGTTTGGTGTGTACATGTGTATACACTTGTACTTGTGCATGTGTGTGTGTGTGTGTGTGTGTATGTGTACATGCTTGTAAGTGCGTGCAGGAGTTGGGGATTGTTGTCTATTAAAAGGATGTATGGGAAACTGGTATCATACCCACAAACACATGCCAGAAATTCTGACGTACATCTTCTCCTAGAATTATATATTGGATTTTATTTCCGATTCCATGAGCATTTTAGCTCAAGCATAATTTTTTTTTCTTGGGATTTTATACATATAATGTAAATCGACATTCACAGAATTTTAAGAGGCAGGTTGGGCAGAGGGCCAGAGAGTATGAAAGGAAAGAGAGATGAGCCTTTGCAGGGAATTGCATTTCAATGATTAAGGAGACTCTATCAGATAAGCACTGATAACTTTTCCACAAATTGTCACATGAAGACATTAGAGAGGGAACGATTCAGGGAGGGCCCTTCCCTGGGGCAGCTAGCAATCCTGCCCATGAAGGTTCATTGATGGAATCAGGTCCTCTGAAAAGTTATAAGGGTCTCCCGTTTCCTTCCTCTACTTCCTTCCTCCCTAAACTGAAGATTTTTTTCCTCATGCCATAGAGGATTACGGCGACGAGTCTCGTGTCATTTACAATCAGACTCTTAAAACTGTATCTTTCCATTGTGGGTCTTTTATTTTTCCCTTTTAAGTTGTTCCAAAATAAAAGCTTTTTACTGAGATAGGGGACAGGGAAGTAGTAAATGGTCCCACTTCAAAAAGCTTGGATTTTGCAGGCTGCCCTTGGGGGTAGATAAGAAATGCAAACATGCATTTTTATGCCTTTACAGTCTAGAAGGGTTCATACAGTTCGCCTCTTCCAGGGCCTATTATCCGAGTGTGTGGCTCCTTAGTGGGGGCAATTTGGGCATGGCTACAAATTGAGAAGAGATGACTACAGTATGGCTGCTGTTGGGCACCGGGAGGCCGTGATAGAAATATAAGTAGCATATTGAACAATCATGATAAGAGATGCAATCAAAGTGAACCTCTACTTACTTTTTAAATTTAGTAATGAAATCTTCCCCTTTCCAAGAAAGAAAACGCATGTTGGCACCCTCATTTGCCTGCTCCTTCTTTGGTAAAGAGAAGTACGATGGTCGCTTTGATTGCAAATGCTGTCACATGTCATACTTAGAATGTTCATTCCAAGATGTTAACAGTTACAAGCTTGATTCCACATTTTTGTATGTTTTTGCCAGCTCCAGCCACCTGGATGTGGACCCTGCGCTGGGAGGGGGCGTGGCTGATCTCTTCCCTATTGTTGAGCCGACAGGTAGCCTTTGCCTTCCGTCTCATAACCTCCCAAAAATTATACCAAAAAATTGTAATTAACAAAATTTGTATATATTTAGTTTGTACAGTTTTTTTTTGGTGTATATGTACCTTGTGAAATGATTACTACAATCAAACTAATTAGCACGTTCACCCCCTCACAGTTACCTTTTGTATGTGAGAGATGAAGACACTTGAGATCTATCCTTTTAGCAAATATCAGGGCTACAATACAGCATTATGCGCTACAGTCACCATGCTGAACATTAGGTTTCCTAAACTTATTCACTTATCACTGAAAGTTATAACTGAAAGTTATAAGTACCCTTTGATCAATATCTCCCCATTTCCCCAAACTCCAGGCCCTGGTAACTACCATTCTATCTGCTTTCTGTCATTATGAGCTCAACTTTTTTTTCTTTTTTTTTTTTTTAAGATTCTTCATATAAGTGAGATCATGCAGGTTTTTTTTTTTTTTTTTCCAGTGTCTGGTTTATTTTATTTAGTATAATATCCTGCAGATTCATCCAAGTTGTTGCAAATGGCAGAATCTCCTTTTTTTTTTAACTGCAGAATAATATTATCATACAAATATTTTCATGTACATATTAATACTATATTATATATATCACATTTTCTTTATCCATTCATCTTTGATGGGCACTTAGATGGTTTCTGTGTCTTGGCTACTGTGAATAATGCTGCTGGGAAGATGGAAGTGTGGGTCTCTTTGAGATAATGGCTTCATTTCCTCTGAATATATACCCAGAAGTGGGATTGCTGGATCTTATGGTACATCTATTTTTAGTTTTTAAAAAAAATTTGACCTCCTGATAATCGCCATTTCATCAGGTGAGATGTCTCATTGTGATTTTGATTTGCATTTCTCAATGATTAGTGATGCTGAGCACCTTTTTATACGCCTGTTGACCATTTTATGTCTTCTATTTTTTGGTAAAACTGTCTATTCACATCTTTTGCCCATTTTTAAATCAGCTTTTTTTCTGTCTATTTTAGTTGTGTGAGCTCCTAATACATTTTAGACATTAACCCCTAATCGGACATATGGTTTGTGAATATTTTTTTCTAATTCCATAGTTTGCTTTACACTCTGTTGGTTTCCTCCTTACTGTGCAGACACTTTAGTTTGATGTAGTTTTCTTTGTCTATTTTTGCTTTTGAAGTCTGTGCTTTCGGTGTCAAATCCAAAAAGTCATTGCCAAGTCCAATTTCAAGAAGTTTTTCTCCCATGTTTTCTTCTAGGATTTTTATGCTTTAATATCTTCCATTCGATCCTTTAATCCATTTTGAGTTAATTTTTATGCATGGTGTGTAAGGTAAGGTTTAATTCTTTTACATATGGCTGTCCAGCTTTCCCAACACTATTTGTTGAAGATCTTATGCTCTCTCCATTGTGTGTTCTTGCCACTGTTGTCGAAGATTCTGCGATGGCATTTGTGTGAGTTAATATCTTAAGCAGGGAGATATAATAATTAAATCTATGTTTCAGAAATGTGAGCGTGGTTACAGTATGAAGGATTGACAATTGAATACACATGCACACACACACACATTAAGGCTATCATACTTTGTAAAGGAGAGAAACAATGTATTATTTGGCTTTGGTTCTACTAGAATTTTGTTTAGATACCAGCATGGAATAGGTGTTTAAAATATTTGTTAAAATATTAAATGATTGGATAGAAATAGGAGGTCTTCAAATAAGTTGGTTAAAAACCGTAACAGTAGCGCGGGAGAGACACAATAAAATCTGGAAATATGCTTGAGATAGATGATAAATGCACACTTTATGAAGTAGCAATCAAATATACATCAAGAGAAAGCAATGATGTCTCAAAGTGCCTCGGAATTCTCTAACTTTGGATGTTTATGACATCATTATGAGAAATGAGAAGGTCAGAGGGCAGGCCTATGTGGGTTAGAAGGGGTGTAAGTTTTATGACCGTTTATACAGTCATGGGATTGGTTTCTTGCATTAGTTTGAAAGAATGCTAAAAAGTGAATAGTTTGTCAGGGTCAGACAACGGCCAAGTAAGTTGGAATGGTGAAAAAAAAGAAAACTATGTTTAGGTTATTGCCTTTTCAGTGAAGCAGGGTTTGGGGCAGGAAGAAGGGGTCTCCAAGAAAACGCCTTCTTTATACAGCATATTGTCTTCATCAGGCTCAGCACTAACAATAGCAGGAGAAGGTGAGGATAGATGTGTTACTGCTTTTGTCAAAAAAATCAATCACTCTTCTGAAGTGAGAAGGAACCAAGCATTGGTATTTAAAATTGTCTTTAAACAAGAGTGAGCCATGATAGATGAAGGGAGACTTGACTAGCAGAGAAAGAAAATGAACAGAGCTCATACTGCAAAGCAGGAATAAATCCAAAGTAATTCTGAAGCCCTCATAGAGGAACAGGCATCGTTAATTCCTGTGCTCTGATCACGAAGAAGGATAGGGCAAGGTAAGCAAGGCTGATGGTGTCATTAGCTCAGAAAGACGGGGAGGCAGATGACTATATTCTTTTTTTTTTTTTTTAATGTTTTTTTTATTTATTTTTGAGAGACAGAGAGACAGCGTGTGAGCAGGGGAAGGGCAGACTGAGAGAGGGAGACACAGAATTCAAAGCAGGCTCCAGGCTCTGAGCTGTCAGCACAGAGCCCAACGCGGGGCTCGAACCCACAGACTGTGAGATCATGACCTGAGCCGAAGTCGGACACTCAACCGACTGAGCCACCCAGGCGCCCCTACTATATTCTTAATAAATAAGAAAAAGCCCGTTTATAAATGAGATGAAATTAAGTAAAATTTAAAAATCTGTAAAACGTGGAGGGTACTTTAATTTTTAGGTCATTCCAATAATTCTATTATGGTAGACAATGCCATGCACCAATGGTTCAAGGTAGATCCTGCTTCTCTCTTAGCACCACAAGCAGCGTGGGCATGTGTTCTAAGGGCCAACTGCTTGGACTTCGTTCTAACTTGCTATATAACCCAGGTGGTGATTACCCAATCTCTCTGCTCCTTGTGTTTTTCAGCTGTAAAAATGGGTAGATAGTAGTGCCTACCTCATCAGTGTGATAACCAAGCTGTTCTTATATGCAAAGTACTTAGAAGAGTGCCTTTACAGTCTCTGTTAAATCAACAAATAAAATGCATTGTGGGGAAAAACGTGATTCAAAGCCAAAGGATAAATTTCAGTATTAAGAGGCATCAATGAGGATTTTCCTTCTCACCTAGAAATAACTTTAGTCCTAAGGGCACCCCAAATGTACTCACTTTTCTTAGGTCTTCCATCTTCTTGGGAGTCACTGACGCCCAGAGAAATTGCGATTGAAATTCGGGAACATGACGGGCTCCCCCAGGTCAGTTCTAGTTCTTCCAAAATCCGTTACATGGCACCTGGCCTCGGTTCCTGCCCAAAATGAAAGAAAGAATAGAGATAAACGACGAATGAAAATGAAATAATATTTGGGTCTGTGTTACCATAATTCCTTTACTCCAAAATTATTTCTATATCTCTATCGGAAGCAAAGAAGATTTCATCTTAAATTGGATCCTTAGGGTTAAGTAAAATCAATAAAAACTTCAGAGTGCAGAGAACTTAAATTACCAATATTGTCTGGGAAAATGAAATTTATCACTCTGTCTATCCTAGAGCAGAATTTGTTTGCTTAGAAATTATTTAAAAAAAACATAAATGATGAAGATTTATTTCACAGACTCTTATATTGATCTCATTTTCAAAAATTCCAAGATTTTTGGAGGCAAAATACAAGGTAAAAACATTTTCAAAATACACAGATGGAATGAGCTATGGCGATTTTGGAAGGTCTATAATTTTACAAGTGTTTAGGGCATTATATTTCTACAAAGAAAACCTTAAGGTAGCGTTCGGTCACTAAAAAATATTTCCCTCTTAGTCATTTGGGTTTCTCCATAGTCTTTGCTATTCAGCAAATAGTTACCAGTCAAGTGTCCTTGATCTATCCTCAACGCACCTCAGTACTTAAGCATTCTTATACTTTGATTTTCTTATTTGCAAGTGTGACCCAGAGCAAGTCTTGTGATTCCAGGTTTCTGGGGCAAAACGATTTGTAGTTAATAAGAGTCTTTTCTTTCTTAAGTGTAATTTCTCCACCAGTCACATCTTCAAAGCAATATTTATTGAGGCTTGGGGCAGGGGTGGAAAGGAAACCTAAAGAGGGAAATAATGAAAAACTGAGTAAGAGATTGCATGGTACTAAGCAAATAATCATTGTAAGAAAACACTATTTTTATTTTAAGACCTCCCGTGGAAGGTGAGTAAAAAGAAGACTCTCGTGCAACTGTAGACTGGCTGCTCGGCCTGAGATTTGGCTGATTTTCTCTGGTTTTCAGATTATGTTTGAGTTAATATCATGTTGATATTGGTGAGCTAATAATTACTTGCTCTTACTTGTATTGGTGCCAAAGTATGTATATATATTGAAACAATAAATGTTGCATTTTTGAAAACACCATTTTCAGTGATTTCTGTATAAAGGATGGCAATAGTTATGATCTGATAAAAATAGTTTCAGTTCATTTTTAGCGAATACTTTTATTAATTATTCAACCTCTCATTAAAATACAAAAAATGCAGAAAAGTGTAATGAAGGACATAAAATTCACTCATAATTTCACCCACCAGAAGTTATTATTCTGAATTCCTTGGTATGTCTTGTATTGCATACATAAAGCTCCCCATACCTTTATTCCCTAGTGGTAATTACTACCATAAAAAGATGCTAATCATTCCTCGATGTCATTTTGTAATTTGTGCTACTATAAAAACAACATGTAGTATTGTTTTGTGCTTTTAAAACTCGCAGAAGCAGCGCTATAATATACATACCCTTTTGCGACTTTTAAACTAAACCTCATATTTTAGTTACTTATCCAGGTTAGTACATATTCATCCAATTTCTTTTGGCTGCTATAGAATATTCCATTGTTTGAAAAAAATTACAGTGGCTCTAATTCCTGAGGAGAAATTGTGCAAGTTCCCTGCATCACTATAGCAAACAGTGCTGCCGTGAAGATGCTTCGAGATGTCTCCTGAGTGCATGCATGAGTAATTCTCTAGCACACACTGCTGGACTGCTTGGTCCCAGGGTGTTGGTATCTTAAGCTCTATTAGCTGCTGTCAAATTGCTCCCTGAAGAGGTTTTATCAATTAACAGTTTCACCATCTGTACATTAGTGTCCCCTTCCCTCATGACAACCAACAAATGGTTAGGTGTTGGATGCTGGTAGTGGTGGGATAACTCATTTTCTTGTTATTTTGCAGTTCTCTTTCTTTTTGAAAGTTTATTTATTTATTTTCGAGAGGGGTGGAAGAGCAGAGATAGAGGAAGAGAGAATCCTAAGCACGCTCCACGCTGTCAGCACAGAACCCGACATGGGGCTCGACCCCGTGAACTGTGAGATCATGACGTGAGCTGAATTTAAGAGTAAGATGCTTAACCGATTGAGCCACCCAGGCACCACTGCATTTCTCTTATTATAAGGGTATGCCAAGAACTGTACACGTAATAATTGGTGATTCAAATTTTCAGTGTTCTTCATTTCAGTGAATGAATTCCCTGTCTCTCTGGTTGCCCCAGCCAGAAATGAGAACTCAGTCTTGATTCTTTTATCTCCCTTGTTGATCATCAGTGTCTTTTGGTTCTTCCTCCAAAAGTTGTTTTACTACTTTTCACTTATTGACATCTCCGCCAGCATCCTGGTCTACCAAGCCACCATCTTTGGTCTACGTGGAACTGTGCATATATCAGACTATGGAGACTCCCAGCTGGTCTCCCAGAATGCAGTAATGTCTTTGTACATTGCACTCTCCATCCACACATTATCTTGGCTAATCATTATGTTACAAATTTATGTTTTTGAAAATTTATTTATTTTGAGAGAGAGAAAGAAAGAACGTGCGTGCGTGTGCCAGCTGGGAAGGGGCAGAGAGCGAGGGAGAGCAAGAAACGTGAACAGACTCTGTGCTGACAGCACAGAGCCCCACGTGAGGCTGGACTC
Source organism: Paguma larvata (assembly GCA_030068075.1). Classification (NCBI taxonomy): domain Eukaryota; kingdom Metazoa; phylum Chordata; class Mammalia; order Carnivora; family Viverridae; genus Paguma; species Paguma larvata. Next base: position 8,956,268 of record CM057826.1, read on the forward strand.
AGGAACCATGAGATCACGACCTGAATCGAAATCAAGAGTCAGCCGCTCAATCACTCATCAACTGAGCCTCCCAGGTGCCCCTGGCTAATCACTTTTAAAGGAAAATATAAACCTACAGTAGTTTTTTGGTTGAATAGTTAAAATGAGTAGGAAATATATAATTCATCTTTGTTTCTCTCTGTTCCTGTCTCTGTCTTTCTCTCTTTCTCCTCTCTCTCTCTCTCTCTCACACACACACACACACACAACACACACACACACACACACACGGATATCTGCCAACAAAACCAAAGATATAGTTTTATTTTCTAAGCCTCAGTTTAGTTAATCCTCTCATTCAAAATCTAGCAGTATTTCTACACATCAATAAGTTATTAACATAGGGCTTGGTACTTTGATACAATAGTTCTTTATCTAAGGTGAATTTTTTTTTTTTTTACAAAATTAAACACAATTACTGAAAAGTCTGAACATATTACTTCTAGTCCTTCCTTATTATCCACCACTCATCTGACTTTCATTAAATTAAAGTCTAAGATTATCTAGCTAGGAATCTAAACACCAAACCCATCCCTACAGTCAAATGTAAAAGGATTTATAATGTTCATCCACTTAAAAAATTCCGTTCATCTTGTATTTTTTTCTCTCTCAAATCAACGTTATCTAAAATTATAATGTGCTCTTCATCTTTTCACATGACTGTAGTGAGTAAAATCTTTGGTCAGATAGAATTTTCCTACTTATAAATCCCTGATCATGAGCCCATTGAGTGCATTCTCATAGAAATGCAAGGCCAGACAGTGCATTTCAGTTAATTTTTGTCAGAGTATTTGGATGGTTGCATTTTACAAAGGTTATATTTTTTAGACAATACTTTTGTGCACATTTAAAGTATTTTTTAACCTTTTCAAAAAGGCTAGAATGCCATTTGTATGTCCAAGTTAATATATTGCCATTCAATAACACTTTTGTGTGCATAATAACATAATAAATACAACTTTGGTATATAACATGTACAACAAATTGCTGAGCTATTTAAAGATATTGGCCCAAATGTTGAAAAGCCTTATATCAGCGTATTATTTAGGAAATGCTTTGGATTGGGGATGACAAAGCCACCAGTTTGAGATCTAAGTGAAATATTTTGGTTTAGCCTTAGGAATGATCTATGTACAGGAACCTTTTAATTTCTCATGCGATACTGCCCTTAGAAAAAACTTAAGTTATTATCTCTATATTTCCAAGGGAGGAGATATTAAAGTTTCTGATGTTTTTACTTACATTGCTTGAATAAAAAGAATAATTTTTCTTGTAAATATCACCATGGTAGCTGCCCCCAAATACGCTAAATTCTTTCCGTGTTCTTTGATTAATACTTCAAAGTACACTGAATAACTATTAGTCATAGTATGAAGGGCAGATGAGAAACTATTGGCGTTCTGCTATCCATTGGCAGTCATGTGTGTTCCTGCAGGTTCACAGGACGCCTGGAAATGGCCGTAATCCCTGGAGGAACCAGGAGGACTAGTGTGTGGTCAGCCATCACTGCTCTTGAGGGGAAAGACGCCTGCATAGCATCTTTGACCACTTAGTACAAAGTCTTTTTGGACTCACTTGCAAGTGGTCATGCCTCAGACTATAAACTGCCTGACAGAACTGATCCATAATTAAGAGCTAAAGATTGTGATGTATGTGTTGATTCTCTTGTGAGAAGAAAATTCGTTTAACAAGTTACAATTTGTTGAATCGGTCAAAAAATTACATTTTCTAATATTATTCTGGAAACCGATTTTTAAGGAAAGATTATTCTAAATATTAGGTCAGTAATGAATTGTTCGGAACAGTATCTTACTTTCCTGGGTCTGTCATAAGTACCACTAACTGGGTGGCTTAAAATAACAAAAATTGATTCTTTTACTGTTCTGGAAGCTGAAGTCCAGACTCAAGTATTGGCTGAGCCACCCTCCCTCGGTGATGCCTCGGGGGGATATTTCCTCACATCTCCCAGCTTCTGTAGTCTCAAGTGTTCCTTGGTTTGTGGCAGCATAACTTCAATCCTGCTTCTGTCTTCATATGATCTTCTCTCACACAGTGTTCTCTCCCTCTCTCTCGCTCCCTCCCTCTTGTATGTGTGTCCAAATTTCTCTCTTATGAGGACACCAGTCACATTGAATTAAATCCCTCTCTACTCCAGTGTGAACTTATTTTAACTCATTTAATTATATCTTCAAGGATGCTTTGCCCAAACAAGGCCACATTATGGGATAATAGGGGATAGAAGTTTTAAGGGCTCTTTTTTAGAAGCTCGAATCAACCCCAATAGGTGACTAGAATATTAAATATTGATCTTAATTGCTGGGTATATGCATATAGAAGGTCTATCAAATGGAAGTTTCTTGAAGAGTAGAAATAAGTTGTTTATTTTTGAAAACGAGAAATTCATGATGTGTGAAAATGTTTGCTCGATTTAACTGAAAAATTATGTGTTATGCGCAGTTTGCAAGTGAAATTGCTCCATCGTATTCATCAACTCAGGAAAATGTATCCACAAAATTACGCTCACTCAGTGGTCAGCTAATCATTATTCCTTAATAATTTGTTGCTTTTATGTCCCTTAATTTGTTAAGATGAGATAAACTTGATGGTTACCCATATCGCAGTATTATTTTTATGTGCCGCTTCGTGGACTCTAGAGGGAAATAGAAGAATTATGGAGACAGGCTGCATTATTTGGAATCCAGGCTCTGTCACTTACCAACAATATGACCTGAGAAATTTGTTTATCGTCTGTCTCCTTCCTTTTTTGTAACTCTTCAGTAAGACAGTCACAGTAACTATTAAGCGAGGTTCTGAAATAAGGCGAATCATCTAAAGTATGTAGAAAAAGTCTGGCAAGTAGCAATTTCTTAATAGAAATTTTTATTTTTGATTATTATTGAGATATCTAATCCTCATTTGATATATAAAATAATTATTACCTTTTATATAAATAAAACATAGCTATTTATATTTTAAAAGAAAGTTAGAAACAACAGGTATTGATGAGGATGTAGAGAAAGGGAAAAATTTTTGCACTGCAGGTGGGCGTGCAAACTGGGGCAGTCACTCTGGAAAACAGTATTGAGTTTACTCAAAAAATTAAAAATAGAACTACCCTATGACCCAGCAATTGCACTACTAAGTACTTATCCAAAGCATACAAAAATGCTGATTTGAAGAGACACATGATCCCCAATGTTTATAGCAATGCTATCAATAACAGTCAAATTATGGAAAGAGCCCAAATTCCATCACTGATGAATGAGTAAAGAAGATGAATGGATAAAGAAGATGTGTGCACACACGCGTGCGCGCACACACACACACACACACACACACATATATATAATGGAATATTACTCAGTGATCAAAATATGAAATCTTGCCATTTGCAACAATGTGGATGGAACTAGGGTGTATTATGCTAAGTGAAATAAACCAGAAAAAGACAAATACCCTATGATTTCACTCATGTGGGATTTAAGAATCAAAACAGATGAACATAGGGGAAGGGAAGGAAAACATTTGTTGGGATAAGCACTGGATATTATGTGGAAGTGATGAATCACTGGGTTCTACTCCTGAAGCCAATACTACACTGTATGTTAACTGAGTTAAATAAATTAAATATATATAAAGCTAAAAAAAAAAAAGAAAACATATGGAGGTTCCTCAAAAAGTTAAAAGTAAAACTATCCTAGTTTCCAGCTATTGTACTACTAGGTACTTATCTGAAGAATACAAAAATACTAATTCAAAAGGATACATGCATCCTGACATTTATAGCAGCATTATCTACAATAGCCAAATTATGGGAGTAGCCCAAGTATCCATTGACTGATGACTGGATAAAGAAGACATGGTGTGTATATGTCATGAATGAAACCTTACCATTTGCAACGACACGGATGAAGCTAGAATATTACATTACATGCTAAGTGAAATACATCATTTGGAGAAAGACAAATACTATTTGGTTTCACTCATATGTAGAATTCGAAAAACAAAACAAATGAGCAAAGGGAAAAAAATGAGAGAGAGAAAGAGGCAAACCAAGGAACAGACTCTTAACTATAGAGAACTAACTGATGGTTACCAGAGGGGAGGTGTGTGTGGGGACGGGTTAAATAGGTGGTGGGGATGAAGGAGTGCTCTTGTGATGAGCACCGGGCATGGAAGTGTGGAATCACTACATTGTACACCTGAAACTGATATTACACTGTAGGTTAACTAAATGGAATTAAAAAAAAGTTAAACAAAAATAAAAAGAAACTTGAAACAATTTAGTTCCACCTCATGTACCCCTTCAACAACATCATCCATGCCCGTCCCAGTTGAGAAGGCTGTTGGCTTGGAAATCTTCCAGATGCTCTTGTGCTTCTATCTAGTCTATATATTTTGACAGTATGTATAGTGGTTCAATGAAAGTGGCAATTCTTCTATTATTGCAATGGGACCATACTCTGTGCAGTTTGTATTTACCCACTCCTTCTCCACCCCTACCACACTAAGCCTTGAAAAAATTTCATGAATGCAAATCCTGCAAAATAGTCTACAATATGGAATTAACCCTGAATTCAGAATTCTCTTATTCATGGTTATATGAGTGCCTTCTACTCACATATAAATCTCTTGTAGGAAATCTTATGCTTGCCTTCTTGTCTACATGTACATGTTTTCACCTGGGGTAACTATCTGGAAATCAGTCTTGCTGGGTTACAAATTATGTGACTTTTAATTTTGCACTATTAAATTGGCCTCAAACATAGTTATTTTTCCTTATGATCAGGTGCTTTTGCAATCTCTAAAAATATTTCCAAACATCCTTACAGATACTTGAGAGTCTCAAAATTTTAATATTTGACTATGTTAAGACATGCTATCTTATTTTTATTTTATATTAATATATAATGTAATAACTACATAATACATAATTGCATAATAATTATTCAAATCTGATTTGTAAATTTCTGTGACATTCATTATTTCCTCTGTAACTTACATTACTCCTGGTTTTAGTCTATCTATGATTTAATATTTTCATAATATCTTATGTTATAGATCAGCCTTAATTCAAATACAAATGGGTTGTTGATTTTCATGTTTATAGAAATGTCCCACAACAAATAATCACAAAGTATCATTCTATAATTTCATCTAATCTTTTTTCCAGCATCCATTTATACATAGACATCTTTAAGCCACATAAAAATAATTTGGGGATGTTTTGAAGTATTACTTTATAATACATTTTTCAAGATAGAAAGCTGTTGTTTAAATACTATTGGAAAATAATCCATCATTATTTATTACATGTGAATATACAACATATTAAGACATATAGGCACGTCACATTTTTAAACTTTATTTTCTTCCAGCATAGACAAATTTAATATATAAATTAAGTTTCTCTAGTGTATGCAATAGGTTGTGTGACTATATATTCCAGTATAAAAAATTTAATATGTGTCCAGCAAATTATTTCAGTTTAGTGGGATAAAAGTGCTTTATTCAATAAATATTACTAATGCAAAAGACTCACCATTCAGGGAAGATAAAATTGCATTTCTGTTTTATACCATAGCAAAAACTAAGTCTGAATGAATTAAAGATTTGAATGTAGCATGTAAGGTAGTACAGATCTTAGTTGAAAAATGAAAAGATATATTTTAGACTATGCATTACTGAAATTTCTTAATCACAAAAACATACTCTAGAAAACATAAAATTGATATGCTAATTTAAAATTAAAATAAAAATAAATTTGGAATAAAATATCCCATAAACAAAATCAATGAACAAAAGATAGATTGAGAATGAAATCTGAAGCGCTTATTGATAAGAGTTTAAGGACTATAATATACAATTTGAGTAACAAAAAAAATGGGTAAACAATGGACCAAAAGATAAAAATAGCAAGTTCAAAGGAAACTAAATACAAGTGGACAATAAATATTTTATAAGATACTCTGGTATTAATGAAAATTGGAGCCCCTGGGTGGTTCGGTTAAGCGTCTGACTTTGGCTCAGGTCATGATCTCATGGTTCATGAGTTTGAGCCCCACATTGGGCTCTGTGCTGACAGCTCAGAGTCTGGAGCCTGCTTCGGATTCTGTGGTTTCCTCTCTGTCTGTCCCTCCTCCACTCACACTCTGTCTCTCTCTCTCAAAATTGAATAAACATTTTAAAAAATTAAAAAAAAAGAAAATGCAAATTGAATTAATGATAGCATGGAACTTTTTATCAGTTAGATTAATTATTGAAAAATAAACACAGCTGGTCGGTGGAAAAAGAATAGTGTACTTTCATACATTGCAGATTAAGATGCAATGGCTTATTGAAAATCCTTATGAATGTTTGGCCCACGGTTCAAAAGATAATGATACATTGGTATTGGCTTTTGTGTGCCAGAATTTGTAGTTGCAAAAACAAACAAACAAGCAAAGAAACAACTGAATATGAGCCAATACATCACCATAATGGAAAAATGGAACAAATTGGGATACATCTATGGCATACATACGACAAAGATCATAAAAACACTACATTAACAAATCTATATCTGACAGTGGAAGACTAAACTGTTTCTTAACAAAACTCCTCATATAAAGAATTAAAGCAGATCCCAATGGGAAAAACATATTTGAAGGCAAATGTGAGCTACAAAGGTAGCTAAGAGAATATATACTTGAGAACGGAAGCCTAAAGAGGTGAGTATGCAACTTGGGCACTGCTTTTCCCTCTGAGGCATTTGTAGATTTTAACTTTTGAAACCGGGATGGGCAAAAATTGGAGTGTATATTTGTATTTAGCAAAACAGAAAAGGCTCAGTACACATCATAAACTTCCAAGGAGGATGTTGAAGCATGACGCTCTAGGAGTAAATGTAAACTAATGATAAGCAAATGCCCACTAGCACTGATGCCTAAGACTGAATAAACTCAGTCTCAAATTGGATTTAAAAAGCAAGTCCCTGAAGGGAGATCATAAACAGCTGTACGTTTCCACTTGGTATTTAATGTATAATATCTAACCAGTTAAAAATATTTGATTCTATGAGAAGATAAGACTTGACAAAAAATTAAGTGAACGGCATAAAATAGACATAAACCCAAAGACATTCTGGGTAATGAAATTGCCAGACATAATTTTTTAATTAATATTTTTCTCAGAGCATTATACATAAGTTTATAGCAAAATTGAGAGGAAGGCACAGAGATCTTCATAAACTTCCTAGTCCCCCTGCCGCCCTTTTAGCCTCCTCATTATCAGCATCCCACGCTAGAGTAGTGCATTTGTTTCAACTGATGAGCCTATGGTAACATCATTATCACCCCAAATTCATATATGTGAGGGTTCACTTCCACGAGCTTGGAAAAATGTCTAGTAACATGTATATGCCCCTACGGTATCATAGTATTTTCAGTGTCCTAAAAATCTGTTTGTCTATTCCTCCTTCCTTCTCCCAGACATAGACTTTTAAACAATCTAGTTAAGATGAGTAAGAAATTTTGAAAAAACCGGCAAAGAATTGGAAAATATGCCAAACACCAAATTTAAATCATAGACCTAAACCTACAATTTCTGAAAATTAGGAATTTACAAGGTGAATTTCGCAACAGATGAGACCTATTGAAAAATAGTGTCCTGAACGTTAGTTCACAAGAAAATATTCTAGACTGAAGCACAGAGAAGTAAAATAAGTGAAGCACTTGTAATAGAGCGTAAGAGATGCGTGGAATACAGAAAAAGTTCTAACATGCATGGAACTGAAATGATAAAATATAAGAAGAGGGAGGGAATATGGCAGAAGAAAGTTTGATGACAAAATTACTATTTTTTTTGAAAATAGGAGACAAAAATCACAAAAGCAAGAAGCCGTTTAAAACCCAAATATAATTGACACTATAAAACAGCTCTGAGCACCATAGTGTAACCACCAAAAACTAATATGAGAGAGAGACAGAGTGTGAGCAGGAGAGGAGCAGAGAGGAAGACACAGAATCTGAAGCAGGCTCCCGGCATCATACTTGTCAGCACAGAGCCTGATGCAGAACTCAAACTTACAAACTGTGAGATCATGACCTGAGTCGAAGTTGGTCACTTAACCAACTGAGCCATCCCGGCACTCCTCAGTCATGTTGTTTTTACTGATGTTCTTCAAGACTCGAGAGCCTTGCTGAGAATTCCTGATCATAGCTGGTGACTCAGGCGGGGCACTGAAGCTTTAGCTCATTTTATGCAAAGTGCCAGTTATTTGACAAGTTATGGTAATTAGACGTGAACTTTCAAATTATTAAATTATTCAAGTGTAGGAAATTGTAAGTTCTCAAATTACCAATGGATCCAAATATTTTTTCGACTAAGAGGAACATTTCTGCATTAAAGGGCTATTACTCACTCGTCACACAGTGTAGGCTTTTGCAGATAGGTGTCAAGTCTTGTATACATTCAGAAGTACATACATTTGAAAGTACCAGATTTCACCAACTATTACATAATCAAAATAAATATAAATCTACTTGTAAAGAAACTAGAAAGTTACAATGGACGTTGCTTTGGAGAATTGCTTTTCAGAATCGAATAGTGATTATTATTAAAGCTGACCCTTCCCATTATCAAAGTATATCACGTCAGGAACACCTTCATCCCCCTTAAGATTGTTGTGTGCTGAGTATCATAAATTCAGCTACAGTCAATTAAATTACTAACTGCAATTAAAAAAAAATTTTTTTAATGCTTATTTTTGAGAAAGAAAGAGACACAGAGCAGGAGTGGGAAGGGGCATAGAGAAAGGGAGACACAGAATCTGAAGTAGGTTCCAGGCCCTGGACTGTCAGCACAGAGCCCAACATGGGGTTCGAACTCACAAACTGTGAGATCATGACCTGAGCTGAAGTCGACACTCAACCAACTGAGCCACCCAGCCAGCCCGATAATTGGAACTTTTAAAAACAGAAGGTAATTTCATATTTATTCAAAGCTTATATCATTTTGATATTTAAATATGTTTTAAAACCCATATTTTAAGTCTTCATGGATATTACACAGTCTGTATATTATGCATTTATTCCTTCTGATTTCACAAAATTTCCAGAATATTATGACATCTTTTGGCTTAAGGCAAAACAGGGTAAGGCTAAGATAAAAAAAAAGTGTATTTGAGGGGCACCTGGGTGGCTCAGCTGGTTAAGTGTCCAACCTCTGCTCAGGTCATGAGCTCATGCCTTGTTGTGTTCGAGTCCCTCGTTGGGGTCTGTGCTGATAGCTCAGAGCCTGAAGCCTGCTTCAGATTCTGTGTCTCCCTCTCTCTCAGTTCCTCCCCCACTCACATTCTGTCTCTTTCTCAAAAATAAAATAAAAAAGACAGATGAAAATAAAAAAACGTGTTTGATTACGTTTTGAATCGGTTTGCACAACAGATCTTGAGTTAACATGGTTCTATAATCTAAATATAAAGTGAGTTTTGATATATTATCGCATACACCTAGACTAACGAGGAAATTTTATTTAATAAATAATGCAAAATTAAAATCTCTTTTAAATCATTATGATTGTGTAATGCTTCTAAGTGGGACTTGACCTCACTAAAGTGGAATATTTAGAAGAAGATGAATGGTATATAGTCTCAATCAAATAGCACAATTTCAAAAAGGTGATGACGACGTAGATAAATATGACAAGATAGGGTTTTCCTTGGCCTCTTTGTAGGGTGTGGAAGGTCTCAGACCATGGTCGCTCAGTTTCCATTTCCCACAAAGGCACCTGGCAAGTCCGTGTGGTCTGTGGGACCTGAACTCTTACAAACCAAGCCAGGGAGCCCAGCTCCAGGTTTCATCAGCTTGGAAGAAAGGAGACCCTTGTGAAATAGTGATTCTGAGGGTATTTTAGCTTACTCATTGACTGGGGTTGGTCTTGAATTAGAACAGAAGTTGAGTTTAGGACTAATTTATGGAGTACTGGAAGGTACAGAGTTGTTCCGGGGTTGGGAGGGGGTTATTTCTCTCCCTGAAATGCTTCTCCTTCATTTGTTTATTAGAGAAACAATTTCCTAATGTGTGTGATATGCATTGAAAGAGATATTACTGAATACCAATGATCACTGTCTTCAAATAAATCACAGTCCAGCTAAGATGATAACACATTTGTTCACAGTTGTGTTGAATCTTGCCTGGCAGGTGCTAACTCCAGGGATAAGGGAGGAAATGGAAGGGAGAAAACACTCTGAAAGCTGCAGAAATACCTGAAGATGGTATGTGGAGTAAGTGTTCAGGGATATGAGCGAACTTGAAGGGAGATGTCTTTTGAAATGGGCAGAATAAGTAACGCCTGCATATGATGTTAAGCAGAGGGCCAGTGGCCACTGGAGAGATTGACAGGTGCTCCTGGTATGTGATAGTTGTTGGAGCAGGAACTAGTCAGTAGGAAGGATTAGCTGAATTTTACAGTTAGACAGACTGCTCATTGTAGCAAATTCCCTATTTTGAAATGCAGACATTGGCACTAATTAAACCTACACTGTGTCAAATGTCTTAATATTAGGTAAGTTAAAGAAAACTCAATCACATGCTAGGACTTTAGAAAGCATTTCTGGACTTTGATCTAAAAGCAATGCATCTCAATCCAGGGGTGGTATTGCCCTCCAGGACACAGTTACAAAGGTCTGGAGACATCTTGTTTGTCACTGGGAAAGAGACATTACATGGCCTCTAGTGCGGAGGGGCCCGGTCAGATGTATCCATGTATTCTGTGAAGTCTTTATTCCTTTTAATGAAACTGTTCTTTAGACCCTAGAGTTCACTAGTAACCTTTCTAAATTTTTAATCCTTATACAAAAAAGCCCTTCACATTTAGATAAGACATTCAGAAACTGCTTAATAGTGACTACACACATACTTATGTTTTTGACTCCAATTCATCATTTCTTGCTCAATGATTTTTTACATAATGGAAGGACCAACATTTTGCTGAGTTAAATGTTAACTAACAATAAGACTCTGGTCTTTGGGAACTGTGCATGTCAGTGATTTCCGTAATATTGCTGGAAACTCTTAGCAACTAAACTCAAGAATGCCGGAGAGTTCAAACTTCTAAATTGCTGCTCAAGCCCAAAAAATATATTAAGATTAATATAATTTATATTTAATGAAGCCAGGCACACAAGATCTAAAAACTGACAGGGAAAAAAAAAAGAATAACTTAAAACGATGAATAAACCGTACTCTTTTTGGTTGAAGAATTCCTCTTGTCATTTTGGAAATGAAGGTTACCTTTTCATACTTATCTGAAACAAATATTTAGGGCATACGGTACATGCTCTCTTGATCTAGAAAGAGTTGTCCCATTCCCTGAGACCGAAATACTTACTCTCTCAAGCACCATGTACTTATATTGTGGTAGAACTTCGTTTTAACCCAAACAAAAACTGGATAATCTTATGAAAAAGCTACAGTGTATATGATGAACTAGGTAGAATAGATTGGAAAAACTGTTTAAGTTCTATCAGTTTAGAATATGGCCCTCTGGTGATAGATAGTCATTTAAAAAACAAAGGCTCGGGGCGCCTGGGTGGCTCAGTCGGTTAAGCGGCCGACTTCGGATCAGGTCATGATCTCGCGGTCTGTGGGTTCGAGCCCCACGTCGGGCTCTGTGCTGACAGCTCAGAGCCTGGAGCCTGCTTCGGATTCTGTGTCTCCCTCTCTCTCTGCCCTTCTCCTGCTCACTCTGTGTCTCAAAAATAAATAAACATTAAAAAAAATTTAAAAAGGAAAGCTGTAAGCAAAACCAGTGTGGACAGCTCTTGGCTGAGGATTGACACACCAAATATGATAATTCTAGTTACTGTAGTGAAATCAATGGTTAGAAAATAATGACTCTTAGGGAAATTCTGGAAGATGTCAGGAAGTTTGCAATGGGGAACATTAAGATTCAGAGACATCCAAACATTAGGAGCTAAGGATTTTGAAGAAAAAAATTTTATATATAGATTTTTAATGTTTACTTATTTTTGAGAGAGAGAGATAGAGAGAGAGACAGAATGCAAGTGGGGGAGGGGCAGAGAGGGAGACACAGAATCCAAAGCAGGCTCCAGGCTCCTGTCAGCACAGAGCTGGACAGGGGCTTGAACCCACAAGCTGTGAGATCATGCCCTGAGCCGAAGTCTGATGCTCAACTGACTGAGCCACCCAGGCGTCCGTAGGAAAAAAGAATTTAGATGTAGGTATTAAGTATATGATAATTGTTGTTATGTTATATGTCAGTTTAGTATTTGCTTAGTGGACCTCATTCATTATAGAGGAAAGTATAGCATTGAATACAGATGGAGTAAAAGGTGGTCTTAATAATTTATATTTGAGTCAACTCTGTAGGCCTGTGCTTCTGTACATCTAATTATTTGCTTCGTATTTGAATAATATATAGACATTATATAACATATTAATAAATAATCTTTAATAAACATCTCTATATGGTTAAGTCAAACACATGTTGAAGTGACTATATTATATACCGGCAGTTTATTTATGTATTTATAATTAATGTTGATTTATTTTTAAGAGAAAGAGAGACAGACAGAGTATTAGCAGGGGTGGAGGATGAGCAGAGGGAGAGGCAGACACATAGAACTCAAAGTGGGCTCCAGGCTCTGAGCTGTCAGCACAGAACTCGACACAGGGCTCAAACTCACAAACTGTGAGATCATGACCTGAGCCGAAGTTGGACACTTAACCAGGCTCCCCTATACTGACAGTTTAACTTGGCTCCTGCATGTTCTTTATACCAGGGAAGCTAAAGTTTATGGCAAAATTATCAAAAAAACTTTTAAAATATTTATTAGAAACTAGTACACACCACATACAGGTAAGGGCTCACCTATATAACAAAGCACACGGAGGGTACAGAGGAAAGCCAGATAATGAACAGGCTCAAAATCCCATTCCTTCCTTCTCAAATAGTTGGTAATGAACACCCTTCAGCAAGTTGGATATTTCATATATGGATTGTTTTATAGTCAAAGACTTCAGTTATAATAACCTAGAAGGCATTTGGGGATGGCTCATATTTAATTGGAAATAATTTAATTGGGGCGCCTGGGTGTCTCGGTTGAATGTTCAACTCTTGATTTGGATTCAGGTCATGATCCCAGGATCGTGAGATAGAACCCCACCTCAGGCTGAGTGTGTACTGAGTGTGTACTGAGTGCGGAGCCTGCTTAAGATTCTCTCTCTCCTTCTCCCTCTGCCCCGCCCCTGCACACACTCTGTCTCAAAAAATTTTTTAATTATAAACAATGACCAGAATTTGTACTAAACACACTAAAAAAGGAACACATACATTTTGATATATTCGACCAATATTATTTGCAAAAATGTTCAATACATTTCATTTGAGAGAAGCCTTGTCCAGGTGCAATAATTGTTGATGTAAATAATGTTGATGTATATAATGATAAATAATGAACCGATGCAATCGTGTTCATATGAATAATGATACAATAATTCTGCATAAACTCCTTCCATAAATATGATAAAAAAGGGTAGAAAATACAAACGGTCTGGTGCCAGGGAAGACAGAGAACAGTGCTGTTACAAGTCAGCCTGGTGCACCAAGGGTATATCACAACTTTAAGTTAGTCTCTCTCTTTATTGAAACCAGGATAGATTATTGCTGAGAATCAACTAGAAGCTTTTGTTTTACTCTTTCCCAAATTAATTATGAACTAGAAAGCATGAACTCAAGATGTGTAAAACATGTCCACTTTAAGAACTCTTAAAAGAAGTCAGAGAATAAAGGCACGATACTTTCAAAGGGACAACAGGAAGACTACATGGACTTCCTTCCAGAGCAGGGAAGCCAGGAGACAGAAGAATGGTGTCTTCAAAGGGTAGAAAGCTGATATATGCCAGCTGAGAATTATAAATCCATCAAAATATCATTCAAAATGAGAAAATTAAAGAAGAGACATTTTTCAGGAAAATAAAATAGAAGAGGATTTATCACTAGCAGAACCATATTAAAAGAACTATATTTTTAAGAGGGAAGAACAATAGTAACCAATGAAAGGTGGAAGATGCAAGTTTGGAAGAAGAACATTGGAAATGGCAAATATATCAATAAAAATGAAAGAATATATTGTCTGTTAAAAACTATGTTGACAACACCTTGTGGGGACTAAAATAAGGGAATTCAACCACATGACCAAGGTAGAATATAAGTCAGGAGAAACAAATGGAATTAAAGGGGTTAAAGTCATTGCCTATTCTGGAAGTCATAAACTGAACTTTGCTTAATCAAGGATGTATGTTATAATTTCTGGGTAATGTCTAAAAAGCATAATAAAAGAATGTTATAATCCTATAAAGTTTGTAAATTTACGAGTCTAACAGGAGAATATAATAGAATATTGAAAAATAATCAAACCAAGAGAAGTCCAAGAAAGAACAGAGAACAGAAGAGACAGGCAAGATTAAGAGAAAGAAAGGTGAGGGGTGCCAGGGTGGCTCAGTCAGTTGAGCATTCGACTCTTGATTTCAGCTCAGATCATGATCTCACGGTTCGGTTGGTTGGTTGGAGCCCCACATTAAGCTCTGCGCCAGGAGGGCAGAGGCTGGTGGGGTTCTCTGTCTCCTTCTCTTTCTGCCCCTCTCCCTCTTAGTCTCTCTCTCTTTTCTCTCTCTCTCTTTCACAAATAAATAAATAAACATTAAAAAAGAAAAGGTGAATTCATAGCCAAATAAGAAGTTAGTAAATTACAAATGGAGTGGATGCTCTAATTGGAGGACAGTTTTATCAGATTGAGGCACAAATCTAAAATGTAAAGAATAAGAACTTTCAAATATTGGATAATACAGATTTAGACCTTAAGACAGGATTTTATTGCTAAAATCTAACCATAATGATGTAATCATAGTCTATAACTAAAGGATAGGTACGTTTCTTAAAATTTGTTCTAAAAGCACTCGTGAACTCTTAACTTCACGCTTCTCTAAAAATATATAGAGTACCAACAATTATCTGTATGTTCCAGATCTAAATCCATAGGAGTTTATCATAAATATCAGCTTTCATCTTTCATTTGAATTTGAAATTTTCAGGTTGAATTCCCCTCCACTCTAAATTTCTCATTTGGTTCCTCTGTCATTCTCTATATAGTCTAATGGCTTCGTTCACCTAGTTACAAAGCCAGGAACTTGAGTGCAGTAAAAAGTATTTCCTTTTTCCTTCAGCCTCTGCTCTCCCTTAAAACCACTTGTAAATGAATTCCAAGACTATTGATCTTGCTTGGAAATATTTCAATAGGGAGGTGTCACAACAGCTTTGAGTCTCTAAAAGAAAAAAAAAATAAGATATGGAATCTATTCCATTGACTTGGTGTTTTTCTTGCCTAGGAAGCATTTCTACCCTTGGCTTGCAATGTTTGAATTCTACATGCCATAAAGTATGGACAGTGGGATGATCTTTGTCAAGTAAAACTTTATCCTCAAATTTTGATTTGGGGAGCTAGTGTTTTTTTTTTTTAATGGGGATTTAAAGGTGTATCAACTTCAAATATAAAACATATGATTATATTTCCCTGATTTTACTGTGACATGGAAAATAAGATATACTGTATGTATGTATGTATGTATATATGTATAAAAGTGGGTGAGCTAACAGAGGTATTGCTTTCCACGGAATTTCTTTTCCATACCTAGTGTTGAGGCTAGTAATTCATCTCAGTGTACCAATACATTACTCTGATTCTAATACTCAACTTTTGACATCTGTGAAATTATAAGAGCAATTATGAATTACTAGCTTCAACACTAGGTCCATGGAAAACAAATCCCAAGGAAAGTAATACCTCTATTAGGTCATCCACTTTTATTGCTTCTAAGGCCATGAATAGGTGGATTTCCAGTGGAAGATTTCATCTGATTTTTATTCACCTCCGTGTACTAGTTTGGCTGATATTCCTACTTGGTTGGTTAGCAAAATGTAAATAAACTGGATAAGGCTAACATCAAATTAATATTCTCCTCAATTCACCTCAATGCCCAAGAGGACTTCTAGGCATTCAAGCATTCTATATTCCCCTCACTCATGTTGCAGGAATTATATCAACTTCCACCCTCATGGCCAATCTGTAGTTGTTCTTGGGAGCACAGTTATTTTGTGCATCTGCTCCTCTTACCAAATTATGTTTTTGAGAGCCTGATAGGATCTATACTAATGCATATGAGGTAGGTTTTAGGTTATTGTCATAGGTTGAATAACATTATCATCTATAATAAGAAATTTTCAAGCTATAAAAAATGGTTATTTTGGGGTACAATAAGCCTTCCTTACACCCCTGTCACTCTCAAATCTGCTCTCAAATCATGGGACATGAGACGATTCCCTCATACTTGCCCCATTCTTTGAGAATGAGCATTCAGTATCTAGGTCAAATATCTCTTGGTCTCTCTGTCTCCCTATCACCCCCACAAGAACACCCATGCACATAAAGGAGACAGAGAATCACCAAAAAATAAAACAAAACAAAACAAGAATGAAGCAAACCTAGTATTATGGTTAGCACCATAAGAAAAGGAAATAATACAAAAGAATAAGACAATGTAGGTTAAAGAAAGGAAGGTAGCTGTAGAAGAAAGTAAACTACCTTCATTTCTTTATTTTTTCTACTCTGTTTCTTTGTCCTCTCCATTATAATTATATGTGGAAATATTCATTATAGTGATTCATTAGATTTAATGAGCTAGATAACATTTTAATTTTAGAGAAACGATTATGCCATAAATACACCTGAATAGCCATATTTCATGGTCATGAATACAAAATTAATTTATTTCATTGATATTAGCACTGAAAACAGTGTACAAATTGCAACTCCCTTTTAAAAATATCATCATGATAGTTATTAGACTAATATATTTCTCATTTAACCTGTAATTCTGGAGTGACAAAGATGTTGTGTTTTAAAAAAGAAGATATACAACAAATCTCTGGGGTAGGTAAAGTCATTCTTGCCTTTTCTTTTCTTTCTTCCTTTCTTCCTTCCTTCCTTCCTTTCTTTCTTTCTTTCTTTCTTTCTTTCTTTCTTTCTTTCTTTCTTTCTTTTCCTTCTTTCCTTCTTTCTTTCACTTTAAATTTTGTTGATTTAAACATTGCTGCTGGGGGCACCTAGGTGGCTCAGCCAGTTAAGCTTCTGACTCTTGGTTTTGGCTCTTGAATTCACAGTTAGTGAATTCAAGCTCCGCATAGGGCTCTGTGCTGACAGCACAGAGCCTGCCTGGGATTCTCTCCTCCCTCTCTCTCTGCCTCTCCTCTGATCTGTCTCTCAAAATAATTAAGCTTTAAAACAAAAACAAAAACAAAAACACGGCTGCCTTTGCAGACCTGGATTGGCAAGATGCCAGAGTCTTGATGAAGTGTTTAAGGTTTGAATATGGTTGCCACCTAAATAGGGGGAAAGAGGGAAATGCTAGAGAAACTGAATATTTTCTCGGAATACAAAGTGATGCTGCAGCCATATTACAAGAAGGATAAAAAAATAGAAGATAGGAAATCTTTGACTCCAATAGGAGTGTTACTTGAAAAACCAATCATCGTGGAAACCACTAAAAAACGAATATTTTCACGTGCAATAAACAGTCCTCCAGATCACATGTGTAAGTCCACCGAAGACTGCCAAAACAGCCCACGGATTGAAATATAGCTACCTCTGGAGTAGACTCCAGACAGGTTTTGATGCCGGTATATCAAATAAGTCTTGCAAGGTGAAGGGTAAATCTCTGTAACTTCAGCAATTACTCTAACAGCTTAGTTGCTGTAGAGTTACTACTGCAGTGAGCATCGGGGCACCAAACTCATACTCCCATGTACATCCTTCATTTTAGGGAAAAAGAAAGATTTAACACTTTAAAATTGATTCACTTAAAGTTCCCAGTCAATTTCTCCTATAAAATTTGACTGCAGCAATATACCAAGGAGTGCTTTGCAAATGCCAATGTACACTGTTAATATTCCATTGAAGTTATTTTAATGATTTCTCAAACTCTGGAATGTGAGAGGTTTATATTGCCCGTGAAAATTATTGTCACAGGTGCAAGTGTAAGAGAATATCAAATAGTTACACTATTATTCATGACCTTGGTACACTTTATTTTTTTAGTACTAAAGAAATATTACTTTGCTTTTCCAGATTAAGTATGCATGTATAAGTGATATGGGTTTGGAAGTCTTGTGTGGAAAATTGCATACCCATAGAAAGAACAGACATGATAATATACTGTGCACACCGAAATTTCTAGAGATTCACAGGGCAAGCTTATTTCATCTGAGGTTGGTTGAGCCTTTTTTTAATTATGAAACTCAGAGTATTCAGGTTACCTAGTTTTCCATATTTTAATATGAATATTTCAGCATATTATCCTGAAATATTTATCAAAGCACTTCCTTTGGCATTGTTGTATCCTTTGTCTCATTCAGGTTATTGGGTTTTTCTTTCTTCATCATCTCTGGGAAGGGATGACATAGCGGAGTATAGAGCCAGTTCTTACTGGTCTCTGCTTTAAAATCTAATGTCCATGGAGGAAGGGAGTTATGGATAAGTTTCTGGGCTTGAATAACATTTTAGGGTCTATTTTGATGAAGACTTTCTGTGCTCGGATCAGGAAAATGATGCCCTGGGTTGGCAGGACTAACGTAGACAGTTGCGAATATGGAAAAGATGCTGTGGTTTTCTGGAAAGAGACACTGAACTCAGCACCAGGACTATAAAGGAGCCAGGCCCAGGATTGGTGAGGGAAGGTGGAGTCTAATGCCTTTACACGTTTCGAGAACGCAAGAGCAGAAGGAAAATGTACCACCTTTCCAAGGTAGAGTCTCAACATTGTACAGAGACTGTAATGATAAAAGGCTTATGATGAATCTGAGCAGTGTGGCCTTGACACCTGTGGCATGGGGACTGATAGGCACCCAGGAGTAGCTGAGAGATGTGAGTAGATCTTGGGATTCAAGAGGCTCTCCTAACCCATGCTCTAGTGCTCCCAATTCATGGTAACTAAACGGTCCAATTTCTGCTCTGATAGCTTTTGCCGGTCATTGTGACTTCTCTTCTGTCTGCTCACGATCCTATTTATTGCTCATGATCCTATGAGTGTCCTTTTGCTGTTTCCCTACTTTGTTTTCTGAATCTTTTTTTTCTCCATTTGTTTGATATTCATCATTTCTTAACAATTGGGTTGGTCAAGCAATATTCAGTATAGATTTCCTCTATTAAAAAACATTTATCTCAGGCCTTCCCTGAGCTAAGTTCCCTTCTCTGACTAATCATGCAGTGGCCTAGGCTCTGAGCTCATGTGCTACCAAGGCAGGTACATCCCGCATAGGTAAGCCTCAGACTGTGTTGTGAGTGGACTTTGCAGACAGGGAGACTTAACTCTCAGAGAGTTGTCATGGTCTATATATCATCCTCACTGTTGTTTGGCCAGGCAGCAAAATTAAACAGCTTCAGAGAAGCCTTTCTGGAATAATCCAGTGACTGGGATACAGACTCAGCTTTACTTACCCTCGCCCAAAAGGGCTAACAAGACCAAGTTAGCTTTAGGTATTGTATTCAGAGGTGAAGCAGAACAGTCACTGTACAGGCTATACGGTCACTATACAGACTAGACTGTACAGGTCTTTGGATATGTCAATGATCCTTGATAAACATCTTGATCTAGTGCATTATATTCTAGCATGGGAGATGGAAAATACACAATAAGCACAATAAATGAAAAAAATATGTAGTGAGTTGGAAGGTCAGATGTGCTAAGGGAAATAGAAAAGTAAAACAAGGCAAGGGATACAGGATTTGAAATGTATAAATAAGAGTATTGGTGCAAGACTCGTTGAGAAGATGGCATTGGGGTTCCTCTCTAGTTCTGTTTTGACCCTGTCTAATGACCTCTGCAATGACTACCCTATTCAGGAGAGGAGGAGGTGATGATAGACAAGAACCTCTATCTCTGATTTTTGAGAAATCTTCTTCTGCTTCAGAGCATATGTCATAAAATAGAAAGAAATACTATGACAGGAAGCATAGGCTTCCCAGCAACTTTCCAATCCTAGAAGTTTAAGGGTCAGCTCAACCTGGAATTGCCTAAGTGTCCTGGGGACGTGAAAATACCGGGCTCTAAAATATCACAGAAATATTGGGAGAAATAGAAAATGTGTTCCAATTGCTCTTTTCACGAGGAGTCTGTACAGTTAACGATGCCAACTTTGATAACGTGGAGAGGTCAGTAGTCTCACCAGATCCGGTGAGGCCAGAGTGCTCAGATGAGGCCAAGATGCTCTACTGCATCTCTCCAATACTGGTAACCACAGGCATTTGGTTTTGCCGGGTGAGGTTTTCAAATTGTCTGGAGGACAGTCTCTTTCCTTGCCTTTTCCAATTTTCAGATGCCAGCAATGGCGACATTCCAACCTCTGCTCTGTGACCACATCTGCTCTCCCTTTGTTATATCACGTACTCTGATCGACACTCCTGCTTCCCTCTCGTGATTACATTGAGCCCGTCTGAATAATTCAATATACTCTTAAAATCCTCACCTTAGATAGATCTGTTAAGTGCCTTTTGCCATATATAAATAACATATTCACAGGTTGTGGGATTAGGACTTGGACACTTGGGGGCTATTTATTCAGTGTACCACAGGGAGATAGGCAGAGACCCAAAGGCTCCTCTTTCTTTGTCCTTCTTTAAGTCATCATTTAGCTTTCCTTCTAAACAACTGTCGAACAATATTTTTGAAGTCATCATTTCAATGAGGGATCTAAAGTAGTCAAATACATTGAAACAGAATAGAAATGGTGGCTGTTGGGGACTGTGAGGAAGAAGAATGGGGAGTTGCTATTCAATGGGAATAGAGTTTTGATCATACAAGCTAAGAAAGTTCTAGAGATATGATATATTGTATTGGGCTTATTGTTAACAATATTCTGCTATACACTTAAAATGTTTCTGAGTAAATTTCATGTGTTTTTGTTGTCATTGTTGTTTGGTTGTTTTCTTTTTCTTTCTTGCTTTTGTTTATTTATTTTTTTTTGACTACAATAGTAAAAATAAAAGAGCACCAAATTAATGGCCTATTCAGGACATGTCTTAGCCTGAAGCAGAAATAATGAGTTCCTTGAACAATGGCCTAGTTCAATGCCCTAGTTATTTGACTCCGAACTGTGAGTTCTTTGGTCTCTCAACCCCATCGTCTAAGGTTCTGCTGATTAGAAGGATAGCATGTCAGGAAGCACAATGCTATAACTTTCCAGTTCTGCAGGAATGCCAAGGACTCTCAATTCTTTTGACTCATTGGCTCTTAGGTCCTAGCTTTGTCTGAGTACTTGACATTCAAGCTACTTTGGTTTGAATCTGACAAAGGTTCCAGTGAGGCAGCCTTACAGTTTCTTTGGGGTTCCTAAGGACCTTGTGAATATTCAATATTATCCTGGTAAACAGTGTTCATTTTGTTTTTATTTTTAATTATCTGCCACTAGCATCTGTCAGCTCAACATCTAACTCAGCATCCCCTAGGTTCAACCATCAATACCATTGTCAATAATGGTGATTATTATGATTCTTATTTGTCTTATGGCTTAGAAAAGACAAACAAGAGAGTTGCTTTTAAAGATTCTCTCAGTAGATTTCTAAGTAGGGTAACACATTTAGTTTATCCACAATAGTACCAGCTTACAGTTGTTTACTTAGAATAATTAGAAAATTTTTTTCCCTTTTTGTCCTCTAAAGGATCCAAAGTGACAAGAAGTTATATGGACACCTACTTATCAGTTTACTCATACTGTTTGGAAATAAGGAAGAGCTTATAATCAGAGCATGAAAAGTAGTACAGAGAAATTCCAATCTGGTAGTATTTTCACTCTGAAGTCTTTGAAATTATATTGTGCTCAAAAATAGCCTGATTCATTAACTGATTTCGAGGGCCAGAACTACCTGAATCTAATACATCAAGCTAAACCCTCAATCAGTTGTCTCTATTTGACCTTAGCACAAACAACCCCTCCACACCCCAACCACTACCAAAGTAAGTAATTCAGCAAAATTTTAGTTTACACTGTGTGATATGTGTCCTAAGGAGCCTTAAAATTTATGACCCACAACCAATCAAGCAAATTCTTGATAATTTTTAATTTTATTTTTTTAGTTTAATTGTATATTTGGAGTCTTATAATAGTTGTTTGTTAAGCAAAAACATAAAACCAAATAATTTAAATTATTCAGTAACAGGAGACTCTAATAATTTGGTTTGACATTAAGAAGATTTTTGGAATCAATTGTATCATCTTTATCTTCCATTAAAAATATATTGGTCTTTTTAAAAGCATTTTATGGGGTGCCTGGGTGGCTCAGTCGGTTAAGTGTCCCACTTCCGCTCAGGTCATGATCTCACAGTCTGTGAGCTAGAGGCCTGTGTCGGACTCTGTGCTGACAGCTCAGAGCCTGGAGCCTGCTTCAGATTCTGTGTGTGTGTCTCTCTCTCTGCCCCTCCCCTGCTCATGCTTTGTCTTTCCTGCTCTCAAAAATAAATAAAAAAACAATAAAAAAGGCATTTTCAAACTACCAAACAAAACAGAGCTTCATGCTTATTCATTTAAAATTGTTTCATTTTGATTTCATTCCAGAAAGGAGACTCTACAGTGAAGTCTACTTGAACAATTCTTTAAGGAAGATAATTTAAAGGAATTTATCAGAGATTTCTCGAGTCGCTTGATGGAAGTCATAGAAGTGTGATCGGGCACCTCTTCTGAGAGGAGTTTGCTTATAACGAGATAGTGGTTGTGTTTCATCTATGAAACTCAGGGTGTCCGACACTTCTCACGTGCCACCTCACCTCAGCTCAGCCCACCATATACTGCATCTTTCACTCTATCGACCAGTTTCACAAAGATGAACTCTGCTCTGTCTTTCTCAGCTGCACCCTATGTTAATAGCTGTCCTGGACCTTCTCAGATGCGGCGGCACGGGCTCTCCGCAGGATCCTGCTTGGCTCTGACCATGGCATGTGAGTATCTGGAAGCATGGAATTAATGCCCATTAGCCAGCTTTTGGCTAGTGGGGGACTCGCCTCTCTGTCCCATTGCTGGTGGATTCTGTGGGGCGTTCTACATAATGCCCTCATTGTGTCTCAGTGGGATCGGACTCTGTTTACCCTCAGTGGTGATCTACTTGAAAGTCAGACAATTAAATTGACTTTTCCACCTTCTGTGTCTTATTCTTCCCAATATCTTATTCTGATTCCTTGGTATCAGTTCCCCAAATTAATAACTCAAACATAATTTTTTGTTCCAGGCTCTGCTCTCTGGGAGAGAACCAGGCCAAGGCATTCATTAACTGGTTTTTCTTCCCTGTTATCTTCTTTTGTGTCTTCCTAATTCTCTTCATATGTTCTTACCTTTTTCATTTTCCTTAAAGTCTTTTCCTTTCAGTATCATTTTGACTCCCATCATCTGGGAGATGAAAAATGATTCGCATTTATAAAAGGGCAGCATGCGGGATCCTTAAGGTGATGGAAATGTTCTGTATCTTGACTGTGGTGGTGAGTACACAAACCTACATGTGCGATCAAACTGAATAGAATTAAAAACACACAGACACAAGTACAAGTGAAATTTGAATAAGATCTGTAGATTCCATTGATGTCGTTATAATGGTTGTGTAATTATATTACATTTCCATCAGATGTTATCACTGGAAGAAACTGGAAAAGCATCCTTGACATCTCTCTATATGGGTAGGTACAACTGCATGCGAATCTACAATCATCTCAAAACTTAAAAAGTTTAAGAGAACACAACTTTGTTTCTCTTCAACAGTAGCCCCTGGCCTTACACACACATATGCACTGCATTCTTTTAACAGGTTAAGGACCAGGTTAAATACTTATATATATACATTTTTAAGAGTATCTCACTTAAATTATGAACTCGTACTCAAAAGTTTGTTTGACTTTTAACTAAAAGCCATCTATTTAGATTTATTTCTTTTAATTTAGTTTATTTTCAAATTGGTTTACATATAACACCCAGTGTTCATCCCAACAAGTGCCCTCTTCAATGCCTGTCACCCCCTCTCCCTATTTAGATTTCTTACTTTAACCAATCTGAAATCTAGTAGAAATAGTTATTTGTTCTATGTATGAAATTAAAAGAGTATTCCAGTTTAGAGCTTTTAATATTTATTAAGAAGGAAATCATCCCTAAACCATTTAATCTGTGATAACAATATATCTGTTGCAAAGGAAGCTGTATAATATATGGTGAGTTTACAGCTTTTTATTTCCTTTTTGCTTAGTTTTCATAAGAACATCTGGGCTCAGTGAAACCCATTAGAATGTTTTTTACTTGATTTTTCAATTAAAAAATTATTTATTTATATTTGAGAGAGGGAGCGAAAGAGAGAGAGTGAGTGAGGAACAGGCAGAGAGAGAATCCTAAGCAGGCTCTCTTTTCTCAATGTAGAGCCCAACATGGTGCTTGATCCCATGAACTGTGAGATCATGACCTGAGCTGAAATCAGGAGTTGGATGCTTCACCAACCGAGTCCCCCAGGCGCCCCTAGAATTGTTTTTGAATGGAAGATATCATGTACCATTTACATGAGGGGAAAAAAAGGCGTCTTCTGGTTGGATCAGCTACCTACTTATATCCTAAGAATCCAGAATTTGTATTATGTAAATTTGTATTATGTAAAAATTACAAGCTTTTTTCTTCTTTAAAACTAGTTAAGTATATGACTAATGCAAAAAATTCTACAAAGGTTTATAATTTTCAGGATTTTCTTTCTCCAAAATTATTTGTAGCAGCCCAGGACAACTTCGGGGATGGAAGAAATGAAAAAAAAAAAAAAAATAGGCTCTGTGCTTTCTTTGGCTCGATCTGCTGAAAAGCAGGCCTGTTCTATTTTCCTGTAAATGCTGACCACTCTCCGCCCAACACGTGCCTGATCCACAAAGTTTGCATTTGTCTACATCATTCTCAAATGTTCTCTTTCCCTGTTTTAGTTACCCTTGGCCTCTACCTTGACCTTCTGCTGCTCGTCTCAATAAATTCAGAACACAACCATTTACCTGCAGCAAATGGGAATGGTTCCCCCAGAAATATAGCATCCAATAAAAGCCAAAGCCAAAGGAAATAGAAAGGTGAGGTCGAGCATAATTTTCTCATCACAGCCTTCCCTGCCTTTTCCTTTCGGCCTTAGAGACTGTGCTGACCTCTGTCTATTTTTATGGCTAGATTAATTCTGCTATTTCAATGCGTCTGAATTTTCAGAATCATATAGTTGAGATGACCTTAGGAGGTGCTAACCTCTAAAAAGATTATGTGAAAAAATGATAAAAAGATGAAAAAATGGAGAATTGCGGACCAAGAAAATACCTTAGAGATGATCTTACTCAACCTTCCAGTTTTATAAAGAGGAAGGGAGGGAAAGAACAGTCGAATGATGTTAGGTTGGGCTTGGACGCTCCAATCCTGGCCGTCAAATGCTGTAAGTCTTGTGTCAGCAGTATTGCAGACCCAAGGCCAACTGTGCCCCCGGTCGGCAGATGTATAAGGCATCCCAGAATAAGGGCTAAATAATTCAAATTAAAACCAGAATTTCTAATGCTGAAATTTTGAATATCTGTCTACTGGCTGCTGATTTTACCTTGTTACGAGGCCCCTGCTTTGTGCACTGTAATCGTCAATGACTGGGTGACTTTTGCCCATTACGTACATCAGATCCTTGTTTCCCTGCATGATGTCCTTTAGGCTGTTGGTCCTGACTTTCTCCCTTCTGCTCCTCTCTTCTCACAATCTTTGCACAGCCTATAGAAGGACCCAAAGTTTTCATCCCTCATGGACAAATCATACTACTTGTCTCCAGACTCTTACACACCAACAACCAACCAACTGCTTGGGGAGACTGCTGTTCTAAGAAGGACTTCCCACCTCTCTGGATCTGTATGGGGCCAGGACTAGACCTGAATGAGGATGTGGCTCTTCGCTACCAGCTAAGGGGGTTCCACAGATGACTTACAGTCTAGGGATATTTATTTACCTTTGATAAATTTATCTCTGGGTTGAGCTATCTGCCTGAAAGGTGTTTTCTAATAGGTCCCTCCCGTTCTTCCCACGTCATGTTTAAATTCAACCACAAAGTCCTATTTGAAGGGCGGTGAGGGAGGAGAAGGGATAAGAAAAGCTGGTATGTGAAAATGACACTTTCAAAATGGAGACCGAGAAGGAAAGTTGGCCTGAAAACAGGACTATTGTTTTCTCCCAAGGTGATTACTCCCTTTCTTACCCTTACACTTTCAGGTCCCTTGGTCATATTCAACTCCCAAATATTTCCCTTAAGCACAATAACTATGACAGTATTTTCTGTGGTTGCCAATGTTTGCTTTTTAAAAATATCACACCATAGTGTTGTATAAGACATAAGAGGTACTTAAGAGATAACTGCCCTTTCTAACAGAGTTCTGTGGAATATAAATGAAAAAAATATATAAAAATGCTTTATTCTTGAGCATGATGCAAATGTAAAATGTAAAACCTCCTTGCATGAAAGAGAGTAGACATAACGCAAACCAAGGAATGTTATAAATTTGAAAAGTAATTATTTTGTATATAGCACTTTTAATATTTCTGTGGAGGATGGTTAACAGAGATTTCCTATTTTTCTTTCATTCTACACTTTGTCTATAATTTTCTTTGGCTAATCAAAAGGTAAAGAGAAAACATTGTGGTACACAGAGGGAAATACAATAAATTTTTATTTTTATTTTAAAAACCTGCCAGTTGGCAGATACATTTTCACTGTCACATATAGAACAAAATATATTTATTATATATAAACTACATCGACTTTCAACTCTTAAAAGACTGCCCAGTTAAAATACTAATTCGCAATGAGAAGGTACTGCAACTATATACACTAAGATAAATAAGTATCGTCAACCTAATGTTGTGCAAAGGAAGCGAGGCACAAAAGTAAACATTCTATATGATTCCATTTATGGGAGAGTCAAAATCGTGCAATGCTTACAAGGGTCTAGTGGTTGCCCTCTGGGTAGGGGTAATGCCTACAAGGAGAGATGTGTCTCTGGGATTGTGATAACCTCTGTTGTTGATTGGGTGCTGGTTTCATGACTGTGTTTGCTTTGTGAAAATGTGTTGAGCTACATTCATGTGGAATGCACACAGATGTTCCCTGAGCTGTCTAGCTGTTTGGCGTATGGTGTTCAAGTAGAATCCTGATTAATGGGAAGTGTGTGTTTGGTAAGGTCATGCTACATAATTCGGCTATATGCAAGTTTTAAGCCCTATCGAAACTAAAGCCGACTAGTTTGGTACATACTGAAAACAAGCAGATTGTGTGAATTCATGAATCATTGTCTGAGCTGAGAGAACTATTTTAAGTGAATAGAAACAACTTGGTGATAATCGTAAAAGTCTTCACGTTTTGAGTGGGTTGCTCAGACGTGGAAGGGTACTACAGTCACTTCTAGTGGTGAACAGAAACCACCTTGTATGCTTCTAAATATTGCCAAACTCGCATTGTATTTTTTGCATCACTTAATGGAAAGATCATAGCCATAACGTGATAATCAAAAGCTATAAATACAATAGCTGTCTTGTGTTTAAGGCAACTCTGGCAATTAGTCCCCTTATCTAGGGCTGCAGCTTATGAGAATCATTGCATAAATACTGTTTTGGAATGCCTTATGCAGCTCTTTCGGTAACTGGGAGAAAGTCAAACAACCTCTTATGTTTTTTTCCTTGTCTGTCTTTTTTCCCTACTGGCCAAAAGCAATAACAACAACAACAACAACAATAATCATCCCCCTTAAAAAAAAGTAAAGAAAGAAAAAAAGAGAAAATGACTTATTTTTATGATTTTATAAACAAGGAAACAAGACCAGTCAGCATCGTGGTCAAGAGCTTTTTCCTTCTCTGAGATGCTTTCAGTCTTACAAAGTGTAGCTTAGTGCTCAGGAAAATGAAAGAGCCAAAGCAATGATTAATGCGAAAACTGTTTGCAGGCAGATATTCTATTACTATAGAAGAATATTGCCTAACAATGGAAAGCTTATCCATTGTAAATTTAAGGTGAGCCACTGTCAGCTTTTTTTTTTTTTTAAGTTCATTTATGAGAGAGAGAGATATAGACAGAGCATGAACAGGGGAAGGGCAGAGAGAGAGGGAGACACAGAATCCAAAGCAGGCTCCAGCTCTGAGCTGTCAGCACAGAGCCTGACGTGGGGATCGAACTTGTGAGTACAAGCTATGAGATCATGACCTGAGCCGAAGTCGGACGCTTAACCAACTGAGCCACTCAGGCACCCCTCAACTTTTATCTTTAAGTGAACCATAATCTCAATGCCCAAGCCTCAAATAAGTAGTTGGCAATAAGTAAATACTCAGAGTGCTGACGGAGAATATAATACTGAGATTACCCTCTGTGGTTGCTTTTCTCTAAGTGTTTCAGTAAAAAAATAGATTTCTTAGGTAGACTTCCCCTAATCCAAAATTTCATTATGTAATTTCTACCGGCCAATCACCTACCATGTTAATATAATAATTTGCATTTAGAGAAGAATACAAGTTCAGCAGGGGAATTCCATTGATGACGCAGAGAGAAACTGTAAGGCGGTGGTGAAAATGGGTGTGTGTGGCAAAGAGTAGCCTTAGTTTTCACCTAACTGGATAGAATTAAATTCCTCATGTGATATATTATTTGTATTCTCTTTTTGGAGAAGATGGCTGGTACAGAATTTGATTAAATAATAAATTGTATCGAGGAGTGCCTGGATGGCTCGTCGATTAGGTGACCGACTCTTGATTTCAGCTCAGGTCATGATCCCGGGGTCCTGAGATCCAGCCCCATGTGGGGCTCTCTGCTGAGCATGGAGTCTGCTTAAGACTCTCTCTCTCCTTCTGCCTCTCCCTTGCTCATCCCTCAAAAAATGGTATCAAAAATCTACTCAGAACAACAAAAAAAGAAACCCGGCAATGTGTTTTACTGGGAAATTTGTTTTTTCGCAAGATTTTATTTCTTAATTTTTTTTTAACGTTTATTTATTTTTGAGAGACAGAGAGACAGAGAGTGAGCAGGAGAGGGGCAGAGAGAGAAGGAGATAGAGAATCTGAAGCAGGCTCTAGGCTCTGAGCTGTCAGCACAGAGCCTGACGTGGGGCTTGAACTCACTAACTGTGAGATCATGACCTGAGCCGAAGTCAGACGCTTAACCGACTGAGCCGCCTGGGAGCCCCAAGATTTCATTCTTTGAAAAATCTCTACACTCAATGTGGAGCTCGAATTTACAACCACAAGGTCAAGAGTCGCATGCTGTACTGACTGAGCCAGCCAGGAGCCCCTGGCTGAAATGAGTGATATGAATGCTATTTCCAACTGTCCACTGTGTGTCCTTTTAGAGCTGAAGCAATTTCTGGATCTTAGATTGCTCATCTGTGAATTAGGACTCTGAACCAGATTGTCTGTAAGGTTCTCTCTGGCTCCAAAAGTCTAAAGTGCAATTTCACTATTTCATTATTTTTAATTAATGTTAACGGAATACACGATTGAGCACATGGAGTGGCTTACAACATATTCTTTGGTAGCAAAGAAAATGTTAAGTGTCTTTTCTCTGCATTCATACGACGCCCTTCACAGGAGAGGATGGATAGAAGAGTATATGGTGAAAGGAACATACCACGTAATCAATCCAGGTGAGTGGTTATTTTTAATAATTCATCTCTCCCGTTATGCCGCTGCCATCTGGCTATCTCTATCCATGAATGAACGCACATGTTACATATTGATGTATTATATTTAAAGCTCCCATGTAGTCACTATTTTCCCTTGACCAATGTAATGGTACTCTCTAAAAAAACAGCTTACTGAAGTATAAATGACATACATTAAATGACACTGCTTTAAGCGTACAATTTGATAAGGTCTGGATAAGTTCACCGTCTTGATTGTGGCGATGGTTTCACAGCTGTAAACGCATTTCACAACTGGATTTCCTCTCTCCTGACTTGATTCAGCAATCTTTCTACTATACCAACCTGTTTCTTGGTTCACCCAGTATACTTAATCTTGTAAGATTTCTTAAGAAAAGTTCTCAGGGTAATGAATCAACATAGGGAATGTAATAACCAGTGGACAAATCAGAGTTATCCACTTAAATTGTTATATAGTTTTTATTCATTGTTTGATTTATTCGATTTGACTTTTTCTTTCATTATGAGCCAGGAATTTTGTTGAGCATTAGAGATACCACCGTGCTATTAATAGGCTGGATGATAAAAGTTGTAGTCTCCAAGACTTAGTTGGAGATACAGGTAAGGAAGCAAGAGAGTGGGGATATGATGCAAGAGAAACACAGGCAGCTCTGAGGACAATGCGAAGGTCCATGTGCAGTCTCGTGCATGAAGGAAGACTTCCTGGAGGACATGGTATCTGGAAACAAGCAAGATTTTTCCAAGGAGAGAAGGAGTATGTGACAGTGTTCCAGTACGAAGGAACTGAATTTGCAAAGTCCCCCACAGGACATAGAATTATGGAACTTGCAAGTAGCTTAGCACACTGTGCCCAGAGAGTTAAGAGTTTATCAGGACAGGGAATACACAGGACCTGGCGGATTTTGTTCAGATACTTCATCTGCTGGTCTGGAAATGATGGAATTCAGGCTTGGTTTTAATTAAAGTCGAAGGGTCATTTGGAGAATTATGGCTTGAATTTCGGTGAGATGTTTTTAGCCTAAATGAGATCAATGACATTGCGAAGCAAACAAGTGTGAGAAGTATTTATGAGATAGACACAGCAGGACTCCAGAGAAGGTAGACGCCGATGAGAACGACGGTCAAGGCTACTGCCCAGGTTCGTGGTTTGAACAGAATCATGATGTTGCTCCCAGCATCAAGGCCTGTGGGGAAGAGGAAGGTTAGATTTGCTTGATCTGTAGTGTACCCAAATTGCCATGTCTGGTGGATGATTAGACACTGGGGTTTAAAGCTCAGTAAAGAGATCGGAGCTGGACTGACAGTTTTTAAAATTGAGATATAATAGACATAGAACATTGTGTAAGTTAAGGTGTACAGGTTTTGATTTGATATTTATGCATCGCAAGATGATTACTGCCTTAGCATCAGAGAACACCTCTAACATATCACGTAATTACCATTTATTTTTTCTGATAAGAACCATTGAGACCTAGTCTCTTAGTGATTCTAAAGTTTATAATACAGTATCATTGATTATAATCACAAACCCGTGCCTAGATCTCCAGAACTTATTTATCTACTAGTTGCAAATGTGTAATTTTTTTATGTTGTGTGATATTTTTTTAAGTTTATTTATTTAGTTTGAGAGGGGGAGGGAGATAGAACAGGAGCGGGAGCAGAGACCGAAGGAGAGAGATCCGAGCAGGCTCCCTACTGTCAACGCCGAGCCCAGTGTGGGGTTTGAACTCACCAAACCATGAGATCGTGACCTGAGCCGAAACCAAGGGCCGGTGGCTTAAGCAACTGGGCCACCCACGCGTCCCACAAGTTTGTCCTCATAAACAACATCTCCCGGTTCCTCCACCCCCGGCCCCTGGTCACCACCATTCCACTCTCTGTTTCTGCGTTTGGCTTTTTTAGATCCCACAGATAAGTCATATCATGGCAGTCTGTGATTGAAGCCTTAAGAATATCTTAAATGCAGTGTAAAATTTTCTATAGTTACACATTTTTTCTTTCATACATGGTTCTGAGTTTTCCAAATTCCATCTCATGCATAAATATTATTATTCAGAAATATCTAGTCTGACGTCCTTATGCTTTAAAACTTTCCAACCTTAAAAAACTTCGCCAAGGCCCTTGAATCTCTGCCCCTTTTCTCTGGGAAAAAGAAGTGGCATTATGATTTCTTTAAAAAACAAAAGACTTATGCAGGGAGCTAACCAAATTAATATTGAAGTCTCCATATAGTACAAAGTAAATGTGACTTTTATAGTCTGTGAGATAGAAAGCATGATTCAAATGAACTGTTTTTAGCTATGTGTGGTGACATTTACGTGTAAGATACACCGATTTTTCCCTCACCTTTATTTCTAAATAGTAATATTTTAAGAGAAGGATTATTAATCTTCAAATAATACTACGGATAATGAAATAGCTGTATAAATCATGGATATTGATCTGAATAAGTCCTTCAGCCAAGAGATAGAAAAGAAGAATAGAACGAAGGAGCAGAACAATGCTAATGTTTTAGTTTTCACTTTTAGAAATGGCATAGCCAGGCAATCAAATGAGGAAGATACATTCTCAATCATTTTTGTGAGCCTAAATATAACTTTACAAGAAAATTGGATTCTGGATGGCAGTATAAAAAAATGGGATATTGATATAAGTGTTTACGCTCTTATGAAGAAAGTAAACTTTTATTATGACACTTAATTATTTTTATGCGAATATAAAACCCTGATGTAGTGATAACTGTTTTTCACGAAATAATATGACAAAAATATTTCCATAAAAAAGAATATATGATTTTTAACCTAGTTTAGATACCGGTTTATATTGATTCTTTTATCTGTTATTCTATATAAAATATTTAAATACAATTTTGATCTTTGCTGCATTTGTCTGGTTCCTATTCTAAGGTAAGGGGATAGTTTTCTTCTCTTTTTAAAATTCTGCATTGTTTTATGTCAGTTATTTTGAGTAATAAATCACCCCTCGGTTTAGGGGCTCCAAACTATAAAAAGTTAGTATTCATGTGTGCCTACTTTGATTGGACGGTGTTACGATTGGGCTGAGCTTGTCATCTGTCCGCGGTTGGATTTGTAGGAGCTCGCTGGTCTGGGAATACCTAGGCTGGGCCTACTTCCCTTGCCGAGCTCCGTGTGATTCCTCATGCCCTAGAGGGTTAGACCAGGCTTGTTCCTCACTGTGGGCGGAGGTCCGGGAGAGACAGGAGAAGTGAGCACTGAGGGCTAAGGCAAGTTACAGGGTCAGTCCAAAGTCAGGTTTCACAGGGTGGGAGGGCAGGGGTAGGGATGAAGAATAAGAGTCCATTTTGACATGAATTGAACACATAATGTATGCTCTATTTATTTGTTTGATTATAAGTTGTTCAGGAATTGAGAGGACAGAAACCTTTGGGAATGACAAGGACCTAAACGCTTATTTTTATATTTTCGTTATTATTGGTTCTTATTGCCAGCTGCAAATTATACAACGACTTTGAAATTCTTATAGGGAGACATAAACGCAAAAGAAAGAAAGACATCACTGTTTTCTAAATGCTATGTAAAATGCACTGGGGCAGTCAGGGATGGAGAAACATCTAAGCTTTTCTGTGGGAGTCCGGGAATGTTTCCTATAGACAGGGAGGTTCGATCTCCTGTGGAAGAGGTGAGCAGGAGTTCATGTAGAAGGGGGAGGGCAGGATGTTCCAGGCCAGGGAGGCATGAAGAACATGTTCCATACAAGGACCAGCAAACGCGTCAGTGTAGCGGGCCTTCAGGAGGAGAAGGCTGAGGTTGAAGTTGGAAAGTTTGTAGGGGCGAGATGGTAGAGGGCCTTGTAGGCCCACTCAGGAATATGGACCTAATTTGTGAGAATTATTAAAATCTGTTAATCTCTAAGACAATCAAACTCTGCTTTCGAATGTCTTCTAGATTCACAGATTCATAGCTACATCCAGAAAGTACGTCTTTTCCTACCCCACCCTACATCCACCATGCTTTTCCTTTCTCTGAAGGATTTGCTAATTTGACTAGCTAGGGACTCTAAGACAGGGATTGGGCCATTTTCCACTTTTTCCTTTTTCTTTTTCATAATCCTTAAAAAAAACCAAAAAGGCAAAGGAGTATGCTTCTTCCATACATATTTTCAGAGTGTTCATTTTGGAGATCACAACATACACCCTCACGGGTTTGTAAAATAAATGACCTCAATGAGTTTGGGTTGGTAAGCCAATCATCTCTTTTCTATCCTAAGTCTACTTTGCTAATCTTAGCAAAGGAACTTACACTTGTGTCCCTAACTATACTCCCTTTTTAGTATATAATCTGTAGCCAAATGAAATTGCAATCATTTTTTTCTACTTTATTTTATTTTTATTTGTCTTTTTTTGGGTAGCATGTAACTCTTTTAACGGCATACTAGGAGTGGAGTTTTGACCCAAGGAACCTAATCTGTATGTATGATGGGTGAATCTTTCTGATTCTGTAAGTATTTGGGCTGGAAACCTTATAGTCTAGGCTAATTAAGTTATGTCAGGTGGTGAAGGTCTTTTAGATATAAAAATAGAGTGGATGAGATGGCTTACTGAAGCCACTGGGGATAAGCAAAGGCAAAACCCATGATCAAGTTTGTGTTTGGAGAGAATTGGGAGATTTCATTAGATAATCCCGTGAGAAGTAGAAATTAGAAGAAAGGATAGCTTCAGTTTCTAACTCTCCAGTTCCAGATGCATGACCTTGGATGAGTATGTCTTTCAGTTTCAGAAATATTCGTAAGATCATCTATCTGCATTAAGAAAAGAAACTTCTATACGTATATCAGCATGAATGTCTTTCTGTTCTTGCAATTCAATACCTAATACATGATAGCTTTTGAAGCTTCTGAGTTATGTCCACCATTAGAAATATTTTTTTTCTGAAATGTTTCTCAAAAATATTTGTAAGTTGGGTTTTTAAAAAAATATTCAGTGGTAGTGAGGTTAGTACTACTGGGGTTGACTTTCTTCAAGCTGCTCTATTTTCTGGTTCTTGATATGACCCTTGGTTACAAAGGGCACCCACTCCATCAGATTCTGAAATATTGATAAGGAACACTGTCTAGCTGGTGAACCACCAAGCATCACTAGGCAAGTGTTTGATAGAACGCTTCCTGCCCAATTTTCCATTCTGCAAATGTGTATTGGCTTTAAAGGTCAAGAATGGTACCACAGGGATTTTTGATTGCATTATTCTGATTTCTCAGCTATGAATCACTTCTTTCCAAAGCTATAGAAGCAGAGGCTCTAAAATAAATTTAGTCATTACCCTTTATGATATTACCTCCACTTCCTTGCCTGTCTGGCAAAATGCCTGATATTGCCTGACATTGGGAAAGAGCTTTTCAATTCTGCCTTAGAAGAATGGGAATGAGAGAATCAAATAAAATAAACAAAGTACAATGGGTTTCAAAATACTCCTTTCTATTTTCTCTTATTTGCCAATTACTGGTTTTCTAGAAAACTGATCATACCTGCTTAATTAAAAAGGTCAAATCAAAGCTTCTACACAATTTAATCTGCTAATTAATCTATTTGCTAATAGCTATAGCATTGAAATATTTTATTCAGGATAAATAATATCTCTGCGTTTAAGAAAGCTATATTTTATTATAGGAAATATGTAAACCTAACTTAAAACACACACACACACACACACACACACACATGCCTATATATAATATAAAGTAGTTATTCAACTACTGGCATTGTTTATGTGATTGTAAAGACAATAAGACAGACAACCATTTTAATTTTTGCCTTTTTTAAGTTTATTTATTTTGAGAGAGAGAAAGAGAGAGAGAGAATGAGCAGGGAAGGAGCAGAGAAAGAGGAAGAGAGACAGAATCGCAAGCAGGCTCTGCACTGTCATCACAGAGCCTGATGCGGGGCTGGAACTCATGAACCCGTGAGATCATGACCTGAGCGGAAACCAAGCTCAACAGACTGAGCCACCCAGGTGTCCCAATTTTTGCATTTTTTATCTACAAGAATGCATTTGTTTCTTTTGCTTAATGCACTCATCACAAACTTAACATCTCACATAAAATTTGGACCTTTGAGGGGCACCTTTGAGAGTTTTGGCTCAGGTCATGATCTCACAGTTCATGCGTTCATTCCTCACCTTGGGCTCTG
This sequence comes from Paguma larvata, assembly GCA_030068075.1. Taxonomy (NCBI): domain Eukaryota; kingdom Metazoa; phylum Chordata; class Mammalia; order Carnivora; family Viverridae; genus Paguma; species Paguma larvata. Next base: position 8,992,235 of record CM057826.1, read on the forward strand.
TGCTGACAGTGCACAGCCTGCTTGAGATTTCTCTTTCCCTCTCTCTTTGTCCCTCCCTGGCTTGGTCTCCTCTCTCACTCTCTCTAAAAATAAATAAATAATCATGAAAATAATAAAGATAAATAAAAATAAATTTTAAAAATAGGGACTTTTGCCTTTTTTCAATCTAATCTATTCACAATTTTGTCTAAGGTACTTTAAAGTTTAGATTTAAGTCCCTACTATAAGTCAGTCAGACAAAGACAGATACCATATGTTTTCATGCATACATGGACTTTGCGAGACTTAACAGAAACCCAGGGGGGAGGGGAAGAGGGGAAAGAAAAAAGACACAGAAAAGGAGGGAGACAAAACATAAGAGACTCTTAAATACTAAGAATAAACCAAGGGTTGAGGGGGTATGTGAGGGGGGAGAGTGGGTGATGGGCACTGAGCAGGGCACGGGTTGGGATGAGCACTGGGTGTTGTATGAAAACCAATTTGACAATAAAAAGTTAAAAAAAAATTAAGTCCCTACTATTTTAGATTCCCTTTTGTGTACAATCATATTATTCCCCCGTAATATCATATTTATCTCTATCTCTATTTTTATCTCTATCTCTATTTTTATCTCTGTCTCTATCTCAATCTTTACCTCTATCTTTAACTATCTATCTATCTATCTATCTATCTATCTATCTATCTATCTATCTATCTGTCTATCTATCTATCTATCATCTATATATCTCTATGACAAACTTACCATCCTTTTCCGTATTCCAGTAACATCTGAATTTAATGTGATCTGTCACGGTCATGTGTGGTGCTCCTGTCTGCCCATGACCTCTTTCCCTTTGTCTTTTGTGGCTACGGTGCTATCCCCTTACTGAAACACCCCTTTCCCTCATCATGTACTCCTGGTAGGAGAATCAGTGTCAATGCTTGCTGCATCTTGACCACGGGAGAGGCACCTAATCCAAGTCAGACCAATGATTTGCACACAGGAATATGAAATGAACTTTGAGAAACCAAATGATATGAGGCATCAGCTCAGTTCAATCTCGTGGTTTTAGTTACTTTAATTATTAGGAGATTCCAGTTCACTTCTGATTCAATTTTAGTGCATTTTTATTTTATCTCATTTTTAATTCAAAGTTGCCTCTGTGGTTCATGGTTTGGAGAGATTTTAATGTCACTGTTTGTGCTGAGACTGCAGCAGAGGTGGGGATGTCTCACACAGGGGCTTCTTCTCCCGTGACTTCTCCTAGGGTTGTATTTTGGCAAGGGAATATCGAAAACAATGGACTCTACTTATGGTGTGATGGAATATTCCTTCTTGTTGGTTTTGTTCTGAACCATTGTTATCCTACATAAGAAATCTTAAGTCAGGACTTAATGAAAGAGAACCAGTCCAACACAGCAACCCTAGCCTGTCTCTTTAACTGCCCATGGACAGGAGTGGGTGAAGAGGGGAAGGGAGCCTTAAACACATTGCAAGCTCTGCCTCTTCAAACAGCAGCTTCCTATCTTCCCCTTCCTTCATAATTCTCTATATAAAAGAGTTGGGTCTCCTAGTTCTCAAATATCCATGCATTGTTGTATTCGATATTTTCAGTGACCCTGCAAATTAAAACAAGTAATACGTGGGATAAAATACATTTAAAGAAGAAGAGTGTGTTGATGGATGGACATGAAAATAAGAAATTTTCAGATCCAGCACATAGTGAAAGCAAAATCCCTGGGAGGAAAGCAAGGGTCGGACTTTCACTTAGAAGGTTTCTGCCACACTCTACAAACCTCAAATTCTGACTTTATGGTCAATTGCACTGTATATGGCAGTGATAACATTTAGAGTTTGCTTAATACGGTGAAGGGAATATAAGGTGAATAAAAATTCAGCAGGATTATCTGGACCTCCAGAGATCTAGAATGATCTAGAAAATCAAGGGAATGAAGAAGCTAAAACTGCAGAATGACCCAAATTAAAAAAAATATATCCCTGCCTAGACACATCCCAGAGAAACTATAGAGCAGCAAAGCCAAAGAGAAGATTTTGAGCTGGTGGATAAGTTTGGAGATATGGTCATTTTCTGAGCACGGATAGACTAACAGCTTCCTCTCAATAGCAACAAGGAAGGTAGAACATGATAGAATTACATCTGTATTGAATTAGAGACAAATATCTGTTAATCTAGAATTCTATTCTCAATAAAAGATCTTTTAGGAGAGAAGGCAGATAAGGGCATTTTTAGATAACAGAATGGAATTTACCACTAAACCACCTTCCTCAGACGGGAGGGAAAATGGATGTTTCCAATAAAAAGGAGGAAGGGTAAACAAAGACATTTCTAAAATGGAGAGTAAAAATCAGCTAATATTGATCTAATAGAAACAAGGGCAAAAGTGATGGATAAAGCCATAATTTGATTTAAGTTACATTTTAATAATACGTGCATTAAATAAGTGGAGTAAGTATAAAGAAATATAGCATACGATACCCCAAAAAGTAGAGGAGAAAGAGTAAGGTTGAACAATACTCAAATGATACAGAGTTTGGGAGAGGTGAGGAGAGTAGGGTGGGGTTTTTATCTCCGGTCCTGCTTGAAATGACAAATATCAACAAACCCCTAGGCAGATGTCAGGTTCCCCATTAGCTGATCCTTTGACATTAGAATATGGGCTAATTAGGGTCGCCCAAGTGGCTCAGTCGGTTAAGCATCCGACTTCGGCTTGGGTCATGATCTCACGGTTTGTGGGTTCGAGCCCCTCGTCGGGCTCTGTGCTGACAGCTCAGAGCCTGGAGCCTGCTTCAGATTCTGTGTTTCCCTCTCTCTCTGCCCCTCTCCTGCTCATGCTTTGTCTCTCCTGCTCTGAAAAATAAATAAAACATTAAAAAAATATAAAAAAAGAATATGGACTAATTAATGCCTTAGAACTCCGCTGCTAACCCATCATCGTCAATTCCAGGAAATCAGGAATAACATGCACTACCATTCTTCGAAATAATTAGGAAGCGGCAGAGTTCGCCTGGGAAAATTTTTGTGTGTGCGTGTGTGGGATGGGGCATTAGTATTAATACGGGTGGATCTTATGTGAAGTGAGGGCTGCGAGCCGCTCTATTAGCTGCAACTTTCATATTTCTTTGGCAAAAATATAGAGACTGATGTTTTTAAATTGAAAAGCATTTCATATTGTGATGATGTATCAGATCGGGCTATTCTGTTTTCTACAGGACACATCTCACACATTTTATTCTTGTACACAAGTCACATATCCTGCAACATAAACCATCAAGACTTGTTTCAGGATGTTTCAATATTATTTTCCTCAAAATAAAGGAATACTGGCCTTTTAAGTATTTGTTTTTATCTTCGGTATTACTATTTTTAAATGTGGATTCTTCAAATGTCAGAAAATGTATCAGGGTCAAAGAGAATAAGAAAGTATTTTCCACAAAAATTTTAGACTTTAAATATAATGCTGTTTTCATAGGAAATTTTCTAATTATCATTTAATGAATACGTAATAATACATTTAGTAAAATGAACTTACTAAAATGTCCTTTCATATTTATTTGTTTTTGTAGACAGGTGACATTAATTGATTAGATAATGAAAAGCTACCTTATAATTTAAGGGTCTAATCAAATTAATTAGAGCTCTGAGTGATTCAATTATTTGATTTGATTAATTTGATGCATTATAATGTTTTTATTTAGAGAAATCAAAAAGTTTGCGTGAAACTGTGAGCGAGATGAAGGATATCAAAAAGTTAAGTCTAGCTTTCAAGGATATGAAATACTAGAGTGCCTTACATCTGGATATTACAATAGGATTTTCCAAACTTTATAGTATGTTGAATTAAATAAAGAATGAGGATTGTTTGTGGGTGATCTTTTGATTAAATTAATCTCTTCTTTATGAACCGAGTTTCTCTTGTACAATTGCCAACTTTCTTGCTTGCCTTTACAAATAATAATTGCTTTTATTTTTTGATCATGTTCAGCGTGAGATACTTTACACATGAAGACTTATGTTAAGAAACATATCTGGTTAATTTTAAATTTAAGAAACATCTCATCATATGTTGTTTGCTTTAGCTTACTGTTCATTCATTTTAAGCTCCTGGTTTTCTGACTCGTATCTGTCATATTGCTGTCTTTGATAACATTAACAACCTCCTTTGAAAAACTCTTGACTTCACAATTTATTGTCATCCCCACAGAGCCTTGATTTATTTACTTATTTCCAGTATCCAGGCCCTGACATCTTTGCTTCTGCTTTGACTATGTGTGTCAATAAAACAACAACAACAATATGAATACAACACTTTGTCGTAGTGAAAATAAATTAAGTTTTGGTCTGACTATATCAACTATTACGCTTTAATTAAAGATAGGTAGTACGTGGCACAAAAGTAGACACAGAGTTCAAAGGAACGGAATTGAGTCAAGAAACAAATCCATGATTTTATGGCCAATTAATGTAGTATAAAGGAGGCAAACAACAAACAGCATTGGGAAAACTGGACAACTACATGCAAAAGAATGAACTGGATCGCTTTTTACACCATAAACAAAAATAAACTCAAACTAGATTAAAGACCTAAATGTGAGATCTGAATCCATAAAAATGGGAGGCTATATTTCCAAATGATATAGCCAATAAATGGTTAATATCTAAAATATATAAATAAATTACAAGTCAACTTAATAAAAAAACAAATAGGTCACTGAAAAATTGGTAGAGGACATCAAAAGACATTTTTCCAAAGAAGGCACAGAGATGACCAACACACATCACTCATCATCAGGGAAATGCAAATCAAAACCATGATGAGATGCCATCTCACACCTGTCATAATGGCTAAAATCAAAAACACGAGCAATAACAAGTTTTGGTGAGGATATGGAGAAAAAGAACCCCCCATGTGCTGTTGGGAGTGCAAGTTGGTGCAGCCACCGCGGTAAACAGTAGGAAATTTCCTCAAAAAGTTAAAAATAGAACTACCTATGATCTAGTAATTCCACTACTGGGCATTTACACAAAGAGAATGAAAAAACTAACTTGAAGAGATATATGCATTCTTATGTTTATTGCAGCATTATATATAATAGCCTTGATATGGAAGCAACCCAAGTGTGCATCCATAGAAGAATGGGTAAAGAAGACGTGATCTCTCCATTTCCATCTCTATCTTTATCTCTATCATCTCTATCTCTCTTCTGAGATCAGACGAGATGAGATCTGCGCGTTCAGGGTGGTATGGCTGTAGACACTCTCTCTCTCTCTCTCTATCTCCATCTCCATCTCCATCTATCTATATATCAGAATATTACTCAGCCATAAAAACGAATGAGGTCTTGCCATTTGCAAAGAACATGGATGTATCTAGAGGGTATAATGTTAGGTGAAATAAGTCAGTCAGAGAAAGATAAATACCATATGATTTCACTCATATATGGAGTTTAAGAAACAAAACAAAAATAGAGATAAACCAAAAACAGACTCTTAAATATAGAGAGCTGGTGGTTGCCTGACAGGAGGTGGAGACGGGGGATGGGTCAAATGGGTGAAGGGGATTTGGAGTACACTTATCCTGACGAGCACTGAATAATATATAGAATTGTTGAATCACTATATCATAGACCTGAAACTAACATTACACTGTATGTTAATTACACTCAAATAATAAAAAGGATAGGTAGTACGTAGAATTTTTCTTCCTCAAAATAATTTTTATTTGATTAAGTTCTGTTAACCAGTGTATTTTGTTACCATGTAAAAATGGTTCTCTTCTTGCATTTGTTTTTCATTAGAAGGGTTAAGAACTTTACCCATCAAGAGTCTGTAAAAATTACTCAGCTTACATTAAATAGCAGCTAAACCTTTATATTCCACAAACGCGCTTGAACAAAGTATCAACAGAAAATGACTCTGTAGAGTACAGAACAGAGTGTAGAAATGACTCTGTGAGTACATGGAATGAGACGAAAAGTTCATTCCATAACCATAGAGATGCCCAAATATCTCCTTCTTCTGTCTGACCTGAATGATGTTTGCTTTGTTACCACTGGCATTGCAAGCCCCGCTTTATTCTTTCAGCATCCTAGATAAATATTAGTAAAAATTATGTTAGTAATAAAAATATATTAATAATTAACCATGACACTAATTTCATATTATATGCTACAATACACATAATATGTTACATAATAGTGACATAGTTTTATATAGTATATATCATATATAGAAAATACACATTAAAATATAATAATGAATATATAATTTTATTTATAGAATCATGCATATATTTATGGCATATGTATATGTAGTACTATATTTAATTATGTAATATAACACATAACTGTTTGCATCATTTTAATTTATGTTATTATTACTGTAACCCTGCTTCTCCCTTTTGATAACTTTAGTCAGGATTGGCCCCTCGTTCCTGAAACCACTCTCCCTGAGATTATCTAGCATAGGCCCAAATTTCTTATGAATGTCTTCTTTTCTTTTTAAGATTTTTTAAAAGTAATTTCTGCACCCAACAGGGGGCTCAAACCCACAACCCTGAGACCAAGTTTCACAATCTCCGTCAACTGAGCCAGGCAGACAACCCCCTGGGAATGCCTGTCTCAGGGCCTCTTACTGAGATGCTCCAACTTGCCCTGGATTGTGTCACCGTTGCTGACCCGAAATAAATAACCCGACTCTGTTTATGTGTTGATTTATGGTTTTTACTACGGGCTAATATGCTTCAGCCAATCAGAGTCCAAAGATGATCGTTGTCTTGAACATATTTTTCCTACTGTGTAACCTTAGGTGAGCACTTACTGGAATCACTATGATCTTAGAGTCCTCATCTATTATGTGAAAACACGATGTCGACTATTTCAATTGTGTTGTTTTGAGTATCAAATGAGAAGATAATTTTTGGGGGTGCCTGCGTGGCTCCTTCAGTTAAGCGTCTGACTCTTGATTTCAGCTTAGGTCACAATCCCATGGTTAGTGGGTTCAAGCCCCACACTGGGCTCTGCTCTGACAGTGCGGAGCCTGCTTGGGATTCTCTGTCCCATTTTTTTTTCTCTCTCTCTCTTCTCTCTCTCTCTCTCTCTCTCTCTTTCTCTCTCTCTCTCTGTCTCTCAAAATAAATAAATAAATAAACTTAAAAATGAAGAGATAACTTTTAAGTGAAATATAAAGCCCTATTCAAATTTTGTTGCTAATGTTGTCATATCCCGTTATCCCGTTATTTAGACAAAATTCCTTTTCTGTTCACCCATTGCCCGCTGAGCTCTGGCCTTTGGCACTAGCTTTCTCTGATAGAAAATACTACCTTCTGCACTGCCGCCTAGAGATAAATCTGATTGCTTACTATCAACGCTGTATCAACTGACGAGACAGTGCTCAAAAAAAATTGCTGTGGTTTCTATATAAACCCGCATGATTTCTGTGGGTGATGTATTTTGGTTGACACAACTGACCCCGATTGGAGATAGTTTATATAAAGCAGAGTACCCCCAGCAAGTTCTCTAATAAGTGTTATGTTTCCTGAATATATTTTATTCTTTTTTATTTTTTTTTAATTTTTTATTTTTTTTTTACATTTTACTCTTAACTAAGTGAAGCACTCAGACATATTAGACTTCTGGAGTCATGGTTCTTTTTTTTTTTTTTTTAATTTTTTTTAACGTTTATTTATTTTTTTGAGACATAGAGACAGAGCGTGAACAGGAGAAGGGCAGAGAGAGAGGGAGACACAGAATCTGAAGCAGGCTCCAGGCTCTGAGCCGTCAGCACAGAGCCCGACGCGGGGCTCGAACTCACAGACCGCGAGATCGTGACCTGAGCTGAAGTCGGCCGCTTAACCGACTGAGCCACCCAGGCGCCCCTGGAGTCATGGTTCTTAAGCAAAAGCAGGATTCCATGTTCGACATAACAAATAAAACTCTAGGATTAGAATCCAATAAGATGCTTGTTTTAGAAATACCCCAGCTTCCTAAACACGCTAAAGGGATAGATTTTGATCCAAGGTGTAGATAGCTATGGTTTTGACAAATTCTATCGGCAGCTCAAATTTTAAAAAGAGTTTCACCTGTGGCATAAAAATCTTACCTTTCGAACCATAGAAGGAAAAAAAAAATCTATGAATTAAATCTGTTAACAAATATCTTAAACATATATTTTAGAATTTCTGAAAATATCATAGCATTTCAAGAGAAACGATGTCATGAGGAAATGTGAAACGTGTACTAACTCTAAAAAGAAAGCGGCATAAAATTATTCAGGTGTGATTTATGACATCGGTAGTAGTTTGATTACAAAAAAAGCCCAATTTTTCTAACACTCTTTGGATCCATGTACTTTGGACATTTTTTGCTCCCCCCGCAAAATGTGACAAAAATCTTTCAGTTGTAACAGGTAACATGTACGGTAGATTGATCTCAAAAGTCTTCCAATTCTCTAATTTACCCTCAACTCTGAACTAAGGTATCAAGAGGCTTTTCATGGGTCTGTTGCCTCTGGGCTCTCTACCAAACGATGAGAAGCTATGGAATGAAGGCCCGGACTCAGGAGGGGGTGGGATCATCCTCACCTGTCCATTAGCCAGCTGACCTGCACCTGCCTACGAGTACATGCGTGCGTTCACCAAAAATCCATGGACGTACTCGACCTGCACCACTGCCACCTGACCTACGGACTCCTGAGTAACAATTATGCGTATGGTTGTATGCCACTGAGTTTCCAGGGGGATTATTACACAGCAACAACTAATGAATACACCTATATTAAAATTTAGAAGTAACTTCATATATAATCAAGTTAGCTCATTGGAACAATAGTTGGTATTAAAGTTCAAAGTCAGGCTCATATGCAAAATAAATCTCAGTGTATAAATAAAGTAATACTGTTTGACCTTCAGAAAAAAAGTAAATAAATAGATAGAGGAGTAAATTAATAGCTGAGGATGAGTTTTTGTCAGACATTCTCAATCAGCCCTACTACGGTTCTTTCCAGTTTTAAAATTGTTATCATTAGCATAGAACTGGAATCAGAAAGCTTTTTCTGTAATGGGCCAGATGGGAGATATTTGAGGTTTTGGGGCTTGCAGTCTTTAGCACAACGACTCAAGCCTGCCATTGTATCACGAAAGCAGTCATAGCAAACATTAGTGAATGGGTATGGATGTGTTCCCATAAAAATTAATTTACCAAAACAAGAACGGGCCTGACATTGGGGTTAATTTCTTTTTTTTTTTTTACTGCTTATAGTTAAGAAACCTATGTGCAGTAAAATTTTTGAGACCATCTGAGGACTTGGCAAATGGTACAGTACCCAGGGAATCACTGTGTGTGAAACCCAGAATTTAAATATTCTTTGTGCATTGGCATGCATGTTTTCTAGATTTTTCCTGAGTACGGTTTTGTTTTATTTTTCTCTCTTTAGCATTTTACTTTATCTTAAATCCAGTTTACTCTTGTAATTGCAAAATACATTTATTATCTAGCAGACAGAGGGATCGTTATTTACCAATATTTCTCAGGGCTCGTGCAGGAGCTAATTTAGCCACGAGCAAAGTAGATTTCGATAAACATTATTTGTTCATCCTGTAATCACCCAAATGAGTTATTTTCATGGATATGGCCATTTCAGCATTAAAAATGGACCTGAATGTTAATCTTTCATCATATTTAAATATTTTAAAATAATACGCAGTGACAGATTTGAGCATGTAAATACTTTCTATTACGTGCCAATTATTATATTTTCTCATTCAAAAATATTGTCATCATTAAGAAAATAGTAAAACAAAATTAATAGATTATCCTTTGCTCCAGCCATTGGGGTACTATTAGCATATATTGTAATTCAGAAAACACATTTATAAAAGCTTTGCATTCTGATACACTAAGTCACCAGTAACAAGAGTTTTCTGAAAGTCTGAATAACAGGGGCATCCTAAAAGCAGTGCAGTTTGAAATATACCATGATAAAAGTTTGCTTTCCTTAAAAAATTTTTTTAATGTTAATTTATTTTTGAAGGAGAGAGAGACAGAGCGTGAGTGGGGGAAGGGCAGAGAGAAAGGGAGACACAGAATCTGAAGCAGGCTCCAGGCTCTGAGTCGTCAGCACAGAGCCCAATGCAAGGCTAGAAGTCACGAACTGTGAGATCATGACCTGAGCGGAACTCAGATGCTCAACCAACTGAGCCACCCAGGCGTCCCAAAAACAGTTTGCTTTTTAATAAAACCAGTATTATGCAGTCAAAACTTTCAATTGCCATCCAATAATCTGAATTACAGATAATACCTTCTGTTTCTATTCTGGAAGCTAGTAATTCTCTAAATTGGACCCACTCATATACCTTCTTATTGCAAGTAGAAATTTTTTTTAATTTTTTTTTTGATGTTTATTTATTTTTGAGAGACATAGAGGCACAGCATGAACAGGGGAAGGGCAGAGAGAGAAGGGGACACAGAATCGGAAGCAGGCTCCAGGCTTTGAGCCGTCAGCACAGAGCCCGACGCGGGGCTCGAACTCACAGACCGCGAGACCATGACCTGACCTGAAGTCGGCCGCCCAACCGACTGAGCCACCCAGGTGCCCCTGCAAGTAGAAATTTAACTTTTTGTTATTATTTTCTTTTTTCTTATAGAAAACTTGGAGGTTCCACCAAGATCAGCCACACAGAATTCACCCACTAGATATGACTTTATACTCTTGGGGTGTGATAGCACAGAGGTACATGGTCTCCAGCGACTCCCAGAAATTAGTATGCAGAATTTAAGCTGCATCGATCCAGGGTGATACCTGGCTTGATAAAGCATTTCGTTAATTGCCTTACCTTCCTTCTTTTGTTGGCTCACAACCTGAGGAGTTCCCAGGAGAAATCAGAAAACTGCCCAGTACACAGAGGGCAAGGACAGAGGGAAGACAGGGGCAGGCCACTCTAGATTGGTATGTGGGCAAGTTTAATAAGCAAGGGGATTTATTTACAGGCTTGTGACCTTCGCTGCAAGGCGGTAGATCCCAGCACCCACCAGGTAGAATTTTGAAAGTTTACATAGAAGCTTTTTAAAAATTTTTTTAACATTTATTTATTTTTGAGAGAGAGAGAGAGAGAGAGAGAGAGAGAGAGTGAGAAAGTGAGTGGAGGAGGAACAGAGAGAGAGGGAGACACAGAATCCAAAGCAAGCTCCAGGCTTTGAGCTGTCAGCACAGAGTCTGCCCAGGGCTTGAACTTGAGATCATGACCTGAGCTGAAATTGAATGCTCAACCGACTGAGCCACCCAGGTGCCCCTATATAGAAGCGTTAACAGGGTTCAGTCGCATGCTGCACATTGGGGAAGGTCACTGAAAACACATGACCAGGGAATGACCTGTGAGCTGGGCCCCAGCACCAGGAGGCTTTTCCCCCCAAACCCCCTTCCTTGGAACTCGGGTTCAGCTTGCCTTTCCCACTCTCAGAGGCTGCTCCAAGGACACAGCCTTGAGATAGTCATGTGATGTTGAGAATATCTGCTTGGTGTATGTGCCCCCCACCCAGTTAAGGTCTAAAGTCGTAAACTTTTAAGATTTGGAGGGCAGGTATGGGGATCCACTCCTCTTCCTGCTGCCCAAGACAAGCCTTATTTGTAAGTTTCCTTTGCTTATTAAAATTGCCACCGACCAACCTGCAGGGGCCCTGCCTCTCTCCTCTGGTCTCTCCCTGCCCTCCACCTATGGGAGATTTCACACAGAAAGCTCAGGAGAGAGTTTTGAATCAGTGCACAACCAGACGGTCTCCACCCCACCCTGCTCCCTCAAGGCTGCGTCTTGGAAAAGGGATCCCTCTGTGGGAATAGCCATCTGGTGTGCATTCCAAGGACAAGGAGGGGTGAGGAACCCCCGTTCCCCAGGCCCAACTCACGGGACAGCGGTGGTTGCGACCCTCAATGACTCCCTCCAGCAGGTGTCACTCCTCCACCCTCTGTTCCTGTTTCCTTCACCTCCCAAGTAAACGGCTTGGTCCTCTGTCTTCATCTGGACATCAGCCTTGGGAGCAAGTCAGTGACCAGGCAACATTGGTAAGTGTTATCCTCTGACGGTCGTTTTACCATCAGTGACTGGGTTACTCTCAGATATCAAAAAATATATTGAATTTCCAACATTTTGGATTCTTTTAAATTGATTAAGCTTTGATTGTTTGGGTATTTTCTAAGGGAGGTTAAAGCTTATGAAGAGAGAAAATCAAAGTAATTAGTCACAAAGCAATGTTTTGCTTATTTTTCTTATCTCTAAAAACATAGTCTATTATAAATAAGATGGTAGACTCCATGTGTTATACAAGTTACTCATAATATGCCTGAAGTTGCTATACTTAAGCTAATGTTATGTTTTATTATATGTGTATTTATGTATCTTAAGAATGTGCATATGTATATTGTCATTATTAATCAAAGTAAACGATAAATAAGGGAGAGGAATAAAACATTCGAAAGAAAATTGTTCTTAAATAGCACAGTACGTATCACCGTGTCCTGCCCAGGAAAGAGATGTTCTCAGCAGAACACTCTCATGTCCTGAGAACTTGTTGACTTATCGTGCTTTCTATATTAATTATTTCATGTTCTTCAATTGTTTTGAACCAAAGTTCCGACTTCCGTGAAAAAACAAATTTATAATAATTGTTGGTTTTCTTCATTTGAAGAATATCATCTCACAGATTAATTGTATGAATGAGACGGCAACGGTTTCTTGTCCTGAGGTTCCTCTGACTTATACTCATCTATTGATGTAATAATAAGTCTTCTCTGATAGTCTTTTTTGATATTGTCTTTCTAAAATCAGGCCCCAGATTAAAAGTGGCTGTGAGGTAGCACCAAAGTCTCACTCTAGTAATATGTAGCCATGAGGTAAAGCATATGGGTCAGGAGGGATGGTGAAGTTAGCAGGTCTGGAAAACATTGATATTTTCCATATTTTTAATTAGCTCAATAAGGCAATGAGAAGTAAATTTTTAAAATGTTTATTTATTTATTTGGAGAGAGAGAGAGTGGAGAGAGGCCGAGAGAGAGGGAGAGAGAATCTGAAGTAGACTTTAGGCTGTCAGCACGGAGCCCCACTTGGGGCTCAATCCTATGAACTGTGAGATCACGACCTGAGCCAAATCAGGAGTTGGGGCTTACCAACTGAGCCACCCAGACACCCTGAGAAGTATTTTTATCATGACCATCATTTTATTTTATTTTAAAATACTTATTTATTATTTTTAATATATATTTATTTATTTTGAGAGAGAGCGTGCATGGGAGTGAGTGGGACAGGGACAGAGAGAAAGGGAGGGGCAGAGACAGAGAAGGAGAGAGAGAATCCCAAGCAGGCTCCACGCTGTCAGCGCAGAGGCAGATTTGGGGCTTGAACTCACGTGATATGAGATCATGACCTGAGTCAAAATCAAGAGTGAGACACTCGGCTTGGCCACCCAGGCGCCCCAAGACCATAATTCTAATATAATATCTTTGCCCCATATATTACGTTTACAGCCGATATATAGACATGTTCTAATAATAAGTCACATGAAAACTCCAGCCTAGTATTTGTTAACAAACTGATCTTTAAGAAAATTTTGTTTCTAGGAATAAAATATACTTGTCACTGTTGAAAATCTTAACACATGCTTCATAGGATAGGTTCGAAAGTCTGGGAGATGTGCAAATACCCTCACTGGTCGTAATGTCTTCTTACCCTCAGAGTAACCGTTAACTGACACCATGTGGTATAGTTCTATTTTATGCCCCACTAAGGAATTTTGTCTTCCTCCATTCTGATCTTACATTCTCTCTCAATAGGTCATCAGCATTATTCTCTTCTTATTCCTTAAGCTTCTGCTACAAGTTACAAAGCAAATATTGAATCTCCCGGGAGAAACAATAAATAAGACCGGTTTCTCAGAATGTTGGTAGAAAGGGTTGTAGCCGGCACTCAGGACAATGGATACAGGAAGTAGGGCCAGCGCCAGTTGGCACAGCTTCTGGAGCAAACATCTCACATAGGGGTCTGAGTCAGGATTTCCAGGTTTTGCTGCCGGAGATGATTTCAGAAGGTAAGCTGCTGACCCCAGATCAGAAGAACAAGAATTAGTTACGTAGGTCTGGAAGGAACTGGAGGAAATTTGAACAGTAGTTATTTGCTTTGAAATGGTGTTGATATTGTTTAATGTTCTATTTTGTGGTGGGACTGTGTGAAACCTTTTTTTTTTTTTTTTTTTTTGATCTAGCTATCAATTTAAAAGTACTTTCTTGTGGGGACACCTGGGTGGCTCAGTCAGTTAAGTCGGTTAAGACTTCAGTTCAGGTCATGATCTCACGGCTTGTGGTTTCAAGCCCCACATTGGGCTCTGGGCTGACAGCTTGGAGCCTGGAGGCTGCTTCGGCTTCTGTGTTTCCTTCTCTCCTTGCCCCTCCCCCACTCACACTCTGTCTCTCTCTTTCTCAAAAATAAATAAACTTTAAAAAAATAAATAAAAAAATAAAAGTACTTACTTGTGGAGCACTTGGGGTGGCTCAGTTGGTTAAGTGTCTGACTTCAGCTCAGGTCATGATCTCATGGTTTGTGAGTTCGAGCCCCACTTGGGACTCTTTCTCCCTCTCTCTCTCTCTCTCTCTCTCTTTCTCTCTCTGTCCCTTCCCCATTCAGACCTTCTCTCTTTCTCTCAGAATAAATAAAAAAATAAAAAAAATGATAAAAGGATTTATCCGAGAAAAATAGAGAGCTACAATTTTAAGTTATGGCTTCTAACTGATCTCTCAGGATTCATGAAAAAAATTATAACAAAATAGACAAAATAACAGTTAAGAAAATTTAAAATTCAAATCCCAGAATAAAATAAACTAGTTTCATAGAAGAAATAAAGAAGTTAATGCATATGAGAGAGGAATTAGGTCCTCCCTCATAAAATGTTCCATGCACCCCCTCCAAAAAATTCCCCAGTCCAGACAAGCTCGTAGAAGAAGTCTAGCAAAGAGCAAATAATTATAATGGAACATAAATTGGCCCAGAGTAAAGACCTAGGAAGGAAAATATGGAAATTTCATTTATGAAACTAGAATAGCTTGGATTCTTAATCCCAACAAAAATTGAGCTGAACGGAAAAGCCACAAGCTGATCTTAACTATGCATATTAAGGCAGAAGTCTTGTCTAAAACACTAGCAAACGGAATTCAGCATTTCATTCAAAATAGAAGACATCAGGACCAGATGCAATCTACTCCAAGGGTACAAAGGTGGTTTCAATATTAGGAAATCTGAGTATAACCTACTGTATTGATAGAGCCTAAGGAGGAAAATACAGAATCATTTCCACTGAAGCTGAAAAAACACGGAGCAAAATGCAACAGCCTTTGTGATTAAAACAAACAAACAAAAAGCAACAACACAGCTTAAAAATACAGAAAATCATAGATACTCCCTTACAACGATATATATGTACAGAGGCCAAAAAGTGAGAATGAATTTGTGCTTAGGAAATAAAATGTAGCCAGTATCAGAGTTTAGGGTGTACGTATGAAGAAATGAGGTTAGTTAAGTAGTCAGGGGAAAAGGGTTTGCATGAAATGCTGAGAACATTTTATTTCATCTTTTTTTTCAAAGTTTGTTTTTGAGAGAGAGAGAGAGAGAGAGAGAAAGAGAGAGAGAGAGCTAGAGCGCATGACTGGGGAGGGCAGAGAGAGATGGGAGAGGGGATCCCAAACAGGCTCTACGCTGTCAGAACAGAACCGGACATCGGGCTCCGTCTCACAAATGGTGAGATCATGACCTGAGCCAAAAACAAGAGTCGGACTAATAGCCGACTAAGCCACCTCGGCGCTCCTATTTTATCTTGATATTAGGAAGCCATAAAGTGTGGTTAGCAGGGGATCTGAATGATCCATTTGGGATTTTGTGAAGATCGCCGTGTTCATAAATATACTATCCAGTAGCCATAGACAAGGGGACAGGGAGGCTGGGACAGTAATGCGAATCTGGACAGCAGGCATCAGCAGACAACGGCGTGTGGATAGAATTCCGGAGCACAGAGTACAGCCTTGATAAATACAATACTTAATTCACAGACTTAAAAAAATAACCCAAATAATACCCACTGGTCTGATCTGATTTAAAAATATTTAAGGATCTCACGATAACTTGGGGTCAGTGTTGTTGGTGACAAAAAATACTTTATAATTACAGATTAATAGAAAATTAAGTGATAGGGAGTTTACTTCATGACTTGTATCTATTCTGTTATTGGGGTCTCAGATGCGTTTTTCTTTTCCGTGCACATTGTTTTCTTGTTTTTAAAAATGTTTTTATACTTTTGTTTTTGTATTTGTATAATTTAAATAGGTGCAGAAACAACATAGGAAACAAACTCATTTAACCAACAAACAAAGCTTATCGTACTTTGATATGCAAAAAATAAAAGTCCTTAATATGTGAGAAAAACTTTTCAGGGGCACAGACTACGTGGCATGATTTTTCTCTAGCATCTGTACAGTGTTATTTTCTACATCTTGTATTTAAGGACGTGAAAGAAAGGAATCACATATGCAGCTTCAGAGATTTACATTTTAAAGCTATCCTTAAAACAGTTAGCATTTTTTTGCCGTCCACTACGACAGTCTCTAACTTTTCTTCCTTTATGAACAATGTGCATAATTTCAGCTTCATTTTCTAAACTCGATGGTTTCTATTATCATCAAATACTTAAAGAATGCCATTAGAGATAAATACAAGGAAGTATGCTATGAATTATTAAAAGATGGAATGTATATTAGAATTTTACATGGGAAACCGTTGGATTTATGGAAGTGAAACAACTTCGAAGGATGTAAAAATTTGGCTCGGCCCAGAGTAAGTGAATTCCAATATTTTACTTCATATACTGTAGGAAGGTCCCCCCACCCCGCCAAAAAAAAGGAAGATTTATTTTTAATTACGTTTATTTTAAAATAAAATGAGAATGTTTTCAAGTGTATTTTACTGATTTACATTTTTTAAAATTATCTGTGTAATATTGGGCTCCAAAAATCACTGATTGTTTTTATATTAATTTATTTTGAATGTTTGGGGATGGTTACTACTGAATTATATTTGACATATAAAGGCTCATTTCTTGATTATCATTCCTTCTTGGTCAATTAAAGAAGTAAGTTTTCGAGCTCTGACCAAATGCAGAGATCATCGTTTGACCGGCTCGTCTTCAGAGAGGAAAGGAGCTTTCTGGAAGAGGGTGGGTGGCTGTCACCCCGAAGTTTCCAGGTGACTGAGTCAGAGCGGAGGGCAGAACTGAGAAGACAGCCAGAGTTCTTACTTCTTACTTAGCCAGCCTTTTAGGAAGACCCTTGGCATTTCCTCCAAGATTTTAAAGGTTGAACGTACCTGTGAAAGCGGACTGAAATAGTGCAAAAATATAAATTAAAAAAAGTTTTAAGTTTATGTGTTTATTTTGAGAAAGAGAGAGAGAGAGAGAACTCATGCAGGCAAAAATGGAGAGGGGCAGAGAGAGAAGGAAAGAGAGAATTCCAAATCTGCACTATAAGTGCAGACCCTGATGTGGGGCTCGAACTCATGAACCATGAGATCATGACCTGACCTGAAATCAAGAGTTGGAAGTTTAACTGACTGAACCACCCAGGCACCCCCAAAAATGAATTACTTTTATTTTTTTAATTAAAAAAATTTAATGTTTATTTATTTTTGAGAGACAGAGAGTGTGTGTGTGTGAATGGGAGAGGGACAGAGAGAGAGAGAGAGATCTGAAGCAGGCTCCAAGCTCCTAGCTGTCAGCATAGAGCCCAACGTGGGCCTCGAACTCATGAACCGAGAGACCATGACCTGAGCTGAAGTCAGACGCTTACCTGACTGAACCACCCAGGCACCCTTCGAAAATACAAATTATTTTTAAATTAATAGCCACAAATTAGCAGAGACTCATGTTAGCGCAAGATTGGGCATTCAAAAATAAACTCTAAAACCTAACTTTATTGTTTTTAAATATGGCTTTTGTGGAAGGTCCTGTTTTAATAAAGAAATATTTCATAGTTTGCAAATTAAAATACAGGCATAAGTAGTTTATCTTGGTCAATATTAATATAAAATTGTGTGTGAATGCAAATTTTTAAGAAGCTTGAAAATTTGATATTCCAAATATAAATAATACCTTTTAATGAACACTTAAAATACGGTTTAAAACATACAGTCTCATTGACGCTTGAAATTTCTACAAAAATGCCATTACTAAGTTTCATTTTCAAGGTAAAGTAATTGAAATCTGAATCATTTTGTAAATTTCCCAGATAATATAGTCCAGTAGTGATAAGCCTAGATTCCAAGAGCACCTGTTCAAGTAGAGTTTGTCTTTGTCTAAATACAGTAAAACTGTGAAATTAAAGAAAACTCTATTAGTAAATGAGATTATTTTTAAATGCAGATATTGTAAATTTTCCAACCAAAGGAACAGCAGGTATGGCATTTCTTAAGAGAAATAAGGGAACGGCAGGAAAAAAATGTAATCGTGTTTATTTGCAAGACCATTGCCCTAAAATCTGAAACAGAGTTTACTTTGACAGTGAGAACTTGCATTCTCAAAATTTAGTTTTTTTCTACAGATTTAAGATACGATTGTCATTCTTATTCTACCAAAGCTTTGCATCATTTTATGAGAGCAAAAGTTGAGATATTTTCAGCAGTAATATGAAAATATTAATATGTCCAATAAACTGTAGGAATTATCAGATATATCACTTGTATGGTTGACTGAT
Source organism: Paguma larvata (assembly GCA_030068075.1). Taxonomy (NCBI): domain Eukaryota; kingdom Metazoa; phylum Chordata; class Mammalia; order Carnivora; family Viverridae; genus Paguma; species Paguma larvata. The sequence continues at coordinate 9,011,005 of CM057826.1, forward strand.
TTTAAACGGGAAGTTAAAAATTGATTCGGATGTCCTCAATGAAACATCTCAGCGATTTGCTTAGAGGATAGAAAATCCTTTTCTAAGCAGTAAAATTACAAGTTTTAATTAATCAACAGTCACTGGTTAAACTCCACTTGTAAAGAACTTCCATTTCATAGTATTTGACAGTTAACAGGATGCTTCTTATAGATGCTATCTTGTTAACTCATCATACCAACTCTTGGAATTTGTGAGATGAGTAAACCATATAGATAAAAAAACATCCTGAGAATGAACAAAATTACATACCTCTGGTCTTTTTATTCCAAAGACATTTGCCTCCCCTTCCTCCTCCACACTTATTATACCGTGGGGTGAATCAACACGAGCCTTACCACTGTGATGAAGTCACTAAGTTTAGGATTTTTTTTTTGGTCCAGTAAATGAGTTAAGTCTACTACACATGAAACAATAAAAAAAAAAAAAAAGGAGAAATTTCCCTAGCGATTGCACTGGCCAGGGAAACCTTAATATAAGATGCAAAGCTTCAGGCTGTGTATGCCCTACATATTCTCAGAGAAATCTTTGGAGATTCAACCAGCTTAGATTAATCTCACTCTCCATCAGCTTCCTGCATTTTAACCCTGCACTCATCACGGCTTATCTTCTCTCAGAGTTATATGTGATGGGATTGGTTCTCATCTCAAATTTTTAAGGTTCTGGGAGGCCCCAGTCATCATCGGTTTCATCCCTATATCTCCTAGAATACCTAACACTGTGGTCCCCAAGAATTTTGTTGAATTAAAAAATATATATACAGCAAGCGGATAGTCAGGTTTAGCCTGATTTTGATGGGGGAGGGGAATTAATGTATCTGAGCATCTGTTGTGGTTCAGGCACTTGGCAAAGCAGTTTTCAGTCTTTTAACATAGAAATCACTCGAGATAGACCTTAAAATAATCGGTACATTTTAAAAAAGAGTAAACTGGAGCTCTGCAACATTAAGAAGATTTTCTATACATTTTAAGTGACAAAGTCAGGATGTAGTCCAATTTTATCTGTCTCCAAACCACCTGCTGCTTGCCTCTCCTTAGTAGTGCCTTCCATTAGAGATACTCTTCAGGAGCACATGGCAACCCATATTCTAAGCGGGCACATCACGTTTTTGATTCTGGTTAAAAGAGTAGGAATTTCATGTAAACTGTGCTCATAGAATATTGGGCTTAACCAAGGCACTTAGAGATTTTAGATTTTTTTTTTTTTTTTTTTTTTTAGAATTTCACATCGGGTTCAGGAACAAATTATCTTATCTTTCATAAACGAATTTCTCTCCATGCATTTACCACAACCTAGTTCTGGCTGTAAATTTTGCTAAGCAAAGGAATGAGATGTCATTAGTGCCCCAAGCACAGAACTACTCCAATTAATCAATTAACTAAGAAATAGTGGGCAGTCAAGTTTTTCTCTCTTTTCTTTTTCCTCTTCTGCCTTGCCTTCCTTTCTCTCCCCTCCTCCCCTCTCCTCTCCTCTCCATCCCCCTCCTCTCCTCTCTCTCCTCTTCACTCCTCCCTGTGAAAGATAAAATTGCTAGGCATAGTCATCTACTCAGTGCTCCAAATGCATTAAAAATTTTGGGGAAATCTGTGAATTATAAGGAAAATTGATTAAAACAATAATTTGGAAATATTTTTCATATACTCATTCATTAGTATTTACTAAATACCTGCTATGTGCTAGGCAACTTGCTTAGTAATTGAAATATAAGCGATTGCTCTGGGCAGCCCACAATCTAAGAAAGTTGCAATTGTGTAAATAAACAAGTATTCGCAATACAATGGTAATGAAGAACAGAAAAATTACAAAATACTTGATAACATTCAAGCTTTGCTTTCCTAAAATATTCTTCCCACCTCCTACAACCATATTAAAAATATTCTAGGAGCACCTGAATGGCTCAGTTGGTTGAGCATCCGACTTAGGCTCAGGTCATGATCTCGCAGTCGGTGAGTTAGAGGCCCACATTGGGCTCTGTGCTGACAGCTCTGACCGGACCCTAAAGTGTGCTTGCATTCTGTGTCTCCCTCTCTTTCTGCCCCTTCCTCACTCACACACACACACACACACTCTCTCTCTCTCAAAGAATTAATGAAACATTAAAAAATAAAAATAAATAAAAATAGTCCAACATCAGCACGTTTGTAACTATCATAGCACTATATGATTCTCTGATGACCAATACCTCCTGGAGTTCAAAGTTGTTTTCCAGTGTGTGGCAGGTATTCAATAAACATATGTTCACCAGGCCTACTACAGACTTGGAAGGGATTGGTAGATTTGAAGAAAGTGGCTTAATCTGAATAAGAGAAAAGAGTAAATGATTCTTCCTTTACATACCTTTATCAGTAAGTTCAAACAATGCAACCTACATCCGCAACACACATCTCACAAACTGCACAATCGTCAAGGCTTCCAACAAACTCTGAACCAAATATATTAATTTTTATAAATACATGTATTAAATACTTTCTCGAATAGACTTGTGCTGTTGTAGCAGTAAAAATTATTAGCTCCCTACTTAAATAACAGGTGGAAACCATTTGGGGGGAAATTTTGATTTTCTTTTAGTGGGGATATCAGAAACAAATAATAGTGAACAGTGAAAAAAGCTCCATGGTTCTCCCTAGTGACGACATCAGAGAGAAAGAGGTGAGATAGAGAATTTCGTTCTGGATGAGCTGGCAGACAAGTAAGTGGGAAAGTGTAAACTCTGGGTGTAAGATTGTTGAGACCAGCTATGTTTTCTTTTTCCTTACTTAAAAAAAAAGATTCCAGGCCACTTAATACACCTTCTTGCTTAATGTAAACACTCAAGAACAAAGAACAAGTTTGTGAAGACAAATTAAAAGCTTCACGTTGACATCTTGGATTGAAATAACAGATGATTGATGCTAGGTGTATCGTGACGCCCTCCTGGAATCTTTTAGAAAGAATAGAAACAGTATTTCTTTTGGTGTTTGAATGACACACACCTTTATGTATAGAACTGTGCCTCTCCTTGCAAGATACCTATCATTCCTGGGGCTTCTGCAAACTCCACCCCCTGACACACTGAATAGCAACGGTATGTGTCTCCCTAATTACACTGACAACCAAAAATATTGATCCTCCAATCTAAACACCTCTAGAAACCCAGTTGAAACTATTTGAGTAGAGGAAAGGAATGGGATGAAAATAAATAGATTGATTCCCATCTTCATTAAGGTTTTCTTGTTGGTTTATTGTGTTTCGCTTTGTTTTCCCGGTCAAGTCACGAACTCAACTCTGGCTCTCCAAGGGGGAAAATAATGAAACTATATTTATCAGAAGAACTGCTGGGGTCACCTAAAATATTTAAAGAGGGTTAAAAACCAAGGCTTCTCTAGAGTTATTGGACCTTACTATTTTTGTTGCTGTCTTATAGGATGATCTATACCCCCTCCCCCCCGACAAATGAGTATCTAGTATCTCTTATTATATTTCGAGTTCACAGCAGGACGTGTGTTTGTTCTGGTTAAGGTCATGAATCTCTCATTTACGAGTCACTTAGCTAAGGAATGAGGGATTAGCTCAGGATGTGCCCCTGGGGAAGTATTACAGTAATAGTCTTACAACTAATTCAAGTCATCTGCAACTACGCACATTTTACTAAGGTTTCCTAATATTTGAAATTGTTTGATTTTAGGTGTCAATGTATAAAAGTCACAAGATTCCAAGCAAACAGTTGGATATCACTTTGAAAACTCAACAATCAAGCAATATCATGTGTTCATTTCCATATATCTACAAACAGCTACAGCCAGAAAGACTTATTCTTCCTTTTTCTTCTTAAAGTTAATTTGTTTACTTTGAGAGAGATACAGTGTGAGTGTGGGAGGGGAAGAGAGAGAGGGAGAGAGAGGATCCCAAGCAGGCTTTGCATTGTCAGCACAGAGCATGACACGAGACTCAAACTCATGAACTCGTGAGATGGTGACCTGAGTCGAAACTAAGAGTCAGAGGCTTTACCAACTGAGCCATCCAGGTGCCCTGAAGAATTACTCTTTTGATGGGGAACCCACTCTCTGTGTGTCTGACTTTCATCCCTTACATTGCTCATTGGGTCCTGCCAACATCTGAGCGTGAACTCCCACATGCGTTAATGAAGTGGGTCTTAGAAGTGTCATTCTCCTTGGATGGACAAAAAGAGCCCTCCAAGAGAAACTACTTTTAAGTTTCGTATACAAATTAATAAAAGTAAAAACATGGAGCACCTGGGTGGCTCAGTTTGTGGAGCGTCCAACTTGGGCTCACGTCGTGATCTCATAGTTCCTGAGTTTGAGCCCCACATCAGGCTCACTGCTGCCAGCAAGTCAGCACAAAGCCTGCTTCACATCCTCTGCCCCCCTCTCTCTATCCCTCCTCTGCTTGGGCTCTCTCGAAAATAAATATTTTTTTAAAAAAGAAAGTAAAGACATGCAAATATGGTATGTTTAAGCCTTTCTGTGTTACCATTATTTCTCCAGATAGGAAAAAAAATAAATTTCTTGTAAATGTAGAAAGAAAAGGAAAATGTGTTGATTTTGTAGAAACAGCCATGTGCTATTTATAATGCCTTTTAAAAGGCAAGTGAGTTTCTGGAAGGTGCTGACTGCCCTGTTTTTGGCAACTTTTCTTCTGCTCATTAGCTATCTCATGTAAAGTAACATGCGAGTCCCAGCTGTACCTATTAATTCATTAGAGAACTGATTGCATTTTCATTTTCACCTTTTTGAGCTCTCAGATGCATATTTATTCCTCATAAGAATATCTTCACTTGCCTACTTCACTTTTGGCTTTTATTTTAAACAACAATAAAACAACGATTGTCTTTTTCTTTTAGGTGCATTTTGACTCGCTATTTGCTAGATTCAGCAAAGTAGACTCTTTTTGCTTTCCTTTTGCTATTTTTTTTTATCAAGTTCAAACAGTTGATAATGATTTTTCTTTTGATAAAGGGAACAACTTATCTTTGGATATTTCTATTTCCAAATAAAATGGAATTTCTTGAAAATTTACCATGGGATGGAAAAGAACCATTGTGACATTAATTCTATAGAACCTTTAGCAACTCTGTTTAATAAAGATTTTCTTAAAGGTAGAAAGAACGGCTGCATTGATTTTCTTTACGAAAGCATATGATGGTTACTGATAATGAAAGGGAATAAACACAGAGGCATCCCACAGGGAATCCGCTAGGCTCACCATACATTTTTTCTTAAGAGTGAATGCATAATCATTGTACCCATTTATATATCTAAACATAGTTTTCACAGGCAACTATACACTTAACCCTTGAAATAATCTATCGTTTAAGCAGCTAATGGAAATATTGATGAAATAATTTGTAGAGTCGTAGTCACATAGTGAATTTTTGGAAAGAGATAATAGGGAGTATGTAATAGTAGAACCTTTGCTTTCTTTTATGTCATTGAGAGATACAGAATTGATTATAGCCATAAAATTCTTTTGCCTACCCATAATCCATATTAAGAATCCACTTCCCATTAAACAGTAAGTTCTTAAGAAAATATTGGATGGTTTGGTGAGCAGGAAAATACACCAAACTTTCTGTGATCTTGAGAGAATGCTGATTTTGATTTTTGTTTGGTAACCATTTCTTTTCTGTAAAATTTTTCATTGAGTCTCTATTAATCCTTCAACCATTGAAGTGACATAAATATGGTTTAGCAATTAGAATAAAATGAGCTTTGTCTTAATTATCTATTATGAATAACAAATAAGTCACTGTGAACATAATGACCTAAAACTACACACATTTATGGTTCAAAGTCCAGGCATGGCTTAGTCTCACCACTGTTTTGGGTGTCTTGTGAGTTGGCATTCATGGTGAGAATGAGGGTTGGGAATATAAGTTGAAGACTTAATTGAAGGACCTATTTCCCAGTTCCCATGGTGCTGGTGGATTTCATTTCTTTTGGGGCTGTTAGGTTGAGGGCCACAATTCCTACATGGTTGGTGGCCAGTTGACAAATGGGACTTTCCAACACAACAACTTCCTATGTCTAAGGTAGCAAGGGAGAGAATAGGCTAGAAATACAGAAGTTACAAGCCCAAGTATCATAATCATGGAAGCAAATTCTTGTACCTTTGCTATATTCTCTTAGGAGAAAGTCACAGGTTCTGCCCATAGTCAAGGGGAGAGGAATAAACAAGAAACAAATACCAAGAAATGAAGACCTTTGGGGGCTATCTTAGAGTCTACCTGCCACACTATTGTAGGTACTATAGTTCAATCCTTTGCAGGTCTTTGATGCACCATTGAAGATAAAAGTTTAAAGCATATAAATTGTGTCCCTGACTCAGCACCGATCCAGTGGAGGGTATGCTGAGTGAAATAAGTCACCCAGAAAAAGACAGATACCATATGTTTCCATGCATAGGTGGATTTTGAGAGACTAGCAGAAAACCATGGGGAGGGGAAGAGGGGAAAAGAAAAAACACACAGAGAGGGAGGAGACAAAACATAAGAGACTCTCAAAGACTAAGAACAAACCGAGGGTGTGGGGGTGTGGGAGGAGGGAGAGTGGGTGACGGGCATTGAGGAGGACTTGTTGGGATGAGCACTGGGTGTTCTATGGAAACCAATTGGAAAATAAATTATTTAAAAAAAATTTGAAAGCATAAAAACTCCAAAAATCATGCATTTTTCATGTTATTAAAATTTACACTAAATAAATGTCATAGCACACTGAATCAAATATGCCATTCCATTTGACCTTATAATTTATTTGAATAACGTTGCATTTGAACTCCATGAAATATAAAGAACTGTGATGCTGGGAATCAGATCTCAAACACTGTGAGATGTAAAATTTGCCCATAAGCTTCTTTGTGACAACGCCCATAGTGTTCCTGAGGAAAAAAAATTATAAGGGATTTTCAAATTTAGGCACGGATTTATAGATGTTGGGATTAGTAATTTTTATCAAAGAAGCTAAGAAGACAGCTGCCCAGCTTTCCAGTGCAATGAGCGTGCTTGGATAAGTTGGGAATCTCATTGCAATGGGAGGTGAATTAGGATGCCATGTAACGTCCCTAAGGTGACGCATTCAGTAACATGAACTTTAACTCATGGTTGGTCACCTTTGACTCTCAAAGGAATAAAAAACAAAAAACTGCTTTATTAGGATCAAATTCAGTATCATCATTTAAGGGACAAATCAGCTCAAGTTGAATGAAGAGAATTGAAAACTCTTTGTACACAATAGATAACTTTCCCTGGTTGGCACATTATTTTGGATTAATGTAGTGAATATAAGTTCTATTAAAAACAGTAACAAATCTTGATTAGATAAATTAATCCTTTCTGGAAGCAGGTTGCAATCTTGTTTTGATGTTATTAGATTATAGATTGTACAAATCGCAAATTTTCATACTTATGGAATTTCCTCTTTTAATTTTTTGTTTATTTTTGAGAGAGAGAGAGACAGAGACAGAGTGTGGAGGGAGGGGCAGAGAGAGAGAGAGACACATAATCTGAAGCAGGCTCCAGGCTCTGAGCTGTCAGCACAGAGGCCAATGCGGGGCTTGAACTCAAGAACTGTGAGATCATGACCTGAGTCGAAGTCAGATGCTTAACCGACTGAGCCACTCAAGTGTCCCTGGAATTTCCTCTTAAATAATTTCTGTCAACCGCGTGATATTTGCTTTTGGAAGCACTTCCAGAGAAGCATTTCATCTTGTCAACTGGTTTTCTAATATTATACTCCATATCTTTGCTTGATTCCTTTATTTGACATAACCTGAATTTAAATAATGTACTATGTTCTCAAGTTTATACTCTTGAAGCTCATTATTTCAGTTTTTAGGGTCCCTTTTAAAAGTAAATAGGTGATTTACAGGTGAAGTTTTCCTAGTTTGTTGTTGTATCTAGTGTTAAATCTATTACATGAAGCATGTTGCTAAACATTGCAAAGCTTACATGATACAATATAGGACCAGTATTTCCATTCTTAATTCCGCCTTAGGACACTCTCTTGCATGAAGTCTTTGGACTCTTTGAAAGTTCCCTTCTAGCAATTACAGTTTTTTTTTTCTTTTTTTACCCTTAGTAAGAAGTATAATTTATATATTTATACCTTCTTTACGTGTACTTTTACAGTCATATGTGATTTAAATAACACACATTTCACACGTCTATATAAAATACAGGATGAGAAATTTCTAGAGGATGAGATCATCACAAACGGATGTTCTAATATTTTCTTTCCCCAGTACAGTGTTTTCTATACCCAGTTTCAGGAGTCTAAACAGTAAGACTGTGATAATAATTGTTGGTACAGATCACTGATATAAAATATTGGCTTAGATATACTAAAAATAAAAATGATTACTAATTTTCACTCAAGGTAATAGAAAAGAAAGTGAAATCAACTCATACTACTCTAAACCTGTCTTTATTCAGTTGTTTTAAAAATATTAATTAGAAAACACCCATGGGAAAACTTTAATCTTTCACATGGAACTTGAGAAAAATTTAAATCAGGTGACTAGAATTTGTGTGTTTCTAAAAATTGAGTCATAATATTTAGTGTTTACATAAATTCAGTCACTTAGGAAACAGGTAAAAACCAGTTGTAAGACAGCTAAGCATTTAGTTTAGAAATTTTGCTTAAGAATTTCAAGTTTGAAAAATAGATGTATTATATAGATAAGATGCAATATTTATTTAAATTGGCAATAGGGGCGCCTGGGTGGCTCAGTCGATTAAGCAGCCAACTTTGGGTCAGGTCATGGTCTCACGGTCTGTGAGTTTGAGCCCCGCGTCAGGCTCTGTGCTGACAGCTCAGAGCCTGGAGCCTGCTTCGGATTCTGTGTCTCCCTCTCTCTCTGCCCTTCTCCTGCTCATGCTCTGTCTCTATGTCTCAAAAATAAATAAACATTAACAAAATTTAAAAAAAAATTGGCAATACATTTTAAACTATAACATTTGTTCTCATGTGAATGAGGTTATTAAAATATTTAGCTAATTCTTATACAATGTTTTATAATCTATAGATTAGTTCTGTTACTCAAAAGAAAGGTCATTGAACAAAATGGGTATTTTGTATCTCTTAATTTTTTAATTTTTCAGCACAGAGCCCAAAGTGGGGTTTCATCTCACGAATCGTGGGATCACAACCTGAGCTGAAATCAAGAGTCAGAGACTCAACTGACTGAGCCACCCAGGCACCTCCAAAGTAGATATTTTTAATTGTATTTATATAAGGTTGGCACTTTGAATTAGTTGGCTTCCTTTTCCACATTGTCATTAACTTCAAGTTATGCCTCATGCCTTCTGCCTTTGACCCTGTGCTTTCATTCACCAAAGGAATGCGATCGTATTCATCTAAAACTACCTCATCTTAAAATTCTAACTGAAGTTGTATGTTTTCCTTTAGGTTTTATCACTATTGTTTAAAACTCGTGCTTTACTCAAAATTGTTATCAGTGGTTTTGGCATTAAAATATATGCTGCCTTGCTCTGAAATATGTTTTCCCAGGTACAGGCAGTAAGCTGCCGCAACCATAGGGGCTATAATGTCATCTTTGTCGTATGTCATCTTTGATTGATTGAGGTCCTATGAGATCTTTTAATATAGCATTATTATACACGATAGTTATTATTACACTTCTGCCACATAGAATGCTAATTTTGGCACGTGTCTTACCAAAGCAGAGAGTATTATTCAAAGGTGTAGACGTGGCTGCCCTGATTGATCTGCCTTATTGCGGGCTCCAAAGCGGGCCGACTCCGTCAGAAACACTTTACAGTCAAGTAAGAAGGGCTTTTCTTTTCCTAGAGAAATAGAATGATAACAATTAAGATTATTAATAGTTCACTTTCGGGGTTAAATTAGTTTGACGAATTCTTCTCATAGAGTGAGTTTTGAAAACAGAGCAACTTGAAAGAGTGAATTGCACTCTGGGTATATAGGATATAGTAGGAGATATCACTAAGGTTTAAGAACAGGCATGGAAAGGAGACAAGCATGCCAGATATATGTAATATAATTACATTATATGTATATAAATATATAATTGCATTGGGTATTTAGGATATAGTACTAGATATCACTAAGGTTTAAGAACAGGTATGGAAAGGAGATAAGCATGCCATATATATATACATATGTACATATATATATATGTGTATATAAAATTACATGTATATGCCAGATATATAATATAATTACATATATATGTCAGATATATAATATAATTACATATATATTATATAAATATATGGAAATATAAATATGTATATAAATACATGTAAACATATAAAATTATGATAACCAATATTCTTTTACTTAAAGTTTGTGTTACCTGGCAGCATAGTGTCATATGTGAATACATTTTCACACTCAAATTTATTGTCTCCCCTTCTGAATAGAGTCTGGTCCTTTAGGTTTACTCGATAATGAATACATTTGAGAGTTGGTAAATTTTTTAATCTATAATACCCATGATTTTTGAAACTATACAACTTATCCGTTTATATGTTATTAATTATAAAAGGAAATATAGTTGTATAACACTAGGTGATAGTCCACAAAATTGGTTTTCTTATCTAGTGAATTTTAAGTAGCATTTAAGCTTGAATATCTTTGTTCTTCTGGAGAGGGGAAGAATGTGATTCAGCATAATAAAGTATAGTCTTCTAATGGCAGCTCAGATTACCAGGAGGTATTTAATTAGATCTAAGATTGAATCAGACGTAGGACACTTATGGGCTTTTGGGTGATATTTCCTATCGTTGGCTATTAATTTATTCTTCAAATTTGGGAAGCAAGCCCGCTTGTGTACATACTTTAACAGATTTGCGTTTCATAGGTTATTTGCCTTGTTGCAAAAAACACTGGTTTAAATATTACGTGAAATTAAAAAATAAAATTTGACTAATCGGAAACTTCATAGCATGTTAGCTATATGATAATTTACTTTCTATATCATTTACCATGCATTTTCCTTATTTTTATGAAATAATCCATTGTTATTTAGACCTTAAGTTATGGTATAACTGGAATGAAATAAATACACACATATCTTTACAGTAAAATATAAATAAATATATATATATATATATATACACACACACATATGTATAAATCCAAGAGAAAGGGCCTTTTGTTTAGGGACATACTTAGCAATGTAAGTACAATTTAGTCAGAATTTATGCCTTTAACTTTATATACACATTTAACCTTGTAAGCTAGATGTTTGGCTAAAATTTATCTGGTAAACACAAGGTAATTAAGAGTTTGGTAGTGTCGTGCTTAGGAGGCTTACTCTATGGGATAGAAACAGCCTCTGTGTCTTCCAGCATATGATAATTTAGAGTCATAACCCATATTTAATAATCAGGACATTGAAATAAAAATTTCCCTTATAATTCAATTTATAAATGAAAGATCTGAGTCCTACTACCTAGATCTCAAGTAAGCAAATTGTAAAATACTCATATTTGCTATTCAAGGTGATTTTGTGTATTTTTTTAATGTCAGATATATGTAGCTTACTGCGATCCAAATTCATATAGGCTGAACAATGCAGTGATAGGAAAATGCAAGTAAGTCTCTTCCACTTAACACATCACTACACTGGTTAAACTCTGAAACATTAATCAAAGCACATTAAAAGTTGAATTTGGAGTGCGTGCAAGAACAAAAGCGATCTCTACAAACTGATTGAAAGAGAAAGAGTCTGGCACTAGAGACCTGTAATCACAGCGGCTCACGCTGCAAAATGCTGATCATTGCCATGGCAACAGACTGTTTCCTTACATCATGGAAATGAGGAGTTCGAGAGTTAGAAGAGCAACATCCCACTGAGGGAACAAATGCAAAGCCGTAGTAGGGAAGGGTAATATAAGATGTGCTCAAGGTAAAGATGACCATTTTCGAAGGGGTAGTAACAAAGGTACATGAAGACAGATGAGCAGCTCCTGAAAATTCAATTCTACTTTTATATGGGGGCTTTCATTGGTAACTATTCTGAGTCACTGTTATCACTGGCTAGTTTTCTTTCTTTCCTTCTCCTCCTTCTTCCCTCCTTCCTTCCTTCCCTTCCTCCTTTCCTTTCTTCGTTTTGTTCTCTCTCTTTTTAAAAAAATTATTAAGTTTTTAATTTTTAATTCCAGTATCCTTAATATACAGTGTTATGTTAGTTTCAGGATGTACGCTGTAGTGATTCAACACTTCCATAAATTACTCGGTGCTCATCTTAAGTTTGCTCTGTCTCTCCTACTTCCTTTAATAACACACAATAGAGTGCAGCTTAGAAAAAAAAAAATCAGGGGCATCAGGTGGCTCAGTCAGTTAATCTGAGTCTTGATTTCAGCTCAGGTCGTGATCTCGCAATTTGTGGGATCGAGCCCCGTGTTGGGCTCTTTGCTGAGCATGCATCCTGCTTGGGATTCTCTCTGTCCCCTCTCTCTGCTCCTCCCTTGCTCACACATGCTCTCTCTCTCAGTCCCTCAAAATGATTTTTTAAGAAAACATTTTTTAAAAGAGAAAGTTCAGGGGCGCCTGGGTGACTCAGTCGGTTAAGCACCGACTTCGGCTCAGGTCATGATCTCACAGTTTGTGAGTTCGAGCCCCGTGTCAGGCTCTGTGCTGACAGCTCAGGGCTTGGAGCCTGCTTCGGATTCTGTATCTCCCTCTTTCTCCACCCTTCCCCTGCTCACGCTCTGTCTCTCTGTCAAAAGTAAATAAGCAAAAACAAACAAATAAAAGAGAAAGTTCAGAATTTTGTCTACTTCATTTCCCAAGACACCATATACTGCTGTTAACTCCAAGAAATATAGAAAATATTTAATTTTATATATTATAGCCATTACAATCTTATCCAAATGTTAGATGATATCTATTAATGGGGAAATACGTCACTTATTAAATGGATATGTTCCAATCTTCCGTGCACGTCTCCAATATTACGAAGTCTGTTAGATTCCATTGTGTCGATACATTATTAAACACAGTGTTCATTTGTGTAATAAACCCGTGTTTGTTCAAAACCTTAGCACATTCAGAATTGCACTTCCCATAGCGACTGAGTCAGGTCCAAGTGGACCGCTGTTACCACGGAGAACAGTGATGAAGCCTGGGCGTGACATACTAAGCAGCTGCCTCGAGGCCCTGGGGAAGGAAGAGCAGGCAGGTGTGGAATATTTATACGGAGAGGAGACGAATGCTATTAGTTCTTCGTTTCTACCTCGCGAGTAGTGAGCTCCCATGCAGCTGGGGAGTGGGGCGATTGAAAGGCCCATCTATCTGGCCTCAAGAACCATGTTTAGGAGTTGGTAATTCAGCCACATTGAAAACAGGGCAAGATACTTATGAGAACATCTTGTATTTGCTCTGGAAGGCCTCTGCGGAGAAGGGGTCTCAGGCTTCTGTCTGACCACATCTTCGGCTGATGCCTGAGATGAGCAGACTCAGAGAGACAAGAGATCTGATCTGAGATGAAAACTATGGCCCAAAAAACAATGTTCATTTTATCGACAACCAAGTTAATTGCCTGGCAAAACAAAAGAGACATTATAGGCTTCAGAGTTTCCACATGTTAACATTCGAAATATCGAGGACACTATCAAAGATAGCTTTCAAAAATAAAAAGGTAAAATTATCAGCCTCATATAAAAACGAACACGTATGTAAGATTTTATTCTATTCGTTTATCGAGATAGTGACCAGGTAGATGTTCTAACCAGCTCGAAAGTTATACATCGGGAATGTTGAAATGAGTGTTCAAATGGAGGCACAACAGTTTTTTTCTACAGTGAAGAGGGAAGTCAATTGAACTTAGGAGAGAATTTGCAGATCTATAACTTAGCCACAACTTACAGAGTTATAAAACAGCTCAACAATGTAACACTGGAGTCAGATAGCCTGGAGGTGTCTTCCATACAACGTAGGGTTTTCCATTGAAATGCAATGTTTTTTTCAAAACACAATCTCCAAATCTCCTAACATAAAAAAGACCAGGAAATTGGTAGCCTTGTTGACTGAAAATCCAACTAAATGAAGTCCATCTAAAGATGGTCCAGCGGTTTGAGTTATGAGATCTAGATTTTAAGAGCCATGAAAATATACTCAGAAAGGTACAGGACAATTAAATTTCAAAAACTTTTTTTTAAATTAGGAAGTCCTTTTCATTAAGAAAATGGAGACACACTCACAAGAATGGCTAAAATGAAAAAGCCTGACAATTCCAAGTGACAGGATAGGGAGAAACTGTAACTTTTGTATATTACAGATAGAAATGCCAAATGTTTCGATTTGGAAAGCAGTTAGAAAGTTTCTTAGAAACTCAAACGTACAGTTACCATATGACCTAGAAGCTCCAGTTCAAGGTTTTTAACCAAGAGAAATGAAAACATAGGTTCACACAAAGAGAGGTATGTGAATGTTCATAGCAGTTTTATTTGTCATGGCCCCGAACACAGAGTACCCAAGTAGTGAACGGGTGGACGATCCTGGTATATTCATACCATCAAATTCAACTGCGGCATTGAAGGAATGAGTTCCTGAAACACAGCATGGATGAATCTCCCAAGTGTTTTGCTAAGCGAAAGAAGCCAGGTATAAGACACTACATACTGTATAATACAATTTATATAAAGTTCTATGAAAATCAAAACTTGGGTGATGGTAAATATACCAGTGTTGCTGGGGGTTGGGGGTGGGCCAGTTTCCATTGCAAAACAGCACAAGGAAACCTTTTGGGGGAGGTGTAAATATTCTGCATGTTCATTGTGGTAATAAATCCACGGCAGTCTCCAGTGGCCAGAACTAAGCAGACAGCACACTTTTGAAAGGTGTCGTTTATTGTATATAAATTATACTTCAGTAAACCTGATTTTAAACATCTTTGCATTTTAGTGGGGCGCCCGGGTGGCTCAGTCAGTTAAACATCTGACTCTTGATTTCGGGTCAGGTCATGATCTCACTGTTAGAGGATTCCAGCCCCTTGTTGGGTTCTTTGCTCTTGGGGTGGAACCTGCTTGGGATTGTCTCTCTCTCTCTCTCTCTCTCTCTCTCTCTGCTCCTCCCTGGCTTGTGCTCACTCTCTCTCTCAAAATAAACGAATAACTTAAAAAAATCTTTAGATTTTTAGGATAATGATGCCAAAACACTATAAAATTTAATTATAACATTAAACATGCCGAGTTCCTTTTACTTCTTTTAATCTTTCCTTAATTGCATACCTGTGTTGGGTTAACAATCGGTTTGATATTTGGTCTATTGTTGGGTTATTTTCATCTTGTTAACTATCAGTGGTTATCCGTTCTGATATAAGCTTATGCACACAAAAGTTAGGGGGCTCATGGGTGCCTCAGTTAAGCATCTGATTTCACCTTAGATCATGATCTTGCATTTCATGAGTTCGAGCCTTGAGTCGGGCTCTGTGCTTCGGATTCTGTGTCTCCCTCTCTCTTTTCCCCTCCCCTACTCACGCTCTCTCTCTCTTCTCTCAAAAATAAACATTAAAAATAAACACACACACAAAGTTTAAATATTCATTCCATTGTTTTAATGTTTTTCTGAAAACATTCTGCATGAATTAGCAAGAAAACTCAAAAATGGTACCAGTAGTTACATAGGTAATATTGTGACTTGCCACATTCACTTGAGAAATGCATATTAATCATTGAAACGTACTAAAATACATTTATTTTCTGGCCTCTGTTTTACTTAAAATAAATAAAATAGTGTATAAAATATTTTAGCACCAAACATATGTACAGTTTTCCTACAATTTCTTGTGGGAGCGACTGTCATAATTTAGCAAATCTAATAAAAATAGCACACCACTTATTATCAGAAAAGTCTCATTTTGTATCCTGATCCTACTTACATACGATCTAAGAAGAATTACCTCAGTGTAGAAAACTTGAGTTTACAACAATAAAATCCAAAGATTTTTTTTTTAATGTTTATTTAGTTTTGAGAGAGGGAGAGACAGAGTGCGAGCAGGGAAGGGGCAGAGAGAGAGACACTGACCCCGAAGCAGGCTCCAGGCTCCAAGCTGCCAGCACAGAGCCCAATGCTAGGCTGGAACCCACCAACGGCAAAGTCGTGACCTGATCTGAAGTTGGACATTCAGCTGAGCCACCCAGGCACCCCTAAAATCCAAAGATTTTTGATTGATGCATTAGTTTTAGCTGCCACAAAAACAGTAGTTTAAAACAAATTTATTAGAGTTTTGGAAGGCAGAAATTTATAATCAGTCTCACTGTACTACAGTTAAGGTGTTAGTAGGGCTATTTTTTTTCTGGAGTCTTGTGGGGAGAATCAATTTCCTATCTTTTCCAGATTCAAAGGCCACCTGCCTTCCTCCTCGATTCTGCCTCCTTCTTCAAAGAGAGAGTAGAGCATCTTCAGATCTTTGTGTCTGACCTTCCCACCTCCCCGTTAGAAAACCCCTCGAGGTTACATATCCCCAATGGGATAATCCAGGATTTTCTCTCTGCCCCCAAATCCGTAACCTGATCTGTAAATTTTCTTTTGCCATAGGAGGTAACATATCCACAGGTTCTGGTAATTGGGACACGGACATTTTAGTGGGGCTGCACAACCCGCAACCCTGAGTTATGCCACTCACCAGGGTTTCTGTGGCGAGGAAGAAAGATCAGGCCCCTGACCTCCTGGACCTGATAGCCTAGCAGGAATTTTAATAAACCCTAGTAAGGTGATGTTGGACAAAAAATAATTTACAGAAGGTGGCAGGAACAAAACTATTAAGTCTTTCCTAATATCTCAACAAATGAAAACCAATAAATATATAATTTTTGGACAGTCCACATGAAAAAGTGGCGTTAAGACATTGGAAGCAATTTACAAAATGTTCTTGTAAAAACTGTATGAAAACACGATCAATAGCAAAGAGGGAATAGCATTCCAGCCATGAATTTTGTAATTTTTTTCTAACGAGCGTTGAAACAGGGAGGGTGTGTATGCACAATACAGTTAGGTAAATGTATTTTATAGGTATTCGAGCACTTTTTCTGGCAGTGTCCACTGTATTCTTTATTCAAACCCTGATAAAAAGGTACATCTACTGTTCACCGGATAAGCCGTTGAGACTGGGGACGTGTAGCCAGATTGTCCGTGTGGACGCGTAGCCCGAGTTCCGGCAGAGTCTAGGCCTTCTAGTGCAGTGGCGATTGGAGAACAAAAGTAGTCCGTGGTGTTCCGGGACGAGAACATGGAAGAAAACGTGAAAGCCCAAAGGAGCATCAATTAGCTGACGAGTCCATGTACTCGAGGTTGTCATGGTGATGGTGCCGGCAAGGGAGGAGAGCAGCGTCCCCGGGAGTGCCACTGCCACTTCCCATCATCTCAGGGAAGCCAGATCTGAAGAGTTTTGCTTTCAGTCTCCTACGAGGTAGTTTTCTTTGCCTGGCATATTTTTTTCTGACAGAAATCCGTTTTCAGTTAATTCCAAAATATCCAGTCATATATGCATTGATGCCTTTCTTCTTTTACATTGTGATTTCTTGAGAGCAAACTCAAAATGAAATTCCCTATTTTTAAAGGTTGTCATTTTCATAAGTTTCCATATTATTTCTCTTAATTTTTTCTGTATAACCAATTGAGAATTTAACAGCTATTATTTTGAAGATTTTGATGACATGTACATTTTATTCTAGTTGCCGATTGGTTTGAATATTTTAAGCAGCCTGGCAACACTTTCCTGAGATATGTTTTTAGCTCTGGTAAAAATTGGACTACGCCTTTTTCCCCTACAACTTATGTTGAAAATTTCAAACATAAACAGTTGATCGAAGAGTTTAATGAACATCCATGAACATGTTGTTACCATAATTATTTGTACTTTGCCATGTTTTAAAAATCTTTGTAGATAAATAATCATATTTTTGTCTGGTGAATCATTTGGGAATAAGTTGGAGACATAATGACATTTTACCCCTAATTACTTTAGTATGAATTTTTCAAGAGCAAAGATATTCTCCGGTATAATCACAACACAATGGCCACATTCACAGAATGTAGTGTTGATAACATATTCATGTTTGTTCAATTTCCAAATGAAAGATTTATCACATATTTGATACAGAATCCAATTAAAGATCATACCTTGTCTATAGTTTTCATATTTCTTTAGCCACCTTTAATCTAGGATTTTTTTTTCTTTCATAACATTGATAAATTATAGAACTGAAGTCAGTCGTTGGGCAACTGTATTTGTCTGTTTCTCCATGATCAGATTCACACAATGATAGTTTATACCATCATTGGCGATGTTAAATTTTATCAGTAGACTTTCTTTATTCTTAAAGTATCATTTTCTCTTTGTAATTAGTAATCTACAGGGTGATACTTTGAGTCTGTCTCCTTATCCTGCTTCCCAGCCACAATTTACTCAATGGTTTAGTATCTATTCCTGATCTTTGCTTTAACCAATTATTGCTTGGATATTTTGCATTTATAATGTGGTATCCTTCTGAAAACAAGCTTATTTTTTTGTTGTTGTTTTAATTCTTAAATGTTTATTTATTTTTGAGAGAGAGACAGAACAAGAGTGGGGGAGGAGCAGAGACGGAGAGGGAGACACAGAATCAGAAGCAGGCTCCAGACTCTGAGCATTCAGCACTGAGTCTGATTCGGGGCTCAAACTCAGGAACTGGAGAGGCGCATGGGTAGCTCAGTTGGTTAAGCGGCTGACTTCAGTTCAGGTCATGACCTCGCGGTCTGTGAGTTCCAGCCCCGCGCTGGGCTCTGTGCGGATGGCTTGGAGCCTGGAGCCTGCTTCGGATTCTGTGTCTCCCTCTCTCTCTGCCCTTCCCTTGCTCATGCTCTGTCTCTATGTCTCTCGAAAATAAAATAAAAACATTAAAAAAATTTAAAAAAAAACTCAGGAACTAGGATCGATGAGATCATGACCTGAGCCAAAGACAGACGCTCAACTGACTGAGTCACCCAGGTGCCCCAGAAGCTTCTTTTCTTTTCTCTCTTTAATTTTATAATAATTATGCACTCTTTTTAAAAGTATTATAATCTATTATTGTCATTATTCTTTCAGAGTCTCAATTTTCCCCCGTAATTGTCCGTGGAAACCCTATAAAGCTTGTTCTTATGCCTTTTTGAAATGCCTGTATCTAGAAAAAAAATTTCCTAGATTAAAGATAGTTAAAAAAATATGAAAATCCATATTTCACAGCATAGCAAGGTATTTCAGGCATATTCTTCATGTTTTCTTCCCTGTATCTGGAACAGGTGAATTCTCTAAAGAACCTTTCTTTCTTTTATTGGGAAACTGTATTATAGCCTGATATCTGGGCACTAGGTACACTAATTTCTCCTGGGATGTCCTTGCTTCTAGGACATTTCAATAGACACGAGCTAGAAAAATAATAGTAGGAGTATTTTAAACTTTGTATTGGTACCTTCACAGACAATTAACAATGAAGGGATATTTCTCTCCTCCATCCACATTTATATCATATTTCTCCCACAATAATCGTATGGTTACCACAAATATTAATGCATTTACCAGTTTTTTTCTATATTAATACATTCAATATATAAAAGGAAGTTTTGGGAATTATGAAACCAATATTACTGACACTAACATATTTTTTAAATCTTTTTAAAAGAGAGAGTGCAAGCGGGGAGGGGTAGAGAGAGACGGAGACAGAGAATAGAAGCAGGCTCCAAGCAGAGACCGATGCAGGACTTGAACTCACTCACTGTGAGATCATGACCTGAGCCAAGGTCGGAGGCTTAGTTGATGGACTGAGCCATCCAGGCGCCCCAACAACAACACATTTAAATCTAGTTCAAGACTCCTTTAGAGTTCCTTTTTCATTTAGAATATATCCAACTGATGTTGTGTAATCAGATCATTAATTTTAAAAGTTAATTTTTTTTCTTGGGTGCCTGAGTGGCTCAATCCTTTGAGCATTTGACTCTTCATTTCAGCTCAGGTCATGATCTCTTGGTTCATGAGATCAACCCCTGATTCTGGCTCTGTGCTGACAGCAGGGATCCTGCTTGGGATTCTCTCTCCCGCTCTCTCTCTCTCTGCCCGTCCCCTGCTCCCTGCTCGTGTGATCCCTCTCTCTCTCTCTGTCTCAAAATAAATAAATAAATATTTCAAAAAAATTTTTTTTCTTTATTAGGTTTTCAACTTTATATACAATTAACTTCTTCTGTTAATGGTTCTATATTATCATATCTCCCTTTGCCTACATTTAATTTTGTTTTCTGAATATGTAAAACAACATCTTTCAGAATTAAATCCATAGTAAAAGTTAAAAGTTGTGCTCAAAAAAACTGTACTTCATTTATAACTAAATTATTAGTCTATTTTGGGTGACTTCTTTATTGTTACATAAAATATGGATTCAAATTTACTTACTCTCTATTGGCTATCCAGTTGTCCTTTCCATTTATTGAAAAATGAATCTTCTTTTATTGATATGAGAAGCCAACTATTCATATACGTTTCATGTGGAATTTTCTCGATCTGTTAATCTATTCACTGCTAGTACCAACATTCTTAGTTTGTTTTACCAGGTGAGTAAAGCCAACTTATCTTCGTGACATACCTGGTGTGTTTACTCGAAAACCAGTCATATTACTTTATATCTTATAGATGCACCTGCTCTGAATCTAGTTTCCCTTACTGTTCTATTTTTAATCTCTCTTTTTCCTTTTTTTTGAATTCAAATGTTTTCATGTTTGTTATTCTAGTGTTACCTTTATCCTAAGGGCTGATATAATGCAAATTCCAGTCTTTCCTAATTCGTTCCCTACTCTTTGATTTTTCAGTTTTCCCTGTCATTTTTCTACTCCAACCGTTAACTATGGTCCCATCAACGAGACTACCCTACCTCCCATTTTTCCTGAACTTTATCCTCATTTCTAGTTGGAGCACAGGGTATATAATTCTTATTCTTCCACTCTGTCCCCACCTTGTTTTTGTCCCCCATCTACTGTTTGATAAACGCATTGCTTTTCAGCCAGTCCTTTTGCTAAAGTTTCCCCCACCAATCTTGGGTGACAAAGTTTGTTTCCTAGGCAATTAAAAAATGAGAGATTCGAGAGTGAAGTGAACCCTGAGTTACTGCATATTTAAAACTCTTTTTCTAAGGCGTTGATACTTGGACAGCTTTGTTGAGTCTTAAGTCTTTGGTTCACACTTTCGTTTTCCAATTTCCTGTGAATCTCTGCATTTCAGTTCTGTATTCCATATTCCTCTCAAAATATCTGACGCGAGTTGATTTTCTTTTCTCTCCCTCCTCCTTCTCTAATTACTTTTGATTTTTCTTTTGTCAATGCCTAACTGTTATTTTCTTGGAGGTGTTGGGACTTTTTTGCTTGCTTCTTTATTTGTTAAAGTCTGATCATTTTACGACGACAGGATCTGTCACTGAAATGACCATTTCAGCTTAATTTCCCCCGACACTCCACGGACTCTTCCTGTATGAAATTCAAGCCTTCGTTTATTTCTAGAAAATTTTCCTAGAAATTTTAAATGCGTGTTCTGCTTCAATGTTTTTTCTTTACGAATTCTATGCATATTATATAGCCTCTGCTTTTGTCTTCAGATCAAACAGTGATTCTTTTTACTTCTTCTTTTATTTTGTTTTCTTATCCTTTTATCCCAGATTTCATTCTCTTTACCTAGACTACTGTCGTGGCTTTCTTCACTGATACTTGTAATTTTTATTTTTAAGATTATTTTTCAGTTATTTCAAATTTCTTCCTTTATTATGCACAACTCGTAATTTGCATGTTTCTTTTCCTTCCTTTTGTCCTCTGTTTTTGCTGTTCTGTCACAGGAATTTCATCATGTGCAAATAATTGTTTAAGGATTTTTTTGTTTTCATTTTCTTCTGCTTCATGCATGTTTTCTAGGAGACACTCTTCATTAGGTAAAGCCTATCATATTCTGATTTCTTCTTGAAATATATTTTAAGATTTTATTTTAAGCTTTTAGTGATTTTTTTTCCTCCTGTATTACAAATTGTAGTGGTGTGGAGGGAATGCTGAGGATTTGGGTTTGTTTAATGTCACAGGTTAGGTGCCTTAACCACAGACTCTGAACTAGAGTTTGACCTTTGTTAAGGGGTGCCCTGCAGGTCAACACCTGTGGCAGCTAGTGGAAGAAAGGAGTAGTGAGTGGGTGGTAGACAGAGAAATACAGCTGTAATACATCTTTGGCTGTTCCCATGGGGAGATCTGGACTTACAATGGCCTTCCAAAATTGTCCCAGTTAGGGAAGATGGCCAGGTCTTCATACTTTTACTCCAGAAAGTCTTGGATGTGAGCCCCCTTGAGAAAGAACATTACCTTTAATGACATAGCCTTCTATAGGTTAGGTAATCTTGAAAGGGTTGACCCCTGAATCCGTCAGTAGCCTCGATATATTCAAGTATAGTTTGGTGAAACTGAATGTGTTCATTGGGGAAGGCAACATGTTAGTATGTCTCTGGGTCACCATTCTTTATCGTTTCTATAAGGCTCTGACTTAGCCCACCTCTATCTTTCTTTGCCTTCATCATTAAGCCTCCAAAGGACACTTCTCATTTCAGGTTGGTTCCATCTACTCTCAGAAGCACTACTTTTTCCTGTGAATTCGTACAACTTCAGGTCTCCTTCTTTCACTTTCCTAGAGGTTTGTTTGTTTGTTTATTTATTTATTTATTTATTTATTTATTTATTTATTTATTTAGGCTTGTATTCCCCAGGGGGAAAAATGTTTCCAAAGGAGACTAGCGAGGAAGTTTAGAAAACAAAATGACAGAAAGAAGGAACCAAATGAATTTGGCTTATCTGGCAGAGTTGCATAGATTCTCAGAATTGTCTTGATCACTAGAAGTGCAGCTGGGATTTCACACAATGCATTCTGCAATCTTTGCTTAAGAGCCACCTGTAGCTCTCTGTCTGCGGTTGGAGAGGCCTCCACAAGCCTGATGGAAGGCCTCTGAAAATACTACCGGTGTTGGCTTTTACACAGTACCGGTGTTGGCTTTTAGATGAAGTGGAATAGAGATAAGAGCGATAAAAGTGAAAAATACCATCCAAAGAAAGCTCAGAGGGTTTTGGTGAAGTGCTGCTGACATTACGCACTCCGGTCCACCTGTTCCCAGACCTGTTTCCGGATTGTCTACATTTAACATGGGGATTTTCCAAAGATTGATAAATAAATAAAACACGGGGATTTTCTATTTCTTGAGATGACTTTATCTGTGTTTTACCCCTATAGGTCCCTCTTCTTTGTTGTGTTTTCCACAAAGTAGTCCCGTGACTTATTTGCTTCTGAACAGATTTGGAAGCTGACTTTGCTGAATTTGGGGCGTTAATTTCCTATTTACATATTACTTGAAGTTTGGAATATTCTTTTTCCTAATGATGCTATTGGGTTTGATTTTGATTTTGCTTTGTTTGTTTGATTTGTGTTGTTGGGTGGGAACATGGTTTTGTTTGTTTTTTGTTTCGTTTTGGTTTGGTTTGGTTTTCTGCTCTGTATATTTTTTGGAGTTTGAGAGGAGCGATTTGGATTCAGGCTGTTTGATGTGTGAGTGGAGTATGTTCTTTACACCTTATTTATAATCATTGTAAATATGTTTATATGTTTAATGTTTTATGTAAAATGAAAACATTTTAAACTCATTCTTTTCTTCCATACCCATAGGAAAACTATTTTTTCTTAATATTACTTTAAAAAATTAAGAACCTGTGGATCAATAAGCTTAAATCAGTAGCCCCAGGAGGCACGAGCGAAACCCAATAATTCAGGGTTTATTGTCTAAGGGGTTATGGTGATCTACCTCTGAGTTACACATGTAGCCAAACTCATATGTCAGGCATCTAGAAGTTAAGTGGTTTGATTAGTAGCTCCAGTTTAAGCAAATATAAAGGAAAGCCTTCTGTTAGTTTGAAGGAATCAATAAATTCATCAATCCTAGCATTTATTGTCTATCATGGATTGAATCACATATTTTGTGTGTGTTTCTGAAAATTCCAGGTTGTCTTCTAGTCCCACATATATGTTCAGTCTTATTAGAAAGGTTTCTATGTATTTTGGCTTAATTTTAAAGTATGATTTGAATTCTTGTTACACTTTTATCCCACAAATTTCTTAGCTTTAGCCTTGTAAGAATATATTAGTTCCATGAAGCATTGATCATATTGTCTTGCCTAAGTGGAATCTCTTTTATTATATAACCAGCCACTGAAATTGTTGGTATTAATTGATCAAACTCTGTAACTATATTCAAGTAATATGTTCTTATGATTTTTACGTAACAAAGATATTGTAATTCTCCTCCTAAAACCCAATAATTTCAGGCAATCTTATGCTTATTTGTAGATAAAACGTGGGCTTAGCTTTAGTTCTAATCTTGGCTACAGTGGGATGACAAGTTCTGCTGTTGGTCTTTAAATTTTAAAGGGCACATTTCTTTGGGTTAAGCTATCTGCCACATATTCCATCAGGGTGGCCTTTATCCAAATGTAGGACAAAGACCCAACTATCTTCTCATAAGTATTTCCCCCTACCTTTGAGTCTTTCAATGGGGGAGTACAATGCCTGCTATACTTTTCTAGAAATGCCTCACTTTACAGACTTCTGTTGAAGCTCTGCTAAACTACTAGGTGCGAATCACCTATGAAGAGTTAAGATAAGCCTTTTTTCAGAAGTATGTTCATAATTGAGTTCCTAGACAGAATTTCAGTGTGTGTGTGTGTGTGTGTGTGTGCGCACGAGAGTTTGGCAGGGGAAGGAGGGTCTTCCCACACCTTCAGTAAGCACTGCTCTGTGACAAACCAGCAGGGTGTCTTAGAATTCAACTGAATTCTAATACTATACATGAAGATAGCATCGGAACCTACATGTTGAAGGTTCAGTCCTACAAGACCGTCTGCCCCTCTCCGCATTCAGACACCAATTGCAAACCTGGGTTATCATCTGTGCTTCTGACTGGCTAACTCAGAGGTTCTTAAGATCCTCTCCCCATACTGGATTAATTTGCAGAACAGCTCACAGAACTCAGAGAAACATTTGACTTGCTAGATCACCAGTTTATTATGAAAGAAAACACCCAGATGGAAGAGATGAACAGGGCAAGGTATGGGGAAAGGGTGCACAGCTTTCATGCCCTCTCTGGCTGTGTCTCTCTCCCCAGTCTCCACGTGTTCACTAATCTGGCTGCTTGCTGAACCTTATCCTTTTGGGGTTTTATGAAAGCTTTATTACACAGACAAACTGATTAAATCATTGGACCATTTTCAACTGATTCAACCTCCAGCCCTTCACCCCTTCCTGGAGGTCAGAGGGTGGGACTGAAGGTTCCAACTCTCCAATCATTTGGCTGGTTTTCTTAACAGCTCTCATCTTTAGGTCACCAAAGGACTTTCCAAAAGCCATCTCATTAACATAGAAGAAGACACTTTAATGGCTCTCATCATTTAGGAAATTTTGAGGGTTTTAAGGACTCTGCCAGAAATGGGGAGTAAGACCAAATATATATTTCTTATTATAAATCACAATAGCATAGTGCAAAATAGACAGATCATAATGACTGAAAATGTTGAATGCCCAAGCACATAAATCCTAATTATCAAGATGTCACACTAAGGAAGGTGGAACTTTTCTTGTGGATGGATGAATGCAAAGGAATGTGTCACAGCCCCACAGTTCCTACCAGGATTACGGATGTCTGAAATGCAAACACCAGATTTGCATAAACCAGCAATAATACAGCAGACTGCGTTGTTGAATGAATTTGTTGAATAAATGAATTGATTAATCTAGCCTGCTTCTTCATTGAGTGAGCCCGTCTGCTAATATTTTATGAAAAACTGATTTTTTTTCTCTTTTAACAGTCTCGATAATACTAATGAGAACTGAAATCTGCCAATTTTTCATGTGGAGTCAAACATAAATTAATGGTAATGACTCCATTTCCATTTTATCCATTTATTAATTATATTTTCAATCACAGTTTTGAAAGGATTTTTTTTCTGTTATAACAGATGGGTTACACATCTGTATTTAGCCATTTTATTATATCAGATGTAAAGTGTATATGCTGTCTAAATTGAATGCAACCATTCAAAGAAAAAGGTTTTGGACTATTAACACATTTTTTAAATCAAATTTCATTTAACTTTATGAAAAAAATACTATACAGCTTCAATAACCTTCAGTTCTTTTTGGCTTTTGTTTATAAAGGTGACATATATTGATATTTTTGTTATTCTAGAGGTACAATTTAATTTTCAATATCAAGCCTCTATTTATCTGAAAGACTACTCATTTTATTTTGGGGGTATATACATATAATTTATTCAACATATATAGTTTTATTTTATTTAGAAAATTAAGTTCAACAGAATCAATAGTCTCAATAGTTTTAACTTTTAATCTTCTGGATAATTTTTGATTGTACCTACTGATTATTCCTAACTCTTGGTCCACTTTTTCTATGGCAATATCATTGAAATTGTTTATAATATTATATAACAAATGAAGCTATTATGAAGAAGTACGGTGTATTGGTTAGAGCACAGCTCCCAGAATGGGATTTTCCTGCCATGAATACTGATCTTCAGATCATTGTGGGGATAAATCAAGTAGTAGGAAGCCCCAGAACTTGTGGTCTTAGACAGTTGTTCTCAAACAATTCTCGATACACATCAGAATCACCTGTAGTACTTATTGCAACACAGATGACTAAGTCGCACACCAGAACTTTCTGCGTAGTAGGTCTGGTTTGTAACTTGAGGATGTACATTTCTAACTTGTTTCCTGGTTTTGCTGGGGATGCTGTTGGGGCAGGGACCTCACCTTGGGAGGGAACCCTAGGTCTACACGCTCTAACTAAGCTGTTTGTCCAGCTCTAGGTTATTGGCAGGAAGGAGAAGGAGGCTTTAGGACTCTGGATGCCCCCGAAAAATCCTGACTGCACTCTCTTCTTCAACAATCACAGCATTACCGTCTCCTCGACTGCCATAGCGAGACCATGAAGCTGAGTCACATGGGTGTCACTGTGATAAGCCACTGGGACTCCAGGTCAGCCCTCATCTCCTGCTTTCCAACTTCCCTATGCCTCAACACTTCTCTGCTTCATTTTCCTTATTTTCTCTTCTCCTGGCTCCTGTGTGTCCTCTTCCAAGTGTCCTTCCACGGGTCCTCTGGAACTCACTCTTCATCACCAGCACACAGTTCTCTGTCCTCAACTGCTTCTCTGGACATTTTGTCTGAACTAAGTGGGATCCTTGCCACAGCCATTGCTTCCTCTGCAGTCCTCTCCAGTAAGGGCTGTTTTACCTCCCATACTTTTGAATATCTGGCCTGGAGGTGGAGTAGATATCCTGGCCATTTCCTAATCTCTCTCAGCTCCTTCCTTCTCAACTCCATTCCCAGCTTTGAGTCTTATATTATTGGTGTATCATCAAATTACCTACCTGGTACAGTCACCTGCTAATACTTACTTAGATCATCTTTATTTGATGGATTACCCAATCACTTCCTCTTTTCTGCAAAACTTTAGACTTAACTTTTTGGTAATTTCAGTTTATGGGTGGATGAATCTCCCAAACCACTGTACTCCTAGTTTCTTGAATGATCTTACCCTCCACACTCATGACTTATTCTCAGGACACAGCCCACATATAGTCAATATCTTCAGCAGCAAACTTTTTACTTTTCTCAACTTTAAGCAATTTTTCTGAACTTAAGTCTTTCTTTTCAACCGATTCACATAATTTTCCACCAGGAATCTATGGGCCAATATATTGATTCTACCAAACTTGAACAGTGTCTCTGTTCTGCTCTTATATCCCATTTTACTGTATACTTCAAAATGTATCTAACTCAGGCCACTTCTCACTGTCTCTACCACTGCCAGAATAATCTAAGACATTCTCATCCGTCTCTTTATGTTCCACTCCTGACTCTGACCCCGAAGATTCTCAGCACTGGGGCTAGAGTTTAGAGGTTTCCTTTTTAAAATGTTTGTCAGAGAAGGTCAGAAATAGTTCCCCATTTCTGTCAAAGTAAAAGGCAAAAGGTTCCTGTCCATAGTCAACCCTGACGAAGTAATGATCTGCATTGTGTTTCTCAAACTGTCCAGGAATGTTCCGACACCAGCTGTTGCACTAGCTGTCTCTTCTGTCAGTCATGTTCATTATCAAAATATGCACACGTCTTGCTCCCTTATCTCCTTTAGGTTCTTGCCACATTTTAATGGGCTTTCCTGATAACTCCAACTACAGTTATGATTCCTATTTTCTATGTCTTTTTTTTGTGGTTTGTTTTTCTCCATAGAACTTATCACCACTTAAAATTTTTTATATTTCATTTATAGTTTTTTAAAATGTATAATGGCAAATAAAGTGTTTGATATTTAAGCCTGAAAAACACAATAAAAGTGGTTCTCAGAGGAAATTATTTGTCTTATTTTTTTTATTAACATGAAAAAAGAAAGTAAATAAATGATGTCTTCTATTTAAAAAGACAGCAAAATAAAAAGATAAATATAGGAAAAATTGGTCATATGACTTAATTATTAAAGCATAAATTAATTCCAAAATAGTAGAAGAATTTTTATTCATAATAGAAATTATGAATAAAATAAATAATGGGTCTTAAAGAAAATGAATAAAAGAGAGAGACATTTAGATGTTCTGAAGAATTAATAAAGGAAGAATTAGAGAACTTTAGAAAAGATAAAAGGGAATAATCAAAGTAATATTGTGTGTCAACTATACAGAAATAAAAAAAATAAAAGAACAACAAAATCAATAAATACAGAACATGATGAAAGGAATTATTGTTTGTTCTGAAGGTCAAATATTATTTTTGCCTTAGATATTTCTGTAATATTTTTCCTTCAAACAATTCAAAACTTTTAAAAACTATCATGAAATTTTCATTAAAACACTTTCCTTATATTTATTGTATACAGAAATTATTCAATAAAATTTCTTTATAAAAAGAGTTATAAGTACAGAGCGAATTTAAAGAATTATGAGAAACAACTTACTCAAGTCTAGAAATAAATTGAATAGCACCAATTAAAGAGATAAAACATAAATAAATAAATAAAACTGACATAAGAAGAGATAGAGAAATTAAGAAACCAGGAAATTTGTCAAAAATCTATTTCTCATAAATTTCACGGCATATTGATTTTAAATACTATTTCAACAAGGTGACTGTTGGAGCTCTAGATATCACAGTCCTATTTCAGTCCAAAGGGATGGAAATTATACTTGAACGCACCATTTTACTTACATCAAAGTGTTCAGAAATTCTTCTAGTTGCTAGGAAAGTTGGAAAATATAGACTTTTATCTGAAAAGCAATGTGCCCACATAAAAATGTTGTGGTATTGTTATGAAGGAGATTGAGTGAGCCAACTATAAATCCTTAGTATGAGGGCATAAAAATCAGAGTAATTATAGACATATAACATCATGAAGATGGTAAAATTCCCAAAGGACAAAGCTCACCTTACCAGATATTAATACATATTACAAATTCATGGTAATGATAGTAATATACTGCTGATATGATAATTAAAAAATAAAGAAGAGAGATTAATACAACTAAGGAGTTCAGAAATAGTTACCCCACACTTGAGGCAGACCTTACCCTTTGGTGTAAGTACACCACAAATCTAGGAATAAATTGGTGTTATTAGGCTATCCAGCTCAATTGTGTGGGAAGAAGTATATCCCTATCTCACATTACCTATAAACATATGTCCCCAAATATTAATGATTTAAACGTGAAAGTGTGCAAGATAAATATAAGAAAAATAATGTGGGAGACAATCTATATTATCTCAAATGGGGGAGAATTTCTTAAACAAGACATTCAAACACTTAAGTTCAAAGGTAATCATTGAATAGTTTGACAGCATTGAGATTATGAGTGTTTGCCAAATGACCCCACCATGTACAAAGCAAGGCAATGCCTGACATGAAGGGTGACATTATTGCAATTTTGGAAGCCAACAAATATGAAATATGTATATACTGTAAATGACATAAAACATCTTATCATTGTCTGAGAGCCTTACAGAATGACGTGTACTCAGCCACATAATGGGTTTCCTCTCATATCATTTACAATGATTTCATTTATTACTAATATATTTATTTTAAATTATATACACCAAACTCAGGAATTCTCCCATTTGCTATTAATTCTGCCTAATGGCCCATAGTCTGTTCCTTCTCACTTTCATGTATTAGTTTAAAATTTACCTCCTTAGACATGCTTCTTTTGAACATTTAAAAACAAGCTACCCATTAATTTCTAACCTAGCACTCCATTACTGTTGCCTATAGTTTTTATTACAGTGTATAATTATGCTGTTTAACTGTCATGGGATAATAGAGGAAAAAACCTTCATGTTTTGACAGCGAGGGTTTTCTGAACTAATTTGATGAAACTTGGGATCCTGGGCTAAGAATAAGCAAATTCAAATTAATTTACAACTCTGTAGATTGTGAGTGTACACAGAGATTTGCACAACTTCACCTTCAAAGAAGGAATGATGACAGGGGCCTTGGAGACCTCTGTGCCTGGAGACAGAATTTAACTGGCCCTTGGAGAGATATACTGATAAATAGATAACTAAAGAATTGAAGATCCCACCTGGTTACATTTCCAAGGAGCCTCTATAGGAGGGAAGGAGAGCAACCGTGTCTCTCTCCTCTATAAGCAGAGAAAATCCACTTTTTTTCTTCATTCTTTGTTTATGACACAGACAGCAAATTTTGTAAGCATAGGACATTTAACCTACCTTTTAATGTGTTGACCTAGGATAAGAACTGAGGGATGGGGAATCATGTGCTCACTTTTTAAGCAAATAATTATAATCTGTCTCTGGTCCAAAGCACCTCACATGCATAACAGGACAAAATAAATAGAGGGGAATATTAAAAACCTGTATGGCTGATTGATGGTGGGAAATGTGTGTGTTTGTGTTTGAGCGTGACTGTCTGGGTGTGAGGGTGTGCATTCGCGTATGTGTGTCTATACATACTTGGTGACTTAACTGTCCTTTCTCACTAGTGATGCGTATCATTATCCACAGTATTTCTTGCCACCCAGTTTTCTTGCCCTCATTGCCAAGTCAATAGTCTGATTTTCATTCCACAGCGTGTGCACGTTTGTGTGTTCCTCATTCAGTCCCAGATTCCCCGTCTTCATTGTCAGTCTCCCCTGTTGCTCTACTGTTTAGCATAATCCTCAGCAAAGATAAGACTACATACGTACATAAAGTTAATGAGTAAACACCCTTCCAAAAGTTTTAAATGTTGAAATTTAAGACAAAGGCAATCACAGTTTTGTGGATTTCCACAGCATTTTAAAAATATGTCCTTACATTACACTCGCATATTTCCATTTTAAAACTAAAATTTGTTCAATATATTTTTATCTAATTTGCCATGAAACATTATTGAAGGATGTTTGGAATGCCGGCAGGGTGGTCTTACCTTTTTTTGAGGATTTTGGTTATTGATACCATTCAATAAATACATGATGCTATTTCAGACTGAAGCCAATTGGGCAAATTTGATTCCATGTAGAATTTACAATATTTTAATGCCTCCTAGGCCTACATAAATAAAATTGTTTAAGCTTTGTACTTATTGTCAAATGTTTATATCCATCTATTTTGAAAAAATGTTTTTGCTTTATTTGAGACATAACTCACATAGCATATTTTTACCTTGTATCTCAATATTCACTGAAATTTATAGTATTTTTCTTAGCAGGGATCTATAATTATTGTCATACATTTTTCATTTGATGAGTAATAGATTTTTTTCTCATAATAATGCCTATATCATGGCAATAGTTGTTTGATTTGTGTTCCATTTTTCATGTGTTTTATTGGCAAACACTTTAAAATAGCTTCATCAAATATAAATTATAATGATTAATTTAATGCGGCATACAAAGTGAAAAAGAAATAAGCATTTGCATTAAAAACACTTACCCTTTTGGTAACTCAACACAAGGGCATACAAAGTGGTTTCCTTGACAACAAGAGATAGTAAAAATGTATTTGTGAGTTTAAGATTATGTTATCTAATAATTTGATACACATTCCAGTTGTTTCAATTTTACTGTGAGAAAATTCTTTGTACTAAACAAAAGTAGGTAAGATAATCCTTCCATTATAAAAAGAACAAATGTTAAATTTAGCCAAATCCACAGAACTCAAAACAAATGAGGTTTTAGGCAAAATAGGCCTTGTCCAATTTAAGTTAAAATAATCATAAAAATATTCACTGAGTATTTCTGAAAATGCTAAATAGTTTCAGATGAATAGGTTTTTAAATACTTCATAATGAATATAGGATGAAGAATCTTTAAGTCTGTTAGTTCTCCAGACCATACCAAACATAGGTTATTTCATAGACGAAAATAACCAGACTATAGTAGATTTTATGTCATTATTTTGATTATCTATCAATTATCATTATTAACTATTGTTATTTGAAAATAATATTACTAGTTACAAAATAGAACTACTGCATCAGTGTGTTAGTCTTCTTTGTCCAAAATAACAGTGCTGGTAGAACACATATGCGTTAAGAAATTTATCTTAAAGAACTGGCTCATATGATTGTGCAGAAAGGAAGACCAAAACCTATAGGGTAACTGTCAGTTTGGAGATCTCTGTAATAGTTGGTTTTGCAGTCTTGAAACTGAAGCCTGGAAAATGTGGCAGAATGTCTTTGTTACAGTCGGAGACAGAATTCCTTCCTCGGTTAGCCCCGGTCTGCTTGGAAGGCCTTCTGCTGATTGGATGAGGCACACAGACATTATGGAGGGTAATCTGCTTTGCTTAAAGTCAACTGATTGTAAATGCTAATCACATTAAAAAAATATCTTTACAGAAACATCTAGACAAGTGTTTGAGCAAACATCTCATTACTGGTCTAGTCAACACATCAAATGAACTACACAATCAGTAATTAAGATTTTAACTTCAAGTGACAGAAGCTCCAGATCAAAATGACTTGAATCGTAAAGATACATATAACCTCTCATCCAACTAAATGCAAAGCGCCCCCCGTGTTGGCGGGACCAGATTCTTTCTGTTTTTCCAATCTGTTATTGTCCATGTGGACTCTCTCCTAGATCAGCAAGATAGCTATAGCATGTTGAGGCTCACATCCCAGAGACAGAAAATAAAGGCTGTTTCTTACTGCGTCTTGGTCTTAGGGTTAAGAAATGCTTCCCTATCGCATTTC
This sequence comes from Paguma larvata, assembly GCA_030068075.1. NCBI lineage: Eukaryota > Metazoa > Chordata > Mammalia > Carnivora > Viverridae > Paguma > Paguma larvata. Next base: position 9,044,306 of record CM057826.1, read on the forward strand.
CCCTGACCCCTCAATATCAGAAGCAGTCGCATGCTCATTTCTGATCGACGCTGTCAAGAGGAAAGGGGAAACGTGGCCTGACTTGGACAAGCCATCTGATGAGGAACAGGTGTGTTGGGGGCAACCAAAATGCCTGCCATTAATAATTGTATTTACCTATATTTTCATATTTCTTTTGGATTATGCCTATTTGCAGATCTTTCTGTTGATCTAAAAAAATCGCTGGTAACTGCACGGATACGAGTCTCAAATCTTGTACTTTCTCTTGTTTACCGAGCTCTTCGATGTGACATACCCTCCCGAAATTCAGCATTTGCAAAATAAGCTTTTAATCTTCTTTTTTAACCGACTATAACTCTTATTTAGTGGCTAAAACCACCATCCACTCAATTCTCCACAGAGAAACAAAGAGTCAATCCAGACATCTTATTTTCTCACAATGACATCCAACTGTTTACAAAATATGGGTGTTTTTGTCGTTAACTCTTGACTCAGTTTTGTCTTCACCATTCCCATTGCTGCTTCCCTAATCCTGACCTTTCCATTCAAAACTCTGACAAGTCATGGCCTTTTCCCACTAACCAAATGCCTCACGTTTTTGAAGCTTACTGCTGTCGAAACTATTTTCCTAAAATTCAAGTATGATTCTAAGGTAGCCTGCTCAAAACTCTTTAAAATTACCATTTAGTCTGGTGGGATAAAATCTTAACTATTATAAATATTAGACCCAAAGGAAATTTCTTCCCCGAATTGTTAAAATTCTCACAGTCAACTTTGTCTCTTCAATCCAGGAAGATTTCAAAGCCACAGTTTCCTTGCTAAACCTTCTCAGGGCTTCTCTACCTTGTTCCCCAGAGAAGGAAGAAATACCCACTTTCTCTCTATTGTTAGCTAGACACACTCACTACAACCACTACAACGAGTAGACTGTGGTCTGCCCTACAGTTGGAAATGATGCTCAACTTTGCATCCAGAGTCTAACACAGTAGCTGCTATATATGTGATTTCCAGTGGATAGTTTTAATGATGTTTAGAAAAACTGGTATTAATGGTGGCTTCAGGGACTGTACAAAGATTTACATATTTGCAAACAATTTAAATTAAATTAAACAATTAAATAATTTAAATTATGCTATCTAATAATCATAATAACCCCATGAACCATGTGATATTATTACCCTTCTTTTACTGAAAGATAATTGTAGTAAAAGCAGGACACAAATTAAGTCAAGTGTCTATGGTCATAACCATGATCTTGTTATCTCTTGGATTATTTAAACTGAGACTTTGTGTATGTGTGTGCCTGTGTGTGTGTGCATGCACAGGTATGCATGGGTGCATATATATGTATGTTATTGTCTACACTTGGCTATCTGCCTATGCCTACCTTCAAGTAATAAGAACTTTGCCTATTTTGAAATAACAGCTGAATGAATAATGAAACGAACCATACAAATAATTGAATAAGTGCCAGTTAAAAAAGATGACTCCTGTGAATGAAAATTTCTTTACGGCAGTAATAATTTATTTTATTCTGGAAAATGAGGATACCGTCACCACAATGGATCAATATTATCATGAGAAGTATGTCTTAATCACTTTTTCAAAGCTTAAGGAATTTTAATAACAAATTATATAATTTGATTTGATCAAGACTAGTTAATTTTTTTTGTTTTTAAAATTCACACAAAGTAAAGCCTTTTAAAAATGGCTCAGTAAGATAAAATTATTAAAGAATGTTACCCTAAAAGTATGTATCTTGTTGTATTATCCTGGAGTTATTGGAATGATAAGATACTTTATTTTTTAGTGCTTATTTATTTTTGAGAGAGAGAGCACAAGTGGGACAAAGGCAGAGAGATAGGGGTCAGAGGATCTGAAGCGGGCTCTGTCCTGACAGCAGCGAGCCTGATTCAGGGCTTGAACTCATGAACTGTGAGACCATGACCTGGGCCAAAGTTGGCTGCTCAACTGACCAAGCCTCCCAGGTGCCGCTAGAATGATAAGATACTTTAAATGAAATTATTTTCTGGGCTAAGAATCATACTTGTTACGTTGATATGCACAAAGGCTCCATGTTTGAACTTTTAAGCTTCAAAAATATTTGTTTTATGTCATATAGTACAATGCCGATTCTTGTTTTGCTGTGGTTTCCAATTGTATATTTATATTTAACCCAGAATAGCTAAGCAAGTAACTTATAGAGTTAAGAAATTTTGTGATATTATGGCACAAAATAATAACATGTTTTTATATAGCCAAGAGGATGTTTTTGTAGTGTTGATAGAAAGATAGATAGATAGAAGATAGATAGATAGATTGATTGATTGATATTTAAGAAAATGAAAGGCAGGGCATGTGAGGTCTAAGACCAATAGCAGAGACTTGTTCTGGGTATTAAAATACTCCATTTAATGTGTCAGTCTGCTGTGTCTTGTCTATAAACAACACACGTGCCAGCCTTAGTACATACAAGAAAGGGAGTTGCATCAGAATTATGTAGTCAAGAGTACTTTAATTAGTAAACACAACTGAAACAAAGTTTCAATTATTGGAGGAAAGACAATCTATCAAAAATTACAAGGCACGAAAAAGCAAAGGAAACAGAAAAGCATTTTTAAGAGATACAGCAATCAGCAGAATGAGGCTCAGATGTTGGAACTGTTCCTCAGGAATTAAAATATCTCTGATTCATATGCTAAAGATCTAGTAGAAAAGGTAAACAATAGGCATGAACAGATGGGGAATTTTAGTACAGAAATAGAAATGATAAGAAAGTGACAAAGGGAAGTGAGAAAGTGCTAGAAACAATATCCTATATGAAAAACTCCTTTGATGGGCTCATCTGAAAATTCTACCTAGTTATGCAGTTGAGTAAAGAATCTGTGCTCTTGAAGCTGTATCAGATCAGATATATCTGACAAAGTGGACTTCAGAGCAAGGAATGTTTTTAGAAATAATAGGGACATCCCATAATATTAATCAGACTAATATACCAGGAAGGCATTCAATCATGATATGTATGCACCTAACAAAATAGCCTCAAATACATAAATCTGCAACTGAAAAGGTAAATAGTCAAACCTACAATTATATTTGGAGTCTAACACTCCATTCTTAGCTAATCGTAAAACAGGTGGATGCATAATGCTTAAGGAAGTAAAAGGACCTGAACAACAGTCTCAGACATTTGACTTAATTGACATTTATAGAACAGTAATATTAGGATGCACAGTCTTCTCAAGTGCACATGGAGAATTCATCAAGGAAGCCCATATTCTGGGATGCCTGGGTTGCTCAGTTGGTCTAGCAACCCATGTTGATTTTGGCTCAGCTCACGATCTCACAAGTCCTGCGTTGGGGCCTGGTGGGCTCTGTGCTGTCATGGGATTCTCTCTTTTGCCTTCAGGCTCTCTGCCCCTCCCCCACTCACACATGTGCTCTCTCTCTCAAAAAATAAACAAACTTTCATTAAAAACAAAAAAAGAAAGTCCATAACAGAGCTATTAAAACAAATCTCAAGTAATTAAAAGGCTTGAAACCATATCGTGTATGTTCTCTGATGACAGTGAAATCATATTAGAAATCAATAGCAGAAAATAATATTCAGGGAAAATCCTCAGATATTTGGAAATTAAATAACAAATTTCTAAATAAGCTTACAGATTAAAGAGTTAGGTAGTCAAAAAGGAGTGTATAAAATATTTTGAACTGAATGAAATGAAAGACTATCCAAATGTGCTGAAGAAGCTTTTATCAAGATGCTTTTATCAAGATGCATGTGCTGCTCAGAACATAAAACGAGAAAGTTTTCAATCAAAAAGCTAACCCTCTCCTTAAGAAATGAGAGAGAAGAGTAAAATAAATCTAAAACATGAAGAAATTAGGAAATAACGAAGACTAGGAATACATAAAGTTGAAAACAGAAAAAAAAGAAAAAATCAATGAGATCAAATGAGGCTGAATTTTGGAAATGATCAATAAAATTAATAAACCTCTGTCCAGATACGCTGAGTGAACATGAAAAGAAGATACAGATTACCAATCTTAAAAAGACCAAAGGGACATCTCTACAGATTTTACATACGTAGAAAAGAAGGAAGGAGTGATATTCTGCACGGTTTATACCAATCTGTTTGATAATAATTGGAATGGACACGTTTCTCGAAAGCCACAAACCACCAGCGCTGAGTGAAGAAGAAATAGGTAATTTGCAAAGTTCTTTTCAAATTGAATCACCCCTCCGTAATCAGTCCCCTCGAGTCCCTTCAAAGTTCCTCTTAAATCACTAAGCACTGTGCTCTGATATTAAAATTTTCCTCGGGGTAATTGCTGCCAGGCTTAGATGCGAGATGTGCTTGGAATTTGGTTACCGTGGGTCCTTATTTGGGAGGAAAAAAAAAAAAAAACATTATTTAACAGATTTGGATGCATCTGGGATTTGGTACTGATAAAATTAAACTTCTGAGACCATAAAGGATCCACCCCTTACCAGGGAGAAGCAGCCAGGTTACAGTTGCCGTGGGAACAGCACCACCCCCCAGGTACTGAGAGGCTTTCCGGTTAATAGTTATTAAAATAAGAAAATGGTGGATGGGGGCAGATTTTATTTTCAAAATCTTTTAACGTTTATTTATCTTCGACAGACAGAGTGCAAGCAGGGGAGGGGCAGAGAGAGAGGGAGACAGAGAATCTGCAGCAGTTTCCAGGCTTTTAGCTGTCAGCCCAGAGCCTGATGGGTAGCTTGAACCCACAAACTGTGAGAGATCATGATGTACGCTGAAGCAGGACATTAACCGACTGAGCGACCCAGGTGCCCCTGGGGACAGATTTGTTTGATTTGCACTTTAAGATATGCATTGCTTTTTTGTTTTTTGTTTGGTTTTGTTTTTGGTTTTGGCATTTGTTTTTGTTTGGCATTTGTTTTGTTTTGGTTTTAACTTATCAGAACAAGATAACTTTCTTTTGGATTTTAGTTTCCTTGGATTTTAACGTCTAAAAAGTTTAAATTATTGTAACTGATTTTAAAATGTTGGCAGTTCTATGTAGCTGTGTTTCATTATTAAAATAGCCTTATGTGACATTCAAATGCCAAGATAGGCTATGCACAGCAATCTGGAATAGGATATAGTATATGGAGTGTATACTTAGTCTTGGGTGAAGAGAGCATTAAAATTGATAAATATATGTTTCAGAGTCTTTGGGGAGTAGATCATTACTAATTAATAGAGATTTCCTATTGTATATATATATATATATATATACCACATCTTCTTTATCCATTCGTCAGTTGATGGACACTTAGTCTCTTTCCATGATTTGGCTATTGTCGAAAGTGCTGCTATGAACATCGGGGTACACGTGCCCCTATGCATCAGCACTCCTGTATCTCTTAGGTAGATTCCTAGCAGAGCTAAAACACACACACACAAATGTGAATTGGTTAGATCTGGGGCAGTGGGGCCTTGTGAGTGTAGAAGCAGATAAACAATGTTATGGTACCGATTACCTCCTCGAGAATGATAGAAAAAGTTATGTAAACATAGGAGAGGTTAAATCCCGTATTTACAAACGCTTAAGAATACTGGTGAAAGTCAGATGAGGGCTGTTTTCTCCAGGCCTTATATTTCTATGCAAAGTGTTTGTAACACTACTGGCTTGTGCCTTTCTACACGTCCCTAGGAGAAAACGAATCACTTAGCTGATTGAGGTGATAGAAGCCACTGGCAACTAGACCCCAGCGCCTTCCTTTCTCGTGTTGATATGATAGTTGCCATGATTTGCTCTGCCTGAACAAGTTCTATAAGGAGAAGCCTCCAGTTTTAGAAGCACTTGTCTAACTGCCTAACCATGGCCAAATATAGCCATGGTTAGGCACAATATTAAGAAGTGTGCGGTTAATATGCAAGTGAGCCATGCTGTCTACTATCAGCTTTATAAGAATGCCAATATTCTTTCCACTTGCCTTATTGCTTTCAATTTTCAATTGGTTCAAATGTTAGGATGTGGGGAAAGAGGGCTGTCACTCATCAATTTCCTTTGTGATCTTCCAGGTTTTGTTTGTTGTTGTTGTTTTTTTGTTTTTCTGTCTCTGGGGCATCCATTATTGAAAGGTGAAGGGAGATGGCAAACTTAACTTTACACTTTATAAGTGTACACATTGATTTGGCTCAAGAAGAAATTAGTCTATTACGGAAATTAATGCTTTGGAATGTGTTTTAAAAGAAAAAAATGTTTAGTGTTTTGTTTTTGTTATATTATTAAAAAATATAATAAGTACTTGTTCTATGTATTATAAAGTCAGTACTTTTGATAATGAATAGAACAATTGCTATCTATGAACAATTTATTTTTCTATCTTCTGTTGTCAAGACAACCTTCCATTCTTTACTCAATTACTAAGCTATAGAAAAAAAATCACACTTCTGAGTCTCATTTACATAATTGGACTTGTAATATTGATTGTTTCTTTTAAAGAAACTTTGTTTTCCAACCTTTAACTATTAATCATAAGTACTCCACTTCGAAAAGACACAAAATATAATTTAATTTTAAGGTTATGTGAAAGAAGGCCAGCAAACCTCAAATGTATAAAGAACTTTCATGAAGAACATTATTTATTTTATTTTATTTTTTAATGAAGGAAACTATAAAACTCTTTATTTAGTATATTTCGTAACATTGAGAGCATTACTATAAAATATGTTACAATGATGTATATTTATAACGGTCTATTTTAATAAGCTGGTATTTCAGTAGGTGCAAGTATCTTACAAACGGCAGATTTTCCTGACTGCAGAAATGCTATGTAACCAACCAGCAGTGATGACTGTTCTGCTTTCTTGTACTAGGCTGGCCAGGGGCAGGTCGATTCTCCTGCCAGGCTCTTGTATGCTCCATTATTAGGAAGTTAGCTGGTATAATGAATTAATGCACTTATTTGTGAATGACTTCTGCATGTATTTTTAAATGCCTGTTTCATGCCTGTGTACTGTAGCTAATGCTAGGAGTGAGATAATTGTTTTCTCTGTTCTCATGGAGCCTTCGAGTGGCTTCTTCATCCACTGCCTGAAAAGGAAGCAACATCCAATTACAGACAGAAGTAAAAACATTTTTGACATTATGAAAATCTGTGTTCAACATTTAAGTTTTCTTTATTTCTTTGGTATATTTTTAGGTAGGATCGTATTTTTCTTATAAAATCATCAAAAATAGAGAAGCTACATATTTTAAATATTCTCATTTATCCTTTCTCCCATTCCCTATATCAGAGTTAAGTATTCAACAACACTTCTGTTTCTATGAATCTTCCCAACATTAAAACATTTAAAAATTAAGAGCAAATTGAATATTAATCACATTGTAGTGAGGAACTGAGTATTGTTTTCTAACTTAATGTTCTATGTAATTGTACATCTTAGAGCTATTTCCTTGTCAATTATACAGAATTACGTATTACTTTATAACTGCTGTCCAGTCTTCCATAGTATACTTACACAGTAGAGCCTGTCACAGGGTCCACCTAGGATCTGTCCCAAGTTACATTATTACAAAAAGCTATAGCGAAGGTGGCTGTACAGGTATCTTAGTACACATTGCAAATAGTCGTTTTGAATGCTTGCTTAGAAAAAGACTGGCTGCATCAAATTATATGCATATCTATTGTTCAATAGGTATAAAGTTCCAGGTTATTCTAGATGAATAAGTTCTAGAGATGTCAGACAACATGGTGCCTGTAGTAAACAAGAGAGTATCGTACAGTTCAAAATTTGTTAAGGGTAGATCTCATGTTAAGTATTCTTATCCTACCTCCCCAACCCCCCCAAATAAAGAAAATAAAGAAAAAGAAAACTGCCAAAGAAATACTAAAATAAAGACTTCCTTTATTAGTCTTTTAAATACATCTAAAATTATTCCAAAATAGTTTGATTTTTCTTTTTAATGAAATCTATGAGGTAGACTCAGGGGAAATTTAATTTAGATTAGATGGTCTAAGCTGGCTTTTGGAGGACATATTTAAACCGTATTTAAACCGTAAACCAAGAGTCACATAGAGCCAGCCCTGCCCGTAATGCAGGACAGAGCTGCCTGGACAGAACACACAGCCAGATGCTGGGAAGGAAGTGTGCTCAGGGGTTTGGAGGGATTGAAAAACTTCAGAGTGACTGGAGAAGAGTCCATGAGAGGGAGCACAGCATAACATTGACCGGAGGAGGAGCTTACGCACAGCCTGGACAAAGAATTAGAATTTAACACAGAAAGGGTGGAAGAGAGGAAAGGAAGAAGGGAGGCAGGAGGGAGGGAGGAAGAATGAATAGAAAGGAGAGCGTCTCTGTAGTATTTTCTAGGTACCAGGCACCGTTCTGAACACATTTCATATACGAGCAGTTTTATTTCCGGCCTCAACTGTATTCGGTGTGTACTCTTATCATCTCTCAATTTATGGTTAGAGAAACTGCCTCTGAAGGTTGGTAACTTGCCCAGTGTCACTCCATTGCTAATAGGCAGAGCAGTGGCAGTCTGGTTTCACTGTCTGCATTTATCTACCACGTTATGAATGCCGGCCCAGTCCTAGAGGCCAATACATCAATTTGGACAAAAGATGATAGTGATTCAGGCTGAGCTAGAGTGAGCCTGGTGGGTTTGAGACGGCCTCCGGGTAAAATCAAATGGAACTGCTGGTTCCTTAGGTAAAAGTAATGAGGAAGAAGACAATCTCAGGAACGGCTCTCCAACTTCTGCCTTGATTAGATTATTTGCTAATTGAAGGAACAGCAAAGATGTTTGGTGAGGGAAATCAAACTTACAGTTTTTTTTTTTTTTTCATTGTTTGAGATGCTAAAGCAACGCCTAAGTAGATGTGTCAAAGCTCAGTGTTTCACTGCTTTCCTCCCTCTTTCTCAAAGGGGAGAAGTGTGTGAGAAAGATCATCTGACTGACTGCTAAAAGGAAGGAGGCCAGATAATCCACACAGGTCACAGAGGTCACAGACTCAGGTGGCTGGTCAGGCGTGTTCTCGGAGAGCCCCGCTCAAGTGGATTCTGTTCCTTGAGAATGGAATGCTCTTCCTTTCTGACCAAGCCCTCTCTTCCCTGTTCTTGTGCTGCGGACGCTCAGGAATACACAGCGAGCATGCTGACTCACCCATTACCCCCTGCTGTACCCTGTACTAGACGCAACAACCCTTCTCTCACATGAGGGATGGAAAGCGGTGCTGAGGTGCTCGGTCAAGTCTCCTCATGGCCGAACTCCAACACCAGACCACTTTCCCTGTGATGCAGCTAGCCTGTGGCAGAGAGCTGGAGCACGAGACGATTTGCTATCAGCTGCCCCCCTGAATCTGCCTACTTTCATTCTAAATGGGGAAGCCGGAACACAGATGGACAAGTTCCCTTCCCTTCCTCTTCTCTTTTCCTTTAGAAATCAGAGAAAATTTAATTATTTCTCATTCCTTTATGCCTGGCATTTCTCTATATTGTATGTTATTTCTTCCATAGCTGGTAAGCGCTAACCCTTTTCTGTAAGGACTGTAAAGCTGGGATCTCTGAGAGAACGTGGGGCACCGAGATGATGAAAATACACGTCTGTAAAAACTAGTTCAGTTTTCTCAACACAGTTTCCTCATGGCACCCGTTTATGCCAATGCATTTCATGTCCATCCCTTCATCCCTCAATAAGAATGTAAATGTTAGATCGAGGAGATGGTTTAGAGTCCTTTTCACTGCTCCTTGAAGTTAGATACAAATCAGGGAATTGGACAGGCCCCCTATTTCTGCAGAAGAGTGAACATTAAAAGGCAGTTAAGTGGTTTACATTTTTTTAATGTTTACTTATTTTTGACAGAGAGACAGAGTGTGAGTGGGGAAGGGACAGAGAAAGAGGGAGACACAGAATCTGAAGCAGGCTCCAGGCTCTGAGCTGTCAGCACAGAGCCTGACACAGGGCTCACCCAAGAACTGTGAGATCATGACCTGAGCCAAAGTTGGATGCTCAATCAACTGAGCATCCCAGGTGCCCCAGGAGTTGAGTGACTTTAGAGAGTAGGTACACTTGAGTAGCGTAGTCTGTAGTTTAGACTGAAGAGAAGACAAATGGATCACATCATGAGATATTAACAGAAAGGTTACATTGATTCCGCTTAAAATTTCAGTGTTTGAAAAATGACTTTATCTAACTGAACACCCCCCTGGGCTTGGACCAAAATGCCCTGGAAGAACGGCTGCTTCCAAGCAAGAAATACAAATTTAAAATATATTTCATACATTTACAAAACTTGAAAGCATTCAACAAATTCCAGGCATTTGACATGTTTTCAGGTTTTCTTTTCTGTGCATTATTGTCAATAAAGGATCATAAAAGTCTCTGCAGACAGTGATCAGTTCAATCTTTGCTTACACTTTCTTGCTATTAAATTATACTTTGCATCCAGACATTAGACTTAGGATATCTTTCTAAGCAATTTCTAACTTGTGCTTTCACAAATGTCTGTTATGTGAAGAACTTTGTGAGATCCATATTCATTTACGATTGCCTACCTCTACTTTTGGGTTATACTCACGCCTCGTGTGGCATCAGCCTTTCCTCATTTGAAGTAAAAGGAAATTTTTCTTAGGCTTATGGTGTTTATAAGAATCGAACAAACAGAAAAGAGAGAAGTGGAGGATGGGCACTTAATATATATTCATTCGGCGGCTGTTCATCTCAGTTGATTTCCTTGGCTCCTTAAAGCTTCCCTCCGATTTGGCAACAGGCTCAAACACTCAGTTCCCGAAGTAGTCTCAAATAAGATTCAATGGTTGTTGTATGTAAGTGAATAATCACTGAATTCTACTTCTGAACCTAACGTTACCCTCTGTGTTAACTAACTAGAATTTAAATAAAACCTTGAAACAACAACAACAACAACACCTTCAGTGGTATTGCTAACCCTTACCCAAAACAAGAAGAGAAGGAATCTGAGATCACTTCCCTGTGTCTGGATGGTGATTTCCACTGTCATGGATTTGTTCCCATATCGCTTCTTATGTCTGCTTTTCAGTCAATACTTCCAAGTTCACTGTTAATCTCCTTTTCTGGCTTATTAGTGTGATCAAATGGATATAATTTTAGCTCAGTCCCACTCTGAAGACTATTAACCTGCTTTGAATAAGCATATGAATCTACATGCACGAACGTGCATTTGAGGTCATTCTATTCTTTTTTTTTTTATTGATTTTACAAACAGAAGTGATGTCTCATTTTTGTTGGAATGATCGTGATTATGATTATGAATGAGGTGATATTTTAGGAAGTTCGAATATCTTTAGTAAATTATTTCAGTGACTCTCTCATTCATCCAACCCAGTCATTTCTGGAAACTTTTTCTAAGGGTCCCATTGTCCCTGCTCATGCCATTAGAGAATGCTTTGCTCCAGGTGATGATTGCTTGGCTTCCTGAAGACTGTCCTCTTGAGGTCGGAGCAGTGTGATGTGTCCACCTGAATGGCTAACTCTAGCAACTGGGGTCTCAGCAAGTGTCAAAAAAAAAAAAATATGGGCAATTGATAACATCGGTTAAAACCCCTCTTTCCCAAAAGTGATTTGTTTTTTCTTCTTTTTTTAAATTTTTTTAACCTTTTTTTAATTTATTTTTGAGAGACATAGAGACAGAGCTTGAGCAGGGGAAGGACAGAGAGAGAGGGGGACACAGAATCCGAAGCAGGCTCCAGGCTCTGATGAGCCATCAGCACAGAGCCTAACACAGGGGCTCGAACTCACAGACAGTGAGATCATGACCTGAGCCGAAGTCGGCCGCTTAACCAACTGAGCCACCCAGGCACCCCTGTTTTTTCTTTTGTCTAACACACACACCTTGCTACTTAAGTGCCTCTACTCTAAAGTGTGTGTTTCTCCCCTAATATCAGACATATATACTACTTTATTCCATTAAGACATAAATTCAGTTAAATGTGTAGCACAGCAAAAAAAACCAGATAAATAGAGAATAAATATTTGGCGCATAATGAATACCTTAGATGGGTATCAGAAAATAGTATAGAAAATTCTTAAATAAGAAATTTATTTGGTGGTTTGTTACACGTACTCAAGAGAGAGCAAGGGAAGCCTCTATTACTGAGCTATTACTTTCTCAATTAACATGACCCATTGTAAAATCATATATACATATATATATGAGAAGCAGCAATTAATATATTTTTACAAAAATGCTTTAAATAATGCCCCATCATTTTATGAGGAACTTAGATCTTTTCATGAGAAAGTTGGAAAAATAATATAGAAGGACCATTTTCATTGTTAACTTATGAAGTGGCAGGGCGAGATTATTGCCAAGACCTGTTTTTTTATGATTGGATCAAAATATGATTTTTGGGTTTTCTTTCATGCTCCTTCAGTTTTGAAGAATCGTGATCTAAGTTTTTGCTGAGTGTGTACAATTTTTGCTTATCGTAAAAATTTTAAGATGCACCAGAAGTTTCCTACTGTTTATCCTCCTAGATAACTGCTATCATTTGATGTATGACTCTCGGATTGTGATAATTATGTATATATAATATTTATGATATAATTTTATAAATTCTTTAGCTTTATTAGTGTTTCTTATTTAATAAAAAGCAGTTTTCACTGCCAACACAAATATATTTACTCTCTAATTTCAGTGGCTAAGTCTTCCATTGAATGGAGGCTCTGAATTCTTAACCAGCCTCCAGATCTTAAATGCTTAGATATTTTTAATTTTCACTTAAAAATTATGTTGCATCACATATCCTTAAAAGTATTTTCCTTTAAGAAAATGTCCCGAAAATTATATTGTGAAGTCAATGAATCGTACACTCCAACCTTGCACGTGGTCTCCTGATTACCCTTCAGGTAGGTTTTGCCTTCCCCACATCAGCCTGGGGAGGAGAGCACCCAATCCTCCCAGAAGGCCACTTGAAATTCAGACCTGCCCATATCACACTTTGCATCCAAGTAGCAAAGCAAACAGTATAACACATGCTGACCAAACCTACTGTATTAACATATTTAAACTGGTGTATTCACAGTATTAAACTGCACTTCTGAAAAGTAAGTAGGGAGAGAAATCTCTCACTTTTTCTATTGTTAGTCATTGTAACATATATTTTAAATGGACAACTTCCTGGCTTTATTTCTGTGCCCTTTTCGAGTATTCTGTTTTTTTCTCTTCCAATACCACAAAGACTACATCCAGGTCTATGCTCAAAATGTATTTGCCTATATGTTGACCCTAACACAATAGCTAATTTGTTGGTCTCAACTTGCCACTAGGAGAAAGCAATCCAATTTAACTCATGCCAATTAAAAGATAAATAATTTGCATCGTACTAAGTCTATTTAGAGAGTTGGTTTCGACAGTAAGCAACTTGAAGTTATCTATGATCTGTAGCAAAGTGAAGAATGTTGAATTCACCGAGGAAATAAATAATTTCAGACAATTTGAATAAATTACTTTTAATATTTTAATGTTTTTTATTGATTTTCATTTATTTTTTATATAGAGAGAGTACCCAAGTGGGGGAGAGGGGCAGAGGGAGATAGAAAATCTTTTCTAAAAATTTTTTATTAAGTTTATTTTGAGAGAGAGAGAGAGAGAGAGAAAGAGGGAGAGCAAGAGTGAGCATGAGTGGGGCAGGGGCACTGGGAGAGGGAGAGAGAGAATCCTAAGCAGAGTCTGCCCGGTCAGTGCAGAGCCCCATGTGGGCCTCCATCACATGACCCTGCCATCATGACCGGAGCAGAAATCAAGAGTCAGACGCTCAACCAACTGAGCAACCCAGATGCCCCTATTTTTACAATTTTTTAATTGGGGAAAACACACATCCAATCGAGTATATACACTATGCTACTCTGAAGTATATAGCTCAATTTTTTCGTATACTGTCTTTATGTACAAATGCACACAAGCTTAGTTACTGCCCAGATTAAGATGTAGAATATCCAGGATTATATGAGTTCCTCAAACACTTTCCCAGGCTATACAACACACACACACACACACACACACACACACACACACACACTCTAAAGTAACTATTTTGACATTCTGACTTCCATGTTTTATTATATTTGTCTTAGCCTGAACTTTCTTGTTATGCAAATATTTCATTTACTTCTTGATAGAAGTTCGAGTTGTCTGGTTTGAGCCGGTAATGACACTGTTGCTATGAGTACAAGTCCTTGTGTGGGTACATACACTCATTCATGAACAAGTCTTTGTGTGGGTAGATACACACATGTATGGACACATGCTTATATAGAGTATAGACCCACTTCTTTAGGGGTGCAATTTCTAGGTCATAAAATAAGAGTATGTTTCACTTTATTAGAAACCCCAAACTACTTCAAACTTAGCAGTACTGTTTCACACCCCAGTTAGATATGTAAAGGAGTTTTTATGGCTCTCCATACACAATGCAACTTAACATCGTTAATCATTTCAGCTATTTTGTTGGGTGTAGTGAATGCTATTTTGCATGAGATTGGGCATAAAAACAGTAGTTTATTACATTCATGCAAAATAAAAGATCACTCGGGGGTCTTGAATTCTTTAATGCTTTATACACATCTATCTTGAAGTTATTATTATTCCTGTTTTTTCATCTATTCTAAGTTTTCTTTTCTATATTTTAGCATTTGTGTTCTTGGGATTTTTCTTAAGACTGAGGCTACTGTTGTTATCACTGAGGAGGTTGGTATTTTGTGGTCATCATATCTTATGTGCAGTGATAAATGTCATCCTGGCTGTTCACGCTGTCATCTCTTCAGTTGCACTTAAACTACATGCAATAAGTTTAATTGTCTTTTGAAATATATTCAAAAGCTTACACTATGACTTGTTGTTAAAGAAAAATTACTATGGGTAGAAAATGGCTCTGAAATAGGGTGGTGGATAGATATATTTTGGCAACACAAATATTCATTGTGGGAGGAATATCTTTAATTGTCTTTTTGGGGCTACTCTCTATTTTGTTTATATTTTAATTGCTGTCTATGAATGAGAGAGATTATTAATAAAATTTTTTGTTTAAATAATTCTTAAAAACCTCTTTTAAACTTTAATTTTAGGAAACATTATGTCATACTCTGCCCTCAATATTTTTCATCATTATTTTTTGATTATTATTTCATTATTTTATTATTAATTCATCCTTATTTTTTTCCTCTTAGTGCAACATAAAATCATGGTGCTTCATAAAATATACACCATCTTAAACTCAGTGAATTACAGTATCGCCCTCTGTTCTTTGAAGTCGTCTATGCGTTTCAGTGCTTTGTTCATTTTTCCACCCTCCTCCTTACCAGGATGGGTCTGGGGTGTCATCTCGGCAACGAAACGTG
This sequence comes from Paguma larvata, assembly GCA_030068075.1. NCBI lineage: Eukaryota > Metazoa > Chordata > Mammalia > Carnivora > Viverridae > Paguma > Paguma larvata. Next base: position 9,059,663 of record CM057826.1, read on the forward strand.
GGCTCTCGATCTTGGAATGAGAGTCGCTCGATTTTCTATATTGAGGCCATTAAGCAAGTTGAGGACTGTCCATAAACAGCATTCATAGAATGAAAATTATGGGGGCAAATGGAAAACCTGTCCTTCCCATTTGCTGTTCCGGATTCACCCAGCCAACTTTTGGTCATTGTGTCAGCTACCATCACAACCTATTCTTGCTGACTTCTTCAATTTTCGGCAGCCACTGCTCAAACCTACAAAGGATCAAATTTCATAGTTGAGGGCATATTGAAGGCATTTTGAAATCATGCTGCTAAGTTTTCGTCTCTTTTTAAACTACTCATGATTTTTCTCCTTATGTTGGCTCACGGGGTTTGCACTTCCCACGTGGTCTATATAACCGACAACAACCTTCTGGGAAGTGTTTTGCCTACTGTTCACCTGCATCCAGAACCAGTGTGGTCAGCCTGTCATCATTAATACCTCTCCCCATTTGCAGTTCTAAATAAATCATAAAAGCAGTTTTGATTTACTGAGTTCTATCCACAATTATTGAGAACACATTTCTGATTTTAGCTTTCGATTCTTTTATCCTTGAAGAAATCAGTACTTCAGTCCAGAAACTATGTATCACAGGATTTCCTGAGTGGTCAAAGGTAGTTTTCACTTTCGTAAAAGTAAATTGGCATATAATAGACTTCATTATTACTTTTGGTGAATATTTTGAACATATTCGGGCTTCAGTAGTTATATGTTGAGGGTTAATGACTCTTATCCTAAACTTCAAAATTGATTGGCACATAACACCCTGGCTGAGGTGGGTCAGGAGGGGAGATGGAAAAGATGATGAAAAATGATCTCTCTTTGTCCATTCCCACCTCTTGGATAGTTTCATCTATGTAGATTTTTTATACCAAGGTGTCCAATTTCGGGTTACTTTGTATAATCTCGATATTATATATTCGTTTGAATCATAATAATTTTCTGGTTTTATAGCTCAAGGATGATCACAAATGGCATTTTCATGTGGTTCTACATAATACTTAGGAATAAAAGTTAAACTCTACAAATATGTACCATAAAAATCTTAAGTACCATTTAAAAAAGTAAATACCGATGTTTTAATTATTAATGGGAGCAGAAAGACTCCCATTAATAAATAAATAAAAGACAAGACTATTTGCGTGTAATGTTGGTATTTTCAGATTTTACATTCATACCATACTTATACATACATATATGTAGATAAAAGATATGAATAATGCATAAATAATTTGTAAGTAATCAGGTTAATACCGCTAAAGTAAAAAAATTATATTTATATGACCAAGTAATTATGTTCAGAATTGAGTGGTCCTAATATTGAGAAATTCACCTCACTCTCCAGGGCTCATTTGCCTTCTCTGTAGATTGATGATAATAAATCCCTACTTTCCAGGGCGCCTAGGGGGCTCAGTCGGCTCATGTCATGAGCTCCTGTTTGTGACTTTGAGCCCTCTGTTGGGCTCTGAGCAGACAGTGTGGAGCCTGCTTGGGATTCTCTCTCTCTCCCTGTCTCTCTGCCTCTCCCCCATTCGTGTTCTCTCTCTCAAAGTAAAGAAATAAACATTTTTTTTTAAAAAAAGAACAAAACCTTTACTTTTCTCACAGGACTGCTGAGAGTGGATAATGGGGACATAATAGAACATATATCTGGGAAATACACAATTTAATGGATTGTTATAATTTTGTTCTTCCTTATGGTTTATTTCAAAAAGTTAGATGAATTTGTGATTTGTCTCTTCTTTGTCACCTAGAGAAAAAAGTCTGAGACTAGAAAGAAGAAAACACCATCCCTTTAACACTGCTTGGTGCTTCCACATAAGCCCCAGGCCACCTCCAGGGAGATGAGGACACTTTTCCAAGAAACAAGAGGGTCCCTTCTGAAGGGCCATGTCCTGCCTATATTTTTGTGTATAGGAGGGAACTGCCAAGGAGAAGAATATGTTTGAATAATGAGCCCGCTATCAGGGAGAAGAGGGAACAGATTTCAAAGCAGGGAGGGGCAAGCAAGGTGAAGACGGAGATTCTCACCAACCTGTGATGGGGGGTGGGGGGTTGGGGGAGTGGGAGATGGGCAACGACTCCATCAATTTCGTGGGAGTGGAGTTGGGAAAACTCTCTGGTGGGAGACGTGTCCCAGGCTTGAATTGTTAGAGCCTGTGCAGAATTCGTGGAGCAAAGCACCTAGACCTTCCGGAGAGCACTGCATGGGAGGCTTGGTTTAGATTAAAGAACCAGTTTGGAAAAGTCATTCTTCTAAGTGCAGAGCAGGACAGGAACAACTTCTATTTGCACGGAGATGAGGTAAGATGCATGCAAACTGAGAGGTAGGTGGTACTGACAGCGGTGGGAGGGGGGGCGGGGGGGGGGAGAAGTGGGGAGGGGGCTTGTGAAGGGACTCACCGCTGCTGAGAGGATGAACCTGAAAGTGTCCCGTTGGGCCACTGTAATTACATTAGTAATTGCTAAGATGTATTGGTCACTGCCTTTGTGTCAGATTTTGCTATCAGTGGTTTCAATGTTTTGGGCTGTTTAATCCTTCCCGGAACTCTATGCTCATCATGATTTTGGTACTGTTGAGATTCCGCACTTGATAGATGAGTAAACTGAGTCTCAGGGCAATATTGCAATTTCTTAAGACTACCCTGCTAGCCAGCACCGGCTCCAATCCTGGTCGTTCTGATTCCAGAGATAGGCCCTCAGACCCTTAGGTCAGACAGTTTCTCTTTCTTGCCTTCCCAGGCCACTTCTCCCCACATCTTACAGTTGTAGCATGCAGTCTTAAATTCTTTTTCTTTCTTTCTTTCTCTTTCTTTCTTTCTTTCTTTCTCTTTCTTTCTTTCTTTCTTTTTCTTTCTTTTTTTCTCTTTTTCTTTCTTTCTTTCTTTCTTTCTTTCTTTCTTTCTTTCTTTCTTTCTTTCTTTCTTTCTTTCTTTCTTCCCTTCTTTCTTTCTTTCTTTCTTTCTTTATAATTTGAGAGAGAGAGAAAGAATCTTAGACAGGCTTCATGCTCCGTGTGGAGCCCAATGTGGGGCTCAATCCCACGACCTTAAGATCATGACCTGAGTGAGCTGATATATAGAGTCTGACACTCAACTGACTGAGCCAACCAGACGCACCTTAAATTCTTCTTTCCTTAGTGTTCCCTCCACTTCTTGTGAAGGCTAAGGCCCCATGAATATTTGGAAGCAGTGGTCACCAAGGCAAGCAAGGGGTACTGTCATACTTCTCCCCCGGGGCTACCTTGTGCATTTGCTGAGACATGTGGGGACAGAAGCGTGCACCTGGAGCACTGCGTTCCCTGTGACCCATGCTGTGACCAGCAGCACAGTGACTTGAGGCTCCCAGCTGTGTGAAGTGGTGGGAGAAGATCCAGTAGACAGAAAGGATTGAAGGGTGACTGGACATCTTGGGAATGCTCTGGAAACAAACTGCCCCCACCACACACTGATTCCGGTAAAAGACAAGTAACTTTCCATGGCTTGGAAGTTTGCTAATGAAGACACTTCCAGAAAGGCAAAATGTCAAATTGCCAAAAATAAAATCAGATATGTATTGTGGGTTTCCTTCCTCATTTGAGATTACCTGGTAGCTTACTGACTAAACTGACCTATAATGTATAGTTAGTGATTAAAAACAATTTTTAAGTACTTGGTAATTATCAGGCCCCAAAACACTGTAATAGAAAAATTGAGTTCCTTATTCAATTTCACATCTTGTGACTCATACTCCCCTCCTCCTGCAGCTTAGCAAGGGGATTTCATAGCTTCCTTCTGCAGGCAAAGCTCGTTCAGTATAACAAAAGCTACTCTCTCAAACTTGACAATTCACAAAAGGGCATTCCAAGACTGCGATCCTGGGTGTGAGAGTGTTTCGGCTTGTTCTGAGAGAAGAATAAATTTCTTGGCTGTGATAGTTGTTCTTAGGAACTGTCACTTTTCTTGGCTGTTAAAAGTATCTAACTGATTTGTGTCACCAAGTGTAAGCCATCCAAAGCCATAACAAAGACCACAGTACATGGCATGCCTGATTGGGGATATTATTTTCTCCCCTCTGGGGACAAGCCCATAACAGCTGCCTTACTCCTTTGACATTTTTAGCAGCCCCCTGATACCAATAAGGTCATAGGATTTCATTTTACTTTTCCTATAATTTTCTGCTGCAAGGATTTTGATTCCTAAACTGCAGAGCCCTCAGGAATGTTACCTGAGATGGAATTTTAAATTTCTTTTCTCCAGTGATTCACGCAGGTCTTTTGTATCCTGTGTTGTGCTGCTTAATTTATTAGGTAACTCTTAGGTAATAGACATGAAATTTCTGGCACAATGCCCTGCATCAACTCATGTCGGTGTTTACTCTCCTATTAACAAATCTTCCTAGTATGGGACACATTACCAAAATTCAAGGGTTAGATATTACTGACAGGAGTCTAATCTAGTTAAACTTCACCTGAGTTCTCTCCCATGCTAAATGCAGCTGTGTTGTTAAAAACATCCTTCAGCCTGTCACCTCAGGATTTTATAAAGCTAACATAGTTATTAAGCCAACTTGGGTATTGTACATCGATGTAGGTACCATCCAGAGTCTTTTCTTTCCAATAGAAAAAAAAAATCAATTCTGACTATATATCCTGTGATTAGATTCAAACATTTGCTTAACATTCAAAAAATATTCAGTCAGCGAATTCTATGCCTCAGTCACCTGTCTGGGAAGATCAGGATTCAGCAGTAAACACAGGAGTCAAAAATGCTTGCCTTCACGGAATTTTGTGATGTGGGAATTGGCTTTTCTACAAGTGAAGAGACTGTAGTAGATGTCTGTAATATGTCTTCTCTGACCACACGCAAATATTGAGAAGTAATTTAACTAACATTCTGGGAGGAAACTTGAAAATAACCCAATCGGCCATGAAGATTATTTAAGATATCAAGGAATGGCATTACTTTTTTAAGATTATCATAATCTGACAGATTTATGGCCATCTATCTTTGAGAAGACATTTATTTTTTGTTAAAAATTAATTTTAATTATGGAAGGATGCATATACAGTTCTAAAAATGCATTAGAGGAGTAGGAGTTGCTGGGAAATATTTTGCAATGATATTCAATAATTATGCAGTCTCAGTCATTAAGTCTTGCCCACAAAACCTCTACCATAATCATTAGATTATAGGGTGTCAGTGTCTCTGGGAAACCGCTGGCTACCTGAATCCTGTACCAAGTTTTTGTGGCCCAACATGTACATGAGTTTAGGTTTATGTATTTGCAATACTGCCTGTTGAGTGCATTTAGTCCAGATAGCTGAATTGTGTCAAGTGGTCCATGTGGTACTAGGGAAGTTGTATCTAGATATAAGTGCTAACTATGAGACTTAATGCATAGGTTTGTAGCTATAATTTGAAACGAAATCACCTCTTGTGACCAAGGAAGCTCTCTTTGGTGGTTGTGTTTGGTGGGGTAGAGGGATCTAGAAGTTAAACCTGATACTTTTCATGAGCATCTGACACAACTGCTATTTGGGTGTGTGCCCTTTTGTCTGCTTTGCACCTTTTGCAGTTAAATAAAAATGATATGTGGAAAATATTGTATCACATAAACCTTTTTAATCATTTCAAACCAAGACCAATGATACTGTCAACAGTCATTTACTTTGCAAGTAACCACTCCCCACAACCTCCACCTGCTTACATACAACCATTGTCTGATCTAGGCAAGTAAGGTATTACAAAACATGTAGAAAATAGCAGAGAGAATCTACAATATGAAGACTACAGAATACGAGAATTAAACCTTATGAGGTCATAGAAATTCTCCATACACAGAATTACAAAGAATAAAAGAATAAAGAATTACAAAGATTGAAACTTAGGCATCCCTCTCTGAACCAGAATTAAATATCCTTAAAGAAGCAATTACAGGCATGATAAAAATCTTTATTCAGAAATGTTTTTTAAAACTCCAAAAACAAATGAACAAAATTAAACACACAAGAATCAGTAAGATACTAAATGATAATTAAAGAGAACAAGAAAATAATTGAAAACATTTTTTTAATGACTGAAGAAAAAATTGAAGAAAAAGAAAAAATTATTTTGGATTGAAATACAGAATCACCAAAGAGGAATTAGAATGGACCAAAAGCATATTAAAGATGTTGAACTAAATAATGAGGGAAATAAATGTTTAAATGATTTGAAATGGATCTGAAAAGAAATGATCTATCCAGAAAACAGGAAACAAAATCAGTTATGTTTTTAATGGAACTTTGGAGAAGAAAAATGAATGCTACATAAAAATATTTAACACTGTAACCCAAAGTTTATTTCTGGAAATAAAAGACCTGAATTTATCTTTAAAGGGGCCACCACGTACCTGAAAAAATTGACCTAGAGCTTTCAAAACCAAGACATATTCTGATAAAATGATATTAATAATAAATGAAAGCAAATTCTCAGGGCCTTAGGCAAAAAGACCAAGTCAGCTACAAAGGAAAGAAAATCGAGGTGGCATTAGAGTTAAATGAAATCTACAAATCAAGAGGAACTTCAGCATTTTCAATAATATAAGGAAAATAGAGTATGAAGAAAGATTTTTATCTATCCAAGCTCTAATTCATATTTCAAGGCTGCAGAGAAAGATTCAATAGGCAAAAATTCAGGGAATATGGTATTCATGAAGAATATCAAAGAGAAATCTATTCATCTAATCAAAAGTAAAGGGAAATTTTCCCAAAAGAACTGATGGAGGGAAGTAAATATATCTAATCACAGAGCTCATGCTAAAACGAATGTGGACTCATGTGTGGAAAACACTATGTAATGATATAGAAATATGCTGTGAGTAACGTAAAAACGTATGAGCAACGCGACACTGTTATGAGTGATGTCAAAAAAAGAGAAAATGATATGTCAATTCATTGTCACATTGTTAACAAGTGGAGTCAAATAAATCACAGAAAACTGAACCCCAATATTAGACACCTAAGTGAAGAAAAAGGATATGGAAGGCATTGTAACTATATCAGTAAATATGTAAAAACCTCTAGAACTAAATACAGGCATCCCTAAAGACTCAAAATAACGCAAAATGACTAAGTAGAGTCTGAATAGAGAAACACAATGGAGAAAGAAAATTTTTGATTAAAAACAGTCAAATCAGTTATATAAGTGAATGCCAATGAGCCTCACTCAAATACTGAAGAAGAGAAATTTCACTTTAGCCCCCAGAATGCTTTATACAAGAGACAAACCTAAAATGAAGAGGTTCGGACAGGCTCAAAATAAGAGGCTAGACCAAAGAGAATAAAAATGTGAATAAAAAGAAAGCAGGGATAATATATAATCCCCCGTGAAGAAAAAGTTCAGAATTCTGGCTGACAGGCATTAAATATGACACGGATCAGAGGAGATTTGTGTTTGTTAGTTGGCCTTCCCCAAAGGAAAAGTCAACTTTCTGTCTTCTTCACAGGACGTAGCTTTGCAGCTTGGAGAACTGGATCCCTACCTGCTCCCAGGGAGTGGCAGATAGGAAGGCCTGTCGATGACTGCATTTCAAAGGAATGGTCCCCAGGTCCTTGAGAACATCCTGGTAGGCAGAAGATTTATATCTCAAAGGGGAAGAGAAAGAATCTGTGATTACAACCTTTCTAATATAAGTACTAAGAAGGGGGAGGTCAGGCCTAGAGTAAGAAAGACATCTAAGTTTAGTTGAGGGAGGGGAAGTTAAGGCCTTAGATCTTTGTTACTCAGATCTAATCAAATTCATTAGGATAAAGAAGGTAAAACATGATCCAAGAAACTTTTGACATAGTATTCCGAGGGTCCACTCTCGCTATAATATATTCTAAGAATGAAAACAATTGCAAAGTAATTTTGAATTTTTCTTAGTTTGTTATTGATTATGTTATGTTTGTTATGTTATGTTTTGTTATGTAAGCAGTAATTCTGATACAAATCTGTGTTCATTGGAAGACTGAACAAGTGGTATCTAAATGCAAAGTGTGTGCAGCAGGGGACACATAACTGCACAGTGGGGTGGGACGAGGCAGTTATCAAGGATGTTATTGGCAACAGTGGGGAAGTTCAGAGTGTTAAATTTCATGTACTTGATGGTTGTATTTCAGATGTGCTTGTTTTCAGCTGTATCTTGAAATATTTACTTGTGAAATGACATGATGTCTGTGATATAGTCTCAAATTTTCAGAATTGTGAATGACAGATAAAGAGAACACATAAATTTGGTGATACTAACAATGCTGATAATTAGGTAAATGCTATTCATCATACTGTTCTTTCAACTCTTTTGTTGGATTGAAATTTTCCAAAAAAAAAAAAATAAGTAGAAGAGAAAGGATCAGCCGCACCCTAAAATATGTTAGAAAGTGCATTATAGACTAACCTGCTGAAACAACAAATTTTTAAAGTAAAATGACAAAAACAGTTTATGCAGAGACTTGTTATTTTAGGTTTGGTAAGACACAGAAATAACAAAAAGTGAAATTATAGTCTTTGAGTTGCAAACTAGGCTATTAAAATTCACAGAGGACACAATGGTCTTAAAGAAAAAGGCATTCTCTTGTTGGAGAGAATGTTTTGATTTCAGAAAACTCGGCTTTGTGTATTTCCTGCAGGACTTGACACACAAATGCTCTACCCAAAACTCAAGTGTCATATTTTAGATTGCCCAACTTTACTGATGCTTGGAGCAACAATGCTAAAGTAGCTATGTATTTATTTATAAATCATATGGATGCACATCTGTGCTAATATATATGTTGGAAATTTCACACAAAATTACAAAAGAAGATAAAAAGACAAATAGAAACAGAAATTCAAATGCAGATCACTTCAAGCGTCCCCTGGGCAGTGTGCCTCATGCTTTAGAAACCGGCACCTCAAATGCTAGCTTTGCGAACACTGCGCAGTGATGAAGGACTTTGGCTTACAGCTCCAAATGAGGAAAGGCTAAATGCCGACAAAACAGTGGAGAATTGAAAGAGGCATCAGTAGATTTCATTACAGATGGAAGTTTCTGAGAAGTGATTCATATTCCTCAAGACAAAACTTTAATGAGGTGGGGTGAGGGGAAGATGCGGCAGATAATTCTGACACAATCCAAGAGTGTTTTCAAAGATGTCACCAACAGGCGATCGTGGTCCTGTTCCAGAAGTTGCAAGTCCTACCCTGCAGCAGAGAACAGAGTAAGGACAACAGGGAACAGCATGACAGCAATGACTTAGCAGATCCAGGTGGACGAGTGACACTGAAGGCAAAATTACAGTGCCCAGAGTCCAGTGATTGTAGCCAAGAGACTGATAAATGTGGACTGGGCTGACAGAGGAAGATGAGGCTAAAGGGTGTAATGAGTGGTTTGAATTTTAATTTTCAACTTAAGGAGTTTCAACCTTGAAATAAGTTTGGGAAAAAATAATTCACTGAGTTTTCCTGGAATTGAGTAGATCATTTTTCTGTTAGCAAGCAGAATGAAATTCAAAGTCAAAATTAAATTATGAAAAAGTTACATTTTGGATGATTAAAATGGTGATGTGAAAATCCCCATCTGCTATCTAAAAAACTAAACTTTTCTTTAGTCCTACTACCAGAACTAATCACCAATTATTTCATGAGAGCTTTCTTGTACCTGTTGGAATACTAAAATCAAATGTCTTGCATCCATCCATCAAATGTTTATTGAATGCTTACTTGTTCAGACCCTGTTGTAAGTGTTGGGGATGCTTCGGTAATAAAATAAGGTTCTAACAGATCTACAAAGAAAATGTCAAGATCACTGCTTTAATTCAGATAAATTGTTAAATAAATTTTGGCAGCTCATATTTATAATCATGTGACTTCGCAGTCCTGGGAAATTTCTTAACATCTGGATGCTGATGTTCTTCCAAGGGTTGAATAAAAAGGTATGTCTCTGTTACTTTCTCTTTCCATCTAAGAAAAGTTCTGGAATGTTCATCTTCTGTTGCATCAGTGGACAGTGATGACAGGAAGGTGGGACTTGGGTACTGGCATCCTAGGGTTGGTAAGCCAAGCCTTAGCTGACTCAGGCCAGTGACTTTCTCAATTAAATACTAGATTCAAGGACATTATTGGTCTCATTGTCCAGGCACTTGGAATTGCCTTGGTTTGTTGGAATTTTATTTTTATTTTAAACTTTTAAAATTATTTTAAATGTACCATCTTTAATTTACATTTCGATTTTCTCTATTTTGATCCTATGTTAAAAATCATGGAAACAATAGATATAAAGAATTCTTTTTTTAATGTTTATTTATTAGAGAGAGAGAGAGAGACAGAGCAAGAGCAGGGAAGGGGTAGAGAGAAAGAGACAGGAGAGAGAGAGAAACGCAAGCAGGTTCTGCTCTGTCAGCACAGAGCCTGATGTGGGACTCTATCTCATGAACTGTACATCACGACCTGAGCCAAACTCAAGAGTCGGCGCTCAACTATGTGAGCTGTCCAGACGTCCCATAAAGAGTTCTCAAAGTGTCGAGGTAGCAAAAATTTCAGTAACAGGAGACTCTTTGAGAATTCTATAATTCTGATTTCCACAAGATGAATTTAAGGAATTAAATTAAGGAAATGAAGGAAATGAAGATTACATTGACTTTCCAAGGAAAATAAGTCACCTTTTGTATAAGTGGACGATCTTTGATATTTCATAAGGTTTCTATAAGACAACAACATAGTATGAAAAGGGGAAAAGTCCCCAAAGCAAATAGATCATTCGTATTTTGTCATGGAGGAATTATGTTCTTTCTCTACTGGAATATGTCAAGTTCTAAATATCCGTCATTCTCAGGCAGAAATTACCCCTCGCTGTTAACGACCCTTTGGAGACCTGTAAAATGAATTTAGAGTAATTTTAATATTATGTCTATTCAAGTTCCTTTCAAATTTGTATATTCTGTTCGTTGCTACTCCTGATTTATTTTATGGGTTTAAATGTGAATTATTAACAACTTACTTCTCTTGGCAAACAATTGCCTTTTGCTCACATTTCATTGTTTTATCATGATTTTAAGCTCTCAGTTTATTAATTTATTATTTCATATTTTTATTAAGTTTGATTTATAAAAACACTCAAGGGATTTTCTTCTACTTTCTTGGGGTAACTTTTTTCTGTGTTACCTACCAGACATTTGCATTCTGTGTTATATATATATATTCCTGAATTATGTTTTTGAAAAGATATATTTATTGTAAGATTATATATGGTTAATTACCACCATTTGTTTTTATCTTGATCATGCTTAATTTGGGTATCTCATTCTATACCTATTTGTTCTAAGATAGTAGGAGTGAATTCCACTTGGACGTTTGCTCATTTTATCTTTATCTTGTTTCTCTTCTATTAATTCATTCCATTGTTCATTAAAGAGAGTGGAACAGAGTACTCACTGTGGTATGTGGGCAGGCACTGTGCCTGATTCTGGAGAATCAGCACTGACAAAAGTGGTCAAAATCCTTGTGGTGGAATTCGATGTTCACGACATGTAAGTAAAAAGGCAAGTTACATAGAAAATATCTTAGTGAACAAAAGTCAAAGGAAAAAATGAGGAAAATAAGATTGAAAGTATGGTGAGTGCTGGAATTTTAGGCAAGAAAGATGATATTGTTGAGACTGTGACTTTGGAGTCCAGGCTTCTTAACCTCTAGGCAACAACAAGAGTGCTAGAAATGGCTTCCACTAGTAGTGAGTGGGCTAAGCCAGGCAGGATTGTCCTGTTGGGGAAAACAGGCCTGGTTTCTCTTGGGGGATCCCAATAATTTTTATGCCTGAGGGCCTGTCCCTTCCACTGGTGATGGAGCCCGTGTTTGTAACTTGAGCTCACTTTCCTACCCTGCTTAGCATGGAACTCTGGAAAATGGGCTTGTTTATGAACTCCATTCCTGGGAGATTATAAATTAAGAATTCTCCCCTGTGGTGCTATTTTTGTTCCTTAGTAACTTTTTTAATATTTAAGTCTTTCATCCACCTGGATTCAGTTCTGTTTAATGAAGCAAAATTCAAACTATGTAGTTTATTTTTGTTTTATTCTATTAAATTGAAGAAAAAAAATCTCTGCATAGGAAGGAAAATCTTCAGAATCTAAAAACAAATGACCAAATAAAAATAAATACTGTCATGTTATTAGAAATGAATGGCTTTTTAAAACCATGTAGATGGTTCCTAGAGACTCATACAGAAAGAATACAAAGTAAACCAATTAACAGGTAGAAAGCGAACATCTAAGAACAGACAGTTCACAGAGAGAAATGTTTATTTCATTTAAATATGTGAAAAGATGCTACATGATATAAGAGAGATGCCAATTAAAAGTACAATAAGATAGCACTTGATTGTAGGTATCAGATTGGCAGCCATGAAAATCCCAGATAATAAATTTATTGGTGGGGGCATGGAGTAACTGTCACTCTTGCACATTTGATAGAACTCTAAATTGGTGTGTCCCTGGTGGCTGAAAGAGTCTGAGGTGTCCCTCGTCATCCTTGCCTTGAGATCATCAGTCCCGTGAGTAATCCCATTGAACGTTGGTTTGGCCAGTAACTTCTCCTAAGCAAAAGAATACAGCGAAGAGGACAGGATGGACGTGGTTTCATGTATATGATTTCATTACGTAAGATATAGTGCCCAACTTGCTGAGAGATTCTTGGCTTGCTGATTTTGATGATACAAATGGCCCGGTGAGAAGCCCGAAGATGTAAAGAACAGGGTTTGACCTCTAGGAGCTGAGCAGGCTCCTAGTCTTTCATCCACCTGGATTGAAGATTATAAGAGTCTATAAGAAAGTGAGGCCTGCTATCCTAAAATTCAAGATAATGAATTCTGCCAAAAAGGTAAATGATCTTGGAAGAAGATTTTTCCCCAGTTGAGCTTTCAGATGAGATTCTGGCCAAGCTGATACCTTGATTGCAGTCTAAAGAGAGCTCTGCTAAGCCTTGTCTGGGCTTCTGTCTCGTGGAAACTGTGAGAAAATAAATGTACATTGTTTTAAGCCTCTAAGTTTGCATTTGATATTTTGATATGTAGCAATAGACAAATAATATATAGCATATATGCACAAAAATTTGATGACACATATAAAAATAATATTGGTAAACTATTTGATCAGTTATTCCTATCCAAAGAATTTATTTCGCAGTTTTACTATAGATGCATACAAAAATATATGTACAAAAAGAATCCATTGTAGGAAGTTTTTGTATAGCAGTAGAATAAAAAAAAAACACCTCTACATGCTTATTAATAAATATCTAATCAAGTAATGATAGATCATGGCAAAATCACTAAAGAACATTATAAATAATGAGGATAGTATATATATTAAGTATATCTCCAAAATGATTCTTCGGGGAAAGACAGGATGCAGAATATTATATAACTCTGCTAATATTTATAAATAGGCAAAAGAATATCCCTAGCTAAACTTGTATGTTCGTAAATTATATCTGGAAAAACACATGCAATTGGTACTGTCGGTCGCCTCTTTGGAATGGCGTGTGGGACTGGAAGAAGAGTTTGAGAAACTGTGTTAGTGTCCACTTTATTTTGTATCTTTTGGATTTTTAATGATGGGTATGATTTATGTTTAAATATATTATTGTTTTTAAATGATATGAACTAAAAACAGAATTTAAAAGTAATGAGATGTTCTCAGTAAACTTCAAGAAGCTCCAGTGAACTCTTTTCCAGAATGTATGATTACTGGGATAGTAAACTCTTTGATGGTGAATGCATTTGTGAAACAGTCTTGATGTTGTTTCCTTCATTTTTATGTACTTGCTGCATTATTCATTCACTTGACAAATAAATATTTGAGTGCTTGCAAGATGTTCTGCTACGTACCACAGCTTTAGGTTCTGTGAAGAATTTATATGTGAATAAGATAATGTCCCTAGTCTCAGTACTTTAAAATCCAGCAAAGGAAGCGAAAGAAGGGAAAACTAACTAACAAGGCAACATGTGGTCCGAAACCTAAATGAAACACATGGAGTTTGTGGGTTCTTCCAAGAAGTTCCCTCTCCTTTCTGATATGTTCAGGATAAAGGAGAGTGCATTTAGTTTGATGCTCAACTTTAGGTAAAATATCATAATTTTAGGTGCATTCAGAAAGGCATTTCAAACATATGGAATGGATTCAAGCCATGAGTCTGTGAACAGACTTGATAACAGGAATCTTTATTTAATAAGAAATGATAAGCAGTACACGATTTCTGAGCAGAATAATACATCAGTCAGAGCTGTGAATGAGGTATTTATTCTAACAGTGGTGTAGAGATGTTGAGTAATATCAATTTTGGTTGCCTTTAATTGGGGGCTTTGTTGTCGTATAGGAGTTACAATGGGAGTGGTTGTATGAAAACACAAAGGTAAAACTCAGCAGAGGGTAAGTTGACTCCAATTGAAGATTTTTGAAAAGATATGATTACTGGAAACCTGAAAAAAAGAGGGGTGCCAAGGAATTATATTTGTGAAAACTCTCATTTAAGGAACAAAATGAGGCACAAAGTCCTATTTCTCTGGGAAAAATATAATAAGGAAGCTGAGATGTTATGACATTAAAGATAGTTGAGAAACTCACAAACATTCACACATCATAATGAATAAACATTTTATAGTCTGTGGTTAAATTTAACTCAAAATTAAATGTAAAGGTGGACAAATACACAAGAAATAACACCACTTATTCAACAAGGTTCATAATTATTAGGTTAATTACTAAAATCTTCTCTAATTTTCAAGTGATCAATTTCCTATGGAACATTGGAAAGTATCAAGTATTTGCCTGTCTCAAATCAGGTCCTATTTTGAAAATTATTGCTATGGCATAAGGTCACCAATATATAAATAGATTTATCTATCGGGGTGTTTGTAGAGAAAAATTGTTTTAAAATTCAAAATGTGAAAAGACATGGTGGTTCCACCGAAACTTGCCCCCACAGTTGGTTTTTCAAATTCTTAATTAGAAATATAGATAGAACATAAATTACTTGAATATTTTAATCATTTCTAAAATGGGAAAACTGAACTAAGGGAATATCAATTGTTAGTAATTTCAGAGCTGCTTCTAATAGTGAAGAGGGGGAAAAAAAGGAAAGATTTAAAAAAATATCCCTCAGCCATCTGGGTTCACAGTCAAAATAGATTAAAGTTGAACTTTCAATGAATTTGGTACATTCATTTGCATGTCGAGTTTCACAGCATGAAGTGACTTCTTTCTTAACAAAAGATAAGCTGTACTTCAACCTCTATTACTATTATCAATGTGTCCTGTCACAGTGGCATTACTCTCTTTTGAAGGCAAAAATGTCACTGCACTCCAGTTTCTCTTTAGAGACCATTTCTGGTCCAGTCGGCTCTGCACATATTATAAATTCCTGGTATGTGCAAGACCAGTCAGCGTTTCTTTAGCAAAGGGGAAATATAAACAGCATCTTTCGGTACCAAGCACTCTATTGGAGGTGAGCAATACAGTATTGGAAATAAAGACATGGCTCCTGCTTCACAGAATGTGAAGGACAGTTTTCAAATAATGTCTAATAACGTATAGGCTATGAGAATTAAAAGGTGACTTGACTCCGTCAAAAATGTCAGGAAGGAATTGAGGAGTAGAAGTATGACAAATCCCTGACTGCAACAATAACATCCATTGTTGGAAATACTTCTAAAAGAAGAGTTGTTTATATAAATGTTGGTGCCATTTAGAGAGACAGAAAATATATGAGGGGAATTGAGGTGTTGGTGTGGTAGGGAAAACTATCTCAGTAGCTTCCCGAGTGTACTATTGAGCAAGCTATTCTAGAAACGTTCACAGGCTAGATTAAGATGCTAACATCGCATGCTTTATTTAATTCATTCTTAACATACAACACAAAGCAATAAGGAAGAGACTGGGTGAGTTAGCAACCTTAGGACAGGGTGCAGAGGGATGGAAAGACCATGCTGCCTGCATCCTGTGTTATGCGATGCTTCTAGGTCCTATCTCCTTCAGATGCACCAGTTTCTGCCACTGGCAATGTGATTAAAAGGGGAATAATTGGGATTAAAGAATGTATTTTAGTGATCGAATTGTCCCTGGAGTCAACTCATGCTGTCTTGGTCAAGTGTGTTTACCAGTTGTCACTTTCCAATGAGTGTGCGAACAGCACTTAGTGTCATCTGAGTTTCTTGGAAGAACGTGGGGCCAGAATAGAATGATAATGGGTGTCACTCAATGAGGCTGATTTGGGGATGACATAGCTGTTTCTCTGGAAAAGGCATGATTCAGAACTTATAATTTGGCCTTTCCAATTTTTCTGGCTATAAGCAACACCTTTGTTTGCCTCATCTTTTTTTTTTTTTTAATTATATATCACATTTATCATATACATCTTTATTTTTTTTAATTTTTTTAACATTTATTTATTTTTGAGAGACACAGAGACAGAGTATGAGCAGGGGAAGGGCAGAGAGAGGGAGACACAGAATGCGAAGCAGGCTCCAGGCTCTGAGCCATCAGCACAGAGCCCGATGCGGGGCTCGAACTCACAGACCGCGAGATCATGACCTGAGCCGAAGTCGGCCGCTTAACCAACTGAGCCACCCAGGCGCCTCAATCATATACATCTTTAACATATCTGACAGATTGCTAACTTACTATGCAAACCTGATGTATCGTATAGATTTGACCCATTTCTTATGAGATGTTTTGCTTGATTACTTACCATCTCTGACTAATACCTTATGAACTCGCTTACATCTCAAAGGTCACCCATTTACTCTTTCTTTATAGTTAGCCCTTGTAATGAGACGTATCTATCCTGTTTGTTTTCCTTTTTGAATTTTCTCAAGTACTAGAACAAAGATGCATCATAATGGGTAAAGGATATCCAGTTGATTTGGGGTGTATTGATTTTCAAGGCACCTCTATGAAAATTGAGGGTAGGAAGGCGGAGATACAGTTTGGTTAAGATGGAACTATATATATGGAGGTTAGGGTTAGTTTCATAAAGTCTTATTTGATGGCCCATTGTGTGGTCTGTCTTTGTGAACAAAAAATTCAAATCCTAAAAGAAAGTGTGTTGTACTTTGGGGAGGTGCAGTGTTCCATCAATGCTTCTTCCACACTGCTTTTTTCCGCTTTCAGTCACAGTGGGTTATCAACAGTCATAACTCCACGTAATGGTTTTTTGCAGCTTTCATTGAAATGCATATCAAGATCTTGTTCCGAAGGTGTGGGAGAAGTATCGGAGAACATACTTGCTTCATGTTACTCTGAAACTGAACAATTATTTATTTTAAAACTCTTTTCATAGATGTAATTTTATGCTTTTCTTATTAGAAAAAAAAAAATTAACACTTCTACTAAAGTCCTGAAAATATCAGTTGAAGATTTAAGGGTCAAATGAAAACTATCCAGTATGAGTGAATCCCCTGTATTGTTCTTGTTCTCCATTTATGTTTGCTGTAGCTGGGACACATTCATCAGGAAGAACACAGAACGAGGGTAAAAGGAGCAAATAGTGAACGGATTCTGCTTTCTTCCTTGAATTAAGATACTCATGACATGGTTGAAGAGTTGTTTCTTTATTTTACCTTTGAATTTAAATTGTACAAAGTGGGGGTGCCTGGTTGGCTCAGTGAGTTAAGTGTGACTTCCGCTCAGGTCATGATTTCACAGGTCATGAGTTCAAGCCCCACATTGGGCTCCGGGCTGACAGCTCAGAGCCAGAAGCCGGCCTCAGATTCTGTGTCTCCCTCTCTTTCTGCCCCTCCCCGGCTCATGCTCTGTCTCTGTCTCTCAAAAATGAATAGACATTTAAAAATTTAAATTTTACAAAGTGTATTTTTATTTTCCGTCATCATGGAGTTCTGTGTCTACAGAAGCTTTGAGGGAAATTTATTTTTCCTGTTTAAAGGTAAAAACAAGGTGTCCCTTTTATATTTACGTTGTACCAAATAATATAATTCAAAGCAGACACTGAATTTAGATGATGAAAGTAATTTAGTCATTCTAGTGTCTGTGAAATAGAAGTTTCCGCTCTGTATATATTACAGAGGAAAAAGATTATCAGACCCCATAAATTAAAACTGCATTCTGGCAGAACATTCTATTCTTTGAATAGCATCACGATTCTTTCTGAAATGGTTTTTAGTGTTGTCATTGAATTTGCATGTCTCTACTAGTGGAATAGACTCCTTATGATTTAAAGGAACAAAAGCTTGCTAGGGATAAATTTGTTGTTTATTTAATGTTTCATTTGAATCTTAGCTAGCATAACATTGTATAAAGTGTATTTTCTCCTAACTGTTGTAAATGGTAAAAAAAAAAAAAAATTGGCTAGTACATGTATCTCACATACAATACAGTGCAATCTGATTCTCATTGAGACATTCTATGCATTGTGATAAATAGAAGATTATTAAAATTCCTTGGAATATTCAGCTTTATTAATATAATCAGAAATTTCTAGTTAATAATGCCCTATGCACAAATTATTTATTTTTATTTTAGGTCATAGTGGATATAAAATACATTTGCCAGGCCAGGAACTATTTTAGCAGTATTTTTAAGTCCTAAGAAAAAGACATATTCAAGCTCATCAATAAAGTATCGAGTTAAAATCTGAGTAATAACATACTGTACCCAGATGAAAAACTAGAGTGTAAGGTTGAGTATATTGACATGTAATGCATGCGTTAAGTAAGAATGAAATGATTCATAGAACACAAGCTAAAGCGTATCCCATGTTATTTTCTAGAAGTCTCTTTCACCATTCAGCAGCCACAGTCTTGGTTACCACTGTCCATGCAAGACATGGTAACGCTCATAACCTCAGTTTACAATTCATCAGCAGAAATCCTTGGGTCCGGCCTTTCCTTCCATTCTTCCAAGTGAACTCGTTTCATTCAAGTGTCTGCTAAAATTCATTTAAAATTCATTTTTGCAGAAAGAACATCCCTGATCATTATCTCTAAACTCCCCACTTTACTTTGCTTTATTTTTCATATTAGCACAGACACCAGCTTGCATAGGGTGTATGAATTTGCTTAGTCACCAGTGTCTCCTGCGCTGGAAGGTAAGCGCTGGGAGAGTCATGTTTTCGGTTCTGTTCTATCCCAACACCCTCAGGATGTAGGTCATAAATATTGGGGTGAGTTGAAGAAAGGATGCAATTCTTCCCTCACACAGATAGTAAGCTTCATTCTACTGGAGGACCACGTATAATTCAACCTTACTAGATTAACCGCATGCACATTCTCTTCTCCCTTGAGGCACCTCCCTCCCCCAACATCGTTCCCAGCGGGAGTCCTTCACGCAGCTCAATCTTCCAGCTGCCTCAGGCTCCACAGTGATCAGACTCCTTTCTTCCTTTCCTTGGTAATGCTCTTGACTTCAAATCCACTTCTCTTGTGTATCTATTGAGTTTTTACTGCGTCCTTCTGGAAGATCTCTTCAGGCAACTCAGACTCCCCTTCTAAACCTATCCGACACTTCTGTAAGATTTAAAAGGGCCTCTTGGCCTCACTCTGTTTAGTCTTGGAATCCCCTGCCAGTGTCTACCTGTGGCTTACAGCTAATTCTGCTCCTATGTCAAGAGTTTTCATTTACTTTGAGCTTCTGTAATTATGCCTTCTCTACTGAGGTAAATAAATATAATGTATGCCTTACTTTGGCTTAGTGCTGTGGAGTTTCAAAGTACTGGAATATATATTTTATTATTTTGTTAAAAAGAATACCTTCTATCATCTGGAAAATGAATCATTATTCCTAACGAAAGTTCCCCTCCCAGATACGTTTTGGGAAAAGGCAACTTTTCTCAGACCCTAAAGAGAAAACAATTTCCTTCCTTCCTGTGACCTCAGGGAAAATCTTTTCTTGAAGGTCATAGGTCCATTTTATAATTCCTAAAACATCCCAAGGGTTATCTCCCCAAATACTGTGTGCAGGTATCCCCTATTATGTTTCCTAAATCTCCCGAAAGAGTCAATCGTATTCTGTCCCTGACATAATTTAACCTACTTTGCTTAGGTCCTGTCATGTATGACAACATCTTTAATAATTAGAAATAGTAACGAAATAACAACTAAACATATACTGAATACTCAATAAATTATACGCTTTGTATTTTCAGCACTTCATAAATATTATCCTATTTACTTTCACTAACATCTGTGGGCAAAAATAGCATTGCTGATGAGATAACTAGGGATGAAGGAATTAAGTAATTTCAAAGAGGATGCAGTCCTTAAGTGGTTAATTGAATCTAATTGCTCTTCTCCACTCTGCTAATGAAACCTTTCCTGCCCTGCTCCTGAAGTCCATTCAGTCAACACAGACCTGAAGGCCTCGTCCTTGCTCAGCTCACATTCTAATGAGTTGCCCCAAGAACCAGAAGAGATGATGTATGTGAACTGGCAACCCATGTGGGGATGAGAGCGAGTACCGGGACTGGCATTCAAGTCTGCTGCTCCACTGGAAAAAGAAAAGGTGTTAAAAGAAAAGGTGTTAGAACACCTGTCCAAGTTTCTTTTCCTCTTTTTGAGGGACGTAGGAAGAGCGAAGCAAGTCCAACTGCCTTTCTTGTAAGTATTGGTTCCACTCATCGACAATGATTCCAAACGGATGTATTCTGTCATTTAGATTCAATTGGAAAGTTGTGAAAAGCTCTGGGTAAATCAAAAGAACATGAAAACTTCAAATTGGACTGGCGAGAAAAGCATCCATTCTGAATATTTGCCCCCTGGGAGCAGATTTGCAGTAAGATCTTCTTCTTCTTTTTTTTTTTTTTTTTGTCTTGGCAAAACACCGGTTGCATCAGCAGGAATGTTTAGCTAAACCAGTGCTTTCAATTCTATTACTGGGGAAATTTATGAATAAATAGATACACTTGTTTTCTTCTTCAGATACTGTAAATTTGGGCAGTTGGCACTAAAATTGTATCATTTATAGACAGAATTATTAAGGAAGCATTGATAATAGCAAAAATATTTTAAATACTCTAAGAAAAATAAGAGGTTACTACCTTATGAATATGTTAGACTCACAATGTAATTAAATTAAAAGAAATAAATGGATATTCAAGATCCTTTGTCTAGCCTACAGGTTGTGAGTTACTCTCCCGAACCCTAACAATTATTTTTCAAGAGTTTGAATAAGTTACTTCTTTATAACCCAAACATTAATAAATACATCTGATTAATAAACCTAACCTGTTAGCCCTTTTATTATTCTATCTGTAGATTATTTTACATAAATGAGTTCAAATGTAAGAATCACTTGGCATTGTTTGATTTGTCATATGTCTCATAAATTTGTCTCATAAATTCAAGAAACTTTTCTTTATTGCTGTGTGTGGTTTTATCTTGGGCTGTGAAAATACAAAGAGTAGTAGGAAAATGCTTGCAATGCTTGAACTTTTATGTGAGAGAGCTGAAAATCAACTTGCGAGACAAACTGTCATGGTAGTGCATCAAATAGGTCATGATAATCTCTGCTTTGAGTGTGTTTGATTTACTGTTACTTAGAACCACGTAGAGACAACCTATTAGAAATGGAATAGACTTAGGCCCTATATCATTGAACCTGGAGGAACAATGTTTTTGAGGAAGGTATTGCCATGGGGGCCATTCCCCAGTACATAATCATAGCTAGCACAGACCCCTTCAGCTTGTGTTAATATCCAGAGATTAAATCTTGACAAGAACACAGTTGTAAGGAATACAGAATGTAAGTGTTGTTTAGGTAACAAATGTACCGTTAACATGACTCTAACAGCCACTCACTGTTAATAGAAAAGAGGTTTTAGAACCCCGTATCACTCAAATTCGACCCAGAGAAAGACCATCACACCATTCAATCTGCATTATTTGGTGTATGTTGTGTAGAAAAGCTCATTGCAGTAGAGTCTCTGCAGAGAACCATCAGAAGTACCTCCTCATCACAGTAACATCTGAGAAGAGAGAGAAGACGTGCTGTAATGGGGGAGAAGCATCAGGTGGTTAATGAGGGCCATATAAGAAATGAGAAAAGGGCAATGCCATGTTAAAAGGAAACATCGAGAGTCTGTAAGTATCATGAGGACAAGAGTCAAATTGTATACAATTTTAGTTTGGAGAATTGTGAGTATTAGAAGTGTTATGTCGCTTGGGTGGCATTCATATACTAGTTGGACGTGGCCACAGACAATATCCCAGGCTCTGGTTGAGCTGATTTGTACTTGACCCACATGTGCAAAGCACAGGACTCGAAATTCTTTCACGCATTTCTGCAGAGCTTTAAATCAGCTTCAGTACAACTAGGGAACAGTGAAAACATTGGAGGACCAATGTCGTTAAAAAAAGAACTCTGGTGGTTTCATTCAAAGAAATACTGTGTAATTATTGATAATGACTTGGCAGGACATATTTACTTAGTAATGTCAGTGTGTGGAAGATGACTGTAACTTATTATGGTATGGAAGAACTTAGATATGAGAGAGAATGTGAAGTGTGCTTTGTTTCATTTTTGTACCATGTGTTCACATATAACATGGAAAAACAAAACAAAACAAAAAAACATGGCCCAGAGGAAAAGCAGTACTGTTCTCTATATGGGAGGATCACACATTCTTCTTACTTTATTTATTTTATTTTATTTTTAAAGTTTGTTTATTTATTTTCAGACAGACAGGAACAGCATGAGTAGGGGGATGGGGGCAGAGAGACATGGAGAGAGAGAGAATCCCAAGCAGGCTCTGAGTGCGCGGAGCCCGATGTGGGGCTCGAACTTACAAAACCAACCATGACATCATGACCTGACTTGGTTGCTTAAGTGACTGAATGAACCACACAGGTACCCCTCTTTTTACTTCATTTTATATTTAATATGTATTTTCTAAAGTTTTCACAATGAGCATTCTTTAGACAGACCAGAAGAAAGCTAGCATCATAAACAACAACAGTGAAGAGAACCACTTCTCCTGTGTCTGTTTTTTATCTTCTGGTCTAGTGTTTTCCAGGAGAGGAAGCCATGTTCACTCTCTAACCACAAAGTAGCCTAATGTCAACAGTCAAACTAACGCACAGAAACAGTAGCCTTTCCCCTACCTTTCTTCCTAATTATCCTAGCCAAGCCTGGTGCTGCTCACCTTGCCCTGTACGGTTTCTGCCCTCACATCAATCACATAAACCAAGCTACGATGCTGAGTAGCCTTCAGTAGTGACTAACAGGAAACACCCTGAGGAAAGCCAGGACTAGCGAACATTCACCTGTCTTTGTTTTAAGAGCGCGGCCATCTGGGAGGAATGAATGTGCAGGGTAGTGACAGGTATATATGCCTCTGGTGGGCTATGCAGGCCCTGGCCGTGGAAGGAGGAGTCAACTGTTTTAAATGATAATAAAGATCATGGAATATATATTTTTTAATGCTTAACTAGTACTTACTTTAAATGTTTTTTTTAAATGTTTATTCATTTTTGAGACAGTGAGACAGAGAGAGAGAGAGAGAGAGAGAGGGAGAGAGAGAATGAGCAAGAGAGGGGCAGAGTGAGAGGGGGACAGAGGATCTGAAGGGGGCTCTGAACTAACAGCAGTGAGCCCCATGTGGGGCTTGAACTCATGAACCATGAGATCATGACTGTGAAGTCGACACTCAACACTCAACCAACTGAGCCACTCAGGTGCCCCTACATCATGGGATATTTTAAGAGCTTACTCATCTATAAAAATATTTAATTTCTCTTATGAGAAGGTAAGTGAAATTAGGAAAAAAGCTAAAGTGGAATGCAAGTGAGATTCCCATGGGGTACAAACTAATGTAGATTCTGGGATAATGTACTTGCTTTTCTTCTTTGTTTTAATTAAAATCGTCTAGTCTCTACGCTCTCTGGAGCCAACATTTTTTAATTTTTAAGTGAGGATAAAATCCCAAGTTTAGAAGGAAACACTTGTTTTATTGGACCTTAAATTAATCTTCTGCTTTTTCTTAGTGAAACGGTGTGATATTTTCTTCTGAAAAAAATAGAAGTATTATTATTTTGTTTTAAGGCACACGAATGCTTTTTAATTGATAACATTAGGAACCCATTTCTGAGAAGATGGATGATGTCATTTTCCCCTGTAAGTCCATACTTCTATAAATCTCTGCTTTCATAGATTTATATGCATGGAGGAGTGCCTAAGAATAAAATTTCCTCAGCTAAGTAATGGTGGCATTTAAGTATCTCAAGGATCCTACTTGAAATTTTAGTAAAGGCTGTGGAGGAATTTCCCAAATTGGGCAAGAGACGCACACCATGATCTATAGCAATTGTGGGGTCGGCTGGCTCTTCTATCTGTCCCGCTATTAAATTAAATATGGGTTGATGGATGACACCTTTTCCATTAAAATGTTAGATGTTTCCCCCTCTCTCACCCATATGAGATTCATGTATTCTTAATTCAGTTTTCATTTTCAAATGTATTTCCTTAACATAGGAACTAATTAAAGCATGCGAATAATATCGAATAGTGGATAATCCCCCAACATAGGAATGCCCACCATTTAATACGTTTGATTTAAGTCTCTGGCGTATTGCCTCATTTAGTCTTCATGCCCACTTATGGATAAATGAAGAGACAATTGATGAAAATAACTCATCTGCAATTTGTGTAGCTCGTTTATGGAACAAGTAAACCTACAGTTCAGATCAGTCTGATTTTGACGCAATTCATTTCCCCCCTCCTCTATATGGGCTGCTTAAATTTTATACCACATTCAAATTTTGATCTGCATATATTCTTGGAATTTCAAACATTTTGAAGACAGCAATGAACTCTGAGTTAAAAGTAGAAAGAAAGACATTGGGATTTGAAATCATAACGGAAATTCAGAAGAGTTTTCCCACATTCTAATTATGTATCTGCACTGTACGGACTATATGGACTGTTCTTCGTTCTCCATTTGATAATGAACATTAACTGTCATAACCCTCGACAAAAGAAATGTCCACATATATATGTGTGTAGGCGTACACAGGCACCCACACGGTATTTCTATAAACCTTGGCAGCCCAGATACTTATTGATGCCTAGCAAACCAGAAATAGGATAGGCTGGTTGATTCTAGCAATTTTTCCTAAAACAAAAATAATGATTAATTTTGCTCACGAATCTTCCATTTGGCCAGGGCTCAGAAGAGATGGCTCATCTCTGCTCTGCACAGCATTTGCTGGGCTGGCTTTACTGGGGATGGAAGAGCCACTTCCTGGAGGGCAGGCAATTCAGCCTTGAACTGAAACAACTTGGGCAATTGTGGCTGGAAGCTTGGGCGTGGTGCCTCTCCACATGAACCTCTCCAGACGAGCATCTCCGTGGTCTTCAGAGCCCGAAGACTTACTTACAGGCGTGCACATCCCAGGAAAGCCCTGCAGAAGCTATGCCGACCTTGAAGCCCGTCACCAGAAGTCATATAGAGTCACTTCTGTTGTAGTTACGTCATAGCTATAAGATGCCATTTGGGTGGTAGGAAGCATAAACAGGTAAAATTAGACAAGAGCTTCTGCCGCCCATTCTGATCGAGCTTTAAATAAGGAAATAAAAGCAGCGGTTGTCACAGACGGTCTAAGATTGGCTTTATGCTCACCCCAAGCACTCCGTTATAAAATCAAGTTCTCCCTGGGCACACATCTAGAAGTGTATATGTTTTAAAAGCATCTAGTCGGAAGTTACAAACCTTTATGTTCCCAACAGTACATGTGTTACTTCCTTAAGGAATATGCCTGGTGGACTGCAAGAATTTTATTTCTGCAAATTTGACTTAAAATTAGAATTTTTCTTTTCAGGACAGTGCTGAACTGATTTCATACTGATTTCGTTATGCTCTGCTCAGCACCCGACACACTGCCTTGCACACCTGGGTGCTTGATAATGTGATTCGATGATGAATTCCTATTATAAGCCCTTCATGGGATTCAAAAATATTTCACTGTGTGATTTGGGTTACGGCACTTGACTAAAATTTTTTTTTTCCTTTTATTCATTTAATACATATTTATTGAGGATTTCCAAGGTCATAGTTTTTAATTATTGGCTTTGGGAGTAAAATAGAAGGAATCTAATAAACACTTGATTTTTTTTTTAAATTATATAAGGTCCGGGGCAGATGATATAATTTAAATCTATTCATTTGACTTAAATATATACCAGGCTGTGCATAAAGGCCATGCCCTTGTCCTCTGAGAGAAGGGACAGTGTGTTTATGTCACTTCGGAATACAAGATAATTACACAAATGGTCAATTCAGCAAGTACAGCCATACAAATAGCCGAATGTCTAAAGCGAATATCCTTTTACTTCCATCTCAAGGACCATACTGTGTTTCTCTGGTCATAGGTGTATGTTATATGTGTGTTTTTAAATACTGATATACATGTTTAGAATATACAATTATTGTCATCCGTGAAAAAATCTTAATTTGTTTTTCATTTATCCATTTAAAATGGATTTGGGGGGCACCTGGGTGGCTCAGTTGGTTAAGCATCCGACTTTGGCTCGGGTCATGATCTCATGGTTTGTGAGTCTGAGCCCCATGTTGGGCTTTGTGCTGACAGCTGGGAGCCTGGAGCCTGCTTCAGATTCTGTGTCTCCCTCTCTCTCTGCCCCTACCCTGCTCATGCTCTCTCTCTCTCTCAAAAATAAATAAAAATTTAAAAAATATTTAAAAAATTAAAATGATTTGGGCAGCAAACTGATACCAGCAAACTGATCAGCATACTTCTGAGAGAAAGTTATGTGTATTTAAATATCCATTTTCCTTGCTGTGTTAAACACATACTTTGCCAACATCACCTGGAGACCAGTCCCGCTAAGGTCATTGATACTACATGACTGTAATAAATTATTCTCTCTTCCACGATGATTTTCTAGACCCCAAACCTGGTGCCACGTGGAGTCTGAACCTGGATGCAGTGAGGTTACATTTCCTGAGCTATAGGTTGGACGCGGTACTTCCGTTTGTTACCATCTCACTCAGACACTTCCACTTTCTCCAATCCCCAATTCACTGTTCTGTTTTGAATTTCTAATGAAATGAAATTGTGGACCTCAACTATTTTCCCACAGGTCACCTTCTTTAATTTTGAAGAACAAGGATGTCTTGCTGGTCCGCCCTAAGTTGTTGGCCTGTCAGCCGCTGGGCACCTATAGACTCCCCTTCCCGTGAGGTGTCCTGCCCTTCCCCCTATGGGAGACACCACTTTGCCTAGTGCTACTAAGTGGACTGCTCATTTCTTGTACCGTGGCTGATCTGCTTTGAAAGATTTTCATTTCTTCAGCAAGTCTATTCTTTTTTTTCCCCCCTCCAACTAAAAACCATTAACAAAATATTTCATTGCTTGTTTTCTTTTTAATTTATCTTACTAAAAGGAAGTTCTCGTGCACATATAGGCAGTATAGGTACTATTTTAAATGTGCATTGCTTTTTTAATGGCCTCTGTGTCTTTCAGCGGGAGAACATCTATACACATAGGGATTAAGTAAGATTATTAAGATTTCTTTTCCTGGATTGGAATGACGTCTCCCATTAATTCACACAGACTTTCTTTTTATTGCAACTCACTTGAATTTCTCTTCAGATACAAGCAAAGTTCAATTCTGTTTGATTTTGTAATGATCCACTTCAACCTGAAATGATAGGATTAAAGCCCGGATTTTGTAGTGTGATTAGTTTGTTCATAAAATGTGTTAGTTATGAAATGTTTGTTGTTGTTGCTGTGTGTCAAGTTGCCTACTGCTATGGTGAACACACTGCCTGAACCGACAAGGTCTGCTGCCTTTGATGGAAACACAGGGCCTTTGGAGAAACTAACCAGGTTAAAGGGATTGTTATCAGAGTGATGATGAAATCTTCACAAAATGGGTGTGCTGACATTTAAGTCATGAAAAATAGAGGTTCTTATCATGTTTATCTCTTGTACTTAATTAATTATCATAAAACTAAAAATTTCTTAGAGACGAGGGTTTTGCTCAGCCTTTCTTCCTTTGCTGGGTCCACCCGTCTCTCTCTCTTTCTAATCCTTCCAGTAGATGAGCTAATGATCCTATCGGTTTCAGCCTTTCTTACTTTCTGGAGGTAATCACACAGCACCAATAGCCACATGGAATTCTTACACTCACCACAGACTATTCTGAAATAATTAGGAATAAATATACCAGGCATCTAGCTTACTTCCTAATGGTTTAGAATAGAAAAGGAAACTGTATTGATTCACTGACCTTGTATACCTCCTGGAGATCTTTAGAATGAGATATTTGAAAACCATTAATTCACAGTTGCCAGGTAACATCAGAGAAAGCCAGTCATCTATCCCTGGAGGAAGTGAGCTAAAATAAAAAAATATATTTACAATCCTCCAATTTTAAGAGTAATTAGCGTGCCAGAGTGTAAATTGATATTTGTTTTCACATAAACTCTTACCCTTAAACTGTTTTATGTTTTCTTATAAATAACTACAACTCTTAGGAAATACGCTAATTAGTTTGTGTATACATTCTGCTGTAAATAACTCCGTTAGATTAATTTTTCAATTTCTAACTTTTAGACAACAACAAAGACTTAAAAAAAAGTTTCTAAAAGGTTTCGAGTATTCCAATAATCTGGAAAGTTTTCTGCTGCTTTTATTTTAGCCTTAACTTCTGTGTATGAGAAAGTGACTTGTTTGTGCTTCAGGAATATTGGAAAACTGACCCCTTTTGTCTCTTACTCAACTCAATCAACAACTTCTGTAAGAGCTGCAAGTTCATAGATTACACCAATTAGGGTTGTCATGAGGTGTAAAGTTGGAGGAAATCTTCAAATTTGCTCTTACACAGCGAATAACAAGTCAAACAATACTTTGGAGTGTTATGGCTTCCTTATTTCTAACTTAAGTTTAGAATAGAAACTACAAAACAAAAGCAGTAGAAAATATGTTCAATGGCTTTGTTTTTAATATCATTAAATATCTTTTTAATGTTGTAAGTTTTCTAAGAAATATTAATTGGGGAAAATAAGTCTGCCAAATGATGACCGAGCGACTGATTTTATTCTTTCTACCACTTTTGCTTTAAATTTTTTTTTAGCGTTTTTATTTTATTTTTGAGAGACATAGAGACAGATAGTGAGCAAGGGAAGGGCAGAGAGAGAGGGAGATACAGAATCTGAAGCAGGCTTCAAGCTCTGAGCCATCAGCACAGAGCCCGACACAGGGCTCAAACTCACAGACCATGAGATCATGACCTGAGCTGAAGTCGGCTGTTTAACCGACTGAGCCACCCAGGTGCCCCCATTTTTCTTTAATATCTTGAATAAGGACACGAAACAGACAACAACATGTTTTAGAAGGAAGTGGCTGTGTTTCTGAGGGTATTGGAACATCTCCGAAGCACTGCCCTTCTCCTTTTGAATTGAGAGTTGTCTTTTCAAATGGTATTGGTTTATACTCAAAATAGCAGTAAGTATTAGTGTTATATATAGGATTTGCATTTTAACTAGGGTTACATTCATTAAGCTTGTTTTATCCAGAGTTCTGAACACTGAGCTTAATAACAAAAATATGTTTCAGTTTCCCCCATAATAGTGTAGTGATTTTCTACTAGCTTCCTTTTGGCTCCCCTGTATCAGGGCTGATCTTGAGTATTTTATATATTTACTCCTTTAATCCCACTTAGCCCTGTGAGAGAAGACTCTGGCAGTCACAACATTAGAGATGCAGAAACTCAGGTGGGGGACACTTATTTCCCCCAGCTCGTGCGAGTCAGCCACAAATATTTGATGTGAACCCAGGCTACTGCACTCCTGAGTCCCTGCTCTTCCGGGCTCTCCAGGGCTACTCTGGATCATGTACAATAACGAAAGCTACAATTTTGTAGTTTCTATGAGATGCCAGAACGTGTGATTTCTCTGCAATATCTCATGTAATTCTCCCAGCAAATCTGCAAGACAAGGACATTAATTCACCCTCCTTAACGATGAGAAAATGTTGCTTCAGAATGCTGAATAACTTTCCCACTTGCTCAAAATTATGTTATCAACTGCCAAACCTAGAGTATAAATCTTTGAGTTAAGTTACCCTTAGGCCTTAGGTGTTTCGGCCAATTCCAAAATTGTACAGCGTTATTATTTTTTTCCTTTTAAAAATGTTACAGTGGAAGTGGTAGAGTTGAGATTGTGGACAGACATCAGGAAGAAGAGGATGAAGGAAAAATGCAAATTATTATTGCAAAGCACATGAAGGACACAATGTTGGGTAGCTGCAGATTGTTGCCAGGGATAACAACACACAAAAAGTATTAAAGCAAAGGTACAGAGCATGATCAGTGTTGCAGGGTGGTT
This sequence comes from Paguma larvata, assembly GCA_030068075.1. Taxonomy (NCBI): domain Eukaryota; kingdom Metazoa; phylum Chordata; class Mammalia; order Carnivora; family Viverridae; genus Paguma; species Paguma larvata. The sequence continues at coordinate 9,090,010 of CM057826.1, forward strand.
TCCTAAGCAACAGACTCTGAGTTAGAGATTAACATGAGCAGAAGTTTTATTAGGATATTATCTTGGGCAACACCTCTGGCAGGGGGCAGGAGAAGGCTTAGGGGGAATTTGAGCAGTGATGCAATCCTAAGCAAGGCCTTGGCTGACTCTACTGGGCATCTCTGCAGCTGGGATGACCACTTAGCATTTTCCTAACTTGGGATATTGGGGCTCAGGCCCTTATAATCCAGCATTAATCAGTCATTGATCAGCTAAGGAAAATCATGGGCTTCCCTTGGAAATAGGTGCAACCTTGAATAACCCACTTTCTTTAGCCAAGAAAATTTCCAAAGAACAAAATTCTGTGGTGGATATTGGCCAGTGGTACCCACAGAATCAGGGAAAACAGTCCTCATTTCCTGAAAGGTGTCTGACTGGCACATCATTGCATCCACCAAAGGCCATCTGTTGTACTAACCCAATTCACTTTTTCCGTATAGTTTTGGGACACCCTTTCCAGGATAGCAGTAGGCTTCTCTCCCCAGAGGGTTTATGAAGGTTAGTGGCACGTGGTGTACTTCCCACTACTGGAGGAGGTCTTGGGAGTTTCAATAGCTACTTATGGGACTGGTGACATAATTTATTAATTTATGGGTTCAAAATTAAAATGTGGGCTCTTGTTAAAAACATATTTAAAAATTTCAAGGGTGTTATGATAGAGCATTAAACGAAGCATGAGATTATTCTTAGTGTGGGGCCTTATGGACTCTACAGGTTGAATGTGCATGAAGCTAGCCCAGGCTGCCCACTGTTTCCCTCTCTTACTATCTATTCTAGACTTCTCTTGCTGTCAGCCAGGACCTCCTATGGTCTTGAAGGATTGCCTGGTAGTCTAAAGGGGCTGAGTCCCTGGTATGGTGACAATAGCCCATAAATCATCATATTGGTTAAGAAAATAGTAAGAGAGCCAGGTAGATCGTTTGTCACTAAAGTTAGGTCTCTGCTCTCAGTGTTTAAAAGCAGCAATGTTTCCTCCTGATTACCAGCATCAGTTACCCCTATAAGGATAATGTCTTTTTTCTTTGCTTGCTGGCTACAAGGTACCAAGAACCCAAAATCTTGGTAACCTGATGCAGTTTTCTTGTGATTTTTTTGTTCTGCTTATATTCAATTATTATTTTTTCTTTTAATGTTTACTCATTTTTGAGAAAGAGAGACAGATAGATGTGAGCAAGGGAAGGCAAAAAAAGAGGGAGGCACAGAGTCCAAAGTAGGCTCCAGCCTCTGAGCCGTCAGCACAGGGCCCAACATGGGGATCGAACTCACAAACCGTGGGATCATGACCAAAGCCAAAGTCAGATGCTTAATTGGCGGAGCCACCCAGGCGTCCCTCAATTGTTGATGTAACATTCAACTTACGATATTTTATTGCAGAGTCCACCCAACCTTTTGACTTAGTGAGTCAAAGAAAATGCAGACTGCAGTGAACAATTTTGGGGTTTTGGTCACTTGGAAGCTCCTGGTCAAGTGATACTCCCCTTACTTAAGGTGTAGAGTCAATTTTCTTTTAAAGTGATTATAAAATAAGAAAAATCTTTTATATAGTCCCACATATATATCCATTTTGACACCCTCATTCCTTTATGCAGATTCAGATTTTCATCTGGTATAATTTTCCTTCTGCCTGCAAAGCTTCCTTTGATATTACTTGTAGAATAAGTCTACGAGCAGTGAATTCCTGAGTTTTTCTCTATTTTAAAATGCTTTTAATTTACTTTGATTATTGAAGGAGATATTCTCCACATACATAATCTTAGATTAGCTTTTCTTCTCTCTTTGTTTCCTAACACTTTTAAGGCATGGTTGAATTTTCTTTTGGCTTGAGCATTTCTAGTTAGAAGTCTATAATAATTATTGTCTTTGGTTTGCTGTATGTGTATGTTTTCCTTCTGAATGATTTTAAGGTTCGCATGTCACTTTTTTATGGTATTTATGTATGAAGTGTTTCAACGCTAATTTCTCTTTTTTTAAACATTTTATTTATTTTTGAGAGACAGAGAGACAGAGCATGAGAAGGGCAGAGAGAGAGAGGGAGACACAGAATCCGAAGCAGGCTCCAGGCTCCGAGCTGTCAGCACAGAGCCCGACGTGGGGCTCGAACTCACAGACTGTGAGATCATGACCTGAGCCGAAGTCGGCCACTCAATCAACTGAGCCACCCAGGCACCCCTCTCTTTTTTATTTTTTAAGTTTATTTATTTATATTTGTAGAGAGCAAGAAAGCATGTGCACACACTCAGGTGGAACAGAGAGGAGGGAGAGAGAGAACCTCAAGCAAAGAAAATTAAAAAATAATTAAGAGTATGAACCTCAAGGGTCCTCTCTTGTGATCCTGCATTAGATCAATGAGATCCCAGGAATAGGAGCGTTCACTGAAGAGGCAACATATACACCTGAGAGACCAATCTGACAATTAAAGAGATATCTTTAACTAATCTTTGTTAGGTGTGTCAAGTGTACACAATGGGGAAAGGACAGTCTCTAACAAATGATGTTGGGAAAACTGGGCATCCACATGCAAAGGAATGAAACCAGACCCTGTCTTACACTATACACAAAAAATCGACTCAAGATCCATTAAAGCATTAAGTATAAGACCTGAAATTGTAAAGTACCTGGAAGAAAACATAGAGGAGAATCTCAACATCGGTCTTGGCGATGTTTTCATGGGTATGACCCAAAAAAGCACAGGTAACAAAGCAAAAATAGCCAAGTAGCACTATGTCAAACTAAAACAGCTTCTGCACAGCAAAAGAAACAATCAAGAGAGTCAACAGGAAGCCTATGGAAAGGGAGAAACTATTTGCAAATGATATATCTGATAAAGGGTTAATCTCCAAAATATGTAAGGCACTTCTACAACTAAATAGCAAAAAAATTAAAAAAAAAGTAACCTAGTTAAAAGATGTCCAAGAAGACATACATACGAGTGGCCAACAGATATATGAAAAGTTGCCTGACATCACTAGTGATCAGGGAAATGCAAATCCAAACCACAATGAGATATCACTTTCTGCTTATTAGGATAGACATATCAAAACTCGAAGGATAACAAATGTTGATGAAATTGTGGAGAAATTGGCCCCTTTATGCCCTGCTGATGGAAATGTAAAGTGGTTCAGCCACGTATGGACAACAATATAGAGATTTCTCAAAACATTAAAAATAGATCTACCATAAAATCCATCAATTCCACTGCTGGGGATATGTCCAAAGGAAATGAAATCACCGTCGCAAAAAGATATTTGTACCCCGTGTTCATAGCAGCATTATTCAAAAAAGCCAACATATGGAAACAACCTAAATGCTCATTGGCAAGAGAATTTAATGGAATATTATTCATTTTTAACAAAGAAGGAAATTCTACCTTTTGTTTTAACCTTAATGGACGTGGAAGACATTGATACATGAAATAAGTTAGGCCTTATGATACATGAAATGAGTTAGGCACTGAAGAATCACTGCATGATTCTGCTTCTATGAGGAATCTCAATTACTCACATTTATAGAAGCAGAAAATAGAATGGTGGTTACCAGGAGATGGGGGTGGGGGAATGGGAGAGGCTCAATGAGTATAAAGTCACCATTACACAGAATGAGTACCTTCTGGAGATCTGCTGGAGAACTCAGCATCTGTAGATAACAATAAGGCATTAGGTACTTCAAAACGGTTAAGAGGTTAGATCTTATGTTAAATGTTTGTACTCCCCACATGTGTGCACGTACACACCCACACCCACACACACACACACACACACCCCAAAACCACAGGGACACAAGTAAACTTTTGGAAGTCTAAACTTATCAAATTATAGACATTAATTATGTGCAGTTTTTTGTGTATCAATCATACTTCCATAAAGCTGGTAAAAAAAAAAGCAAAACTGTAAACAGCTTTTAAAAAGCATAATTTTCAAGTTTCCCAATGTTTCAGTTTCCATTTCTTAAAATGTAAATAAATGTGTTAGCTTTTCCCAGAACCGAGCAGGGGGTGGGAAGGTAAGTAGTGAGTGGAAGGAGATATCAGGCTGACACTTGGTTTCTCTTTCCAAAACCCTACAGCCCACACCTGTGGAGACGGGCAGGTGAAAGGGAGAGATCAGTACATCCTGGTACAAAGAACTCACAACAATGGATTTTTCCATGAGCAATGCAGATTGCTTCATATCCCAGACTAAACGTTAAGGATCTAAACTAAACGATGTGATGTAGTTTTCGTAAGGGTTTTTCAGAATAACAGAGCAGAACTTTAAACGAGAGAATGCTCCCTTTCACTTCCCATCAACACCACTGTGTTGTTCTTTGTTTCAATCAAAGTTGTCTATGGGTCAGAAATGAAATAGAGTAATGCTTATTCATAAAGACTCTGAAAAAAACCCAAACCAAAGACAATGAAAAGCGAGGAAAACAGTGCAAATAAAAGGTAGATGAAAACATACCGATAGGGGGATTTTACTAGACATGGCCTGAGACTTGAGAGAAATGTTGCTTTATAATTTCAGTGAAATGACAACAGATTTATTCTTAAAACCAACAAATAAAAAAGAGATTCAATTAGATCTAAGAGTTCAAAAATGGTATTATAAGACAACAGAAAGCGATAAAGATTGAACACAGACTTAAAAGGGAAAGGCATAGTTAAAGCCTCACGGATGAAGCTCTTTAGAAACAACATAATAGTGTAATCGTCACAGATGACAGAGTCAGCGATATGATAAAGGACATCAAATTCCAGTGACATAGGAAGAACAAGGATCTGAAGAAGCTGTAGAGCACATGATGGCTTTGAGTAGAACAGAACGATCCAGCGGTGTTACTGGACCCCAAAACATTAAAAAAGAACACCATCAAATAAATATTCAAATCTATAATGGAAGGAAACTTTTCTTTCTTTTTCTTTTTGATCTTTTCTAATGTTTAAGACAGAGAGAAAGAGAGAGAGAGAGAGAGAGAGAGAGAGAAACAGAGCAGAGCAGGGGAGGGACAGAGAAAAGGAGACACAGAATCCAAAGCAGGCTCCAGGCTGAGAGCCCTATGCAGGGCTAGAACTCAGGAACCAAGAGATCGAGATCTAAGCTGAAGTCTGACACTTAATGACTGAGACGCCCCGGCGCCCCTATAATGGAAGGAAACTTTTCTGAAGTAAAGACAGACTTGAATTCAAAGATCAAAAGTCATTTAATGTATGGTGAGTGAATAAGGAATGGGAAATGAGGATTCTGAAACAGACCTGTCAGAAAAGAAGCCATCTTGTGCTTAGATTAGAAGGAATCCAAATATTGAGGAAAATATTAGCATAACTTCAGATTTTTCCAAAATAGCTTTTAATACTGCAATAGTACAGAGACATCAACAAATTTATTAGTAAACTACATCTAAAGAGTTTTATATCATCTGAATTCTCTTTCAAACATAGAGTCAAAAAATACACCTGCTCAATTTTTCAGATTTTAGAGGACATCGATAAAGAATATTGAAACTAGAAATAGAATAATAAAATGACTAGTGGAAACCATTCCTTCTTTTTAGAGATACCTAAGGTTAAATAATTGTAAGAGATATTTTTATATAATCAAATGTAAATACTCTAACGAATGACAGTAAAATGAAAAGTTTTGAAATAAGGAAAGGTCAGAAGAAGTATAAATGCAAGCATTTCACTGCTGATCATAGCAGGCGCTGGTCACTAATTTTAGGGCCTAAAATTAAAGTTAGAAAAGATTCTGACCTCTTGATGTTTTTTATAATTATTATTTTCTTAACTCTAAAGAGATCTTCTAGTAACAAATATTACATTTCATTAGCAATAGGAAACCATTAATTATGAGGTACGCCACTATTTTATGTAGCACTAATGAAGAAGAAGAAAGGCTACAAATAAACTATGACACATTATTAAGATGTCCTTGACTCTAAGGGCCTCCTGATTTCAAAGAACTTTGAATGTGAAACTCAAGTATCTTTAATAGATGCAACACCGTATGTCTTTTGGTGAAGAAGCGTTTATCTAAAACTTTAAAAATTCCTTTAATTTCACCCTAGTATCTACATATTATATTTAAGTAACATTAAGTTTAAAATTTTTATTTAAAAGTAACATTATATAATGCCATTTACATGTATTAATATGCTTCCATATGTGAAATATATATATTTATATTCTTTCTCTCCCCCTTCTATCTGTTCACTCGTCTGTCCAACTATTCCCCATATATCTCTATCAATACAAAAGTGTATGTAATTGTGTCCATGATACCGTAACTAAAGTTTATTCATTTGATTGTATCTAATAATATGTGTGTGTGTTTGTATATGTACTCTTTCTCTGTTATTTCGTCCTTTCCTTGAAAATGTTGTAACAGGCATCTATCAAATTTGCACAACTATCGTTATTCTTAGAAAAAATTGCTTTCTATCTGTGAATAACAATACCAAAATATGCCTTGCCATTTTTCTTACAAGATATTGTGGCATTATCTACCAATTGTAGAAATTTGCCCTGATTTTCACAGATGTGATCCTACATATCTAGTTTGGTGTCTGGGCAATTTTTTTTTTTACCTCTTTTTGCCTCATATATGTGTACATATCTACATAGCGATCAATCTCTCTATCTATCTATCCAATTTGATTTCACTATTCTATATATGAAAAGTCACTGCAACTACAAAACTGCAAAAACAAAACAAAAGAAAACCCCGGCTGAATATAAAGTATAGTGTTTTCTGGCTCTTGAAATGCTGCTAGACATTTTTATTGGTTTATCTTTTTGCTGATGGGTTGAGTTGCTCAGTTATGCGGTAGATCATCATCGGGGTCTGTGATCCAGGCTAATCAATCAATTTACTACCTCAGAGAGATACTTGTCATGTGATAGTTATAATTGATAATTGACTTATGATATATTTATTCTACAAATGATAATAGAATTTTAAAACAGGTAAATAAGCAATGATCAAGTAATTCTTGGTCGATAAAATTAAATTTGAGTCAAGCCAAGAGGGGCATGGGGGATAAGCATAGTATTCTGTCTCTGCTACTTCTTAGAAGTAGGTTACTGGAGAATGTATTTAACTTCCAAAATGTCAATATTTTCATCCATTAACACGTGTTCTTGTGAGGAATAAATGATAAAAAAAGTATTAACACGATTGTATGTCTGTTATGGAACTGTTTGATAAGTGCTTTGTATTATATACATATTAACACATTTCTGTCTAAATGAAGCAACAGCAAGATAAGGTTTTCCATTAACCAAAGCACCTCTGTGGACAGAGAAGGAGACAGGGACAATAAAACTACCCCAGGAGTGGGTCTTCATGAGAAGGATGGAGCTGTAGTCCCCACCTTGAAATTGATGGAGTTTCAGAAGGAGCAGAGACCACCTTGGCTGGGAATTGGACCCAGGTACTCACTGTCTGGGGAAATTTGTGGAGTTTGTAGCCCTCAAGCTGCCAACTTAGAATCTACTCAGAACTGTGGGACTCTGATTTGGAGACTATAATTACAAAACACATTCTCAAGGTTATCTTCAAGTACAGAGCTTCTTTCTCAATATTTGTGTAGAAAATAACTCAGTCATATGGCACATAGAAAACTAACACTATGCAACATAGAAACAAGCACACAAATTTAGTTCAAAAAGAAATGTAGAAACTGGAAGTATCAGGGAAAACTTGAAATAAGAATATTTATAGTTTGCAAGTATGTAATTGAAGGAATAGTGTCCAAAATGGACCAGTATCTATGAAACAAAACCAGAATAATTGGATAGAAGATCTAGGCAACAATAACGGGAAGAAAAAATGAAACAAAACAAATAATCACAACTCTGAAACTTCATTGTTTTAGGTAATCTTCCCACGTGTAATAAAAACAAGTTATTTGCACCTGTTGAGAATAGCATTGTTTTACTGATATGCTGAGCATATGGCCGGTGATACACAAAGATCTGGAAGCAAATTCTGGATCTTCACTTCCATGCCATACAGGTTTCAGGGATGTACTTAATCCCTACTAGTTTCACTTCCTCAGTGGAATATTGTTAAAAGTAATAACTCAGTGGGGGAACATTGAGGATTTATCTGCTCTTGCCCTTTCTTTCATAGTAAACCCCTCATATTAACTTTACTTCCTGATTAATAGTAGTTAGTCTTGAAATAGACCCTCTACACTTCTCATTTATTGATTATTATTTTGATGAACAGTGGACTCATTATCGTTGCTTTGTTTGTTTGCTTTTTACTCATCACTAAGACATGTTTTCCCTCATGAAGGAAAATATGATTAAATACCAAGTTTAAAATCCCTGACGTCTATCCTCTTTCAGACAAGCAAGTACTTGCTTTCAATGGTTTCACAAATCATTCATGATTACCCAACAAAATTGTCAAGGTAGGAGCACGCTCAAACAACTGTGCACTGCTCTTTGTATTTGTTGCTTTGTTTCCACATTACACTTCTAGCTCCTGGCAGAGACACTGGTGAAGAAGGTCTTAATTTGTGTTGATTTTATTGATGAGTGAAAAAAAATCATGAGGAATATTGTATGAAATCCTTCCACAATCTGGAATACAATCATTTCTGGTTTTTTCTTTTTTAAGTTTTCATTGAAATTCCAGTTAGTTAACATAGAGTATAATATTATGGAATGCACTGATTTCTTTTTATTTCAGTCTGTTATTTAAAATTTACAATTTCTTAGGCATAAAAAATCAATTAGACATGGTTCTTGGCACTTCTACTTATCATCTATCTTTGTGAAGCCCCACAATTGCAACAAAGATATAGGTTTTGTGGGGTTTTTTTCTTTCCATTTTCAGTTGATTCAATAATTTGGGGCACATAGCTACACAAAACTGAAACAAATATATTTGCAGAATATTTCGGTCATATCTTTCTGGAGAATGTATCAGTGTTTATCTGTTTCAAATATTTTTTTACTATTTTCATATAAAATAAGTTACAGCATCCATACTTTAAAGAATTTTAGAATTAAGCATATTACAACAAATATATACTATTTTTTTCACACCTATTGTGAATATTTAAGACTTGATCATATTGAGGCAAAAATACTTATAACCATATAGGAAAGTTTTAATTTTAATCTTGCTATAATAAATGTGTGTATTTGACTGCCAAGGAGCTACTTTGCATTTGTTTTGAATTGTGAATTGTCATTTACGTGTTGATGCATTTTAAAATCATGATTAGGGGCACCTGTGTGGCTCTGTTGGTTAAGCATCTGAGTCTTGGTTTTGGCTCAGGCCATGATCTCACAGTTTGTGAGATCAAGCCTTGTATCAGGCTCTGTCCAACAGTGTGGAGCCTGCTTGGGATTTTCAATCTCCCTCTCTCTCTGTCCCTCCTCCGCCTCAAAATAAATTTTAAAAACATTTAAAAAACATTTAAAAATAAAATAAGATCATGTTAACAGAGGAAATATATGTTGTAAATGATAAATGTATATATAGATAGAATATTGTTAGAAAAATAGTTTCAAAATTTTTAGATGGGCCAAAATCTGGAACCATAGCCTCATTCCAATTTCTCTTAGTGTTCCTCTCATTAGATTCCCCTTTAGAATATAAACTGAACACAAAATATATTTCAGATTATATTTTTGATGATTGGTTCAGTAGATCAAATTATGCATACTTTGTAAGGAAGGGACATTTTTATGCTTACGTTTTTATAGCAAACTGAAGAGTCAATTTCTTAGGGGAAGAATGACACTATGTTAACATACTCCACTACAAACTTCTCAAAAAAGGGTGTTCAAAGGACAACATCTGTTGTCTACAGGTCTTACTCCCAAGGGAAGAATGACACCAGCAGGGGAAAAGGCATAATACTCTTTCCATTAAAATGGAAAGTCTTGCCTCCAAAATGGTCTTCCCCACAGAAGCCTGTAACCTTAGTCTATTCATGAGGAAAACATCATACAAATACCTATTGAGTAACATTCTACAATATCCCTGATCATTACTCCTCGAAACCATTAAAGCCTTCATCAGTCATTAAAATGGGTTCTGAGAAAATGCAATAGCCAAGAAGAGGCTTAAGGAGACATGACAACTAAATCTAACGTAGGATCCTGGAGGGGGTCTTGAAGCAGAAGAAGGACATGAGGGAAAAAGTAAGGGCATTTGAATAATTCTCTTAATAATATACCAACATTAGTTTATTAGTTTTGACAAATTCATCCTGCAAATGTAAGCTGTGAACACGAGGGGTAACAGTGATCCACAGGAAATCTCTGTGCTATCTATACACCTTTCTGACAAATGTAAACATATTTTAAGATGAAAAGTTAACTTTAAATAGCTGACCGAAGTTAAGGAGTGCATTTGTTATGTTGAGCACTGGCTGTTGCATGAAAGTGTTGAGTCACTCTATTGTACACCTGAAACTAATATTACACTATATATTAACCAACTGGAATTTAAATAAAAATTTAAAGAAAAGTTACTTTAATAAAAAAAGTGGAAGATGAAACTGACATTGGGAACATTGGGCTCCTCATACTATTGAAGGGATTACTGTACTGGCTGCAGAAATTAATTCTATCGTATTAAAAAAAATGGCATTGCTATTACACAATGAGAGTAAGGAGGTGCATGTTGGGCATGTAAGATACCATCTGGGAGACTTCTCAGTTGTCCCAAGTCCTGCATAACAACGAATGGAAAACTACAGAAACGTCAAAGATCTGTGACTGGATTCCTCGTGTCTCAAGACCTGCAGAAATGAAGGTGATTTGTGTCATCCCATCAAACACAGAGCTACCCCAAGATGTTAGTCGATGGTGAAGAAAATAAGGCATGAGTAATGAAGGAACAAAGTAAGAGCTATAACCGCGTGACCAGTTGTGAAAATGAGGATTGTAATAGTTCTGAGTATATATGCCTTATTTTGGTGTGAACTGTATTAAAATAGGATTAACCAATTTTCCTCTTTTCCCATACACCTGTCAACTCCTATCAGGGTGTGAGTAGTAGGTAATCTTAAATATTAGTGTTTAGGCTGCAGTCTGTTAAGGGAGGTGTGACTCGGCTAAAAAGAAGAGAATGTCACCCAAAGGTAGTCATGAGACTGTACTGTCTTTGGGGAGTAGTTGGCATGTTCTGGGTATGAGAAGAAACAAAAACGTTGGAGGTGAAAGCATGATTTTATGTACTTGAAAATTAAGTATGGGTGAAAGAGATGTGCACGGATGCCAAGACAAGACATTGACGGTGGTAGTGTCAACTCTGTCAACATGGCTAGGTTTCCCAGAATTCTCTTTATCGTCTATCCTGGATTAGAGAAGGTGTGCAAGATGTGAAGGCAAAATGGGACCAGTACCATCGTGGTCTGAAGATCACCAGGGGACACGGAGCTGCCGTCGCTCATACACATCCTCTCTGATCTACCAGCTGGTTAGCCCCGGGGGTGCTTTCCTGCAGGATCTCCATGGCCTGGGGCAGGCATCTGTGGGAAGGTCGACAGGTCCTTCTGTAGGTCATTTGCACAGTCAAGGTTGGAGACAGTGAGATACCGACACAGGTCTCCCTTTGTCCATGAGGGTTTTTCAGTTTGTCCTCTTAGGTCTGAATTTGCCTTTGCTGTTCTCTGCTGCACACCCAGCTGTTTTTCTGACTCATGACAATGGCCGGGGGCCACCACCACAGCAAGAGGCTTTCCCAAGGCTTCCTTTTTGAGTTCTCACCGTGTAGGGATTAATCACTATAATTAATGTCCTGTTTCATGTCATGCATAGTAGTTTTGTTTCCCCGATCAAACCCTAATCAATATAAAACATGCAAAGGAGGTGGAAGGAGTTCTGGCGTGCTAAATGCTTGGATGGATCTGATGGGAAGCCATAGAACATACAATAGAGTTGCTAATCAGAGAACTTGGGGAGGCAGGCTGCTTTCTCCTTGCCAGTACCCTAACGCTGCTTGAAGAAGCAGAGGTTAGCAAGTGTGTCTGAGTAAGAAGTGAAGCTCCTTGCAGTGCTGTGTCCCAGCAAGATAGTAGCACCTTGAGGAGACAGAGAGCTTCGAGAAGCAGAGATCCAGATGCTGACTCATCCCAGTAGGCAGAGTGGCCTTCCCCAACATGCGCAATTACAAGACATGAGATCTTACAATCAATCACATCTGTATTCCAAGACAAATGAACACGGATTATCAAATTAAAAGTAGGAAAATGAAACCTTGCTAATTACTTGAAGAAAAGCAGTAACCTGAAAGAGCCATCAGCCTTAACCAGCAGAATAATTAACACAGCAGTGCTGAGGAGCCATTGCCAAAGCATTAGGGATTTAGAATAAATATACTTGGAGACAATGGACATAACTTAATTCCCACAAAGAATAGTGTTACATAGTAGAAAAGAACATATGTTGCAACTTAAAATATCCTTGTCGATGAATTGAGAATGAAAACAACCTATTGTAGAGAATGAAAAGCAGAGAGAAAAGACGTAGGTTATCTACATGGAAAGTAAATTGGAATCCTAATGAAATTTTTGTTAAACACATTAAGCATGGGATGACAAAAAGCAACACTGTAAATATTCTCAAGGAAAATGAATTTGAAACTAGATTCCTCTGCCCAGACATTCTTAAATTTGTGGGAAAGGATAATTGAAAACATTTTTTGGAGAGGCAAAGGTTCGGAAAGTTTTAACAACTAGAGGATCTCCCTGAAATGAATAGATTTAAGGATATTTAGGCTAAGAGAAATGGTAATACTAACAGTAGCAATGAAGTTTAAATATGTGTCTAAATAATTATTGTCAAAAATTTGTTGCCATACTTAAAAAAAAATCCCGGGAGGTCTCAAAACGGGAAGTAGTAGGGATGGTGACAGGGGAGAAAAATGGAAATACGCTAAGATTCTTTTCTTATTCAGAGGTAAGATACATTATGTTCAAATCCCGACTGTCCTGGAAAAAAAAATACATCTTTAAATGTGATGTGAATGAAACAAAGAAAACTTGTTCCAATCATCAAAAGGAAAACATGAGGGAAAGGCAAAATAGCAGGCATACGCAGAAACCATGAACTAAGATGGTGGAAAGATAGGCAAATGGATACAAGGGTGAGGGTGAATTGGAGATCATCTCAGTGCTGCAAACAACCTGGGCGATCAACTGTTTTCAAGGGACACTCATTTAAAGTCGAAAAATTCGAGCAATTGAAAATACTGGCCTGGAAACACTGGTTGTATAAAGGAAAATAAGCCAGGTGTTGTAAAACCGATGTCAGGTGAAAGGCAAAGCAGAAAGTACTGCAGGGGTGGAGAGGAGGCATCGGAGTGAAGTGCCAGAGTCTGCGCTGAACGGGGGGTGTTCGCAAGGTCAGTTAAGAAGAGTGATGCCAACGTGGGGCAGGTTGGAGAGCCTTACGGACAGAGATTCTGAAGATACTGTTATTACGACAAGAAAGGGGCTGAAAACAAGATGGACCCTGTCCTTTCTTGTGCATAGTGAAAACAAGCGACTTTCAACTTAAAAGATTCTGGGGACTCCATCTGCACGGGAGAGTCTCATTTCAGGTAAAGTACAGAGGAGTGGGACAGATTTTTTAAAATATCATGATGATGGGGCTGAGTTTGCAGATGGTCAAGGAAGAGACAATTCTGGCGGAAACCACTCTGGAATGTGGGGGAGAAACTCGGGTTAAAGAAGTAAAAAATAGAAAGGGGCACTGGTCCTAAAGAGGATAGTTCCTCTGGGGGGTCTGCCCTGGGGCATGCTGGCCTCAGAGCGAGCTGTAATAAGATCCAGGCTGTCCGTGTCCTCCAAGTGGCCAAGCATTACTCACAGAAGTGGAGAAGGCCTTTCAGGAGGGCTAAGATGGCAAGGTAACCCATTCTTAAGGTACCGAGTTGACACACACTGGTGGCAGACATTCTCAAAAGGAGGACAAGAGTGGTGTTTGGTCAGATTGAGCCTCTCACTAAGGCTGCCCCTCAAGAAATTTGCTTCAACACAGATTCTTGAAATTACTATGTAGCAGCGTCTTCTCCCTTTGGAAAGGCAAGGAACAAGAGAAACAAATTATGAGATTCTACTAGTGAGCATTAGTCTGGCGAAATAAATACTCAAATGGTAGAAAGTCAAACGCAAAATGTTGAAGGAAACTCGTTTCTTGTGGAAATAGATGTGGTTAAATCCAGGCACCCACCTGCTCTTCTACACACTCACACATGTTGATAAGCCTTGAAAATACGGCTACCGCATCCTCCCAGAGTTCAGAGAGGGCTAGAACAAACATGGTTACATTTACAGAGGTGGGGAAAGGGGGGTTGGGAGATGAGGATTCCCTGTGGGGGATATCCTTGTCATTTCTCATCTATCCTCATAGACTTGACACGGTGGAATCCTGGCTCTACCATTCACTGGTTCTGTGGTCCTTATGCAAAAATAGCACGATACTCGTATTTAATTCACAGGGCCATTGTGAGAATTTGATCAATCAATCAAAGTGATATGCCTAGCTTTACATCTGGCTCATTGAATGTTCAACAACTTATTATTAAAATTATTTTCTTTTCCTCTTCTTGGTTATTTGCCAGGAGAAGAAAGAGAAAATAAACAAATACATATCCAAAATGTGAAACCTGGAAAATAGTGAAAGTTTGGTGAGAACTTCTGTTAAATGATAAAGATATATGTGTGAGGGCAGGTAGGGAGAAAGTTGAACTATGTAAAGCGGTGTCTGCTAGGTGTAGTTGGAATATGCGATCTTATGGAAAGTTCTTCACCAGAGACACGCATTCATGTACATATCACCTTTTATCAGATATTAAAATAGATATTTTAGGATTTTATATACCCTCTAAGATGCCTGTCTGACTATGACTACTACTATTAATAATACAAATCCATCTCTCGAAAATTTCACATTTATTCTGAAAAAATCCAACCTTTAAAAAGTCTAGTGTGGAAAGCAGTGTTTTAAATATTTTGCTTATATAGGTGCTACTGAATAGTCAGATTTATTTTTCTTACTAGAGGTGAATATAATATGATTATTTTGCTATCAGGTGCAGTAGCTTCTTCACTTCTTTTCTGGGATGATAAATACTAAATATCATCCCCCTCTCTTTTTTCTTCCTTTACCTCTCATCCTCTCTGTTCACCCTTCCTTTCTGCCTCTCTCTATATACAGGAATTTCTTACAGAATATTGCATACTTTTTTTTTCCTACTAGAGAACAGGGTAAATGAATGTTGTAAGATATTTTAATTTTTTTAATGTTTATGCATTTGAGAAAGAGGGAGACAGAACGTGAGTGGGGGAGGGGCAGAGAGAAAGACACAGAATATGAAGCAGACTCAGGCTCCAAGCTGTCAGCACTGAGCCTGATGCGGGGCTCGAACTCACAAACAGAAATCATGTCTCCCATCCGAAGTCCGATGCTTAACTGACTGAGCCAACCGGGCGCCCCTGTTGTCACATATTTAAAATTCAGGGTACAAATAATCTCTTTTGAAGCAAACAGCAAAGACTTTTTTCTTTATTTTTTAAACTTTATTTGAAGTGTAACAAACCTAGAAAAAGGAGGAAAATCTTAACCTAAGAGCTCAATGAATTACCACACAGTGAACTCGTTCATACTCTAGAGCAAGTCTAACACTGAGCATTTAAGTGCCGGAGGGGCCTTTGTTGTGTCCACCCAATCATTAATCTGTCCGGTCTTAAAAGGAAAATAACTATCATTAAATCTTAAAATTGAGTTTTACCTGTTTATAACTTAAAATAAATTGAGTCATAAAATTGCTTTTTTTTTTTTTTTTTTTGGATGTGTGTTTGGCATTTTTCACACAAGATTTTCAGGTGATTTAAATTGTCTCACGTAGCTATTGTTTGTTCTTCACACGCTCGCTGGAGGGCAATCCATTGCTGATTAGCACTTGACTTGTTTCCTGTATTTGCTAAGAGTAATTCGGCTCTGAACTTTCTTGTGCCTGGGTCTTGATACGCACATGAATACACTTGAAAGATGCTGAAGAGTGGAATTGTGTGGATCAACTTTAGCGTATCTTGACTGCCACACAGTACTCCAAAGCTGGCGAGACCAGCGGGCACTCACACCCCCAATGTGGGCGAATTTCTTTGTCATATAGCCTTGCCCACTGTGGGCGTAGTAAGTGCCTCTTCTCTTTAATCATTTGGAAGGTGTGCAATAATAACGCCTATGGAGTAAATTGATCACAATTGTGCCTCTGTGCTTAATCAACAGTTAATAATCTTCGGTGCATTGTGTGTTTGGGTTGTCTTTTTAAAATTTTCTGGCAGCGGGACCCCTGGCTGGCTCCGATGGAAGAGCCCGTGGCTCTTGATCTTGGGGTTCAAGTTCAAATCCCATGTTGGGTGTAGAGATTACTTACCTAAAACTTAGTTTGTTTTTTTTTTTCTGTAACTGTTTTGATTATTCTAGATAAGAGCTGTTTTTCAGTGTGTCTTCTGCAATGTCTTCTCCCACTCTGTGGCTTGCCTTTTCAATTTCTTAAAAGTGTTTTTTGGTGAAGAAAACTTTCTATTTTCAGTAGTCCAGTTTGTCAATATTTTTCTCTGTAGTGTTAGTGTTCTTAATGTCTTAAATCTTTTTCTTTACCAAACTCATGAACTTATTCCCCTATGTTACTTCAAAGTATGTGTATTGGTACAAAGGCACATATTTTCTTTGCTTCTAATGCTTTTATCAGGATTCTGCTATCAAGTCTATACTAGAGAACAAAATTATGTGTTGTGTATTCCCATTTTTTCTTATTTCTTGAAGAGATGTCTATGACTGACATGACTTATTTCTTAAATGTTTGGTCGAATTCACTAAAATAAAATCATTGGGGACCTTGAGGTCTTAAAGTCGTATATTTTATATAAGTTTTTCAAATTTTTTTTTCTTTTCCATAAGGTTTAAGAGGTTCTCATTACTCTGTTGATTCAATTTCAGTTTTCCAATGTATTGGTAAACATTTGTTCATAATGCAATCTTACATTAACTTAATATCCATTGATTCTGTAGCAAAGTCCCTATTTATTCCGGATATTCTTTTCACATTTTCGAAGTTGTTCTTTCCAAGAATTTAACAAGCTTATTAGTCTTTTCAGAAACCAATAATTGTTTTTGTGGATCTCCTTAATCCATTTTCTACTGTTACTTCTATTATTTCTTCCTTTCTATTTTAAGTGGATATATTTTCATTAAAGCATAACCAACACACAATGCTATATTAGTTGCAGGTGTATAACGTATTGATTAAACAATTAGTGCTCACATGATAAGTGGAGTCATGTAGTCACCATCTGTCACCAATGTTGTTATATTATCAACTCTATTCCCTACACTGTAGTTTTCATAGTTCCCTTTATCTATTGCATCCATTTCCCACCCACCCACTTCTGGCAACCACTGTATTTAAGTACAGTCTGTTTTTTTGGTTTGTGTGTTTTGCTTTTTAAATTCTGCATATAAGTGAAATTGTATGGTTCTTATCTTTCTCTGTCTGACTTATTTAACTTAGCATAATACCCACCTGGTCTATTCATGTTGTTGCAAATAGGACGATTTCATTCTATTTTATGGCCAAGTGTTGTGCCACACCTTCTTTATGAATTCATTTATCGATGGACATGTGAGGTTCTTCCATATCTTGACATTAGTAAATAATGCTGCTGTAAACATAGGGATGCATTTATCTTTTCAAGTTAGTGTTTTCATCTTCTTTAATAAACACCCAGTTGTGGGGTTACTGGATCATGTGGTATTTGTAGACCACTTTCTTACACCATACACAAAAATAAACTTAAAACAGATTAAAGATCTAAATGTGAGACCTCAAGCCATAAAACTTCTAGAAGAAAACATAGGCAGTAATCACTTTGACATTGGCCATAGCAACATATTTCTGGACATGTCTCCTTGGGCACAGGAGACAAAAGCAAAAACAAACTAGTGGGACCACACCAAAAGAAATAAGCTTTTGCCCAGTGAAGGAAGCCATCAACAAAACAAAAAGGTAACCTACTGAATGGGAGAAGATATTTGCAAATGATATGTCTAATAAGGGGTCAATATCAAAGTATATAAAGACCATACAACTCTACACTAAAATCCCAAATAATCTGATTAAAAATGGGCACAAAATGTAATTTGTTATGAATTTTATTTCACAGTGATGCTTAACTCGTTTTTCAGCCTTTCTTCTTTTGTATATGTATTAAAGACTATATGATATTCTTTAAGTATTGATAGGCTACATTCTACAAGTTTTTATAATTGTATTTCAATTATCATTCAGGTCACACGTTACTAATTCTAAAAAAAAATAAAATAAAACAAGTATTTTATTTTACCTGATTTGTCCTTCTTCTGGTGTACTTACTTTCTGTAGACTTCAGTTTCTGACTGTATCATTTTACATCTCTCTGAACAACTTCTTTCAACAATTCTTGCCAGGAAGATCTACAGATGATAAATTCTCTGTTTCACTCCATCATCAACCTAGAGATTAGGCAAGGTATACCCAGAAAAGTAGGAACCACTTTATTTATTTGAAACAAAGCAGATCATTTTAACAGACGTAATGGGAGACCTAGAAGTCAAATGAGGGTTTGAGGTTTCACCGGAACAGAAAGCAGAGGGAACCTCCAGGAGCAGCTGGCTGGAGGGACATAAAGAATCAATTAGCCGAGAATAGAACCTGGAACTCCAGCAGCCCATCAAGCAGGGATTGAATGGGAATGCAGAAGGTGCCACTGATGGAGATAAGGTTTGGAGGGGGGAGAACAAGTGACAGAGACACAGTGGCTTCTTCCTCTGCCTCCTGTCCAGTGTTCCAGTGGACCAACTACAGTGGGTGATCTGAAAAAAAGGCCAGGGAAGTAGGCCCTTTCAGTGGTCAGGTATGTGTTTTGTATGGCAACATAGGCTAAATTCGAGGAATCCATCTAAGGGCAAAAGACCCAGAGGCATTCAAATATTATATTTGTTAATATTTTAGATACACTCATTCATTCAAGAAAAATTTGTTGATCACCATACATTGACAAATACTAGCATGGTAGATGCTGGAAAATACAAAGACTAGGGAAATTAAGCAAATGATTATTAGAGTAATGGATTGTTAGGAAAGGGAGACGCAGCATTGTGTGGCTCTCTTTCAGGGAAGTTGAATCTGGACTAGGTAATTAGTCTATCTCCTCTTGCCCCATCTCTCTGAGAAAATGAACCTAATAGTTACACTTGTAAGGTTAGGCAGGAGAAAGCCAGGAAAATGGACCAAGAAAGAAGATCCTAGGCAGAGGGAAAACCACGTTTGAATGCAAGAAGCTTAGAGTATAACGCACTAGGAAATTGAAGGAATATAGTTATGAATAAAGTCCCTTGAGAGAATGGGATAGCAAAATTTTCTGGAGGCTCAGTTGGTGTTCTGGTTTGCAGAAGCCAGAATGTACAGCTCATTGAAAACTGTCAAAGTTTGGGATATCATTCTCTAAAGAGTAAAGCACAGAAAAAATAGTTATAACCAGACATAGATTTTTAAGGGATTTCTTTTACTGCAGGTGGCAAACTGATCACAAGCCCTGTAAGGCTAATATGGAAAGCATGACTGGAGTTCAGGAAAGAGATGATAAGAGCTTGGACATTGGAGACTGAAGTAAGGAAGGCAATCATAAGTGAAGCCCAGAAATATTGACTCAGGAAAATGAATAATATTAGGCGATATTTGTTTATTCAGTCATTCATTCACTCACTATATTCAACAATATTTGTTGAATAATTACTAAGTGAATTATATATACATCACATATATATAGAGAGGATTATTCATATATGTTGCTATAGCTCATGTTCCTGTAAATCCTAATGATAATTAATTTAGAAAGTACTTTAATAGAGAATAGCAGAGAGTGAGATGCTGGTTTAGTTACAACCTAAATAGGTGGTTTGGCCAATGCACAGACTTCTGGGGGTAATTGCCTTAAATCTATCACTGAAACCATAGAAGCAATAATTACCTCATGGGGGAGGCAAGACTCCTGAGTGAGGAGAGAAAGTGCTAAAAAGACCAAAATAATAGTAGACAGAGGCCCTTTCCACCTGCAGAGTCTCCTCATCTCGCTAGCAAATCAGATCAGGTTTTCAGAGCAATATTTTTATTTCCCTGTCAGTGAAAGAGAGTTACTGTTTTATTTATTTATTTTTTATTTGAGTAGAGTTAACCCACAATGTTACATTAGCTTCCAGTGTAAGACCTAGCAATTGGACAAGTCTATGCATTAGGCTGTGCTCACCACAAAAGAGATTTAAGAGTCTCATTTGCATTAGTGATTTCTCCAGTAACAAGACTGGTGGACTCACAGCCCAACAGTGAAGAGAACCGGTACAAATGACCAGGAATGGAGCTGAAAATAGACTGGGTTTAGATGACAAATCCCTTGCTTTGGATTTAATCCAGTTCCTTTGCTGTGGTCATGCCTCTACCCCTTGTCCCCCTCAACTCTTCTCTTCTCCCCAAGCTACGTCCCAACTTACTGCTTTCAGGGCTCTGCGTACAACACTTCTGGAAAAAATAAGACCTTAAGAAAATTTTGTAGAAATGCTTGAAAATCAATTGCTTTTACTCCTGGACCAAAAATCATTATACTTCATTTTCTTTTACTTTGGTGGCACTGAAAATGTGCTAGCCTTCTGTACTAAAAAAAGAAGTTGTTTAAAATTTGTTATTGCTAAGGAGCCTTGAGAAGCACTATTTGTCAAATATTAAATATCACAATGCCTAACCTGCAGCGAAGGCAGAAAATAGTCATTTCAAAGGATTTGTTTTACATATCACATAAGGGAAATAAAACAATTTTCTAGAAAAGTCAACACCTGCTATTATTCTCAGATCTAGCTATGGAAGATATTGGAAGGAGGCTGGACCCTGAAGCCAGAGAGCCTGGTTCAAGTCTCTGCCTATCACTGACTGCGTGAACTATGGCGAGTTGCCTAAATGCTCTGGGAATCAGTTCTCCCAGCTACACAACCCATAGTGGTGCTATACGGATGAGGAAGATGAGGCATAATAAGCATAAATAATGACGGTACAAATATGCTAGGTTATTTCGGCATGATAGTTTTTAATGCAAAATGGTGTCGCTACTATGAAACAAAGTTGGTTAATGTTTTGTGAATTTTTTATGCCATTGATAGATTTTCGTCCGCCAAGACGCGTTCATTGAAAAAAGCCACACACTTGTGAAATTATTGATTGAGAATATTGACTTAGCATGCGATTGTGGAAGGAAGGGAAACTGTAGTTGGTTTCTAAAGAAATATATTTGACAGCCTGTCACTGCATTAACCTGTTAAGTTTATTTACAGTAGGCGATGTAAGAAAATAATTCATTCTTATATAAGCAATTAATGTCAATGAATATCTTATATATTAACTATTTTATCCAGTAAAGAAATTTTACAAGCAGAAACTATGAGAGAAGCCTATCTTTCACATCTAAAATACAAGCCTTATAAAGATTTTCTATGAATAAAAAGTATGAGTATCAGGTATTTAAGGCTAGATTTGTTCACATAATAAGAAAGATGATACCAGTTGCAAACATATTTTCTATAAAAAATATGTCTAGTATAACAATGCTCACAGGCTTCCAAAAATAGACTTAGTGATAGATCTAAATGCTACAGCCAAAAATAAAATCCATGATTTTGAAAAGTTGTCAATGCAAGACTTCTCATCCGCAAATATTAAAAACAAAACATGACCCGAATTACACACATGCAAGCATTTCCTTCAATACCATAAAAAGTAAATAAGAAATCAATGAATAGGATTCTCCATTCCCAGTTCTGCTAAATAAAATGTGATTCCATACGTAGTAGTGAATTCACTGCCGAGATAAATACCCCCCTTTAATAGCTTCATGCTGGCCAATCCCAAATTCCATCCCTAAATTACTGTTGGGAGATATGGTGCCTTTACAATAAGATTACCATATACTATGTCAGATGAGTGAGAAACTTCTCATAAATATGAAACATTTGAAGCTACGGATGTCATTTGAGGTCTTGGATAAACATCTTATAATAAATAAGTACATCCGAGCACATGATGCTTTCCTGCTTTGTCTTCACTCCAATTAGTAAGGACCTTCAGAAGTTATGAGTTGATTCAATCTCCTGTTAGCTTCCACTGTCCTGGATGGGTTTGAAGGATGTACTCTACTGGTATTCCAAGTGTCCTCGGTAGGCTCAAATTCGTCCGGTTCTACAGAAGAAATGCTTCTTCAGCCCCGCTGTCGTAGATATTTAAGGGTTTTGGAATAAAAACAACCTCTCTTCAAACTTAGCCCTCCGCTGACTAGCCTGTGTAATTTAAGACAATATGTCATTTCTAAGCCTCATTTTATTTTTATGTAAAGTGATTGCACAGTAATTATCTCTCTGAGGATTAATTATGACAGCATGTGTGAACTGTCCTACAAAATACAAGCTGTTTTCTTCCTGGTTTTTTGTTTAAAATGTGCCTTAGACACTGTCTGAGGCTCTGAGAATTTAAGAGAACTTTGCTCCCCATGAATCTTATGTGGGATGTACAAAAAGAATAGGTAAAGCTTCTCGTATTGTTCGTATGGCCGTGGATCCTTATGGCCCGAGGCCCTGCTGGCTGCTTCTCTCCTCTCTCTGTTAGCTGCTGTGTTCCTCAGAGCTGAGGCCGAGGCCCCGGCTTTTCTCTCTGTGTACCCTCACTGAGCCTTTGCATCCTCAAGGCTTTAATTCACTTACAAATGCTAATAGACTCTAAATTTCTACTCATACTGCAGAATTCCCTTTCAAATTCTGGTGCTATATAATCAATACTCTGTTTGGCATTTGGACTCAGGTAAGTCACAGGGGACTAGGGGTTTTATTTTTAGAAGCCTTTCTGTTTCCTTCCTGATCAGATTTCCCCTCATGCTTCCCCATTTCAGTAAATGGCACTGCCAACTACCAAGTGGCATGGTTCAGTATCGCTTCTGTTTCCGTTAGCAGTCACGTCACAACCACCAGCCAAACGGTACAGTTGTCTCCCCATCTCAGCTGCTACAACCTGAATACAAACAAGCCAGTGTTCTTTCTTCCCTTGAGTATTATGGGAGCTTCCTGTTTCTATTCTTTTTCTATTGCTCCTCTTAACTCTAACATCCCCCAAATTATACGAGTAAGATTTTGGAAAATGTGAGTTAGATTATGCACCTGCCCCTATTCAAGTGGATTTTCTGAGTTGGAATAAAATACAGGAAATATTACATGAGACAAACAAATGTGTGTAGCTCAGTTCCTGCTTTCCTCTGCAACATCATTTTATATCATCTCTTTACCTAATCAGTATTCTCCAGTTATTTGGGTCTCAATGCAACATGCTCTTTTCAACATTGGTCCTCTGTACCTTACTTCAACTACATGAGTCTTTTCTATTCTTTTGACTTTATCATAGACATTTCCTTAAAGATCTCTTCTTAAATTTTTAAAGGTTTTTTGTTTTTTTGTTTTTTTGTTTTTTTTGGAGAAAGAGAAACAGAGCATGAGCAGGGGAGAGGCAGAGAGAGAGAGGGAGACACAGAATCTGAAGAAGCCTCCAGGCTCTGAGCTGTCAGCACAGAGCCCGACCCAGGGCTTGAACTCACAAACTGTGAGATGATGACTTGGGCTGAACTCAGATGATTAATCAACGGAGCCAACCAGGTGCCCTTAGAGATCTCTTCTATAAACAAATGAAGTGACTCTCAACAGATGTATGGTAGATTGCTGTTGAGCATCTTTTTCGACCTTTGTTATTGTCCTTTCGCATAGGACAGAGAAAAGAGAGATCAAGACTTCTAAATTCTGCATCTTTAGGTGTGGTCATGAGATAAGTCCTAGTTCGTGAGATTCAGGTAGAAGGGAGTTTGAGGCTTCTGAGCGGCATCTACAAAAGAGAGGTGTGTCTTCTTTCTGCAGGCCGGAATGAGGATGTGGCAATGTATCCTTTTAGAAAATATGGATGAAATGAATCTCCCAGGGATGGTGGTGTAACAAGATAAAGATCTGGTTGGTGAAAATATGTGGTTGGCGCCTGCCTAGACTGTTATGTAAGAAAGGAACACTTAAAACATTTTTTAATAAAACCATTGTTGCCTGGGGGTCTCTGTTCTAGCATTTTTGTCCTAAGTCTTACTAACAGAGCCCCACTTGTTTTTGTTGTTGTTGTTGTTGTTTTATTTTGTTTTTGTTTTTGTCTCTGAGCTCTGTTTAATTCTTTCATATTTTGTAATTATTAGTTGTTTATTTGCTTGTCAAAACTATGCCATCTCTAATAGACCGACTGCAGGACAGAAGAGATGGGAGCTCTGGTGATTTTGCGGATTATTGGACACCTAGTGTCTATTTCGGTCCTTAGTTCATAGCAAGTAGGTTTGCAAAACGTAGTTGTGAAGGTACAGATGAATTGGAATGCAAAAAAGTTTGGCTAAATGTTTTGGACCTTTTCTTTGTAAAATGCCTTCATGTTAAAATCCCAGAAAGCACTGAGGGAAATTCAGTTCTGGGACAATCCATCGGTCTGGAGACAACTGCAGCTGGGTAACAGGAGCTCCCCAAAATGACTTCAAAGTGCAGCCAAAGTTGAAAATAACTACCATGACAGTTTCTGAGAAAAACACTTTCCCTTATCAAAAATGATAAGGCATTGCCTACTGAGATATTCTGAGATTTCACATGCAATCATCTATCAGATATTTTGACCAGCTTACTGAACCAATACCCAGGCAGCAGGATTGAGAGAAGAAAAAATTAATCTACAGACATATAATGTCATTCTACTGACTCCTTTTATAGATGGTAAAGTCAGACATAAAAATAAAGCCTGGGAAATAACTCAGAGGAATAACACAGGCCACAGCACTTTACTTGATGTTATCTTAGATGTGATTGACACTCTGTCAATGCTTTTGTCCTGGTCACCTCAACGACTATCATACTTCTGACTGCATTTGTCTGTTAGTGGCCAGCGCATTAAGATACTTAGCAGTAACTACATCAAAGAGCTTTTTTTGTAAAGACAGCAGTTTGAGACAAGAATCACTGATTATGCAATAGAATGCTCTATGTAAATTTTCTTAGTTAATAACCAAACCCACATACACAGGATCCATGACATGCCATGTTCTATATGGTTTCATGAATACAGAGGTTTGTTAGAAACTCTGGGAAGGTTTGATTATGTAAATAGTTTCTGGCACGAACCTCTAGATTTTGCTGTACTTTCACGTTTATGATTCAATAAAAAATTGTCAATATTTCTCTGTTTTCAAAGCTAGTTCCCCTTCTATATTGATCTGCACAAAATAACTGTATCAGCACTATTAACTAATTGCAGGTCTGTACTATGGGGCTACTTTTTTTTTTTTCTACTATTCTGTGAAATATCAGAGCCCAGTAAGGGTGATCACATTTGAATGTGTGTGTGTGTGTGTGTTTTTTTAATTTTTTAATGTTTTTATTTATTTTTGAGAGACAGAGCATGAGTGGGGAAGGGGCAGAGAGAGAGGGAGACACAGGATCTGAAGCAGGCTCCAGGCTCTGAGCAGTCATCACAGAGCCCGATGCGGGGCTTGAACTCACAGACTGTGAGATCATGACCTGAGCTGAAGTCGACCACCTAACCGACTGAGCCACCCAGGCACCCTTGAATGTGTGTTTTACAAAATTCTTGCTCTAACTGGTTGGGATGTTTTCTTTTTCCACTGCTTTGCATTAATAAGAACAGTTGAAAGAATAGTTCTATCTTTTTGAGAGAAGAGAATCACCTCTTATTTGTCATCTAGAAGAAAAAAATATGCTGAACTTTACAGATCTGGGTGATCATGCTTTCTGTGTGTAACACTTGCATATCCTCCTTGCAGTGAAAACCTAAAATTTAACACTAGATCTCATTACTTCTTTTGCTTACATGAGTAAGAGAATTGCATTCTATATGTTGAATAACAGAACTAGAGATATGTTGGAATCCTACAGTAGTAAAAGATTAGCAATATTTATTAAATTCTATTAGAAAAAATAATCATATGTATTAATGATTTATGTTAAAACTTTATATACTTTAACAAGGAGATTAAAAAGCATGCTCCCTTGGGGTGCCTGGGTGGCTCAGTTGGTTAAGTGGCCGACTTCGGCTCAGGTCACGATCTCATGGTCTGTGAGTTCAAGTCCAGCATCAGGCTCTGTGCTGACGGCTCAGAGCCTGGAGCCTGCTTCAGATTCTATTCTTCTCAAACTGTTTCAAAAAATAGAAGAGGAAGGAGACCTTCCAAATTCATTCTATGAGGCCAGCGTTACCCTGATACCAAAACCAGATAAAAACACTACAAAAAAAGAGAGAGCTATAGGCCAATATATCTAACCAACATAGTTGCAAAAATCCTTGAGGAAATATCAGCCAATGAAACCAAACAATACATTTAAAAAATTATTCGCCACAATCAAGTGGGATTTATTCCTATGATGCAAGGGTGGGTCAACATTTGCAAACTGATCAGTGTGATACATCACATCAACAAGAGAAAGGATAGGAACTATATAATTATCTCAAGAGACGCGGAAAAAGCATTTGACAAAATACAACACCCACTTATCATAAAAACCCTCAACAAAGTGGGTTTAGAGGGAACGTACTTCAAAGTAATAAAGCCATATATGAAAAACCCACAGCTCACTCATAATCAATGGTGAAAACTGAGAGCTTCCCCCCTAGGCTCAAGAACAGAATAAGGATGCCCACTCTCACCATTTTTGTTCAACATAGTACTGAAAGTCCTAGCTACAGTAATCAGACAAGAAAAAGGAACAAAAGGCATCCAAATCAGTAGGGAAGAAGTAAAACTGTCACCATTTGCATCCTTTGAACCAGGAAAAAGTGGTACCATTTCTGTATGTATAATCAAAAGTTGATTCTTATGCATGTTTGCAGTCTACTAAATGTCTAAAATATACATCCACATATATTTATAAAAATGTACACATGTGCATATAAAAATTCAAACCAGTACCTTTTATAAAAAGTTATTTTTATTTTTTTCAAGATTTTATTTTTAAGTAGTCTCTACTCTCAATGTGGGACTCAAACTCACAACCCCAAGATCAAGAGTCTCATGCTCCACTGATTGAGCCAGTCAGGTGCCCTTATAAAAAAAGTTTTTTGAATGTTTAATTATTCTCAAAACGATAAGAATCTTGGGCAACTTTAAACACACACCAAATAAAAATTTGATGTTTATAGTATTGTAATTATATTTGCCTATGATGCATATATAATTAAAATTATATAATCAACACATACTAAGCTACATATCATAATACATTCATGAGGTGATTGAAATCATGAAAACAAATACGTAGGGATTTACAATTCTAAACTTATTGAGTTTATTCCATTTCTCTAATTCTTGTAAGATAATGTACAGAACCTTGGGGTCACACTGATGAACCAAACCCAAACATTGTGTTTGTATATTTAAAGCATAAATTATATAGACATAGTTTGTCTAAGTACATGAGGCCCTCAATTAAATGCACTGCTATTGTTACAACTCAAGCAAAAGAATTCTCAAGTGTCAATTTGTGGAACATGTGAAATATGACTCCATATAATGCTATACGCACAAGAGATACACGCAATCTTATTAGTTTTATGCACTCTGTATATATATCTACTGAACTATAATTTTGTTGGAGTCAATGAAAATATTCACCGTGTTGAGTTTGAGGGTGTGAGGTTAAGGGAAGTGCATGGATCTTTAGTTTCAAGATTAAATTTTACTATAAACTCATCATGCAACCAAATATGCAAATAAAACAAATATTTAGAACGGGACTGTGTGCCATGGTAGTACTGGTTCAGACAATAGGGTATAGACATCACTTCACCTTCTGCTAAACCTTTTCTTTTCAACACTATGCAGACTAATTATCACATAAATTTTGAAAGAAATTTCCATGGTCCTCCTCAAAATATTTCTGGATTTTCAAAAGTAAAGCATTTGTGAAGGTTTTCACCTCTCAAGATGTCTAATTAGCTCTCCTTGTGCATTGAGACCTACGAGTTTCTTTCAAGATTCAAAGCTAAAGTTAGAAACTTAATTTCAAATGATATCAAAACTCGGTTTGATAGCACTTTGATTTTCCATACAAAATGAAATGCTTGAGAAACTGTAGGCAAATTACCATGTTAAATTATAGGCATCTGTCAATGTTTCAGCCTTTTAAAAACATTTTTGCAAGTTATTAAAATGATAACAGATAACTTAATTTTCATTTTCGTAAAAGTATGAAAAGAAGGAAATTAGAACCTTATGTTAACTATTAAAGACAAAAATGATCTTCTTTTGTTTCTCTGACACATAAATATTATTGTCCATTCTATACCAAATAACCTGTATGTCCTTATTACTTACAGTATTCTTAGCTGGGTATATGTGAAAGGAATACATATATATCAGAGTTGAAACTATAAAAGGAGAGATGGGTCAAAAATCATTTCTAATTATGTTTTAGAACCCAACCTGTTCTAGAAGAATCTTGTTCCTGTACCTATTAGAATTTGCATAACCAGTATAATATCCTTAATACATTCACAAGTTCCTATAATTTCAGGAAAAAAATTGCTTAAAACATAGTTATACAAAGAATTCTTCTTTGTTTGTCTGAAGTTCTAATTTATCTGTCATCCTGTAATCTTATTTGTTATATCTGATAGCTCTATGACAGAGAAACTTTAGAAGTAACCTAACTATTCATCAGTGGAATAGTTATATAACACAACACGTGTCAGGCACCATTCCAAGTACTTTTCACAAATTTCTCTGATAAATTTCTTGCACATCTAGTCCTATTTTGGTTTCTGCTTCTTGGGGTGATTCAAACAAACATAGAAAGTCTATTGCTACTGGTGGTCCAGAATGTTGGTGGTGAAAGATTTGATGTTAATGACCCTTATCAAGCTATGAGTTTATTATGACTGCATACCCAAGACTTGGAAATCTTGACAATACAATCTTGTCTTCAAAGCTAGTTATATTTTTTTATCTTATTCTCCCAGTGATAATGATTTCTCCAGTAGGGAAATAAATTAGAATTAGCAGAGCATATTTCCACATACCCTGGGAATTCTTCCAATGATTTATACATAATATATTCCTTGAGGCTTGGGTCATGAGGTATTATGCATGTCATCACTGCCAACTATCTTGGATGTAAAATAAGAAGCAGGAAGGCAGAACGCCTTACTGAGGCAAAAGCAGCAACCAGGTTTTCTTCACTCTACTTGGGTATCAATAGACTTCCAACACTAGGGGGCAGTAAGGTGGTGTTCTCCATTCCTACACAGACCTTTGAAATAATTCCAATGGGAGATTTCACCAGCAGATGGCCAAGAAAGCTATTTTGATGGGGTTTAGTTTAATTATTATTTGATTCTATCTGGTGTTAAAAACTTTTTTAAAAAGTTTGAAAAATTAAAACTACTCTTTTGAATGGTTATGTCATTTAGAAGTATGGAGTTTCATTTGTTAATTAAAAAAAATAATTTATTGGGGCGCCTGGATGGCTCAGTCAGTTAGGCATTCAGCTCTTGGTTTCAGCTTAGGTCATGATCTCATGGCTTCCTGGGTTCTGGGTTCAAGCCCCCCATAGGGCTCTGTGCTGGCAGGACAAAGCTTGCTTGGGATTCTTTCTCTTCCTCTCTAGCTGCCCTTCCCCACTAGTGCTGTCTCTGTCTCTCTCTCAAAGAAAATAAATAAACCTAAAAAAGTTTTTAAATAGAAAATAATTAATTAGTTGTTTTGATAATTTGAAAAAGGGGAATTTTCTTTGATTTTTGACCAAGAATTAACATTAGTTACATGTTTATTTTCAAGAAATCATTTTTTCTTTCATTATAATTTATAAATATCAATTGTATGATGTTCTAAAAAAGGCAAAATTATTGTGATAGAGAACAGATCTGGTTTTCAGGGGATGTAAGTGGAAGAA
The DNA here is from genome assembly GCA_030068075.1 of Paguma larvata. Classification (NCBI taxonomy): domain Eukaryota; kingdom Metazoa; phylum Chordata; class Mammalia; order Carnivora; family Viverridae; genus Paguma; species Paguma larvata. The sequence goes on from CM057826.1 coordinate 9,120,098, forward strand.
GGAGGAATTTTGTGGAAAATAAGACTGTCTTGTATTCTGATTGTGATAATGAATACATACTATAAATTTCTAAATACCTATACAATTTATACTAGAAAGGGTATATTTTACTGTATACATGTTGAAAATAAGTTGATGTGTAATACTGTTTATTCCCTGGCCACTGTATTTTATGATATTTACTGAAGTATTATTATGAAATCATTGAATAATTTATTGCAATACAATTGCAGTTGTTAGGTAACCTTTTTTGCAACAAAAACAGGGAATTTCATACTCAAGAAACAAAATATAATAGAGCAATATAAAATAATTAAGCCATTATTTGTATAAGAAGGGATTATTAAAAAGTAAATGAAGTCAAATTTGAAAAATACAGATATCCTGGAATTTGAGATGTAATATTTGAAAAAAATAATGTTTATTTATATTTTTGAGAGAGATCAACAGAGTGCAAGTTGGGGAGGGGCAGAGAGGGAAGGATATGCAAAATCCAGGCTCCAAGCTGTTCAGTACAGAGCCTGACACAGGGCTCGAATCCACAGACTGCAAGATCATGACCTGGGCCAAAGTCGGATGCTTAACAGAGTGAGCCACCCAGGCGCCCCAGAGAAATAATATTTGAAATAACAAATAAGTGCTTAGTCCATAGTCACTGTATATTGAAATATTACTATTAAATTATTGAAATTACTGACAATTGAGTCCTTATTGCTCGGTAACACATTATGTAACAATATTAAAAAAAATAATTTGTCTTGGTAAGCTTGTAAACTTGGTCAGACATCATAGCAAATTCATTCCATAGGAACGGGACAAAGTCATGAGTAAGTGTAACTACTGTGGGAGGCAATTCCTGCTGAATATGCAGTCATTTATAAAAGTATAAAATATATTGGAACACCTGGATGGCTTAGTCAATCAAGTATCTGACTTTTGATTTCAGCTCAGGTCATGGTCTTGGCAGTTCATGAGATCAAGCATTGCATTTGGATTCTTTCTCTCTCCCTCTCTCTCTACCACTCCCCTGCTCTCTCTCTCTCTCTCTCTTACTCTCTTGAAATAAAGAAATAAACTTAAAAAAATTAAAGCATATTAAAAATTCCACAGTCATGTGATATAGAAGACAAAAACATAGGATATTTCATGACCCCCCAAAGAAAGACATAATCCAGTAATGCAGGAAGGAGTTTGAGATAGTTTAAACATGTATTTGTCGAACAAAATATGAATAGTAAAGGCAGGAAAACTTGAAAAACAGTCATGCAAAAATCTTGGATCTGAAAATGTAGTATTTGAAATATATTTCACGTGGACTAAATCATAAAGAATAAACACAGTTGAATAGACAATCAGTGGATTGGAAGACAGATATGAAGAAATCACTCAATGAAACATTAAAATATAAAAAGAAAATATAAGAGGGATTAAGTAAATTTTAGACTGAGAAGTTACAAAACAGTTTTTAAAATAAATGATTAGGAAAATAGGAATGTGCGTTGCTATTGGGGCTGTTAGAAACTATTCTAGGTCCCTTCTTCCTAGAGTCTAAGACTTGCTCTTACTGACTTATGGTGGCTTCTTATGTGGGAAAAATTGACTACTTTTATTTCCTGCTATGATTGAATATTTTGCAGCAGAATAAGCTCTAACAGAACAAGAAAGAAAACTTAGCGTGCTCAGATTCGTAGAACTCTCAAATCAAGTAGTGCTTGAGGAGCTATGACCCTGGAATACATGGAGAGGCGAGCCCTAAGTTCAGCTTTAATTTGCAATTTGAGACATTTATGGATTTTAAGCAGTGACTGAAAGACAGAAACTGAGCCAAGTGCTTGAGAGTATCATGTGTTTGGGAAGAAAAATCAGTGGACTCAGGGCAAGCAAGGAAGGAAGTGTCTGGTGAACACGCCAGATTTTCAGTTGGGAATTTCATAGGTTCACCAGATAAGAGAAAGAAAACCAAAAATGGAACCAACTTCATAAATACTGAATCCCAGCTACCAGTCAGCTCAATCTCTGGTCTAATTAAAGTAGCCTGGCACAGCACTAGTTGCTTGCCAGAAGAAAAATAATTCCTCTTCACATAATGGTAATATCATCTATGCCTTTAGTCTTCTTAAATTATGTTTTTTTTTTTTTTTTGAGGTAATTGTAGATTTATATTCTGTTGTTAGGAAATAAAAGAAGAGATCCCACGTGATCCTTACTCAGTTTTTCCAAAGACAGCATCTCGCAAAGCTACAGTATCACAACCACAACATTTCTATCACGAGGATCTTTTATGTGCCCTGTAATATCTATGACATGTTCTTCTGTCTGTCCCTGCCTATAGCTTAACCCCCACAACTATATTGTTTTCCATTTCTGTAATTTTATTACTCTCAAAATGTTATATAAATGAAATCATATAATTGGAACCTTTTGGGATTGACTGTTTTTCACTTGGCATAATTCTTTGGTGATTCATGCAAATTGTTGCACCTATCAATAGTTTTTCATTTTTGTTGCTAGGTATTATTCCAAGCTACGGATGTAGCATTGTTTGTATAGCCATTTGCACATTGAAAAATATCTAGTTGGTTTCTAGATTTTGGCTATTATGAATAAAACATCTATGTGCATCCATGTATAGAATTTTGTGTTAACATTAGTTTTAAATTATCTGGTAAAATGCCCAAGAGTTGATCCAATTGTTGGGGCACCTAGGTGGCTCAGTCATGTGTCTAGTTCTTGATTTCAGCTCGAGTCATGATCTCATGGTTTGAGGGTTCGATCCTTGTGTCGGGCTCTGCATTGACAGCATGGAGGTTGCTTGGGATTTTCTCTCTGCCCCTTCCCCACTTGCCAACAGATGCTCTCTCTTCCAAAATAAATAAATAAACTTAAAAAAAAACAATTACACACATTCATGTATAGAATTTTGTGTTAACATAAATTTTAAATTATCTGGTAAAATGCCCAAGAGTTTACCTAATTGTTGGATCATATGATAGTTTCATGTCGAATTAGTTACAAAACTGCAAAGTTATATTCCAAAGGGGTTGTACCATTTTGTATTACCACAAGAAATGTGTGAATGACCCAGTTGTCCATTCCTTGCCAGCATTTGGTGTTACCATTTTTTACTATAGACATTCTATCATTTGTTTGACAGTCATTGTGGTTTTATTTTGCATTTCCCTAATGGTTAATGCTATTAAACTTCTTTTCATGTGCTTATTTGCTATTTGTATATGTTCTTCAGTGAAAGATCTCTTCATGTCTTTTGTCCATTTTCAAATTGGTTTTTATGGGTTTTTTGTTTTTTTTTTGAGAGTTCTATCTATATTCTAGATACTTCTCCTCGATAGAGATGTTGTTTGCAAAAAGTTTCTCATACTTTCTACCCTTCTCTTAACAGGGCTTTCACAGAGCAAAATTTTTAAGTTTTTACAAAGTTCAATTTCTGCATTTTTTTCTCTTATGAATTATGCTTTAAAATGTTTTTAGATGTTTATTTTTGAGAGAGAGAGAGAGAGAGGGAAAGACAGAGCACAAGTGAGGGGAGGGGGGAGTGGCAGACAGAGAGGGAGACAGAACCTGAAGCAAGCCCCAGGCTCTGAGCTGTCAGTACAGAGCACAATGCGTGGCTCGAACCCATGAACCTCGAGATCATGACCTGAGCCAAAATTAGACTCTTAACTGACTGAGCCACCCAGGCACCCCCATGGATCATGCTTTTGATGTGAAATGTAAGATATCTTGCCTAATACCATATCCCGAAGGTTTTCTCTTATTTTTTTTTATGACAACTACAGACAAAACATGGATTTTTCTGAAAAAGATACTATAAAACCAGATCCAATAATACATTAAAAGAATTATTCAACATGATCAAGTGGGATTCATTCCTGAAAGGCAGAGCTGGTTCAATATTCACGAGTAAATCAATGTGACACATCACATTAATAAAAGAAAGGATAAGAACCACATGATCCTCTCAATACATGCAGAAAAAGCATTTGACAAAATGCAACATCCTTTCTTGATAAAAACCCTAAGAAATTAAGGATAGAAGGGACATACTTCTAGATCATAAAGGCCTTATATGAAAGATTCACCGCTAATATCATCGTCATTGGGGAAAAACTGAGAGCTTTCCCCCTAGGGTCAGGAACACGACAGGGATGTCAACTCACATCACTGTTATTCAATATAGGGTTAGAAGTCCTACACTCAGGAATAAGACAACACAAAGAAATATAAGGCATGCAAATCAGAAAGGAGGAAGTCAAACTTTCACTCTTTGCAGATGACATGATATTATATGTGGAAAATCCAAAATCCTCCACCAAAAAAAAACAAAACAAAACAAAACAAAAAAAAACTACTAGAACTAATAATTAATTCAGCGAAGTCACAGGACATAAAATCGATATACAGAAATCAGTTGCATTCCTATACATCAATAATGAAGCAGCAGAAAGAGAAATCAAAGAATTGATCCCATTCGCAATTCCACCAAAGACCATAAAATACCTAGGAATAAACCTAACCAAAAAGGTGAAAAATCTATACACTAAAAACCATAGAAAGCTTATGGAAGAAATTAAAGAAAACACAAAAAATGGAAAAACTTTCCATACTTATGTATTGGAAGAATAAATATTGTTAAAATGTCGATACTATCCAAAGCAATCTACATGTTCAATGCAATCTCAATCAAAATAACAGCAGCAGTCTGCAGAGAGCTAGAACAAATAATTTTAAAATTTGTACAGAACCACAAAAGACCCCAAATAGGCAAAGTAATGTTGAAAAAGAAAACCAAAGCTAGAGGCATCACAATTCAAGATTTCAAGCCGTATTTCAGAACTATAATCATCAAGACAATATGTTACTGGCAACAAAACAGACACGTAAATCAATGGAACAGAATAGAGAAACCAGAAATGGACCCACAAATGTATGGCCTACAAATCTTTGACAATGCAGTATAGAATATCCAATGGAAAACAGACAGTCTCTTCACCAAACGGTGTTGGAAAACTGGACAGCGACGTGGAAAAGAATGATCCTGGACCACTTTTTTACACCATACACAAAAATAAACTCAAAAATGGATGAAAGACCTAAACATAAGATGGTAAGGGTGCGTGCTCTGTCTCTTTCTCTCTCTCAAAATAAATAAATAAAAATCTTAAAAACAATGAATAATATTCTCTATCTTGCTAGTTGACTTCTTTCCTTGTTCTTAGGTTAGAACCAGGTCTCTTTTCTTGGACCTCTTTGTGTATGTCCATTGGCATCTCCATGTTCCCAGGTTTTTCCACTCCAGTCTGGGATTTATAAAGCAAAAAGTAAATCCAGGGAACAAACTACTCTGCCACTTCCTGGGTGCTGAGGTCCCTAGCCAATCTGTTTTCTTCTCACGCCTTTGAGAATATTCCTTGTATTTGTTTTATATATAAAGCCCAAGGTTTTGTTTGGTGTTGGATGAATAGAGAAATATACATCTTTTTAATCTCCCTGGAAGTGGAACTATCCTACACTTTCATTTTATACAAAAAGTCTAACATACAGTACAAAATTCTCAGGCATATTAGGAAACAGAAACAAATTATCCAAGAATAAACAAAGGCAACAGAAAGAGTCTTTCAGGAGTTATCATATAAATATATATTTGAACACTGTAGTCATCATATATAGATTTTTAATATTATTGTGGAGCAAATATTATAAGCGAAAGTAAACACAGTACAGATGGAGAATGTAAGCAAGAATCGATATCAATAAAAAAATGGAAATACAGGAACTAAAAAAGAACTGATCTTTTAAAAATAAAAAGAAATGGAATTATTATAAAATAATCAAGATATCACAGAACTCCAAACACTTGAAAGAATAATACAAAATATCAATACTTAGGAAGATGAAACAAAGCTAAAAAACAGAGAGAAAAATATCACAGAAAGTGATAATGGCAATATTAAAATTATATAATTAAAATTTAATTCAAATAAATATTACAGGGTAACATCATTCTTGTTTACATATATCAAAATTCTAAGTAAGATATAAGCAAACCAAACAGGATATTTTTAAAACAAAATTTCATGATTATTATAGTTTATATTAGCCTTACATTTATGCTTTAATGTTAGATAAATATGATGTTGTCAGACTAAAGGAGCAAAAACAAATGATCATTTCTGTAGACCCATTAAAAGAGAAAGAGAAGGCATTTCATGAATTTTAAAAAATCTTAGTTAACTAGGAACAGAATGAAACTTCATTAAAAGGGTAAATGGTATCTCTCAAAATTTGACAGCAAACAATGTACCTTATGGACGTATCATAAAAATTAACCAAATCTTAGAACTAAGGCAAGAGAATGGCTATAAGGTCTTTCAATTTCGTTGGCTTATATCAGGATTATAAATTTTTAAAAATTTTTAATGTTTTATTTATTTTTGAGAGAGCGAGAGACAGAGTACGAACAGGGCAGGGGCAGAGAGAGAGGGAGACACAGAATCCGAAGCAAACTCCAGGCTCTGAGCTGTCAGCACAGAGCCCGAAGTGGGGCTCTCACGAACCACAAGTTCATGACCTGAGCTGAAATGGGACACTCAATCCACTGAGCCACCCAGGTGCCCCACAGGATTATTTGAATATCAAGAAGAATAGATCTGAATTGGACTTTCCTATTTACTTGTCAATTAAAGCCCAGACTCTGAAATTACATGGTCAGTTGTAGGTTACTCTCTATAAAAAAGATAAGCCCAAAGGTTATATGTTTTGCATGTAGGACCTTAACCCATTTTGTCTCCATTTGTAAATTTATTTTAGCCTTCCTTGACCTATTTACCATTTGATAGGTTTTCTCTAATGAACTGAAAAATATTTTGACATATATTCATTTATGTTTTTTATGAGAGTTATGTTTGTAATTTTGAAAGCTATACTCCATCAGCACTTAGAAACTTTAGAGACATTTACATAAAGTAGGGAATAATATATGCTCACTACTTTCACCTCTATTACACAAGACTGAACTGTAAGTTTGCTGTTCTGCTCATTTATGAAGAAATATTTATTAGAAAGTAAACGGAAATAAAAAAACTTGAAAAGAGGGTATAGAAGTGTTAATGTGACAATATACTGTCCTTGGTATCCTCCTGGTGCACATGAGAAAATATACTAATTTAATGGATATTTATGCCTTCACAATATGCCTGCCACAAACACGCGGTTTCATCCAAAGAGTATTTCTCTCTGAACAGTAATTTTAAAAAAATGGGATAGCTTAGGTGTCTTATAATGTTTCCAAACAAGTGATGATTTAAGTTGACAAATTTCATTCAACATTTCTAATGAAAAAGGACCCACTGTATGTCCCTTGACTCAGAATATGGGTATTTAGCAAACTCTCATTCTGCCCAGGCACTTACTATCAAGGTAGTGGTCAGTGGGAGGGGTCATCTGGGAAGCGTGTCCTATGGTCACTCAGGGAAAGACTGCCAAATTGATTAAGACTCCAAAATGCCCTGTAAATCACTACATGTCTCTGTGTGTCCTAATGATTTCCTTCCAGTGTTTTGTATCAAAGAAATTTCTAAAATCACCAACGAAGGACCTCAGACCTGAGACCTCCGAATCGTGTGTGATCTCTGTTTTGCTTCTCTACCATCCTGTGGAAAACCGTCAGCTCCAGGCACGGCAATTGGATTCTTTCAAACATCTGAACACAAAGCCATTGGCCTTATATCATTGCTTTACTAAAAAACAAGCAAACAAGCAGACAAACAACAACGAAAAAGCAGCAAAGCAAAGAAGCAAAGAAAATGATCAAATCAACCCAGAACATGTCGATAGGTACAAAAATGTGTAATTTAATAATAAATCGAAACACAGTTTTCTCGTGATGTATCTACCTTATGCTACTCAAAGTATAGATCATGAATTATTTCTGGCCTTTGAAATGTTTATTAATGGCCAAAACCAGATAGGTATTAGGAGTAAGACTTTTGGAAATTACAAGTAAGATTTTAGCAATTGTATGGTAATTCGATATTACCATGACAATTTGTTTCACTTTACAAAAGTGTGTTGCTGGATAGGTGAGAAAAGATTAAAGAAAAGAAACAGTATTTCACCAAAAATATCTGAAAGTGTTTCATCTAACTACTAAATTAATACAAAATATATTAGGAGAACCTGGGTCACTCAGTCAGTTAAGCATCCAACTGATTTTGGCTCAGGTCATGATCTCAGGCTTCATGTACTAGAGTCCTGTGTCGGTCTCTGCGCTGACAGTGGGGAACCTGCTTGGGATTCTCTTGCTCTCCCTCTCTCTCTCTGTTCCTCCCCCACTTGGGCATGTGTACTCTTTCCCTCTCTCTCAAAATAAATAAACATTTTTTTAAAAGTTAGACTACTTTAAAAATTACCAATGTATTGGTTTAATATGTTTAATATATACTAGCTATTAAACGTGACTCATATTCTTGTATTACCTATAGTAATAGTAACATCCTTGAGTGTCCTATTTTTGTAAATAGAGAAAAACTAAATAACCACTAGTCAAGTAAGAATTCCCAAAGTGTACTGGAGATAGACTCATAAAATTCTCTAAATTTCCTTGCAATTCAATCTTTCTATGTATCAAAAGATCAGGTTAGACAGAATTATCACTTCCTGTTCTTATATTTCTTACCAAATAATAAAATTTGCCTTTATACCGTTTAAATTCATGAACATGGTAACGACATATTTAAGCTTCAGTGATAGCATACACATTGGATTTATTTATTTATTTATTTATTTATTTATTTATTTATTTATGCAAGGGCATTCGTGATTTGATAACATTTCCGTGAGTTCTCAATAGAGTGACCAAATTGTTTTCATTTTTCTAATGAGAAAACCTATAGTCCAAATTGTTAGGTTAGTTTGATTTGTAAAACTGATCCTGTTTCCTGAGACATGAACAGGCGTGGGTTGGGGAACTAATTACTTCATTGTTACCCTTTCTTTCATAACTGCCAGACAACAGACTTTCTGAACTCTCACAAGAAAATATACATTTAGCCAGTGTTTGTTAGGAATCGCTTACGATAATTTACGCCCTTGGTTTATTGTTTTCCAGAAGCTTTTATCTTCCCATTATGTTATTGGTTTTTCTCTGAATTACTATTGGTGCTTGAAGCTTGAATGTATTTGTTTCTTCTCACTATTTTGAAAATGAATCCAACTCTTGCCCTCTGTACCAGGAACAATGATGAAACACATAATTAGTATAGTGCTTTTTATTGCCCCAAAGGGATTTCCTTCCTAATTAAAAATTAAAGGTAGCAATAAGATTTTAAAATTTCCTTTTAAGTGAAAATATTTTTCTATATCGGATCTCAGTCATAATGAGTAAATATGGCCATTATCTATTATAAATGAGCTACTTTATAATAATTGAAATAGCAGTAAGATATAGAAGGCTAAGTTCATGTTACATGGTCTCAGGAGGGTCAAGTTTTATATGCAAGAGTTTTTGTTTGTTGGTTGGTTTGGTTTGGCTGGTTTTTATAGGGACTTATACTGTGTTTCTGTATACTTTATATCTGAATTAATCGAGAAATGTTTATAGCATCCATTGCATTCACCGTGGAGGACATAAATTATGGAAAGCATTGCCTAATACTCTTAATTTGTAAGATGAGAAATATTGTACTCAAATGGAGATGTGTGGTACAGGGAGTCTGGTAGCACTGTGTGTAAAAAATGCATGATGTCATGTTTGTGGAAGAGAGAAACCAAGGTTGGAATGGTTAGGTAGCACTTTGTAGAGGACAAGGCTTTGTAAAAAGAGTATAAATTTATAAAGGAAAGGATTTTTTAGTCAAATGAAACCTTTGGTCTAACTGCATCATAAAAGGAAATGTCTAACATAATGGGTAACAGGGAGCAGCCTTGGTGGTGTGTATTCATATTAGAGGTGCCCAGCCTTCTTATTTTTCATCCAGTCATCTATGTTGCCTCTATAGACTCACTCTACCCCTGAAATTAAAAAATATATATATTTGTGCAAATGAAAATATAGCAAGAAAAAATATAAAATTTACTCCTGTCAATTACGAATGTGATGTCCAATTTGTATTGGTAAAAGTGGTCAGGATATTAAAAGCAACTGTAATTGATTAAGTGTTTACTGGAAGCTTGCAGAGAAAAAAATTATTTGATCTTCACCAAGTGTATTGGTTTGATGTTGTAATATCTGTTATGTTCTTCCTTTCTTGTTACATGTTTTATACAGGTGAGAAAGTGGTCAGTCTGGTTGCATAAATGGACGTAGACCCTGAGAGTAACTTTTTCATGCTTTTGCAAAATGCTAAGTATTTTTGACACTGTGTGTTGGCATAGTGACAGAGTCCAGAGAAAGGTTATTCTGGGGTTGAGGGAAATTGTTAAAGAAAGGGCTGACAGGAACATCTTTGAACACACTCAGAGGAATTCTCTCCTGTGTTTTCCTGACCTTAAGTATCCCAGTTTTTCTGAAAAATAATGCACTGTGGAAAAAAGGTTCTAGAAAACTCATTAATATCTGTCATTAGATCTTAGCCACCAATGGGAATTTTATATTTCATCTAGAATAATGTCATACAATTTTCCTCATCTAAAATGAAAAATTACTTAATAACTTTGTGTGCATTTTTACACTTTGGTAAATAGGATTGGCAGAAGTTCTGTCATTTTGAAATCATCGGAAGCATACTGCTCAACAATCTTGCTCACATATTGTCCAAAAAATGACATCCAGATGAATATGGTTCAGAGAATCTACTTATATTCATAAAAACAAAATCCCAAGGTCTCATGGTTTTTATGTTAGGTTTAAAAAATATGAACATATAAGAATATTTGTTTGAAATCTTTCCCCAAATAAAACCAGATAACAAAATTACCAGTTTTTAAATATGTGGAATATACCAAGACATGCGCATGCATTGTATTTGAAAAATAGCACTACCTCTCCACGTCTCCCATTTTGGTTTTCTAAGTCACATGGAATGAACTGAGCCAATCTCCTATAGTGTTGGCACTTTCACCGAAATGAGATGCCATTTGATTTAAATTTGCAAATTGTTTTTCCACTTCCTACCTCGAAAATCATCTCATTTAGCATGGACTTAGTTATTTTCTGTATTTTTCCTAACTATAAATGTCTATAAGATAATACCATATATCTCCTGTCTAAACGTTAAAATTAGTAATTTTCAATATGCTTAACACTTTTCTATATGTTGGATCATATTTAGTTTAATTATTAAAGAACTCAGCCATGCAATTCTGCCTCAGGTTCTATGTATGAGCTGTTCTACAGGAGATACATTGTTGTTAATGGAAATATAGCACATGTGGACTTGATTCTGTGTCATCTGTTGGATATTAAATTCCTGCTTGACAATGTAGGCATTCTGAAAAGTTTATGTAATGTTTTATCATTTATTTTTGAGAAAAAAAGAGAAACAGAGTGTGAATGAGGGAGGGGCAGAGAGAGTGATACACAGAATCCAAACCGGCTCCAGGCTCTGAGCCATCAGCACAGAGCCTGACGTAGGGCTTGAACTCACAAGCTGTGAGACCATGACCTGAGCTGAAGTCAGATGCTTAACCAACTGAGCCACCTAGGCACTCCACAATGCCAGCATTTTGGACGGCTTCAGGCCACATGTTTCTACAAAACTGAAGTTCTACTCTTCCTACTTGCAACTCTGATAGGCAATGGAATCTAATACTGAGCACCACACACAGGTTTTATGTTGTAAATATTCCAATAATCAAATTAATGAAGGTGAGTAAGTGCATGAGAAGACACAACTTTCCTTTGTCTTTGGATTTCATTATATGACTTCTGGCTGCAGTTTTGCCTCACACATAAACTTTGGTAATGTTTAATATATCTCACATTTCCTCTCTTTTTATTAACTTGAAATTCTCTAACTAAGGTTCTAAGAGGCTAAAATAATCCAATCTTAGTTTCGAATTTTGCTACAGATAATGGGAAGGGAGGGAAATGCATACATGAGTAATTAAAATGAGGATTTCCTCTATCTGTACATTGATATAATACTTGGATTTGTCAGAGATTCACCTTCTAGTTTCATAGAAAAGCCAAGAATTCTTCTCAAATTCTCATCAAGTCCTCAGCCTTGCATCTTTCTTGATTTTTCTCCCTGAAAATAATTCGGTAATTTTAATATTTAATATTATGTTTTGAGAATGGTCACATTGGAATTCGACTCCCTTGTGGGCAAGGTATCAGAGTGAATCTTTCATTTCTCCAAAGAGCAGTTCATACAATTTCTGTCATCAGAAATTTGGTTCCCCTGAAAGCTATCATTTTGTGTTGTGCTGATATTTTAGAAACACAACCTTTTTTTTTTAATTTTTTTTAATGTTTATTATTTTTGAGACAGAGAGAGACAGAGCATGAGTGGGGGAGGGGCAGAGAGAGAGGGAGACACAGAATTCAAAGCAGGCTCCAGGCTCTGAGCTGTCAGCACAGAGCCCGACGCGGGGCTCGAACTCACCGACTGCGAGATCATGACCTGAGCCGAGGTCGGACGCTCAACCGACTGAGCCACCCAGGTGCCCCGAAACACAACCTTTTAAAAGTTGTGTTCTTCACTCCCAGGTTCCAGAGCATTTATTTGTCAGGGGCACGACTCCAATTCAATTAAAAGAATTATGGTTCTTACTTTTTTAGGGACCCTAATAATATTTCTTTTAATGTTTATAGCCTTAACCCTATTTTTCAATATTTTAGAGTCACTTTGGCTTATAACAAAGTTAGAGGAAAATAAACAAGGGCCTGATGACCTTGGTTCAATTCTGGTCACTGCTACTCATTAACTGTATAAGGAAAACCATTTGGTTTCTCAAAAAGAACGTTGACCTGTTTATGAAACGAGTTTAAAATGACCTTGATCCTCTCCCGTGACTGTAAAGTGGATCACAGTTAATGACAATGTGTGCAAACTCTGCTCAAATCTGTAAGCTATATTGCAAATTAAAGATAATTTTGGTTCCAACGAGTATACACGAAGTATACAAGACCCATGACAAAAGAGTTATAATCAAAGTCACAGTTTATGCTTCAAAGTACTGTGTCTGTTAGAATTTATTAATCATATAATGTAATCTTTGAACTTTTCTAGATGCTTTAGATGATTAAACACAGAATCATGCACACACACACACATGCACACACACATGCACACACACATGCCGTGAAGCAACTTACAAGCCAGTTCCAGGTGAAAGATGGGTACTGCGCAGGGTATGTACAGAGTCCTGGGTATTTCAATATTTGTTTGTATGGCATATCCAGACTAAATGTGCTATGAAACTTCAAGGAAGAAGACATTTCTGTGGGTAGAAGAATGTGTCAGGCAATGTTATAGGAATCTGTTTAGGTTTGCGGTTGTCCAAACTCCTTCTCTCAAGGTTATTCTTGTCTAGAACATCTGCCTAAAATATTCTCTCTTAAGTAGGCCCCATGACTCACTTACTCAAATTATTCAGGTCTCTGTTCATGTCTTTTGTGAGTAGTCCTTCCCAGACCACCCTACTTGAAATAGCTGCCCTGTCCTGTCCCAACTCATGCTCTGGCCATCATCCCCTCCACTGATTTCATAGCACTCACTCTCTGCTACATAGCCGTGCAAGCATTTGAGGTAGGTGCAATGATCTGTAGGTGAAGATATGGGCAAATAGAAAGATTCAATAAATGTTCCAAGGTGACACATTTGATGGTGGAGTAAAGACCTGGGCCCTTTTAGACACGTTCCAGAGTTTTGGAATATAGCCATCTTTTGTGGCTGATGTCAATAGGCAATGTAGGCTCCATGTAGCCTACTTTACCCACAATTAGACCTTCCTGATACATGCTACATTTAAGTGAGAAAATCACTTCTGAGCTAATAATTGTAATTCTTTAAAACTCATGTGTGAGAAAAAGATCAAGATTTTTAATCTCATACTTCAACATTTTCTGTTCCCCTGTATATGAATTGCTCAAGTCCATCATTTAGAAGAGTTAGTAGAACGACTGACTCTCTGGGCCTGAATTTCACCTGTAAGGGACTCTCAACTCTATTGAACTGTTGTGAGGATACAGTCAGTTTACACATGTAAGTACTTGGAACAGTCTGGTTTTGCGCAAGCAACATACTGGTGTAGCAGTATGATGTATTGCTTCGTACCATATGTATAGAGGTATTTCTTAAATTGTTTTTACTTTATAATAATTTCAGATTTACCTAAAAGTAGCAAAGATAATAAAGAGATTTTCTGTTTCCCATCACCCAGCTTTTCTTAGTTGTAATGTCTCATATAATTACAGTCCTTAGAAAATAGATTAGCGGTTATGAGGGACTGGGGGATATCTGAGGGTTTAGGAAATTGATAACTAAAGCATACAAGGTTTCTTCTTGAGGTGATGAAAATGTTCTAATATTGCCTGTGGGAATATTTGCACAATCTGTGAATATACTTAAAAAAATTAATTGTAGGGGTGCCTGGGTGGCTCACGTTTCTTGAGTTTGAGCCCCACATCGGTCTCTGTGTTGACAGTGCAGAGCCTGTTTGGGATTCTCTGTCTCTACCTCTCTCTCTCTACCCCTCTCCCACTGTCTCTCTTTGTCTCTCTCTAAGTAAAAAAAAATTAAAAATTAATTGTACTTCAATGGGTGAATTATATCTGCATAACACTTAAAAAAAAAGTAGTTTCTCCAGAAATAAATTTAAATATTGAGATACATGATCAGATTAGGTTAAGCATGTCTTGGAATCTTACAGAGCACCATGGTTGTTGTGTCACAGAGAAACAGAGAGCCTGAGTACACACTGTGTAAAAGGATTTTAATATGGGATGTCTGGGGAAAAAATATATATACATACACACACAAACACACACATATGTCCATAGTTTAGGCAAATCATTAATGTAATGTTCATTAATAGTAGTGACATAGTGTGACAACATGAGCAAAAGTACATACAGAGTGTAGATTTTCTGAATCCCAACCAACAGGGAGATGATGTATAAAAGTGGACTCATGTACAAGTCACCTGTCTGCCATGGGATGAAGTTCAAGAAATCACCTCCGTCTTCAGGCAGAAGAAGCAAGAAAGAGGAAGATGGATTTTTTTCTTGAAAGAAAGATTTCGTTTTAGCAATGTATTTGAATGAGAATTGGAAAGCTGGTCCTCATGCTGACATCGAATTATATATATGGGGCTTCATCAGGTGAGAAAAGATCTTAACATTTACTGAGCGCTTACTTTGTTTGGGCGTGGGC
Organism: Paguma larvata; assembly: GCA_030068075.1. NCBI lineage: Eukaryota > Metazoa > Chordata > Mammalia > Carnivora > Viverridae > Paguma > Paguma larvata. Next base: position 9,135,433 of record CM057826.1, read on the forward strand.
TCACAGAAAAGAAAGGTCAAGTACAGCTATTTTGGGTCCTAGAAAACTGCCATCACAGATCGGCATGAGAAAAAGAAGGAGAATGGGAATTAATAATATGAGATCCGCTTGTTGTAAATAGATGTAAACTAGTTAAGATTTACTAGAAGTTAGGGGAAGTGTGTTAGGGGAACCTAGGGATTAGTCAAAGTGGCTTGTTTATAAACTCACTTGAAATATTAAGAATGTACTTCTGTAAGAAATCACTTCTAAGGCATACAAAAAAAAATCACTTTTGTCTGGTTACAATTTGTTTTAAATTCTTGAACCCAATTCTAACGTGCATGTGTGTTGGGGGGGGTGTAGCTAGGTGCACCTGTCCACACAACCAAAGGCAATTCTTAGCCTCTAGCTGCATGTCCGTCCCATGATTCAACTCCATTCTGGCTCTCTCTACGCTGAGAAAGTATCCAATTCCACAGGTTACATGCCTAGCTCTACAAGACTGCCTAAGCCCTTCAGACTCACACCAGTGGCCAGCCCAGGCTGTTTACCAGTGCTTCTGACTGCCTGGCTACAAATTGGAGAGTCCAGGGACACCATCCTTGGACTTCAAGTTCCAATCACAAGTACAGGTTGTTATCTGTTCTTTTGACCCGCTGGCTGGCTGTAAGCAGAGGTTTCCATGACCTCCTTGGGTTCAATTAATTTGCTTGAGAGGCTCACAGAACTCTGAAACATTTTCTTTTCTGAATTACTGGTTTGTGAGAAAAGGATATGATAGAGGATACAAATGAACATCCGGATGGAGGGGAGCCTAAGGGAAGGAGTGAGGACAGGGCATGGAGCCTCCATGCTCACAATGGAACACTCCTACTCACAGAGTTCTGAGCATACTGCTTCCCCTAGATCTCTGCAAGTTCACCAACCCGGAAGCTCTCAGAAACCAGTCCCTTTGGGTTTTGATGGAGGACTTCATTACAAAGTATGATTGATTAAGTCAGTGGCCACTGGGGATTGATTCAACTTCCAGCCCCTCCCCCCTACGGGCTTCAAAGCCACCTCATTCACATAACAAAAACTGCTTTGCTGCTCTCCTCGATTAGGAAATTCCAAGGGTTTTGGGAGCTCTGCCGGAAACAGGAGTAAGACCACATATATATTTCTTATTATAAATCACAATATCGCATGATCTCACTAGTAAAGTAGTATTTCTTCATCAGTTAATTATAGCCATATCATTTGTACGCCTGTATTGTCTATACACATATAATTCTGTATTTTTGAAGTACTTTTGATGATGATGAGTTATCAAAAAATAAAAGTAGTTAAGTAATCCTGAAAATTAATTTTTGATTCACACTTCTGTGGGAAGGAATATGCCTCATATGATCGATGTATCGTCTTGGGGGAAATAGAAACATCATTTGTAGCATGAAATTTGGTATAGCCTTAGAAGAGTGGTTTCGATAGATTTTAATGGTAAGAAAACCGTGTTCTCAGCATCTGAAAATGGTCATCACCCGATAGGGTTTTTCATGCAAAAGTATTTAACATAGAATTTTTCACAAAAAGTGCATAAGCCAAATGGATCTTCAGGAAATACCACCACTTCAATAATTATTTAGTAGGGTGCTTTTGAATCTTACAAGGAACCGATTTATTTTTAAACAAAGCTTTGAGTTTGCCCTCCTGATTTTTAGTGTTTGAGGCAAGAGAATTCCTCTTGAGAAAAGTCAAGTAACGTTAGTGTTAGGATTCTTACCTAAGCTCACTTATGCAGAATATTGCAAAGGAGGTTAGAAAGATGGAAAATACCATAGCTTGTTTCATTTTTCAACTGCTTTACTATCCCAAGTGTCATACATGTAAAACACACCCTTACTTTCCGTGCGATGGTTTGGATGATGGCATTTGTGATCTGATATAGTATAAAATATTTTAGGTATTTTACCTTTTGATATCCAAATGATCTTGACTATTTTACTATTTAGCTGGGCAACATAAGACAACTGATTTCATCTTAATTACGGGTTAGGACTTTCTTTTTATGACTGTCAGTTGTGAACATTGTAAGATGTATGGTAAGAAGGAAAAACAGAAACTCGTTGTTAAGATTTGAAGAAAGTAAATTACGCTGGCTAGCTTTCAGGTGGGGTGTGAAAGAGGAAGACGCAGACACAAGATACGTTATGATACATTTAGGTGAAATATACAGAGCTAAAAAATATTTTATTGCCCTGTAAAAGCATGTATCCGAAGCCTGTGTTCTGTAAACAAGAACAAAAGGAGAGCTTGAGATACAGGGATTAATCCTCAGCAAGGTTCCGCAGCAGCTACACAGATGCATGAAGCCTATAGTCCTCATTTGGGACAAAGAAACTTCAGTCCTACCCCTCATTGTCTTTGTCTTGAAGAAGGCTCACATCAAAGTAGAGGGATGAAAGTGTTACCCAACCAAAGTTCGATCCGCTCACTACATGACAGTCCAATAAGTCGAGTGACAAGTTGTTGAAGCAAAGAGTGTGACCTTATTTGAGAAAGCCAGTTAGCTGAGAAGATGGCGGACCAATGTCCCAAATAAACTTCTTAAAACCTTTAAAGGGGAAAGGAGGGGGAAATAAGTCTCAAATGTTAAGCAGATAAAATCAAAGGTTAATTATAACTCTTCAGAGGAACTTCTAGACTCTAGTCGTGATTGTCTTTTATGTCTTGAGCAAGACTCTGTGGTCATTTGACTGTCATCTGCTTTTGGTTTGGTCTCAGTTGCCTCCTTTATGTTTCTTGTGGAGTTTTACACAATATTGATTATTATCTTGGTTACAATTTAAGCTTTAGATTGTGTTTGAGAGTTACAGGCAGCAGCGGTAACATCACTTGCTCTGTGCTGTAGGTCAGGCTTTCTTCTGTATAGATTTTCCTACTTTCAAACAATTCAAGGTGGAAGAGAAAGGTAGGCCTTCAAAATGGCCTTAGTTCTGCCACAAATGGATCATGGGTGCATCGGTAGCCACCCTTGGGGGCTGTACCCAGAATGAAGGAACATCCATTTAGCCAAACCCAAAACTCAGTATCAGGTAGGAAGGCCGTCATTACTGTTTCTTTTTTAGCTTTGGGGATCCTTTTATTCAACAATCACATTTCCATTGCTTTTCGGTTGGGCCTTGGGATATACCCGTCCTCTAATTCAGGCTCAACTAATACAGCAAGAAATTTGTTTGTTTTTTTAAAAAGTATTATTAAAAAGGTATCTAGATACATTAACTCAATTTTTATTTTCCCGCAGGTAACTGTAATTAGCATTGTAATCCTAATACTTTGGGCCTGTAATAGCCAACTATTAGTTAGGGTCTCATCTGTTGTTTCTTGTAGGAGTCTGTCTGTCTCAAGGAAATCTCCCCTAGAAGGCCAATGTTCCTTCCTAAGAGCTAGGATAACCTGCAAAAGAAATGCAAGAGCTTCTATTTTTGTTTATGAGTAAATGTAAGGTTAGCATGTAGACTGCAGGAGGGGTGGAGATGCACGTTGTTCTCACTGTTTCTGTTCTTTCCTAACAGGCATTATGTTACTTGCCTTATTGTCCCAGGCAAAATTCTAATGATTCCCAGGGAATAGACTATAGCAGCCTTGAAAATAAGTTTCTTGAACTTCCCACTGGGATATGTGACCCGTGCTGATATTTCCAGCTGCTGCTTCTCCGAATCGACCACTGCATTTAGGCTGAGGCCACAGTTGTGACAGGCTACTGCCAGGCAATGGCCGAGCATTGTAGTGATTCTAAAACAGGCCCACTGGGGTGAGGTGTAGTCTTCCCTTTTGGACAACCTTGGCTCAAGGTCTCTGCATTAAGCTGGCTAGACCTTCCTTGTCATTGTTCTGCACTCATACGCTCTTCCCACCCATGTCTCCTCCCTTCCCTTTCTTTTTCCACAGATACTAACTTGCATTACAGTCTGAAGTGTCTCCTCATCTACTCATACCCTGTCCTGTAACACACCTCTTGCACTTTTAATCTTGGAAAAACCTTCAGATCCAAACTAATGCCATAAGGTAGAGCTTAAATATTTTTTCTTTTTTAAATATATAGTAGAATCATGGTAAAGAAAACTGAGTACATATTTTAGATGTGTTAAGTGGGGAAATGAAGCTAATGAACTCTCAAATCTCACTGTCTTCACAATTTAAAGTGTTTTGTTGTTTGTTTGTTTGTTTTGTTGTTGTTGTTTTTTAAAATTTTGGTCTTAAAATTGTCCAATCGCCTTTTGGTTGAGTCATGTCTTCCAAATGTTGGTTTGAAATTATGTCTCTTCTATTTCTTTACTTCTCCATATTATGTGATTTAAACATCTGAAATTTCGATTTTGGTAGGTCAATTGTCAACACCATTGCATCTACTGAGGTAACCCTGGAAGTCATATCTATCCCCAAGAATGGCAAACTTGGAGAATTACATGTGAGAGATTATCATGTGATACGCCTGCCAGCAGCTCACATAATTTCTACCTTTGTTTGTTGGCCTGAAATCAATTACTTACCCGAATATAACTGCAAAGGCAGGGGGGTGGCTGGAAAATGTGGTCTGGGTCCACATGCAGTAAGGATAAACAGGTTTGGTTGATTAGATGCCAGTAATAGTCACATTCTGACACCAAATGCCATTTCATCCCCCTCCTAATTCCTGCATCTAACCACAAATCAAAGAATTTAAAGGATGCTAGTCTTTTCCGTCAGTCCTAGATAGGGACCTTCCAAGGCTAGTGACCTATAAACTAAAGAGTTAAATTATATGCCTTCCCCCACCTTTATCCATATAAACCCAATATAGGATATTAAACTAGGGGTAATGTAATTGAACTAAAAACTTTTATTTCTTGTATTCACTAGCCCAATAGTTTTGTTTTTTTTTTCCTCAACTTAATGGCAGCTACCTTGAGGCTATTAGAAATAATGGCATTAGGTGAGAAGGGCATACTCATATGTATGTCAGAATGTGAATATTAATAAGACTTTATCACTCAAAGCTGCTTGTGTCTTATCCCATACTTTTGAAGTATAGAGGCAATCAATTTTTCTAACACTTTAAAGCCCCAAATTACTATCTCTATTCACTTTCATTTCTTCATATAAATAAACTGATTATTCTCTGCGTTTGTTTTTTTTTCCTTGTATCTCCTTGTTAAAGTAGAGAGTACAAGGCAAAACACGTTATTACTCCGAATGTCTATAATCTTCTCACCTAGATTTAGACTCAGTGGTCTGTGGCTATTTCTTTTCCTAAATATTTTTGTGCTAGTGCATACCATCATTACCCGTATTTCCATCTACCAGTGTACTTTGTTTATTTTTTAAAGTTTATTTATTTATTTTTTGAGGAGGAGCAGGGGCAGAGAAAGAAGGAGAGATAGAATTCCTAGCAGGTTCCCCACTGTCAGTGCAGAGCCCAACGCAGGGCTCTAACTCATGAACTGTGAGATCATGACCTGCGTGGAAATCAAGAGTCATATGCTTAACCAACTGAGCCAGCTAGGCACCCCCCTCTCCACTAGTATTTTTTTTAATTATGCAACTTGGTAAAACCTCTTAAGTAGAGACCTGGAGATTTGTTAGATTTGCTAGAAATTTCAAAAAATTTTCAGTCTTGAAAATTTTCCTTTGAAAATCTGGTTTGCCATCACCTTTTCTGCATACCTAACTTACTCTAATGTCAATGGTTACTGAAAACAGCTTAGTGAAAGGGGATTTTTCTTTCAGTCGTTGAAGTCTGAGAATCGTTTACAAGCCCTGATAGCTGGGAGAGAAGTCAAACCTTTCTGCTCTCAGTCCTGCACTGGCGCCCCCCTCAGTACTGGATCCTCGGTTTCCTGCCAAGATAGATTATACAAAGACCTCTCAAAGTAACCAGCCACATGTGTCATGTCTCATTAACTCATTAAATTTTTTTTTAAATCTGTATTCAATTTTGAGAGAGAGCGAGATAGAGACAGAGCTCAAGTGGAGGAAGGGCAGAGAGAGAGGAAGACACAGAATCCAAAGCAGGCTCCAGGCTCTGAGCGGTCAACACAGAGCCCCACACAGGGCTTGAACCCATGAATCGTGAGATCATGACCTGAGCAGAGGTTGGATGCTTGACCAACTGAGCCACCCAGGCGCCCTTCATTCAACCCATTTTTATTATCCACATCATCACCATCAACAAAATCCACTAGGGTAGAACTACACTGGTGTCTAGTTAATCTAGAAGTTTCCCCCTGTTCTAGAGATAACACTATTTAGCTTTGGGCAACATACCCTAAAACTGAACTCTTAAACATGGCACTTAAAAAAATACATACAAACCTGTGTATTATGACAGCATTCAAATTTGAACGACCATTTCATTTATGACATTCTCTAGTTTAGTCTTGACTCTCATTTAAATTAGTCTCCATCCATACTGGTAGGGTTCTGAAGATTATCTCACTTTTTTAAATTGGATTTTCTCCGGTGACCAGCCCCCAATGCTGCTTCCCTTAGGATTTCTTCCATCTGTATGAAGTCAGGTACCCGTGCAGAGAGCACATTAGGATCTGAGCATACGGTCCATTTATGTGGACCACGCAGTGTATGTAAGACTGACAGTCACTGCGTTCATTCATTTATATGTTATGCCTACATTTCTAACTACAGTGTTAACCAAGACATGTTCTTGTTTTGAATGAAAAATGACTACCTAATATTTAACCGATGAAATGCATTTCATTTCAGCCATGAAAATATAAAAATAAATATTACTATGATATATACATGATCATGCATATTTTACAAAGCATATTTCCAACATACAGAAACATAGATACAGGTATAGCTATAGATCTATCTCAATACATTTTTAAAAATTAAGAAAAATAAGTTTCCTTTTGATAAGTACTATAATCAACATAATACTAGAAAGGATGCAATTTAAAAGCCATACTCAAAAGACTAGTCATTCATGGATAAATGGGTCAGGATTTTGCTTCTCTGGAAACCAATTAGCAATATATAAAAAGAGCCCACGATAAAAATAACTTAATGCTATAATACAATCAGGAAATGAGATAAGCCAAGACTGGTAATTTTGTTCACATGTATTGATGGAGGATCTTTTATTATAGCAAAAACAAACCAGTCTCCTAAAGCCATGCAAGAAAACAAAGTAAGGGTAGAAACAAAGCAAAGCAATGCTGCATGTGCAGACTGGGGAAATTATCAATTAAATTATTTTCTCTAAAATTAAATACATGTTACACAGGGGTTTAACTGATGTTTACTATTAATTTCAACAATGCAAACCAAAAACATATCATCATTCAAAAAAGTCTCTGTATGTTATTTTTCAAAACTGAAAGACAAAGAGGCACATGGAATTATTAATATTTGTTATTTCAAGGACAACAAAGTTATATGTTACTGTAATTTTTTACTATGTATACCTTTTATATATGTATAGTAAGGGTGTCCCTTATACTTGAAACCAACACACTTTGTTAAGGACAGTTAGTTGTAATTATTTTGTAGCTTCCTGAATTAAAGAATTTTAACTTAAGGGATTACACCAGGATTAAAAACCACTTTTCTTTCTTTGTTTTCTAATACCCATTTTTTCACAACTTGTCTATACAAGAGCACAATATAGCATGTATGTTATTTTTCTCCCTCGCTAGACAGATTACAAAACTACTGTGAAATAATTGTAGCTTGTCTGTCTTCTTCCCCAATGGGCCAGGGCTCTATAAGTCTCTGGCGTCGTGGGGTCGCTCAGCAGAGAGGGCAGAGAGAAACACCTCCACACTAGAGAGTTTCACTCTGGCAAGTGGTGCTGCCTCAGTGCACTCCCACACCTCTGACTTTCTGGGCGCAGGTTGCTTGCCCCGAACTGTGTTGTTTCCTACTCTTTACTGCCTATTACTGTCTTTGAAGTTTCCGTCCCTTTGGGTCATTTGTGAAATAAACCCTTAAATCCTGTAAGGAAAATATAGAGAGAAATCTTCCACAAATACATAGCCAAAGCCAAATCAATGACATTTAAGTAGCCAAAAAATGGCACTCTTATTTGATAAATTTGACCTAAGATAAATGCCTTAATGTCAAGACAATTAAACTAACTAAATAAGAAAGAAAGAAAGGAAGAAAGAAAGAAAGAAGGAAAGAAAGAAAGAAAGAAAGAAAGAAAGAAAGAAGAAAGAAAGAAAGAAGGAAGGAAAGAAAGAAAGAAAAAACTTAATAAGAAAACTAAAATAGTATTTAACCTCAGGAACAATATAACTTTCTTGTATACATATTTTGATAGTTTTGAGTATTAGGTGTCTCTCTGTCCCCTTTCTATGTATAACTCAAGGGTACAAAGAGGGAAAATTTTATAGTCCAAAATGGAACAAAGGACATTGTCTTCTCATCGTCACTCAAAAACTGTTGCTTAGTTTTCAAATTAAATAAAAAATCACAAATTACCTCTAAAAATTGTAATTTAGAATAATGATGTTAAGGAAGGTGTTGCAATAGAATATGTCTGGTTTTGGAGAGCAGAAGAGTGTAGCGTGAACAATTGCTAGAGAAAAACAACACTGATGGAGAGAAATAGCTATATTTTTCAAAACACGAGCCTGAGACCATAATATAAAGTTCTGCTAAGTATTTTTATTTCCAGTTCTATTTGGGACATTAAAAACATAATGTAAAAGGTTATTCTAACATATTATTTTGCTGTTTTCTATGTTGGGTCAGAATCTTTCCTATCACATAATACCTGGAGTAAAAGTAATTGAATTCACAATCTCAATTCAAAAGTATCAGAAAAGCTTAATACTTCTTCATGTTTGAAACTACTTTCTTTATTTTTTTTATTTTTTTAATTATCAAATTAGTTTCCATATAGCACCCAGTGCTCATCCCAACCCATGCCCTGCTCCATGCCCGTCACTCACTCTCCCCCCTCCTACACCCCTCTCAACCCTCAGTTTGTTTTTAGTATTTAAGAGTCTCTTATGTTTTGTCTCCCTCCCTCTCTGTGTCTTTTTTCTTTCCCCTCTTCCCCTTCCCCCTAGTTTTCTGTTGAGTCTCGCAAAGTCCACCTATGCGTGGAAACATATGGTATCTGTCTTTCTCTGACTGACTTGGATGGAACTGGAGGGTATTATGCTGAGTGAAACAACTTTACTTTCAATTTGTCCGGCGAGTGTTAAGGAATAATAAAGGTACCGATCTTCCTCAACTTAACACGGGGTTTCATCCTGATAAACCCATCATAGGTTGAAAATATCATTAAGTAAAAAATGTGTTTAACACACGTAACCTACCAAACATCGCGCTTACCTTAGCCTCACCTACCTTAAACACTTCCATGAGTCTACAGCTGGGCAAGGTCACCTAATGCTTATATATTAAAGAGTTGACTATTTCATGCAATTACTCTACTGTAAGTAAAATGCACAATGGTTGTCGTATGGGTTGTTTACCCTTGTTGATCGCAGGACTGACTGGGACCTGCCAGTCAGGCCATACAGGGGTTCAGGCTGTATATCTCTGGCTCTGGAAATGATCCAAATTCAAAATGCAAAGTGTAGTTTCTACTGAATGCATATCAATTCTGCACCATCATAAAGTCGAAAGACCATATGTGGATCTGTGGTAAGTCAGAGACCATTTATAAAAAAAATTGTGCTTCTTATTAGATACCTGAAGCCATTACAGTGATAATAATCAACTGTTGTTTCCTATGTACCAGAACATCTTATTTCTGCCATTAAGACGCTATTTTAATGTGGTGTGAAAGTGAACTGTATTATTAAATGACACACTTTAAATTAATCAAGGCTCGTAGGACCTATGCCATTATGCTGATTTTCCTATGCCTCATTTTATCTCTGTTCTATTTTTAACTCAACACGCACACACACACACACATGCACACACACCACAATTTGTTCAGTTGGAATTAGGCACTGGATTAACTAGATACTTTTGAAAATCATAATACATTGCTCTTTGGTATTATTTTGCTTTCAGGTTTACATTTTGTGCTCTGGATCAGAACAATCATATAAAACATTGTAATGACAGAAACATTTAAAGGGTTTAAAGTCTAAGTGTCCCACACTTAAATTTTTGAATACACTACTCTTATTTTAAATCTACATAAAATAAGCTGATTATGAAAATTAATGCAAATAGCTTCACTTTTTTGGGTAATGGCAGTAATACAGACAAAGTGACTAAGTTCTGGAGACAGGAAGGAGCTTATCAGCATCCCCTGACATTTTATCTGTTTTATGGTTAATATTTTCAATAAAATCAGTTTACATATAATAATATTTTGAAAGACAGAGCTTTAGATGTAAGTGCTAGCATAACAGGTCAGCAGAAGTGTAATTTTCATGAAGCTAAAGTGCTACAGAGCTCTCGAATGACAGGTGTCAGCCCTGTGAAAGCCCAAGGATCTGTTTATATATGTAATAGCCTTGCTGGTCTACCTTCAGTTCTCAGTGGTGCATGTAAACGAGAAACTTACATTCATCTTAGTCAGCATAATGCGTAGCTCTCTCGCAATGACAAGTGAGAGACACAGTTCTTTAAAATCGAACATAAGGGAGAGCATCATATACATTTAGAATTTGTTACATTTATTAACTAATATAGTAACATCCAATGTGCTATTAGTGACAAGGACGTGATAAATGTAGATTTTGACACTCTTCTCAAATGCATTTAATAGGTTTTTAAAAGTCGCCAATACGGTAATAATTGGCCTGCAAGCATTAGTTACAGAACATCTCTTTTCTAACTTTAGGTTCGTGGATGAAAATCACCTCCACTTGTGGTTTGAATTCATAACATGCGGATTCCTGATATGAGATCGATGAAGCGGTTTATATTTGAATTGGTTTTAGATATTTTCGTTTTAAATTTATATAAAACATGGGATCGACCTATACAATATTTCCTTTCTGCAGGTCTAAATACCCGCTTATCAACGATGCTCCATTGTTGAAATAACACACCATAAAATCAGAGCCAAATGATGACATTTTAATACTTCGCTTTTACTGAATTTGCCAAAGAATATTGATCCATTTTTGGTATTGCATTTGGTACTTATTATCTCATGCTATATCTACATTCCGTTAAAACCTATGGGCCATATACCCACACTCATAGAGGCGAACAAACAAAGAAATAATCCAACAGCTCAGAATGTTGACAAGTAGCCGCAAATAGAGAGAAAAATATATATTTTTAATTTCTTCAAAATATTCTATAGAAATGCTTTAATACTAAAATTTGTTCGGTCTCTTTTAAAGACCTATAAGAATTCCAACATCAGTTATGGAATGACTTCTGGAGGCAAGTCCTGATTTGTAATCATATCTTTTGTGTTATTTTACATAGTTATCTAATAAGTATGCACAGTAAAAGCCATTTTGGTAGAATTGTGTTTATTTCTGATTGCATGTGTGCATATGTACCTTTTTTGTACTTTTAATAACTAATAAAGTGTTTCTGCAAGTCTGCAAAGAAATATAATTTAAGAAACTTTAAAAAACAGTCTAATAATGACTAGTAGTTTATGCTACTAATTAGATTTCTGAAATTTCAAGATATTTTTGATATATGTTTTTCTTTTCTAAATGTATATCTTTATATTCTATATTTATGTCTATATCAATATCTATATTTGATCTACACAGCCATATATTTAATTTTATTTGTGGACATTCATATTATTAGTTACGACAGATCAGATCTCATACTGACATACATGTCAATACAACTTGTCTTTGAGGGAAGATCATCTTAGTCACTCATGGGCTTTATCTCCCTTTTTTCTTTTTGATATTTTGTTGCTGTGTTTCTATGTGACGTTTGAACCAGAAATATAATGGAAAACAATGCCCTCATTTGAAATGCAGAGAACAGCCTTTTGTCATTCTATTTAGTTCTGGAAATATTCTAAATTTTACTTAATTTTCTTGATAATCCATATTCCCTTATTACCTGCCACGTAACCGAGTAAGAGGTGATAGCTTGTTAGCATGTGTTGTCCCTCAGAACTATAATATGCTTTCCATTTTGGGGACAAAGAAGTTTGTGAAGACACCTGTTACATTACAGTATTTCCCCCTGAGATTGGTATTTTATAATGGCAGCAGATTAATAAGAGAAATCTATTAAGATCACAATGTTTAACATGAAATATAACTGGATTTTCATTGACGCCTGGATATTGAGATGCATGTCGCCCGCCTTTAGTACCAAACATTCCTTTGCACTATTAGTATTTTGTTTTACATCTTTGTCTTAACAATGTTCTTTCACTGCTTATGTCAAATTTTAGGTACTAAGTTCATCACCTATACTTTCACTTGAAGGAGTGGTAACTCCTTTGTAAAAGAATACCTCTTACTTTTACAAAGCACAGTGGATGATTCTGTGCCTCCAAACACTTGTGGATATCTAACTCAGGAAGAACCACGCCTTGCCTGTAACTCCTTCCTTTGGCTTGCTACACAATCTTGGCACTATCCTGTCAATCTAAAAGGGGGAGATGACACAAACATACGGAATGATGTCTAAAAAACATAGGCAGGGAGCAGAGTTGATCCAATGCAGGCAGAAAACGTCAGACTGTTCCTTTCCCTAAGGTGACCGAATTCCATTCCTGATCTTGAGAAAGACCAGTCTTGCTTTCACCTTTGGAGAAAAAAAAAAAAAATAGGAGTGGAGTAAGAGCTTTCGGTTCCTTCTAGAAATAGATGTCCCACTGACAACAGTGTCCTATCAGAAACCAGCGTGATAACCTATATTTAATAATGAAAAGAGGTAAGAGAGATGACATATGAGTATGTGTCCTACTCTGATTATACGATTCAATGTTTGAGGGTCTTCCTTCTGACCACTTATCTGAACAAGAACTAGCTTTGTCTCTGGGTCTATTTATTGAGAAATGAGACACGTTTCAATTACATCAAAGTAATGTGTGCAAGTATGGCAATTAAAGTCATCTATTCAAGGAATGATTGAAACTTTCCTCCGATGTGGTAATGAAGCGAGTTACTAACTTCGAGGAGACCCTTCAGGGCAATGAAACAGAATGATCTTGCAGAGACTTAAAGTTGTACTTTTATTGTTTTACCATGACCAGGAGGGTGAGAAATTATAAAGCATTGGGATGTATGAACATACCGGAAATGGAAAATCGCTTCGACTGACGGTGAACAAGTCCCCTATTGTCACCCTATTGCATACGACTCTTACCCTCTTCTTTGTGGGAAGTGTCCCTTTTACTCTTTAAGATATTGGCGGGAATTTTCTTCTCCCTTGCCTCCTCGTTTACTTATTCCCCTCAGTTTTTCTACTCTACTTTTAAATCTATCTGTTATTTCCATTCCTAATATCAGTCACTGTTATCTCCAAAGTTCTTATTTTTTCTGTATAGCATCACATTTTCTGCCGAAATTCTTCTTGTCATTTAATTTCTTGAAAGCATTAGCTCTGTTATTTTAAAGTCCTTTTCTGATAACTTTGGTATCTGGGCTTACTGATAGTCTGTTTCATTGTCTCTTTTTTGCTCTCATTTCTCAAGCTACCTAGTCTTTCCCACGACTGTTATCTCCTCCCTGCGTACTGGTCATTTTGAGGAAAAATTTGCGGAGTGATATGATGCTCTGTATGATGTTTCCATTTTGCAGAGAAGATTTACTTTTGCTTTGAGTAAGCAATTACACAGAGGTAGATCCCCTAATCCTCGGAGGACTAATCAGAAGTCGAGCGGTACCGGAGCACTAATTTATTTTTGCTTTCTATTTACTCTCAGTATAGAGCCCTTTCCTCTTCCCAAAGATGTGTACCAGCTCACAGTTCCAAAGGTATCTCTCTATCCTTGGGAGACAGTAAAAAAAATGGAAGGGAAAAATTGCTATCAAATACTGGCCTTACCTTGCTGGACTTCTCTCTTCTCTCAGATCCTTCGTGACTTGCAAGCTGACTAATGCCTTGAAACAGTTGTGACTCTGTGTGTGTGTGTGTGTGTGTGTGTGTGTGTACATGCGTGCACACGCATGTGTATGTTTTGCTTCCTTTCGACTTCTCTTTTGAAAGTTTGTTTTGAAATAACTGGCTTGCTTATCTCAATTACTTAAGAAGCCCTTGCTTTTGAAGACTTAACCTGTAGTGAAGCGGGCATGTCTGGAATTATGATAAGGCTGAGAGAACCGATGTTATATGATATTTTGTCTATACTGTTCTCTACATTGTTCTGCCTACTCATGCCAGACTATTTTCTTTCACATTAATGGTAGGAGCAGAGGCTGCGTTCTCCTTGGCTCAGAAAATGGGACAGAGTTCCCTGAATAATGCAACAAATTTTTGCATAAAATGTCTGTGGGAAGGAAAAATAATCCACTTTCTTATCTATCTGGGGATTTCACAAATATTATTACTTAAAATTATGTTAAACTAAATAATTCTATTTGGTGTGCAATAAAGGCACCTTTCCATAAGTATACTCTAGTGAAGATTTTCAGTTAAAAGCTACACATTGGGATAGGAACTTTGGCTTTTCTATTGTTAAAGATGAGAACTCTGGTTAATTGGTCATCAGTGTAAAGGAGCCCCCATTTATCTGCAGTTTTGCCTTCCATGGTTTCAGCTCCCCAAAGTCAACCGTGGTCTAGAGACAAATGACACTCCTGGTGAATTGTCCGAAGGTCAATAGCAGCCTAACGCTACGTCACGGTGCCTACGTCATTCACACTTCCTCTCAACAGGTAGGCGGGTTATCATTCCGCATCATCATAAGAAGGTTAAGCACAGTACTATAAGATATTTCGAGAGAGATAGCATATTCACATAGCTTTTATTACAGTATATTATTATAATTGTTCTCTTTTACTATTAGCTCTAGTTAATCTCTTACCGTGCCTACTTTATAACTTCAACTTTGTCATAGCTCTGTATGTATAGGAAGAAGCATAACATACATAGGGTTTTGTACTATGTGCAGTTTCAGGCATCTACAGGAGGTCTTAGAATGTATCCCCCACAGATAAGGGAGGACCACTGTGCATTGACTCGCAAGAGGGCTTTTGCTGGAAGGAATGAAGTGCACAGCTGACATTAGGAGCAGCTTGAGGAGGAGGGGTAAAACTGACCCAGGGAAGATTACTGGGCGACGCAAAGAGATACTTGGCCTGACTTTCCAAGATGGTTGTCCTCACAAAATAAGGGAAGTGCCTGCAAATGAGCTGAGGGCAGCAGCAGAGAAAAAGGCATTCTTCAAGCACCCAGCAGTGCCGTTACATCAGAATCCCTGCCAGCTTGCATTGCGGTCTTCTAGAAAATGAGAATCTCCCATCCCCTGCAGGAGTGCCTGTGCCTGGGACCTGTGCTAGCAGAAACATCTGCTCTTTCCGACCCACAGCTGAGCAAGCTGACCGTCTCTGTGAGAACCTTCACGCAGTAACACCTAGATATCCGTCTATAAGGAGAATGTTAGGATAGAAGAAGAAACACATGGATGGAGCACAAATATTCACACGGCATAGGGATATAGTCTGTGACTACCTCTGCGTGTGACCCAATACTTATTAATATAAACCCGAAGAGAGACAAAGTGAACAAATTCATGATTGTATTAAGGCTAAAATACACCCATTTCCTTTTTGTCATTTAAATAATAAAACGGTTTATTTAGGTTATCTATCAGTAATAAGCACCTGTGTACCTAATACACTATCGCCCGTGGAGAGATTCTCTGGAATACAATAAGAATAATTTATAAAGCTATAGTTAACTATGCAGTAAAGAATGGTTGGGTTTAATAAAAATCCAATTTAATTACTGCATCAGAATGGGTAATAAGAAAGAACAAATGCACTCCAGTGAGTGCATGTAGCAATTTTAAAAGCTACTCAATTTATACAAAACTAGGTTTTCCATTTGTATTTTGAAAATCCTTAATAGCATCATTAAAACACTAGAAACTTTACTATTAGAACAATATTATTTGATGACTTCATTTTACAGATATTTATTTAGTGAACACCTATTATGTATTCCAGACACAGAGGATCCTGATAAAATTACCTGCCTAAATGAAGCTTAGGAAGCTTGCATTCTGGTGTGGGAAATGGCACACACACACACACACACACACACACACACACACACATTATAGAATCAACAAGCCTACTTCCCCCAAACACTTAGTAGGTAACAGACTACTTATATCTGTTCAAATAAAACAAAGGCAGGAGCGTCTGGGTGGCTCAGTTAGTTGAGCGTCCAACTCCTGCTCAGGTCATGATCTCACAGTTATTGAGTTCAAGCCCCGCATCAAGCTCTGGGGTGACAGCTCAGAGCCTGGAACCTGTTTTGGATTCTGTGTCTCCCTCTCTCTCTCTGCCCCTCCTCTGCTTGTGCTCTGTCTCTCTTTCAAAAATAAAAAAAAAAACATTAAAAAATTAAAAAAAAATAAAGCAAAGGCAGATGAGAAAAGAAGTGTAGAAGGGACATGTGCAACTTACACAGGCATGAGCTTAGCGATGCTACCTGGACTCTTTAAGGTTGTGGAACCTCAGGCGGACCCCTCATGCTAGTCAGCAAATACACCTCTTGATGTTTCCATACTCTAGGACCTTCTCTTTTTACAAACTTCCAACATGATTTTCCCCATCCTCACATTTTGCTGACCCTCTACCCTTCCTTCTTCCCCAAGTAAACTGATGTTACCAGAAAATAAAGTCCATAGTCTGCCACAATCCTCCCCCCACCCCACAACAGCATCTGCACACACATATAACACCTTCCTTCTTGATATCCCAAATCTGGGCTGGCTGGTCCAGAAGCTATCAGCTACCTGTGGCCGTGCAGCGGACGAAATGAGGGTAGTCCAGGGCCAGCGGTGAAGCGGCTGTCTTTGGCTCGGGTCATGATCTCGCAGTTCGTGAGTTCGAACCTGAGAGGGGCTCTGTGCTGACAGCTCAGAGCCTCAAGCCTGCTTCCAATTCTGTGTCTCCCTCTCTGCCCCTCCCCCTCTCATGCTCTGGCTTTCAAAATAGGAACAAACGTTAAAAAGAGAAGAAATGAGGCTCGTCCAAACTGAGATGTCCTGGAAATGCAAAAGTCACACTGGAGTTCAAAGACGATCTGAAAACCTGAAAGAAAAATATCTCAGTTTTTTAGATTGGTTAAATGGGGAAATAATATTTTGAATATATTTGGTTGAATAATGTTATTAAAATGAATCACCTCTGCCTCTCTTTACTTTTTTTTGAAACGTAGCTGTTAGAAGATTAAAAAGCCTCTATGATGCTTATGTTATAATGCTGTAGGCAGTGCTGCCCCACGAGAAGTCTGGACTTCTATCTTAAGCTGGCCTCTCTTCTCTAGAGGATACGGAAGCACCTTGCAACAGCAGCCTCCTATCTCTTTCCTATGCGACCGGTTTGTTCCTCCTGCATTTTCAATCGCATGGACTTAGGTTGCTGTTCTCCCGTCTTTAAAAAGAAGTTCCCAGAACTCCCCTGTCCTTGTCAGTTAGTGATGCACATTTCTGGTCTCCTTTGCAAGATCAGGTGCGTTCAGGGAGGTATGGCCGTAGATGTCAGTCTCTGGTCTCCTTTTTAGCAAGACTTTCCAAGAGCATCCTATATTCTCAGTGTTTGCCTTCTCCCTTCCCCAGTCCCTGTTACTACCTGCCCTCCCCCAGCACTGGAAGCGTCTTTGGTTTTCCAAGGTTGACTTTTACATAGTAACCATCCAGCGGCCGATCCTGTGTTCTTGTCTTACTTGACCTGGCATCATCGTTTGCAGAGTTTTTTTCTCTCCTTCTTGACACCTTAGTCTTCTCTTTACACTTATTTTCTTGGTGATTTTATGTAGTCCCAAGAACTTTTCGCCTTTGTCTTCAGACAGACCTCTGTAAACGCTCCGGACTAATATATACAAGTGCCTGATACTTTTTCCCTTCCTTCACTCTTCATGCTTCTCATCAGCCTACCAAGTTTGGTGTTTTCAAAACTGCTCTTCTGACCTCCTTGCTGCTGCGTCAGCTCCAGCTGTAATTTTCTTCATTTCAGTTGATGGCAATGCATTTCCTGTCGTTCAGACTAAACACCTACGAGGAATCATTTTTAAGTCTTCTTTCTCATCGTTCTCTGCACTCCGATGCTCTAGGGCACCAACTCTGTTGTCTCCAGTTTGAGAACACAATTTCGGCCACTTCTCACCCCCTCCACCGCTGTCACTGGGAATGTACCTTTATCCTCCGGTGCTCAAATGGCCGCTCAGCTCTATTCTCTGCTCCTTCTCTTGCTCACCGCAGTGTGTTCTCAACACAGAAACAAGACGAATCCTTTTTGAACACAAATTAGATCACATTGCTCTTCCCCCTGCAGCCCTACCATGGCTCTCCATTCCACTGGGGTAAAGTTCGGCAGGACCACAGAGGTATGCATATAGAATGCATCATCTTTCCCCCTCAACCCATTTTCTCTTCCAACTAATTTTCTACTAACTATTCTTTTTTCCTAAATATGCTGAAACCATACTGATTGCCTTGCTGTTTCTGAGGAAAAAACAGGTACATCTCTGCTTTACAAGTTGACACTGGCTGAAAAATTTGTTCTGCCTGAAAAATCTGTCCTCCAGGTTACAATGTGGGGTAGTGTTTTTAACTACTTCAGGTCTTTGTTCGGGTGCCAACTTCTTGATGAGGCCCCCGGGCAAATTAGTAGGAATCTTCTCGTCAGTCCCCACACTGATGCCCCACACCTTTCTGATAATCTGTTCTCTCACTAAGGTATGCTAAGCCTGATCTTTCAAAATCCAAAGATGTACATTAAAGCATTAAGGTTAAGCAATTATTAGTTCATCCCACACCATCTGCCATCAGCGACAAAAGTTCTTTTTGCTTGACTGCCAACTTTCTCCCAGGAAGCTAGAATAAATAATGAATATTTTCAGTCAGGAGGTTTTTTTGAACTTTCAGGGGGGAAAAAAAAACAAAACCCTGAGGAGTGGGAGAAAAGGGGAAAGAAAAATTGGGGATTTCATTGATAATGGCATGTGAAGGGAGAATGAAGATTGATTACACCATAAAGAGGCTTCTATTCGATTTTGTATTTTCTTTGTTGCCTGAAATGCCAGAAGCAACGTCTGTGTTTCCCTGGTGGATGTCACACTAGACACAGAGATGCAGACAGCTCGGACACAGAGTCCCTGGCTGAAGCCAGTGAGGTTTTTATTTTACTGCTACTCTAAAGTTTGTGAATACACAGTACTGTATCTCTTACTAGTATAACCTTTTGCTAGTTTTTATTAAGGTCAGTTTTAATCCCAGCAGGTTAAAAAAAGGCACGAGAGAGAGAAAGAAGAAAAGAAAACTTGAATCAGGAAGCATTGTTCACTTCATTTGTGATCGGCAAAAGTAACCTTTAGAGCATCTTGTGTTTCATTAGTGCAGACGTCCAGAACCTGTAAATAATACAACTTGCTTTCCCACCCTGTTGTTTGTATCCTTTTGGTTTTAGTGAAAACATTCTTATCTCATGTAGCTCCTGTTGTTGGTTTGAGTGTTTTTTGTTGTTTGTTTGTTTGTTTTTTAAGTCATAGTCGGGGCGCCTGGGTGGCTCAGTTGGTTAAGCGGCCGATTTCAGCTCAGGTCATGATCTCACGGTCTGTGAGTTCGAGCCCCACGTCGGGCTCTGTGCTGATGGCTCAGCAGAGCCTGGAGCCTGCTTCAGATTCTGTATCTCCTTCTCTCTCTGCCCTTCCCCTGCTCACGCTCTGTCTCTATGTCTCTCAAAAATAAATAAATGTTAAAAAATTAAAAAAAAAATAAAGTCATAGTCCATCTTCTTCTAAGTCTGTAGTTAAAGTGAGTTAAGAAGCATGCAGTGATTTTCTTGAACTAATGCCAAGGCTAAAGTAACTTTTATATAATTTCTTTAAATTCAATTGTAATAGTCATGCTGGGATCTTCAGAGAGCTATGGTATTTGATCGGATCAAAGACTGAATCAGAAAAGAAATTCTCAAAATTTTCTACATATAAGTAAACTGATTTTTTTGGGTAATTATTAATTTATTTTTTAAGTTTATTGTATCAGCTCTTCCAATACTGGAAAAAATTTTAAAACCATAAAATGGTAGTTAGCGTTTTCTACCTAATTTGATCTTTCCTACTGGTGATCTGATCTTTTTCAGGAAAGGCCTTCACCAACTTCAACCTTGTCTGTGTATTCTGGATATATTTTCTGTGTTTTTCAAATTTGTTTTATGGGCCATAGTGAGTGTAGACAATAAGATTTTAGACACACTCTGGGCAGTGTATATCTTTCTTGGAGTGCTAAATGGGGTAGGGCACTCCCATAATAATTTGTATTACTGTGTTTATTTCAAGAAACAGCTGTATGGTTTTGGCATCGATTGTCTTTAAATCTCTATCACAGTGCTTCTGCCACAGATAATCATAATTAAAATTAATTGTAGTCTGAAAACAATTTTCTTTTAAAACAGCATTCTACATTAGGGGTTTCTTTGAAGTCTGGAACCAAAAATAATTTCTTTAATTACATTTATTTCAGTCTAAATGGATATGTTTATTATTGGATAGAACAAGGGGACAATTTGCCTATATTTTCCCAAGTCCTTAGAATAAAATAAATAGTAGAACTTTCCTATATGGATAAAAAAATAAGAAGGCATATCATTCTGGGCTTTTATTGCAGTTACTCTGTTAACGAGATGCAAGTACAAAGGGACTATGAATAGATGGCATCAACAAGATAAAATGAAAAGGAAACCGTGTATGTGGGAAACGGTCTCGGCAGCGGTGTGTTCACATAGATGTTGGGAAGGTACGGAGTATGTCCTCATAGACATCACAGTATCTCCCCGCATCTGTCATGGACTAATACATAATTGGTCACAGCCACATTTTAGATGGGTATCTAATAAAACATGAAAGTCGCTTTAATGACAGAAATCTATTCCAGGCAATTTTGTCTTTTTATAATGATGTTTTCTTTTTTTTTTCTTTTTTTACTTTTTATTTTATTTTTTATTTTTGAGAGACACAGAGACAGGGCGTGAGCAAGGGAAGGGCATAGAGAGAGGGAGACACAGAACCCAAAGCAGGCTCCAGGCTCTGAGCCATCAGCACAGAGCCCAATGCAGGGCTCGAACTCACAGACTGTGAGATCATGACCTGAGCTGAAGTCGGCAGCTTAACTGACTGAGCCACCCAGGCACCCCTAATGATGTTTTCTAAAATTATAAAATTACGGGCCCCTGGGTGGCTCAGTTGGTTAAGTGTCCAACTCTTGGTGTAGGCTCAGGTCATAATCCCACTATTGGTGGGTTTGAGCCCCACCTTGGGATCTCTGCTACTGGCACAGAGCACGGTTGTGATTCTCATCTCCCTCTCTCTCTGCCCATCCCTGCTCATGCTCTGTCTCTCTCTTTCTCTCTCTCAGAATAAACATGAAAAATTAATTATAAAATAATTTATAAAATAATAATAATAGTTTATAAAATAATTATAAAATAATTTAGAATTTACACAGGGATGTAAGACTTAAGGTTCATTAATGCTTTCATTCATATTTCACTTTTTTGACAATGCAGCATACTGTATTATGGCCTTTTATGTAAATGTAGACTATGAGAGTAATTATGTGTTTCTATAACATTAACATCTCATTTCTTATAGTTTCAAGTCTAGGTTTTGCCTTGTTTACCAAACCCTTTCTGATTCTGAGTTTATATGGACGTTTTCTTATTTTTTTCCAATAGATTTATGTTTGCCCTCCTACATTTCATCCTTCAGCAAATCTTGAGTTTGTTTTTTGTACGAGGTCCATTATGGACTTTTTTCATATGTGTCGTCAAATTCACGCTTTCCAATATTGTAAACATTTTCAAATCAAAACGTTAAAGGAATTTATATACCACTCATTCTATAAGGAATATGTTAGTAAATTATTTGTCAGACCATATTAATTTATTGATCTCTTTATCAATTAAATATTTTATTTCTGAACGAATTTCAAAGTATGTTATAGACATCAAAAATACTTTGATAATGATGAATATTCTGAATATTTTCATATGCATATTATTAACTAGATGTCAATATATGAGTATAGATTTTATGTAAAAATTACATACAATGAATACACAAATATTGAATGTAAAAAAAAATTACAGCTTTTTAAATATTCCTAACTGATTACATCACTGGGTCTGGTTACGCTGCTCATTTTGTTTTTGGAAATAGGTTGTTTTTCTCTTGCTTTTTCTGCATGCTCTATGAGTCTTTTATTGAAAGCTACCCACTGTTTGTAGAATATTGAGAGAAATGGCAATTATCCAGAAGTGGGCCCACCTTTTCATCCGTCAAGCAGATAGTGTGAGGAACTGGATCGACCTTGTCAGTTGAACTTGGTGGGGCTTTCGTTTTTGTCACAGTTACCCACGTGACTACACAGGCTTCGAATTCCCCCTGGGGTGAGCTGCTACTACCTTGGGCTTGCTGTCAAATCTGAGGTGCTTAGATGTTTTGTCTCTTTTTTCCTGAGTCCCTGCCTCATCCCCAATTTTTATTGGTCCCTGAACACTTATCCCAAAGTAGATATCTTGGCCGTGTTCTTGCTGCTTCCCCAGCAGAAGATTGCTCTTGACTGCACTCTGGGATAGCTCATCAAGGGGTGGTGTGGGACCCATTTCCACTGTGTGTACCAGTGGGTCATTGTACCTGGGTCTCAAGAGTGAGTGTTTCTCAGCATTCCCTTCTCGGCTTGGATGGAATATAGCTGGATGGAATACAACTCTTTACTAAGACAGAGAATTTCCTGCCTCTCCTTCAGGAGTACACTTCTGTTCTACGTTAGATCAGGATACTGTGCCCGAGAAGATTTCATCCCTTTACTCTCAGTCAGAAAACTTTTGTTTCTGCCTCCCATCGGGAGCAGTGGATCTTGTAGCATTTGTTATTTATTGAAACTAATGGGGTGCCTGGGTGGCTCAGTTGGTTAAGCGTCTGACTTTGGCTCAGGTAGTTTGAGCCTCACATCGGGCTCTCTGCTGACAGCTCAGAGCCTGGAACCTGAGATCTGGAATCTCAGATTCTGGGTCTCCCTCTCTCTCTTCTCCTCCCCCGCTTGAGCCTTGTCTCTCCCTCTCAAGAAATAAAATAAACATTAAAAATAAGGTACAAATTTTACTTCAGACAGACAAATATTGTTAAATCGCATCATGTCATGACTCACTCAATGGCTACTAAAATCCATAAATTACCCACATGTACACAGGGAGAACTGTGCATGCTTGCTTTGCCAGGTTAGCTGGAGAAGTTTACACCTTTACAAAGGACTAGAATTGGATTTTTGAAAGACACAGAAATGTGAGTGAGTGTGTATGTGTGTGTGTGTGTGTGTGTGTGTTCTATAAAGATCACTTAGTGAAATAAACTGATATTTATTCTTTTTTTGATTTGAAATGTGAAAGCAATTGACAACTAGAACACCTGCTAGATTTGGCAACTGTCACAACCACCTAAAACTTTGTTGGGGAAGGTAAGTCATAACTTCAGATATTTTCTTAAAACTACTCAAAAATAAAAATTAATAAAGAACAATTGATACCAGATGATACTGTTGAAAGATATATATAAAATCAGTTATTGGGCTCTGAACACAGAGCATTACAAATTATCTTTAATTTGATTTATACTTCTCATAATATAAGCTAATGAGACAAATATATTCTGAGGAAATTTTAAATATTATAATAATCTTGCTAAGTAAAGATTAGAGGTCACTGTTTTTTTTTAAATTCTCTTTAGTCTTTAGAACTCCTACTATTATTTTCTTTTTTTAATTTTTTTTAATGTTTATTTATTTTTGAGAGAGAGAGAGAGCAAGGGAGGGACCAATGGAAGGCACAGAGTCTGACACAGGGCTTGAATTTACAAGTCATGAAATCATCACCTGAACCAAAGTTGGATGCTTAATCAACTGAGCCACCCAGGCGCCCCAAAATCTGTACCTTCTTGACTCACTTTAGAGATTTCTTTATTAATTGGTGTCTGACAACTTTTCCTCAAATTCTATAGCAATGAAGTGTCCTTCTCAGTCCAGTCAGCGTTTCGGAATAGTGAATTTAGTGTTCCACTTCTAGTACTGCTGCTAAGACTCAGAACCATAGGAATTCTTTCCCAAGACCCTGGAATCCCTTTTCCTGATATTCCAGAGGGACAATAGGAAAGATAGGAAGTGTTTATTAAAACTGTTCCAGTTGGAAAGTACTTGAGTGGCTCAGTCGGTTGAGCAACCAAATCTTGATTTTGGCTCAGGTCATGATCTTACCATTGTGAGATTGAGCCTAGCCTTGGACTCAGCACTGAGTGTGGACCCTGGTTAAGATTCTCTCTCTCTCTGCCTGCCCCTCTCCCTTGCTCATGCATGTGCTCTCTCTCTCTCTCTCTCAAATATAAAAAAAAGTAATAATTAAAAAAATGTTCCAGTTGTAACCTTAGAGACAGAATGTCTGTAGTCCACAATGTAGTCCAAGGTATTTTAATTCTTTTTTTAAACTAGCCCCATTTAAAAGTTAAAGATTTTATGGTTTTAGAGAAGGTTAGGTTCACAGCAAAATTGAGGAGAAGGTTTGAAGATTTCCTATGCTATCCCCTACGCCAACACACACATGTGATTATTAACACATGTGATTATCACATCATTATCAACAGACACCAGAGTGAGACATTTGTCAAAACTGATGAACTTACAATGGTAAGTCATGATCACTACAGTTAGATTGCTATTGTCTATAATTTTTTTTAACGTTTATTTATTTTTGACAGACAGAGAGACAGTACATGAGCAGGGGAAGGGCAGAAAGAGAGGGAGATATAGAATCTGAAGCAGGCTCCAGGCTCTGAGCCATCAGCACAGAGCCCGACGTGGGGCTCAAACTCACAGACCGGGAGATCATGACCTGAGCCGAAGTTGGTCCCTTAACCAACTGAGCCACTCAGGCGCCCGATTGTGTTTAAGTTATATGCTGCTTTCTATGGTGGTTCTCACCCTTATGTTTCACTTTAGTACAAAAGAAAAACAGGAAAATATTCCATTAGTAGGAGTGGCTCCTTATGAAAGAAATTCTCACCAAACATGGGGTCAGGGAACTCTGGGGAGGAACTTCTTGTCCTTCAAGTAACTGTCAGGCATGTGGCCACCCCTTGAACATTGAAGATACTGTCAGGATTGTTAGCTGCCCACCTGAATAACATAAAAAGAGACCTCAGTTTACAGTGATGTCAGGAAGCTACACTAAGAGCCAATTTGCCAGGATGCTAAAGTGTTCTTAGGGAACATCCCAGCTCTTTCCAGAAGACTGACCACTCAGAGTACTGCCTGCAGCACAATGTCATGCCAGAAACTGCTGGGAGAATCTCTCAGATGTGAGGAGGCAGTTTTGCTAATTCAATCGATGCGCCCATTAAGAATCCCATAGCATTGAACACAGACAGTGTATGTCAAAGAGGTTTCAAGGTCATGTTTAAAAATGTGGACTCACCAATATTTCATGTTTTTAAAAATAAATATGTGCTCAATATTTGAGGCAATGAAGTCTCGCATCTGAGATCATCTGAAGCCTCAGTACTGCCCAGCACTTTCCTTTCTCTTGGGCAACTACCTTTCTTTCTGAATTGTAATAGGTTCCAATATCATTGGTCATTTTAAAGAGATTTAGAAGTGATTAAACCAAAATAATTTCAGTCATGAATGTATAAAACAGAACAAAGCGAACAACTTCAAACCTTATAAAATAACTCACTATTTGTAAAGCAACTGGTAATGCTAGTAGTGACAAACAGATAGAATGTAAGGAAATAATAATAATCATACAAGTCATTTATGATGAGGTTCCTCAACTCTTTCATGTAAAAAGAAACATTATATTCAGACTTTTGAAATAACCATACTGAAAACCACTGGATGTGTTATTATTTTATTGTATTTTATTGTTTCGATGTTAATTTTAAGGTGGATATTATGCATTATTTCCTCCTAGATATAACTGATGAGTTAACGACAGTTAAAGACAAATTATGTCTCATTTATTGACACAAACTAGCCAGATTTTCACTAATTAAACTCACAGCTTAATTATCAGATCTCGTTGCAACCATAAAAAGAAGTAAAATCTATAAATACCATATGTAAGACAAGGTTTATGGGTTTTCTTTGTAAAGTTAACCAAGTTTTTTTACAAAGTGTTACATCGGCTTCCAGGAGACGTGTCCAGGTTAAGAACCCGCAAATGAAAACCTGGACCTGCCAGGTTTAATGTTAGAGCCAGGCATTAATTTACACGTAAGTAGCTTACAGCTGAAAAAGTTACCTAAGCTTGGTGAACAGTCAAGTTCATCACCACCAATGTCCCTGACGAAAGAAGCTGTTATGATTCTCTATACGACATTATCAATTGGAGCTATAAGAAATCTATCTGGATTGGACAAAAAAAAAATCTCTCTCTTCCTGGGAAGCTGATATTTCAAAGTCATTTTCATGATTGTCTTACTAGTGATTGACTGATTGTATTCTAGGATAAAAACATTTTGAGTTGAGAGAATACTAACAGAAAAACTTCAATTAATTCTCCAAGATAATCTAGATGTCAAAGTCAAGTTTAATTCTTTTGTGTAGGCTGGGCTGAAAAACTGAAGCATTGATTGGTTACATTTTATTTTGTCGATGTTTGTCTTTCAATGCTCTATTTCTAAAGCTAAATTAGAGCTTTCAGTAAGATTTAAAACCTAAGTCAAATGCTATGAGAAGATATTTATAAGTCCAAATGTTACATTTTTTTTACTTGTGATAATTTATTCAAATGATACCTTTAGACAAGTGGTGTTAATTTAATTGTCAACAGCCTTTCTCTACTTTTGCTCTAGGGTATTGGTTCCAATGGACAAGACCTGTCCAAGACCTGAGAATAATTAGTCCCATTCTGACCTGGATCGGGGCTAGTTTTTGTCTTAAATGTCATCAAGTAGAAATTTGTTTTTCCTCACGAGGTAGTTCTTTAAAAGAATCTTTTCCACCACTGGTTAAACATATTCATATGTATGTGTACGTGTACTTGGTTGTATACATGTACTATGAAAATATAAATAATATACATTAGTAAATATATTAGGCATTATTACCCAAATAAGGAAATCTTATAAAAGCCTCGGAAGTTACTTTCTTAGTTATATCCCTATTTTAGCATATCTACCTATTCTTTGGTTAACTGTAAGGCTCTCCTTATATTTCTAAGGTTTTAAGTTTTCACCCAATGAATCAATAACCAAATGAGTTTAAATGTATAATCTTCTTGATGGCTGTCAGCCAGGGGCCATGCTCAGCTCCCTGAGGCTGTCTGAGCTCCAATTCATGCACCCCTCATCCTCTGATCCATCTTCAAAGAAGCCATGGAAGGTAGTCCTCACATTTCAAAATCCTCTGAATTTTCTGTCTTTCTCTGTCTTGTAAAGGCAGCTGAAGAAATTTCTCTACTTTTAAGGGCTATCTGATTGAGTCAGATAATTTCTGTTTCTCAACTGACTTAGACTCTAATTGTATCTGCAAAATCCTTCACAACAGTACCTGGGAGAGCCTTTGTTTATATCCTCAGGGGATGGGAATATTTGCCACCTTGGCACTCCTGAAATTCCTTTTTGATTTTGATTTGTATTTTCAAACTCTTTTTATTAATGATAATTTTCTCTTGTTCTTTTCTCTAATCCATTTACAATTTCCCCCATCCCATGGTAACCAGCGGTACTCATCTTTCTGAATTCTGGGATGAATCATTTCTTTGATTTCTTTATAGTCCTAAAAAAAATGTCTAAGTTCTTAAACCATAGGAACTCTTTTATAAATGGTGTCAAAAAATAAATGGTGTCAAATTTTCATGTTCTCTCCCACTGGAGTGTTTTTCCACACAATATTATGATTTTGTGAAAAAATCAGTGCAGTTCCTTAATTTTCAAAGCTGGACAGTATTTCTCTGTGAGAAATGTGGCAATTTACCACAAGTGTTCCTGATTAATATTTGAGTAATTTCTAGTTTTTGCTATTATTATTTTGTTATCTTGCATAATTTTTCTCTGAATATTCTTGTGCCTGTCATTGGAAGCCTTTATGAAGAGTTTTCTAGGCTCTAAAATCTAGACCACGTGTAAGTGACATTGTTAATCTTTATTTTCACTGCTTTCAAAGTAATTGCATTAATTTTCACTACTATTACCAAGTATTTGAGAACTTCTATTGCTCATAAGAGTATTGACCAACTTTTAAAGTTTTGCCGATCGGTGAGTTCAAAGTCTCTTTATATGCTCTTAATTTCCATTTTCTTGACTATCAACGTAATTAGCATTTCACATTTTATTAGCCATTAATTAATCTTCTGTAAAAGACCTGTTCACACATGTTACCCATTTTATTCCTGTTTCAATGTTTGTTATTTACTTATTGGCTTGCTAGAGACCTACATATTTATTTTTCCGATAGTATCGGTAACATATACTTTCCTCCAAATATGGCTTTTTATTTTCTTTATGGTTATTTTTAATGAACAAAAACTTAGTAACAAAATAAGATTTTGTAGCACCACAAAATTGTATAAATGGCTTACTATAAATTACATTAAAATGTGGGAGGATAGACTGTACTTTGAGCTTTGCATGGAGAAGTGAACAAATTATAAAAAGTGAAAATCAATGATTTATATAAGCAAACACACATGATTTGCTTGAGAGGTCCTTTTACTTCCTTTTTAACAGATTTGAAAATTTGAAATATGTGATTCTTTTTTTAATATTGCCCTAAATTTTAACATGAAATTTAAGTTAAATTTAAACTTAGAAAATTCTACCTTTGCTCTCTGTTTCTTTTAACATTCTTCAAAAAATTATGTCATTATGTTTCTTTTATAATTTTATTTTATTTTTGAGAGACATAGAGACAGAGTGTGAGCAAAGGAAGAGCAGAGACAGAGGGAGATACAGAAGCTGAAGCAGGCTCCAGGCTCTGAGCCGTCAGCACAGAGCCTGACGCAGGGCTCGAACTCATAGACCATAAAATCATGACCTGAGCTGAAGTTGGCCGCTTAACTGACTGAGCCACTCAGGCACCCCACGTCAATATGTTTCAAAAACATAGCTCTTGATAGAGAATAGTATCTTCTCAGAAGTTTTGTGATAATATTCAATGATTTTCCAAATGCCAGTGTTACCATTTAGAACTCAATGTTTAATTGAACTTTTTTTTTTTTAAACTATTTATTTATTTATTTTTAGAGAAAGAGAGAGAGATTGCAAGCAGGGGAGAGGCAGAGGAAGAGAAGAAAGAATCTCAAGCAGGCTCTGTCGAATGCGGTTTCAATTTCAGAACTGTGAGATCATGACTTAAGCTGAAATCAAGACAGGACACTTAACCGACTGAGCTACCTACTCATCCCTGAAATTTGTTTTTGATTTTGATTTGTATTCTCTAACTGTAAAGTTCAGGTTTCCTCTATACTTTTACTTCTTTGAAGCATCAACTAAAATTATTTAGGTGCCATTTTATTTAGTGTAATTAACTAATTATTTAATTAATGTTTAGGGTTTTATTGTACTTCCAAAATCTATGGATTCAAAATTATTTAGTTCTAGAAATTTCTCAGGTATCCTTTCAAGTTTGTCTATCATCTCTTGCACTCTCAATAAAGGTCCTCTGTCTACCATTCCTAAACACAATTACACCTTTTCCATGTCTTTCACACTTTGTGATCTTTTCTGGATATTTTATTTAGTTCTTTCTCTGACTTAGTAAATTTATGTTTAACTTTTTCTAATAAACCACATCTCAACCACTGAATTTATTTTATTTATTTTTAAAATTTTTAAAATTTATTTCTTTTTGACAGAGAAAGAGACAGAGTGTGAGTGGAGGAGGGGCAGAGAGAGAGGGAGACAGAATCTGAAGCAGGCTTCAGGCTCTGAGCTGTCAGCACAGAGCCCTATGCAGGGCTTGAACTCATGAACTGTGAGATCATGACCTAAGCTGAAGACTGAAGCTTAACCGACTGAACCACCCACAGGCCCCTCATCCACTGAGTTTTAAAATGTAAGGTATTTTAAATTACCTGTCTATATTTTTATGTGGATTCTTTTTATTCAAATATGTTTGTTTGTGTTTATACTACCTCATTCCATCTTATACTTTGAGTTTCCATTTTATGTTCTTATATGTGTTACAGATGCTTATTTATTTTATATTCTGCACTTAATGGTCTCAATAAAACTCTCTATTTCTAATTGTTCTTTTTGCACATTTTTGTATGGAATTTTGATAATGTGCTTTATTTCTTTCTGTGTGTTGTAATTTTATAGTGTTATTTGAACTTTATATTTAAATGTTTTGAAGGTTGATTGCCGGCAGTTTTCTCCAAAGGAGAGTTTTATTTGCTTCTTCAGTATATTATAGCTGGATTTCATTAAAAACATTCTTAGTTTTCTATTTTCGTTTCAAATTTTATTCTCGGTGGATCATTTGGGCCCAAATCTGCATGGATATTGACTTGTGGTAATCAATACACAGAAGAGATACCTCTTCCATTCCATATTAAGGCCAGATCAGACAGAATGTCCTATGCGTTTTGAGTGTCTGTTGTGTTAGTGTGTGTTCAGAGTTAGGGATTGTGTGTATGGGGATATTGGGATACTTATATTTCACTTATAACTGAATGCTGGGTTCTGGCACAATAAGGAGATTTTGAACTGAGATTCTGTGACTGAGAATGTTCTAGAAGTGTCTTCGATCTCTGTCATGATTAAAAGGAACAGATTTAGCAAATTTTTCCAGGGCAATGGTCAGCTTATCTTGTTTCTTTTTTCTTGATTCATACTCTCCTGCTCTTTCTTCCTCTGTCTCTCTTTCTTTCTCTCTTTCTTTACTTTTGATGATTTACCCTGAATTTATTTACAGTTACACCTTTCCATAAAGAGATTTACAATTTATATAATTATACATCATATAATACATAGCAGATAAAATATATATTATATATAATAACCAATAAAACACTATATAGCATATATAATGTACCTTATACCATATATTATATAATATATATGTTCTATATTACATATAATATAATATATCATACACAAAATCTTATAAAATTATATGATATGTTATACATCATATTATATTCATTTATATATTATTATATTTACATTTACATATTTCAAACAAAATATATATTTATCACATATACCAATTGTATAATATTAAATATAATTATATTTTTATATATACATTAATACATATATTAACATATAATATTAACCTGCATTTTTCAATTGGTTTTCTTTTTTCAACCAAAGATAGTAATATAATTTGCACAGATATGTAAAGAAACTCATGAATCATGTAATGTGTGATTTAGTGTACCCTAGAATTGTCTATTATATTACGTTATTAAATTTATCTCTTTTTGTTTATCTTCTTGTTTACTTAGAGCCTTCTTCGTCAACTTTTAGATTCTAAAGAAAAACCAGAGAACTGCTGTTTCTCGATAAATTAGCAATGTGGCCTGATTAATTTCCTTTTACAGTAGTTTTTTAGAAATTTAGTTGATAAAGTCTACATCGGTATTTCCATTTTTAAAGGAATATCGACTAGCTATTAATCAAAGAATTATAGTACTGAACCAAAGAATATAGTATTAAAAAGGCAGAAAGAGAAAAATCCACCTAAAACCATTCATTCAAGCCTTTAGGAAAACATTGCAAAATGAATATAGCTTTACC
Organism: Paguma larvata; assembly: GCA_030068075.1. Classification (NCBI taxonomy): domain Eukaryota; kingdom Metazoa; phylum Chordata; class Mammalia; order Carnivora; family Viverridae; genus Paguma; species Paguma larvata. The sequence goes on from CM057826.1 coordinate 9,167,278, forward strand.
ATATAGATCCTGTGGAGGAAAAGCATAAACATTTTATAGGACAGATTGAGGCAGACAGTTAATGCCTAGGTTTTCTTTGAGAACGGTTTTACTGTTCAAATTCTTGTAAAGTGTGGAGAAGTTTTGGTTGCCAGAGACATGAGATGGACTGAAATAGGCAGAAAGAGTGGAGCCGCTCTTTGCCAGCCTCAGATGGACAGGTTGGGTTTAGCCGGATTGGTGGAAAGGAAGAGCTGTAGGCCCTCTTACCAGAAGGTCTCACCTGTGAGCCTTAGGAGGGTCAGTAGAAGATGGTTGATTCTTCATTCTTCTTTCCAGTGATATCTGTGAATCTTACAATAAGAAAACAAACACTGTACTGAATTTTACACAGCAACGAATGTTTCAGAGCTGGGCATTGGGGTGCAAATGGATATTTACCTTTGGAGAGCTGAGATAAAATTCTCTTTTGTGTATGGAGTCTGGAACTTTGCTATGGTAACCACCGAATATCCCACCTTTTGTTAGAAAACTAAACTGCTGTTTGAAAATACTAGGAGAAAAAGATCTAAAATAATAATTTTCAATTATTCTAATTATTTAAGGGGCAAAGGAATAAAGAATAAAAGTTTTGAATTGGGTTGACAAAATATGATTGATTACACTTTAAAGATATAATTTAATATATTTGAAATATCATTACTATAAACTAATTTATAATAAGCTTATTTTCAAATCAGAGAACAAAGTATTTCAGAGGCAAAATTTTCACCACTAATTTAGTTATATGAGCTTTCAGTTAGGAATTCTGAGTACCTGTGGGATTAAAGAGCTGTTAAGACCATAATTTAAGAAATCAAGCTATGAGCAATTATATCAACTTTGATTAATAAATTTAAGGAATAGAGTTGAGTGGCTAAACTATTTGTTTTACTCTATAGGTCACAAAATATTGCATCTCCTTTGGTATAAACCTGTAAGGAATTAATTTCAATTATTTTTGAAATGTGTGTTTAATTTTTTACACAAGATCAATATAAGATAAGGGAATTTTTAAAGAGGTCGAGTGTCTCAAATTTGATAAAAACCAGAAAAAAAGAACTCACAATCAGATGCTCTTGAAAATTAAGATTGTATTGTACTGCTGTGCTCACAGTCTTTCAAATTATTTAAGTTTTTAAATTTCAAAAATTCAAAAATTCAACAATAAATAAAATGTATGCCTTCATTTATTCACTTAAAGCATGAGATGATCTGGAAATTTTGTTATTTAATATATGTTTCTACATAGATATTTTAGCTCAGAATTTTTAAATTAAGTACATAAATTTTTATTTTTATTGTTTTAATGTTTATTTAGTTTTGAGAGAGGGATAGAGATAGAACATGAGCGGAGCATGAGGGGCAGAGAGAGAGGGAGACACAGAATCCGAAGCAGGGTCCAGGCTCTGAGCTGTCAGCACAGAGCCCGACGTAGGGCTTGAACCCCCAACAGTGAGATCATGACCTGAGCTGGAGTCGGAGGCTTAACCAGCTGAGCCAGGCCCCCCAAGTACATAAATTTTTAAATACCTAAGTTTATCTAAATAGATATTTTTGTTCAAACTGTATTTCTTTCCGAGGGAATTAACTTTTAAAAGATGAATTAATTAAAACCACAAAATGCTCTCATTGGTGTGTGAGGGCGGGGTGGTGAGGTGGGTGTGTTTCTTTCCCTCTCCCTCTGTCTTAACTTTGATAAATCTTGAATCTGCACCAGGGACACCAATTCCATGCAAAACACCTGGCACTGTATTTCTACAACTTAATAAAGTCATCCACACGAAATGTCACTTTATTTTAGAAAACTCAGACTCTACGATGTTTGAAGGCTGGATATGTTGTTTCTAGCAGCACTTCGTAGATTCACCACGGCTATTCCCTCCTGTGGGAGGGTAGGGAGGTGACGCACGCTTCAGAGCTGGAAGAGAAGACAGGGACACCTGGAACACAGGCTCCCGGCTTTACCTTTATGATATGATTCTGGAAACGCACGGCGTCATAACAGTCTAAAGTTTTGAATCTGTAAACACTGTATCTATGTGCACTCTAACTTCTTGAGACGATTTTGGTATGTTTTAACTGACATCACATAACTCTGTGTGTGTGTGTGTGTGTGTGTGTGTGTGTGTGTGTGTGTAAATGTCAATTATAGAAAACATCTTTGGGGTTGTATATTTTGGTGGTTGTTTCAATTCTATTCATTCAGATCATATGTGCATGGCCGCATGGGTCTATTTGACCATTTAACTAACATGGTCATGGCCTTGGAGCTGGGATTAGTTCCTGCTGCCTCTTACACTGTGGTTATCCTCTTATAATCTGTGCACCGACTGCAAGACTTTCTCCTCCTGATTAATTCCGAGGATTCAACTATTTATTTACAAGGTGTTTTCCCTCTTATTAAAAGCATTAACGCATAGCTTAATATGGATACTATACTGCCTTTCCAGTCTTTAATATGGATTGAATAGACGTGATGTCAGTATGTTACAAAAGTGAAAAGTGTTTTTCTTATGATCAAGGACTGCTAGAAGTCTCTCCCCAAACTATAAGTAACTATTTGTGTGGGTTTACTTTGAAAAGACTTGTGCATCATATATTTTGAGACGAGGCACTCAAAATTATTTTCTACATTAAAAATTATACATTCGATAACCACGTTTTATCTTGAAGTATCAGTATATTCATCTTGGAAGATGAATCACTTGGAAGTGAATCATTAATAGGAGAGTGAACCTGTCATACCATTTATTAACTCCTTGCGCTTACAGGAGAGGATAGCCAGGAACGGCTTCAACCGTGTCATGCAACATCAAGTCTGAGCACCTTTCTAAGTCTATACTGCACAAAAGTAGATCTTTGCAGCATTATTAGTTTACTAACATATTACCCCTAGATAAGCCACTGGTGGAGTAGAAAAAGTGAATGAGGCTACAAGGATTTCAAAGAAGTATTAAATATTTGACATTTTCAGGTCAAGGTTCTTTTCATAAGTAAGTTGTTCCGACAAAATAGAATGTAAAACAATCACTTTAAGGATAAAATTTATATTCATTTTTACGAGATTAACATGCAAAAAGTCGTGTAAACTAGATGATGTGGGTTCTTATTGAGAGGTTATACTTATAAAATGATTGTGGTTCTTCAAATTTTGGAAGAAAATAAACAAAACCTTTGGTTGTTTTTTTTTATTTTGTGTTAGTAAACTAATTTACTTGTGTGTGTGCATAAATATTTGCTAGCAATAACAGAAAAAGAAATAGTACATGGAAATTAATAGGTTAAAATCTATATATTTGTGATACTGCAAAGGAAGCAATCATCTGTTTATGAATCAAGAACCGGTTATCCAGAAAGTTTCAATTAACATGTTAGCCTACTATCTGGTTGGTTTGAAAGAAAGAGACAACAAAGGATAGTGAACATGAAATAAAGAAGAGAAAGAGAGAAAGAAAGAGAGTGGAGAAGACAAGGAAAGAGAAAGAAAAACCGTTGGGAGGGAGTAAGAGGAGTCTTTGCTAAGAGCAGGGATCTAGGGACTAGATTTCCTCACCTCACACACCAGTCTGGTTATTACCTTCTGTGTGACGCTGACTTAGTAGCTTGACTTCTATGTACCTGTAAAATGGGACTATCGATAGTTAACTAATATTGCATAGTTGTAAGATTTCATTGTGTAAATTAGGAAATGCTATGCAAATGCTATTAGTAAAGGTGGTGTTATTGTCCAAATCCTTGCTGTTGGAAGGATGAAATGAGTTCACAGGTATCCAGTGCTCAGGAAAGGTCATTTCTGGTATATAGCGTCTCCATACACAGGAGTGGAAATGTCCATCTCAGGTGAATGAGAGGAAGGTCCTGGGACACAGTGGCCAGTCCCTACTCCATGACCATGACCATCTTCTGCCCGGTCCAACCTGTACAACCTCGCCGGCCAGCTGGCCTTGGGCTTTGAACAGTGTGCAGCACAGGGTAAGTGACAGCTCTTAGTTCCTTAGGTATTTATATCCTTATGTGATAGTAACTTCTAGGTAAAGGAGGTTTTTCAGTACTTTTGACTCACCAGCAAATAATGCTGCCTGTTTCCTACTCAAATAACAAAGATTTTGTTTGTGGGTTTGTTTATTTTTTATCACCCCCAGCCTTTATCCTGGGCTAATTCCTCTCCCTTCTGAATATCCTTGGAAGGCAAGGCCTGTTGCCCTCATCCGTTCCTGCGTCCCTCTTCTTCCTTCCCTTTCCATCTCCTCATCTTCTCTTTCCTTCCATCGCTTCCCTTTCTTTCCCTCCTGATCCCGCTTATCAATCTCACGACCAAGCATTGGACATAGTAATTAGAATTCAAGAGATTGATCGGATGCTGTGCTAAATGGTCTGCAACATTTTTCTGTAACATCACCATATTCTGTAACAGGCACCACATCTTGAAAAAATATTTGGTAATTTAATAGTTTAGAAGTTCTTTTGAAAGACAACAAAAGACATGTTTTTGTTATCTGCTACCGTATATATTTTCGTTTAAGAAAAGCATATTGGTGGGGCACCTGAGTGGCTCAGTCAGTGAAGTGTCCAATTTCAGCTCAGGTCTTGATCTCAGGTCTGTGTGTTTGGGCCCCACATCGGGCTCTGTGCTGACAGTTCAGAGCCTGGAGCCTGCTTCGGATTCTGTGTCTCCCTCTGTCTCTAACCCTTCCCTGCTCTCTCTCTCTCTCTCAAAAGTAAATAAATGTTAAAACAAAAGAAGAAGAAGAGCATTTGGGCCATACTGCATATGACCTACTAGCTACACAATAGTTTCCCAAGTAAAATTTTAGGGACACATAGAAATATAAAGGACACATTCATTCTTTGGGAGTTTATAGGCTCTCCCTCCTCTAATACCAATACGTCATTTCAAATTGCTGTCGGGAGAAATAAAGGGCAACTCTAGATCAGAATGTCTCCAACTATATCTATTTTAATTATGCCAATATTCATTAGAGTAAAAAAAAATATTCCCTTGACAATGCTATTTTACTTTGGCAGTAACGAAAATGCTGTCATATCTGAAAATGGCCAATACTTTTATGTACCAAAAGGAATAGCTCAACACATTTATTGAAAATTTTCTAGTTGCCAAGCTGAGAATTTATGATTCTTTTATGTCCTGATTAAAATACATATAAAGGAATAGGGAACAAATTAAGACCTTGCAATTTATACTCAGCAAGGAATTTATATGAAAATAAAATCTGTTGTTAAAAGATAAAAATGACCTTGTCTGCAAAAGTAAACACAAAATTACAGCTAACTTCATTCTTTGGTTACTGTGCACCGAGGATTGTATTTTATAAAACTGTTTTAATAATTATTTGGGGGTGGTGGTGCCTGGGCGGTTAAGCGTCTGACTCTTGATTTCAGCTCAGGTCATGATTTAGTGGTTCGTGGGATCAAGCCCTGCGTTGGGCTCTGTGTTGAATATGTGGGGCTTGCTTGAGCTTCTCTCTCTCCCTCTTGCTGCCCCTCCTCTGCTTTCTCTCTCTCTCTCTCTCTCTCTCTCTCTCGATAAGTAAATGAACTTGAAAAAATATTTGGGAGTTAAAATAACTTTAAGTCTTGAGGCAATTTTCATTTGCTTCTGCCATGCCCCTCTCAGGGAAACCAGCCATGCGTGGCCATCTAATCCCAATTTCAGGGACTGAGAATTGAGTTTGGAAGGATGGTAGGCTCATCCTTATGTCTGGGGTTCAGTTTTCCAGGGCTCCCCCTTAAATAACAAACTGTTTATCAGAGCCCCATTTTGCATGGCTCTGAATATCAACTTTTATCCTTTGATGCTACAAGCCCCCAGGTGTGCTTTTCATACTCCTAGTGTCTCAGTTACCTATTTCAAGATTGAAGAGCAACTCTGTCTGGATTTCCGTCTCCTGCCAGCTCTTGGTCTGATAGTACTTCATAGCCTTCTGAAGTTCCAGAGCTGTCTACACTTTGCCTTTGGTGCCTAGCAGGAGGGTCATTCTGAATTTTCTCGTTCACGCTACTTGGGACAAATGCTCCGCGTTTTCTAAAATTTTAAATAATTTTTTTAGTTCCTGGGGAGAATACATTTTGCTTGGAACTTCGAAGCTTGTGAATAAGGATCTGGCAAGTCAAGGTTTCCCACATCAAATCAGCAAAGGAAACTAAACTACTGTCGAACCTTTTGTTCTTTAGACTTGCTCAGAAAGTATCCTGACAATAGTGACAAAAATGAGAGCAATGTTAAAAATATGGAAAGAAATAATTAGTCTAGATAGTTGCATGACAAGAAAAATATAACCATCTGGAGAAAACATTCATTCCTTCATTCCTTCATTCATGAGCTTCTCAGCACGTTTATTGAGAGAGTCGCCGATGCCACATTAGGCATTAAGCCCGGCCTTGGGGTTTAGCAGGTAGCAAGAATGAAATTACCCTTGCTTCATAGTTGGCTCAAAATCTGGCATGTGGTGAAGTGTGTATTTTATTTTATGAGTAGTAAAGAGTCATCAGCGATGGAGTTTCAGCTTTAACATTTAAATAGGCCTTAGAGATGCGCGTTAGTTAAATTTCCTCTTTTACCACGAAAGAAAAACGTACGGAGTGAGTCCCGTTCATTTGCCCAAGGTAACACAGGTCGCCGGCGGATGAGCAGAGAATAAAACTCTTTCTTCCAATTCTCAAAAGGGTTTCTTGTGTTATATCCCAGCAGCCTCTCTAATCAGCTGAGTGCATTGGACCATCTTTACAAATAAATTTTAGGCTTTGGAAAAAACCATGCATGCTCTGAATTCATAGGTATAATGACCGAAATGCTATTTTTGTTCGTGTAACTTCAAAAACTAGAAATAATTTAAAAAATTATATTCGGTTGGTCCTTTATAGTCAATCTAGTGTACTTATATACAATTAAACTTGAAAATAGTTGTAGCAAGCATGAATGAGCACTTGAAGCAATAATGTATGTTAAATGTTACTTATAAATCTCTAATAGTTTTCTTTTCAAAGTGATTTTCTGCATGTCTCAGTTCTGCTAGCAGTTTCCCACTATTCCCATTGTTTCAGGTAACATAAAACGTTAGTTTTACATGTGTTTCTGTCATGAATGACCAATGTATGATACTTAAGGAAAACAAAATAATTACCATCAACATTACATGCAATTAAAATGTCATATGTGTCTGTAATGTTAAGATAGAAAGTCATGACATTTTTCTCAATCTTTGTTGATAAATCACTAAGTTCTACTAATACATTCCCAGCTAAATTCTTATTGGTTTTACTTTTCTACTACAGGAAATTTGTAAAAATTTTATTATGAAAGAATATGTTGCAGTGTTTACATGAAATAGAGTAGAAGTGACTTAACTATAATATCAAAGCCATTTCTTTGAGAGAAGGAGAGTGGGAGAGAAGGAGGGGAGAGAGAGAATCCCAGCAGGCTCTACACTCAGTGGAGAGCTGGACTCAGGGCTCAATTTCATGACCTTGAATAAGATCGTGACCTGAGCCAAAATCAAGAGTCTGGTGCTTAACCAACTGAGGCACCCAGGTGCCCCCGAAGCCGTGTTTTATTCTAATAATATTTGCAAAATATATTAAACTTCACTTTAACCATCTTGCCAATCATTGATTATAGGGAAGAAAACCCTAGCATTTTTGTTGAAATTAGCAATAACTCATATAATCAAAGAAGTCCCCCCCCCAAAAAAAAAAAAAACACAGAAAACAAAAAACAAAAAAAACCACAACGAAGTCTTACGATGACGGGAAGAAAAATGTTAAATTGTTGAAAGAGTAATAACTCCAGCTATTCACAGGAGCATTATCTCCCTAGTACGTATTTAATGAGAAGTTGTAATGACATGTTCATTTTATTTCATAAAAAGTTCACCATTTGCTAAAATACAGAAAAAATAATGGCCCATCCTCATTTCTATCAAGAGAATGTGAGAGTTGCAGCGTTTGGCCTGCATTCATATTCCAAGCAGTATATTTAAAAAGGTAAGGGTCCAAAATTAACTGGGAGAATCGAACACAGTCTAAATTTAACTAGCTTTTGTGCCAAGGTGCTAGCTGCTAAGGACATTTTAAATGGTGAGAGAGGTGAGTGTTCTTTGTACTGCAATCCCTAGTGAAATCTGAAAAAGAAAGTGCATTTCTTCTTATAATAAATAAAATGAAAGCAAGGTCTGTGTTTCCCAGGATACAATATGGGCCGAGCAAAAGGGAATAAATAGAAACTAGGATTTTAGCTCAAAATACAAAATTTATGTGAATAGATGCAACAAATTATTTATACTTTTACTTGAACTACATCAACAAGTAATCCATTCTTTGCTCATATCCTCATGACCTTCACTTATTTGGGAAAAGAAACTGGGTCTTTCTAGTGATTTTATTATTGAAACAATGAAGGAAATATTACAATGCCATCATGCTTGATGAAAAGAATCGTGAGCCATGCATTATTGAGGATTTTTATTTTGGAAATCTTTCCCCAGCCACTCGAGACTTCTAGCATCTTCATTTCTTTCTGTTTGTTCTCTTTTGGCATATCGAGGAACCTGTGAGCAATTCCTAGGGAAACTTTTTCTTTTTTTTTTTTTTTTTCTGCACACACATCAAAGTGGCAACTTTTTAATGATCCCTAAGCTAGAGAAATCCAGATAGTTTCCTCTGCCTTTGTACAACTATAAAAAGAGCACAGAGAGGTTTTATTTCTTTTCTTAATTGCCTTCCCAAGTTCCCAACGTAAGCAAAAGAAATTATATACCAAAAAATGAGACTCGTCAAAGGTTGTTTGCTCTGGTACAGACATTTTTACTTTTTAAAAGATATTTATAAAAGTATTATACTGCATAGAGCTTCAAGAAACAAGGAAAGAGCAATGAAAATTTTTTTTTTATTTTTTACTTTAAAATAGTTTATTTTCAAATTGGTTTACATAAAACACCCAGTGTTCATCCCAACATGTGCCCTTTTTTAATGCCCATCACCCCCTCTCCCCCCCCCATCTCCCTCACCCTCAGTTTGTTCTTAGTCTTTGAGAGTCTCTTATGTTTTATCTCCCTCCCTCTCTGTGTCTTTTTTTTCTTTCCCCTCTTCCCTTCCCCCTGGTTTTTGCTTAGTCTCACCAAGTCCACCTATTCGTGGAAACATATGGTATCTGTCTTTTTCTGACTGACTTATTTCACTTAACATAATACCCTCCAGTTCCATCCATGTTGCTACGCATGGCCATATTTCATTTTTTCTCATTGCCACATAGTAGTCCATCGTATATATGTAGCAATGAAAATTTTAAACATATATTAATTTAAAAGGAAGTTAGTATGGTAGAGTAGAAAAAGTACGAGAAAATTAAGCCCTCTATGGTTTGCAGTTTGTTATGAAGCATTATTGGGGCAAAATATAACCAATACACCTATTAACAGTCTGTATTGTCATTCTTAGTTTTTGGGTGTTACTTATCTTCTTTGAAAATGGAGCTTTGTCAGCTCAATTAAGCTAGTTTATGTATAGGTTCTGCGAGTTTCCTTGGGGGATTTTCTGACAAAGCCACGTCATTCTGACTTATCTTCTTCCTTAAGTGTCTATTACTGTCTTGTCACTAAAAAGGGTGGGCGGATATGTGTTTTTAAGCAAAACTAAGTGTAATCAGGAGTAGAGATAACATATTTTTCATTTCAGGAGAGGGGATAACATAGTTCCCATTAAAAATTTATCCCAGGCTCTAAATTATTTTCTAGCTGTGAGGAGATAGAAGAATGCAGACAAAAGAAAGTAGACCCTGGAGTTTGGGGTTTGGATTTCAGGTGTAGCATTTCATATTTAGGAAATCTGGGACAACTCAGATCCTCTAAGTCCACTCTTTTAACCGTAGGTACGTACGATGAAGCATATGTAGCAGCTAGTCTAGGGCTGGTGCCTAGACACCCTCCCCAGCTCAGGGCAGCAGCTACGATTGATGACAATACAGACTGTTAAGAAGTGCGTTAGTTATATTTTGCCCCGATAACGCTGCATAACAAACCACACCCATAAAGGCTTAAAACTACCGCAAGCAGTGGGTTGTGCTGATCTCCGTCAGCCTTGTTGCTCTTGGTCATTGTCTGTGAATAGCTGCTGGGACCTAGGACCAACCGGTTAGAACAGTCTCAACTGGGAAGACTTAATTTTTCCTTCACAGGATTTCTCATGAGCAGGTTAGTCTCTCTTGTTTCATGGTAGAGGGCTGAATTCTAAGAACTGAGATAACGTGCATACGGCCTCAGGGTCCCAGGCAATAGAGGGCCACAAAGTTATTTTCATCACATTCTTTTGCCCAAAGGAAGACAAAGGGCAGCCAGTTTAAATAGTGGAAAAAACGAATCCCACCTACGGTGTAAGAAGTTGAAAAATCATAGTGAAAGGGCAAAAAGGTACAAGGAAACCATCCGTTTAGGTCATTAATGCAATCAGTCTTCCACCTTTTGAAATTAAGGTATAATCTACCAGTGTTTTATTGGAACCTAGACACTTTTAACAAGGATCCGGAGAATATACTGGTTTCTGTATATAAATATTCCACATCACAAGGCGTTACTCTAAAATAGATGAAATAGGATGATAAAGAGCATACAAGTAATGAAAATAAAATTCTTTGTGAGATAAAATACATTTTCACAGATGGTTTTAAAGGTTTAAATCATAATCTGATAGACTTTATAAATAACATCAACATGGTCGGTAGAAAAGCAACTTTAAGTTAAAATTACTTAGTTATTTCTTTGACTAATCTATTTGTTATTCTGGTTCAATTCCCAAAAGACAAATATGCAGGGTAGCTTTCTTAAAATTACTTATCTCCCAGTTTTTCTTGCCCCACCACAATTATTTAGTTCTGTTATTCCAATATACATCAGAGTAACATTTAAGAAACAGGGAAGATCATTCTAAGTGTTTCTCAACTATAAGACCAGGGCTATTTTGAATCTTTTGAACAGATTAAAGATTCAGGATATACATTTTTTTTTTTTTTTTGGAAATGGGCTAATGGGGTTATTTTATTAATGGAATCTTATGCAATTATTGCAAAGGCTGGGGAAGGAAAGAGTGACAGCAGGACTTGGCCAGTGAGAGATGTCATAAAACAGGAAATGGGATGCTGGCGATGTAGAGGCGCCAAAGCAGGACTGAATCAAGATGGCTGGTTGAGAAGTCTGCAGATAGATGTCAGGTTAATCTCGGTGGGTCTACGCCCAAGCTGCTGGTGCTTGGTCTGCTCTCATTGTCGTCAGCATGGGTGAGAGTCAAGAATAGGAGACGGACATGGTGCAGAGGAAAGTTAAGCACAAGCTGGAAACTGCTATCAACTTTGCATCTGCCGCCACACCCAACTTCAATGGCATTTGTTTTTATTTTTATATTTTTAAAATGTTTATTTGTTTTTGAGAGAGAGAGAGACAGAGCACGAGCAGGAGAGGGGCAGAGAGAGAGGGAGACACAGAATTGAAAATAGGCTCCAGGTTCTGAGCTGTCAGCACAGGGCTCAATGCAGAGCTCAAACTCAGGAACTGGGGGATCATGCCCTGAGCCAAAAGTCCGACGCTTAACCAACTGAGCCACTCCTGTGCCCCAGAGGGAGACACAGAATCTGAAACAGGCTCCAGGCTCTGAGTTGTCAGCATAGATCTCAAAGCACAGCTCAGCTCCACAAACCATGAGATCACGACCTGAGCTGAAGTTGGACGCTCAACCGACTGAGCCCCGCCCCCGGCGTCGCCCAACTTCAACGGCATTTAGGTGATGACAATCACTGTTACACATTCTCATTCTGAATGTCCTCCAAATCCTCTTTTAATCCACCCCAACCTTGAATCTTAAAGGAGAGGGGATTATGGGAAATAGCACCTAATAAATCAAGCCTACCTGTCAACTTTGCCTCCGTTCACAATTCCCCTTTTTTTTTTTTTTTTGAAAATAAAGGATAAATGTATAAAAAACACATTACAATTCATTCGTTTTGGTGTACAGTTGTGTGAATTTCACCACAGGTGCAGATTTGTGTAACCACTGCCAATTGGGAAGCAGGATATTTTTATGTCTCCAGAAAACTTCTTTACAGTTACACAGTCATCTAGCCACATACACGCCCAACCCTGAGCCTCTGGCAAACACCAGAAACACACCAAAACTGGATTCCTTCACTCATCATAATGCCTTTGAGATTCATCCAACTTATTGGGTCTATCAATAGTTGGTTCATTTTACTACGGATTCATAGTCCATTATGTATCCATGTACCAATTGGACAATATTTGGCTATAATGAATAGACCTGCTATATACATTCATGTATAGGTATTTTTTTTTAATGTAACGTTCTTTCTCCAGGGTAAACACCCGGAAGTAGATTGCTGTACTATATGGTAAGTATATATAGAACATTACAAAAACTTGCTAGTGTTTTCCAAAAGGGCTGTACCATTTCGCATTTCCACCAATGTTGTGGGAGATTTTCATTTTCTCTACAGCCTCCTCAGCTACATGTTATCGGAATTTTTATTTTAGCCATTCTAATAAATCTGTAGTGACAGCCCAGTGTGATTTTAAAAATTTTAATGTTTATTTATTTTTGAGAGAGGCAGAGACAGAGTATAAACAGGGGAGGGGAAGAGAGGGACAGAAACATAGAATCCCAAGCAGGCTCCAGGCTGTGAGCTGTCAACACAGAGCCTGACACGGGGCTGGAACCCACAAACCGTGAGATCATGACCTGAGCTGAAGTCAGACGCTTAAGCGACTGAGCCACCCAGGCGCCCCGCACTATAATTTTAACTTGCAGTTCCCTAAATGATGTTGCTCATCTTCTGCATCATTATTTGTTATGTGTATATCCTATTTGATAAAGTGTCTCTTCAGATATTTTGTCCATTTTTGAACTGGATTGTTAGTTTCCTTTTATCTGAATTTCGAATGTTCTTTACATATTCTGAATATAATTGCTTTAGAGATACGTGATTTGTAGACATTGATCCAAGTCCGTCAACGGTGTCTTTTGCAGAGAAGTGAAAAATACTAATGAAATCCATTTTATCAATGTTCCTTTTTATGGGTTATGCTCTTAGGGTCGGGTCTAAGAACTTTCTGTCTAATCGCAAGTCAGGACAATGTTCTCCTTTATTTTATTTCCTTTTAAAAGTTTTATAGTTTTAGGTTTTTATATTTGGATCTATGATCTGATTTCTCACACACACACACACACACACACACAGACAGAATGTGAGTTTGTGTGGGTTGTGTCGAGGGTCTTTTTTGCACATGGTTAAGCAGTTATCCCAACTCTCATGTTGAAAATACCATGGTTTTGGTAAAAAATCTGCATCATTCAAATATAGATATAGTTCTCTGAATTTTTCATATTGTATATTCTCTAAAAATTTTGAACAATGAGAAAAGTATCAAATTATATTATATCTTCATATATTCCTTTACTCACATTCTTATTTTATTGGTCTAGATCCCATTGTCTGAACTATTTCATATCCATTTTGGCTGAAGAACTTCCTTTAGTATTTCTTTACAGGGCAGGTGTGTTGGTGATAAACTCCCTCAGCTTTTATTAACTAAGAAAGTTGTTATTTTTCCTAAAGAATATTTTCACTAGATATAAAATCTAGTCATTAGTTCTCCCCCCTACACTTTAAGATATTACTCCAGTATCTTCTTCCTTGAATGATTCCTAATGAGAAGTCTGTCGTAATTTTGTTCTTGTTCATCTTAAGCTAAGATTCTCCCCATCTGGCCCATCTCTGGCTGATCTGTGTATCTTTGTTTTCTGTGGTTTGAATATAATATATCTGGCTGTATTTTTGTTTGTTTATTGGTTGGTTGGTTGGTTGGTTTTGGTTTGTCTTTATATTCTGTTTTATATGGTCCATGCTACTCGGATCTGTAGTTTGTTGGCTATAAAAAACAAATGTGCGAAGTTTTGGTAATTATTTCTTTAGATAGGTCTCCTCCTCCAATCTCTTTGTTGGGGATTATGAAGCTGTGAATGTTACATGGTTTATTGTTTATTATCCCACAGTTCTTGGATGTTTTATTTTATGTGTTTACCTTTTAATTTCTTTTTCTCCTGGCATTTCAGTGTGAATAATATATATTGACCAATTTTCAATTTCACTGATTCTTTCCTTGACTGCATTGAGTTGAAGGTATTTTTAATTTTTGTTGAAGGTATTTTTATTTTTTGTCACTGTTTGGTTTCTACTACTTCCTTTTATTATTTCTGATGGCTTGCATTTCTCTGATGATGTTACTCATTTGTCTTTTAAGTTGTTTCCTTTTAAATATTTTAAATTTCCTGTCTGATCATTTCATTGCCTATGTCATACCTGAGTATGGTTTTAGCCATTACTTTGTCATCTCATATTGTACATTTCTTGCCTTTTAGCATGCTGGCAATTTTTTGGAAAGCTCAATATGCTTCACAGGACAATAGATATTTTAGTAGATAAGACTTTACTGTGGGAGTTTGTGTTAATTTACCCAGAACTTGAACTGTGTTTGAAGTCTGTTGTTAGTATGGGAACCACAGTGTTCAAATTCCTCTAGTAACCTTGTTCCTAATCTCCTTCTGGCTTTGGGGCCTCTGTGTTCTCAAATAAAGTCTACCTCTTTTAGCTCTCCTGGATATAATCTACTGTTATGGATGGAGATTTACTATCATGGCGATAGGATGTGGGAAGGGCATTCTCAAATCTTCTAAGTCTTAATCTTTGGTGTAAATGGTGGGCCTGAGTTATGGGGATATCATTTTCACAAGGGGTTCCTGTTTTTCTTCAGGGGTAGAGATTTTTCCCTCTGCTGCCCTAACCCCTTTCCTAGGAATACCTCCAGTATTCTTAGTCCATATCCTTTAGGCCATCCTTCCTACAGATTATGGCTTTTTGTGTCTTTCAGTGAGACTAAGAGACTGGAGCTGTACCGAGTTCATCTCCTCTAGCTGTAATGGAATCATAATCAGCAGACTCTGTTGATTTTTCTCCTCTTTGTAGATTGGGATTCTTCTCCATAGGGAAGAGTTTCTGTGTATTTTACCCATCCTCTCCAGGGGCCATGGGCACCTTCTACACCATGGACAGTGGGGACCTTATGCAGGTCCATATGCTCTGAGGTCTCTGGGGTTCCTGTAGGAAAGATATACAAGTATGATGACAATGCTCGTGACTATTGTCTCCAATTGCTTCTCATTTTCTAGATAGCCCATAATCAGGCCGTAGCAATTTGTCCTAATTTCTAGTATAATCTTCCTTTTGGCTTATGGGGAATCCAGTGGCTTCTGCCTAGGAAAGCAAATTGTTATATCTCCCTGGAGGTGCCTTGTTGGGAGCCATCTTGGGCCCACAGGTTGAGACACCTCCCTGTGTGGAAAGGCAGATGATTGCAAGGCTCCTGCCAATCAAATGGCGCCCAGTCTTACCTGCTTCTAAATAATTTTCCAGGCCTGAATTTCTTGAGTTGCCCTCATTGACCTCAAGGGAGGTAATGCTCTTTTGTTTTCTGACATTCAAGTGAAAAAGGGAACTTGGAATGTGATGAATTGATGGATAACATCTGAAGGAGACTATGTAAATGTACTTATTCCTAAGCAAAAGGACAAGCATTGGGAATTCGGCCCTTGCCAGATGGGTTGCACCTCCTCCATTGTAGTTGGAAGAATAGGCCTCAAGGCAACACCCTGTTTTCTCCCCCTGCCCTAAATTTATATGTTAATTAACCTGAAACCAACATACAAGATTGAGGAAGTTGCTGCCTTGCTGGTAAAAATGCATCATTGTTAAAGATACCAAATTATACTTACTTATGGAATGTCATTCATTGACTTAATGTCACTACTACCTTTAAAAATAAAGACACTGAGACCAGCAGGGCAGAGATGCCAGAATTGCCAAAACTGCCTGCTTGGTGATCAGCCTACCTCTCGTGGCTCTCTCATTGCTTTTGCCTGACCATCCATCCTTCGGGGACCCCTGGACTCACTGGAGCCCGACCCTTGGCAGTGCCTGAGTGATTGGTGGTTTGTCCTAAGACCTCAGGGTTCATGACAAGTCATTGATTTTCAGTTCGCCCATCTATTTCTTATTAAAATGGTGGGAATATTTTTTTCCCTTGTCTCTATGTACCTGAACTGACACTGGAAGTCTGAAAGATATTTTTATTTCTTAATTTATAATCTCACTTGCCAGGCAACTTGATATATTATTTACTATAATTCAAAAAACAGACATGATCCATTTCTTCATACAGTTTGGGGAAAAACAAAAAATAGATTAAAGAAATTAAGAGACCCTTGCTTCCCAACAAATAACATATAACATATACTAAAGGTCTTAGATAATTTATTTGTGTGGTTATTCTTTTTTTTTTTTGTCTTTCAAATAATAGAACCTTTTGGTGTCTTATAACATTTTGAACGATAGAAGATAGATATAAATCTTTATATACACATGAATTCTTAAATGAAAAGTTCAAAAATAGAAATTGTAGCTAAGTTGAGATTTTTGATAAAAAATTAGATTGTTGATGACGACACAGACAACTTATTTTTTTTAGCAGTAATTGGCATTTTGCTAAATATTTTCTTTACAGGCTATGGCAATTTCTCAAAAGCCATTGACAACTCCCTAATTTTCACTGTACTATTTTCCATATTTTGATTATCATCGAATTATTAACGATTCCAGAAATGACTATATTTTATTCGCGTAGATTTAGATTTTCTAACCAGAAAGCATTTCTCGAATGGATTTCCCCCCAACAACTCCCTTTGCAATGATTTATAATTTCAAGTGGTAAATTCTTGGCCTCTGTAATTTTATTAATAGAATTCAGTACTGTTAATAATGTACCCCTGCCAAAAGAGAGATTACTTTACTAAAAAGAGCACATCATATGCACTCAGGAATGAATCTTATTAGAGAAGGAAATGCAATCCTTTTCCATGAGAAAAAAAATGCATTTAATTTCTTTAAAGTCAAGTAGAATAAAATAGTGCTAAAGAACTAAGTCTACTGGGTAATAAATGGCTTGACGACTCTCTGGGTGATATTATGGACCAAATCATGCCCCTTCAATTCATATCTTGAAGTACTAATCCCTAATACCTTACAATGTGACTGTATCTGGAGTTCGGGCCTTTAAAAATGTAATTAAGGTTGTATGAGGTCATTATGATGGGTCCTAATCCAATAGGACTTGTCTCCTTATAAGAAGAGATTAAGACACACACAGGCAAAGAAATGACTGTCTGAAGACAGAGGAAAAATATGGCCGTCTACAAGACATGGAAAGAGACTCCAGAATAAACTTAACTATGCGTATACTTTGATCTTAGACTTCTAGCATCCAAGAACTGTAAGAAAGCTAATTCTGTTGTTTAAACCATGTAGTTGGTGGTATTTTGCTATGGCTCCCTTAATAACTAACACAGATGATTGCAGATAACTAGTTTTGGATTACAATAGCATGTGAATGAGGTTCATCTAAGCCCATTGGAAACAATCATCGGTCTCATTAATTCACCGAGGATAATTAAGAATAAGCCAAACAGGGGCGCCTGGGTGGCTCAGTCGGTTAAGCGGCCGACTTCGGCTCAGGTCATGATCTCACGGTCTGTGAGTTCGAGCCCCGCGTCGGGCTCTGTGCTGACAGCTCAGAGCCTGGAGCCTGCTTCAGATTCTGTGTCTCCCTCTCTCTGCCCTTCCGTTGCTCACGCTCTGTCTCTATGTCTCTCGAAAATAAATAAACATTAAAAAAAAAAAAAAAAAGAATAAGCCACACAGGAATAGTGAAGTACTCTTATAAATGAAGAAAGGGAAACGTGAGTGAAACTAAGGAATTTAGAGCCTCTTGATGAATGAACGTCAAAACTCATTATCTTTTTTTTTTCACTTTCAAAATTTGTAATTTCTAGGCGTTGACATCAGCACACTAAATTATTTTGGTTGTCTATACTATTTGGAAGAGCAGTAAAGACAAACATGTGGGCATTGGGCTGCCACAATTCTCTCATGGACCTGTTGCTACAAATTCACGTTGTACCACTTCATTGGAGTCCTGATATGGTCCCCAGATTCCTTCCGAGCGCAGTGTTTCACACTGCCAATAGCTATTGGTACGATTCATTTAATTTTGTCACTAAGGAAATGATTATTTGAAGATTATTATGTGCCAGACACTGCTATAGGCACAAGGGAAGGAGCAGGTGGAAAAGAAGGAGTCAAGCAGCTGGCCTGCAATCTATTTATTTCTCTTTGCCGTGAGGATGCTCAGAGAAAAGGCAGCTGGCATTCTAATGTCATTATAAACACGCTGATAATTAGTCTTCTAGTTAATAGACAACAGTATTTGCTAGGAGGAACATCGTTATGTAAAGATATTTTTGATAACTTGTTTCTGGTTTAGCACTGCTGGAACAAACATGTAATACCATGGGACATGGATCCCTGAGATATTTCCTGTTAAGTTCTAACTATGTAGGTATAAAATGGAGGTGTTTTAAATCCTAAAATGCTGCCCCATGTATAACTATGGCAAGGGACAGAGAGCCCATGTCCAACAGAAAATACCTGGAGGGTCAGGTTCTGTGACTCTACATGCGTCAGATGTCTGTATACTTTGCCTGTGTTTCTGGATTCTTGTGTCTCTGAAATGATGAGTTCGCCTGGATTCTAGGCACAGCCCCCAATTTGGTAGTCTGATTTGATAGACCTCTGCATTGTGTTATCTCGATGGTGTAGAAAACAATAATCCCTACATTGATGAAGCGTGTGCTCCAGTGGGTGATGAAGCAAATCAGTCATTCCTGAGTGACGCCGCGGTGCTAATAAAGAGGTGACCTTTGCAGGCCAGCCTTCTGGAATTGATAACTGTTAGGGTTGCTTTCTAACGTCTAAATCTGCAAATCTGAATACGGTCTTCTGAGCTATTGTTATTATAGTTCTTCAATCCCTCATCTGAAAACCTTGGGGTGAGGTGTTACTTGGAACTCAGATATTTCCCAGCTATTAAAGAGGGGGAACAGGCAGGTATTCTAAATTTTATAACAGAAGCAGTAGAGTTGAAGGTAAAACTTTATACTCAAAGATTTTAATATCTCTTAAATAAAAATGCATAAATACAAAAACTATCACACACACAGGTTATAATATGTTGCTTCTCATCAGTTCAGACTATGCGAACGAATGAGTTAAAACAACAACAACGATAACAACTGTTTTCTGAGGAATTTGGTTTTTTTATGATTATAAATAAGGAAAGGACCACCTCAGTATCTTTATTATTGATTCTTTACGTTTTTAAATAAATAATTTTCAAAAGGGCTTTCGACTTCTCGCTTTAAAGTGATTGTTTTTCTCCTGCTGCTGTGGAGTTGTCATCTAGGGATTTCTTGTTCTGTCTTCTGCATTTAATTAAGAGCATTGATTCCTGGAGTCCATGACTTCTTCTATTTTTCTTTTTTTTTTCCCCCCAGGTTTGCTAAAATACATGCTCAAGCAAATTCATTTTCAAAATGGGTATGTGGAAGTAAATGTAGCGGTCCTGGCAAGGTCAGATACATTTAATTTTTATAGGCCTACATCATAAATTGGGTTAAAAAAATTCCATATTCCAAATCATGTTTCCTTCAAACTTTGAAGATACAATTCTGAACCCAGTGCTGCTGACAAGCTAGTTTTTATTTCTTTGCCAATAACCTAATCCTTCTTTTGAAAGCTCCCAGTATCTTCTTTTTAACTTTTATTCTTTGAAATTTCAACATGATGTTCCAAGGTGATAGTCTTTTTTTTTATCTCTACTGTTTATTATCCGGTGAGGCCTTTAATTACAAATACTTTTATCTAGATTTTAAGCTTGGGGGAATTTTTTTCATGAATTCTTTGATTTCATTCTTTATGTTTTCTGTTCCTTCTTTCTTTTCTTCTTTTTTTTTTCCTCTTTGAGATATAGAGAGACAGAGCATGAGCTGGGGAGAGGCAAAGAGAGACGGAGATACAGAATCTGAAGGAGGCTCCACGCTCTGAGCTGTCAGCAGGAAGCCGGTCACAGGGCTTGAACTCGTGAACCGTGGGATCATGACCTGGGCTGAAGTAGGGTGCTCAACCAACTGAGCCACCCAGACACCCCTGTTTCTTCTTTCTAATAAAGGGATTTGGTCATCCTGATTTAGTCCCATATTCTTCTGAACATTTTATACATTTTTATTTTTGTCTTTTGTTTTGCACTGCATTATGGGAGATTCTTTTAATTTTAACATTTTGTTTCATTTCAGCGTTTTTAAAACATTTGCCTTACTTTCAAGTGACTTATTTAAAAATTTTTTTTTAATGTTTATTTTTGAGACAGAGAGAGACAGAGCATGAGTGGGGGAGGAGCAGAGAGAGAGGGAGACACAGAATCCGAAGCAGGCTCCAGGGTCTGAGCTGTCATCACAGAGCCCGACGCGGGGCTCGAACTCACAGACCGCGAAATCATGACCTGAGCCGAAGTCGGACGCTCAACCGACTGAGCCACCCAGGCATCCCTCAAGTGACTTATTTATATGATCTTATTATTTTTTTAAATATCTATTGAGAGTTTATTAAGTGTCAAGTATTTTTTAAGATATAATTGACATATAACATTATGTAAATTTAAGGTGTACATGGTATTGATTTGATGCATTTATTTATTGCAATATGATTACCATCATAGTGTTAGCTAACGCATCTATCATATTGCATAATTATAATTTCTTTTTTATGGTGAGAACATTTTATATCTAGCGTCTCAGTGACTTTGATGCATATAATACAGTATTGTTTTTAAATGTTTATTTTTTATTTAAAAATTTTTTTTATATTTTTATTTTATTTTTGAGAGAGAGACAGAGTCAGAGATAGAGAGGGAGACACAGAATCTGAAGCAGGCTCCCGGTTCTGAGCTGTGTCAGCACAGAGCCCATGGCGGGGCTCGAACCCACAGACTGGGGGATCATGACCTGAGCCAAAGTCCGACGCTTAACCGACTGAGCCACCCAGGTGCCCCAAATGTTTATTTTTGAAAGAGAGAGCAAAAACATGCAGGGGGAGGGACAGAGAGAGAGGGAGACAGGAGATCTGAAGCAGGCTCTGTGCTGACAGCAGAGACCCCAATGCAGGGCTCATAATCATGAACTATGAGATCATGACCTGAGCTGAAGTCTGACACTTAATCCACCTACCCACCCAGACGGCCCTGTAATGCATTATTGGTAACTGTAATCACAACTGTTGTCCCATAGATCCCCAGAACTTATTCATCTTCTAACCGTAAGTTTATACACTTCCAGCATCTCCCCAATTCCTCCAACTCCAAATGTCTGGTAACCACCACTCTACTCTCTGTTTCTATGAGTTTAGCTTTTTTAGAATTCATATATAAATGATATTATACAGTATTTGTCTTTCACCAGCTGACTTATCTCATTTAGCATAATGCCCTCAAGTTTCATCCATGTTTTTGCAAATGGAAAGTTTTCCTTCCTTTTCATGGCTATGTTTGTGTGTGTGTGTATGTATATGTATCATGTCTTCTGTATCCATACATCTGTTGATGGATACATAGCTTCTTTCCATATCTTGACTATAGTGAATAATGCTTCAGTAAATAGAAGCAAACAGATATCACTTTGAATATGTACTCAGAAGTGGGGTTGCTGGATCATATAGTAGGTCGATTTTTCATTTTTTTAGGAACATCTATGTTGTTTTCTTAGTAGCTGGACCAATTTTCCTTCCTACCAACAGTGCACAAGGATTCCCTTCTCCACATCCTCACCAAAACTTTTTTTCCTCTTGTCTTTTTTACTATAGCCATTCTAACAGGTATGAGGTGATATCTCATGGTTTTGATTTTCATTTCCTTGATGACTGGTGATGTTAAATATCTTTCCATGTGCCTGTCAGCCATCTTTGGGTCTTCTTTAGAAAAATGTATATTCAGTTCTTCTATCCATGTTTTAATTAGATTATTTTCTTATTGTTGACTTGTATGAATTCTTTATATATTTTAGATATTAATCCCTTGTAAATTACATGGTTTACAAATATTTCACCCATTCCACAGGTTTCCTTTTCATTTTCTTGATTTTTTCTTTTGCTTAACAGAAGATTTAACCTGTTATGTTTAAGGATATAATATATTATCACAAATCCCTATGAATATAAATTAAGCTATTTTGAAAGTTTGTTTCTGTTCCCTTAATTATCACAGGTTTCTTCAGTATTGATGATGTTATTAATCTTGGGTTGTTTTTCTATTCAGTGAATTTTATTACAATGTTCTATGATTTGTATCATTATTCATAGATAGTAAAACATCTTAGATAGTAAGGATATCTGCTACCAGGTATCTCTTGCAATGTTTAGATCCTCATGTGCCATATTATTTGTCATTTCCTGGCAAGTTTGTTCAAGTGATAGCGGGTCACACTTGTTAATGAGAAAAACTAAAAAGACTTAACTACAATAAGAGCAAGGAACAAGCCCCAGTCTTCCATGCTGCAGTCTTTCCTACAGACACGAGTTCTATTTAGCATCTTCTTCCTCTACCACCCATTTTATATTTTCACCTTGCCAGGTGGGATTAGCCCAATCCTCATCTGAATTCTGCTTACATTGCCCATGTCCGGTTGCCGCTGTTGAAATTCCTCATTTACAATTATTAGCAGAAACGCGTGTCCAAGAAATCCTTGAGTTCCACTTACACTCCTCCTTGGCCTCATTACCAGCAGCATGTCTATCACCTTATGATAATCATAGTCCGTTACCCCTGCAAGGACAGTTCATTCTTTCTTTGGATGCATGAACGACCAAAAATTAACAAGCAGTAATTGTAGCTTTAAATTGAGAAGAATCATTGCTCAGTCTCCTTGTGGAAGCATCTCTTACCTAAGGACAGAATTTCCGAAGAGCCTAAAGTTGTAGTGACTGGAAGCACAAACGTCCCTGGGGGGTTGAGGGAGTCCTTGGAATTAATGGTGAGAGAAAGCATTTCTATTTTCACACTTTGGTTCCCGCACTCGTATATTTTACCCACGGGGACGTAGCATTACAAAATTGCCATTGGAGAAGTATATACCATTACTTAAAAGACAGCACCATAATCCTTAGAATATTCTTCCAAGCTGGCTCCTTAAGTCATCTTTTAAAAGTCTCTTTAAGTGCTTTATAAGAATGGCAACTTATGAATAATTCAAAATATTGGAACTTTTCAGTGCATGTAACAGATATGACTTCAACTTTCTGATCTTAATCACTTTGGATAATCTGAGCCAAACAACATCCATGTCATCTGCCCATCTAATCTCATTCTTAGGAATATCATGGTTTACAATCTTTCAAAGCATCTACTTCAGAATAGGCCTTTGCATGGTCTTCACAGAACAAAGGGCGAATAATCTGCTGGCAAAATGGAGAAGACAATTTCAGAAGTTAGGGGCTCTGAGGTTTCAAGCTTATCTGGGGTTAAAGCACATCCGATAGGAAGTCCCTGCTTCAGGGCTCTAGGGCACGCTACTTCTTGTCAAAGCTTTAATTGTAGTGTAGGGGTGTATTAATTTTCTACTGCTGCAAACAAGATACCACAGACTTCTCAGCTTAAAACAATACCCTTTTGTTAACTCTGTAGTTCAGAAATATGGGCATGGCCTGGCTGTACTCTCTGCTCAGGTTCTAACATGGTTAAAATCAAGATGTTGATGAGGCTGTTTTATCATTTGAAGGTCAGCTTCCTCTTTCCAGTTCATGTGGTTGTGGCAGAATTCATTTCTTTGCCATTGTAGGCCTGAGATATTACTTTGATGACAGCTGGTGGAAGAGCTCAGCTCAAAGACATGTCATTCCTTGACATCTGGACATCTATCTTCAAAGACAGCAATGAAGAACTCCCCTTGTGTTGACTATCTCTTACAGTTTGGATCTCTTTTGCTAGGACGAATTCAGTCATATTAAGTAATTGCCTGATGAGATCAGACTCGCCAAGAGTAATCTCCTTTTTCAGGTCAACTTGTTTAGAACATTAAACACATCTGAGAATTAGATTAGTGTTTGATTGAATAACTGGGAGGAGGTGTGTGCACACCAGGAGTGGGAATCTTGAAGACCGTCTCAGCATTCTGTCTGCCACAAGGAAACAAGCCCAGGCTGTGAACTTAGCTTTCTTTATAATTTTCTTCTCTCCAAATACAGGCTTGGAATTTATTTCTACCACAGTCACCCTTCTAGATATGAGATGGGTCTTATTTACCACTGTCCATAGGAACTGTGCTGCATTGAATAGTGTCTCCTCAAAATTCATATGAACCTGGAAACTCGGAATGTGACATAACTTGAGAAAAGGGTCTTAGATGTAATTAGTTAAGATGAGGTCATTCTGGATTAATGTGAGTTCTAATCCAATGACTTGTATCCTTATATGAAGAGAAAACAAGAGAAACTAGGAAGAGGCAAGATAAGCTCTTTCTCTCTAAATTTTCAAACAGAGTATAGCCCTAATGACATCTTGATTTCAGACATAAGACATTTAGAAGAGTGAAGTAATTAATTTCTATTGTTTTAAACCCTCCAGTGTGTGATACTTT
This sequence comes from Paguma larvata, assembly GCA_030068075.1. Classification (NCBI taxonomy): domain Eukaryota; kingdom Metazoa; phylum Chordata; class Mammalia; order Carnivora; family Viverridae; genus Paguma; species Paguma larvata. The sequence continues at coordinate 9,191,944 of CM057826.1, forward strand.
GGAACTCATCCTTAGGAAAGTAATATACATGTTTTCTGGCTTTTATACAATGGCTCTACTTTATAGTTGTTTGACCTACACAATGACTTTCTTCCATTAGCACTTCATAGACACGTAATAGTAACAAACCCATAAGGCAGTCCTAATAATTACATTATCTTTATGGAGGTACTGCATAAACCAGCATGCCCTCTCATACCTATACTCTGCTCCATAGCACCATGGGCGAGAATTGTTCTAACTGTGTGCTACAGCAAACTAGGGGATATCACCACCCCCTAGAGACCCAGGAAAGAGTTGATGAGTCAGCTTGAGTCCAAAGGCAGTCTCAAGGCATAATTCCTTCCTCCTCTAGGGACCTTAGTCTTTTTCTCTAAAGGCCTTCAGCTGAGTAGATGACGACAACCCCTTTAAGGGAGATATCCTGGTTTACTCTGAATCAACTGTTATAAGTGTTAATGCATTCATAGAGATATCTAGAATGGTGTTTGACCAATATCTGGGTACCATGGCCTAGACTAATTTGCACGTAAAGTTAACCATCACAATCACCAATAGAATTCTTTTTGCTATCTACCAGCAATTCATCCAATGCCAGACTTACATCTTTCTGGGCACCAGCGGTGTTACTGAAATGATAATAAGTATAAATATTGTACCCTGCTCAGGCTTAATGATCACTTTATTAAAAGTTTAAAATAAGATTTTCAACATTCCTTTTGAACTTCTAAGCTATATGTGTTGAATCAGGAAATCAAAAAAGTATTACAGTAAAATATTGTTAATCTTGGAAGAGCTCTCACGGCTAATTATTCTAGTCCTCATTTCACAGAGCTTGAAACTCTGAGAAAGAAGAAGATAACTGAGTACCAGTTATCAAAAGCTTTTAATCAGGACTTTGTCCATGTCCAACCATTTTTTTTTAGCCAGACAATTAGTACAATCAATAACAATGGCTCCTTTCTGGGATCAAATGGTTAGATTTGTTTTGTTTCATATTTGTGTTATACTTAATATGATTCCTATAACTGCTATTATAGAGTGCAGAACATAATCCTGTCTAGGTCAGAAGATATGTGTTAAAAATTCTCTGACTGATCCTCATAATTTCCTTAGGGTGTTTTTCTCCTTGTTTCCGCTCATTGACAGTCATCGGATTGTATCAGTTTTCCCATCAAAAATCATCATTGATGGAAAGCTTTTGTTTCTACCACATTAACTAAATCTGACCACTGTGTATCTGTTCCAGTGGGATTTCATAACACTAAATATTCAGCAAAGGTTTACCAAACCCTTAATACATAATTCAGCAAAAAGAGTAATAGTGATTATTTAAAGCATTGATCTTGCCAAAAAGTAGAGAAAAAAAGTCAGTATTATTTATACTACTACTAATAATAATAATAACACAATAGTTATTATTTAAATCAGTATTTTAAATTAGTATTTGAACAATATAAGTAACAAACATAAAAATATAAATTGCATATTGCAGAAATGATCAAATTTAACAATGAACTAATAATTTAAAATTAATTCTATAAATTAATCATTGTCTCCTAGGAGACCTTAGAAGAAATCCTTAATATGTAAATAATAGCTTAAATGCATTTTTCCTGTGTTGAGGTTATTGTACAGTTAATGAATCGTAACATTGTATTACTATTAATATGTAAATAGAAGAAATCCTTAATATGTAAATAATAGCTTAAATGCATTTTTCCTGTGTTGAGGTTATTGTACAGTTAATGAATAGTAACATTGTATTACTATTAATATGTAAATAGAGGAAATCCTTAATATATAAATAATAGCTTAAATGCATTTTTCCTGTGTTGAGGTTATTGTACAGTTAATGAATAGTAACATTGTATTTATGTTGTTTAAATTTTCACAAAAATTAATTTGTTGAACTTCCTCTTATCCAATTAACTGTATTCATATGTGCTTATTTTGAAATTTTATTTATGCCCCAATAAACTGTGTGTGGATTATGATAATTATTAGAAGTCGTGTATATGTCGAGCTATATTATTTATGTATATTGGTTCTGATGGTGACATGTAGTTTGGAGCATCAGACAGTACTTTTATTCTTTTTTTTTTTTTCAATTTTTTAAACATTTCTTTTGCTACTTTTTGAGAGACAGAAAGAGACAGAGCACAAGTGGGTGAGGGACAGAGAAAGAGGGAGTCATAGGATCGGAAGCAGGGTCCAGGCTCTGAGCTGTTGGCACAGAGCCCGACACTGGGCTTGAACCCACAAACCATGAGATCATGACCTGAACCGAAGTTGGATGCTTAACTGACTGAGCCATCTAGGCACCCCCTTTTATTCTTTTTTAAAATTTATTTATTTATTTTGAGAGAGACCGCACACAAGCTGACAGGGGCAGAGAGAGAGAGGGAAAGAGAGAGTCCCAAGTAGGCTCTGCACTGTCAGCAAAGAGTTTGACCAGGGGCTTGAACCCACAAACCATGAGATCATGACCTGTCCAACCAAGAGTTGGACACTTAACCAACTGAGCCACCCAGATGCCCCAAGCAGTTCTTTTATTTGAAATGAACTAAGCGACTTAGTATATTGAGAATAAAACAAAAGCATAGCATGCCTGGTGAAAGAGGTCTGTGTTAGGGCATCTGGGCAGCTCAGTTGGCTAAATGTCTGACTCTTGGTTTCAGCTCAGATGATGATCTCATGGTTTGCAAGTTTGATTGGGATCCTCTCTCTCTCTCTCTCTCTCTCTCTCTCTGCCCCTCTGCTGCTCATATTCTCTCTCTTTCTCAAAATAAATACAATAAAAACTTTAAAAAAAGAGGTCTGTGTTATATGGTAAAGAAAGTGAAAGAATGGCTTTACACCAGTGTCAGATGAGTTTATTAAATGCTTTTAAGCGACACAAGTTACAGCTAATGGAATCCTAGGAGATAAAATTACAAGAAATAATTGCCTGTGAAATATTGATAAGGAAATAAGAATCTAAATTACATTTTAGGCACAATTAGCATCTTGATTCACATTTAAAAATTAGCCAAAAACCTGAATTAATTAAGGAAATGATTTTTTTTCATTTTAAAGGATTATTAAGAAGAAAATATAATTAATATATCTGAAAGAGCTTTGAAGATGGAAATAAATTAAGTGGGATATATTCTAGGAATGGAAAATTAGTTCGATCTTTAGAGATCAATTCATGTGATGTACCATATAAGGACCCCCAGGAAGAAAAACCGTATGACTGTAGTAATTTATGTAGGAAATATATTTAACAAAATCCAGCACTCATCTTGATAAAACATCTGAACAAAGTAGTATTGACAAATATCTTCAACTTGATAAAGAGCAGCTACAAAAGACCCCACAGCTAATATTACACTTAATGATGAAATGGAGAATTGCCGCCCTTCTAAGATTGGGAAAAAAATAGGAATTCCCATTCTCACCACTCCTGCTCAACATAGCGTTGGCCAGTGAAATAAGATAAGATAAGGAAATAAAATGCATGAGGAGTGGAAAGGAAGACATAAAACTGTCTATCTATCTGTCTATCTATCTATCTATCTATCTATCTATCATCTATCTGTCTGTCTATTTATCTATCTATCATCTATCTTTCTATCTACATACACATACACACCCACAGGTTGTTTTTATAAGAAAACCCCAAGGAATCTACAGAATCTACTAGAACTAATAAGTGATTTGTGCAAGGTTGCGGGTTGGAAGGTCAACATATGATAGTAACTCATATATTTATATATTTTCTTTAAACATTTTAAACTAAAATTTAAAAACTGTATATGATTTACAGTCATTTTAACAAATCTAACAAAACATGTGCAAGATCTCATATGTGGAAAGCCGTAAACACTGACAATGGAAATCAAAGCAGGCCGAGTATATGGAATACTGTGAAATGCTAGGTTTAATTCATTTCCTGGCAAAATCCCAGTGGAATTTTTGTACATATGGTTAATTCTAAGTCTATATGGAAAGGAAAAATAGCTAGAATAACTAAAATCATTTTAACCAAGAGAGAAAAATTGGAAGAATCACACACTCTGATACACAGACTACAAAATCCCTCCCCAGACATGTGTGGTGTATTCACCAGTGTACAGTATATGTGGTATGACAAAATATTCTTGAATAATTTAAGAAGATTGAAAACTACAGGATATGTACTCTGATCAAAGTAGAATTCAATTATCAATCAATAAAAATGTGATTTCTTGTATGACCCCAGCTATTTGGAAATTAAACAGCACACAGCTTAAGAGACAATGGGTAAAAAGTAAGCTATAAGGTTAATGTGCTTTTCATAGATTAGTACTTGCATGATATATCTTTCTCCAACCCTTTAATTTTAATGTAAGTCTCTATATTTAAAGTGGGTTTATTATAGACAACGTTTTTTAATCCACTATGACAATGTCTGTCTTTTCATTGGTGCATTTAGAATATTTTCATTTAAAATGATTACTGATACAATTGAGTTATTATATACCATGTTTAGAAGCATTTTCTATTCTTTCTTTTTTCCTTTTGTTTCCTTTCATTTTTTGTCTTTTTCTGCCCTTTGCTCTGTCTCTGGTTTCACCTGAGAATTTTATATAATTCCATTTTATTTCCTCTCTTAGCATGTTAATTAGACTTGTTTCAACATTTTTAGTAGTTGTCCTAGAATATCCAGTATGCACTTTTAAGTAAAGAAATAACACTATGTTGCCTCATGTGTGATGCAAGTACCTTAGGACAGAGTGCCCCTGTTTTCTTTCTCTTGCCTCATATAATACCCTTGTCATTCATTTTACTTATTCTATTCACATGCAATATTCACCTAAATGTGTCACTTCAAATAAATGGTTGTTTTTATGAAAAATAAAGATTTCATTTCACTTTCATTTATCTGTTCTACAACACTCTATTTATAGTTCTGAATTTTGATAAAAGAAAAATTGTAACTGGACATGTATTAAAAATCAAGGAACACCTTTCTTCAAGACTATTGCGATAGAAGGGAGAGACTGAACTCTATGAAGCTAAAAGGAGAGTATAATTTTTAATTTTTATTTTATTGATTTGTTTTTCTTCCAAGATTTTATTTAAATTCAAGTTAACAATTTGTGAAGTTTTGGTTTTAGGAGTAGAATTCAGTGATTTATCACTTACGTACAACACCCAGTGCTCATCACGATAAGTGCCCTCCTAAATCCCATCACCCGTTTAGCCCATTTCCTGCCCTTCCTTCAACAACCCTCAGTTTGTTCTCTATAGTTAAGAGTGTCATAGGTTTTTCTCCCTCTCTGTTTTTATCTATTTTATTTATCCTTCCTTTCCACTATGTTCATCTGCTTTATTTCTTAAATTCCATATACGATGAAATCATATGATATTTATCTTTCTCTGACTGACCTATTTCACTTAGCATAATACACTCTAGTTCCATCCACATCGTTGCGAATGGCAAGTTTCATTCCTTTTCATTGCCAGGTAGTATTCCGTTGTGTATGTATAACCCATCTTCTTTATCCACTCATTGATCAATGGACATTTGGGCTCTTTCCATAATTCGGCTATTGTTGATAGTGCTGCTATAAACACTGGGAAGCACATACCCCTCAAATCTATGTATTTGTATCCTTTGTCTAAATAGTAGGACAATTGTGTTGTAGGACAGTTCTATTTTTAACTTTTTGAGGGACCTCCAATCATTTTTCAGAATGGCTGCACCAGTTTGCATAAGAGGGCAGAAAATTATTTATTATTATTATTTTTGTAAATATAATTTATTGTCAAGTTAACTAACAGTGTATACAGCATGCTCTTGGCTTCAGGAGTAGATTCCAGTGCTTCATTGCTTACATACAACAGCCAGTGCTCATCCCAAAAAGTGCCTTCCTTGATACCCATCACCCATTTTCCCCTATACCCCAACCCCACTATTAACCCTGAGTTTGTTCTCTGTATTTAAGAGTCTCTTATGGTTTGCCTACCTCTTTATTTGAGACTATTTTCTTTCCCGTGCCTTCACCCATGGTCCTCTGTTAAGTTTCTCAAGTTCCACATATGAGTGAAAACATATGATATCTGTCTTTCTCTGACTGACTTATTTCACTCAGCATAATACCCTCCAGTTGCATCCATCTTGTTGCAAAAGGGCAACTTTTTAATTGCAAGCCTAAGCTAATGGTCACTATTTGAATTTAGCCAAGGCGATGGGAACTTTAAGGCCACCATGTTGAGTTTCTAAATTCTTCTCTTTCTTAAAAAGTTCTTTTAACGTCTCCAGATCTACTGGACATGGGGGGATCCTTCAATTTCTATCCATCTAGGAAGTATTTATTTCTCCTTCACTTTAAAACATAGCTTCATGGACATAAATTAAAGGTGAGTGGGGCTTTTTTTTCTTTTAGCACTTTCTTCTTTTAGCAAGTATTTCACTATACTTTCTTTTTAAAAACTTACTATTTGGGGGCAGCTGGGTGGCTCAGTTGGTTAAGCATCCGACTTTAGCTCAGTTCATGATTCTGCTGTCTGCGAGTTCGAGCCTCACATGAGCTCGAGCTCAGAGCCTGGAGCCTGCTTCGGATTCTGGGTCTCCTTCTTTCTCTGCTCTTCCCCGCTCATGCTCTATCTCTCTCTGTTTGTCAAAATAAATAAACATTAAAAAAATTTAACTTTTTTATTTTTAATAAAAACTGTTGACAGTGTATATGTTAAGGTAAACAGCATAATGCCTCAATATACATACAGGCCAAGCTAATTACCATATTCATCTCCTCACAAAGTTCCCTGTTTTGAGTGCATGTGGTGAAAGCACCTGAAATCTACTCTTAGCAAAGTTCTTGTGTTCATGGTTTCTGACAAGAGATCCGCTATATTTCTCACGCTTATTCCTTTACAAGTATGATGTTTTCCTCTCTCCCTCCTTTAATTATCTCAAGATTCTTTGTCTCATGTTCTACAGTTTGAACATGATATGCTTCCGCATAGTCCTCCTCCCCCATCCACTCCTCCACACCCTGCACTGCTTGACATTGAACTTCCTGGATCCATAGTTTGGTGTCTGTCATTAATTTTGGAAATTTCTTAACTATTATTAGTTCAGCTATGTCTCTACTCTATCATCTTTTTTTTCCCCTAGTTCTGCTGTTCCACTTATGCATATATTATACTTTTTCAAATTGTCCCACAATTCTTGATTATTCTGTTCTCTTTTAATTCCTTTCTCCATCCTCTCTTCTCTTCATTTCCGATTGAAAGTTTCTGTGCATTTGTATGCATTTGTCAGAACACAATTAATGTACACTCAAAATGCATGCATTTCATTTTATATAAATTTTACATTAAAGACAAAAAGTTCACGATAAGTATTGAACTCCAGTTAATGATAGGCATGTTAGAGTATTTAAGGGGAAGTAAATTTGCTTCTGCTATTTAATCATGATTCATTGAAAATTGCTATCATTGATAGATTGGATGGAATGACAGGTGGAGGGAGAGATGTACAATAAAACAGGTGCAGTAGAGTGTTGTTTCCAGAATCTGCATAATAAATATGTGTGTTTATTATAAAAATTTTTAAGTTCTCAGTACACTTGAAATTTTCCTGATATCACACTTTAAAAAATGCTATAGAATCTCCTTGGGATCATTGTTGAACAATCTATTGCAAAGTGGGGCCTAGAATAATGAGGAAAATACAGATCAGAGAACCCATATCAAGTTAGCCCCTAGATGGGCCATACTTTATGTTTGTGACAGATTATGGGGAAGAAATGTTATTTTCTATTGACGTCAACATCAGTTTAGGGTCAGACTAGCCAAAACCTCTCAGATTTGAAATAAAATCATATTAGAGTAATTATTAAAATAAATAATTAATTATTAAAATACATAATTAGAGTGATAGAGCATTAAGTGACCAATGAGTATAAAATATGTGTGTTTAACATTTTATTTATTTTTGAGAAACAGAGAGAGATAGAGCATGAGTGGGGGGAGGGTCAAAGGGAGAGAAAGACACATAAAATCCCAAGCCAGCTCCAGGCTCTGAGCTGTCAGCACAGAGCCTGATGCAGGGGTCGAACTCAGGAGCTATGAGCTCATGATCTGAGCTGAAGTCAGACACAACCTACTGAGTCACCCGCGCACCCCTATAAAATATATATTACATCAAAAATATCAGTGAGATAAAAATAAAGATCAAGAGGTGATTTAAAAAGCAGAATTTAATTATGTGACTATTAAACCTAATGATTTCACATTAGAGAGAACTCAATGATTCAGCAGCCTATTTTGTGTTCGGAATCAGATTACACAGGATAACAAATCAGACATTTGAAAGGTAAGTGTGCTTTTTATTTTCTCTCCTTATCTCTCCCACAAAACAGTGTGTTCCAATAATGAATATTTTCCTGTTGGTAAAGTGACAAAGGAAAGTATTGAATTAAGTCTCAAAATAGAGATATCCAATTAAGCCGTGTCTGCATGGCCAGACTTTGATTTATTATCTGACCGTTCCGGCCCCCAAAAAACATGTGTTTGCTGACTCTTGTCTTGCTGCTCTTGATTCTCTAATGCTCAAGACTTCTCTCCTGTTTATACTTCTCTAGCATGGGGTGCATATGACCACGGAATTCTCTCTGGCTATTTTTGGTTACTAATCTGTTCCTTCAGTTTGGACACAGCTTTGTTCTTTAGCTATTCTATCTATCTCCCTAGAGATCATCACCGTTTGAAGATTACAAGGTTACCTGAAATTCAAAGTTTTTATGTCTTTTCTTCCTCATAGCCTCTTTAAGATCCCTTAAATCTATTAGACTAGAAATCTTACAGCCATTTTCAGTTTTCCCTCTGTTTCTTGTCTTATTCTCTCCATCATGTATTCTTTTTTCCCCTTTAACTTCTCTTATATGCAAACTTCTATTCAATTATGATCGCTATGAAATCAATTCCACGCCCCTAAAATAAGCAATTACTTGAATTCTTCATCTAATGCTTTAAACTTACATAATTTTGAAACTATGACCCTTACGTAGGTACATTTATTAGATGGTAAGAATGCTTTGGCAACTGCTTTTCTGACTAATGAAAGCTGGTACTATTTGTACATGAACCTAGTCATTCCTTAAATTTCTTTTAGAGTCATGTGATTACTGGAGAAAAGAGGTAAAGCCAAGAGGCAGCTGTGCTTCTAAAAGGAAACATTCTCTCTACTAAACATTTCAAGCTAATTATAGAAAAGATAGTAATGTTGATACATACTAAACTTTTCAAAAGTAATCCAATTATACTTCCATTATGAAAGGGAATTCTTGGTATCATTGTATGCATTGTATTGTTTAACAAAATTGGCACACTACTGGATATTTATTTGATATCTTGATCTTTTCATATTTAACATCATATACTAAGCATTTCCTATCCATTAACTAACCTTCGTAAACAGAATTTAATGCATCACATATGATAAATTGTGTTCCATAATTAAATTGACCTTGCTAGTACTTTTATATTTGGGTTGTTATTACTTTTGTAATATTATTATAAAGGTTTATTTGGGGTGCCTTGATGGCTCAGTCGGTTAACAGTCCAACTTTGGCTCGGGTCATGATCTTGCTGTTCATGGGTTTGAGCTCCCGCATTGGGCTCTGTGCTTTGGAATCTGTGTCTCCCTCTCTCTCTGTCCCCCACCTCTCATTCTGTCTTTCTCTCTCTCTCAAAAATAATAAATAAAAATCATTAAAAATTTTAAAAGGTTTATTTATATTATGGTATCTTATATATGTAAAAATTCTTAGGCTAAATACAGAGAAGGATTATATTCAACAATTCTTAGAGTAGCACTTTATTACTCAAGACCTTATGAAGACAATAGAAGACTTTAATAAGAATAAATAGATCCAGGTCATGATATGATGTGTTTTGATACAAATTCCCAATTATTGGCACACTGATTCACTAATGAAAATGCTTAGATTCTATATGTCATAGGCAAAATAATGGACTTCAAAGGTGTCACTTCCTAATTTCTGGAACCTGTGACTATGATATGCTACAGGGTAAAAAGAAACCTTGCAAAAGTGATGAAGGACAATCAGTCTGAAATGGAAGAGTATTCTGGAGCATCCAGGTAGGTCCAATTTAATCCTTAAAAGTGAAAGACAGAAGCAGAAGCTTATGCAAGAGAAAAGCAACAGAAGGAAAACTAAAAGGAGAGAAGAGAGATTCAAAGTGTTGGTGCGATTCACCCTCCATAGGCGCCCTGGAGACGGAAGAATGAGACCATAAACCAGGGAATTTATGGTCTCTGGGCACTGGGAATGGCCCTCAGCTGATGTCCGCGAAGAAAACAAGGACCTCAGTCCTACAATCATAAGGAATTGAACTATGTTAATAACTTAAATATGCAAGGAAATGGATTCCCCCTTAGAGTCTTTAGAAAGAAACCAAGAGGTGCCGACACGTTGATTTTAATCTGTCAAGATTGGCATCAAAAATCTGACTATGGAGCTACTGATAATTAGTGTTGTTGTTAAATCACAAACAAACTGATAATTTGTTATTACAGTGATAAAAAATGAACACACTAACCCCCAAACTATATTAATGATGATCATAATTTAGTAATTATAATATGGTTTGGTGTTTTTAATTAGCACATAATATCTCCCAATATAAATCCAGTGCTTTTATTAACTCATTAGGTATCTATACTGTATGACTCAGAATTTATTGTTAGTCACATTTTAGATGGGAGACAGTACTAAGATACTGAATGGTTAAGTGACAGTCAAAAATATTTCATTAAAAACAGCAATGTCAAGATTCAGTTTTTTTAATCTTTTTTTTAATGTTTATTTATTTTTGAGACATAGAGACAGAGTGTGAGCAGGAAAAGGGCAGAGAGAGAGGGAGACATAGAATCCGAAGCTTAGGCTCCAGGCTCTAAGCTGTCAGCACAGAGCCCGACATGGGGCTTGAACTCACAGACCGGGAGATTATGACCTGAGTCAAAGTTGGCCACTTAACCGACTGAGCCACCCAGGGCCCCCAGGATTTGTTTTTAAGTTTCGTTTGATTTAGTTAATAATACAACGTCTTACAATTGATAGTGTAATATATTTCATGATTTGAAACATAATAAACAGAAAAATTAATGAGTTACTGAAAATATGTTATTAGTTGAGGTGGATGGAACTTTTAAAAATCAATTCATATACCCATTCCTTATTTTAATTTACTTATTTCTAAAATCAGACTAAATTTAGCATCTATTCTTTGCATGTTCATTTTAGATTTGATTATGAAATATATGTGTGAAAATATATACAACATAAATTAGTAGATTGAAATAGAAAAATTTTGTTTTGGAAATTTTCTCAATTTTCTGAATTTCTCTTAGAGTTATATGCCTCAAATCACATAGCAGTCTCTCATTAAAAAATTGTTTTAGAGATATATCAATTGGCCACTAAATGAGGCCTTCTTCCACTTTCGCCGATATCCAATAATCTTGTAAAGGAACTGGTCTACACATTGTGACACCTACAGATTTGCTTCATTAGAATTATTGGAAGCAATCTCCATAGAAACTCATTGGTTGAAGTCCACATCCTCCAAACGAAAGCAAAATTATACATGCTCTCTGTCAGAAAAAGTCTGATCCATGCTAGACAGGAGAGGTTTGGGAGGGAGAGGACACATGAGAGGGAAGGATAAGAGGAGCCAGCTCCTTCCCATGCCTCTTGGTTTTGTGGGAACAGAACTTCAAAAGGAGTGTCTCCCAACACCCTGTAGCTACACAATCAGAGGCTTCGAGGAAGGGGACATGTGTATTGGATATAGGATTTGTGTTGCAAAATAGGGGTGCAGTCTGTCTACCCACATGGAGAGTTGTCATAGGACAACATAGTGTGGCCAGAAGAAGGGGCACCTGCCAATTAGCTTTGCTGAAATGTCCTTAAGGTTATAATGGTGCAATTAGCAGGCAAGAGGGGTCCGTGGCAGAGGTGAGAGGCCAGGGTGCTGGATGATTGAAGGGTAGAGGGTGTGGCTGGAGCCCAAGTGAACATGTGCCCGGTTGAAGCAAGATCAGGCTCTGCATCACAGCAGCTGACCCTTCAGCTCAGATGACCAGGAGGGCAAGTAGCACTCAGGGGAGAGAGGGATATGGCTCTGGAGACAGCAGATACATGCGAGGCACAGATGAGGATGAGAACAAAGTCAAGGACAAGGTCAAGAACAAAGTCAAGACCTCTAAGCCAGAGGACTTAGTCTTTTTCCACAGAAATAGAAGACTTCCTAAAGATTACATTTAAATAATCATGTAAGATTAACTTCAAGTCAACTCGAATATTTATTTATTTAGATGTTTTTTGTTTTTCGTTTTTTTCTGCAAGTAAACTTTGCAACTCTCTACTATATGATACCTGGAAGTTTGTTTTTTATCAACTTAAGCCTTGCACGTGCACAGAGATACCTGCCCTGAGTTCATACTTGCAAATGCTCTTGGGAGAAATAATAGCTCACGTTTTTCATTTACTATTCGAATAGTAAGTAGTCTGCCACAGACTATTCGAAATACACATATTATCTCTTCAAATTTTTAGAGCTCCACAAAATTGGCAATCGTGTCATTCTTCCACTATAACAAATAAAGAAACTGAAGAGCAAAGATTTAGATAAATTGATAAGGACCATCCTTTGAACAGAAGGTGGAATCAAAATTCTATACGAGGGGGTTTGTCTCCAGAGGCCGGTTCTTAGTATGTTATGCTAATACCATAATGGAGATAAAGCCACATAGTTCAGTTATGGGTAGAACATTTGGAAACAAGGAAACAAACTATTTAGAAATAACCCTAACTTTTAAACTGAATTTTGGAAAAAGAAAGGTGTTGATTGACTCTCTTTTCCTCTCAAGGTGTTTTATCAAAAATAGTTCAGCTGGCTGGGTATGTAGAAGCCAGTTCCAAAATTGGTTATATTTCTCCCTACTCACGTGAAACTCCTTACGCTAGTTTATTGGTAACAAATCAAAAATTGGTCTTAGGCGGTCAGCGGGCCTGAAACTATTTGTTTTCCTAAAGCCAGAGACTAGGGTATGGGATTCTCCCATGCTATCCAACTAAGTCTTATGCAATGTAACAAAATTTAAGAGTGTCTCCTTTATGTAAAAGTATTGGGGTTCCTGAAGTGGCCTCAGAGTCATTTTCACCCATTGTTATGGGAAAGATGTCCCTACCTTGCTACAATAGCAGCTCGATTGTTTCATGATGATTAGTAGGAACCAGTTGTTTGCTCTTCCACAACAAGTAATGGTGCATGGCGGCAGCGGCTAAGACCCTCCACAGCCAAATGCAGGAGCTGAACACTTTTCTTGAAATCTCCAGAAGGCGAAGTCCACATTGGGGGGAGGGAGTAAGGAAAATAGGAAGGAAAAAAGAAAACGTGAGACATCCTTTTCTAACAATCCCCCATTGGGTCTCAGGAATAGTTTGTGCTTAGTCTGAGTCTTTTGGCTCTCTCTGTTCCGTTTAACTTGTTTATTCAGGTTAAAGAATCATGATGAGTTTCAAGATTAAATCCAGGCGGTTCAATCAGACCATACTGAAAATACGCAGCAGGAAAAGTATCTTCTTCCATGATATTCACATTGTTTTATGAGGAAAACTGCTTTTGATGTCCTATTGTACATTCAAAAGATGTGTTGCTAGTGTTAAAACTATAATGTAAAGTTATTTTGAATGTAAAGAATTAAAATTATTACAAGAAACTAAGTACCAGAGACATCATCTGATTCCTACTAAAAAGTAAAATTGCAGATAAAAGCACAAGAAATTACTAGGTAAAGTTTCATGTTCATTTTTTAACATTATTGGTTATTACGCTTAATGCTATAGTTTAAATATCTACTTTGTGGTGGACAACACCATTAAATAAACACAGAAGTGATTTAAAATTTCATTGCTAGATAGGGGCCCCTGGGTGGCTCAGTTGGTTAAACGTCCAGCTCTTGATTTCCGCTCAGGTGATAATCTCAAGGTTTGTGTGTTCAAGCCCTGTGAAGGGCTCTGTGCTGACAGAGTGGAACCTGCTTGGGATTCTCTCTCACTCTCTTTCTCTCTCTCTCTCCTTCTCCCTCTCTCCACCCTTCCCCTGCTAGCATATGAGCCTTCCCTCTCTCTCTCAAAATAAGTTAGCTTAAAAAATAAAATTTGGTTACTAGATAAATTAATTCCAGTTTACAGACTCTCATTAATTAATCTATAGCAGTTAAGCAAAAGATAAGATTTCCAATATTGAAAATAAATCAATTGCAAATGGCCAGGTGTCTGAAGGTTTACTCAAAAAAGACTTTATGTTTTCTCTTCATAACTTACTATGCAACTTTATAAGATGCATAAAGTTTATTCTTCTGAGACATACAAACTAATCACTGTCTGGATGAGACAAGGCCATCTGGAGGGCCACAGGGCTAAAAGACCTTTTGTGATCACAGATCCCAGTTCATGCCAAGGCCTAAAGTCCCACTCATAAACCCTTTGGAATGTCTGATACCCGCACCCAATAAACGGTGGGATTTCAAATTCCCAGGCAGTTATAAAAAAGCACCGACTCTAAAATAAGTGTTAATATTTGAAGAAGATCACTCCTGGCTGATTTCGTGTTCATGTGCTGCCTTCTCTGGGTCATAACGCCATCTCCTCCTGTGAAATGGAAATTTGACAGATTTTTATTTGGGACTTAACTGATTACAGCAAATTGAGATTACACACATAACTGGATGTAAAATTTACAATAAAAACTTAAAAAATGGCTAAGAATTGGATGGATATATAAACCAAATTTAACCCTGAGGCATGCAATAGATTGAAATTTTTTCGGACTATTTCCATTCACTCTTTAGTGTATAGAACATACATGATTATCTTTCAGTGATAATTTATTTTTAGATATCTAATATGGTATATAGATACATGTAGATTAAAACTCCTTATCAGATCCAATACTTTTAAATTTTATATTAAAGTTTGTTGTGGTTGATTATATGAATGAGAGATTTTCCACATAAAATATATTTAGAACAATGGTGTTACTTTGATTATATGTAATGGTTTCATTATTCTGGACTGAGGGCGAATGTCATCAAAATTTTCCAAATCTGAAATAGGTCAGAACTTCGGAATTAAATATTGCATTAAATTCATCAGATATCTTTTTCAACACCCTCTTCCAAGAAACCGTGTCCTTTCAATCTTAGAAAGAGGCATCTAAGAGCTCCTACTTCCCCTACTTACCTCTAAAGCCCTCAACTTGTTGGCAAAAGAAGCCAAGCACATGGTTATCTATCTACCTATCTATCTGTCTATCTATCATCTATCTTTCTATCTATCATCTACCATTTATCAATCATCTAACAACTTACCATCTATCTCTCATCTATCTAATCTCCTTCTTGAAATTAGGTTATCAGACTAGGACAGAGATTCTTTCTTAGACAGAAGAAGGATCCTCAAAGATTCCTGTTTATGTAAAAGAGCTTTTTGTACTTGACCTCCATTGTTTCACTGGCAGGATGAACAGAATTCCAGGATGCTAGTTGTTTCTGGAACGAAAACAGCTCTTCTTTCCCCCAAACACTAAGCCCTCACCACCATCCTCTGCTTTGAGACCACAACGTTAGTCCCGTTATGACCTTTAACCCTTCTTCTCTCAGTCTCCACAGAATCCTAGGGCTTCTGGGTCCTCCTGAGCCGGATTCACATGCTACTGAATACGGCCCCTGTTGTGACGCTCCATTTCCAATCCTTCCTCCAACTCCTCAAATCATCCTTATTGCTCTTGGGAACTCCTGGTCTATCAGCAGCAAAATCTCCACAAGATTGATCTCTTTTCTCAATGTGCCCTTGACTTTCTAGCTCTACCAAATAACTGAAACTTTATGGAGAAAGCTTCTAACTTTGGCAACCCTTTCAAGTGGGACCTTTTCTCCCTTCTACATCTTATGACTTTGACCTGGGGATGAGGAGGTGTCTTCTTTGTTCCTCGTAGCCACTTCCAGACAGCTCACATCTCACCCTCCTTTAACCCCTATCTTTGAATTTAATAATATAACAAATATTATAGAAATAGAAATATTATATAAATAGAATAAATAAAAATATATTATATATGATAGAAATATTATATAATATAGAATAAATATATTATATAATAATTATATATGATAGAAATATTATATAAATAGAATAAATAAAATGTCATATTATATATGATAATATTATCATATTATTTATATGATATTTTATTTATTCTATATAATATAAATATAATATAAAATTATAGCACACAATTCCAATCTTTGCAGTCTTATTCCAAATCCTTATTTTTCCCTACACTTTTAGAATATATGGATTCTGACTCATGGTCACATTAGCAATGTTCCTTCCACATACTCCGAGATTTCAACATCCTAAGACTCTCAGTATCTGGATGTTCTTTCAGTATCTAGAGCTTTTCCAATGTTCTAGCCTCCACCCAACACTCAGACCTTCATAAAGTTCTACCACTACACCTTTCTGCCATCTATATCTGTGCTTAAGCTCAGTTACGGCTTACATAGAGCACGGAAACACTGTTTAGGAGGCACCTACACAGGTCAGCACCTCTGCTCCTGCGCTCAAACACCTTCAGCCGGTAATGCACATGGCACCAATGACTCTCGCTGCTCTCTCCTCCATCATCATTTTTTCCCCTTTCTAATAGATCATTTCAATCAGCATGGACTGCGGTTATATTCCAATTCTGAAAATACACCCTTTTCTATACATTTTAACAATCCATAAGTCTTCCCAGGGCCAGATCATACCAGCTTGACATTTTCACAGAGCCAGGTGGAAAAAGTCCAGTTACGTTGAAAAGAAACATGAAGTACACCTCTAAATTTCCATCATTTGTGTGTTTCCTGAGACTGCTGTCTGTTTACATCGCATCGCACTGCTACATTTTGTTTGCAAGATACCCAAGGGGTAAGTCAGGATGAAGGGGAATGACCCAATCAGTAGAAATGTACAATTTCATCAATAACAATGGATAAAGAACCTCAAAAAATTATAGATTGACTAACTGCCAATCTTGTCTTCATGTGCCCATTTTAAGCAACAAAATGGCCAGTTTGTAAGGAAAATTGATGCTGAGACACAGACAAGTCTTGGCCACTTCTGAACATCCTGTTAGATTCCTTTCACCTTCTTCAAGTTCAGTATATTTTATGAAGAAAAATATTTTCTCTTCATAAGATGGAGCATTTCAAAAGTAATGTTGAGCCTAAGAAAAGGCACACAAAAGAGTACATGATGCATGATTGCATTTACATACAATTCTAGAAAAAGTGAGATGACAGTGATGATAAGCAGATCAGTGATTGTGAGGGGTTCTGGGTGAGGGAGGAGACTGAATACAAAATAGCAGAAGGGGATTTTCTGGATTAGGCAAATGTTCTGCATCATGAATGTGGTGTTTGTTACACAACTGTCTACATTTTTTTAAAAAAGTCATTGAATGATACAATTAAAATAGGTGCATTTTATTGTGTGTGAATTATAACTCAATATAAATAACTAAAACAAATATTTAATAAATCACATTTTTTCTGTATAAAGTAGTTTGTACTAGAGAGATTAGTTCTATGCCAGCATTCAAAACTTTCCAAAGATCAGTGCCCCAAAGTATACTGAGAAACAATAACATTCCTTTCTTGATCAAATAGCAGATATATTTTTACTTCTTCCCAAGGAGGATATTACAGTTGGTTCATATCTTATAATTTAAAATTTATTGTATAATCAAAACAGGTGAAATCTAGTATATAAAAATATACATTTATGATTTTAAGTTTTAATATATTTCACAAAAATGTCTTCACTAGTTATCTCATAAAGCATCTTAAAAATAATAGGACTTGTCCTTGTATTTTTCAAAAACTTAAGATAAAATATTCACACAAATAATATCCACCCAAATTTCTAAAATGCGGCTCCACTTGGTAATGCAGAAAAAGCCTTGACAACATCCAACACCCAATCGTGATAAAAGCTCTGAGCAAGCTAGGAACAGAAGGGAAGTTGCTCAACTAGATAAAGAGAATCTATGTAAAAGCAACAGCTAACACCATACTAAATGGTGAGAAAATAAATGTTTTTTTTTTTTCCTCCCTAAGATTAGGAATAAGACAAGATGGCCCCTCTCACCATTCCTATTCAACATCATAGTGGAAGTCTTGTTCAATGCAATAAAAAAAGAAAACATTATATTAAAGATATATCAATTGGAAAGCAAGAAATAAAATTATATTTACTTACAGATAGTATAATTGTTTATGGGGAATATCCAAAAGAATTTACAAAAAATAATCTCCTGCGACTAAGAGGTTATAGCAAGATTTTCAGATATAAGTTTAATATAGAAAAGTCAATTGCATTCTTATGTATCAGCAATGAACGATTGTTATTTGAAATTGAAAACACGATACCGTTTACAATAATAACAACAACAACAAAGGTAAACTATTTTGATATAGATTTAACGAAAATATACAGGTTCTCTGTTAAGAAGACCACGAAGCTCTGTTGAAACAAGTCAAAGAGGATCTCAACAAATAGGGATATGTTCCATGTTCATAGATTGGAAGCATCAATATTTTTAAGATGTCAATTATTCCCATGTTGATATATAGATTCTACTCAGCCCGATAAAAACCCAGCAAGCTATTTTAGCATACCAACACATTGAATCGAAAGCTTACAAGGAGAGGTGAAAGACCTAGAACAGCAGCATATTTCTGAAGAAAAACAAAGTTGGTGGACTACCTCCACTCAAATACAAGAGTCACCATAAAGCTGCAGTATCAAGACAGCATGGTATTGGCAAAAGAATAGACAAACAGATCAATGGAACAGAATAGCAATTTCAGAAATAGACCGACACATATAGAGCCAAGTGATCTTTTGCAAAGGAGCAAAGTCAATTCAAATGAGAAAAGACAGTCTTTCAATAAATAGTGCTTGAAAAATTGGATATCGATATGCAAAAAAAGTGAACTTAGACACTAATCTTACACCTTCACAAAAATTAACTCAAAACGAATTGATTGTAGATCTAAAATGTAAAATGCAAACCTTTACTACTCCTAGAAGATAATATCCGAGGAGATCGGGATCTTGGTTTTGGTGTTGAGTTTTTAAACAGTACCGAAAGCACAATCAATACAAGAAAATATTAATAAGTTGGACTTTATTAAAATGAATCTCTTTCCTCTGTGAAAGACATTGTTATAATAAAAAGACAATCCCAGGTGGGGCAAATATAGTTGTAAAACACATGTCTGATAGGGGTGCCTGGGTGGTTCAGTCGGTTAAGCACCTGACTTCGACTCAGGTCATGCATGATGTCACGGTTTGTGACTTCAAGTCCCACGTTGGGCTCTATGCTGACAGCTCAGAGTCTGGAACCTGCTTCAGATTCTGTGACTCCCTACTCCCTCTCTCTCTCTGTCCCTTCCCCGTTTGCACTTTGCCCCTTTCTGTCCCTCAAAAATAAATAAACATTAAAAAATAAAAATAAACACACTTCTGATAAAGGAATAAAAAAGCAAACAACCAATTTTTAAAAAATGGTCAAAATTTATGAACAGATGCCTCCCCTAGGAAAATATACAAATGACAGACAAGCCTATAAGGGAGTATTCGACATAATATATTATTATGAAATTGAAAATGAAAACACCAAAATATGTATATCTCTTAGAATGCCAATATCATATCCCCAAAATGAAAAGGGTAAATGCTAGCAGGAATCCTTCCATGGCTGGAATTCCATGGGAATACCAAATAAACAGCAGCCATTTTGGAAGACAGTTTCTGGCAGTTTCCTACAAAGGTAAACATAGTCTTATCACACATTCCAATTTATTCTAGTATTTATTCAATCGATTTGAAGAATTTGTCTACACAAAAATTGATATGAATGTTTACAGGAACTTTATTCATAATCACCAAAAAAAAAAAAGGAAGTAACTACGAAGTCCTTCAATAAATAAATGACTAAACATACTATGGTACTACAGATAATAGGATATTATTTAGTGATGAAAATAAAAGAGCTCTTAAGTCACAAACAGATATGGTGTAACTTTAAATGCATATTACTAAGTTAAAGAAAACATACGTGCATAAACATAAGCATACATAAAGTCTGCATACTTTATGATTCCAATTATATGATGTTCTGGAAAAGGCAAAAGTATACAGACAATTAAGAGATCTGTGGTTTCCCAAGAATTAGGGAGTGATGGATGGTGTAGTTGAAAGATGAAGAGCTAAGGCACCGGAGATTGTTAAGTTGTGACAAAGACTCTCTCCTTAACCAAACGTTAATCAAGCTTCCCTAACCCCTTTAGTCCTCAACCTTGGCATCTACCCTATGGGACCAGCATTGCCTAGTTGTAGCAAGAATCCTATTAAGCCAGGTTAGAGAGAATTCCCCGCCCTTGATATCTGATCACCTTGGTCTGCCTTCACCAAGAATATTGCCAAGTTGATTTATCCAGAATCTCTTCTGGCCTCTGATGTTTCCTCTTAGCAATTTTCCGTGTACTGACCACCACCCTGCTTATTGGCCATAAATCTCCATTTGTTCACACTGCATTCAGAACTGAACCCAGTTATATACTAGGTCTCTTTGCTCCTATTACAATAGTCTGTGAATAAAGAAGTTTTTAACCTCTTTAATTACTGTCTGGTTTTAGTTTTCTTTAGTAGTTGATGAAGCTATTCTGTGTGTTACTGTAATGGTGGACACATGACATTATGTATTATGTATTCCATAAATCTGTACAATGCAAACAGTGAACCTTCATGTAAGCAATGGACTTTAGTTAATAGTAATGTATCACTATGGCTTCATTAAGTGTAATAAATGTACCACATTATTGCAAGGTGTTCATAACAGGGTCATATGAGTCTCTGTGTATGTGAAGGGGCATATATGGTAAATCTGTGTACTATCTGCTTAACTTTTTTGTAAATTTGAAATTATTCTAAAACATGAATGGTATCATTTGACCCATCTGTGAAAGACTGGAGAAAGAACCAATGGGCGTTTTGATCAAAAGTTAAACTGTGGGTATAAATGTAGATGCTGCATTGGAAGGGGTGGCTGGGTTCCAGAAAAGCGAGGTTAGCTGTGGATGTGTACCTGCGGGTTACTTAGAGCAATGGTGATAAATAAAATCCAAGGGTGATATTAGAAAAATAAAAGACAAAACAATAACAAGGTATATTGGAGCCAACCAAGATTTGGAAATTAGGAAAATGAACAAATACAGGCAAAGTATAAACATTATTGACTTGAGAAAGCAGGAATGTTGAGATATCAGAGTTGCTTACAGAAGATATCGGATTCAGATTTTCTTTCAGTTACAACAAGAAAACTCATATTATCTTGTGCAGCCTGGAAAACTCCACCTAATAATGTACTAGTGTATAGGGGACCGATACTATATGCCCGAAGTACTTGAAAGGTAATCAGAATCTTTTTTCTTTCCCAAAACCCTACTCTCATAGATAATTTTGCCCTAAAGGAACACCCATCAAAGCTTGTCTTAAACATTTTTTTTTTCACTCTTGAAACATCATTGTTCTTTCAAATCTTGTAAATATCTATCTGAAGGAAAGTGTTGGTAACTTACATCCTTACTATAGTAAGAGCTGAATTGAGAGCTTTTAAAAATTAATTTTATAGGTGGTTTGAGCCCTTTTGAAAAGAGCAACCAGGAAAGAGTGTGCACAAGTCTGCTGAAGTGTATTATGTTTTAAAGTAATTTTAGCCATGAAATAATAAATTCCCCCACACAATAGCCTTGAATGCATTTCTAATTGTAAGAGTGTATATTAGGTCTTTTACATGAGTTGACTATTTGTGCTGAGCTTTCTCAAGTCAAGATCGCAGGTTAATTATTGCAAGGAGGCTATGTAAAAAATCACCTCCTGGGACCTGTGCAGTAATAACAGTAAGTGAAAAAGAAAACACTATAAATAAATATTCTAGTGAACAAGTTCTTTAAAACAAACACTAGTTATTTGTGGTTTAAGGCAAGAATCTTTTGAATTATTTAAAAAAAGGGTTTCAATGTTACAGGAAATTTTATTGTCTTTTTTTAGTTAAAAGGCTCAAACAGGAACTTCGTTTGGTGGCAAATACAACATAGTAGATACAGATTATACTTAAATGTTTTTCTTTTTTTAAAAAAAACCTGGTACACAATAGATACAGGATTTATTCCTTATCTTTTCTCTCTAAATATTGTAAAATATTGAACACAACATATAGTCTTTCCCAAAGGAATTGCACTGATATTTTCACATCTTCATAAATTTCCTGAAAAACTATACAATCAGACAAACTATGTGTTCTCTGGATTCAACTATACTTTTAATTAAGCTTAAAGCAAAGATATATGGGATTTATGAGAAATTATTTCCCCATCGCTGAGAAGAAGGCTTTAATCAGTGTTGAAGTTTAGGAGAGGTGCCATTGGATTTCTACTTTCAATAGAAATTTCCATGGAACAGAAGAGATAGAAGATTGGTTTATGAGAAGGCTGACTTGGAAATGAGAAACCGAAGATTGCGTGGTATTTTTTTATTGGTAAATGTCTTTGCTTTGGACTTGAATTATAGACTGTGTTCGTGCAGGAAAGAATGCAGTTGTAAACAAGAGTTGCATTAAAGATGGCAGCTCCTTGAGCAGTGTGGGGGCAGTGAGTCAGTACAAAAATGATGTGGCCAAGGAATGTTGAAGGTCCATTGTGGCTGGGGAACTTGACTTTAAGGACAATAACCAGTTCTACAGAAGGCACTTTCCAGCAGTATTCAGCTACTTGTGGGCCTGCCCGTAGGATGTAGGTGGTTGGGTCACCTGACTGGGTTTGGAATATGCAGATAATAGAAGAAGCGAGGGGAAAATGTTGGAAGCACACAATAGTTTCCCGTGGCTGCTGCCACAAATTACCACAAATTCAGTGACCTAAAACAAAGCAGATTTATTATCTTACAGTTCTAGTGATCAGAAGTCCCAAATTATTTTAACTGGGCTGAGATCAAGGTGTTGGTTGGCTCTGCCCTTCTTTTGGAAGTTCTGGGGACACACGGTTCCTTATTTACTCCAGGTTCTGATTGCATCAGACATTCCTGGCTTGTGGCCACATCACCCTCATCCCTGTCTCTGTCTTCATGTCCCCCCGTCTGTGTGTATCAGATCTCCTTTTACTTTTCCCTTATAAAAATCATGCCAGTGCATTTAGGGCCCACCTGAATATTCCAAGACCTGTGTTCCATCTCAAGATTATTAACTTAACCTTAATGGTAAAGATCTCTTTTCCAAGTAAGGTAACAGATACCAGGATTTGGACCTTAGGACTTTGTGAGATACTGTTGGTCTAGACAGAGTACTGGAAAGAAAGTTGGTTTTAGTGATGAGTATGTGATGGACCCCAAGGGAGATGAAGAGGAAGTCAATACATGGAGAAAAAGCAAACTGTTAATAGTATTATTAGTGAAGTAAAGGAGCTAAAAACCAGGCTCAAAAACATATAGATTATTTTACTTATGTTTAAAAATGTATACATATTAATGTGTGTAGACTCACCTATAATATATCACACAAATATATTAATAGTGATTATTCCTTTTTGGTGGTGTTAGGCTAATTTTATTTTATATTTATTTAGTTTGCATTTTCTCCATGTTTATCATAAACACAATTAATTTTTTTAAAAGCCAGAATTATGTTATGCTCTTCATGATGGTTTTTTGATTTGGAATCAAATCATATTTACTTAAAATATTTGGAATTGTGGATCAAGCAATATCATAAGGCCAGAAACATAGTCCCCATTTAAGTGAGGTCTATGATTTAAGGTAGAGCAACACTAACTTCTGAAACATAGGAGTTTGTTGTTCTAGGATAAAACACCATGTAATCCTGACTACCTGTGGATTTGAACATCAATAATCAGATATACAGGGAGCAGGTGTTAATGCTGTCAAAAGCTTGGCAATTTATTTTTCCTGACTTAAATCCTCCTTCAGTTGCTGATAGATATTATTCTTCAGTTCCCTCTTGATCTCAGTGGGAGTCTCTGACTTGAAGCTTACACGGTGATTATAAAGTACCTAAAACTCCTCAGATGAAAGAGATATTAGTACAAAATACTAATAAGCATTATAATTATAAGTGGTCTCCACAGTAAGATGTTTGCAGGCATCAGAAGCTAGGAATAGGCCGTTTGAATACAAAACTGCCCAAAAGGTTGGTGAAAAGACATTGGCTTGAAGTTTTGTTAATCTAATTCTTTTTTAAAATCATAAAGGAAATTATGCAGGGACCCAAAGAAAGCAAACAGATAAGAATGGTAATTTGGAGCCTTATCGATCCAAGCAAATGGAAATGAATGACCAAAGTCTATGTCAGGCAAAAGACAACATAATTAAGCTGATTTCTTTGGAGACATAGAAGATGGAGTTTAGTGAGGATCACTACTGAGATGCTTTATTTGGAAAAAAGACAATCACATTCGTATGTTCTTCCATCATTATTACATATTGAGTATATTCATTTATTTGATTTTTGTACAGGAGATCTATGTGATTAACGCCTGCTATTTAGTTTTCTTATACTTACCAAAAATATTTGCAGTTCTAATTTTTATGAGCATGAGGTGGTCGTGATACAAATAGTTGCCATGAGATAAAACTGTCAGCGCTCATGTTATTTTTCTTTGCATTATTGCCCTTAAAGGTTTTTATTTGTTGTTTTACAAAATGTTAACAGAACCTCGAAGTGACAATATTCCCATTGCTTTTAAATAAAATGAAGGGCACGCTCTGATTGTTCACAGACTCTTGTCTCTGCATTTATTGACATTTTAAATTCAAATGTCAAACTCGATAGTGATACAAGAGAATGTTTTCATAATGAATGAAATAGATGAACTTTCGAGAGCAGATTATGGTCAGTGGGTTAATAAAATGCAAGAACTCAGTGATAACTTTGGGCGATATAATTTTGGATAAAATTATCAGAAAAATAAATCTCATTTTTAACACAGAGGTGTAACTTAGTCTCAGTTAACACTACCGAGATATGTTTTCCCTAAAATGTTGCCTTATTGCTAGGCGAGGTCTAAAGCTACTAACCCATCAAAAATTTCAAGGAGGAACCAGATTTTTGCTTACATTTAGACTGGTGGCTGTACATATGCAATTTTAATGTGTATAGGAATTGCTGAGAGATCATGTCTCTGATTCGGTAAGCCTTGGGTGGGGCCCCAAGATTCTGCAGTTGGAGCAAGTTCCCAGGCAAAACACCTGCTGCTAATTCACAAATCACAGGGGCGCCCGGGTGGCTCAGTCAGTTAAGCCTCCGACTTCGGCTCAGGTCATGATCTCACAATTCGTGGGTTTGAGCCCCATGTCGGGCTCTGGGCTGACAGCTCAGAGCCTAGAGCCTGCTTCGGATTCTGTCTCCCTCTCTCTGCTCCTCCCCCGCTCATGCTCTGTCTCTCGAAATTACATAAACATTTAAAAAATCTATAAAAAATAAAAAATAATTCACAAATCACACTTTTGAGAAGCCGGCCCCCACGGTGGATCAAAGCCAGCTGTCTTTACTGAACAGATTCATCGTCAAGACATAAAATGTGTGGCAGTGAAAACCTAGAACTTTAGGAGGCAAATCGGGGAGTATAATCAGCGGGTAGGTCTTGCAGCTGAAGTTCACAAAGTGATCCATTTAACAGAAAGATTAATTTTTTCACTGTTTTTGGCCATCACTTCCTGATAACTGATGTTTTTTTCTAAATCCTTTAAAAACAATACCACTGGTAGAAATAAATACTGTCCTAAAATTTCAAAGAAATAGATTTTTTTCTATCGCTTGTAAAGTGCATGTATTTAGGTGTGAAAAAACATGAGGTTTCCCTTCTACGTCTGCCAAGGATAAGCCAGGCAGTGCGAGACATAAATTTAACATTTTTTTTTCCTTCTGGAAGTTGAAAAAAAACCCAGATTATATGTAATTTTAAAAAAAAGATGGTCAAATGTATCTTTTCAAATTATACCAGCACAAACAAATATAAACATTTTTTGGTATTTAAAAATGTCATGGAAATCAATCACAAAAAGCAATTTTAAAAGTCTCTAAAATGTATACAAATAAAAGTATACTGTAATAATAACATTTTGGATGCTTCTAGGCAAATACTATGATATATATGTCTGTGAAGGTGGACTGTTTTGGAAATAAAAGAAAAACGAATCATTCACGAAGAGACAATGTACTAGAATTGTTAGAAATGTTGACTAGCTTTGTGTCCTTGGATCAGTTATTTGACCTCTGTGCTTTAATCTTTTTAAAATTTTCTGTTTTAATATTTGTTTGTTTTTGAGAGAGAAATACAGAATGCGAGTGGGGGAGGGGTGGAGAGAGGTGACCCAGAATCCATAGCAGGCTCCAGGCTCCGAGCTGTCAGCACAGAGCCTGACATGGGGCTTGAACTCACCAACTGTGAACTCATGACCTGAGCTGAAGTCAGAGGCCTAACCGACTGAGCCCCCCATATTCCCCCTTAATCTTCTCACCCACCGGTAAAACAGGGATAAGCATGCTTACCTCAAAGGAGTGTTCTGAATATTAACACACATAAAAACCTAAGAGAACAACTAGAAGGTAGTAATTTCTCACTAAGTGTTAGCTATTGTTATTTTAATTTTTGCTAAGTTGAAATTATCTTTGTGAAAGATCAGGTTTCCCAAATGATACTTGGGAGCTGGTTTGCTGGAATATTACAGGCTCTTCAAAATCAATGTGTTCAGCATTAATACTCTTTCTCTTTATGTTAACTGTCAATTCCTCTCACCTAACAAACAGCCGGGAAAACCTTTGATCAAGCACAGCTGTTTATTATACTTAATGCAGTTACAGAACACTGCTTTGGCAGAATCTCTGTAAAATTTCAGAATGGACGGTTTGGAGGAAGATATTGACGAAAAGGTGGGAAACTGATCAAAATTGGATCGAGTTAACGGCATGATAGTTTAGGATTGATGGATCCAGATGGGGAGGATGTCTAAAATGAACCCTGATAAACTACTGCCTGATAGCTCTTTGCCCAGGTGAGCAACCTATTCAAAAAAGGGAGCTCTTGGCTCAGATGAAAAACTGTTTCTATAATTTAATTTTCAGAAATGTAATGCAACAGTGAAATTATTTATGGGTTGTAGTTTTAAATACCTGGCTAAGAGTTTTGTGGATCTAGTGGTTGAGCCATTTTGACAAAAGCAGTGATATTAATTCTTATGCCTCAAATTCTATATTAAATTAATGATAGGTCCACCTTCTGGGTGACAAAGACAGAAGCAGACTGTAGCCCCAAGTTTTCCTCTTTTCCTCATTCACATGCTTAATTTTCATTAGCTATCTGCTATATATTTCTTGAACACTTATATACTAACGATGTTGTCAGATATAATTCCTGGACTGCCAGAGTGTCAGAGCCTTGCGGTCTAACACAGTCCCTAGGTGTGGGTGAGTGCTGGGTAAATTACTCAAGAATGGAAGTAAGAAAAGAAGGAGGACAATGAGGGTGGGACAGAGAGACAAAGGAAGGAACATGTAGCTCTAATGGCCAAATGAAACTGATCACCTGATTTTATCAAGTTGCATTGGTAAGAAGCTTGTGGAATGGAAGGATTGGTGTCATATCTTTTTTTTTTTAACGTTTATTTATTTTTGAGACACAGAGACAGAGCGTGAGCAGGAGGAGGGCAGAGAGAGAGGGAGACACAGAATCCGAAGCAGGCTCCAGGCTCTGAGCTGTTAGCACAGAGCCCGACGCGGGGCTCGAACTCACAGACCGCGAGATCATGACCCGAGCCAAAGTCGGCCGCTTAACCGACTGAGCCACCCAGGCGCCCCTTGGTGTCATATCTTATGATGGTATCCCCATGTCTGGTTAGGAAGTTAGAATGGCGCAGTCCCCTTCATAGATGAAAGCTTAGAAGATGAATGTCTTTCTCTCATTTAGAATATCTCATGAGAAATGATAATTCAAATCAAAGTGAATATAGAAAACTTCAACTTTAAGGAGGTAAAGTGATTTTGTGACTCTTTACTCTTCCTCATAGGGAGAACAAAAGTAATATGAAGTGGTGTGTGTGTGTGTGTGTGTGTTTTAAACTTAAAGTTTTATTTCTCATCAGTTATTAAGTTTGGCTATTATTCTCTATCTCCTGGGAAGAACCATGTTTTTGACTATATTACACTTGAGGTCACTGTAAAGTGAAGCAGTAACTAATGCGATGCTCTCCCTGGATTTCCTCTGGCTGCGATGAAAAATTGCCCTCTGTAGCTCTGCAGGGACTTGAGGATCTCTGTAGGAACTTGAGGCTGGAACCAAAGAAAGATGAGTTCTTTAATAGGATCAAATTAATATGGGTTAACCAGGGGTCCTCTAAGTGTGCTGTCCCACCAGCAACACCAGCTGCTCAATGTTTATTAAAAATGAAAATTCTTACGCTTCACTTTAGACCTATCGGATCTGACTCGGGGGGTGGGGCCCAGCCTATGGTTTTATTATGCCATTGAGGTGGTGGTGATGACTGCCAGCACTTGAGCACCAGCGGACTCTTGCATCTATATCATCGCGCCATCCATGGAGTGAGGGTTGGAGTTTGTAAAGTCACATTCTCTGCATCACCTCGTAGGGGAAATGGAGAAGGATACTCAAGTCTCAAACCACATAGGATGCGATGTAATAAAATTCATGACGATTCTCCTAATAAACTCTCACTCCAGTAATTCATCAGGTCCTCCCTCCTTTTCCCTCTCTTTTTGGTGGATACTTGATTCCACACAAGTAGGCCATCAGACCTTGAAATATCAGCTTATGGGAGTACTCATCTAGTAAGTGAATCTTCCCCTGAAGAGATGCTGAGCTTGAAAATTTCATAGCAGCTTCTAAATGAATTAGTTTTTCTCTGGATAGCTACACAACCATTTCAAATCAGCCACATCAAAATGTTAGAAGAATTTTTAGGAATGGTCCAAAGCAGTGATGGTCGAGGAGGAGGGCAAAAGGCATGTGATAATAGTATGGCAGGGGGCACGGAACAGGAGACAGATTAAGAGATGGACTGACTTTTGTAGAAAAAAAATTTAGGCACACCTAGAGCCTGGGTATGTTGGGAAAATCTGTCCTTGCAAACGGGCTTTCATATCACTTTCTTGAGGCGCATTTAAGAAAGCCCTAAGTCTAGGGACCACCTTGCAGATAGTCATCTCTACCATGTCAGGGGTGTTCAGAAGGTAAAGAATCCACCCAATTTGAATAATGAAAGGAAATTAATGATCTGGGGACCAAATGCCCAGTGAGATTGTCTACCCCTAGAGAAAAGGCTATGTTGTTTCGTGTTTCCTACTCTGTGTGGCCCTTTATAGGAAGTTTCATCATCGACTATCATTACCTGCTTCAAGGAAATTCATATTTCTTTGTCTTTCACGTGGTGATAAAATGGGCATTATCTGTGTGTGTGTGTGTGAGTGTGTGTGTGTGTGTGTGGGCACGCGCATGTGCATGCAGTAGATAGGATACAAGTGAGGAATGGGTTCAAACTGGATCGCTAGGATTTGACTTGGAAAACTGGATGGTTAGCCCTGACATTTACAGAATAAGATGAAAATAACAAAGGATAGCTCATCTATTCACATCAGTCTTACAAATCTCGAACAATTTAAGATCAGGTAGTGCTGATTATTATAGCTAAGGATATTCATATCCTTCTATATTAGGATGCATGTGAAACTTGCTTGAAATGTATCCACTGTATAAATAAATGGAAATAATCTTTGCATTGCCATTAAATCCTATATGAGGATATGTAATGAATGTCAGGTTTATCATTTTTCTTTTTTTTTAAATAACAATTGTTCTTTTATGACTACAAATATAGAGAAAAGAAGGTCGTTCATTTGACACTTGAAAACTATCTCAGCGTGAGATGGATAGGCTGGGCGGACTGGGTTTCACGACCTGTAAGAGGACTGTGTTGATGATTTGTAGTGATTTGAACTTTGTGTTGAGTTCTTATCATCCCTGTCTGACTACTTCTGAGTCTTTAGTACAGGACGGTTTGGAGCCATATTAGAAAAAACTGGTTTGAAATACAGACAAACCTGTATTAGAGGAATCGGTCTAAGTTTGGGTCATTGCATATTTAAGGCCAGGCAATGATGTTTAATAATGCAGACATACTAAAGTCAAGACATTGAAAATACTGCTCCCAGTATCGTTGTAAACTTGATGGCACTGCACACGCGGCAAATGTCTATGGTTTAGGAAGCCAACTCTATATGGAATAACTATATATAAATTATTATTAGAGACATTTTTATGGGAATTATAATTCTAAAATTTAGTGCTTGGATACATATAAATTCTTAACCACAATATTTTTTTGTGAATTTTTTCCACTTAAACTCATGGAGAGGAGAAATCATTTTTCTCTATAGCTAACGAAGTCCTCCAAATTATAAAGTTTTGATTTTAATACCAGGATAGAAAATAGAGGTGGACTTTGCACATTTCAAGATTTTAATAATGAGATAAGAGGCAAATCAACCAATTGAGACAGCAAAATATAAAATCCATTATTCATACTGACTTTCTATAGAAGTACTTTCATTTTGGGGGGTTGTGGAAACGTGAAAGAAAACGTGGAGTCTTCTATTGATTACTGATGCAACTATTCATCTAGGGAGAATATGGTATGAATGTTACAGCTCACTTTTCCAAAGTGGTGTGGAGATAAAATAATGGGAAGTGGCTTGAGAATTGATATAACAAGAGATGCGCAAAGGAGCGTTATTACCTCTCATAGAATACACTCCAGAAGGGTCTCTCTATTCTAATACGTGGTATTGCTTTAGCCATCCTAGCCATTTCTGCTACTATGCATGCAACCGTCTTCAGAGTCAGCCACAGAACTTTTACTTTCCTTATTATATCCGACGGTTTCACATTAAAGCAGCAGATCCTAATTTTAGAAAATTTAGAGCCTCCAGAGAAGCATAAAGAAATATTAAAAACTACTCACAAAATGTGCTCTGATGGATGGGGGTAATAACTGTCAACATATTCACATATTCTTTATCAATACATTTTGCTAGCTACTTTTAATAACAGATCCTATATAATATATATTTGTGTACATGTGTATACATAGGTATATATGTGTGCATATATATAATACTTGGGTCATAGTACACATATAACCTGTTCATATTAACATTTTAAACATCTTTTTTTAAATGACTTCATAATCCAATATAAGGCCATTTACAACCAGATTCGTTGGTCGATTCTAAAATTTTTCTAGTGTAAAAATTGGGTGCATGGTCTTAAGCATTCATTTTTGTATATATTCCTTATTTCCTTAAGGTATTTTCTATGAGGGAAATTTAGGAGCCAAGTAGTATTAACTTTCGGCAGGTCTCCTAAAACATAATACCTCATGGTGTTTTGAAGGTTGCACTAAACTCTGCTGAGTGATAACCCAAGACCCGTTCTCAGCTATCTTCCAGTAAACAAGGACAGAACGATTGCAGATATGACAAGTCTTAGAAGGTCATCAGGGGAGACCTAGGTGAAATGCAACCTGGCCAGTCTTGACAACGTGAGCGCCTGAAAGAACTCTAACAGAAATGATCTTCAGACACACGATGTGAGAAAAAGAACGCCCCTCCCTCTTGTCGCTGTCTTTTAGGGGTTCCCTTTTTCTTACCTTCTGCCTTTTCATTTATCAGACAACTGAAATTATTTGTAACTCTCGCAAAGATGCTTTGTAGGGGCAAATGGCTTTTATTATTTGATGTGAAATCATAAACCTTATTTGGTATTGAGGCTAATGATTAATAGCAACTGTCATGTTAGGGGAGAGAACTTGGTTTGAAAGGTAAGCATAATTTTTCAATGGAAAATAAATGTTCTCCAGTATCCTCTAAACCACTTAGAAGTACTTTTGAAATCGAAGTTCCAGAAGTGTTTACATTAGACTCCTGAAGCTAGCTGCTCTTTAGATCACCTTTCTCATTTGGGATTTTAAATTCCAGGGATGCACTGAGAGAGAGACAGATGGAGAATGGCAGATATAGAAAGAGAGAGATAGAGGGAGAGGGAGAGATAGACAGAGACAGAGACCGAGTCAGAGTCACACCGAGAGACTGAATGCAAAAGATCATATTTTTAGTGATTCTGAAAATGGTATTGAAAAATAATGTCCAGGTTAGTTTTACCATATCACATCACGTGATCTTTACAGCTGTAAATCAATTTCAAAGCCATGCGTATCTTCTTATGGGAGGAAAATTCTTCCTTACCTTGGCCCATCAACACACATAAGCCAAATAAATCCTTGACTCCAACAATTCACAAATGTACTGAGACCCAAAGTTTTCAAATTTAAATTTTTTTAATGTTTATTTTTTGAGAGAGAGAGAGAGAGAGAGACAGAGCATGAGCAGGGCAGGGGTAGAGAGAAAGGGAGACGATGGAATTGGAAGCAGGCTCCAGGCTCTGAGCTGTCTTCATGGATTCCGACTCAGGGCTCTAACCCACAAACCGGGAGATCATGACCAGAGTCAAGGTCGGATACTTCACTGACTGGGCCACCCAGGCATCCTTCATATTTAAAATAAAGGAGGGATTTGCTTCTTTTGCTGCTATTGAAATATGCTCTATCCTAAATAATTTCTTGTCCTAAATTCTAGCTATCATAAGATGCTGACGCCATTAATCTGGAAAACGTGAAGAACCATGTAACTGGGGGACAAGGCAGATGAGCTGACGTAAAAATAAATTGGTCACAGATTTGGGCATCAGCACTATTCCATATTTAGATAGAAAACACTGATAGTGCAAACTATTCCGTAATGCGTAAATTCTTCATCTGAGCAATATGTTTTAGTTTTATTCATAGAACAAATCCATATGAATGTCCTTCGTGAGAATTATTACACACTCATCTTGGGATCTATTCCCATTTCCATGTGGACTTACAATATCCCTATAGTCTCAAATCTGGTGTTTTGTACGCGTCTTTCAAAACATGTAGCAAAATGACACAGATCTCTGCTAGTCTAGATTCTTTTTTAAATACTAAACTCTGCTATTCTAACTGCATGGCTTCTTCCAAAGCCAAATAAGTTCAAAAATCACTGTTTTCTTTCTCTTGTGTACGTCATTTTCTTATTTCTGAGTTTACCTGTCTTCTCCAGAAACATCTTAGCTTCACTAACACAAGTGTGATGTCACTTATATTCCTCATTTTCTCTCCTGTGCCACCTAAAAAGAAGTAGTTCAAGAAATATTTTCTGAATCTACTTGTGGGTTAATTAATTTAGAAATTGACAAACACTGAGAATTCCAAGAATCATGTAAATGTTTTAATAGCAAGTGATAATTCTCCCCTAATTTACACTCTTATTTTAATCCCTCGAATTAAATATCATAAAATTTTTATTACATTTTTGGAGCTATTTCATACATACGCATTTATAAATCCATAGAAATGACATTTATCTATTTACTTTGCTTCAGTGAAGCCACACAATGTTTGTGTGACAGTATATAATCCACTTCAATTTTTAAAGTGCTTTATAAATGCCCTATCATACGAAGTAACTCTAATTCCTTTAAGTAAGTGCCTTATTAATGTACATGTAAGGAGTCTCCAGCTGTTGCTACTCTATGTGATTTTTCAGTGAACATTCTTACATATGCATTTTTGCTTAACTTAAGGTAATGACTCTAAAGGTCAAAAGGAAAGTGTATTTTAAATTTTGCTAAGTATTACTCTAGCTTCATTCTAGAAAGATTACAAGTCTTTATTCTTTCATTGCAGTGTCTGGAAGTGTTTGTTTTCCAATATCCTTCCTAATATGCTCTTTATTTTACTTGGAAATATTTGTGTTTTATTAACCATATAGAAAAACAAACTTTTTTTTTTTTTTTTGAAAAACAAACTCTTGATCCTCAAAGTCATTCTTTTTGATTCGATGAGGCCTACACACATTATGGTGGGCTGTCTGCTTTACATAAAGTCCACAGATGTAAATGTTAATCCCATATACAAAGCAGCTCACAGTAACATCTAGGCTGGTGTTTCGTCAAACAATTAGATATCCTGGCCTAGCCAACTTGACATATAAAATTAAGCATCACAGCCTTCTATACCCATTGCTTGGGCCAAAAATCTTCCATAACTAAGTTATGAGGTTTTCCCTCAAAACACATCTGTTTATCTTCACACCCGTTTCTATCACTGTGCTCTAATTACACTTATTCTTGGATAACTACAATGGCCTCCAACCCACTCCCTTGCTTTCCACATTGGCCTCTCCCACCTCCTCTTCTCCTCCGGGACACATATGTTCTCCATAACACCATCAAAATAATCTTTATTAAGGTCACTCCTTTGCTCAGAACACCCCAATGGCTTCCCATCTCAAGGCAAATAGAGTCAAATTGCTTTCTGATGACAAGTCTCCAAACTCTGGGCCCCGCCTTCATCCCCATCACGGCGCCATCTTCCCTCACTATGGCCACATTAGCCTCTTTGCTGTCCTTTGACCGTAGTCCTACCTCAGAACCCTTTCCCTTCTGCTCCATCTGCCTAGCACTCCCTTCCCCAGACATTTGTATTGCATCATTCCTGACTGTACTGAGGTCTGTGTCCCCAAATCATCACAACAGAGTCCTTTCCTATCAAGCTTTCTAAAAAATACTCCTGCCAAACCTTGAAAGTCTCTATGCCTACACCGCTGCTTTATTTTCCTTCATTGCAATTATCACATTCTGACATAAAATGTATGGGTTATGAACCTGTCAACGTAGTCTCTGTTACTTTCCCCCTAAGCCCCACACATTGGAATGTAAGTGCTATGAAATTGGAAACGAGACAAAAATTGGTCACTGTGGTATCTTCAGGTAATTAGACTTGATTGTGTCCATACAGTCTCCACTCTAAAAATTTTATTTAATTGATGTGTAAAATTTGTTTAATTTAAATGCTTCTTTTTTGAATTTTTGAATGAATGCTAACATATAGTAGGCTCATGCTCAACTAATTAAACAAAGTATTTTTATTTTACTTCCAAAATACTTTGATGTGCGTCTTTCATCTTCCTTGCTTAAGTATGAGGACTGAATGAAACAATTTAACTCTTTGACTGTGACAGAGCTAATAAGAGATAAAACTGTATTAAGATGCTGTATTAAGATACCCAGGGGCGGTGGTGACCCAATCTGCCTGGTGCATGATTGGCCCCAGAACCTAGACGGGATAAGGCAACTTATGTATCATGGGTTCTGTGACTCAAAGACTACAGTAATAAAAAAAGATTCCTTGTAAGTAAAATCATGTTACATTTATAAAATCATACTTTTATCCAAAGGTGTCAGAAGAAAATCACATACAGACACGAATTCTAAAGCGTGCATTTTAAAACTGTGTTTAAAATATGTAAAATCATCTGGACTACATACCCTGAAAATGATAGGACAGACCATCATACAAGGATTCTGAAAGATAGAAGAAGTGTAGGAGACTCATGATTTGAGGAATGAGATGGTAGTGAGTTTCTTGGGTTTACTTTTATCCCTGTATTTCTTAGAGTGGGTTCCAGGTTGCTCTGTAAATTGCAACTGCAAACAGGCATAAACAAAAAAGCAAATAAAGAAAAAGAAAAAGTAAATTCCATTCTCTCTGACCAAAGAAGTTAAAGGAGGAGCCCTGTAGAGATTTAGTGGGGGGTCCATACCCAGGGGCGGTGGTGACCCAATCTGCCTGGTGCATGATTGGCCCCAGAACCTAGACGGGATAAGGCAACTTATGTATCATGGCCAGTGGTAATGAGACCTTCTGCCTCCAATGGTGATGTCGACGGAAACAGTGAAGGCTGCCAGAATCTACATTCTATACCTACAGAGGGTGACAGTTAAAACGAAAGATTTAAATAGGATCAAGAGTGTCGTAGTGTAATACCCAATGTAAGTAGGACATATTCAACTATCACTCATCCAACCAAAGACCAGGAAAATCTCAAATAAGTAAAAATCAGCTTATCCAGTACTGGGATGAAATAGATATTGGAACCTGGCAAAGATTTCAAAGGTATAATAATATTAATTCAGTAGATAATTACTAATTCTATTAAAGCAAGTAAAAATGAGAGACATCAAGAAAGAAATAAAAATTATTAAAAAAAAAAAGAACCAAATGGGAATGATGGAACAGCCCCATTCAATAACCAAAATAAAACTTTGCTGGTCTGCCTCAATAGTACAGTGAATATGACAGATGTTGGAGTGAGGGACTCGTGAATAGACAGAATTTACTCAGTCAGAAAAACAGAGGTAACGGAGTAAACCTAAAATGAACTCCATGGAGTCCTCGAACTCCATGACCTTTGTCATGTTAAAAGAAGGTCTAAAATTCATATCCCTGAAGTTCCAGGAAGAGAGGAGAAAGGATGTGGGCATGAAAAAGTACAGATCTTCAACTTACAATACAATATAGATCAACTCATGGAAAGTGAACTATTGTAAGGCAAAAATGCATTTAATGCACTTAACCTATGGGACGTCAGAGCTTAGCCCAGTCTACCCTAAGCGTGCTCGGGACATTTAGATGAGGTGACAGTTGGGCAAAATCATCTAACATAAAGC
Organism: Paguma larvata; assembly: GCA_030068075.1. Lineage (NCBI taxonomy): Eukaryota > Metazoa > Chordata > Mammalia > Carnivora > Viverridae > Paguma > Paguma larvata. Next base: position 9,228,794 of record CM057826.1, read on the forward strand.
CTATTGATAATAAAGTGTTAATTATCTCATGTAATATATTTTTTACTCTACCGACAGTGGAAACCAGAATGTTTGTGTGGGTACAGAATGGTTGGTTGTAAGTGTATCAGTGGTTTACCCTCATGATCCAGTAGCTGACTGCAAGGCCGCCCCTGCTTGGTGTCTCAAGGGAGGGTGGTAGTGCATACCACTGGCCTGGGAAAAGCTCAAAATCCGAATTTCAAAGTATGGTTTCTACTGAATGCATATCACTTCCACACCACTGCAGGTTAAAAAAATGCAAGCGGAACCACTGCAAGTTGCAGACTGTCTGTATTTGAAGAAACAGAGGAAAATTTCACAGTTTTGGCCAACAACTAAATCTACAATTTCAAGAAGAAGCTATGTAAACGCCAAATAGGATAACTCAAAGAAATCTATGCCAAGATACATAATAATTAAACCTCTAAAGACTAAAGATGAAAATAAAATCTTCAAATCAACCAGAGTGACATGATATTATCTATAAAGGGACAGTGATTTAAATGACAGCCTTTTTCTCATCTGAAACCATAAAGGCAAGAGAAAGGGCACAATAATTTTCAAGTACTGAAAAAAACCTTTCAATCATAAACTCTATCTTCAGCAAAATATTCTCTAGGAATTAATGGGGGAAAAACATCTGAAGGAAAATTAAGAGAATATTTCACCAGCTGTTATTTTCCTACAGAAATATTTTCTAGAGCAAATTTTCTAAACAGAAAGAAAATAACAGAAGAAGATTCGGAATTTCCGAAAGGGAAAAACAAGAGAATGCATAAAATCGTAGGGAAATATACTGGGTTATACTTCTCATGAATTTCTTAAATCATATTTGATGGTTGAAGTAAAACTGAAAATAGCTGTCATGATCATCAAAGTATGCATAGACAATACTTGAGATAACTATATTTTAAAAATTGTGGAGTTAAAGGAGCCAAATATCTAAGTAAGTTCTCAATATTTCTCTTGCAGTGCTAAAATGTTGACACCAATAGGCTGTGATGAATGACTTTGGTATAATATATTACAGTAAACACAAATGAAGCTATATAAAATGATAAACTCAAAACAAGTATAATTAGAACAAAATGGAAAAAAAATGTTCAAGCAACCCATAGAAGACAAAAGAATTACATTAAATGTAACCATTATAAGTGTACCAATGAAAAGAGATTACAAGAGGGGCCCCTGAGTGGCTCAGTCAGTTAAGAATCTGACCTTGCTCAGGTAATAATCTCACTGTTTGTGGGTTCGAGCCGCGTGCAGGGCTCTGTGCTGACAGCTTGGAACCTGGAGTCTAATTCAGATTCTGTGTGTCCCTCTCTCTCTGCCCCTCCCCCACTCACGCTCTGTCTCTCACTCTGTCTCTCTCTCAAGAATAAACATTAAAATTTTTTAAGAGATTATAAGAGTGGATGATTAAAAGTCTGACTCAACTTCATACTGTCTGTAGTAAACGCACTTCCAACACAATGACATGGATAGACTAAAAGTAAAAGGACAAAAAAGATATTTCATATTTCATTTCTAGCATTAAGAAAAAACAGCACGGCTGTATTAATGTCAGATAAAGTAGACTGCAAAGCAAAGAAAATAACAAGGCCAGAGAAGAAAACTATATAATGATAAAAAGTTCAACCCTCCAAGATGATATAAAGATTTTAAATTTGTATGCACAAAACAAATTTTAAAATACCTGAAATGAAAACAAAAATAGCTGAAGGTGGAAAGAGAGAACACGTTTATTAGTGGGGGCTTCTCTATCTTTCTCTTAGTAAGGGATTGAACTATTGGACAAAAGATCAGCAAATACAGAGAGGATCTGACCAACACACTATAGGACCTGTCAACAGAATCTGATAGATATGTATAGACCACTCACCCCAAACTGCAGCGTATATATATTCTCTTTGTGCACACATGGCCCATTTACCATGATAGACCATATCCTGGGTCATAAAAACAAAGCAAACAAAAAACTCTACAGCTAATATGGAAAAAGATGGAATACTTTCTTCTATAATCAGGAACAAGGCAATAATCATTCCTTGTTAACCATTCCTATTTAACATTGTATTGGAAGTCTGAACTAGTGGATTATGGCAAGAAAATAAAAAAAAATAGATTGGTAAGGAAGTAGTAAATCTGATGACACTTCTGTCTCTGCCTTGGAAATCCCAAGGAATTTGCCTCTTAGGACTATAACTCAGTCAATATGGTCATGCAATAGGAGATCGCCAGACAAAAATAAACCTTATTCAATATACTAACAATAACCTTGTGGAAAATAAACCTTAAAAGGACAAAATAACATTTACATTTGATTCAAAGAAAATGAAAAATTCTTAAGTACAAATATGCTTAAAACCTTATGCCATAAATTATAAATTATAATATACTTCTAAAATAAATCAAAGAAACCTATATAAATGGAATGGTTTATGATGCTTATGGAAAGGAATACTCAAAATAGGAAAGTTTCCAATCATCCCCAAATTCATCCAGGGTTTTAACGCAATTCTTATCAAAATTCCAGCAAGTTTCTTGTGGATCTAGTCACGCTTATTCGAAAATTTATGTGGAAAGGCAAAAGCCCTAAAATAGCTAAAGCCATCTTGAAAATAACAAAGTAAGAGAAATTAGCATACCCAATATCATGTAGTAGTATATGACACGATAATTAAGACAGTGTAGTACTGGCCAAGGTTTAGACTATAGATCAAAGGAGAGGAAGGGAAATCTTACAAAGAGACTCACATAAATATGCCAAACTGATTTTTGGCAAAGGTGAAAAGGCAATTCAGATGTCTTATAGCAGGTGAATGCTTACTCAAAGTGGTGCTTACCCACCATAGAGTATTGCTGAAAATAAAAAAAGAACTGACACCCTCAACAATTTGGATGAAACTCTGGCAAATTCTGTTAAGGAAGGGAATCCAAATCCAAAATGTGACATCCCTTGTGAATTTATTTATGTAAAAATTTACAGAAGTGGGTAACATCTTAGTGGTCACAGAGATTATTAATAAAGGGGTGAAGAATGAACGAGGATTTAATTGTAAGGTCTGCATGGGGAATCCTTGGGCCAAGGCCAATAGTATTTTGATACTATTCTGAATCTTGAATGTTGCTGAAGTCACACAAACTCAAGTATGTTTTACATTTAAATAGAACTAAATACACACACATGTAAACGAACACATGAAATCTGAGTAAGTTTGGTGAATTCTATAAATGAAGTTTCCTTATTGGGAGAGTGGACTATTTCATACAAGAAGTTGCCTTTGGAGGAAACGGGGTGAAGGATATATGGGATTTCTGCATTAATTTTTTAACTTTGTGTGAATCTTGATTATCTCAAAATAAAAAAAGTATTATAAAATACAATTAGTGCTTTCTATGTGTTCCTCAACAATCCAATTCTTATCCCTCATTACCCTCTTGGTCTTAATCAATTTTCTGAATTGAGTACTTTTCATTTCATGCACTTATATCTTTTCTATGTGAAAGTGTAAACATTACCAATTCATAGTATTGATTGGTATCCTTTTCAGCTTTATGTAAATAAAGCACACAGTAAAATGAAGCCTTCATGTTCACTTTTGCTAAACATCATGTTTAATATATCCATGCATTTGTTTGCATGTAATTCAATTATAAATTAATTCAGTGATGTGAATACACCATTGATGTATCCATTTAGTTTTTTGGTAAATTTTTAAATATAACAAATAATGCTTCAAAAAATCTGGATATTATCCTTCTAAGTCTTGAGATCCCAACCTTAGAGAAATTATGTTTTTGGGATTACGGTTAATTTTACATAATGTCCATGACTATCTTAGCCCCAGAATTTTTAGTATAAATCCGATATCTGTGCTTATAACCCATGACCATCCTTTGTATCTACTGTATTATAGAACACTGACATCTTACAAACTTATTCAAAGAAAAGTAGAGGCTGGTCCCTGTGTGTCAACATCTAAAATGGAATTTTATTTAAAAGCACAAAGGTATGATACTTTGATTTCAGAGTCAGCCAGGGTAGCACCTGGACTGCTAAACTGCAAGAATTTAATATTGCAGTTGTTGAAGCCCGTGTTATAGGAGAACAGATTTAATCATTTCTGGTGAGCCCAGTCTTTCTCGGGAGACCAGCATGCAGGAAATACCCACTCATTCAAGGGAAGAGACTATTGAGGTAAAGTACTCAGAGAATGATTCTTATAAAAGTGTGTATCCCGGTAAGTACAGCTCTTGGCTTTACACGGTCCTGAAATAAGGGAAACGACTCAAGAAGGCACAAGCTTGACTACATTCTCTGGCATTATTAAGTAAGCTGAAGTTGAATTCATATCATTCAAAGTAGTCTTTACTATTCATCTGTCTCCTATACAGGAGAGGGAATCTTTGTCTATGTCATTTTCTTCTCGCCTAGGTAGGAAAGCTAATTTGAGACAAAGGAAGGGAGATTCCCATTGAATGTGAACCTGATGCCAGCTTCAGAGAAGTGAATCAGTACCAGTATCTTCTCTCTTTTATTAAAGGCATACTTGCTTTCTCGAGGGAAAGTACATATTTACCCCTGGGATATCAAACTATTCACTGGAGATGATGGTAAGAGATTACAGGGCAATGAAAACTCAACTCCAGTATTAGATGTTCAAATTAAATTTAGCCAGAACTTCTTTTCAACCCTGGAAACTATTAGCTATCATTTCCTCTGGTGTTTGAAAGTTCAGAAACAAAAGAAAATAGACTTACCAAATATTTGTATCTTCCTTCATGTAGCATCTAAGGAATCAAGCTCTTTTACATCTAATAAACTATTTTCCATATTTCAAGTCAACTATAGTTCCCAAACTATTTTTCATGAAATATCTGTGCAGATTTAGGAGACCCACTTTGTTAAAATACATTTTAGAAAGAGTGTTGCATTAGATAGGCCAGGGTTTGATATGCTGCTTTAACAAATAAACCCAGACACTTAGTTATGTAATGTCTATAAGTTCATTTACCACATATGCATATTCCCCACTGAATACAAAGTTCTGCTAATGATGAATGAGGCTGATTCCATCCTGGCCATTTAAAGATTTGGCATACAGGTTAAAGAGAACTGGAAGAATGTGCATAGAACTTTAAATACTTCAGCCTGGAAGTAACATGTGGTATTACTGCCAATAGACACAATCATAGGAATCACGTGGCATTTTCTAAATTAAGGAGACTGAAAGATGTGATTTTTTTATATGTCTATGATGGAGAGAAGAGCTGGATATTGTGAACGGAATAACAATCCCAACTATTTTGTGAACATCAACTATTGGGCTCACTTTTTCCCCTTACACATAGGAAGAGCACATACACATCCCCCTACAAGGAAGACATCTTAAAGCTTCATCTACTCCAGTGTGCCAGCTCGTAGTCTAAGTTGTCTAGGTCACTCACTGTATGTATGTAGCCTTCCATTAAATCTGAATGTAACAACTCCTGGTGTTCATCCTTATGAATTAAAAAGACAAGATGGGTCCCTTAGATCTATACACAACCACACACACACTATTGTTGTTAAGTGGGATGGGTAACCAATGAAATTCTCTCCTTTGAACAGAAGAAGCAAAGAAAACATGGAAGTTGCTTGCACAAAGCAATTCTGAAATCTCACAGGGCAGAGAACTGGAAGGCTTTCGATCCAGTTGGCCCCAATTCTAATTTGTGATGGCCATTCCTTTGTCTTGTCCTTTCTTCTCCCTGGGAGGTCTCCTTTTCCCCTCATTATTTTGTTTGGCCAACATTTTTGTGAATGTTGGTGAATACATACAAGTTTTTTACCCATGTTCTCACTTGAGTAAGATTGGGGAACATTTTTGTTTTCATTCTTGGGCAAAGCACTTTTGAGATTTCACAGGTAAATATATTTTTATCAAATGAATAGTAGACTGCTCATCTATTTGTCTCTAGTAAACTCCATGTACCAATAAACCCATCAAAATTTACTTTTAGATATATGTATCTGCTTATTTCTTTTTTTGTTGTTCTATTCCTTCCCCTATATCTTAGTGTTGAGTATTTCATAACTATATGGAGCAAGAAGTAGAAAGAAGATATATCTTTAATCTGATCCTTACTCTGAGTTATTTTATCAACCATGGAGTTTCTGATGCACACTAAAATTTTAATCTGACTTTTTGTTCAATTTTAATAAAATGACATGTTTTGTTAGTTTTTATCACTCATAATACTTCTAATATCCAATCTGTAGTCATTGGAAGCTAATATTCTTGCAAGACCCTGAAATTCTAGTTTATATTTTATACACTATGTATTTTTACCTCTTTTTAAGCTAGGTCTGATAAAGACTAATTCATTAGGACAGAACCAATCAACAACTACTAAGGACATAATTAAACAATTTTTTCACTGTGGGAATGACTAGACTGGGTGAAACTCAAGGTCTTTTAGAACTAGTGTTTGCTATTAGACTAGATTTGGACATTTACATAATAACAAATTCAGAATTCAGTTTTCTGATGAATGAAGATTTAAAGTTTCAAATAATTAAAATTAAACTTAAAACCTATTTTTTGAAGAATTGACCCACAGGTAAAGTAATTTGTTTCTTTCGATTATCATTCAGTTTCTGTTTTTATAACCACCGGTGTTTATATCGCCAAGCATATAGGCTTATTGGTGGTGTTGCTTTGCTTTTATGTAGTGATTGGATGCTGCAATTTCCTGAACGCCTGCTTAGGGCGCTCCAAATGTTTTCACACATTGATAACTTTTCTAATAGATTTTGCAAGAAACAGGCATTGATTTCAGTGAACTATTTATCAGCTTATTAAAGAAACAAAAGTTTACATATGCATGTGGCCTCATGATTACTCTGTGTATATTTAAATTAAAAAAAAATTCAAAATCCTTCAAAATACTTTATTTTTGGCAACACATGACATCAGTTACTTAGACCCTGGTAACGTGGCCCTTTTGGGGAAAATGCTTTCCCGTTATCTTTCTCACTCACAGAAACTAGTGTGTTCATTCTCTTCACCACTAACCCTCCCTCCTCACTTGGTGTTGGTGTAAAAGATGGTTGACAAGCGACTCTTGGAATCTTTACTTTGTTTACATCAGTGAACTAAAACATAATCAGCAAAGCCAATATACTCTGCTGCTCTCAAAAATGTATAAAAGCTCAAATCGCACAGGTGTGCTCATCAGTATCCGTTGATTTGTTTCAAATCTATGTGCTCAAACAGAAACCAAATTGTCGAGGGGCCTTCTTTTGTTACGTGTACTTACCTTCTCTATTTTAACGCAATTTATCAGTAATAATGCTGCCTATTACCATTATTTTCAAAACTCAAATAAGCACTTTATAAATAGTAGGCATTATATAAATAATACAGACGTTTAAGTAATTCTTAGTCAAAATAAAATTTTAAAGTTTATTTATTTTGAGAGAGAGCAAGAGCAAGCATGAGTGGGGGGCTGCAGAAAGAGAGGGAGAGAGAGAATCTCAACTAGTTTCTGCACTGTCGGCACAGACTCATGAACCGTGAGATCATGACCTGAGCCCAAACCAAGAGTCAGATACTTAACCAACTGACCTACACAGGAACCTCCCAAAGAAATTATTTTTAAGGACTTAAGGGTAATAAGTGACAGAGAGTAATAATCAGCTTGACTTCCACTCAAATTTGGCAAAGGGAATTATGAATAGGTTTCTGGGGTTTTCCCCGGCTTGACCTCCATGGGCTGGTCACACACGGAATGGAAAGGTACCAGATGCCTGTGTGCTGCTGCTCTAAGACCCTTGTCTCTAAATGAACTCTCTGTGAACAAGCCGGATTGAGATTCAAGAAACTATTTGGCAAAGACAAGCTGTACAGCAGCAGATCTCTAGATATAATTTTGGTCAGTAGGGTTTAATTGCCTGTGTTGAAAGCATTAGTGATTGATTTGCTAACATGTATTCAAATGTCCCCTGACAGAGAACATGCCAAATCAGGGAGATTGATGGAGATCAGACGACACAGCCGAGCAGAGTCTGAGCACTACTGAAATGTACAGCTGTGGCAATAGGACTGTGAAATTGTGCCTTATGCATTGTTTTCAATGTTTCAACATAAAAATAATTTGAGATTTTCCAGGGGGAGAGAATTGAAAAGATCAGGGAATATAATATGGTGGGGTATTGCTTTATTTTTATAGCAATGCATAAAGAGAAAAAAATTTTGTAGATAATTTAATAAATCTTCTATTTTACTAGAAATTTAAGAGTTGTCATGGACAATTCATATGTTGAAGCCCTCACCCCTAGTATCTTAGAATGTGACTCTGTTTGGGGAGAGGATCTCTACAGCGGTTATTAAGGGTAAGTGAGTCATATGAGTGAAGCCTAAATCCAAAATGACTAGCATCCTTATAACTAGAGCGAGAGACACCAGGGCTGGGCAAGGACATAGGAGACGACAGTCTGCAGGCCAGAGAGGTCTCAGGAGTTACAGGCTCCTACTGACATTTCGATCTTGGACTTCAGTCTCCTTATTATGAAAAAATAAATTTCTCTTCCTAAAGCCACCCAGACTGTGGCATTTTGTTATGACAGCCCAAGTAGACTAATACAAGGGGCCTCATGTTTCCCTAAAATGTCTAACACTTGGCTTTATTGTTAATATCATTTACTGTATACGAACATATTTTCAGACTGTCAGGGATCTTATGAACGTTTAATAATTCTTTCCACAAACTCCGTGCCTCTTCACATTATGGAATGTTTTTCTTCACTTAGTAAGGCGATGACTTTTTATTAGACCAAGTTCAGTTTCCACACTCCAAAGCTGTTAATATACAGCGAGTCCTACTTTTATGTATGAAAAATACCCTCTCAGTACCCTTCCCCAAGGTTACCTTCAGGTTTCTTAATGAAGGGGAGGATTTCAATTCTTTTCTTTGTTGTGCTTCATAGATTTCAATTAGGTGGAATAGTGGCATTGACAGAAATATTGGCATTTATTTATTTTTTGTGAACATGAGTATAATTTTTAATAAATATCTTTTGTTGAAAGTGCTAACATTAGGTCTTATTGCCATCATTACAAAGAAGGACATTATGATCAAGGCACCCGTATGAAGTATTTTATATTTTGCCTCCCTTACTGGAGGGAATTTAAAGAAAGATGGCCCAGGTAGAAAGCATTAATAGAAAGAATTGATTTTTTTAAGGTTTATATTTGATAGGTTGCTAAAGATCTCCTTGCCAGAAACTGAAAACGAGTTAAGGTTGGTTATGAGGGTTTTAATCAGAGATTTTCTAATGTTGACTATCTTGAGATTAGGTGAAAGCAGATTTGTTATTCTCTTTGAAAATAACTTATTAAAATGTTTATGTATTTGCATATATGTGCATAAATATATGTATCCAAAAAAATGTTCTTTGTGTCTATAAAAGTCCTGAATTGATTTTGTACAAGTTAGTTATATAATTCTTATCTATGTTGTTTGTTCTGTATACATAAAAGAAAAAGAATAACAGGAAATAATATGGCCTGATTTCATTTAACATCTATAGTAATCAGTCCACAATAAAAATTATTTATTGATTGGTCCATGTAACCTGTAATAATGCAGAAATAAAAAACTATAGTTAAGGGGCGCCTGGGTAGCTCAGTCGGTTAAGCGGCCGACTTCAGCTCGGGTCATGATCTTACGGCCTGTGAGTTCGAGCCCTGCATGGGCTCTGTGCTGATGGCTCAGAGCCTGGAGCCTGTTTCGAATTCTGTGTCTGCCTCTCTCTCTGCCCTTCCCCTGCTTATGCTCTCCCTGTCTCTCAAAAATAAATAACTGTTAAAAAAATAAATAAAAACTATAGTTAAGAAACCATCAACTAAAGCTTATTAATATCACTTATATCACAGTTTCAAAATTAAATTTCTTTTAATGATAAATAGAAGTGAATAATATTCCTTTATTAGTATTCCAAATATCCTTTCATTCCTCCATATCAAGTTCATATAATTTTCCTTATAACTAAATTAACCATTAATACAGTAGATGAAGTGTATAAAATTTGAAGACAAGTATCAGAGAAGCAGTTGGTTAAGAAAGAAAGTTGTTTTTTTTTTTTTTTTTTGGTCACATCATTATTAATGTGAATCATATGTCAGTTGGAACATGTCTGTTCCTTAATATATAGCTATTTTGGGCATTTTTGTATTGCATAGAATATACTCACTGGTAAAATTTGACAATTTCCTCAAAACTGATATTTTCATTGCCGTAGTGGCCTCAACTTCCTGCCTCCATTCTTTTCTGGTTCTTATAGCTTTTTTTTTTTTTTTTTTGGCTTGATCTGTTCCAAATATGCTGTTGACATTTCATTTCTTTCACTTATGAAGTTATTCCCTTAAGAAGAGAAGTTTCCTATGCTAAGTGAGTTTCTTAACTTGCTTTTAAGACACAATGGATTCTTTAAGACACAATGGCTTGTCACTTAATTGCATTAAATTTAAATCCGTATTTTCAGCCTAAGTAGTTTAAAAGTTTTTCTGCTTCTTCATTTGTTTTTCTTATATATCCTTTTCATATATATATGTACATATACATATACATATATATATACATATATATACACACACACACATACACACACACACACACAACTCATGTTTTTGTATTCCTCAACCTTATCCTAACCATGCTATCAAAAACCTTGTAGTCAAGCTGCTGTCCATGACTGTGCTATATGCTTGTTTTGTTTGTTTGTTTGTTTTTTGATAATGAAATTTCTCAGAGAGGCTCTAAAGAACGGCCTCTTCATATAAGAACTTGTTCCTCAAGAAGACTGCAATTCTGTGCCTGTTGAGAGATTTGAGTCTAGATTATCTGTAATCTCTGCAAAATAATGTAATTTAGGCCTAGAAATATGAGCTTCCAAATATTTTTAAGTCCAGTCCATTCTGTATGGAAAGAACAAACCCATCAAATTTTCTTCAACTTGCTGAGACAAAAGAGAAGTGTGGACTAATCACGACAAGCTTGTTGGGAAGCGACAATAATGATAATTTTAATAACATCCTCCTTTTGTATACAGGAAGTATTTTTTCTAAAAATTATTTAAAATAATTTTAATGATCATTCATTGTAATTTTATCAAAGGTTTAAATAATACTATACACTGATTACTGTGGAAATGAAATATTTTCTAGTTATTTTTTTGCATTATCAAAATATTATTTCTTTCAAATTCATGTATTATATCCACAGATGCCTCACACTTGCATTTATAATTTATAGAGCTACATTTTGTTAAAATTAGATGTTTTCACCATGATAGTTGTCTTTGAAGGAAAAATATCTACTTTTAAGATCTGCTTTTCTACTTATTTTGATTTATTTTGTTCTAAAAAAGCTTATCATATACTTGATAAAACACAGGCTAATAAAATGAAATTCATCTCTTTAGAAAAGAAACAGTTAAGCATATTTGATGCTCACACTTTATTTCTTATCAAGTAACTTGTATCTCCTCTATGAACTTTAAAAAAACCTTTCAGATTTACATTGTTCTAAAATTATGATATAAAGAGGATTTTCTATCAGTTCTTCAAATTTACCATAAAGGTGTTTATTTCTTTAAATTCTTAAGTCATGAGGTGTAGAATACCAACTCAGACGAAGACTAGAATCATCATATTTTCTAAATACATGGTCATAAAGAAGCAATCAAAAATTTTATGAAAATCTGACTCATAAGACCCAATACCAAAAAAAAAAAAAAAAATCTAAGCCAAGCCAACAAATGTTTGGCAGTTACCTAGTGGAGAGACAGCATTGTACTGAACTTGAATTAACGAAGAGATCAGATTCTTAATTTAAGGAATCAATAACCAGGGAGATATGTATATATTTAATTAATTATCTAGAAAATATCTATAATCAATTGCATATCAATACATAATGATATGAGATGTCAATATCGGTATAAATTATGATTTCTTTTATTTAGTATGCTATGAAAGACCATAGGACAAGACAGATAAGAAAGAAAGATGAAAAGACAAAACTAGAAAGGAAAGATTGAAGCAGGAGCATAGGAAGAGTAGAAGGTCATCGAAGCGAAGTCTAACAATAAACAAATGAAAACGAAGATGACTGTGAATGAAGGAAAAGAGGCTGATAAAAACATTTGCATGGGAATGTTGGCCAGGTTTGTTTTGCTTATCTTCTGTTTCTCCGAATTCCTTCTCCATCTTATATGTCCTTATCTGCCCTCCTGTCTGTCCTGGGAGACTGACCTCTGCAGGTTGCATGACATGTATCAGGTCCCTTTGCCTTCTGGTGTCCAGTGCAGTAGTGCCCAAGGACCAACAACAGGACACAGGAGAGCAGGAAGGAAAATCATTGGGATACACAACTTCCTACTTTCCGCTTGCTAGTTTGTGGTCTGGAACTGCCTGCATTTCTCCACGAATGGCCTCCACTGCTGTGAGGTCACAGAATTACAGCAATAAGTGGTTTCTATTAGCACTGTGCTCTCTCTAAGCACCTACAGACCCAGGTGGCTCTTAATCTTTCTAGTTTCTTAAAGCTGTACCATTCCTTCTTAATTTCCTTAATCTTGCCCATACTTTGTAACCTGTTCCTTTATGAATTATTTAAATTATCATTTTAGATGTTATTTTAGATGTTGTTATTAGTAAATTCATATATATATATATATATATATATGTATATATACATACATATGTATATATATCCCAAAATTAATGCAGCAGCCTAGAGTGGCCCCAAGGGAAAAACTCACAAAATTAGATGAGGAGATATGAATTCATTTTATGAATCTTCAGAAAACCTCCATGCTAAAAGACAGAGGGAAGTAATAAAATGTGGCATAAAGTGGTGTGTCACCGTGACACCCGTTATCACCGACAATACCAGGGATGGAGTGCGAGTGAAGGCTAAGGCATTGAGAGACAAGTGTAACTGGTGCTTGGTGACTTTGGTGACAATGTTGGTTACTGTTGTTGATTGCACTAGAGGGTATATATGAAAGGCGAAAATAAGAGGAAGTTCTGAATTCTTATCTCAAGACACAAGTTGACCTCTGTCAGGCTACCTTTATGGTAGATATAACTTTGGGACATACATGGCTGAAGATTGATGGCAAGCATTAATTGTAAGAGTTGCAGAGTTGTGAGCCAAATAATAATTGGTAGGGCACTGGTTGAGAAGAAATGAAGGATCTCCCAGGAGCAATACATAAAAGGGATTGAAGAAGTAGAATACACATAGGGAGAAAATGAACTGCAGTGCCTTGCTATAGAGATTTCAACAGATCTTATGGGGAGTTCGGAAGCTAGGACGGTCTTTCAGAGGTTCTGAATTGAGGACAAGGAATCCAGGTTTGTTATCCCAATATCAAGCAGCTATTGGACTTCAGGTCCCCCTGGAAGGGGTTGTTTTTCATTTAATATATTGCTGAATAAGAAACCACCCACAAGTTTATAATCTTAAATAAAGATAATTCGATAATTTTCATGATTATGTGCATTTCATGGTGATTCTTCTTTCGGTCTCACTTGATGTCACTTATGTAGCTGCATCCAAATCGTTGTTTTATTGTGGCCATTTGTCATCAGGACTAATTTGGTTACCAGCTTTTGCGGATGGCCAAGATTTCAAAAGCAAAGGTCAAGGTTAATATATGCTAGGTTACAAATTCTATATCCAAGGATGCATGGCAAGTCATTGCTTTATTGAACTATTATTTTAATCACTTCTGTTTATTTATTTTTAAATGTTTATTTATTTATTTGAGAGAGGGAAGAGAGAGAGTGGGAGGGAGGGAGGTCGAGGGAGGGAGGGGCAGAGAGATAGGGAGAGAGAGAATCCCAAGTAGGTAGGAAGCCAGATGCACTGCTCAGTCCCACAAACTGTGAGATCATGACCTGAGCCAAAATCAAGAGTCAGATGCTTAACCAATTGAGCCACCCATGTGCCCCTCACTTCTGTTTATCATTTGTTCATTGCATCCATGAATAGCAAAGAAGAGTATCATTCTATTTGCCAAGGCAATGGGTTCCAATTACCAAAGGGAATTTGGATTACTGCTATTGAATGGATGTAGTCTGGGAGATTTCTAGGAGTGTCTCTTAGATTTCTCCTATTCCATAACACTAGAATGGGAAATTTTGCAGATACGCCACTGCTAATAGCTGAGAATATCTTGGTTTGATTAAAACCATAAAAATAAGAAATTAAAATAGCGGTGTTACTGGAAAGCGTTCAAACGAAAATGAAATGGGTGTTATCCCATCTGGCCTTTTCCACATCTGTGTATGGATGGATTCTGACAGCTACTGCATGTTAATTATTTGTATACCATCCTCTCTTTTCTCAAATACCTTATGTGAAGAGGGCTAGAGTATGTTTTATAATTGCTGGAAGGATTTGTGTATCTTTGATGCTTAAACTGTGACACATTCAAGCTTTGAGAATTATAATTGGAATCGAAACTAAAATTGGCTGATTTGTTTTACATTTGTGATTTTGTACTGAGCCACATGAGAAAAATATGTCATATTTGTAAAATTAAAAACTGTTCAAGTGAGTTGGGCTTATATTAATAATTTTGATTTACTGAATTTGAAAGTCCTCCTTAATATATTTTGGAATACTTTGCAGATAAACTTTAAAGCTTGACCAGTAGGCTTGGAAGAGCTTTAAATGGCCATTGAATATGTTATGTTTAAAAATTATTTTTTAAATGATTAATGAAATTACATTAAGTCTTAAATGTGAGTGAGAATTGAGTCTGTTCAGTCAGAGTACATAGAACATTAATCAAATTTCCTGAGAAAATGTCCTAGGATTATAAATAGAAAAAAGTCACTTGTATGCCAAGTGAAAATAGATTTTAAAACTTGTTATTACAGTAAGTTAACAAGAATTCTAAACCCCAGACACAAATAGTGGTCATTTTGTGTGCAAAAAATGCTCCTGGTATTAAAATATAATATCGATTCTTAAAAGAGCCCAAAGTCTTTTTTTCTTCTTCTTGTGGAAGAAAATTGAAGCTCATTCTATAGCCTAAAAGATTGCGTGATGTACAGTTGGTTACATTTCTACAATGAGGTCTCTTATTTGCTTATTCTGTTGACATCTAACCCAAGGGTCTTGTCACCTTGGTCTCAGCTGGTGGCAGTTTGCTCTTCCTGATGAGTGTTATCCTCACATCTTCATAGGACTCCTCTTTCTTTCATTTAGGCCTCAACCTGAAAGTTGTCTTTTCCAGACCCCAGTGGTTCCAAGAACTTTCTCTCTCTGTCATGTTGTTTCCCCATGCCATAAGAATGCCAGCCACTAGGTGGTCTTCTCTGTTTGGTGGGGGTTTATTGTACTCATTTGTCCATTGGAAGATAAATTGTGGGAGGGTTGTGTTGCTGTCTCCCTGTTCCAGGCCTGCATTTCCAAAAGTTAGTCCTTTGATCATAATACATTCACAGTCAATATTTGTTAACTAAGGTTAACCCTCCTCTAATTCCCTTTTATTAATATGCCTTCTGACTCTAGAGTCTGAAGGTAGGAAGATGTGCTATATGTTGTTTTAAATTATAATATTAGTTGATAGTGTTTAACAAAACAATTTTATGAACCAAGGAGGTTCAATTTTAGTCCACAAAAGAAAAGAACTATCCAGGCGATCGGGACCTAGAGATAAAAAAACCTTAACATCCTCCCTGTCTCTATAGGAAAGCTGACTCTTACCTGCCATCAAAGTACTGAGCCTCTAGCTCTGTTTGCATTTGCGAATCTACCAATGTATTATCAGGATTTTTATTATTTAATCTATAAAGTACAACCGGTTAAGTTTTAAAAAGTGTTTTGGCACTGTACAAAAGACAATAAAATAAGTAGGTTTATTTTTTGATCTCCAACAATATTATTTGATTATTACAAGTGCATTGTAAGAAAAAAGTTTATACTTTCCTCATGTTTGTATTCATTTTGGGGACCTTAGTGATAGGTTATGTATAATTTAATTCTATAAAACTTAATCCCTGGAAAAGCATAAGGATCCAAGACAAATAAAATTTACATTGACCATAGACCCAGAAAGCCATGAAGAAAGAATCTCAGTAAGGAGCAAATGCCTTTTTCCATGTCATCCCTTCTCCACTTAAACCCTTATTATATTGGGAGTTTCTACAAGATTCTTTTCATAGAAACTTTCATGGAGTAATTTCCCCTCATTTCATAGTATCAAGTAATCATTCCTCAAGTGTTAATATGATGGTTGTGTTTGGTATGGTAGAGACTAAATTGTGAGCCAGATAATACTTTCAAAAATATATGGTTACTCATTTTCTAATAAGTAATGGTGGAAGTACTGAAGATTAAATTTGCCCCCCTTCTTCCTTGAAGAATTTTAGCCATTTCGGAGAGAACACAGTCTGGTCTGATTTAGTAACGAGATGGAGTGAATGATTTAGTAACGAGATGGAGTGATCATTGGTGAATTCTGTTATGCGTCTCAGTCCTGAAACTCCCAGACAGCTCATCCTTTCCTACTCTGCCTCATCTAGACTTAGGGTCTGTTGAGAAGAAACCATAGCATTTCTACAATAAGTGGCTTATATATTCGTAGCCAGCTCATGTTTTGTGGAGCACAGGGGAGGTGTGTATGTGCGTGAGCGTGTGATAGGTCTGAGTGTATGAAAACCCAATAAATAAACATGGGACAAGGCAGAACGTCTTTACAATTTGATAGTTTCAGCCACTGAGGAAGACCCAGTGATGTCAGGCTCTCCCCAACTTTTCAATCAGGCGAGAAGTAAAGGTTGAAGGAAGGGCCCAGATAAGTTACTTTAGTAGACGTCCACATTATCAATAGAGTGGATTCCATTAATTAGGGAAAAAGAAAACTATCCCGTAGTTATGTAGCGACATCTATCTGTTTTTCCCAAGGACTGGCCTAAATTATAAAATGAAAAAAAAAATGCACACTTTCTTTAACACCAAACATGATAGAACAAAATATACCAAAATGTGGAAACTTATTGTTGTCGATGAATGTGGGAAGCCCCAAACAGTGAATATGTATGTTCCACATTTCTGGGTGAAAAACATAGTGGAAAGAATAAATAATTTTCATGAGGACTGGCTGGAAGATCCTTGGTTTTGTGTCAGTAGAGAGCTCTTTCTTCAAGTATATTGCAGGGTTATTTTGTTTTTGTTGCTGTTAGGTGGTTTTTATTTTTCTCTACAAACACATGGGCTTATAACTGATTGGTAGTATTGATAAAATTAAACATCTGAGTGATTTTTTAAATTAAGTATCCATGGGATATTGAAGCATCATTTGTCTGTCACATCATATCATCCACTACAAATCATTAACAGTTTTGCTTATCACGAAAGATTTGGAAACTTATGGAAATGTCAAATGTCAAAAAAATTTTTCATTGCCAAGCAAAAGCTTGATTATGTGAGCCTTGAAACACTTCTTAGTCTTGCGTATATATTAGGCTTTGCTTTGTTGTTAAGAAAGGATATTCACAGATAACGTGACATGACTTTCCATATGGGTTTGAATGGACCTCTGCGCTCCTTCCTAAAATACTAAAGCTCAGAGAGAGGAAAAGGTAATTCGTTTAAAAAATCATCGTGTTGCTAACTTCTTAAGTTTTGGGGCAGAGAATGGAAGCCAATTACGTTAAGAACTTCAAATAGACTTTTGTGTTTAAATATTCCTCGTTTTGTTTTTAAGAGACAGAGAAAAGAGAAGACACTATTTAAAACAATTATTCGACAGAAGGAGTTTATTCATGGCTTCCTTCCTTGTTGGATATTTCTAGCTACATAAATGAGGGAAATATTTCAAGGCTCAGCAGGTACCATCAGGTAATTTACTTGGGGAAAACAAGCAAACAAAACTCTAAATGGCACTTTGGTCAAACTGCCACTCTTTAAAAGTTTAAAGTCAGGGGATGATGTAAACTTTTCAATACCTTGAGGACGAGCTGCTGCAGGCCGGAGTCAATAGTGATAAATCCCTGTAAATTTCTAGGCAGACCGAAGATGTCAGATATTGGAAATTACCACAGGATGTGTTCTTAAGGTCATTTTTTGTTTAATGTTACATTTTATATCTTCAATGCTTCGGTTTATTCTGCCTTTTGTTTATATGAGCCATGTTTTATTTGCTTACCTTGTGTGTGCATGTTTTAGCTCTGGTAAAATAAGAAAAGCCATAAGGTCTGTTTTCAGTTATTGTATTCTTTACCTTTATGCCTTGAGGAAATAAATGAAGGTCAACCAAATGAGGAAAGTAAGGGCATTCTGAACTCGCTACAGCAAGAGAGTCACCCATTGTCATTCTTGTTTTGGTAAAGACTCAAAGGTAGGCAGAAGAGTTGGCAAAGCTTTATAGTGGAAACCAGGGGAGGCTTCAGGGTGCCCTATTTGGCGCTGTGGGCATGGAGGAGATGGAGGCTGGCTAAGTGGAAGCAGGTCATCCTATGTGTTTGATTAGGGGGGCACATTAGGTTCTCTCTAGTTAGTCCTAAATTCGAAACAGGTAAACTGTCAGTTATCAACCACGTCCTGGCCATTTTGGCCAATTGTTACAGAAGGTATTTTTTGACTTTTTAGGCTGTCACTAGAGATAGCAATCCAGTTCCCGGGCAGGTTGCTGCAGGTGCGGGTCAGAGTTCTCTCCTTATATACAGCCTGCCCGTTGTCCACGCCATCTCCCAACTCTCATGTCATGTCTTCAAACCAAGGAGGTCCTCTGTTCTCTGATCTTTGGTGATTCCTGCCGACTCACCTCTGGTGCTGTTTTCTTATTCACCCTGCCCGAGGTGTGACCGCTTCCCTCACCTCAGGCTTTTGCATTTTCCGTTTTCCTTTATGAAACTTTTATTGCCAAAATATGTACATGGCTCTGTTGCATTCTTTATTCTGGTCTCTGCTCAAATATTGCTTCTTCAGTAAGACTTTCCCTGATCATTGTGCACAAACCACACCCAACTCAGCTCAGTCTACTCAATTCGCTGTGTCCCCTTTAGGAGATTATCATTACTGTGAATTTTTCGGATAATGTCTTTCTCTCTTTCTAGAATTTAAACTACATGGCCTCATGGATATTGCCTTTTGTTCACTGCTATATTCCTTCTTCCTACAATAGTAAAATGTACAAAGTAATGGGCCATATATCTCCAGTTGAATGAATAAAACCTGTATTCCTTGATTTAACAAATTTAGAAATAATTTGTCATCATGTTAACCATGAAAATCTTAGCTCATTGTTTCTTGATTTTGCCCTTTCTACTTCTCATAATTTGTATGTGTTTTGTCACCTTGGGATTTCTAGACGCAAAGTTTCTATCACCCAGTTATCCCGAGTTTAATGTTAAGATCAGAAAAACTCAATAACATAATTTTAAAATAGTCAGGGATTAAACAAAAATAGCATGGATGGCAGCCTTATATAGCTCATTTTGTCTAAGTCTCTGTGCTTGTTTCTCTGTTTTAGGAAGGTCAGCTACATATCTTGTTCTTGAGGGTGATGGCCTATAGAGAAGTGGTCCTGTAGGGCCCTGGTGTGTAGTGTCCCCTGTTCCCTAGTGCCTGGTGTCTCTAATGTGTGACGCATGTGCTCTGCTGATTTGTCCTGACTGCTTTGTCCTTCAGGCCAGTTGTCTGAAGAAGATCACTGCCTTTTGTGAGCAAATTTTGGTCCCTGGCCTGAATGTGGCATATTTTAATAAACAAGCTCTGGTATGTTTGTGAAATGAGACCTGTCACCACCACCACCAGAACCAAGACTTTGCAAAGCTCCCATAATAGGAGACATGGTGTGAGCAGGAGTTTGGGCTGGTCTTTTGGGGGTGGGGGAAGGCCTTTCTGGGACGGAGGCAAGCGTGGCTGGGGGTGTTGGTTCCACCTGATCACAGGGCATGGGGCTTGGTGTAAGCAAATTAGGCATTAGTGTCAGCACTGTGTTTGTTCCCATGGATCCCACAGGTTGCCCTGTGCTTATGCTGAAGGGTTGGGGAAGGAAATGGCCTCAGCCAGTTCCTTTGTTCCCAGAAGGGTCTCATGGTGAATGCTGTCCCTCTGGGATACACTACAAAATGAGCGAATAAGATCCCTGCTCTGTGCCCCAGGCATTCTTCGGGTCACTGTTGTCCTGCTGCATGTCTGCACGTTGTTTGCCTGCCTTCTCTCCAGGAGCACCACAGTGCCCTCTGAGCTTTAAAACTCCAAACTTTAAGCCCTGCTTATTGCAAGAACTCATGAAATTTGGCCTCTCTTGCTTTCAAGGTCAGGTGCGATGCAGATTCATTTTCCCGTGTGTTCCACTATGTACTAGTTTGTCTCTTGTCTTGAACTGTCACCTCAGTTCCTTCCCCACTGCAGCAGCCACAACCCATTTCTCCCCCAAATGGCACTTTTATATTTCCTACCTTCTTCAATGTGACCTCTTCTCTACTTTTCGTTGTGGAGTTTGTTCTGCTTGTCTTCAGATCTGGGGTGTTTAGGATGATTTCATAGTTATCTAGTTGTATTTGTGGGTCAAGCTGGGCCTAAGGTCCTCCTACTTCACTGCATTCTTCCAAACTCTAAAACACATATTCAACAATAAATATAAAATTGACCAATTCTAAAAACTGACCCAAGAAGAAATAGGATATCTAAGTTGCATTATATATGGAATAGAAACTGAATTTTATGTTAAAAGTCAAGTTTTAAAACTTTCAATATTCAAGTCTTCTTCAAAGTATTTGACATTTGCACATAATTGGAAATAGTATTTTTCCATTTTTGTTATCTTTTATTTATACAAGTACATTGTTTTTGCTTATCGACCTTGTATTCGGACTTCTTAAAGTCTTCATTTATTATAGCATATTTTTTGGTAAATCTCTAAGATTTTGTATGCCCATAAGCATATATTCACATATTTGAAAAAAGGAGTTTATGTCTTGCTCTACAAACTGTGTGACTTTTATTTCATTTGGTTGCTGTATGACGTTGAACTCTTGGCATAATCTCTAATTGGTCATGATGTTTTATTTCATATATGCTGTTGGATTTTATTGGCTAAAATTTTGTTAAGAATTTTTTTCCATTGGAGCACCTGGTGAGCTCAACTGGCAGAGCATGCAACTCTAGATCTTAGGGTCATGAGTTACAGTCCCCATGAAGCCTACTTTGAAAATTAATTAAAGGGCACCTGGGTGGTTCTGTCGGTTGAACATCTGACTTCATCTCAGATCATGATCTCACGGTTTGTGAGTTTGAGTCTCATGTCGGGCTCAGAGCCTGGAGCCTGTTTTGGATTCTGTGTCTCCCTCTCTCTCTCTGCTCCTCCTCCACTCACACTCTGTCTCACTCTCTCAAAAATAAATAAGCATTGAAAAATTTAAAAATTAATTAATTAAATTTAATGCAGCTATTTAAAAAACTTTAAAACACATTTTTCCCCATTGATGCTCTTAACAAATTATGGTCTGTAGTTGTATTTGCTTTTAGTACATTTGTTTTTGGTCAAGATAATTCAGTCCTCATAGAGGAGTAGGAGGTGTTCTTTTTGTTTCCTTAAGGAGTTACTTTACAAGATTACATTTCCCTGTGGATCGTTCAGTTAATTTCTGCAGGTCACTAATGAAGTTCTAATTAAAAATAACATCTTTAACTATCCAATATAACAGAAAATCCCATATCAATGTCAGTTCCCATATCTGACATACTAAATTTATATTTATTTATTTTACTAATTGCCTTCTGTCTTTAAAATTAATTAGAACAGAAGCAGCATGTGTCTGTTTGTGTGTGCGTGCGTGTGCATGTGTTTTCATTGCTGCGTGTACCTAGAGCAGTCCCAGGCACATACCAATTGTTCAATAAATATATGTTGAATAAATCAATGAACACTCATTTCCCCATTTGGCAATATGACCTTAAGATTGAAAAACAATAGTCATTGCAATATTATTGGACTTAGCAAGTTATTGGCATAGTCTTATGTCCTGGAACGTGAAATATTTATAGTAAACTTTTGGCTTAGACACATAAACATATTATACACGTCGAGATATTTAATGGTATTATGAAATCAGGTCAGATGCTATCTGTGGTGTACCTATAATATCACTGAAACTGAAGAAGTACATAGAAAGTACATTAGGATGAAATGAAATACAAGTATCCCTAGGATAGTGGAGAAGTAGGTGACAAATTTCCCGTTTAAACTTTCCTAATATAAAAATTTCATGTTTTTGAAATAATTACTGAGTAAGTCAACACTATTAATTAAAATGATATGAGGGTAAAAAAATGTGGGTTTTGTTGTTTTGTTTTGTTTTGCTTTTTTAATCAAATGTAGATCTAATTCTTTCAAGGTTCTATTTTCTATGCCCTTTTGGAATAATTTTAAGACCATGGACAGTGTTTTTATGCTTAATTACACACCTCACACATGTTCTTTTAGTAATGAGAGAAATTAAATTCTAAAGTATGGATGAAAACAGCTTAATTCTCTCCACAGTCATGTCAAAATCCACTGTAGGAATTAAATAAATATCTTGCATTTCAGACCTTAGAAAGGAGCCAGTTTCTTGAGAGTGAACCCTGGCATTACTAGAGTCTGTGACGTCCCCTCCTGTGCCTCAGCGGCTTCATTTTTATAATAGGAGGTAAGAATAGTAACTATGACCTGGGGTTTTGTGATATTTAAAATTGTAAATTCTGTGGGTAAAGATCTGAGAGCAGTATCTAACATCACATTAGAAAGAGTTGCTGGTTTTATTCATGAATTAATTCAGTCTTTCTGAGGTATTGCTTGGTCCTTCAGATTTTCCTTATCTACTTTCTCCTCGTCAAGATGGCTGCCAGATAAAAATAATGTTCCTTATCTCTCACTGGGGTGAGGGAGCCTCCAGGGCCCATGCTGGTCCTGGGATGTGTACTGCTTCCTGTCCCCTGAATTGTAACTAGTGGTTAACCACCTATTCATCCTGTCATGGTGGGCTGATTTCTGCAACTGGTAGCCTGTTGGTACTAAGTGTTTCTTGGAGCCATATCCTTTGTCAGACCTTAGCATCAGCTGGCCTTTCTGTCACCTTGTCACCACCCACTTCTCATCTGTTATAGACTGAATGTGTCTCCCCCTTGCCCAATTCATATGTTGAAATTCTAACTCCCAATGTGATGGTGTGAGAAGGTGGGGACTTTGGGAGGTGACTTTAGGTCATGAGGGTGGAGTCTTTATGATTAGGATTAGTGCCCTTATGAAAGAGATCCCAGAGAGATACCCCATCCTTTCTGTCACATGACAAGAAGACACAGCAAGAGGATGACGGTTTATGAACCAGGAATTGGGTTCTCACCAGACACCAAATCTGCAGCTTCCTTCATCTTAGACATCCCAGGCTCCAGAACTTTGTAAAACAAACATGGTTGTTTAGACCACTCAGTCTGTGGTAATTTGTTATAACAGCCTGAATAGACTAAGGGCATTGTTTGTACTCCAATATTAAGGGGAAATAAAAAAAAATATTTTGTATTTGCTATTCTTTGCCCTCTCCCAATGCAACAATGCTGCAGCCACATTCTTTGACTCCTGGAGAGAGTGACTGGGACACATACCTCCACCAGTCTTAGCATCCCCATAATATACTGGTGCAGAGGGTAAGTGTCCCCTTACCTTCCACTCCGTGGACCTTGTACTTTCCTTGAAAGTTTAATACTGGATACATAGGAGGGTGTGAAGAGAGAAGCTATCGTACTAATAAAATGTATACATGAGAAAATACCGTAGACCCGGCATATCTGTTATGCAGGCATTCATATTGCATGGAGAATCATTCTCTCTTCCTTTATGCTACTAAGCTAAAGCTGATATCTGTCAACACTTTGCACACATGTTAAACAAAATCATCAGATCTCTGTGTGTGCAACCTGTCCCTTAGTTAAATCCCCTAATTGATCGATAAATTCATATATACATTGGGCCATGAAAAATACAATGCTAATTTAAATGTCAGTTATCAATGCTCCAATCAAAAGTTCCCTGTTCTCAGTGAAGAGTCCCCTGCTTATGCCTACGAGATAAGGATGTCCTTAATATTCTGGAAAAGAACACCAGGATTTGTGTGTGAGTTCTCTATTTGTGCTTCTCTCATTAGGTAGTGATGTTCCTTTAAGTCATATATTTGCACTTCATGGCTCAGGCAGTTAGTTATATATTGCACATACTCTAAAAATCTTACATGAGTGTTTAGTGAACTGATCGAAGCTAATTCCTATTCTTGGATTTAGTAGGAACCCTCCCTCTGCCAAATTTTTGCAACGCGATTGAATTTTGTTAATACTTTCAATTGTTACCGTGTTAGAAAAACAAATACAACTTTGCAGGTCATGATGCTATTTGAAGTTTACATGTGAACACACGGCAGAAAGATGGGATCGATAATATACCAATGCTTGCCCGGGAATTAGTCTGTAAACATGCCCTTTCTGCTTTTAATGTAGCCTCTCGAGATTTAGCCCTGGGAACAAGAATTACCAAGTCCTGGAGACCTTTCTCTGTGGGCTGTACCTATAGCAAACCAGTTCCCAGTGCAAATGACACCGACATACCATTTCTGTTTGTTATGAGATTTATTTCTTCATGCTTGGCAATTATGAATAACCTTTGAAGGGAAAAGAAAACACTCCTAGCTTGGCAACTCATGTGGACCGTTTCAGAAATTCCCCCTAAGTTCAAAGAACAAGTAAATATCACTGACGCCTACAGATTTGCCATTCTCTCCCCAAAAATAAATGATAAAAGGAATTTTCTTCTGTTTTCATATCACAGATTGCTTTAGAAGGTGTGTCCTAAGGAGAATGGGAGACTTATGGCCTGAAATTGCCTTAATTTTTTAGAACCTTGAGAATTCCTCCATCGCTTTCATTTCTTGCTGGGGTACTTGTTCAAATGCTTTAAATTGATCAAATCACTTTGATAAAATGAAAACCAGCCTTCTGATATGACTAAGGCTAATGGTGATGCTTTAGGGCACCAGGAAATAGAAAAATGCAATTCAGAAAGATAATCCAAAGCCTAAAAGACTGTTCTGTCCTGTCTGGAGCATTAATTACACACAAGCTGAAAGGGACTTCAAAAGTAAACATATTCTGTCATTACTTAAGGTAAATTCAGTATTCTTACAACTCAGAATAAGTATATAGAAAAACCTTATTGTTCTCAAGCTTGACGTTGAGTGGAAATGACACATTTAACAGATAAGGTGAAGAAAAAAAATCTGATGTGTCAGAAATGAAAATATTTTTAGAAATTGGACAGAGTACCAAAAGAAAGACCCATAATAGAAGTCTACCCACCAAATATAAAATACAGAGAGAAATCCATTCACTGACTTTCCAATTGTGTTCTTTATCAGGCTTATCCTCAGGCTTACTTGGGCACAATACAGTGTATCATTCTCCAGAGCTCCTGTGCAACCCCTAGTTAAGGATACAAAGAGGTAAATCAGAAGCTGTAAAAACAGACTGTATTCCTTACAAAAGAAGAGATCTCAGTTATTTCAGCTCCAAATAGAGAAGAGAGAAGGTGCTTATAATCCTGATGACAGACAGATAGTTAGGTGACTGGAATTGTCAATTTCAAACCATTAGATCGGAAGCCAGGTTAGAAACTGCTCAGTGTGGTTGGAACATCATACACAACCTAGCCTGTGGTTTGTCAGCCAGTATACTGTGATTTAGGAAATACAAGACAGAAAAATGATCTATTAACAAAAGCACTGTGCCATACGTGCATACAAACTTGTAATAGTGCAATGCGTATATCCTGATATTATGTATTTGCTTAAGCAACTGATTCTATACATTTTGTTGCTATGGGTATTTTCTTTCAAGCGTCTTAAATCTCATGTCATCAGAGGATGACAAAAATGCAGGCTCCGCAAAGAACTTATTAAAAAGGCAAAGATCATTTGCTGTATGTTGGCTTGAGCTTTGTAACCAAACTTATTCTTTTTTAAGCGTTATTTATTTATTTTGAGAAAGAGAGAGAGAGTATATGAGCAGGAGAGGGGCACAGAGAGAGAGGGAGAGTGAGAATCTGTCAGCATGGAGCCTAATCAGGGGTTGATCCCAAGAACTGTGAGATCATGACCTGAGACTAAATCAAGAATTGGGTGCTTAACTGACTGAGCCCCCCAGGTGCCCCTAACCTACCCTTATTCTTAATAAAATATAATCTTCAATATGTTATCTAAGAATACACTAATACCATATATTGGAACAATGAGCTTATGGATAGCCCCATAATATTTGCTGTGTGTGTGTGTGTGTGTGTGTGTGTGTGTGTGTGTGTGTGTGTGCCTGAGAGAGAGAGAGAGACTGAGGGAGAGATAGAGAAAGGGAGATATGCACTACTATTTCCATGTCTTAGTGGTTTGTAGACTAAAAGTTATATTTAGGGAATTGCAACAGACAAGTAAACCACTAAGGAAGTATTTCACATTCCTTCCTATGATATTTTTAAAATAATAATTTCTTTGACCAGTGAATTACTTTCATAGGTCATATTCATCTTTATGTATTTTCGTATATTACATATGTGTAAATAACAATAGTAAATACAAAAAAAAAACTTAAAGCGTATTAGACAACATTTATTCACCACTTATTTTCCTGTATATGTGCTCACTAATGTCACAATAACATAATGATAAAAAGCATGGGTTTCACAGCCAGCACTTGAGTTCAAATATGAATTTTGCCATGCACCATGTGTGGGGAGTAAATTGCCAAATCTCTCCGTTTGAAATCTCTCATCTGTGAAATGGGGTTAACAACAATGTCTGTCTCTGATTTTGTTATGAGGAGGAAATGTATCGATACATGCAAAGTACTTAGAGGATTGTCTTTCTTAGAGTAAGTGTTAGATACAAGAATAAAAATCACATGTAACAATTTGTATTTGTTTTAATAATAATTCTTATTATTGATTTTAGGTTTACAAGTTACATCGACTTATAATTATTTTCCCATGTCAATATATATGGTCAATCAGAAAGAACTAACATTATTGGAAGTATTCTAATGCTAACTACACATGGAATTGCATGGGGATATAGCTTTCTTTAACATAATGCCATGTTAGTTCATACACTCTTTGCCATTTGCTTTGCTCACTAGAAATTTTATCATGAAGTTACTTCCAACTCACCAAACCCTACAGTGAACATGTGTCATTTAGTTACCCAGTGCTTTTTGTGAAGTCTGAGTATGTGGCCCCCTTGTGGGCTGTCTCCAGATCACTACTCTTGTGGGTCTTAGGGTGCAAACCCCATTGGTTTGCAGGTCCTAAAAGGTAAGGTGCTCAATGTCAGGTTCTAACCCTCTGCTTCTCAGGGAGAAGCTCTTGGCTTTGAGTTCCCTCCAGGTTGCGGGTTGACCTACCAGGGGAAGGATTTATGGCAAGATTATTTCCCACCTTCTTCTTCCCACGTGGATATGGTTTTCTTCTCATTTGTTTATTGTGTAGATTTCACTCAGTCAACCTTTAGTTGTTATTTTTTTTAAGCAGAAAATTGTTCCGTATATAACTCTAAGCTCAGTGTGTCTATAAGAATGAGTTCAGGATCTTCGTATGTCGCTTTCATTAAGAATAAATGATGCTGGGAAAATAGGACAGTCACATGCAAAAAAATGAAATTTGACCACTATTTTAAGCCATAAACAAAAATTAACTCAAAATGATTGGTGGCTTGAACGTAGGCCTAAAACCATAAAACTCCCAGAAGAAAACTACAGGCAGTAAGCCGACTGACATAGGCCTTGGCAATGATTTTTTAATCTAACACCAAAAGCAAAAACAACAAAGGCAAAAATAAATGAGTGGGAATATATCATACAACGTTTCTGTGCAAGAAAGGAAACCATCAACAAAATGAAAAGGCAACCTACTGAAAGGGGGAAAATGTTTGCAAATTATATATCTGGTAAGAGCTGATATCCCAAATATATAAAGAACTTATACAACTTAATTGCAAAAAAAAAAAAAAAAAAAAAAGCTGATGAAAAATGGGCAGGATACTTCTGACAGGTATATAAGTTAGTACAACCACTTTGGAAAATTGGCAATGTTTAGCAAAAATGAAGATACATTTACCCTTAACTAACATAACCATATATCTCAATTATCTCAAATGGTCTAAGCTTACACATCCATTGTTCTACATATTCGGTGGTTATTACTTTTCTTGTTGTTTGTTTAGTTTTATCAATCTTAGAGAGTGTAGTGGTTGTCCTTGTGGTTTAAATTTACATTTACCTCCCACGCTCATGGATTGGAAGAATAAATATCGTTAAAATGGCAATACTACCCAAAGCAATCTACACATTCAATGCAATCCCAATCAAAATTGGACCAGCATTCTTCTCAAAGCTAGAGCAAACAATCCTAAAATTTGTATAGAACCATAAAAGACCCCGAATAGCCAAAGTAATATTGAAGAAGAAAACCAAAGCGGGAGGCATCACAATCCCAGACTTTAACCTCTACTACAAAGCGGTAGTCATCGAGACAGCATGGTATTGGCACACAAACAGACACATAGACCAATGGAATAGAATAGAGAACCCAGAAATGGACCCACAAGCATATGGCCAACTAATCTTTGACAAAGCAGGAAAGAGTATCCAGTGGAAAAAAGACAGCTTCTTTTAACAAATGGTGCTGGGAGAACTGGACAGCAACATGCAGAAGAATGAAACTAGACTACTTTCTTACATCACTCAAAAAATAAACTCGGAATGGATGAAGGACCTGAATGTGAGACAGGAAACCATCAAAATCCTAGAGGAGAAAGCAGGAAAAACCTCTTTGACCTGAGCCACAGCAATTTGCTACACCACACATCTCCAAAGTTGAGGGAATTTAAAGCAAAAATGAACTATTGGGACCTCATAAAGATAAAAAGCTTCTGCACAGCAAAGGAAAGAACCAACAAAACTCATAGACAACCGACAGAATGGGAAAGGATAATTGCAAATGACATATTGGATAAAGGACTAGTATCTAAAATCTATAAAGAACTCACCAAACTCCACACCTGAAAAACAAATAATCCAGTGAAGAAATGGACAGAAGATAAGAATAGACACTTCTCCAAAGATGACATCCAGATGGCCAACGGACACCTGAAACGATGCTCAAAGTCACTCATCATCAGCGAAATACAAATCAAAACCACACTGAGATACCAACTCTCAGTTTTAGAGTGACTAAAATGAATAAATCAGAAGCTATAGATGCTGGCGGGGATGTGGAGAAGCAGGCACCCTCCTACACTGTTGGTAGGAATGCAAACTAGTGCAGCCGCTCTGGAAAATGGTGTGGAGGTTCCTCAAAAAAATGAAAATAGAACTACCCTATGACCCAGCAATAGCCCTGCTAGGAATCTACCCAAGAGATACAGGAGTGCTGATGCATAGGGGATGTGTACCCCAATGTTCATAGCAGCACTTTTGACAATAGCCAAATCATGGAAAGAGACTAAGTGTCCATCAACTGACGAATGGATAAAGAAGATGTGGTATATATATACAATGGACTACTACGTGGCAATGAGAAAGAATGAAATCTGGCCATGTGTAGCAGCATGGATGGAACTGGAGGGTATTATGTTAAGTGAAATAAGTCAGTCAGAAAAAGACAGATACCATATGTTTCCACAAACAGGTGGACTTTGAGACTTAGCAAAAACCATGGGGGAGGGGAAGAGAGGAAAAGAAAAAAAAAGACACAGAGAGGGAGGGAGACAAAACATAAGAGATTCTCAAAGACTAAGAACAGAGGGTGAGGGGTGTGTGGGAGGGGGGAGAGGGGGTGACGGGCATTGAAGTGGGCACTTGTTGGGATGAACACTGGGTGTTACAAGGAAACCAATTTGAAAATAAATTATTTAAATAAAAAATAAATTTACATTTACCTGATTACTCTGAGAACCTTTAAAAACTGGGCAAAATATCTGAAGAGACATTTTTTTCCAAACAAGGCATATAGATGGAAACAGGCATATAAAAAGATGCTCAACATTGTTAATCATCAGAGAAATGCAAATAAAAGACAATGAGATATTATCTCACACCCATTAAAATTACTATTATCAAAAAGACAAGAAATAACAAGAATTGGCAAGAATTTGGAGGAAACCTTGTGCACTGTTGGTGGGAATATAAATGGGTAAACAACCAATTTATAAAACAACATAAAAGTCCTAAAAAAATTAAAAATAGAACTAGCATATGATCTGTCAATTCCACTTCTGGGTATTTATTCAAAGAAAATGAAAACATTAATTAAAAAATACATATTGCATTTACAAAAGCTAAGATATGGAAACAGCCTAAGTGTTCATTGATGGATGAATGGATAAAGAAATTGTTACACACACACACACGCACGCGCGCACACACACACACACACACACACACTATGAAATGTTACTCAGCTAAAAAAAAAAGAACAAAATCTTGCCATTTGTAACAACATGGATGGACCTCCAGAACATTATTCTAAGTGAAATAAGTTAGTCATTGAAAGACAAATACTGTATGATCTCTCTCATATGTAGAATTTAAACAAACAAACAAAATAAAACTCATAGATATAGTAACAACTTAGTGGAGAGACGTGTTGTTCAGGGTGGTAAACATAGATGAAAAAGGTAAAAAAAAATCAGCTACCAGTGAAACGTTAGGTACGAAAAAGTTCATAATTTATTGAGATTTGAAAATGATACCCCATTCATATATATACACATATACATACTCCTAAATATATCTTGATTAATTTCTCAGGACGATATTGCAATAACCACGATGTAAGCATGAAAATAATATCCGAGAGTCTTGAATAAAATACTCGAAATACAAAAAAGAGACAAACAACAGTATCGATAATATTATGCAGTCTAATAAATCAAGAATAGAACGACAATTATCCAGCAGAAAAATAATGGGTAAATGATATGAAAAAGTATTTCAAAATGGAGAAAATACATGTAGCCAAAGCATCAGAAAAGTGCTTAAATTCATTTACAGGGTAATTCCAATTAGAACCACACAGATTCAGTCGGACACTAAGAAATGTGAGGATACAATGTATATAGTACAGTACCGTACATGCAGTTAGGAGTTTAAAACAATGTAATCTTTTTGTGAAATTGGTTAGCATTACCTCGTGAAGACCAAAGTTCACACATGCCATGATTCAGTAAGTCTTCGCCCATGTGTATACCCCAGAAAATCTCTAGTACCTGCACCTCAAGACAGAGCTACAAAGATACTTAGATTGGTACCGCACCAGATATTAAAAAACAGGGGCAGGAGATCAGCTTAAATCTTTACTGATAGGGAGAATGAATAAATTGCAGCACATTTCCAGACAGTAATTATATGTCTCATCGAGATAATTGAACTGTAACTATTCCTAGCAATATGGATGAACTGTCCTAAAGCTGAGTTAGAACAACAACAAAACACGATTACAGAAGAATATACACACCGTGATACTATTTTTGTGGACCTCAACAGCAGCAATGTGTGCTTGTGTGTATGTGTGTGTGTGCATGTGTGTGCATGTGCACATACATTTATACGAAGTACATGTATAAATCATAAGGTATGTTAAGAAGTGAGGAAAAGATATAAATTCATAGAAAGGGCAGTGAAGGAGACATGTCAGTTAGGATGGTAGGGTTGATTAATAGCCTTTAGTTGTACGTTATATTCTGGGAAGCATACATAAATCTCACTGTATATAATTCAAATGGTATCTTCTTCAATATTAATTAATAAAGCAATCTACACGTTACTAGTTGCCTCTTCTTGTCTCTTTTTTATTTCTTGCAACATCTAGAATCTGATTTTTCTAAACTGCAATAAACTTTAGTTCTTGACATGGTAAGAGAGAATCCTGGAGGGAGGAAACAAAGAAACAGGATTTCTTTTGTTACAAAAGAAAAAGAAAAAAACAAAAAGAAAGAGAGAAAGGAAGAAAGGAAGGAAGGAAGGAAGGAAGGAAGGAAGGAAGGAAGAAAGAAAGAAAGAAAGAAAGAAAGAAAGAAAGAAAGAAAGAAAGAAAGAAAGAAAAGAAAAGAAAAGAAAAGAAAAGAAAAGAAAAGAAAAAGAAAGAAAGAAAGAAAGAAAGGAGAAATAAATCTTTTATTACTCTTTGTCCCACCAGACAATTTGCCAAAATTTCCTCAGGGAATCCAGCACTCTGTTTGGAAAATCCAGGTTTCCCTCACAGTCTTCTCTTCCTCCTCCCCCTCCTCCTCCTCCTCCCCCTCCTCCTCCTCCTCCTCTTTCATCTTCTCTCTTTCTAAATGAGTAGGGAATGATCCTTTCCATTCAAGGAGAAAGTACATGAAATCCTGATGAAATAATCCTCAGAAAACGTTACCTTATATTTAGGTGTAACAAGGAATTCGTAATACATATATATAAATTAGAGAATTATGCAATATCAAACATGCTGTAAATGAGTTTAGACTTAGCAAATAACTATCATTTGTTTTTTTTTTTTTCCTGACATTTGAGGGACATTTTACCAAGTAGCTAAACAATCAGATCTTAGATCAGTACTGGAGTCTATGTCTGAATTAAGAACTGCCACTTATAATCTCTGTGATCGAAAACAAGTTATATACCAATGTGTGCCTCAGTATCCTCAACTATAAAATGAAGACAATACTTCATAAAGCCATTGGTAGTTGTAAGAATTAAATTAATTAATAACATAGACCAGTTAAAACCATTTCTGCCAACCTAGCGTATACTATTCAATTATTTGTTAGTTTTTCTTCATAACAAATATTTTTTCACCCACTCAAAATTTTGTATTAAATAAGTAACAAGTGTTATGTGTTTTCTTAGATGCCAGATCCAGTGTGATGCAAAATTAATACTAGTCTCTCCACATGGAGATTAACCAGTAACGAAGACACCTTGACCAGCAAGCAACAACAACAACAACAAAATAGACATTTTATTTTATGAGAGATGATGGAGTGAGTGAATTAACTTATTTTGAGATGTGAGGTGAAGTTACTTTGAGCAAATAATATTTTGGGTTGCGTCTAAATAGTGAAACAGAGCAAGCAACTGGGCTAGATACTTCCAATTACAGTAAACTCGATGAGCAGACACCCTGATAGAGAGAGGGAAAAACAGGAAAGTTGAAATTTGGGAGAAGAGCAATTCCTTTAGGAATAAAGAGAGCAAGTTATCCTCCCTCTGGCATTTTTTGCATGATTTCATAATTTCTTTAAGACCTGGGAAGAGAGGCTGCTTGAAATATTTGCTCTATAAGAAAAAAAACAAACATTTTACAGTACAAAAGTTTGAGGGATTAAATATAACAAACAAAATATGAACAACATGAGATAAAATGGCATTTAGCATAAGTTGAAGGCACACTGGTAGGATAAAAAAAAAAAAGAGCAAAGAGACCATAATAAAATGGAGGGATTTGATGTTTGATATATTTACAGAAAGAAAAAATCCTCCAAAATGGATTCTTCAGATAAAGCACCAACAAGAAGAAACAATGAAGGCAAATGGGAGAATATCCCATAGCAGTGACAGAAAGTTCAAGATTATTCTTTTGGATACATGCACTACGGATACAAAATGGACATAATTGATGTATTTGAAAATTGACGTGTAGATCAGGACAATTATGTAGAAAATATTCAGAATAAATACAAGAATTTTCCTTAAAGAAAGAAAAAGAAGAAGCTCAAAACACTCACTATGTTTCAACGGCTCGAAAACCACTAACAAAGACTAAAAAGACAGAGATTTTCTGCTAAACTCATTGATCTTCAAGTTTAAAGAAGAAAACCTGCAACTATCCAGGGGAAAGAAACAGGAAGCCTCTTTAAAAGGATACTAAGATGATTTTAGATTTCTCAGCAACGTTAGGTGACAGATGAGAACAGAGAAATCTCTAGAATGATACTTATGTACAACGTCCATTTCAGCAGAATGATATTCAATGAACCATGGAAAATAGAAATATAAAATGTAATGCTAAAGCTATAATTTTTAAGATGCTTAATATGAATAATAATTTAACCCTAATACACTGATTCAAAATATATCTAGATATTTTACGAGTCTATTTAGACAATAAAATGACTAAGCAATTGTGAACATATATTCATTCAAACATTCCTAAATTAAAAACAAAAAGGATGTATTGAAAGTCTACAATATCTGGTACTTCTCTAGATGCTGGAAATACTGCAATGAAAGAAACCAAGAATTTCTTCCAAACAGAGCTTACATTCTAGAGGGATGAACATATGTTATTAAAAATTAGGTAAATATATAACATGTTAGGCAATAATAAATGCTACATTGAAAACACTAAAAAAGAGGCACAGGGAGTGATGAATCAAACGGAGGTTGCAATATTAAATTGTAAGGAAATAAGGATCTGACTAAAGTGTTCTTTGGCAGATAGGTGTGCATGACCTTCAGAATCCCTTGGGGTCAGGATGCCCAGATCCCAGCCCCAATCATCATTGTTTAAGTAGCTGAGGTTGGCGTACAGAGGAAGAGGGGAGTGAGGGGCACGGGGGGAGACAGCAGCCTCATGGATGAAACAGGCTTTCACATTCACTTTCAGTTCTGAAGAGCCTCCCATTGGTGCAACAGTTTGTTAACTTCGGATAAATTTAAGCAGGGTAAAGCAAGGACTCTGGCACTTCGCCATCAGGCAATGCACACTTTACCTTCTGCCCTGGCACTTTGCTGTTGACCCTGAGAAAGAGAAGGGAAGAAGGTGGCGGACTGGCTTATTTCTATGCAATGAGGAGTTCTCGGTGTATTCATGCATTAGGCAAAATCTTGATAAGAGATAAGAACTGGTGAACATGTGTTTCTTCCTTCCACCTCCCAACAGGCTATCCCAGTCACCATTTATAAGTTTTCTTAGAGGAGGGTCTTGCAAGGTTAAGCAATCCATAGTGCTCGATACTAAGTGACAACCACTTGCACTGGTTTTCTCTTTTCCTTTGTCTCCCTCCCTCCTTCCATGTCTTTTTCATGTTGGGATTGTGCTCCCTGGAATATAATTGATATAAGCCTATGCCACAGAATGCGCTTTTGGAGAAACTCAGGGGAAAACACTTTACAAATTGTAATAAATATAAATTCGAGAGTCACAATTAGTTTGTGGGACATGCTTTTCCATATTGGCATCATAACTCTCTAAGGAGTCAAAACTGACCCCTATTTTTTTCTGGGAGACTAAGTGTATATAGATCAATTAGACAATGGATTGTGTCAAAAGAAATGTCCTGGAGATAAGGGTGTTAGGATCTTAGCAGATGTTCTGAGACAGTCATCTGCAACTCACAAAACTGGATGGTTTATGACTGATGGACTGTCCCTGTTTGCACCTTCAATGGAAGCTGCTTATTTTCTCTCAAGAATTAAGATGTCTCCTTTTGCTCCTTTTTGATTCATGTAGTTCCACTTCCTTTTCTTCATCTATGAAAAAGAAAAATAACAAAAACAAACCAACAGTAAGAAAACCCAAATTGTCATGTATTTATTTAGAATGTTCTTTGTAGCTATAAACTTTCTTTTCTAGAGTGGGTGTCTCATGTATTGGGTAGAGGGGAAGGCAGTGTAGACTTAGGAAAGTGTAGTTGACACTGGTGTCTGAAAGAGAGTAATAAATGCAAACACACACACACACACACACATATACATTCTATCTATCTATCTATCTATCTATCTATCTATCTATCTATCTATCTATCATCTATCTATCTATCTATCTATCTATCTATTCTATTACCAAAAACAAGGATATAAATACCACTGTTTGGGGTAGGGAAGTGGTGATCCAGATGAGACCATGCTGAATGTTCCTTCTTCTCAGAATAACTCTGAGAAGTTACAATTTTGTGCAGGGTCACAATGGACAATTTTGTGCAGGCTTAGCCTATGCTGATGCCATCCTGTCTCATGCTACACTATGAGTCTTATGACTTTCTATTCCAGAGCTCTTTCAAGGTCTTTTCTAATACTTGCAAATGTGGCCCTGGAATGTAGGAGAGCTTATATCCAGGTTCATCCTTTAGCCATACGGATAAATACTCCAGCTACCCTGAATTTCAGGAGGAAAATTCTGAAAGGCAATTTATAGACTGCCTGGGAGATGTTAGCAGAATCAAATCCAGTTGCCTACAGTTATGATCTGGACAAAGCACTCCTCTCATTGGCTTTTCCGCCTTCTGTGTATCTGTCTTTTGGCTTCTCCCTCATTCCTGCAGTCATCTCTGTAGTAAATACCTCCACCTACATCATGGATTCAAGCTCTGCTTGGAAGGGAAGTTCTTTTTTTGTTTGTTTGTTTCTTTATTTATTTTTGAGAAAGAGAGAGGCGGAGCATGAGCAGGGGAAGGGCAGAGGGAGAAGGAGACACAGAATCTGAAGCAGGCTCCAGGCTCTGAGCTGTCAGCATAGAGCCCAACGTAGGGCTGGAACTAAGGGACCACGAGTTTATGATCTGAGCCAAAGTTGGACACTTCATGGACAAAGCCACCCAGGACCCCCTGGAAGGGAAGTCTAATGAAATAAGGTTTCTATTTCTTAGGAAGAGCACCACTTTTTCAGGTTATGACCTTTATGCTTCAGGGAAAGGGAAGATCTGATGGTAAGGAAGCAATTAGAAGAAATGAAATGTTTTGCAAGGGAAGGGGATAGCAAATAAACCATTAAAGGCAAGCTTTGGGTTCTACATAGTTTTATGAAAGGATGACCCTATTTATAAGATTAAGGATTCTAATAGATATTTCAAATCGTTTTTCTAATTGCACATTAGTTTTCATGACATAGATGGTCAAAATTTCTTTCTAAATGCTAAATAAAAGTCACTCTTAAGGAACAAATTTATAAACTCTTCAGACAATGTGAAATATGGAGGTAACTTAAGGTAAACACCACCTACTACCCACCCTGCCACCACCACCACCACCACCACGGACTGGAAATAAATAAAGTAAAAGTTTATACAAAGTGTTTCGGAATACTGGAAAATAGTGGCAAGACAATTTTTTTTCCACAAAATTATTTTACGATCTAATGATACCCAGGGGAGCAAGATTTTAATATAGTCAGATGGAAGGCATTGCACACAAAGAAAAAGCAATCCGTTGAAGTTCACTCAGTAAGAAAACTTCGAGAAAGAATCCCGGACACAAGTCCCAGGGGCAGAAAACCAAGTCTCACTTGTAGTTTTAAACATACTGTGAAAACGGACACACAAGAATATTTTCTAAACTCTTTTTATTTTTACGTCATGCTTAAAACATAGCTATCACTTTGGGATTTAAGTGTAAGAGTGAACTGAAAAAAAAAAACAACACCAATTTTCCATCATGAATTATAGACAGGAGATATTGTGTTACCATATGGAAAAATGATGGAAAAATAGCCATAAAATCAACAACATAAATTTGCCAGACTTAGGCTGTGGTTTAATCTATTTGAAAAAACTTAGAATTTTTATACATCTAGATATCAGTCTGAGATATCGCATACAAAAAGCAGAGACTGTAGGCTAGAAAATCAGTTGAGTTTAAGAGAATCATAGTTAATGAAGTTTATAGATTTAGGAACCTTTTTTTCCTTTCGCTTTTAATTTCAAGCTAAAAATCAGATTAGTTTATATAAAACAGTCAATCACTTTATCGTCTTGGATTCATGTGCATATGTATACATTTCTCATAAGTAAATTAGTTCTACTTCCATGCTTAATTCATGATCTTCCTTTAAGCAATTTAAACTATTTATTAATTTACAAGGTTTGATTTTATTTTAAACAATTATTTTAAATTAATTGCTTCCCGATTGAACATACTTGTAAATTTATAAAAAAAAATTCCTGCATATTTAAACAACATATGTAAATCTAGTAAGTTTAAGATATAGATGTAGTAAAAATAGTTAGCTGAAAATCAAAACTCTTTATACATTAATTAATTAAAAATGTCTTATATCTTTCAAATTAAATTCATAAATCTAAAATCAGTTTCATTTTCTTAGATTGAGATCGTGGGTCTGACATTGTT
The DNA here is from genome assembly GCA_030068075.1 of Paguma larvata. Taxonomy (NCBI): domain Eukaryota; kingdom Metazoa; phylum Chordata; class Mammalia; order Carnivora; family Viverridae; genus Paguma; species Paguma larvata. The sequence continues at coordinate 9,267,004 of CM057826.1, forward strand.
GTTTTTACACGGGATCTTAGCCAAAAGGCCGAAAAGTGACTGCTTTATTTAATAAGCTAAAATTTTTCAAAGATAAAAAGTACTTGACATAATAACCAGGTTATACCTAATGTAACAAAAATTGTTAGTGTGATATATTTAATCGACTGATTCACCTCTATATTTATTTCCCTGTTTAAACAAACTTGGAAACTCATTTAACGCCTTGGGAAATAGATGTTCCATCTCAAATAGTTGGGAGTTAGCAGGTCAACTATTTAGAACCACATGATATTTAAGATGGGGTGAATGTAGGTGGCAGGAAGGCCCTCGAGGCTGCATTTCTTAGGCTTAATCATTTCCTATTACACCTGATCATACTGAAGGATTTTTGCCATTTGATGATATAAGGAATGGGCATTGCTAATGTTTCCACCACTACACTGGGATTGATTTTGAATATTTATTTTTCATTTCAAATTACTTCCATACATAATACATGCATCTAATTAGGTTAGATGTAAATTCGCACACATGCTGTTGCAGATAACTGCTTTTACAACCCGCTCAGATTATTTATTACATGAGAATTTTATTTTTCGATATTTAAAAAAATTTGATGGCATCCCCTTGAATTCTAAATGCCCCAATAACTTTTTCTGCCTGTCTGTTAACAATTTGAATGTCAGGCAAATGAAATCAAGAACAGAAATAGAATTGGAAAATAACATTATCTCTCTGGGTCCAATAAATCTGGACCAAGCCATCTCTCAATCATTTTAGACATGCTATATCTGTGTTCCCTTAGTAAAATTAGAATAATAATTTGTATTCTCATGCAGCCTTCAAAAGGAAAAGAATAGCAGTATTATCATTGTCATAAAGAATGTTAAAATGACAATTCACTTTATATACCTCAACTTACTGCGTCTTGTGCAGAATTTCCAAAGATTTTAAGCAAGTGAATTATATGGTCATAATTGCTTATCTGAAAGGAAATCTTTGAGGCTATATGGAAAGAAACAGTAGGTGTGTTGGCCCTGGAAGCAGGGAGATTGCTGGGGAAGCTCCTGCAGAAGAACAGGAATGAATAATGCACCTAAATAGGTTCGGAATAATGAGGCACATTTGGAAGATTTTTAGGAGACAGAATTATTGGGAAATGTTTGAAAAATGGGTGGTTGTCTAGAACAGCTATGAGATTTAGGTTTGAGTTGTGGGGATATTGTCAAAGAGATTCATCTTAATTTTGCATTTCTTGTGACAAATGCAGTTTCTATCTCTCAAAAGTGTTTGGTGAAGGGAAGGGAAAAGGGAAGAAAGGAAGGAAGGAAGGAAGGAAGGAAGGAAGGAAGGAAGGAAGGAAGGAAGGAAGGAAGGAAGGGAGGGAGGGAGGAAGGAAAGAAGGGAGGAAGGGAGGGAGGAAGGAAAAAAGGGAGGGAAGGAGGGACAGAGGAAGGGAGGAAGGAAAGGAGGAAAGGAAGAAAGAAGGATGAAAAAAATGGAGGGAGGGAAGAGTGGGGAAGAGAGGGAAGGAAGAAAATGAAGGAGAGTCAAACTCTAAATAGAGTGAATTGGACATTATTCTGTAAATCACCAGAAAAGAACTATTGAAAAAACTGTAAACTGTGACTTTCGAGCTCAGAGGCCAGCTCTCAAATAAAGAGGATCATTTAGGAATCACCAGCTACGGATACAGATGTAATTTCCAGAGATAACTCATAGATCGTAAAGAGAACACAGAAAATAGGCAGGGGAGGGAAAAATAACCATTATGAGTGATTTGATAGGGACAGAGAGAGGACACTTATCGCATCAACACTGCTGCACTAATAGACTTCCTTTTCTGTTCCACAAGAAGACTTCGAATGGAGGCCTTCTTTCAAAATGCTCTTAGCGTATCTGTCAATACCCCACATTAATGCTGCTACTGCATCATAGGTAACACAAAAAATAAAGGCCACATATATTTATTTCTCTCATCAGCAAATCTGCAAATTTCTCTGTATTTGTCTTCTTTTCTCTTTGTCTCCTTTTGTAATGAAGAAATCACCGTTCATATACTTTGCCTTCTATGTTTTCAACCACTTATTGTCCAGGAGTTTGAGCTTCTTGTAACTTTATCTGTTTTGCATCATCATTCTCTCCCTTTCTATTGGTTGAATATATATCCCTAAATGTCCCCAAAACAAATAATCCATTACAAAATGGGCAGAAGGCATGAATAGATATTTCCCCAAAGAAGACATACAGATGGCCAACAGGCACATGAAAATACACTCATCATCACTTACCATCAGGAAATACAAATCAAAACTCCAATGAGGTGTCACCTCGCACTTGTCAGAATGGCTGAAATCAACAACACAAGAAACAGCAAATGTTGGGAGGATCTGGAGAGAAAGGAAACTTCTTGAGCTATTGGCGGGAATGCAAGCTGGTGCAGCTACTCTGATGAACAGTATAGAGTTTCCTTAAAAAGTTAAAAATAGAACTATGCTATGAACCAGTAATTGCATTACTATGTATTTATTCAAAGAACACAAAAATACTGATTCAAAGGGACACATGTACCCCTATGTTTATAGCAGCATTATCAACAATAGCCAAATTATGGAAAGAGTCCAAATGTCCATTAATGGATGGACAAAGAAGATGTGGTGTATATGTATATATACATATGTATATATGTATATATGTGTGGTGTATATGTGTGTGTATATATATATATATATACACACATGCCTATGTATACATGCATGTCTATATATATACACATACATATATATGTATATATATGCATACACGCATATATACATATATATATATGTATGCATACACACACACACACACATATAAACCATTCCTATAAGTACACAGAACAAAATAATGGTTGCCAGAGGGAAGGCAGTGGGGGATGGGCACAATGGGTGAAGAGGAGAGGGAGGTACAGGCTTCTAGTGGTGGATGAATAAGTCAGAGGAATAAAAATATAGCATTGGGCATATAGCCAATGATATTGTAATGACAATGTATGAAACAGATGAAAGCTACGCCTGAGGTGGGCAGAGCATAGCCTACAGGGAACGCAAATCACCACCTGTACACTTGAAAGGAATGTGATGCTGCATGTCGACTATACTCAGATTTTTAAAAAATTAATTAAAAATAACAAAATAAAAAATAAGAGAGGGAGTTAGATCATAACGAAGGGAGAAAAAAAAACTAAAACAAGTGACCCCAAATCAACCATGATTTCTAAAACAAAGGGGCCTCGGGATGGGGGGGGCAGCCCGGCTTTGTACCAAGTCCTGCCGCTGGGGGTGTGCTTACTGGAGACAGCTCTTCGAAGAGTACTAAGCTTAAATCAGGTACTTGCCTTATCACAAAAGCGAAAACAACTGGCAGGACTTACGCTGCAAGGGGGTGTTTGTAAAAGTCCTTGTAAATGAATTATATATGAATAAGGACTTTTATGCAGAAATGGATAAAAGCGAGAATTAGGAGAATTGTGACTACAGAGTAAAACAGTAAAATAAGATATGTGAAATGTATTTCCATCATTCCAACATAATAAAATATCTCTGCAGATGCTTATAATGGACGTTAATGATGATTTGTGTTGATTCAAGTTAAAACATAGACCAAGAGGGAAAAGACTAAGTTTTTAGACCCTCATAGTATAAAAGTATGTGATGTGATCAGGACACAGTCTATTATTTGGAATAATAGTATTTTAGGGCCATATATGCTCACATAATCTAAACGTTATTACTTGACAAACAATGGAATTAAAATTCTGTCAAATGAGATGACTATTACTATTATTTTATTTTGTTAATTTATTTTTTAAATGATTATTTATTTATTTTGAGAGAGAGAGAGAGAGGATGCACTCGCGTGTGATTTGGGGAGGGGAAGAGAGAGGAGAGAAAGAGAATCCCAAGCAGCCTCCATGCTGTCAGCTGTGAGTGCGAATCCAACAGGAGCTAGATCGCACGACCATGAGTTCATGACCTGAGCTGAAATCAAGAGTTGGACGCTTAACCGACTGAGTCATCCAGGAGCCCCTACTTATTTTAGACAAACCAATATTTAGCGTCAAATTTTGAACTTTCATAAATATAAGTTCTTTTGGAGAAAACCCAATTAGTTCTTTCACTGATACAATGACCCACATCCAACTCTCATAATAAACTCAGTTTGCAGTATGCAGTATACAGACATATGGCAAAGGGTGTCTAACAAAGATGTTTCCATATGACCATTAAATTATTTAAAACAGAGTTTCATATAAATTTTAAGTGTTTGTCAAATCATTCCAGCTGGAATGTTAAGAAAGAAATTATTGAATAAGTAGTTCATGCGCAAGAACTTACATCTGCAAATTCTGTGTGTCACTCTCCAGGCTGAAACTGAAAACTATGTACAGATGCTAATTTCATCTTTTTGGCTTTGTTTTGTCATAATACAGAAGACAGACTTCTTAAATATTAATGATAGTTTCTTCTCCAAACCTTGTTGACATGATCTTCAGAGACTATAATTAATGCCTAATATTCTTTTAGACAGTAAATAATATCTCAGTTTTTCTTATATCTATTGTATTGCACAGATGAATATAAAGGACACAGTAACAATTTTAATCATTCCAAGGAGAAATATGTTTCATATAGTTGAAGATTTACATAAAAATATTTAACAGGTAGCCGATACTTTTATGATATTTAAGTACATAATTTCTATTTACACTTTTGCTTTCTAGTGTGTATTTTAATGTCTTCATCTCATTACGAATTTAAAGTAGATTGTTGAAATTTCTTAGACGTCTACACAGGCAACTTGTGTCTTAGTTAATATGTAAAATGAAACTTCAATTTAAGAGTTTTATTTCAAATGAATATTCATTATGAGGATACTGTTTGCAAATATCATAGACCTTGGTGTAGTCCAATGATGCATTAGATAACACAATGGAAAATTGTCTTAACCAAGAATACTCCATCTCAATATTGCTGAGATTTTCTGCATATTTTCAGTCATTGGGATGTCGATTGCTAGATAACAGAAGAAAGATAAGGAGAGCAGGTCTGTTTGCCGTGATGTGAAAAGAGTCTTCTCATTTGGAAGACTAAGTGAACTACGTGTGTTTTCGTTTATTAACTATGATTAAAGGTCATTGTCACCTGAGGCATCAATGATGGTTCTTCTGCAGGGACAGCTTGGTATGCACTGGGCGCCAATCCCAGGTTGTTATATGGAGGTTGCTGTTGGTCTGTCTGGTTTCAGTTCTTGCCTCTGCCACTGAGTTACTGAGACATGGATACGTGACTTCAACCGTGTTCTCTACGATGGTGACCACTGTGTATATTACATAGTGTATGCTAATATCCGAGCTGATCTATATATAACTAGCATTATTTTCATTACAGAAGCTGCATAATATGACTTGTCCTTTATTTTCAGAGTCAGAGATTTGCATTTTGTTTTTCAACTTAATTTTATTCATATTATTTTCTTCTCTATTTAGCTTACTCTTGATTCATTTGATTTGTTGTTGAAACAGCAACTCTTGCCTTATTATGCCTTTAACTTTCTCTTAAGTTATTTTAAATTAAACCACATGGGAGAGGATCAGGACATATATAGAATACCATGAATGTTGTTTCAATTTTACTCTTATTAAGAGATTGGGAATGTTTATATTGCCTCATATGTCATGCCTGATTGTCTAGTTACCTAAATTATGCTATATAAAAATAATAATGTCCTCCTCTTGAGTTCTGAAGTCTGTGCTCCCATAAACCTGGTAACTCAGGAGTGATTGTGGTGATGATGGTTGAGGATATGGTTTGCAGGCAAGAAAATGCCATTTTTTTTATTTGTAACTACAAGTGCAAATTAATCCACTTCATTTTTATTAGACTTAGTAACACAGTTATTATTGGTTACATATTTATACTTCAACCCAATCTTTAAAATTCAAACAAGTATTCTACAGACCTGAGTTTACAGAATCATCTGTAGAATGTTAAAATTCTCTAATATTACTTTTTTTTCTTCCTAGTGTTACTTTTGAAGCTAGTTTCACAAATCCCAATATCCTACTTAAATTCTTATAAACCAGTATTCAAGAATCATATAAATTTATTTTTTGACAAAGACGAATACTGAGTTAATGAAGTGTATCCATCAGAAACTATCTATGAGTGACATCTGGGTGGCTCAGTTGGTTAAGTGTCCAACTCTTGATCTTGGCTCTGGTCCATGATATCACAGTTCATGAGTTCAAGCCTTGCATCTGGTTCTACCCTGATGGCACAGAGCTGCCTGTGATTCTGTCTCTTCTTCTCTCTGCCCCTCACCCATGCTCGCTCTCTCTCTCTGAAAATAAATAAATAGATTTAAAAACAAAGAAACTATCTATGAAACAATTTTACAGGCACATGGCACCACAATTGTTAGCTCTGAAAGAAATCTCAAACCATCAACACTAAATCACCCTATACTTCTAGGTCCTAGCTGTTCCCACCTTATAAGGGTGTTATGTGTGTGTTTGCATGTGACAAATAGGAATCATCTAAAGCTTTCAATGCTCTTTGATTTCCAAATATTAGATACTTTTTTGATAAAAAACATGATAGTAATTTTATCCTTTTAATTTTTTTTTAATCTAAACATTTTTTTCATGGTTTATTTATTTTTGAGAGAGGGAGCATACGAGTTGGATAGGGGCAGAGAGAGAGAGGAGAGAGAATCCCAAGCGGGCTCTGCACTGTTAGCACAGAGCCTGATATGGGGCTCAAAGCCACAAACTATGAGATCATGACCTGAACCGAAACCAAGAGTCTGAGGTTTAACCAACTATGCCACCCAGGCACCCCCACAATAGTGATTTTAAATACTGTAATAATTTCTCAAAAGTTAGATATTGACTTATAACATCTAAGTTATAGAGGTGTTTCTCATGCCTATGCACTGTAAGTTATATAAATGTTATTAAGTTATTAATATTATTTTGCTTAACAAAAATACTTAATGCTATCACTCTTCTGAGAAGATTAAGGCGTTGGAAAATATTCAATGAAGTGAACAAAGTTAAATGCTACCTCATATGGGCACTATTTTTAGCAGAAATTGCTTTAAACAAGGGTGAAGTCTTCTATGGGAAGGACCTCAGAGTCTCAGTGTACAGCCCACGTGCCCTGAGGCTCCTCTGGAAGGAGCGGCTGAACAGCAAATTCTGGAAGAGGCCAGGGAATGGAAATAAGGGAACCCCAGTCAGGGGGCAGGGCAGGGCACTGGCAGGTGGAAGAGAACATGGACAGGGCAGGGAGGCCTGCACACACAGTTCTACAACGGGGACCAGCTGAGGTGGTTATGCTTCAGGCAGAGCGGCACCAGAAGGGCTGAGGGTAGAAGTGGCCACCTGAGATGGGGGCTGGGGAAGGGGAAGGAGGAGGCAGGGGGAGGGGCACTTAGGAGATAAGGCAACCATGAAGCTGATGCGGCTGCTCCTGGGTCAGCACCAGCTCGTGTCACTGTCCAAGACCAACTGCGCACAAGAAGGTCACTTTGCCCATGTAGACAGTGTCGCCGCTGCTCCTCCTTGGCCCTGAGGAAGTAGTACATTCTCAAATCTTGGATATCTGATTTTCTGACTATATCGACGAATCCAGTCCCCTCTCTCAACTAGATACTATTTGGTCATCCAGTCAATCTCTCTCTTTTCCCTCTCCTATTTCCATTTACATCTCTATCCAACTTAAATTTCATGGTTTATTTTTTTTTTTATTCCCAGTTCCAGAATCTTTGTCACTTCCTTCTGACAAAACTGTAACTCTGTAAGAAGTCACGTTACTTACCTAAAACTTTATAAGACAGCTAAGAATTGGAGATGAGAATCATATAGGGACTACTGGCTACGACCACCCTTCCCTCCACCCAGGATACACCCACACTCTTTGGATTTCAAAACTGATAGATAATGCCTTTTTGGGGTTGTTCTCTACTTGTGCCAATGAAATCATTTTCTGTTTTTCTGTGCCATGCTCTGCTCTGCTTCTATGGAGACTAACTTTGTGGCTGAATAACCCAAACCACTTTCCCCTTGAATTTGCGGTTGGCTTGGAAAATGACAGGACTTACAGCATGCCAGAGACAGAGGGAGGAGAGAGAGTTTGTGGTATTTAAGCCACAGTGACTTCCTACTAAACTCAGTCTTGACAATGGCCCTGTGCATTTCTTAAGTGTACAGATGCGGGCTGATTGTACTCCTCCTGAATTAGAACTCTTGCTTGAGTCAAAGAGTCCTACTTTCTATACCCACTAAAGTCACTTCACGGCTAAGATGTTGAAGATGTATTGTTGCTAGACCCCGGGTGCTTCACCAACTTTTATCTGTCGTCTTCCTGCAAATAGTTTTCCACATTAAGCACTCTCTCTTAACTTAGTTCTTTTAAGGACCCTACTGTTTAATGCCACAACTTTGAACGCAAAATATCCTTATGCTTTTTTTTTTTCCACTTCAGTTGTTTGAGCCAGAATTAAGGAATGACATGTTATATTTAAAGCTATGCTTTTCCCTTTGAAAGATATAAAAACTGCTGAAAGTGTATAGGAACTACAGATAATGTTTACAGGAATATGTATATCTCCAGGACTTTAAAAATATGTTTTTCTTTTAATAACAATAATGGGGTAAAAATTATATGCTCCCAATAATAGGGTGTTTTCAGAGAATTTGGAACCCAGTTAATAATGAGCTTCACTGAATCAAAGTTATCCAATGCAATGCCTGAAGCCTCTCAGTAGGTCTATGTACAACCCTGATTTTAGTAATGATAGTTTTATTGAAATGTAGTTTATATACCATATAATTCACTCAGTTAATATGTACAATTCAATGTCGTTTTTTTTTTTTTTAGAAAAATCACCCCTCTGTGTAACCATCATCACAGTTGATATCAGAACAGTTTTATTAGCTCCTAAGGAAACCCTGTACCCTTTAGTTATCACCTTCTTAGATCCCTGGGCCCTCAGCCCTAATCAACCACTAAGCTACTCCTTCTGTTACTGTAAATTCTTTTATTCTGGACATTTAATAAAAATGGAACATGTAATACATGGTCTTTTGTGATGATTTATTTAAATGTTTATTTATTTATTTTGAGAGAGAGAGAGAGACAGAGAGAGGGAGAGAGGGAGAGAGAGAGAATCTCAAACACATAAGTGTGGAGCCTGACTCAGGGCTCGATCTCACAACTGCTAGGTCATGACTGGAGCCAAAATCAAGGGTCATACACTGAACGGACTGAGCCACTCGGGCGCCCCTCTTTTGTGACTATTTTTATGAAGCATAAAATTTTCAACGTTCAACCATGTTGTATACTTATCAGTCTCTGATTCCTTTCTATGGCCAATATTGCATTGTGTGTACATATCACATTTTGTTTATCCATTCGTCAATTGATAGACATTAGACTATTTCTACCTTTTGGGTATTATGAATAATTTTGCCATAAACAAAAACGTGCAAACATTCCACAAGTCTTTGCATGGATTTAAGTTTTCATTTTTCTCAAAAATACACCTGGGTCTTATGGTCTATTTACCATCTGAGGAACTGAGGGACTACCAGACTATTTTCCAAAGTAGCTGCACCATTTTACACCCCCACCAGCAGTGTATGAGAGTTTTTCCACATCCTAGCCAATACTTGTTTCCTCATTTTTTATAACTATTATAATATAATTTTATAATTATAGCAATTATACAAAACCATCCTAGTCACACACACACATGCACAGTAGGTGTGAAATGATACGTCATCATGATTTTGATTTGTATTCTCTTGATGAGTAATGACGTGGAGCACTGTTGTATGCTCGTTGGCCATTGTAAATCTTATACATTAAAAAAATAATGTTTATTTTTGAGAGACAGGGAGGGGCAGAGAGGGAGACAGACAGAGAATCCAAAGCAGCTTCTCCACACCGTCAACGCAAAGCCCAGTGTGGGGCCAGAACCCACCAACCTTGCGATCATGATCTGAGTCGAAGTCAGTGGCTTAACTGACTGAGCCATCCAGGTGTCTCCATTTGTTTATCTAATCAGATAGTTTACTCATTAAAAAAAAATATTGGTTTAATTTTAGGGGCTCCTGGATTGCTCAGTTGGTCAAGTGTCAGCCTCTCGATTTGTACTCAGGTGAGATCATGACTTCGCAGTTGTGGGATCGAGCCCCAAGTCAGGCTACGTGCTGAGCATGGACCCTACTTAAGATTCTTTCTCGCTCTCCTTCTGTCCAACCTCCCCACTTGTGCTCTCTCTCTCCTTTGAAAATAATTTAAAAAATGTTTAAAAAATTGGTTTATTTTAATTGAGTTGTGGATTCTTTATGTATTCTAGATACAAATCCCTTATAAGATATATGATTTGCAAATATTTTCTTTCATTTGCGGGGTCACTTTCTTGGTAGCAAGAAATATATAGTCCATATAAATATTAGGGTCAGTTACAATTTCTAAAAAGGAACAATTTGAGACTCTGATAGGGATTGTGTTGAATCTGTATATTAATTTGGGGAATATTGCCATTTTAATAATATTATGTCTTCTGATCCAGGAATTTGAGATATTTTCCCATTTATTTACATTTTTAAAATTTTCTTTTAATAATGTCTTGTAGTTTTCAGAGTGTAAGTATTACATTTATATTGAATTTATTCCTAAATATGTTATTATTTTTTATACCATTTCAAATGAAAATTTATTTTATTTTGTATTGATCATTGCAATGTGCAGGAATACAACTGTATATTTTATATTATATTATTATATAATATATATATAATTTATATCTTGTAATCATGTAATAATAATATATATTATTTATATCTTGTAATCATGCTGAATTTGTTTATTACTGCTAATAGTTTTTTAGTGGATTCTGAAGGAAATTTTTATATACAAGGTCATATCATCAGTGAAGAAGATGGTTTTACTTCTTCCTTTCCAATACACAGTTTTTAATTTTGTTTTCTTGCCTAATCGCCTCAGCCAGAACTTCCAATACAACGTTGAGTAGAAGTGGCAAGAGCAAATATCTTGGTTTTGTTCCTGATTTCAGAGGGAAAACATCCCGGCTTTCACCACCAGGTGTGATGTTAGCTGTGGATTTTTCATAGCTGCCTTTTATGATCATGACTCCTTTTAATAAAGCATTCTTCTGTAATTTCATATGATCACATGCAGGACATGAAATCGCCCAGTTTGAAAGCTCAGCTTTTCTATTCCATTTTCTCTGAGGCTGCTATCGAGTAAATAAGTCACATCAAGATTTTCTCAGTAGAACTGGTCATTTTATCTACAGAATGAGAAAGACAAAAAAGAAAAAAAAAAAGCATAACAAATCCTTACAGACCCAGGCTCCCTTCTCCATTGCAACAGTTATTGGAACTCTAAATGAGGCAGAGGAGAGGGGCTCATGTATGTTCCCAACCATGAATTAAGTAGTAAATTGTTCCCCTTTGAATATTGTTTCTTGTGGAGTTACTTTTTTCACTCAGGAACAGGTGACTGAAGTGGGAATGGGAAGATTTATCACTATAGCAACAAAAAATGAACAAATCAATAGCAACGACAAATTTAAAAACCTCATACCAGCCATTAAATAGCAAATATTTTGAATACTTTTGTGTTTAAGAAACTATAGAATTCGATGTGCTTCAGGTTTTGTCTGTATTCATCCAAGAATCCAGAGAATTTATCAACTTCACTTTTTTTTACTTTATAATGATATAATTTGATTTGCACAGATTTTGTCCCACAGTGAAAGGAATTATATACCAAATAGAGTAATGATTTCTATTTTATTTATGAATAAGCTTTTATTCTTTCAAGATTTTATAAGAGTTTTACAAGTTATGAAACTTTACATTTGAGTAGTTTCATTAAAAAAATACTGTGTTTTTTTGTTCTTTTTAAAAGATATGACTCACATGAAAAACAAAACATATAAGATAGATTCAATTTTACTGCTTGAGGGGAGAATTTTTATACTCTGTCACTTTCTACAGAGTCAAAGAAGAGAATCATGATCATGGTAGGAGATGAAAGTATTCTTAGAAATTTTATGGGTACTAAGGAGGGCACTTGTGATGAGAACTGGGTGTTATATGTAAGTGATGAATCACTAAATTCTCCTTCTGAAACTAATATTACTCTATATGTTTTCTAACTAGAATTTCAATAAAAATTTGAAATAATAAACTAATTAAAAAATGTATCTGAAATATTTGAAGGGGGACTCTTGATGTCTGCATAAACATTTTATTGTATTTCTCATTAAAGCATACTTGCATTCATTGGATTATTCCAATTAAATTTTGTTTCCATTTGGGTAGATGCAATGCTATTATCGATAATGTGTACGGTCTCTAGGGAGAACAGAAGAATGAAAGATAATGACTCACTACTGTTAGGTGAATCAGTGCAGTGTGGAAACCAGATGCAAGGCACATTTCCTGAGGAGAAATGATACATTTCTCAAAGCAATAAACTTTTCTTTCCCTTTCCCACACCCACGTTATTCTCAGCTTCCCAAATGTAATTTCAATTTTAACGTTGTATTTTTAACCTGGTAGGAAAAAAAATATATTTCAAAAGAAATTCTTTTTCCTAGCCTTTACATGTTTAAAACATAATATGACTTACATTCTGTTATTTACACCTCAAATAATAAATCAGAATGATTCGAAGCACTACAGTTTATTTTTAAAAACTCGTCTCCCGTTGAAGCCCAGTTGTCACGGTTGAATTGCCACATAACGGGACTTAACCAATTGTTCTTTAACACGTAAGTTGGAGGCCATGTACAACTTACCATCCCAAGCTTTCTTGAACTGAATTAAAATGATCGGCATCATCCACTAGAATGAGAATTTGGGGGATATAAAACTCACGTGTGATCAATATCACCTTGCTAAATTCTACTGTTTTGACAAAAGCCAGGTGTTCAACAAAAGTTCATTAAAATTCACTGAATAGGACTACACCGAAAGTGATTTCATATTTTTGCACAAATCTTAATTCTTATAATTTTGCCCAAAGGAAGTTAGTAAAGGAATATGAAAAAAAAAGCCTTAAGCAATACAAACAAAAGTTAAATATAAAATAACTTCTAATATTTTTCTATTTTATTTACCCTTCTCCATTTCTCCAAAGCCACGTTGATGATCTAAATTGGGCACGGGACATCGCTTACAAATGGCACAGCTTGGACGAAAGAAAAGTGACTGTAGGCATCTTTATACCTTCTTTTTCAGGGGAGAAGTGTTTCCCATGTAGATCTTCCTCTTGAGGTGACATTGGAGAGATGCATGCTTGGCTTGGAATTTTATCTAATGGAACCAGAAACATCTTTCGGTGACTTTTTTCTAATTAATATGTTTGTTACGTGTATCTATGTTCTTGCATAAATACTTCTATCAATATTTATTGCTATATAACTTTGAATTATATGAATACACTGCATAATATTTTTTCATTCCAAAGTGGAACGGCGTTTTTGTTTTTACCAGGTTTAGGATATTATAAATATATCTGTACTTTACTCTGGTATCATAAACACGAAGCCAGTCCATCTAGAACTCTCTTCAAAGCTTCAGGGAGTCCATGGACAGTCTCCAGCATTAGCTCCCTTAGGGGCAGCCTCAGATGCAGAGAGCCAGCTTGCCCAAGGCTATCACAGTTTGGTGAGTTTGCTCTGATGTGGGGCAAAGACAAGGGAAGTCTTAATCCAGTGTGTTTTGGGTTGACAGAGGCTTTTTTGGTTCTGCCCAGTAACCTATGCAACTTTGCTTCATTCCCATTCTCTTTGCTGATGTTGAGATTAAAACAAAACAAAACAAAACAAAACAAAAACAAAACAAAACCTCTCTCACTCTGGCTCACTTCCTTCCACAGAAAAACCATTTGTTTTGGAGGAGAATTTGGTTTCTCACAGGGGAAGATAACTCATTGAATACGTAAACCTCTGGCACTTATTCTATTCATAGGAGAATTAAAAGATGATTTCTCTGTGGAATACCTTAAGAATGAAAGGAACACCTCTTCATTCTTTTATTTTGCCTCCAAGCAATTGAAATGCCTGTAACAGTTGACTGATATGCAATTTTCTGTTTCCACTCTTGATTCTGTTGATTAGTAAATGAATCCACTGTCAGCCTATGTACCTTTTTCTTGCTTAGAAATTCTCAATATAATTCTTTTTCATTCATAAAAATAAAGCTTGAGCTTGGCAGAATTCACGGGTGATTCACTTGCCTTTTAATTTCTATTTCACAAAATACTCCTGGCTCTAGGCACTAAATAATTTGGACGGTCATTTAAGTTAAATAGGAGATGAAACTGTTAAGTTCGGGGTTTTTAAAATTATGATTTACAGAGGGGTCTGCGGTTAAGTCTCTGATTCAGATGACTTCTTCTGTGTTATCCCAGTGTAGAAAGCATTGCAGCTATCGGTCAATCTGCTTATTTGTATCTAATAATGCAGATTCCAGTGTTTATTGTACTATTTTATCAGCTGAGATTAAAAGACCCAAGAGGAAACTCTATCCTTGAGCCTAATGAAGTCTGTGGTGCTTTGAATATTTTTGTCAAATCAAGTGCATGTGTACCTATGCATCAAAAGGGTCTCTGAACCTCGAAATGCAAAGAATCCTGTTAATACAAGATATAATTTGAGAACACAAGAACAAAGCCTTGTGACCAAATTTCAGGTTGAGCATTCCAAACTGTTAGTTCTTGTTGGGATCAAAGAGAGTTGGGGGCTTATATCTCACAGGCAGAAAACCATCATTCTACACGCGTGTGTGCCTGTGCGAAAACACACACACACACACACACACGCACACACCCCATGACAGCCATATTCTGGATTCTGGAGTTGTACCGGTGGGAGGGATTCGAGTCACACACTCCAGGGTATATACACATTCAATCTCTTTATCTCTTTTCCAAATGACCATGGTCCTGACATGGGAAACCTGTTACTGGTTAGGTAAATACGGGAATTACTATTTCTTTAAAATTGGCATATGTGGAAAAAAAATGTCAGTATAGAACTAAAAATGATAGCACAAAGCTTGCAATGTCAAAAAGAATCAGAAAAGAAATAGGATGTGATGATTTCTTATGTCCTGGAGAGAAAAATGTTTTCGTTTGACACTAATATTCGAGGTACGATTGTGAGGGGGAATTTATGATTTGAGAGGAAGAAAAAAGAAAAGCAACAAGACAACCTTTTGATATATATACGTGCCTTTACAAATAATAATGCGTATGTTTCCATGTAGTAGTGTTTAGTTTTTATAAGGCCCTCAATCTATGCCCTATAATGGATTTTTTTCCTTTTATTGCAGTGTGCCGGCAAAGGCAGGGGAAGAACTTATTTATTGTCCATGAAGTTTGACAAGTTTAGATGAATACTTTTTGGGCAATGAAGAAATACATCCGAAGTAATAATTCAGAATTTAAAGACCTCCTAATGACGACGCCACCACTAACGTATCATAGATGCTGACTGTGCCACTTTGTTAGATCATCAGCTGGAAATAGGCACCATTAATGCAGTGTCTTAAATGTCCAAACAAAATATGAAGAAAACTATGAAGTCCTTAATTGTTAAAGTTATCCACAATTAGGAAATCCGACTCAGGTCTCTGAGTAACACGCATTGATCAGAAAAAAGGTGGTTTACTGGGGCGCCTCGGTGGCTCAGTTAGTTAAGCATCTGACTTCGGCTCCTGTCCTGATTTCACAGTTCATGAGTTCGAGCCTTGCATCGGGCTCTGTGCTGACTGCTCAGAGCCTGGAGCCTGCTGTAGATTCTGCGTCTCCCTCTTTCTCTGCCCCTCCCCCATTCCTACCCTGTCTCTCTGGTTCTCTCTCAAAAATAAGTAAACATTTTAAAAACTTTCAAATAAAAAAAAAAAAAAAGAAACAGGCGATTTAGTCACAAGGATAGTAAAGTTCTTACACATGACTTTTTTCCCCGCCCAGGAAGTGAACTATGCTGTATGTAAATGACGTGATTCCTGAGCTTTCCTCTAATTGAGATTGACTACATCGTGAGAATGGCGGCATGCTGTGCTTATACAAATAGTAATTCTTTGGATGTTTCTGGAGCCAAAACTATAGGACATC
Organism: Paguma larvata; assembly: GCA_030068075.1. NCBI lineage: Eukaryota > Metazoa > Chordata > Mammalia > Carnivora > Viverridae > Paguma > Paguma larvata. Next base: position 9,283,191 of record CM057826.1, read on the forward strand.
TTTTAGTAGTAAGGTGATCCACACGGACAGACCGCATAGCCTTGCGGGACACTTTAAAGAGACATTTTCTAAGAGAATGATATTTTGTTTCTCTTCCCTATCACCTGTGTCCAATGGAAGGAACTACCATTCACAGCTCTACTGTTGATCGTCATCCTTTGAATTCCTTTGTTGAAAAGCGACGGTGATTTGTCCGGTTTGAATTTTTAAACGTTAATCTATTTGTCGTTGTATCCTGCTTACTTTAATTCGATTAGCGGTCAGGCAGAGGCATTTTGAGTTAAGAACATTTGCCACGTGAGTCCGCAGAAAATAAATCATCCTGACACAGAGAACATATAAATCTCATGATTACCAGTTAATTATGAATTGTTATTTTGCAAAGTGGAAAGACTACATGCAGTCGGTAATACTCGGCAATAATTATAAATCTCAGATTGGTTTATGCTAATGTTTATTATTTGAAACTATTCACGATAAATTCGGTTAGAATTCTACCCAGTAACTTCTATGAGTCACTGCTCTTATGAGATATGGATTAGAACCTAAATGTACATTTCCAGGCCTATCTACAATTGGAATTCTCGTAGGTCATACAGATTTGCTACAAATAATAGGTAGTCCAGATTGAGTGTTTTTTTCTGCTTCAGTGAGTTTCCTCAGAACTTACTTACGTGATGAAAAATACAGTTCTGAGCTCTCTTGAAATGGTTCATGCTTCTCCCATTCACATTCACTGATAAAAAAGTTATCCAGACCACTGGCCAATTCTGATGCATAGAAAAATTAGAATCGCTTAAAAATTTTTTGTGCTCACAGAAGGTGTATATAGCACAGGTCTTATTTCTCCTCAGTCAGACCTTGCACTTGGAGGGATAATGAATAGCCCCCTGTTGTGGTAAGAAATAGCAAGAGAAAACACACTGGAAACCTTTTTGTTTAATACACTTAGATTTTGGAGAAACTTTTGATACAAAAGCTACTTAACTTTCCAAAAGAAGTCTTGTAGCATCCAATGGTGCAATTCCCAATTCATAAGACCAAACGCAAGTTATCTGGGGTCTATTAAATAATTTGCAAATTTCTTCTTATAGGCAATGATGCATTTTAGAGGAATATAAGATGAGACATTTAGTTTTATATCTTGTTAAAATTTAATGGCAGCATAATATCAACAACTGTCTCAAAACAATCCTAAGAGGAGTAAGCTGTTACCTCCAATTCTGGTTTTTATGTATAAAGAGTACTTATGATAATTGTACATATAAGAATTTTACTCATGATCAAAGAATTTACTCAAATCCTACCTTATCCACAACGGCTCCTAAATGTAAGGAACACCCAGGGTATCTGTCCTGTATCCTTATAGGATTTAAGAGTGCTGAGTTTTGTATAGAAAAAACAATGAACACTTATTGATTGATAAGCAGTCATAATTACAGAGTTTCCATCTGTAACCTTACAACCATGAATTACAGTTAAGCTCTTAATTTGTTGTACCTCTTTTTGATTTTCATGTGGAAGATGCATTGTTCTTATCAGGATCTATTACAATGTTTACCTACAGTAATGTTAGGGGTGCTTTTGCATTGAACACTATTCTCAGGGTGCCTGGGCGGCTCAGTCTTAGGTTAAGCATCTGATTTAGGCTTAGGTCATGATCTCATGGTTCATGAGTTTGAGCTCCATATACAGCTCTGTGCTGACAGTGTGGGGCCTGCTTGGGATTCTCACTCCTGCCTCTCTCTCTGCCCTTTCTGTGTTCACACATTTCCCTCTCTCAAAATATATACATAAAATTAAAAAAAAAATGTTGTTCTTCTAGATTTGGAAAATCAATCCAACCTAATATAATTTAAGCATTGAAAATAAAATAGAGGTGCCTGGGTGGCTCAGTTGGTTGAGTGCCAACTTCAGCCTAGATCATGATCTCTTGGTTCACAGGTTCGAGCCCCACATTGGCCTCTGTGAGGACAGCTCAGAGCCTGGAGCCTGTTTCACATTCTGTGTCTCCTTTCTCTGCCCCTAGCCCACTTGCTCTCTCTCTCTCTCTCTCTCTCTCTCTCGTTCTTTCTCAAAAACAAATAAACATTAAAAATTTTTAAAAAGAAAAGAAAAATAGAAATATATGCAAGTTAACATAGCAAACCATTTATGGTAAAGTTAATATAACTAGATTCATGGAGCAATGAGTTTCTACATTTAAATAGAAAAATACATTTTCTCTAACTCAATCAGTTTTACTTCAGATATATATTCACCCCCAATATCTGTGGGATTTAGGGCAGGAGCACAAATGGAGAGGTCCATACCAGATATTAAAATTTTAAAGTTATAAGTCAGGGGCACCTGGATGGCTCAGTCGGTTGGGCGCCCGACTTCGGCTCAGGTCGTGATCTCGCGGTCCATGAGTTCGAGCCCCACATGGGGCTCTGTCCTGACAGCTCAAAACCTGGGGCCTTCTTTGAATTTTGTGTCTCCCTCTCTCTCTGCCCCTTTCCCACTCATGCTCTGTCTCTCTCAGTCTCAAAAATAAATAAAAACATTAAAAAAAGAAAAGTTGTAAATCAAGCTAAGAAACTGTTTAATAAAATACATTGTCTCCTCCTGCTTTGACAAATTAATATTTATAATGCCAAAAATGTAGGTAAAATAATTTGTGTGTAAGACTGCTGGTTAACCACTTTTCAGGATTATTGAAATTAAATAGTGTTGCCTTTGTCAGTCATTCCGCTGCTTGGCCAACCCTGCAATGGAGGATATAATTGATAGATCACATTATACTTATTAATAGAATTATATTTTTCTTATTTTCTATTCCTTTCAGCATAAGCCCTAATTAGATTGTTAAATCAAGTCTATTTTCACATAGCTTTGATTCTATTTATAGCATTAATCTAAGTGATCAAAATATAATTGCATAAAGGTGTACATAACTAATTTCTCTCCAAAATATACATCGAAAACATATTAAAAATTAAAATTGTTTTATGTGTATTTCCATAAAAGCTAGAGTTTGCATAAATATTCTTAATGGATATTGAGATATAGTAAACTAAAATAGTCTTCTTAAGAATTTTAAATACCACTAAATACATTTTATAAACGAATCCCTGTTGCCTATATTTTGAAAGAAGTACATTGAAGATACCTTTTAAAGCAATCTACTTAAATATGTTAATATTATGTGCATATTTAATTATAAAGAAAATAAATGTGGAATAACTAATTACCAATTACTTCTTTAACCTGATATGTGAGAGTATTAGAAACTCAATATGCGCAAATTAGTTTTTTAACATGATCTCTGTTTTACAAACACTTCACAGGCATATTATTGACTGTAACTGCAGGTTAAAAGATGAATGGTGTAACGCAAAAATTTCCTATCAACATTATCATTTAATAATATGATGTGGCAGAGACTAAGCAAGAATAAACCAAGGTTTAAGAAGAGGATTTCTAGCAAAATTGATATGAGGAGACAGGTGACAGCAAGCGATGAGTAGACGGAGGGTCAGTTGCACTGGAGGGTGCGATCCATCAGGGTAGCTGAAAAAATTCTTCCATTGTCTTCTCCAACATCAAATTTATGAGAATATTTTTAAACACATTGTTCTAAGATTGTTCACAGGCAAAATGCTCTTTCTTCTCTGAAAGTAGCTATTTTGTGACTTTCAAATATAACGAAATCCATCATATATGTTAAAAAAATCATGTCAACGTATGTAATGTTTGCATAATTTAGTGAGCCAAAATTTTATAAATGGCCAAGGCATGATTTTTATAAGCTAATGGATGGCTAAAACATCCCTTCAATGTACTAGAAAGAACACATCACTTTAACAGAGTTTCCTAATGTGATTTAAGATTATACTTTCAGTCAATCTTATAAACACTTCCATTTGTTGAGTTTTGATACAATATCAAAGAACATCCAAAATTATCTAAAAGGACTATTTAAACACCTGTTCCTCTTCCAACTAAAGACCAACATGAAACCTAGCTGTTCTGCATATACTTCAACCAAAAGAACATATCACAACAGATTGGTGTCAAAAGAAGATATGAAATTCCAGTTATCTTTTATTAAGGTAGGTATTAAAAAGATTTGCAAAAATTAAAATCAATGCAAACTTTTAAAATTATTTTTTGTTTTTTTATTAAAATTGTTATATATGTGAGCATGTATTAAGTGTCTGATAGATTTTAAAAATATTTAATAGACATTTTAAATTAAGAAAGGAAGTCAAATATAATTTTGTATTCTAGTCCTCTATGAAATAGATACTTTCTGCATTTGGTTGCTTCTTTATACACTTTTTTTTATAAGTATTGGAGGCTGTGAACCTAACAGTAGATATCTTGACTGTTCTATCTTGACACATTTTTAGAATATCGAAACCCTACCTAAAAAATAAAATAAAGTAAAATAAAATAAAATATCAAAGCCAGATATGGAATGGTATAATTTTGAAAATTTTAACAGTTTAATATAATCTGTTGATTTCAACTAATTAGGGCAGAAATTATGCTTATTTTGTTTTTTGTAACTTGAAAATATAAGATAATGTCCACTAACCCTTAAATAACTTGCAAATAGAGAACAAATAAAAAATTAGCAAATAACAAAAAATAATTAATACATTATCTTCATTTGTGAGAGTAGTAGTTTCCAAATTTTATTAATTTGACAGAGCATTTTATTAAAAGTTTATTTATTTATTTTGAAAGAAAGAGAGAGTGTGTGAGTGGAGGAGGGGCAGAGGAAGAGGGAGAGAGAATCCCAAGCAGGCCCCACACTGTCAGTGCAGAGCCCAATGCGGAGCTCAAACTCACCGTGAGTTTGAAGAGGCTAGGAGATCATGACCCAAGCCAAAGTTGGATATGTACAGACTGAGCCACCCAGGCACCCAATGGAGCATTTCAAATACGAGCTCATTAAGGTACTGAAACAGGATTTCATAAGAAAAAAAGTAAAAATGGCCCTGCACCCATTTTGTATCAGTGTCTAAGTTCTACTGTAAAGGAATTGTTTCTTCTAGTAAATTATTTATTCAGGGAATATTCATATTGTGAGTATGGACTATTTCCTCCCAAAGAAATATGAAATATAACTAAACTTTCAGCATTTAGCTTTAATATTTAGTGCAAAATCCTAATCAAAGGCTGTATTCAAATTAAATTCTATATCAAACAACAACATATTGAATAGGAAAAGCGATAGTAACATAATACACTATGAAACATTTGCTCTTAATATAAAACAGGCATGTAATATTTTCATTCATTTAAAATATCTGTGAATAGTTTGTCCCTATAATGCAAATTTGTCTTAAGTGACAACATAAGTGAGATGTAGATGATGTTAAAATTTCTTAAAATAATTAATTATGCATACCTCTTAGAGCTATAGTTATGACACCTAGTAAGTAAGGTATGAAAATGCATGAGTATGCAGAGACATGTTGGAAAGCTGCCACAAGAATCGAAGGCGCAGAGTTTTCCCATGGTACATGTAGTGCAGATTTTAAAAGATCAGGAGATTCAAAGAGTATTCCAGAGAAAAATGTGACAAGCCCTAGTGACTGGCTTTAAGACAAATAGAAAAGTGTGTAAATCCAAGTAACTTCCAAGTTTCTGACTTAGACAATTGGGTTGCCGTTGGTATCATTCACTTGGGATTGCGGTGTGCAGGTTAAAACCGGACTACTTTTGCATGGGATAGCACGGTCTAATTTCTAACAAAATTTATTAAAAATGGTTTAACATTGTAAGAGCATATGCAAACTGTAAGAAAGTATCTAGTGGAAATGCTAGAAACATAGAACAAAATAAAAGAAATAAATAATTCTTTCTGCCTCCTCATTAGTGGATTCGACAGGACTAGAGTGAATATACTAACTTGAAGATAAGGTTAGAAAATATCCAAACGTAATGCGAAGCAAAATGAGAGTGAAAATTATAAGAGAATAAAGACTAGAACATCCAAGAATTGTGCAACAATTCGAAGCTCTCTAATCTCTACATAGAGTAATTTGAATTCAAGAAGAAGTGAGAAAGAGAACAGAGCATTAAGATATTTCAGTAAACATGGACCGAGAAGATTTCAGAATTAAAAACAGACGGCAAAACAATGATCCAAAACTACAACACAATGCAGGATAAGTTCCAAAACAAAACAAAACAAAACATCCTGAGAAAAAAACATATGGGAGGTATCACACATCCTGATTTTAGACTGTATTTATGAAGCTATAGTCGTCATAGCAATATGGTTCTGGCATAAAAATAGATACACAGTCCCAGGAAGAGCCTAGAAGTAAATCCCCCACATACCCGGTCAAGTAATAGCCAAGAACATCCAATGTGGAAAGTATAGTCACTTCAATAGATGGTGTTGGGAAAACTGGATAACCATATGCAGAGAATGGAATTGGACCCCTCTTTTATTCCACTTACAAAAATTAACCCTACATAGATGAAAAAACTTAATCTAACACCTGAAAGTATAAGACTCCTAGAATAAAATATAGGGAAATAAATCTCCTTGACATTGATCTTAGGAATGATTTTTTGCATATGACCTCAAAAGCACAAGACACAAAAGAAAAGTCTACAAGGGAGATTACATCAAAACAAAAAGCTTCTGCACAGCAAAAGAAACAGTTACCAAAATGAAAAAGTAATCTATGGAATAGAAGAAAATATTTGAAAAACATCAGTCTGATAAGGAGTTAACGTCCTAAAATATATAGGGAACCCATTCAACTTAGCAACAACAAATCTTCTAAAATCTAATTAAAAATGGACAGAGAACCTGAATAAACCTCTTTTTTTTTTTTAAAGAACACACACAATGGCCCACAGGTACATGAAAAGATGCTCAACATCACTAATCATCAGGGAAATGCAAATCAAAACTACACTGAGACATCATTCTACACCTGTTAGAATGGCCATGATCAAAAACACAAAAATTAACAAGTGTTGACAAGGATGTAGAGAAAAGGGAACCCTTGCATACTGTTGGTGGGAATTTGAATAACTACTATGAAACACAACACGGAGTTTCTTCAAAAACATTAAAAATAGAACGAACATATGGTCTACCAATCCCACTTCTGGGTATATATCAAAAGGAAATGCAATCCCTTAATACAATAAAAGGAAATAAAATCTCTATTTCAATGAAGTACCTGTGTTCCAGGGCACCTGGGTGGCTCAGTTGGTTGAGCATCTGACTTTGACTCCAGTCATGATCTCATGGTTCCTGAGTTTGAGCCCTGTCTCGGGCTCGCTACTGTCAGCGCGAAGCCGGTTTCAGATTCTCTCTCTCTCTGTCTTTCTCTCTGCCTCTGCCCTGCTCTTTCTCTCAAAAAGAAATAAATATTAAAAAATGGAGAGAGAGAAATACCTGTGTTTGCATGTCCATGGCAGCATTATTTATAGTAGCCAAAATGTAGAAATAACCTAAGTGTTCATTGAGGGATGAATGAATAAAGAAAATATGATACATATTTTATGTTATACATAGTGTACATATGCATATACATGTATGTGTGTGTAACATGCATGTATGTGTGTGCATGTATACACAATGTGGTGTAATTATATAGCATTTTATATATAAATATATAGTAGAATACACAATGAGCAAGAAGAAAATACAGCCATTTGTAGCATTCGTGGCAATCTTGAAAGCACTATGTCAAGAGAGTCAGACAGAAAAAGACAAATATTATGTAATATCATTTATATGTGGAACCTAAAATAAAAGCTGAGCTACTAGAAACAGAGTAGAATAACAGTTGCCAGTGGTTGATGTGGGAGGTGGAAACGGGAAGAGGTTGGTCAAAGGCAACAAACTCCCAGTTATAAGATCAACAAACTCTGGGGATTGAACACACAGTACAGTTAACAATCTGGTATTTTCTTCTGCTTGAAGGTTACTAACACTGTGGGTAATAAATGTTTTCACCACAAGGGCACCTGGGTAGGTCGGTCAGCTGAGCGTCTCACTCTTGATTTCCGCTCATGCCATGATCCCAGGGTTGTGGGATCGAGCCCTGGGTAGGGCTCTGCGGCCAACAGTGATGAGCCTGCTTGGGATTGTCTCTCTCACTCTCACTCTACCCTTCCCCCTGCTCGCTTGTTCTCTCTCTCTCTCTCTCTCTCTCTCTCTCTCTCTCAAAATAAATAACTAAACATTTAAAAATAAATAAATAAAGGCTTTCACCACAAACCCACAAAGGTAATTGGTGATGGAAGTGTTAACTAACTACTGTTTGAATCATTTCACGATATACACGGTATCCAATTATCACATTGGACTCCATGAACTTACACAATGTCTTATATCATATCTCAATAAAGCTGGGTGGGGGAAAGTTTAAACTTTTCTTGCAAATTTGTTTCATTGAATATATGTATATTTCTTTTAAATAAACCATGCTCTAGGCATAATTACAACATTTGAAACTTATCTAATTTTGATTTACCAAGGTGAAAGAAAAATCAGATTTTAATTTTCAGGGAAACATATTATATACAAATAAATCCTCATTCACCCTGTGGTCTAATTTCTCTCTGTCATTGTAAAAACTTATGTTTTCCAATGCCTTCCCCAGATTATGGAAAAATTAAAAATTGCAGGACAAAATTAAGAAATTTCAGGAGAAATTAAAAGTTGCAATATATTCCTATGATTTGAAAAAATCCCATTTTGTTCCATTTTCTTCTGATTTTCTAACACATTGAGTTAATCTAATTAGGAAAAATATCTTATTAAATAGTCATCTTCTTTCACAAACATGCCTTGAGAGATTTATTTCTCCAACTTCAAGAACATAATATTAATACAATTTAACAGCTGATGATTGATATTTCTACTTTTATTCTACATAATTATTAAATTTAATTCGCATCAATTTTTCCACTTCTGATTGTTATACATATGTTTGTTCTCTTGCGTTCCCTTTATCTACGTTTGCTTTCTTAAAAGGAGTCACTATATTAAACACAATAAATTGATGAAATTTTGAGCATAACAAAAGTGAACATAAAATACCAAAATTGGTTGCTCAAAAGACTGTTCGGTTTAGAAACAATATTACCATGCTGTGGATAAAATATTTACTTGAGATAAATAGGATATTATTATAAATGTCTTTATGGTTCCATGTTGTTGTATATCTAGGTGTTAGATAATCCACAGATGCCTGTGTTGTGTGTATATGTAAAAAATAACATACGCTCCCCCAGAAAACATATCATCACATATCTATGCTTAGTGAATATTTATCTGAAACCATTTCTTTCATTCATAGATTGTTAAGACGTTTTTACTTGGAGAAGATTCTTTTCAATACTTTGGAATCGCTCATACAAATGAATCAACTGTGATTAACTAAATGGTAATGACAGTCTGGTAGATACCCTGTTTTGTGAGTCCAAAAGAAATCTGTAATTAATGAGGACAAACTTTTAACCAGTACGACAAAGGCGAGCAGTCTATGCTGAAGCGCAGACAGAAAGGTGCCAATTTTAGTTCTCTCTGTCTCAGTGCTGACAATCAGATGTTCCACCCTGATCTCAATACTTTCCTCCCTCGAAGCTCCCAATAGAGCTTTTTGTCCGTCTGTCATTCCATTCAACACCTTCCTCAAAGTTTTCTAAAGGTTCGTGTAAGCCCTCTATTGTCTATGTTGCCCACATGATATTTCTTCTAGACCTGATTTGAGTTCCTATTAATCCCCATTCGTCTACATTTGCAAGGGGCAGAGAAATATACCTTCAAAATACTGAGTCTAAATAAATAGATTACTGAGAGACGTTGGTTTGAATATATGATATTTGCAATATTTGCTTCTGAATTTCTAGAGAAGTAGAGTTTGATTTAAAAATAAGGGTAAGGATGATATACTCGGTTGAAAGATGATATTGATAAATCAACATTTATTTAACATGTGTTATTACACTTGTAATTATAAGCGATTCAAAATATGCCATTCAATCCTTCCTTGGAGACTCATTTTCTAGATAGAAAGGCAACATAAACCTTTACAGAAGGAACAACTATGTTGCTGGTCTATACATAGAAGTATCAAATTAACATGTGGCTTTAGTGCTACGGAAGTCTAAATAAGGAAGAAGCTACCATACATTTTTGAGTCACTCTTAAATTAACATATATTTATGGATTATCGCATTACCATTTACAGAGGAATAGAAAACACTTCCAAATTCTAGGCTTTTGAAATTGATTTTCTATTTTATTTTTTACAAACTCCTTAAAAACCCTGTCCGGTAGTGTGTAAAATTTCTAGAAATTTAAGTAATGAATAACCAAAACAGAGCTCTTAAAACGAGAATGAAGAGAAACTACGTAGGAGTGGGGATTTCTAAGTGCTCTCCCGCTGTTAAGTTTGGTGCCTGCAAGTACACTCCCAGGGACATAGAACAATCATTAGCATCAATAATTTTGTATAAATGAGATTGGGGATAATAAATAAATTTGTTAGATTTTCTTAGTTTTATATTAAAAAGTAACTTTATACTAACGTAGTGATTTAGACCACTAATTGTGCAGATGGACCGCCGAGTTCAAGACTGAGCGTTGCTGTGTCCTGCCTACCTGACTTTGGGTGAATCATCTGACCTCTCTGTATCACAGTTTCCTCACCTTTATGTGGGGTTAACAGGAATGCCAATCTCCTGGGATTCTTGTGGAATTTAAAAAGTTAATATATGGAAAGTACTTAGAAGCTTGTACAGCTGGCCATAAATGTTCTATTAATTATAACAGTAGCAGTAAATCATCATCATCATCATCATCATCATCATCATCATCATCATCATCATATAACTTTCATAATCTGTGACATTGACAAACATTTGGGAGTATTTATTTTGGCTAGGGTTTAAAAAGTTTAACAGATTACTGATTTTTTTTCTGTTAACATGCTTGAAACTTTTCTAAGCTAAATACATAATGAATAATGTGGAAAATATATTTCTTTAGCAAAAGGCCGTATTAATTCACAGCTTGATTTGGCATTCATTTTTCTCACTAGAAGTTATATCATGAAGTTATTTCAGTTTCACTGAAGTATGTAGTGAGCATACTATATTTAGTATTGATTCCCAGGGTTGGTCATTTTAAGGTGTTTCCAATGTTGTGAATAATGTTTCAATAAACAACCACTTATATTTGAGGTGTATAAATATTCTTTATTATTTTCTTTTTTTAAAATTTTTTTAATGTTTATTTATTTTTGACAGAGAGAGACAGACAGACAGAGCATGAGCAGGGGAGAGGCACAGACAGAGAGGGAGACACAGAATCTGAAGCAGGCTCCAGGCTCTGAGCTGTCAGCACAGAGCCTGACGCCAGGCTCGAACCAGGAATGGTGAGATCATGACCTGTGCTGAAGTCGGACGCCCAACCGACTGAGTCACCCAGGCGCCCCTATTATTTTCTTTTTAAAAACTCATGGAAAATTGCTATAGAGCCCCATTTTATTTTACTTTTTGAGAGAGAGAGAATGCACGCACCTGAGTGGGGGCGAGGCAGACGGAGAGAGAAAGAATCTCAAGCAGGCTCCATGCTCAGGGCTGAGCCCAGTATGGGCCTTGATTCCATGACCCTGGGATCATGACCTGAGTTGAAATCAGGAGTCAGATTCTCAACCAACTGAGCCACGCAGGTAGTTCGAGCACCATTTCATAATTCATAGAAGTTGTTAAATCATCCCCCAGAGACTGTGTATCGTCTTTTGTTTCTTTCTTCCTTTCTTTGCTTCTCCTCTCCCTCCTCCTTCTTCTCCCTCAGTCTCTCTTTCAGTTTCTCTTTATTTCTTAACAGAAAGATTGAAAGTTAGTTACTGTATAAAAATTGAATGTTTGCCTGATTCTTACCAACTGGAATGTACTTAATCTACCTGGAATTCAGTTTTGTTCTTATGGTCAGCTTTTCTAGAGAGCAACATGGGTATGAAAACTACAATCATTATTAGATTCGGCAACTCTTTTATGGTGAATTGTCTGGAAAAGTAAAAGTGCTAGCATATAAATGATTTAATGATTTTGGGTAAAGGAGAGAATGTTTCTCACAAGAATTTTCCAGAAGCAATGAAAAGTAAACCAAGAACTCTTCCATGCTAAGGAAGTGCCAAAAAACCAAAAGTAATTCCTCTGGGCAATAAATCACACATACTAGTTGCAAAACAGAAATCAATAAGAGAAAAATGAACACAAATTCCTCATGGGCTTTAGAATACTATGTCAAAATTTATATATAGTTTACCACACACAAATTAAAGAATCACCAGCACCTCCATGTATCTTTCAAAATATCATAATTATGCACTATAGTTCAGATGCTTAAAATACTTTAGAGTGACACGGTTTACCTTTAATATGTGTAATGAGAGGGGTAATTTTTGACAAAGTGGACAATGGTGAGGTCATACATCAAATTGAATATAACGGGTAGCCCACTTTATGGACAGTGCAGTACTTAAATGCATAGAAAGTGATTCTCCAGCTGACAATTTGAGTTGATAAAATGACTCTAGGATACAATTTTCCAAGAATTAAATAGGAAGTGAGGTGGAGTCTCATTGCCTATAAAACCACATGTGTCCTGACAAGCAATGTAATGAGTCAATAGTTGAGATTCTCTGTAAACATACACTAGAGAACTTGACACGAGGAAATACCCATAACTCTAATGTGTCCATTGTCTTCTCTTGGAAATTGAACACAATGCCTGGAAGGACATATGCTCCCAGTTTCAGTTTTCTTTATTTTGAGCGATATGTAGGTATAACGTTAGATATCTTGAGTATAACAAGGTTCTCAAAATATAGAAAAAGTGGTAAAAGTCTGGCGAGTAATGAAAATGAGCTATTAAAAATTAATAACAATAACAAAAAACCATAAATAATAAGATCTATCAGCAAATAACCCCCTCTAGCCAGAAAAAGAAGTATCTTCACTTATATTCATTTCCGACATCACAATCACAGGGATATTTTGGAATAATGTCTTTGCCTGGAATTTTCAGCTTCTTTGTATCTGAAATAGAGGGTAATTGTGTATATGTGCGTGTGTATATATTAGGCAAATATGAAGAAATTCAGTGTTGTAAGAATTATGGAATAATTTTCAAAGTCCCATTAAAGACTTAATTACCCTTTAGAGGATATACTTACTACATACTTACTATAATGATATACTTACTACATTAAGAGTCACCTTGGGGCGCCTGGGTGACTCAGTCGTTTAAGCGTCCAACTTCAACTCAGGTCATGATCTCACATTTTGTGAAATCTCAGTTTTCTGAAAGCCTAAACCAAATGAATGAAATAGCAGTTTGTTTTCATGATCAATGAGAGTTTTCAAAGGAATGATCAAGCTATGGATAATGAAAATTCTTTAAAATAAGCCAGACGATGAAATAGATCTAGTTCTCGTGCTTGAAGAGGTGTACGGTGAAGGATTACGGGGAGGTATATCATCATCACTATTCACGTTAGAGTAAGTCGCTTAGAAGGGTGTATTCGAACCATCAAAAATTATGTACTCAATCCAGGAATCTACTTTAATTTTTAACTCAATTTCTTTGTCTACAAGCACTTTAATTAGAACAGATTTTTAAAAATCAATTTCAATAGATTAAGGAAACCATTGTCTCATGATAGAAGATCAGTTACTTCTAGAAAAAGTATACTGTATGACATAATGTGATTATTGAATCGAATGTGACTGTAACAGGGATATACACAATCTGTTGTATCTTTAGTTTCTAACCAGCGTCTTATCTTTACAATGCAATATCATATGAAATACAATCAAATATTTTTCTAAGAAAGGGATAAGAAAATTACCAGAAGAATTTTGAAAAAAAAATCACAGACTGACTCATTCTCATCAATACCTGTCTGCAATTCAAAATTATTTTAAAAACAACATACAATTTTGTTGTCTGTATCAATAATTGAGCATTCAATTGAGCTGCCACTTACTTTTTGTTTCTAAATTGCCAAAATTGAATTAGGAAAGCGATTTTACTTTGTCTTGTGTTTGTAAATGTTTGTGGTAGTGTACATATTAAATAGAACATGAGGAAGCTCTTGCTTGCCTCTGTTTTTCATATCCTAATCATTTCTTGTGATTCTATTTTCTGTAGTCTTGCAAACATATGTAAATCTATAATAGCAAGGTCAAGAAGAAATACAGTGACTGTATCACATTATATGAGGGAAGTTTATATTCTTTTCATTCTTCATTTAAGAACATCTAATACCTAGAACATGATAGGTGTTAAATTGCGTGGTGAGTCTATAAGACAAGGAATAAATAAAAAAATTCCTTTATCAAATTATTCCAGAAATATTTTTTTTCTGTTTATTTGAACCAAGTAGTGCTGTATTCTTATTCACTTATGTTTCTGATTATACCCACTTTTTGTGATTATCTTTAATACATATTAAATAGCATCAGTCTTTTTTCTTAAACACTAAATATTCAGCACGTGGGTTGTGCTGGGCTTAAAAACTATGAGATAGCTTAAAAATAAAGTCATATTGCATTCCGATTTTCCTCACAAAGGAGTATGGCCACATCACAAACTATACATCAAGCCATGATACGGTGTCAGAGAAACCACTTATTTTTTTTTTTAAAAAGACATTCAATGTCTCCACAAAAATTGAAAGCTTTAAAAGGCAATGGAAAATATAGATTTTTAATATTTTTTGTCTTGAGTAACAGAAGTGTGAAAAGACTTTTATGTTTTGCTTCTCTTAACAGATGCTTTGGATTAGCAGATAAAGTAATTAATATTTTCAAACACTTCTGTGTATTCCCATCTTATAAACTACTCTCTGAGGTTAAAAAATATCAACGTCCGTGCATGTCTCATGGCTCTAAGGAGTATTTTATGTTTCTTAACTAGACACTGTAGATTCCATGATGTACAAGAAATGGCTCAATCATACATTATAGACTTTCAGCTTAATGTCCTTATTCAACCCTGGTCTGAGGAAATATCAACTCTGGTTTGATTCACTTGTGTTGGCCTTTTCCATGTTCGAGAATTTCTCTCAGTCTGATAGATCCATGGTCATGGACTCGAGTGGGGAATTCCACACTGCCAAACACTTGCTATTCCGCTTTAAATCTTCGCTAACTTTTCTCCTACCTCACAACACAATATATTTCCACTTGACTGATGGTTCTCAGACCACATAGAAAAGAGAAAAATGTGCAAATGCCATGGGCTATTTCTTAGTCTCCATTGTGATATCAATTGGGTCTGTATGGTGGCCATGAAACTCCATGCGGCCAGAGAAATTCTAAGGTTGAGTTTGGAATTGAGGGCCCAGGGTAGTGCTGTCCTCTGAACCCAGATCTTTGGGTTCCAATCAATTTGTTTCCAGGCCAGCTTGACCAGTGGGATCTGTAGTTTGTGAGGTGTAGATTTTCTCCTAATGACACAATGCTTGGTTCCCATCATATCTGCCACTTTCTTGTCTATGGTTGGAATTTGCTTGAAATGCGGGGGGGGGGGGGGTCGGTTTACAGAACAGTTACAGAAATAATTACCAAATAGTTGTCAAATCCCTTTAAAAATGCTGCAAAGGCCAAAAGGTAAGAGTTTCTGGAAAATCTTAAATCCCTTTATGATCTTCAAGTACTTACATATATTATTATACGCAATGGAATAAATCAACCCTAGAAATGGGTCCCTGCACAGAGATGCTTCCTTTTGGTTTTTGTTTCTGTTTTTGTTTACTTTTTCTGTATAGTTTTCTTGTTCACAGTTGGAAGTAGGAAACATTTTACGTGGGAGACTGCTTTTAAGAACCTTGACAGGCTATTGATGAAATGTTAGGTGGTTACTGTGTGGCTAAACCTTAAAGAACTCTCTTATGAGTGAGTGTATATGAAAATGGGGCCAAAGAATCCTATAGATTCCAGGTTGAAAAAAATATATAAAGAGGGTAAGAAAGTTTCTTAAAACAAACTCTGGTGGACCTGGGTCTCTTTACTACTTTTGTATTTTTCTTGGAAAACAGACAATTCATCTGGATTGTTTACTTCTAATTTGAATTGAACAAAATCAAGGCCATTTAAACTCCCATCTTTAAGGGTTCACTAGTGGCTTACTTGGAAAACCCATTCCATATTGTATAAAATGAAAAGCACCCTCAAACATCATTTGGTTTTGGTGCCAGTATAATTTTCTTCCAAGTACCAAAAATTAAATAGGAGTTTGAAAAGTTTTCTTGCTCCCTAAGAATCATGGTGAAAGTACTTGAGAGGTTGAATAGACTGCGATTAAAGCAAGGGGTTCTCAGCAGAGTGAGGACATCGCAGGCAGGTGTTTTCTCCCCATCTTGGAGATTCCGTTTGAGGTCCAATATAACATTTGAATATCTCAATGAGGCAAGTGATTGTGAGGTTCTGGTATACGAAAAGGGTTTAGAACAAGTATGGTTTTCACATCAGTGAATCACTGGTTGTAACAACGACCAGATTCCAAATGCAGACGTGATGTGAACCTCTGCTTTTCAGTGTGAGGACTCCGGAAGCTTGTCTGAGCATTGATGCTTCTATGTTTTTATCTTGAATCTACCCATAATGCACCTGACACACATCTTACCATAACATTTCTCTAATTCGATACAATGTGATTTTAGGTATATTTCTTTCTCATTTTAGAATTTGCACTTTTGGAAGAACATCTGGTTGTAAGTACTATGGCATATTGAATTTATCCATATCAACTCTAAAAGTAGATTTAGAATATTTACACCTTGACTCTATTTTATGATTTATCTGTAATTTTATGTAATACCAAGATATGTTTAAATACCAATATTTGCATACCAATAAAATGTCAAGGATATTTTGCCTCTATGTTTGTACCCATTTCGCTGTTATTTCCCCAAAATTAGTTTATTAGATGATAATAATATGATACAAAGTTTCAAGAATTCATTTTAAGATATATGCATAGGAACACAAGATATAATTACTTCTTTAATTGAAAGTTTCAATGATCCTTTCTTAAACTACTCATATTTCTTGCTTTTTGTGATTCTACACTCTCTTGGTTCTCATTCAGTTTCTTTTTTTTCCCCCTTACCGTTCTTTTCTATTTCAATTTTCTCTTCCTGACCCAAAATATATTATAGAAAAAGTTTAGTTCTGAACCCAAGTCTACACATTGTATCCTGTAATTCAAAAACCTCCTTCACTCTGCTGGCTTTGTCTTATTGCTTCAGATTTATACATCTACATCTGGCCTCTCTCCTGAGTTCCATTAACTCAGCCTGCTTGGGGGATGTCTTCATTTGGATGCCCTTCTGTCAATTTTAATCCATCTTTGTCCAGAAGCTGCTATTCTTCTGGACTTTTCAATTTTCAATTTTGAAGTGATCATTTTCCCATCTCTCAAGTTTAAATTTCTCTGGCCATCCTTGACTCTTTCTACTTCTTATTTTTACATTCGTGTATCTACTTACCATCCTCTCTGAGACTAGTCCAAGGTAGGGTCCTCATAACCTTGCATCTAGTTATTCCATTATTCTTCTAAAGGCCTTCTTGTCCATTTTTCACTCTTGCAAAGATATTTCAGAAACATATTACTAATGGATGGTGCCTTTGAGCATGTAGGTTTCTAAGCTCCTACTACCAAACCATTCAAGAATGGTTTAGTAAATGTTTGATATCTATTGGGCTTGGAGTCAGTTGACAGCTTGTATTCTCAGAACTCTACCAATGTTCCAGTTCCTCAGGAATTCTTGAGACTGCTTTGTTCATCAGAAAGTTGATAACAATCCTCTATAAGATGTTAACAAGAACCTTTCCTAAAACTTTATCCTTCATGCTAGCAATTTAACCCTGATCTGTACTCTCTGAAGGGATCAGTGAGGTACAAACAATTTTTGCAAGCTATGATTAAGTTACTTTCTTTTTTAAACAAATATTTATGCATTGTACAATGATATACATTAGAATAAACAATAGAAAGTAGTGAACAGGTTCTTTTGCTATGTTCTTCAAATTCTCCTTGCTTGGCATTGTATACTTCTTATCCTATCGTAAGATCTTTCTTGTTCTCTTCATAACAAAAATTTTTTCAATCCATTTACTCCTTATGTCACTAAAGTCTGAAGTCAATCCCCTACAGTTTGCTGAATTTATTTACTCATGTATCATCAGTAACCATTAAAACTGATGTCATGTTCTAACATAAACCTCGATTAATACTCATGTTCAAATTATTCTCATATCTATTCCTCATCTTATTCTTAATACAATACTGAATATATAAAATGATAAAATGCTATTCTACTCATTTTACATATGGAGAACGTGAGCAATAAAGTTTCTTTTTCCTCTGGTATTTTTAGCATTCTTATTCCTGTTTTTCTGTCTATGTGTGTACATTTGTGTATGTACGTAATGAACTGCTAGTTGTTATAAAATTTTGACTCTTACAGTGATGATTTTTTTCCAACAGCTTGACTAAATAAACTTTTTTTTCCTTTTACCCAGAAAAAAGCATAAAAACTACAAAAGAATTTTTATTCTCAAGACAGTGTTTTTTTTTCTTTTGTGACTCAAAAAATGTTTACATAGCCCTTGAACATGAGCTATGTAAATTAAATTTAGTCATATTGTTTTTAAAATAAACATTTGAAATTCACACTAAGAGATGAAAATTGATATACTGTGGATTAGCTGACAAAGGTAACCTCAGTTAAAGATGCAACATGTGACTTTCTGTCCAATTGAAATTGAACAATTCAAAACTCACTTCTAAATTAAATGTTAATTCTGTGTTGTCAAAGTAAGATCATAATTCTGTAAAAGTTTGATATCACAAATATTTGAGAACTCTAGAAGAAATTACAAGAATTGCGACAAAATTTATAAAAAATAGAGTATTTTTTGTAAACTTCAATGGGCATAAACTTATTTCTTTTGAAAGAATCTCAGACTGACTGGCTTAAAAACGACAGAAATTTATTTCTCAGATACGGAGCGTGGAAGTCCAAGCTGGAGACTGCAAGCATGGTTACATTCCTGTGAGGGCCCTCTTCTGTATTTCAGACTGCCAATTTCTCATTGTATCCTCACCTGGCCAGAGAGGGGAAGCAAGCTCTTTCATGACTAATAAAGATGCTAATTGCCTTCACGAGGTCTCCATCCTCTTGACCTAATCCAAATTCCTACCACTATCACATTGGGGAATAAGGTTTCAACATAGGAATTTGGGGACGACACAAACCTCCAGTCTGTAACAATTACTACAGAATTGGTCTTCCTACCTCCTTTAACTGATGAGTAGAGATTTAAAAAGTTTAGTAAGCATTGGCTGTAATTTGTCAGATGGACAAAATGTGTGTATTTTCTCTGCCTACTCTTCTTCTTGGGAAATGACCTTCAATCCCATACGTATGCCCTGTTTTATCTCCTCCTTGCTCTTAGAAATGAATAAAGTGAGTTGTCTATTTCATGTAACTGAGAATCAAAACATTCATTGTTTAGTTGATTGAGACATATTTGAGTAATGTTGAAACTTTGAAAGAAATTTAAAAGGTAATAAACCCATTCAAAGTATAAAGCTATTGAATAGAATGGCAGGGGTGTGATGGATGACTTTACCTGGAGCCTGGAACCACGTATCCTCTCACGCGATAGCTACAAACCTCACTACCTACTTGGATGGTAGTTTTCCTTGTAATGTTTTGTCATAGTATGAATACAACTATATCTTGTCAGTCATTTGAGTCAGGAATTGTGCATTCTTTTTCAAATGAGTAACTTCAAAATACTCTACTCATTGAATCCTATTTATATTCTAAAGAGAAAATCAAATTGAGTGCTGTCTGTATAAAAAGGTGTGTAGATACCTTTGCCAGTTTTCATGTACGAGATCCACGTTTGCATCCCGGGTCTCCTTTCTATTTCTGGAAAGCTAGTCTTTCCCATTTTCTGTCTGTTTCCTGCCTTATGTATTCTTGTGTGTTCCTGGATCCCATTTCAGTGCGTTTGTATGAGGATTACCTCCACATACAACAAGCAATTCTCAGAGACCAACTGGTGTCCAAGAATTCAACTCAATTCTGACATTACTAGATTCCACAGGTAGAGGGGCTCAGTCCTACAGGTGTGTGCCCACCACACCTCTACCTGTCAGATGCCAGTTGCAAGTCCAGATTGTCACATGTGTTTCTGACCAACTGGTTATGCAAATCAGAGATTCCTATGACGTCGTCCTTGGGTTTGATTAAATTGCTAGAGAAGTTTACAGAACTCAGAGAATTTTACTTACTAAACTGCTATTTAGCTTTTTTTTTTTTTTTAATAAAAGGCTATAACTCAGGAAGAGCCAGATGAAAGAGATGTGAGGGATGGGGAAAGGGTTTGGTGCTTTAATGCCATCTCTCTGTCATCACTGTCTGGGAATCCGTATGTGTATTCAGCAACCTGGGAGCTCTCTGGACCACATCATTTTGGGTTCCTGCAGAGGCTGCATTACATGGACATGATCAATTAAACCATTGGCCATGGCAACCGATTCAACCTGCAGTCCCTCACCCCTCCCAGGGTGTCAAGTGGCTGATGGAAAGTTCTAACCCTCTAATCACAAGGTTATAGTTGGGTTGCCTGGCAACCAGCCCCATCCTGAGACAGAGTCCAAACGTTAGCTCTTTAACATAACAAAAGAGACCTTTGTTTTTCTCATCACAGGAAATTCCAAGCGCTTTAGGAGCTCTGTGCCAGAAAAGAGCAGAAGACCATATATATATAAATATATATAAGCAATATATATTATATAAAATAAATGTATATAAAAATATATATAATAAATAATATAGATGATGTATAATAAATATATATATAAAATAAATCTCAATATCACACATGTGGACATATTTAAAGCTATTGGTCCTTTCCTTTAACAAGCCTGAGGGAAATACCAAGTAATAGCTCTACATTGAACACTGTTAAACTAGTGAGTCATCAGCTTCCAATATTTACTTTTTAAAATAAAAATATTTATTAATTTTAATTTATTAATTAATATTAATTAATATTTAATAATTTAATATTTAATATTAATATATAATATTTCCAGCAATAAACATTCATAGCAGATATTGAAGTGTACTACTCTATATGGAACATTGCTATTGTTTTCCATCAAAAATGAAGTATGGTTTCACTAAAAATATTATGAGAGATAATACAGACATAGCAGATGTGTAATTTTAGATCTAAAACAGTCACATATTTTATGACATGTATTCCTTAAAAATAAAATATACAATTAATTGTATATATTTTTATTGACCAATAAAATTAACTATAAAGTAAGATGATATTAGCCATGGTGAGCTTGGAGTTACTGTTTTCTGTTTAACATTTGGATTTTTTCATCATAAAAAAAAAGCTCATAATATAAGAATTCAACCTTTCTGTACATTCTCACTCAAAATGTTATATGAATGGAACCCAATTCTGGTAAACTATCTGTAGATAACCCAGCGACATAAGGCTAGCTGTTCATAGTCTAAACCTCATACAAAGGTAAGTCGTTGTAGAGAATGCAGGCACATACCAGAGAAAGGCATCGCCTCTCACTTGCTGTAATTGGTTTTATTTGATATGACAGCAAAGAGAAATCATTCGTGATTGACGAAACTGGGAGATACAGCATTTACTTCAAACATCAGAAAGGGAGTATAATCAACGTGGCATAGGAGAAACTGAAAGAAGAAAATTCTGCGATTTTACTTACAGGATAAAATAATAAAACATGCTGAACTCCAATAAATAACAATTATGTAATATAGAAATATAAAGATAATGTCAATATAAATTTTTGGTGAAAAAAGCTTGCGAGACATGGAAGTTGTTTCTTTCCCAAATATATGGAAAATTTTTCTAATTAGGGATTTCTATGTTACCACTAATAATAATATATTTATAATTGATGAGCACATCCTCACAAGGATGAGTTTAACAAAAGAAAATGGACACACAGACACGCATCTCCGGAAAATATGTATGAAGACGTAACTGAAAATATAAGTTAACTAATTTCGCTCTTAAGCATTAATTTAGAAAATGTGTAGAGTATGTGAATACTAAATTTAGAAACTATTGAAAATATTCGAATGTTACTGGTATTGTATGATTTGAAGAAAGAACTGTGGAAATCTACTTCTTTCTCTCAAATACAATGTAAAAGTTTGATAAAACAGAAAAAAACAAAAAACAAAAAACAAACAAACAAAAACATTTCAAGGCATTGGACAACAAAGATCAATAAATGTTAACATTTCAGAGAGAAGAGGAGCAAACCGTGTTTGTACCCACATTAGCCTACCCACATTAGCCTTCTAATTTTCCCCTTGAGGCGTTTGCCAATTCATTGGGGCAATTGTAAGGGTTTGAGGAGACAAAGGTTAAGAGTTTGAAGCTGCCCAGTAGCTATGAAAGGCTGAGGCATCTAGAAAATAGAATCACAGGGAAGTGTGCCTCTAATTCCATTCATAATTCACTCCAGGGTTACTCCGTGGATGCAAGATGTGAGACTCCTAGGAATCAAACACAAAACATCAGAAAAGAATCTAAAGAAAAGAACTGAGTAGAGACATCAGCGGGTATATAAAGCTGGGGAGGCAGAGATTGGAGACCATGATAAATACCAAAGGCGTGAAGCTCTACTGAAGGGTTTCAGCTGAGAACACAGAAGGTCCAAACCTTTGGCGTAAGCGCATACCTGAAATAGACAGCTTTTAAATATTTGTATAATTTTTCATGCACCAAGTCAGGTAATCAGTGAAAATGATGCAAGGAGAGAAACACAGTATTATAAGAAAACTAAATCAAAGACATATGGGACACAGATAAGATTTCTAACATATATTAATTTGAGTTTAAGAAGGATAGAGAAGATGATAGAAGCAATATGTTAAAAGGGCTAGTTGATAATTTTCTAAGACTGATAAAAGATATTAAGCTAAAGGTAAGGTTAAAAATAACTCCCCAGGACCAGACAATAAGAGCATCAGCATAAATCTTAGAAAATAAGAGGTGAAAATAAAAACAATTTTAAAAAAGGCAGATACAATCCATCTTACTTTTGAGGGATCGATGGTAAGGCAAGTTCTCAAGAGGGATGATAAAATCTTGTTGATGATAGAAGACAGTGGGATGACATTCATAAAGTACTGAATGATAATAAACTCTAGGACATAATTTAATAACCATTAATATGTCTTTCAAAAATGAATTGAAAGTGATATGTATTCATATTGGAAATTTGTGAGATTCACTTGTTCACACAGTTATACTAAGAGAAATAATAGAGAGAATTCTTTAGGTTGGAAATACATCATCACAGATAGAATCATGGAGTAAGAAAAAATAAAGTATTACAATGGTAAATACGTGGGTCAATGTAAATGAGTATTAATTAGTAATATACTTGGGGGACCAAATATATGTAGAAGTTTAATACATTAAAATAATAGTAAAACATGCAAATCTAATTAAATACCACTACACACCCATTAGGTATCTATTACTACAAGAAAGAGGGGCACCTGGGTGGCTCAGTCAGTTGACCGTCTGACTTCAGCTCAGGTCATGATCTCATGGTTTGTAAGTTCAAGACCTGTGTCAGGCTCTGTGCTGACAGCTCAGAGCTTGGAACCAGCTTCAGATTCTGTGTCTTCTTCTCTCTCTTTTTCTCTGACCCTCCCCCGTTTGTGCACTCTCTCTCTCTCTCTCTCTTTCTCTCTTTCACTTTCTCCCTCTATCTCTCTTTCAGAAAAAATAAATGAATAAACTTTAAAAAAAAGAAAGAAGAAAAGGAAGGAAAGAAAGAAGGGTAGGAAGGAAGAAAGAAAGAGAAAGAATGAGTGAATAGATAAAATAACTAGAAAATAAAATAAATGGTACATTAAACCCAAATATCATATTTACATCATATATAAATGAATGATATTCTGATTAAAAGATACAGTTATCAGATGATACATAATAGAAAACAGCATCATATAAGAAAGGTGGATATCAAAGTGATAAAAAAAGATACAGTTACACAAACACTAACAAAAGGGATAAATATGTCACTTTTCTAATATCAGAAAAAGGATGTTAAGATATTTTCAGAGACCTAGAGAGGGATTCTTCACAGTAATAATAAATCTAAGTTTAAGGGAACATGAAAATACAAAAGGAGTCTGGCCATGGTTCCCATCCTGTGGAAACCTGAAACCCTAGCTGCTCAACCTCAGGGCTCAAACCATGGAAATGCTCCGATCTAGACCACACTAAACACTGTTGACTGAGTGGACCAGACACCAGCAGGTGTTTGATAGCGGCAGACCAGAGCCTCAATGGGAGGCAGGTGTGTGAAACGCTATAGGGTATCCTGGCAGTTCTTGGCCCACTAGACTTTGATATTGGAGGAGAGAAATGGTACAACAAGGTATTACATGTTGCCCGCTACCTTTTGGGATGATTTACTGACCACTTATGGAAAGCCTGTGCATATAATATGACAATGTTCTTGTCAAGTTCCCTCTGTGCCCCAATCTTTTAGCAGGGTACTTATATTGCAACATCCAGGCTGTCTAGATGCAAAGGTGTTGCTGACATATGATGAAGTAGAGTTGTAAAATCACAGGTCTTGTAAATGCCCTTAACAACGAAACAGCACGGAAAAGAATGTCTCTGGGAATAACTTTTGATAATGGCGCTGTTGGACCACTTCTAGAAATGAATCAGAAGCTACACGTCCAATATACTCATTTTTTGGAGGTGGAGAAAAAGCATGAGAAAGAGAAGAAGGTGCTACGCCAGACAGGTAATATGTAGAAGATACTTCATATTACAACCATTGGTTTGTGGGTGCATTTTTTCTCACTTCTGTATATATTGACAACGCTATGCCGTAAATGCCCAAAGTATTTTAAAAGTAGAGTCAATAAAATGACTTCTCTATAAACCTCTCTCCATTTTTAGTTTGATTTATTAGGAAGAACTGCTTTCAGGGAGTGACCTGTGTTAATCCCCCTCTTGGAGCTGAACTCATTTCTATACTTAGACATTGGGACAGTGAAGGAGGAAGAGGAGGCTGGGTGTAAGGCAAGGCTTTCTATGTGCATTTTTAAAACTAAAGTGCTTGCACTTATTATGGGCAAAGTTCATTCTTTACTTTGCAAGTTTTAAACTTTTAAATATCTTGAGTTAACAGCATGTGATGAAATGTAGAGCCAGTAAATAAACCAACTTGTAACTAATTAATTTTTAGGTAATAGAAAAACTGATCTTGCACAGAACATTCTTGAACTACTTCTGAGTAGTATACATCAAGACATGTTCATTGGGTTGCTGGAATAGAGACAGAAAGAAGTGCAGGAGAAACGATGCTTGCTGACTTTTTTATTTTAACCTGTGTACGTGGCTTTATGATACAAATACATTGTTCAATAATTCAGCTGAAACATATTTTGGCTAATATTTATATATATTAGATAGCGAATTCTCTTGGACGAATTACACTTATTGCATTCTAGTTCTTTATGTGTCATTAAAATTGAGTACTATTATATGCAGTATTTTATTGTAACTCTACCTGTATTTTTGTCCAGAGATTTCTAGTCGTTCTGTTTTTTCCCATAAAAAGCAGAATTACATTTTTTCCTGATTGCATTGATGTAATATGATTTTAGCTATCAGAATACTCATGGGTTTCAGAGTTTAAATAGGTAAATATTTTTTATCTATGGAAAAGAAATGATATACTGTATTATAAAAATGAATGCTCAGGTGTGTGTCTATACATACAGGGCTTAGCCAGATAAACTGTTATGATAACAGATTATTTTTTCTTGTTTTTCCCTAAAATGCACATATTTTCTTTTGTTTTAATTTGTAAGATCTTTCTTTAGAAATTTATGTATTATTTATTTTGAAAGAGATAGAGTCAGCACGAGTGGGGGAGGGACAGAGAGACAGGGAGACAGAGAATCCCATGCAGCTGCACAAGGTAAGCACTGAGCCTAGTGCAGAGCTTGAATTCGCGAAACTGTGACATCAGGACCTGAGCCGAAACCAAGAATCAACTGCTTAACTGACTGAGCCACCAAGACTCCCAATATTAACTTAATTTTTTAAAATATTTACTTATTTTTAAGAGAGAAAGAAACAGAGCACAAGTGGGGGAGGGGCAGAGAGAGAGGGAGACACAGAATCTGAAGCAGGTTCCAGGCTCTGAGCGGTCAGCACGGAACCAGATGTGGGGCTCAAACTCACAAACCAAGAATCATGACCTGAGCTGAAGTCAGACACTTAATCGACTGAGCCACCTAGGTACCCCAATATTAACTTTTTAGAACTTGAAATAATGTTATAATAATTAAAAGTTTATCAAGATTCCGTAACATGGCACCCAATAATGTGACCTTGCAATGCACAAAGAAGAAATCTAAAAAGTAAAAAGCAAAATAAACAAATCCCTAAATGTCCCTGAAAATGAAATTCAGGGCACCTTTCTGAGTAAATGCAAGACAGTAGACAAATACAACCGACAGCAACGGAATCAGTAGACTGAATAAAGAAGGTCATCCTTACTGATGCGGGTAGACACCATTCAACCTGTTGAGGGCCTAAATAGAACAAAATGACAGAGGAGGAACAAATTTTCTCTCTCTACTTGAACTGAGATATCCATCTTCTGCCTTCGGACATTAACGTTCTTGGTTCTTGGGTCTTCTGGTTTGAACTGGAAATAGGCCCTTGGCTGTCCTGGTTCTCCAGTTGCAAACAGTAAATCACGAGACCTCTCAGTCTTCAGTATCACAGCGGCCATCCCTGCTAATAAATTTCTCTTATGTGTGTTTGTGTGAAGAACCCTAATACACATCCCATTAACAGATGCATTTTGCTTTCACTCAGCTATACCCTCCCCATTTGTAAAATTTATTATTTATAATAATAATGATGATGATGATGATGATGATGATGATGATGATTTTAACTTACATCTGTCACATCTATGTCTTATTTCTTAAATTTGTTCAGAAGACCAGTGCAGATAGCTCTGCTCACACAGAGCCATTACATAGGAAGTAGAATTTGCAGCCTACCTGACCATAGAGAGAATCTTTTCATAGGGCAGCGTGTACATACCTTGGTCTTTGATGGGTAGTCAAGTATCTAGGCTTCGCGGGTTTGTGAAGAATTATGTTATGTCAGGCAGGACCTTATCTTAGTGAAGATGCCTTGTTACTACTCAAACCTTATCAAAGGTCTTCAGCCTTGTTAGGGTGCACAATATTTACCCCAGAGGACAGCAGCTTGTGACAATTTGATTGTTGCTACCAGCATCAGTCTTAAGAGTAGTATATCTCTATCCAATCCCTTCTTTTGTATCTGGAACACACCCCTGCCCCTCCACTCACAGGTAATAGAGGAAGGAAATGAGAACAGTGAGATTAGATATCAGAGAAGTCAAGGTAATGCAGAAATAATGGGTTTGGGGTTGAAGGTCAAGAAGAAGAGAATGATGTGTCTACTTGAATGATGTGTACCCTACTGTTGTGATCACTACAGCTTTGTGGTATGCCTTGAAATCTGGAATTGTGACACCTCCAGCTTTGCTTTTCTTCCTCAGAATAGTTTTGTCCATTGTGGTCTTTTCATATAAATTTTAGTGTTATTTGTTCTAGTTTTGCAAAAAAAATTCTGTTGGTATTTTGATAGAAATTTCATTGACTTTGCAGATTGCCTTGGGTAGTATGGACATTTTGACAATATTAATTCTTCTATCCATGAACATGGAATGTCTTCCCCTTTGTGTCAACTTCAATTTCTTTCATCAGTGTTTTATTATATTCACAGTACAGGTCTTTCATTTCTATGGTTAGGTTTCTTTGGTATTGTATCCTTTTTGGTGCAATTTTCAATGGTGTTGATTTCTCTTTCATGTTCTTATAAACTGCATTGTTAGTGTACAGAAACACTCCTGATTTCTGGGTATTAGGTATCCTTCTACTTTACTGAATTTGTGTGTTACTTTTAAGTTGTTTTTTGGTGGAATCTTTAGGATTTTCTAGGTATACTGTCATGCTGTCTGTAAATAGTGACCGTTTAACTTATTTACAAATATGGATGCCTCTTATTTATTTTCCATGTCTGCAAAATGGGTGAAGGGCAGGGGGAGATACAGGTTTCCAGTTATGGAATGAGGAAGTCATGGGAATAAAAAAAAAGCAGAGCATAAGGAATATAGTCACTGAGATTGCAATAACTATGTAATGGGACGGATGGTAGCTACACTGGTGGTGAACACAGCGTAATGTATAAATTTGTCAAATTTGTCAAATCATGAAGTTGTACATCTGAAACTAAGAAACATTGTGTGTCAACTATACTCAAATAAAAAACTTAAAAAAGAATGGTATAATGAACAAAATGAGAAGTAGAAAAAGTGAAGGATGAAAAAACAAAATCTCTAATATTAAATATCTTATGAGGGGGACCTGGGTGGCTCAATCAATTATATGTCTGATGCTTGATCTTGACTCAGGTCATGATCTCACTGTCATGAGACCAAGCCCCCCGCATGGGGCTCTGCCCTGAGCCTGGAGTCAGCTTGGGATTCTCGTTCTCCCTCTCTCTCCCTCTGCCTCTCTCCTGTGCCTGTGCACACACACGCTCGCTCTCTCTCTCTCTCAAAATAAATAAACATTAAAAAAATAAATATTTTATGGGTATCAGCTATACTCATAGTATCAGCTATGTGTATTCTTGCTATAAGGCTGCCGTGCTAACCTCCAAATGACTTCGTAGGAAAATGTGAACCAAATCATTTACTTGCAAACTCAGCAGTATGAAACAGGGACCCAAGCAGAGATATAACACTTCTCCCTGTTCAATAAACAAGGGGTTTGTATTTTTCAAATGTGTTTTCCTTGGAAATTAATTGGCATCGAGGTTTTTCTATTGCTTGTGATGTAGGCTTTTCATCTTCTACAAGCCTATCTTTTTCATTATTATGAATATAGATCTTTGCCATAATATACTATGCCATTCATAACACGTTACTGTTGATGGTTCCCTTTTCATCCTTTTTTTGCTCCCTTCAACATTATTTGGACTTAAACTCAGAAAGAAAGAGAGAGTAGCAACTTCTACAAAACACTGTTTTGTTTTTTTTAATGTTTATTTATTTATTTTTTTGAGACAGAGAGAGACAGAGCATGAGCGGGGAAGGGGCAGAGAGAGAGGGAGACATAGAATCTGAAGGAGGCTCCAGGCTCTGAGTTGTCAGCACAGAGCCCAAGGCGGGGCTCGAACTCACTCACGGACCGTGAGATCATGACCTGAGCCGAAGTCGGACGCCCAACTGACTGAGCCACCCAAGCGCCCCTACAAAACACTGTTTTACCTTTGTGGTAACGAATGTGAGTTAGTTTGACCCAGTGGGGAAACTTTGAGGCAGGTGTAGATTGCAGTTGAATTCTTATGCTGAATGAAATAAGCCAGTCTGAGAAAGACAGATACCATGCGTTTCCACGCATAGGCGGACTTTGCGAGACTTAATGGAAAACCAGGGGAGAGGGCAAGAGGGGAAGGAAAAAAAAAGCACAGAGAGGGAAGGAGACAAAACATAAGAGACTCTTAAATACTAAGAACAAACCGAGGGTTGAGGGGAGTATGGGAGGGGGGGAAGAGTGGGTGACAGGCACTGAGCAGGGCATGGTTGGGATGAGCACTGGGTGTTGTTGTATGGAAACCAATTTGACCATAAAAAATTATTAAAAAATGAAAACAAAAAATAAATAAAATAAAATAAAAATCTTACCAACGTTTTAAATTCTGATCTTTTATTTTATTCCTGGGGGGTTTGTGAAATAAGACACTGTATTATTTAGAGGGTAACTTTGAAATCTTAATTTATATTTTTAAATATATTATTCAACCAGAAGCTTGTGTATCATCTTTCTACCTTTTATAAGGGTTGTCATTTGATTGGAGTTGCACTCAGTATTGAGGCATACATTTTAAGAAAATTTAAACCAATAGATAAAAAAAGTGCAAGGTGGAGGTTTTGCAATTTGACTTCGATTTCATGATTATTGCCTTGTATCTTATGACAATGCATTGTAGGTTTTCCCGTGGAGAATCGATGTGAAAGGTCAAACTGGAAATTGTGCTGATAGTATTCCTTCAGCAAGAATGAAACTCATATATATGTATTACCGTCTGTACACTTACAGCCTGTCTAAGAAAGGTGTTTGAGAAGAGACTTTTAGGGGGAAAAGAAGCATCAAGTGTCACCTTTATCAGAAGACTGAGAACCACTAGCAAGTGATTAAATCACAACATCGAGACGTCTTGATCAATGAACTTATCAGATATATGTATGTGAGGGCTTCTTGTAATTATTTTAGTAAGAGAATTTGTCTTAAATGTATGGGATGGTCATCGTGATGATAATGACAATGATTCTATAACATTTAATATGTTCCAGCCACTGCTATAATCATTTAACAGATTTCATCTTTAAAAATCTCCCTCTTTTAAATAAAAATAATGAGAGGCAGAGAAGTTTGGAAATTTGTCCAAAGTTACATGCCTAGGACATTTCGTGTTCTGGTTTTGGGTCCGGTTACTGTTGGTCCAATTTCCTATTTCTCTCTCATGTTCTGATAAATGAGGAACGACAGAAAGAGTGGACTGTCACTGTTTTCTAAGTAAAATTTATCTGTTCCAGTTCAGTGGGTTACTCATATTTTTTTTCATAGTTTTAACTTTTTCTGATCCACATAGTTTAAGCTATCTATTATAAACCACGAACCAATTTATTTAACATAAAGCTGTGAATATATGACTATTTCAGTATGAAATTATAATTTTTTTTTTTTTTTTAATGTTTATTTATTTTTGAGTCAGAGAGAGACAGAGCATGAGCGGGGGAGGGGCAGAGAGAGAGGGAGACACAGAATCTGAAGCAGGCTCCAGGCTCTGAGCTGCCAGCACAGAGCCCGACGCGGGGCTCGAACTCACAGACCGCGAGATCATGACCTGAGCTGAAGTCGGCCGCCCAACCGACTGAGCCACCCAGGCGCCCCAAGTATGAAATTATAAAAGGAGGAACTTAATGGTGTCTAGCAGATGTCGCATGTGTGTTTAGCAGAAACTCGGAAAAGTGTAGAGGACATTGTAGAAATACGGTAACCATTTACATATTAAACTATTGACATTGGAAGATAATTGAAAGCCTTAAGTTAGCTCCGCATAGAATGTATAGAAGGATATTAGACACAATCGTTAAGGTGGAGTTGAAGTATAAACAAAAATTAGTATTAAAGATCAGCCTTTGCGTGTATTATAAATTCTTCAGAAATATCAAAATCTGATCTTCACAAATTGAGGAAAACGTGTTGCAGCAAGCAGATACCAAATATCTTCTTTCAAAAAGTAGAATTTGGGCTGTATGTTCTGTCTGCCTACTTAAGGAATAACATGAGATACATTACCTGGGCCAAGTAGAACTCTCAGGCTCTTAGCTGTTTGAATCAGTCACCACTGGGTTTGGAGTGAATTAAATATCTCCTGGAACGGGGATCTCTTCCACCTGGTCTTTTTTCTAACTGTTTATGATTAATAAGGTTCAGGAGCCGTGGCCTGAATAGAACAGTGAATGTAGTATAAAGAGGTCTCGATAGGAGGCTATGACCCAGATAACATTAACACGCTGACATTGCATGTTAGTTTATTGCTTAATTTTTTTTATGACACATCCAGGATATTGTGAGATACCATCTATACTATATAGATGCCCTGTAGGCATACTGAAAAAAAATGTGTGAATATATACAGGAGACTGTTTTGCTTTCTTATTAACCACCTAGGAATCTAGTAAAAATTTTTATAGGCAGCAGTATGGGCTGATTTAATTTTTAGTTAAAATAATAATGATAGCACATTCTAAACAGCAAAGAAGGACAGAGAATAAAATTTTTAAAAATATCTCTGTGACCATAGACTAAATATTACAGATGTTAACGTGTTTTGTGTCTGAATTAGTGTTTTTAATGAAAAGTTTACAGATTTAATAGAGCATTGTTTTCTTCCATTCTCTCTTTCCCTCCCGAGACGTAACCATAACCTTTAAATGTATACATAACCTCATATGTGTATATTCTATAATTTTCTTTTGCTCCTTTGCAAATGACATCGAACATCTTTTCTTATGCTTATTGCCTATTTAGGTTTCCTTTCTTTTGAGTTAACTGCCAATTTCTCTGTTACTGTGTTGCCTAAATTTATGGGTTTAGAGTGTTTTTTCTATATCCTAGATACCAATCCTTGATCATTAAATGCTTGCAAATATAGTTTTGCACTCTTTAACTTATCTTTTAGCCTTGTAGAATATTGTTTAATAACACACAATTTTATAAAGCGAGTATTTTATTCAAATCTATTTTGATTTTCCACTTTTGTGGTCTGCGTGTTTGTAATTTGTGTTATTATTCAACTGCAGCACCATAACAGATGATCGTTTATTCTTTCTAAACATTGAGTTCTTTGTATTTAGGTCTTTTTATCTATTTGAACTACATTTCTGTCATGGTCTGTATAGAAATATAACCCTTAAAATGTATGACTATGCTTACACATACGCATGTATAGCTATGCACACACACACATACGTACACTTTTCCTCAATGGAGAGAACTTGTTCTAGAATCACACACTGACTAGCCCATTTCTTCTCCACTGATTTTTAGTGCCACTTCTATTACAAAGTAATATTCATACAATCATACCGTGATAATGTAGACCTCCAGTTAATTCCAGTTTCCACGTTTCCCCTGGATACAACAAAGGAGTAAGAAACAACAACAAATTTCAGAGCATTAAAATATCCTTATGATAAGGTACAAGTTTATATGTGAGTCTTAAATAGACACAATAAAGGATCGGTTTCAACGCTTCATGAGGAAGCCCTTCTAATTGAATAGATCCAGTCAAACTACCCAATTTAAAATATTGAAAAAAATATATTCGTATGAACCTGAACGTGAGTACCTGGAAAAATGCTCTAATTCACTAATCAGCAAGTTAGAGATTTTATCCAGACAAGATATAATGAGTGTGGGCACATTAGGAAAACTCATGTATTTTGACTGGAGTGCACGTTGTGTAGCCACGTTGAAGAGAAATAGAATGTTTATGGTGAAATAGAAACCCGCATGCTTTATATCCTAGCACTTTTAATTCTTGATAAATATCAAAGAGAAAGATGTGCGCGTGAATACAAACAGCATGCACAAGGATGCAGGCCCAACAGTGATTCCCTAATGGAAAATCAAAACACCTTAATTGTTCATCCGTACTGTACAAATAGCCAGCGAAAATGTTATAGAGAATGACTTCCTTTCTGTTTTCCCTCAAAAAATTTTGCAGAAATATCTCAGCCTTGGGGCGCCTGGGTGGCTGAGTCGGTTGAGCTTTGGACTTGGGCTCCAGTCATGATCTCACAGTTCATGAGTTCAAGGCCTGCGTCGGGCTCTGCTCTGACAGCTCAGAGCCTGGAGCCGCTTTGGATTCTGTGTCTCCCTTTCTCTATGCCCCTCCCCAACTTGTGCGAGCGCTCTCTCTCTCTCTCTCTCTCTCTCTGTCTCTCTCTCGAAAAAATATAAACATTAAAAAAGAAAAAAAAAATCTCAGTCTTGTTTCCCCCACGAGTACGTCTCCCTCCCCCCCACCACTTTTTACTTGCTTCTCTTTCTGTGAAGTGACCTCATTGACCATGATTTCACATTTATCGGAGATGACTTTCCTTCCTTCCTTCATCTTTTGTGCTTCCCCTTCTTACAACAACTAGGTCAGTGAGGTTGGCTGCATCCTTACACGCAGTGTACAGAAAACATTTCTCGGAGTTTGCTTCGAAGATACGAACCTCTACAAGAGAGAGCCAAAGTGTGTATTTTATCAGAGGTCCGATACACGGGCTCCAATTTTGCCAGAGAATTGTTTATTGTCGTCGATATTTTTCAAGCATGTTAGTCTTAAAATACATTAATATCTTATTTGCCTTTTACCAGTTTCTTGACTTTATACACAATACCATGGGGATATGTCCAAATGTATGACTCTAAATTCAGTCTAATTTATCTATTCATTTTCAAGGAAATAATTAAAAGTAGTATCATTCCAGATAACAATCCTCCATGTTTTTCCTGGTTAAAGACAGTCCATCTTCTCAAGATGTCTGTACTTATTCTGTTTAAGAATATTCCCTTTTTATAAAATTCTTTTTATTAAGATTATTTATTTATTTTGACAGAGAGAAAGAGAGAGTGCATGCGAGTGGAGATGGGTAAACAGACAGGTAAAGAGAGAATCCCAAGCAAGCTCTGCACTGTCGGCACCAAGACTGATGCCGGGTTCTAACTAACAGTCTGTGAGATCCTGACCTGAGCCTAAATCAAGAGTCGGATGGATGCTTAACTGACTGACCATGCAGCTGCCCCTGCAAATATTCTTGTGTTCTTACTTTTCTGGCATCGTTATCATTCCATGAGATCTTTTCCTCTCTTTACTGTGAGTGGGAGGGAAAGATGACACAGAAGACAAAATACAATGAGCGATTTTGCCAGTATTCTGGTACCCTCATCCCTTTCCAGTTAAGTGACATGATTGTCCTTTCTGGCTGTCTCTGTGGTTGGATTGAGTTGTGTATTCAGTTCTGCCTGATGATCTGGGAGTGAAAGTGAAATGTGCTACTCCCGGGTTGGTGTATTTCATGCTGATGCAAGACCCACTGAAGGTTTTATAAAGAATTTTCCAGGTTATTGGTTAATCCATCAACTTGGGTCAAGGAGTGAGTTCAACAACAACATGAGAACAAGTTCTCAAATTACCTTTGAAAGATATGGTGTTAGTGAAAAATAAACTTTAGTTGTTCAAACTATTTTTGGTTTAGTTTATTACTGCGATATAACCTAGCCTGTATATTCTGACTGACACACCATGGCTATGCTTCGAGTTCACTATCTCTTGTTTTCAGTTAGAATATACCTCAAAAAGTCACCCTCCCCTTAGATGTCTTCTGAGAAACAATTTCCCAAATGTCTAGATGTTGAGGCAATTTGTGATCAGGTTTGCTCTGATATTCTTTCAAGTCTCGGACTTCCATTTCATATCACTTTGGGACAGCTAGGAGTCTATCTGACCTACTAAGCCCTCCCTGTAACCGCACCAAGAGGAAAAAATGGCAATCCTGTTGCTATATGCACCAGGTTGGGCTTGGAAATAAATATAAGAACGGAAGTAGAAGGGGCATCTTAGAGTGGCTTTCTGTCTGGCAGGCATCCACCTTGTAAATGACAAATGTATTTCCTTTTTTTTCTTTTCAATATTCAAACCTATCTGCTTGAAACATTTTTATCAATTATATCAAATTACAATTAGCCTTCATGCGCAACTTCTAGAAGTGATAGCTACGAACAGGAGGGCATTAATTCTTCAAAGGACTGCATGTAGAGAACTAAGGAACTCTGATAAAAGATCCACAGGAAATGCCCATAATTAAGAAAAACTCTAATCAATACAGTACATGTAGAAGAGCAAGGTGGTATGTTTCTAAATTTAAAAAAAACAAACTTATAAAAGTTATAGATTCCTTAAAGTTCTCCTCTGCCCCCTCTGCGTGTGTGTGTGTGTGTGTGTGTGTGTTTGTCTCTCACTCCCTCTCGCCCTTCTCTCTCCTTCTCCTCTCCTTCTCCTATTCCCTCTCCCTCTCTTTCTTTCTCGGGTCAATGCACTAACTGCCTTGTTAGACCGTCACCTTTGATCTATTGATACATTGCTATCCAACCAGACCCCAAGGCAATATAACCAAATCATTTTCATCACCTTTATTATCAAAGCCGTGCAATCAATATACTTCTACAGTCTTGATCATTAGGGTAGTTGAAGTAATGATCTTATTCTTGACACAGACCTGTGACATAGCAACATGAGAGTGTGTAGGGAGAGGATAGAAAATTGTACTTATAGAGATGCCTGGAAATTCCATGATTTATGCGTCATTTTTCATCAACTCTTAATATTTTAATTGAAACAATTAGTTCTTGTTCATGCTTTTCGTAGCTATAAAGACTGATTTATACAAAACAATAAGGAAAATCAAGTTATTGAATTAAAAAAAAGACTTTTCATAATCCATAGCATACGTTTTAACATGAATGACACAAACCTGGATTCTATTTGTTTCAAATATTGGTAAAAGAATAATGAAATCAGGGGCGCCGCGGTGGCTCAGTCGTTTAAGCGTCAGACTCAATTTCAGCTCAGGTCATGATCTCGCTGTTTGCGGAATCAAGCCCGGTGTCGGGCTCTGGGCTGTCAGCCTGCTTGGGATTCTCTCCCTCCCTCTCTCTCTGCCCCTCTTCTACATCCTTTCTCTCTCTCTTTCTCTCTCTCTCTCTCTCAAAATAAATAAATAAATTTTTGATAATAATTAAATCATAGGAAGCATTAAATATCTCCTATGGCTTGAATACAACTTTCTATTCCTACTCTGAGATGAGGAATTGGTTTTATTTTTAAAGTAAATTCCAATAGTTTTGCAGTAGTATATGGAAATAATGGAAGTGATTTTACATATTCATATTAAATCACTTCAGGCTAAGTGATATAAATTCATTTATTTATAGTGGTAATAATTAGATTGGGGCCAACAGTATATTTTGGGAATAAACTTTTTCTAAGAATGTATCTAAAATTATATGATTTTCCCTGATTTTTAATAAGTTATGCGATATAAAGATATCTTCTGTACATAAAATGTTCATTTTTAATTAATTTTCTATATTGATTCTTCATAAAAATAACAACTACACTTGATGCATAGGTTGGGATTTTAAATACTGTTTTTTTTTTTAACATAGGAAATGATCCAATTGGTTTATTTAAACCTACAGACACAGTAATTTCTTTGGAAATAGAACAAAATACTTTAATAGCAAACTGCAGTGAATCTCTTCCGGAGTGATTCCCTTGAAATGTCGTAATCACAGTTTGATATTTCTGTTAACCTTCTCAACAGGATATGACAGGAGTTCAATAGAAATAAAATATATTTTCTTAGACAGCTCTTTGTGAGTTAGGAGATGTAATGGTCCCCAAAGTTCTTGAGAAAAACAAATATCTATGGTTGAGCAAAAACTATTTTTAAGGCCCTCAAGGCAAAACCAGTGCGTGTTCACAGTTAAACCACGGAGACCTGTCAGAGACTGTTAAATGAACAGCAAAGTAGATTGTACGTCTTGGTCAGAGGGCGCATGTTTTTTTCTCTTAAGATTATGATATCTTGTGCTGTGGCTTTGTTTTGTTTTGGGAGATATTTACACTAAAAAATAGAGTCATTGATGATTTTTTTGGAGTCAGTGTATTACCGATCATAGGGACTCCAACACGGAGAATTAGGGGTACAAAGAGTTTGAAAATGTTGTAATATCTAAAGACACAATCTAGAAGTAGTGTATAAAAGTGTAGATGACAAAATTTTATGGATAAAAAGATTCATGCTTTCAAGTATTAAGCACCATCTAAACTTAGTAGCAAAACTTTGTTTTTCCAAAACTTTTCTTTTTTTCTTTTCATTTTTCTTTTCTTTTCCTTTCCTTTCTTTTCTTTTTCTTTCATTTTCTCTTCTTTCCTTTTCTTTTCTTTTCTTATGTTTTCCTCTTTTGAGCACCATAGGTGATGCCTGAGGGCCAAGACAGGATGGGTGGAGTATAACATTTCCCAAGAAGGCAATCCGGGCACAGTTGGAGCCCACAGGCTGTGCTATGTGGCTTTGTGTCCATGTGGAGAATAAAGGCAGATCATGATGGCCAAGCAGAGAGAGGGTGGGGCTGGGATGAACTAAGGTCAGGGGCATCTCAGAGAACATGGAATTGTACCCCTAGGCACTGCTGACTGAGACACTCTTCCAAGAGGAAGACCTATCTTATGTGATTTGGAGAGTTCTTTGAGTTTACAGGGAAATCCTGGTTTGAGAGACACCTGGGTGCCCCAGGTAAGGAAGTCCCCTTTTCCTAGACTCTTGTGTAAGGAAGTTGTCAATAGGATCCATTGTGTGATTATAATGTAATAAACATAGACCTTTCAGCACAGGAAGCAAGTGTAACTGAATTTGAAGTAGGCATAAGACACCGTGTTGTGCAACAGATCTATAGAAGTTATTTATCTTGCTCCTGAAACTTTATACCCATTGGACAACTCTTTATGTTCCCCTCACCCCAGTGCCTTGCAACCACCATTCTATTCTCTGTTTCTAGGAGTTTGACTCTTATGGATATCTACATGGAATCATGAAGTTCTTATCTTTCTGTGACTGGATTATTTCACTTTAGCTTAATGTCGTGAAGATTCGTCTGTGCTATAACATATACAAGAGTTCCCTCTTTCTCAAGACTGAATGATATTCTGTTGTATGTACATATCACATTTTTAAAATCCATTCATCTATGGTTGAGCATTAAGGTTGTTTCCATGTGAGGGCTACTCGAATAATGCTACAACAGATGTGGGGTGTAGATATCTCTTTGAGGTTCTAATTTTAATTATTTTCAATATATATACAAAAGTGGGACTGCTAGCTCAGATTGTAGTTGTAAGTTCCATTTTTTGAGGAGCATTTATACTGTTTTCTGTAGTATCTGCACCATTGCACATTCCCGCCAAGAGAATTATTTTCTATCTCCTCATGATCCTTAGCTTTAATTGTGGTGGAAGTGAGATGCAAATAGGACAGCAGTGGGCAAAAAGGACCCCCTCTGCCACCGAGCACTGATTAGAATCACACAGCTTCCATTTTCACCCACGTGGATACTGACAACTCTTTGGTACTGGATGGTGTTGTGCTTTGGGTTCTATGCTCAGGACATCTTTGTTATCACTGTGGCATGGACTTCTGAGCAAGCCTATTCAGCACCCATCCATGTGAAGTCAATACAGTTAATGCCCTCTTGGGTGAACTCTAAGACAATAAGGAGCCAGAGCTGACGGGGAAATACTTCCTCAATTCTATCTCCCAGTGCTGGGTCCAGCCAATAGTCACCCAGAGCAGTGGTCAGCTTGATAATGCTTCCTTCATTGAACCCCGTCCCTCCTTGCAGTTCTCTTCCCTCACCTCTGCTTCTGAGATCACATTCCTAAAAAAAGAAAAAAGAAAAGACTTCTAAAAAAGGCTTTGACTCAATACTGCTTTCTTTAGATCCTAGAATGAGAGGTTAAATGATTTATTTTTTTTCCAGGATAAAAAGATCACTTATCTAGATTACTCCTATATATAAACAAGGGCGATCAATATTTCTAAGGAAACTGTGTCCAGACCAGAATGGATGGCATTATATAGCAAATCCTTTTAAATGATGCCATCTTCAGTTAGTCACAAAGTAAATAATTAATTACAATTATATTGTATTTTTCTTAGACTTTTAGTTTGGGCAGTGTTTTCAATCTAATCCTCCTTATTACTTTATGACTTTTAACTACTCCTATATTGGGATAAAACTTCCCTACGTAATTCATTTAAGCATTTTATTTTGCACATGTTTTGGAGTCAATTTCATATTTTCTGGCATCAAATTTCTCCTTTTTTTTTTTTTTTAGAGTATTGAGTCCCATTCAAACTCCACTTCAGCTTACCTTTATTGACAACACTGACATTGTCATTTTCCCCTTACTAATTGTAATTCCCTTACTAATTGCATTGATTTTGTCTGACTGGAATTTAATTATACTGCACAATTAAAACAAACATGAAACAAAGACGACAAAAAACAGCTTTACTGAAGGGTGCTTATAGCCAGTTAAAATTCAATGATAGACATCTCTTTTATGTTGATACGTGTTCAAATAACCAGTTTGTATCTTGTTGAAACAACAGAACTCTCTTCTAAAGCTATTCATTGCTGTCGTGTTATTTTTGTATTTTTCCGTCATCCTTCTATACATAGTCTGCCTTGGATTGTCAGTTTATTGTTAACAATTCTCTAGATGACTGACTGAGAACTTTAGATAGATTTGAAGTTGCTTCACCCTTTTCATGCAGTTGACTACCGTCCGGTGATTTCCGTGTTCTGCTGACACAAGATATTTCTTGCTATTAGTCTATTTTTTCTCCGTAGCCACACACCAGTCTTTGCATAGATCATCTGCTTAAGTCCATCAAATAGAATGCAAAATGTGGCATCTCAATAACTTTTCCAGCCTTCACAAAGTGGCACCATCCATCACACATAATAGCGTCCTTTCAAGCACTCAAACACGACATGTTTAAACAATAAACACATGAATCAAAACAGGAAATGACTTAAAAAACACTCTCCATTAAGACCACACAGTTAAAATATTTGGCACCATTACATAGTTAGAACCCTTTACTGAAATAAATAATCAGAAAGAACAAATTGCATTTAGTTTTCGCACTTACACTTATTCTTAGATTTTGAAACACTATGCTAGACTTTGGTCATATATTTTGTCTTTGTTGTTGAGAGTGGCACAGACCTAGGCATCGAAAACTACCTTCAGCTGCCCACAGTCCTTCTAGGATACATTTAAAATGTTCCTACGTTTACTTTCTAAATGACTTTATTGGAATTAGCAATTGGCTGCCTGTGGACCTAGAGATTGAATTTTTATGTCCTTAACATAATTATAGGATTAGGTATCTGAAGCACTTACAAGAGCTAGACATTCACATATATAATTAGTCTGTAAACAAAATTCTCAGTACAAAAAACAAGTCAAGGATATCAAGCAGATAATCATTGCATGTTTCAAATATACCAAAAGAAAGCGAGACATGTTATTATATGAAATAATAAGAAAGTATAAAACCATATAGGTAGAAGTTTCTAAAAAGGAGGTAGATGGAAAAAGGATAAAATAAATCACATAAATGAAAACACACTATTGCAATTAAAATATCAATACATGGAATAACTTTTGATCTGAAAAATACGTTAAAGAATGTTAAAATTGTTCCGAGAATTCTCAAAGAA
Source organism: Paguma larvata (assembly GCA_030068075.1). Taxonomy (NCBI): domain Eukaryota; kingdom Metazoa; phylum Chordata; class Mammalia; order Carnivora; family Viverridae; genus Paguma; species Paguma larvata. The sequence continues at coordinate 9,324,332 of CM057826.1, forward strand.
CACGGTTTAGATCTCGAAAAGTTTAAAATACATAAAAATATTAAGGCAAATGGAAGACACATTTAACAGCTCAAAAAAAAAATCTAATGGGATTCCTGGAATTACACAGAATTATTCAGATGTAAAGAAAAATCATGCATCTTAAAAAAAATGGAGATCTGAATACAAAGAAAAACTTTAAAAATCTGAATCTAGATGCAGAAGTAAAACTACAGAATTTTAAGAATTAAAAGGTTTTAAAAATTAAGATGTTTGTTAAGGATATCAGAGAAAAATACCAGACTGTCGAAACAAACAAACACACAGAAAGAATGACAATTAAACTGAGGGTTATCTTCACAGTGCTTGAGGGGAAACTCTGACATTCCATGTTTTCCTGCTCAGCTAAATATTGGACATTGGCAAGTCAATACAGACGTATTTCAGTATGAGAAAAACTAAAAATCTTAGCACCCTCATTAATATGTTATCCATACATCAAAAGTTATACACACACACACACACACACACACACACACACACACACGGAAAGCCTGAATAAACAAAATTGATATGTAAGGAGTGAATGTATTTGTGTCAACACATGCCTATACATATTGACTGAAGTGAGTTAATTGTACATAATTTAAAAGCGATACGTGAAAATCATGTTTGGGTTCTGAAGATTTTCTTTCTAGAGGACAATAAAGTGTAATATAACTATGAATACTTAAAAGTTTCTAAATTCATTTTATTGCTTTAATGATTACAAAGTTTGAAAACTTTAAAATAAATATATAAAACAACACAAAATCATGACTTTAAATCCAAAAAAAATAATAAAAAAGTTACAGCATGATATTTATTGAGTAAATTGGAAAAAATAAATTATGAAATTCAGCATTCATTAATGAATAACAACATAAAATGCTATTCTAGAAAGCCAAGAAGGGAGTTGAACCCATATGAATCGGTGAAGTATTTTTATCAAACTTATAGTCACTCTTTCCCCATGGAGTAATTTCCCAGTAAAGTCAGGAAAAAAAACAGGTATGTCTTCTGTAATTGCTTCAGTTCAGCACAGTGCATTTGGTTTAATTTCAAAACCATAACCTAGAGAGATAAAGTCAAGTCATAGGGATTGGAGAAAAGTAGTAACATCATATTTATTCAGAAATAATATGATTGTGTACCGAAAAAATTAAGAGACAGCATAGGTCACCTAGAAATTTGTAGTGAGTGTGGTTATTGCATTCCAGATCAACATGTAAAAACACCGTTAGTTCTTTAGTACAGATTTGAAATATGACTAAGTGTACAATCTACTCATAATACCAGAGAACTTATAGGGGGTAAATGAATCCATGTAAATATATGTGTGGTGTATCTACTTGAGTAAAAATCAAACATCTTAAATTACATTGAATTCTTGAATAAATGTAGACATATACAATATTCACGTGTAGGGAGAGGAAGCATAAGGATATCAATTTTCTCCAAATTAACCTGTAATGTTTTGCTATACCAGCATAATTTCACACAAAACTTGACATGTTGTTCCTAAAATTTGCATAGAAAAAGAGTTAATAAATGTCAAAACCACTATAAAGAAAATATTGTGTGAGTTATCTGTTATAGAGAGGTATCAAAATTAGATATAATGCTATATTAACTAGAAGGGTATAGGACTAATAAACATACAGAAAAATAGTTCAAAGAACAGAGAGCAGAGAAACAGACCATAAAGAGACTTACAAAGAAACATAATATATTATTATGATGGGAGCAGAAGACAGAATGTCTGGATGGACTTCCAAATACATGTCTTAGAACCAATTGCTAATTATCTGGAGGAAAAAAGACATAAAACACATACCTTATCCTGTATACCCAAATGAGTAACTAAATATAAAGTTCAAATGTTCAATTCTATTTTAATTATTTTTTGTTTTTGTTTTTGTTTTTCCAAATCAGAGTCCATTGAAGACAACAAAATCCATGCCCAGTAGCTTAGGAGATGGGATTTAATGTAACAACTGGTTACAAAATAGACAGACACAAGGGCACACAGAGGAGAAGGGGGCAACCCAGACATCGGTAAGAGTGAAACAGGATTGGAGGAGAGAACTGAGGTGTTGATGATCCCAGATGTGACCATGTGGAGTTACAGCGGGGCTGCCCAGTGGGAAATATGACCAGGGAGGGAACAGCCACCTGAGGGAATGGGGTAAGGGGCTACTGTACTGGAGACGTCACCACCCAGTGTCCAAATTTCCTAACTTATGAAGAAATCAGGCTTGCCGGACCTACCCAGAAGCCAGAAATATTGTGTGGGGGGTGGGATATCAACCTTCTGTGAAATAAAACAAAATTATAAAAAGGTGATAATGAGTATGATAGCAAAGATGACCCAAAAACAAAATATCAGAATATAAAAGTGACAGACATATTAAAAAGAAGTAAAAAGTGACAGACATATTAAAAAGAAAGGCTAAATCAAATACTTACAATGGATGACATTTATAGTTTGGAAGTTTTTATTCAAGTGCGATATTCATAATGTCAAAATATTCTTAAATATACAACACATTTCATCATGTCTAGCCTCAGAAAAATTTAACTGAGTATATTTATGAACTCAACAAAATTATGCTCTATATTTATTTTACCTCATTTAATTAATAAAGATAATATAAATCCAATGTAGTTTCATTTTAGATAAATGTTTTCACTAAAATATGGGGGAATTATTTGGGGAATTACTCTCCTCAAAAAATACCTCGTTTGCTGAAATGGAACAATGGAGCAATGCAGTTTAAAATGCACAAATACAGGAAACTTTGGCAAAAAGAGAGAAGAGTACACACCTGTGGCCACTGAGTTGTGTGAAGATTTCATCTCCCGAAGTAAAATTCTAAAGTACTGGCGTTTGTTCAAGCACCATCCAAAGAGCAAAACCAGCCAGATTTCACAAAAATTACATTCGGTTCTCCAGAGCTTCGTGTCAGGCAGTCCACACAACGTTTTGGATTTTCTAGTTAAGTAAAGTTTGTAGTAAAAGTTGAAAAATGTTTTTGATGTGTCTTTCTGCCAATTCTGAAATCCATTCCATCCAACTCTGGAAATTGCTACTATTGAGATTGCCTGGTGATTTTCAAAAGTATTTATGTTCATCTATAAACATTACAAAGATTCTAAAATGTTTCCCCTCCCCCAGTGTTTTTTTGAAATTCAAATAGGAAGTCTTCTACTCATTTTATTAATTTATTTTTTGATGTTTATTTCTTTATTTTGGGGGGGGGGTAGAGGCAGAGAGAGAGAGAGAGAGGAATAAAATCCCCACCCAGCTCCACATGGTCAGTGTGAGACCCATTCAGGGCTCTACCTCAGGAACCATGAGATCTTGACCTGAGTTGGAGCCTTAACCGACTGAGTCACTCAGGTACCCCTATTTTTATTTTTTTAAAGCAGACTCATGCAATCAGGAGTTGAAAGTATGACACTTAATATGACATATAACTAACATAGGTGGTTATTTAACTTAATATTTTACAGTGGGGATGTGTTGCAATTTATAGCATCAAACTAGCCATCTCTCTTACGGGTGCTACCAATGATGTCTGAAAGTCAGTGTGACTCCATACCCTACCTACTTCGGGTCCTACCTAACTAGCTTCATTATAGATATATACTTTTATTTAAGGTTTAAATTTTCTGGAAAAACCAGAAGAAAGGACAAAAAGAGAAAGAAAGAAATGGATTCCTTAATGTTTGGGGCATATTTTGAAATGTTTTAGTATATGAAACCGGGAAGTATGAAATATATATATTGCTATGTCTTATGAGCTTATTCTCTTGTCATTTTGAAATATTTATCCTTATACCAATGTCTCTTATCTCTGAATATGTATTTTTACGACTTTTAAAGCAGCCACTAATGCCTTCTGATGCTCAATTCTTATCCATTATTTTACTTCTAACACACTGCCTCTTTATTTTTAAAATTCCTCCCCTATGGATAACTTCTAGTTGGTCTTTATTTTAAATCTAATGATAACCTCTGCGTTTTAATTGGTATGTTTAACCTATATTTAATGTAGTTATTGTTATTTTGGGACTTAATATCCAATTCTGTTCTTTTTCTCACCTCCTAATTATTTTTTACTCTTTGCTTCAAATGTCTTGCCTTTTGGGGGGATGATTAATATTTTTAGTATTCCACTAGATTTTCTTATTAGCATTTAGCTGGACTTCTTGACTTATTTGCTTATTTTTTTGCTTGTTTATATTTTAGTGGTTGTTCTGGGAATATAAAAAATCACCTTTAACTGATCATTGTCTATTTAGAACTAATGTATAGATAGCGCTTTATGCATATGTGAAAATCGTAGCTGCATGACTTCATTCACCAGAACTCCATTATTTGTGATAGTATTTTCTTATAATGTTACATCTATGTGTGATTTAATACTCAGAGTAAAATGTTACCGTTTTTATACACCGTGCTATCTCATAAGTAAATTAATTAATGAATAAAAACAATATGCTTGGACTCCCACTGCTGCCAAAGATGGAGTAATAGGGACCAGAATTCCCTATCGAATTGAAATAAAGAACAAACACAAGAACTCGGGCAAAATAAATGTGAACAGTTTTCTATGTACTCAAGACATCATACAGTGAAGGGCAGCGACCCTTAAGAGATGGGGAGGCGGTGATGTTGTCTCAAAGTGCCTGAGTTTACTGCCTTGAGGGTTTCCGGACTGCAGCATTGGAGGGAAACTTGGGTTGCGTCCTGTAGACTCTTAAGTGGAGGATATGGAACTGAGATTCCAGGAGAATTAAGGCAGCTAGATATAGGACGGAGTACCTGAAACCTTCCAGATATGTAGAGTCTCCTACCCCAAGAGTATTCAACAGAGTATTGATTGATAGATTCATGTAAGGAAAGTACCTGAAGGAAGTGAAGGGAATAGCATCCTTTAGGACTACACAGGGTCTGGAATATTTCCTGTTGCTACCATCGAGACTGGAAAACTTGTTAAATAATGAACCACTTAGTAGAGTATTGAGAAGGTGCTGACCTCAGTACTGAATTAAGCCCTAAACTAAACCCTGTTCACATAGCATCCAACAAATTTTAAAGGTAATGGAAAAAGTGATCACGTCACTTAAATAAATCCCAGAGAGGAACTAAATCATATATATGCATATATATAATATATATGGATATATTCTCTCTATATGTAGAATCCATTCAGTACGCAACAAAATAAAATTGATAATATGTGACAACCAATTGAAATTGAAAAAGGATGCAAAGAAAGAAAAATATGACCCATGGTGATGGAAAAAAAAATCAATCTGTTGAAACAGTCCCAGAAATAACACAGATGTTAGAATCAGGAAACAAGGAAAATAAAAAGTTATTATAACTCCATTCCATATGCTCAAATGTTAAATATAGATATGTTCATTATAAATAAACCAGAGTCAAACTTCTAGAAATTAAAATCACAATGTTGGAGATAAAAGTTAAACTGGATCAGACTAACAGAAAATTTAACATCGCAGAAGAAAAGATTAGTGAGTATGAAGACACAGATAGAAGCCATAAAACAAAACAAAAAAAAAAAAAAAGAAGAAAAAAATCAATGATTGTGGGAAAACATCATTAAATGTAATGAAAAACAATTGACATACTCATGGGGAAGTGGAAGAAAAATAAATGGAGAAATAATAGCTGAAAATTTACCAAATTTGATGAAAATTATAAACCCTTAGATGCAAGCAGTTCAATGAAATTCAAGCACAAGGGGGAGAAAGAGAAGGAAGAGGAAGAGGTAGAGGAGGAAGAAGAGGAAGAAGAAAATTACACCAAACTTCATAATCATAAGATTTTTCAAAACTAGTACTGAAAACAAAACCTTAAAAGCAATCAACTATAAAAGACATATAATGTACTGAGAAACGAAACTAAAGATGTCAGCAGATGACTCATCAAAAAACAAAACAAAACAAACAAAACAAAAAACAACACCAGTGAAAAAGAAAATCTGGCAATATCTTTAACACACTGAAAGAAAAAAAAAAAACTTTCATCTTAGATTTATATAGCCAGCAAAGAAAAAAAAATCTTTCCAAACGAGGACAAATAAAAGACTTTCCCAGAGAGGAAGGATTCACCACCAGTGGACTTGCAGTACAAGGAACTTGTCCTTGAAGGATGCTCATAACTATAAGGAAAGTGACACTAGGTGAATATAGATTTCCAAAAAGAATTGAGAGTACAGGAAAGGGAACTACACGGATAAATATATACTTACACGTTTTAATATTTAATATTTTAAATATTTCCAATTACTTAATATCTTTAAAAGTCAACTTACTTCTTCAAACAAAAATAATAGCTTATGTTATTTATTTGCTAATCATATCATTACAGCCTTAGGTAAACAGGACCTATGAATTTAAATTTATAGAAATACAACTTAGCACAGTTGTTATCCACATTAAAATATCACTAAAGAGATATTACACTTCTCGAATAAATGCAAAAAATTCCTTTAAATAGAAATTTTTGTTTTAAATTATCTTTAAACGTTTCCTTTGAATAAAGATGCTTAAAGACTGGAATGTCAAAGTACTAATTTGTTGCCCTCAGCAATAAAGCAATGTATACAGTCTGAAATTATTCTGAAAGTTCACATTTAAAATATGATCTTCATAAATATTTGATAAATGTTTTACTCTTCAGAGCTGTAACTCAATTACCAAGAAAATACATGTGTAGTTATCTTGAACTTTTTAATTTCCATCTACTTCTTTCTTTATCTCCACCACACTGACAGGCATTCTTTCCTTTACTGATCGCGCTGTAAGCTTCACAATTAAACTATATGGACAGTGATTTGCAAGTATTTTTCCTTCGAGACACGTATAGCCCACATCCCACACACTTACTCTTTCCACTCCGTTGTCTTCAGCATTTTCCTTTGAAAACATGTTTTATTACATCATTTCTATCCTCAAAAGTTTCTGTTGATTCCCATATCCTAATGAAGTATTACGATCTGGTTCCAGTTCAATGAGTTGTCATCTCCAGAGAACACTGGGCAGCATCGGCACAGGGTAGGCATTCAACACATGCTAGTCCCTAGAGTAATTGTATCCCCCCGGCACGTTGCCTTCAGTGTCATTGATTCCTAACACAATTATCTGAATATAATTTAGGGCATCTCTCTTGACTATTCCATGATTTTGCATCTGTTATTCCCTCTGCTTCCAATGCCTTTGTTCCCTCTTGACCCTTTTTAAACTTTTTTTTTTTTTAATGTTTATTCATTTGAGAGAGAGAGATAGATAGACAGAGAGAGAGAGAGAGAGAGAGAGAGAGGGTGGGGAAGAGGCAGAGAGAGGGAGACACAGAATCTGAAATAGGCTCCAGGCTCTGAGCTGTCAGCACGGAGCCCAATGCAGGGCTCGTACCTACAAACTGTGAGATCATGACCTGAACAGATGTCAGACACTTCAGCCACCCAGGTGTCCCAATTCTCTTGACCCTTTTAATAGAGACACAGGAAACAACCCACCACCTTTCTAATTTGGAATAGATAACTACTGCCTTTGGACTCCTAAAATCCTTTACTTGAACAATGCTAACACGATGGCTTTATGGATCTTGTTATTCATGCATTTTCGACACCCATGAAAGCATTGCATGTGTTTAGTTAGGACCGTGAGTAATTTTTGAAATCATGGCATGGCATCAGCACAGCGATTTATTTATGGAAGTGAGTAAATGCTGGCCAGCCTTCAGAAATGGTTTCAGTGGGCTCATTTATAAAACATATTTTTACCCTTTAAATATTGACAGTCCTACAGCCGGCATTGTCAACAACTCAACAAAGAGCAACCCGGTACAGGGAGAGGAAAATAAATGACTTTAAGATATAATTTTGATTGTCTACGGTGGACCCAGCTGACGTGCGGCAGGCGTTTAAAAAGTCTTTGCACTGAAATTTTACCAAAACATTCAAATATCTTAGAAATGACTTTGCACAATGTTCTTCCAAAGACGTTTCCCACAGTGCGCGTTAGAGATGGCGAGCGGATAATCTTCAACCCAGGTGACACACAAAGGACCTGGGGGATCTGGAGACTGACAGGAGAGCAGATGTATGAAGAGGTGCCTCAGGTGTTTGAACTCGAAACACTTCAGGAGCCTTTAGGAGCCCTTTAATCCATCCTTCTCAGAGAAACACAGCACACTTCATTCAGGTGAACCCTGTGTCCTATTTTTAGCATTGAGAAATGTAACTTCCAGATGTGTTTTCTGGTTATGCCAAAGTTTTGCGGGGAACACGTTCACAGGCCGTACAAAGTGCAGAAACGTGACTAACAATTTAAATGTCAGACTTAGAATTCTACCATAATATGCATGTTGTATTTTTAAAAATCACATAGTACTAAAAGTACAATATAAAGAGACCAGTTCTATTTCGTAACCTGTATTTCCAGTGCCCTGTTTGCCCATCGGAATTAATCACTTTTACTTCTTTATGTTGACCTCTATATTTTAAGGAATATGCTTATGATTTTTTCTTATATTATCGATTGGCCTTTAACCTGTTGGTTAAAATATTTCTCTTGTTTTCACAAGCATTTTCACGTCCACCTAAAATTGGGCTTTTGGATGATATCTGGTTTTGCATTATTATCACTTTACTTTAGTATCGTTTTTAATATCATGTCCTGTACAAACCCAAGAGGTCTCCAATGATTATCGGCTTTATTGTGCAATGTTTATTTTTCCTTTAGTTCATAAAGACTTTGCTTGTATTGTTTTCTATTTAATCTATAGCCGCTGCTAAAATACTCTGAGAGAACTGTCAATCGCCTGGATATTACTGTCCAAATATTGAAACATTTTAAATCATCCGTCAGTGTTTTTTTGTTTGTTTGCTTGTTTGATTTGTTTTTTGTTTTTTTTTTTTTATTTTTTTGGTTTTGCTTTTGGTTTTTGTTCTGTCAATTTAAGCAACTCCCTCATCACGAGGGTCACCCTTTATATATGGCCTGCTCTCTGGACCCTGCATACACCGCCAGGCTCTTGGCTGGATCTTCTGTTTGGTGGGTCACAAGTCTTCCTTGTTTTTGATTTGCTCCCTCTTTTGAGGGGCGCATACTCTCCAACTGCTTCCTGTTGGCCGTGGTTATGTGTAAGAGAAAGAATCTTGCACCACTTGTGATGGGCGACATCACACAGCAGTAGGATATGACGTCCAAATATCACGATTTGACAAACAAGTGCTTTTTAACTTAGGCTGCCTTTCACACATGGGGCAGGAGGGGGCGCTGCTCACCGTAGTCAACCCGGGACCCAGGCTGCGGCGGGCTTTCCCGCAAACTTCCGTTTATCCACACCAAAAGGAACGGAAATAGGATGTGGCCAATCCCACATTGCTTTCATGCCAAATACGTCTCCATATTGCCAAGTTATTGAGATCACTTGCTCCACTGTCTCACCGGAATCTGAATTGAAACGTGGGTGGGCTGAAGTCCTTCCTGTGCGCAGCCGCACTACCTCTTATGGGCCTAACTTTCTGACTTGGTCACAGTGGGGACACTGAGCATGCTTCCAGTAATTTCCCCCAGATACCTGCAATATTATGGAACCCTCTAAAACCAGTGATAGCCATTTCCTTATTGAATCAAATTTCAATCACATTCTCAAGTTGTTGATAAAAATGCCGAAAGGGTGTGATAATTGTTGTTTCTACCTCTGACTGACATTGTGCTATTAACTCCTCTTTAGCATAATCCTTCTATCATTTGAAAACCCACAAAGCTGCATCAGAGCCTAAATGATTTTTAACTTGATTGATGAGTAGATCATTTAAGACAGAACCAACAGCCTTCTTTACAGTTAATTTCACTGCCGTCTATTGATTCTTCTCAGTAGCATGGAACTGGAGGAAAGACGTTCACAATTTAATGCATACTGTTTGCAATGAATCATGCAAATATGCCTGATGATTGATGATCTATTTATCCAATGTTAGACGTTTTGAAACTTGCCCTTAATTGTATAGTCTGGAAAAATCGAGTCCTGTATGTAAGAAAAAAAGGATATAATTATATTTCATGTTTAGTAAGTTTAAAATACATTCGAAGTTTGAAAGCAAAAAAGGACCAATATTTCACCTCAGTAAGACAGATTTAAAATATCAGTTGTGGATCTTTAATAATGCAATTATAATTTAACCTTAAAATATCCAGCAACATGTACTCGCAAACTTTTCATGAGCTTCAAATGCACAGGGATAAGGTTTTGGTTGCTATTTAAAGGCTGCATGATTGCTCTTCAAAGCAAGGCATATAGCATTGAAGATGGCTGAAATTTACAACTTATTCCAATTTAACACATGCGTCTTTATCCTAATATTTCTTTTTTAGTTACAGATGATTAAGACTTTATTTTAGATTTATTTTAAAAATAATTAATTTATTTAGTGAGGTCTCAGCCCCCAGTAACTAGTCATGAGGAGAAATACCTTGAACGTCCAAAAGTCAATATTTTGTCATTAATTTATGTTAAAATATTTCCAAGAACATATCACATTTTGAGCTGTAATGAATAGGAGTGGATTTTTTTTTTTTATTATTGTGTCTTCATTTTAAGCAGGAATCATTTGTCCTGATTCACCTCTTGATTTGTGTAAATCCCTCCAAGAATTTTCAAGATCCCTGTGGCTTTACCAATCCAGGGCTGTTAGTGTGTTTATACCACATATATAGAGGCCCCCACATTCAAATGTGTCAAAGCTTTATGTATTCAATATTCATTCATTATTTTCACCATTCATTCATTTCCTTGGAGACTAACTTTTCCATCCTGGATCTTTGGATAATAGGGAAGTAAATTTTCTTGGTCCTTTCCTAGGTCGAAAAGAAGAGTTTTCTCTTTGTTCTTTAATGAAAACAGCCATTTTCTTCCAAATTTTTATTTTACAAAAGTTAAAGTCAATTCTCCTTAATTGTTTTAATTTTATGCCTCATGTTTCTGTGGATGACTCTACCGTTTAACCCACTCTCCACATCCAGGAAGTTAACCTATTTTGAAGACCTCAGAGCTCTTAGGTATCCCCTGCCTTCCTTTTGTGTTTGGACAATGGAAAGTACCATCAAGAGTTGAATGGAGAGTGGACAACAAGGTCAGTGTGGTTGATCATGTCCTTGGCTCCCTCTTCACAAGACTGCCTCCCTGCATCTGTAGCAGAATATCTCGCCGCCAGTAAGGTGGTTCTCTCCACGGAGACTTCTCAATTTCTGGGTACAGGGAACACAGCCTTTTCTTCCCTATCAAGCATAGGACTGCTAACAGTCCCACTCTCCATCATGTGTGAGTTGGCCAACCTCCGTCTGTATCTATGAAATCAGTTCTTTTAGTAAAATCTCCTCAGGCTCTTAATTTGAACACGCTATATGTTTCCTGTTTGGACTTTAATTAATCCAAGAATCCTAATTCCTGGAATTTAACTTTTATGTGTGGAATTTATTAAATATAGGAATGCGTTTGTTCTTGGTTTTGTTTTAACTGGTCAAGCATCCTCCCACCCACCCACACACCCGCACCTGTGTGTGTGTGTGTGTGTGTGTGTGCACGTGCCTTCTACGAGAGAGACTAAGGACATTCCTAGTGTGCTTTAGAAGAGATGAGGACATTCTCTGTCACACAGATAGAAATTTACTACCATTATATGCATCTGGATTCCTGAGTTCCCCTGGCAATGTAGTTGAAGCTTAGAAAGAAAAGGCTGTATTGTATTTTTCCTAACTATAAAGGAAACAGAGCAGAGCCATAGCTAGATGGCTATATCTAGATAGCTAGATCAATGGGCTATTTTAGGTAAATAAGAACTTAGCCAAATCTATCTTAAATTTTGAAGAATAAGCAACTACTTATTCGACTGATTTTAGCTTTCATTTTGAAGCAGGAAATGAAACTATTCAGAAAGTTGCTTATAGTTGCTTCTGCACAGGAATCTGGTTGCGATTGAAATATTTTAATTACCAATGTCCAGGTATGTAAAATACTGATTCACAAATTTCTATATAAATTGTAATTCATGGAAAGAAATTGCATAAGGACAGGGCAATAGTTGAGACAAGATCAGTCAAGATGACCCATGAAAAGAAAAGGCAGGAAAATGAAACAGACAAACACCGATTGGGTGACAGTCTACCAAGTCATCTCCTATGGATCACCACCTCTGTGGCAGTGTCTTACAGTATATACGATATGTAGGTCCACAATTAGGCTCCAAACTTATGAGCAACATCTACTAACCACCCTGAGGTTTAAATTTTCCCGAGACAAGGCAGAATGCCCTCCTGCAGACGGAAATAGTTTTGTCAAAACCAGGTACAGATAAACTAATCCCATTTTCCAAACCCTGCTTTAACCCCAATATTATTCTTCCCCGTGTCAAAATCACTTTTATCTGGTTTCTTCCAGGAAAAGATTAACGTAGCAGCGATTTCATTTACCTATGTAAAGATTTGCTATTTTTCTCCTTCAAGTAGATTTTTTTAAAAATTCAGAACATATTTCCTCTAGGCAAGTATACCAAAGAATTATATACAGGGCTTTCTTTAAGTTTCAGTACAACAGGCAAAGAAATATTGGCCCACAGTTGGAACCATTAACAATAGTGGCTTCTGATTCTCAGAGGAAAAATGGAAAGTTGAAAGATCTAATAATGCTGAGTAACAGATTAGGCTGAAGTAGAAAATATCAGTCTCCTCAGAGTTGTATATTAAAAATAATAGTAAATATAGCTGAAATATATATATATTTATATATATATATACACACACATACTTCTTTATGTGTGTATATATGTGAGCTGTTGTAATATTTCATCAGGCAGGTGTAGAAACTTTTTTTTCAAAATTAGGTTAGCTATTATTGATATTTTTATCCTCAAATTCCACAAAAAATCCACCTGACATTTTCATTATCCATTAATGTGTAGTCTTACTTAATTTATTTGACTTTCCATTTTGTTTGGGGGGGGGGATAATAATTTTCATGTACAGAACTTGGAAAAAAATTTTGGCTTATAAAAGAGAATGAGCACATCTTTAAGAAGTCCTCTGTTAGTCTGAGACAGAATATCATATTGGCTTAGAATCTGGACTGGAAGAGCAAATTAAGACCTGCATTCAGGTCTTAATTCTGCCCCTAACTGGCTGGTGTGAATACCTTTAGGCCTCCGTGACTGCATCATGAGATGAGTTAAGATGGCATCTAAATCAGTCACTGCTTAAACATCATAGCTCACTATGCAGTTCGATTAATAAGGGCTTGTCGATGTCAATATTTTTTGTCACCATTTCAGAGAAGAGTTAGTTTACATGACTTTTTATTTGGAATGAAATTATATAAAGAAACATCTATATGAGATTATCACTTAAACTTTCAAAAAAAATTAGAGAACTTTCCATTTTACTTTCTCTTGTACTTTCCAAATATTCCATGACCATGGTACTCAAAATATTAGAATCTCAGATAACAAGGATATTAAAACGATCCCAAGTCATAAAGATAATTCAGAGATGTAGAGATGGAACTTTGCCATTGTGGAAAAATGTTTTATAAATAGACAAAGCAAGACACATTAAAGTAACATAATCATATTTTGAAAGCAAAAAAAAAGGTATGATCAACTTGTTAAATAATGTAAATGGAAAAATTTTTGTGAACTCTATGTGTAAAAATAGCACTTAAAACCCCAGATTCAGGATTCACGAGGTATTGAGAATAATTATACCCGTATAGCATTAGACATGTCTGTAGGGAATGTTTAAAAAATTCAACAGCGACAACAAAAGCAATCCGAGAACTTATAAAGTCCTCCCTCATTTGTCTGGATGTTGAAAAAATATTATTATATGTGATGTATGGCATCATTGTGATTCCGGGAATGCTATGCTAAAATGGGTATGAAATTTCACTTGGATAAGAAAAATATATTATCCAATAATGGAAACAATGACTTTTATCTGAGATATATAGCTCTTCTGCGTAAGAATGAGGTGTATCTGTGAATTTCTTGTAGATACAAGGCAGAGGCAGAATGCAACAATGCTGGGGTGATTCTATATCCTTCAGATACATTGTAGCTGGTTAAAAAATAGCCTTCTCAGGGCGCCTGAGTGGTTCAGTCTGTTAAGCTACTGACTCTTAGTTTTGGCTCAAGTCATGATCTCACTGTTGTGGGTTTGAGCCCCACATCAGGCTCTGCACTGACAGCGACTGAGCCTGCTTGGGATTCTATGTCTGTCTGTCTATCTCTCTCTCTTTTCTCTCTCTGCCCCTCCCCCACTCATGCTCCTTCTTTCTCTCTCTCTCTCAAAATAAATAAATAAACTTAAAAAAATAGGCTTCTCCAGGAATGGAAGATGCACCTTATAAACAGACAAGCTCAGAATCCCTGTAAGAGCTTAAGACGTACTTCTTGTGGAATAAGTCTAGAAAATTCCTAAAGTCTCATTTCATAAATTAATATTTTAATTTTATACCTATACCAGTGGCTTCTCACTAACGATTATGCGTTTCACTTGGGTTTAACAAATAATCATGCTTTAAAAAGTATGATTTTACAAACTGAGAAGCAGTGCATATAATCAGGGATAAGTTAAGATAATTTTGGAATTAAGCCACAAAAAGCCCAACTGATATTCATCCTAGGAAAAGCTAGGCTCATTCTGGGCTTATAAATTATATTTTTGTATAACATAGACATCAGAAAGGTTGAAAGTGACCCCAGGGCCTTTTCGACTCTGCTTTTCCAGACACTGTCCTGTTTTCACCCTGCGGTTCGTGTCTTTGTGGTAGCGGACGCTGCAGTGATATGTAGGGTATTGCTCCCTCCTAAAGGCGGTAATGATGTTTCTGGAAGTTCTCCCAGAAAAAATAAGGAAACTTTTTTTCCCAGAAAATGCATATGTGTTTGTCTTCAAACATCATTGACCCAAATGGACCATATATCTTTTCTTTAATCTTTAAAATTTTTTTAAATGTTTATTTATTTTGAGAAAAGGAGAGAGAGTGCAGGGAGGGGCAGAGAGAGAGGGAGAGAAAGAATCCCAAACAGTCTCCATGCTGAGTGGAGCTCTATCCACTGCTGTGGGGCTCTATTCCCAGGACCCTGAGATCATGACCTGAGCCGAAATCGAGAGTTGGACACGTGACTGACTGAGCCATCCAGGCGCCCCTGGACACATATCTTTTTTTTGAAAAAAAATTTTTTAACATTTATTTATTTTTGAGACATAGAGACAGAGCATGAGCAGGAGAAGGGCAGAGAGAGAGGGAGACACAGAATCTGAAGCAGGCTCCAGGCTCTGAGCCATCAGCACAGAGCCTGACGCCCGGCTCGAACTCACAGACCACGAGATCATGACCTTAGCCGAAGTCGGCGGCTTAACCGACTGAGCCACCCAGGCGCCCCTGGCCCACGTATCTTTTTGAGTGAATGGTGAAACATGGGTTATGAAACCATCCATGTGCAACTTATCGCAGTTTAGTCCTGGACATGGATCTGAAGCCACGTTATTTTAAGGTTCATGCGATAGATGGAAAAAGAGTGGATATCTGAATAAACCAAAATTCTGTTTGGAGGGAAGAATGGAAAAGAGAAAAGAGTTGATCTGGGAGACACAAAAAACAATGTGAACAATTATACACCAAAAATGTTAGTTTGTTAAAACAATGCATTTGATGTAAACAAACTGTTTACTCCACTTATGAGATGCTATTATTATAGGAAATTTTAATATAACATATCACGATGAAGACCAATCCTATCTGATCTCACTTATACATGGAACTTAACAAAAACCTGACTCATGATACAGAGAACTGTTTGGTGGTTGTGAGAAGTGAGGGCTGGGAGGTGGGAAAATGCGTGAAGGTGGTCAAAAAACACAAATTTCCAGTTATGAGGTAAGTAAGTTCTGGAAATGTAATGTACAGCAGGGTAACTATAGTTCACAACACTATATATTTGAAAGTTGTTAAGAAAGTGGATCTTAGGGGCACGTGGGTGGCTCAGTCAGTTGAGCGACCAACTCTTGATTTCGGCTCAGGTCACAATCTCACAGTTTATGAGTTCAAGCCCTGCATCAGGCTCTGCCTGGGTTCTGCATGGGCCCTAAATGGGGCTCTGTACTGTCCATGTGGAGCCTACCCAGAATTTTCTCTCTTTCCCTCTCTTCTCTGCCCCTCCCCCACTTGCTCTCTCTCAGAATAAATACAAATAAAAGTTAAGAGAAAAATGTAGATCCTAAAAGTTTTCATCACAAGAATCAAAGATGTAATGATATGAGGTGATGGATATTAATTAAATATGATGTGATATCATTTGGCAATACATACATATATCAAATCATTATGTTGTATACCTTAAAATAATGTGTAGTTATGCCAATTATATTTCAATAAAACTAGAAAAAATCTAAAATAAAATCATTCAGATTAGAATAGAGTGTTATTCATAAACACTAATATCAACTACTTCAAAAATTTATAAAATGGCTATTTTTGGATAGCTAAATTAGCTGTGACCATTTGAATATCCTAATTATGAAGCTCTCCATACATCCCTACTAGATCTTCTAACATATTGTATAATCACATTAAATTATACAAAAAGCCATACCTTTTGCAAGACTAGAAGGGATGGAATCTTATGAACTTTGATATGCTGATAAATTGAAAAATAAAAATTTATTTCTAACAGAAAAAAAACCCACTTGTGGTCATGCTGCAAGTCTTTGTGGAGAGCTAGAGCATCAACACAAAACAAACAAAGAAATAAGAAAATCAATAGAAAAACAAGTCAGCAAATAAGCAAAAAGCTCTTTGGAGAGAAAGCACTGAGGTCATGAACAGATGGACAGACACAAGTGGTACAGTCTTGGAAGACAGTGAATAAATGTATAAAGGAAGGTTTGAAGGAAGCTACAAGTGAATTCTGGAACTGGAAGATGAAAGAAAAGGAAACAAGACAGAGAAGTTCAAGATCTTAAAGGACAGGATGTGGGCAGAGGCTGTCGGGTAAACATGACGTGTGCCTAACTGCAGATCTAAGACTCACATAAGGCAGGGATAAAGCAGGAAATATTAGGTAAATGTGTTACATACTTTTCCAATAAACAAGGCAACTGAAACAACAGTAGGGGAACAAAGTGAGAGACAGGAAGGAAGAATAAACGTATTACCTGCGTAGGCTGTGGGCGGGAGTCAAAGGAATCTCTACCACGGACACAGCAGGATAAAAGAAAAAATAAGGAAACAGGGTGGTGAGGGCACCAAAAAGGTATAAGCTCAGAGGTAACTATTAGAACAAAACTATGAACCTTTTAAAATTCTAAAACAATTTATAAAGAACAAAGACAACACATGACACAGAGAAAGAGACACAGCAAACACGATCCCACAAGATAATAAGAGAGAACACATCCAGCTGTTTATCTTATCAATTAATGCCGGTGATATTAATACACTTGTTTAAAAAAAAATGTGTTTGGTTTCACTTACAAAGAAGGACCTGGCTGTATGTTGCATAGGAGGCATATACAGTTAGCTCAAGAGAGTTCAAATGGCTAAAAAAACAAAAACAAGAAAACAAACCCTCTAAAAAAGTGGTCAAAGTCATGCCAAATAAATCAAAATAAAAGCAAAGCAGGGTTTGTGATCTTAATATCAAACAAAGTACAATGGAAGACCAAAATCATTGAAGCAGCCAAAGAAAGACATGTTTTAGTGTTAGAACCACAGTTTACAATAGAGTTATTTTTTCCCCAGAAACAACTTCACTTTCCAATAAAGTTATAAACCGAATATATAATCACCAGATAACAGGACATCTTTAAAAATTAGAAATTATAGTAGGTTCAAGGAGCTACAAAATAAAGTATACTTATAAAAATAATTTAAAAATATGAGATATTAAGCCACCAGGGTCTGCATAAAGCAGATATAACTCACAAAATCTTTAAAAAGATAGACCTAAATGCAAATTGGTAAGGCAGATATTAGTTACATATGTAAACTGCACACCCCAGTAATACAGAATATATCTTCTTTTCATGTGTACTTTGAATAATCACAAAAATGATTATATATAAGGTTATAAAAAGACCATCAGAAAGTATCATGGAGTAGAAATATTTTTAAGTGTCATTAATAACAATGCACTAAAAATTAGACATCTAATATAATTGCAAAGCAAAATAAAAGCCATTTTAACTAGAAATGAAATTAATAATCTCGTAAACATCTCATGCTTGAAATGGGATATACGCGATAAAATTACAGAGAGCGTTTGTTATAAATAATAATGGTGGAGACAAAACATCACTACTTGAGGGATATATTTAAACCAGTGAAATGTATTTTAAGACTAAAACACAAATAAACAAAAATAAAAAATGATTAAAAAATGAATTCAAATCCAGCCTGAACAACTATAAAACAAAGGAAAGGACAAGGATGGAAATCATAAATATAAAGTCAGAAAGCAACGAGGCAGGAGATAGGAAAACACTATTGATTAATAAATTTGCCTTTCCTTTGATAAAAATAATAAACAGTCCACTAACTAAGCTAATTAATAGACAAGGAAAAAAAGTATTGAAATAAAACACACAAAAAATAAGAGAACATTTGAAATCTTTGTAGAAACAAATTTAAAAACAAAAACCAAATAGTATTATATAATTTATTAAATATAACCCAGTAAAGAAGAGACGCTCGAAGAGATATATTTCTGTAGATGAAAAGGAAATAACTATTTAAAAGCACTTATAAAAGCATTAATACTAGAGAGTTTTGTCTTCAAGGACCACAAGGACTCAATGTTCAATAAATTGTTCTAGAGCATATAAAGTGAAGAAAAATGTCCAAATTCTTTTCACAACACAAGGAATACATTAATACTTAAATCTAATAAAGACAACATAAGAAATGAAAACTACAGACCAATTTCATTGTCACTGTCAGATAAGCCCATCCATACAAATACTATCCTACTCAATTTGTTCACATTTTCTTTTGTTTGTTTGCCTGTGAATGCTTTGTGTATAGAATAATTTAATATTTTTAAAGTTTATTTATTTATTTAGAGAGAGAAAGAGAGAGAAACAGAGAGAGAGGGAGAGAGAGAATCCCAAACAGGCTCTACTCTGTCAGCCCAGAGCCCAGTGATGGGGCTCGAACCCATGAACCTTCGGATCATAACCTGAGCTGAAATCAAGAGTCAGACACTTAACCAAGTGAGCCACCCAGGCACCCTGAGAATAATTTCTATATGCTTTATGGTTTTTAACACTATTGGATTCTTTTCACGTTGTCTTCTCTAATTGGTTGTGGAGGTCCAAGAGCAATGAGATTTTCGTTTTAAATTACTCTTAAATCTGGCAAACTTGAAAGTGGTTAAGATATCACAGGTAAACCACTCTTTTATTTCATTTTCTTTTCCCATGTAAATGTTCATATAATCACAGTTCAAGGTGACATCAGGAGGAGGTATTAAACAAAATAAATATATACTTCACAGAAGACCAGAGTTTCACAATTGAGACTATTTTCTATTCCCCAGATCCCCACAACAAACATTTAGCAATATCCTGAAACATTTTGGGGTCACCTTTCTTTTTTGGGGGTGCTACTGTAACTGTAAGTAGTCTAGGGATGCTACTGAACAAAAGAACAGATTCTCTAAAGAATTATCCAGGCTCAAATGCCAACAGTGCTAAGACTAAGAAACTATCATATTGTCCATATTTGTACAGAATACAATGCACAGCATGCGTGGTCAAGCTTTCCCCCAGTGTCTATATTACGAAGAGAATTGCAAATATATGTAAGAAAACTCACTTGATTTAGCTCTACTTTCTTCAATCAGCTATATTTTAAAGAATTGGCTTCAGAAATTGAGTTAGCAATTAATCCTTCTACCAGCTTGATCAATTCTATAATAATTCAATTCTACCAGGTGTTGCTAAAGTAGAGCCCCACAAGATAGTGAATTCTACAGGCAGAGATAGAGGTGACAAATCAGATAAGCAAAATGCTTACTTAACAATGCTTATTTTAACATGGCATATTATTATAAATGTATACTGCAAATACACAATATAAGCATTTAAAATTTAGTTTAGGGGCTCCTGGGTGGCTCAGTCAGTTAAGCATCTGACTTCAGCTCTGGTCATGATTTCATGGTCCATGCGTTGGAGCCCCACGTCGGGCTCTGTGCTGATAACTCAGAGCCTAGAGCCTGTTTCGAATTCTGTGTCTCCCTCTCTCTCTGCGCCTCCCCCACTCACACTCTGTCTCTCTGTATCTCTCAAAAGTGAATAAACGTTAAAAAAAAAAGAAATTTAATTTAGAATTCCCAATGATTATATGCAGTCCTCAATTTCATACAAATATAATTCTAAATGTACTTTCTTTTGAGTACTTTAAATAGAAAATATAAGAAGGTAGTGAAAAAGCTTTTTTAATTTAATGAATTATGATATCTTATTAGCTGTACTTTTTCTTTCCTTTTTATACATATATTATTTTAATTCTCTATAAAAGAATACATACTAAAATATTAAGGGAATGTTAGGATTTTAAATTTGAAAATACATTTTTTTCTTAAAAGACTAATAACCTAGTCTGGTTGTAATGTAAGGATTCCTCACAGAAACTATTAATTATGGTATGTCAAGTCAATTTCTACACTCTTTAGAAGTTTTAATTTGTATAGATAAATGCATATGCCATCATTAACCACTTTTAGTTTAGGAAATTAAAAAAATCTGCAGGCAGCCAACACCAACATTATGAGAAGCACAAAGGTACTTGATTCAGTATACATTTCATGGGGTGGAAATAATTCCTGACTTATTAACCTGTGTATGCGAACATAAAATCTTTGTATTCTCCGAACACAAAAAAAGATCAATGGTTCTTTGGCCGTAGTCCTGATCCATGAACAAGTAGCTGTAAAAGTAGTATTCAATTTGTCTTGGTCAATTAGTGAAGCTGCATCTCAGTTTGTCCACCTCTGAGTCAGCCAGTTAGTGACGAGCTAGCACAGGCTGGTGACTAGCTGCTAAGAGTCAGTCAGTGAGATTGACACCCCAGTCACGTGCTTCCACAGCTGAAAGTCAGCCAATTTATAAACACTCCAACTCCGTCAAGTCCACCGATTCTTGAATTCAACGTTCCCCTAAATCCCATAAGTACAGCTCTTGCTATTTTCCAAGAGTCTATGTTTTGCAAGCACTGCTCTTCCATACTTAAGAAGCCATAAATTCGCCGTTTTGTTTGTCTGCTTCAAGCAAGTAATGAGTGCTTTGGCATGCGAGATATAACTTGACATTAAATAAAAGCCACAATTTGAAACATTTGTTTTTTTAAACAAAGAAATGTTCCTATGTTAGTAATAAAAAAGAACTGTAAGTATGAATAAAAACTATAAGCGAAAGGAAATACATTATTAAATTATTTTAGATTAATATAAAAATGGAGAATAAAATAAGACAAATGTAGACTTTTCCATAAATGATCTTTACAACTATTTTGCAAGTTAAAGTATCTGGTAATTCTATCCCTGTTCCCAAATCTTTGAAAATTTCTATATTCGTTACACTAATTTTATCTCATATAAGGTTTATCTTGAATTGTTCTCATTTTTATCACTCACATACCTTAAACATAATCATATCTCAATAGATATTTGTTGAATAACTGCTAATTAACAGTCATCTTTTTCAAGGCTTTATATGAATTCTTACCTCTGCTAGAAATGTGTCGGTCTAATTCTGGTTTCTAAAAAGCCTAAATTCACTACAAGTGCCCTGCCATCTGCACAATGTACCCCTTGTGGACACAGAAGCCCAGATTGGCTCAACAACCTTTTTATAAAAAGAATGAAATCTATCATTACATATATTGTAAAGCAGTTGACGAAAAAGATAAACTACCGCCATCCGATGTGATTGTTTTCGGTGATGGTTTTGACATGCCATTGATTGGTATGTCTCTTCTATTGAATCTTATCTCTCTTCCCAGACGTGTGACAGAGGAATATGACAGTCTCCTGCCAAACTGTCAAAGGACATGGATGCAAGGTTGTTTTTGACAGAAAAATGCAAGCTCCTCAAACGCCGACTAGAATTGTTCTGAAATACACTTTTGAATGTCTATGTTAAACATGTATTCATAAACTGAAAGTGAAGGGAGAGGCAAAGATATCCCAGGCAAACGGTAACCTCAAGGGACTCAGGTGCCTGCACTTGTATCAGACAAACTAGATTTTAAGTAAAAAACTATCCAAAGAGACAAAGAAGATCATTATATAATTAAAAGAGGACCAGGAAGAATAACTACAATATCTTCTGAAGGAAGAAACAGCAATACAATAATAGTGGGGGACTTAGCACCCTACTTTCAATAATGGATAGAGAACACCGAGACAGAAAATCAGTAAGGAAACAGCATACATGAGCAATACTAGAGAAAAATGGACCTAACACAAAAAATCTTAACACATTGAAGGAAGTGGAAACCATACCAAATCCCTTTCCTGACCGTTATCGAATGAAACTAGAAATCAAACAGAAGGAAAACTGTTTGGAACACGCACAAAAGGTGTGGAAATTAAACAACACACTTGGAACAACCAATGGATCAAAGAGGAAATCAGAAAAGAAATTAGAAACAGTGATATATTTATTCTCCAAGCCCTTTTTTTCTTTTCCTATTTTCCTTTTATCCAAAAGAGAATTACCAAATAGAATAAAATTATTTTCTGGCGCACCCGGTTGGTCAGTTGGTTAAGCATCTGACCCTTGATTTCGGCTCAGGTTATGATCTCATGGTTCTTGGGTTTGAGCCCCATGTGGGGCTCTGCACTGACAGCATGGAGACTGCTTGGGATTCTCTCTCTCTCTCTCTCTCTCTCTCTCTCTCTCTCTCTCAAAAAGTGAATAAATAAACTTAAAAAGTATTTTCTAATATAAAAGTTATGTATGATCAATAATCTTGATTTGTCAACTGTAAATGAATAGATGACTAGAGCATCTAAAGATAAAAAAACATTCATTAGACTAATCTCAGTGGAAAGCACTGTTTTGAATTGTGTTTTCTTAATTCTTATACCATCCTATGACATATGCATTGCTATTTTACTATTTAATTGTTAACCCACAGAGGTTAAATGATTTGTTCAACCACTGTAGTCACAAGGGACAAAGCTCCAGTTTGTGCCACAGTATCCCAGCCCACAAGCTGGCAAGCTTAACCTACATGAAGGAAAACTCACTGGTGCCCCACAATGTCCCTAAACATCTTGTAAAATGGTAATGATTGAACAATAATCACTGCTTTGGATCATGTTGCTAAATATACTCTTTTTTTTTTTTTTTTGCTACAGAAATAAAACAATCTTTTGAAATGAAAAAGTAATTTGGTTGCTTGTTAAAACGTAGAACACTTTCAGAAACTCCAATTTTGTTTATGGTAACTACTGAATATTCAAGTGTTCTTAAGCCTTTGAAAGAATCTACGAGTATCATTTATGTAAGAATATTGTTTAAAATATAATAATATTCAAATGTAATCATATAAAAATAGTGTCATCTTATCACTTTCATTAGAGATTAAATTTACTTTCTAGATAAGCGAGTTTTATAAAATAGCTCCACGTAATGAAAAATAGAAATTCTTACAGATTCAAAAATGGGATTAAAGGGAGAATGATTTTCAATACTTACTCAGGGGAAGAACAGAGGCAGGTAGTTAGAAAAATAAATATTCTATGTTGATGAAGTGGAACATAGTGTAACATAGAAAGTTATTTGTAAGTGCTTTAAAATGTTTTTTAATTTACTCTTATGTTCTTTTGTTATATTTATCTAGATTTAAATTATAACATTTATTAATTTTATTAACAATGTATTATATTGGGTAAGGCAATGCAGTGAATGGTTATAGTTCATTATGTAATAAAGAGAGGTATACTAGGGTTTTGGAATCTATAGATCTATTTTATAATCCATAAAAGCAAAAAAAAAAACAACAACTGCAGATATTTGAGTGATGCATAAAGTATATAGCAGCGATTGCACTGAAATTTGGGGTAACAGTGAATGATAAAATGATCACTGAAAGAAGTCAGTGAATATGGATGAGAGCAATGGTCACTCACACAGGGACACCAAAGGGACCCCATTCCTTTTCTTCTTTTGTGGCTTCCATTCTTGCTAGGACCTGTACTCCATCCCACTCTACCCTTGTCTTATAATGCAAAAAGCACTGTCCTCCTTGTAAGGGACAAGGAGTTAATGGTTAGAGTAATGAAGATCTAAGGAAAGACCAGGTGAGAATGACCGGAGGAAGCTCTCATACGCTGGAATGCTATCACATTCCAGACCACTGGAGCTAGACATCTGGACACCAAGATCCCCTAGTTCCAATAAATAACACCTGGGGCACCTGGGTGCTTCAGTCAGTTAAACGTCCGACTTCGGCTCAGGTCATGATCTCACAATTTGTGAGTTTGAGCCCCACGTCAGGCTCTGTGCTGACAGCTTGGAGCCTGGAGCCAACTTCAGATTCCTGCCTCCCTTTCTCACGCTCTGTCTCCCCTACTCATGCTCTGTCTCTCTGTCTGTCTCCCAAAAATAAATAAACATTAAAGAAAAATTTTAATAACACCCGGATCCTCATCTTTGTGCTAACTGGTTCCTGGATGCCTGAGAGGACATGGATACCGGACCAGCAACCTCAATAGAAAACCCCAGGCCCGAACAAAGATGAGACTCATGCTCTTTTCCTTTCCGGGTCTCCCACATGGTCCAGATCCATCCGTATCTGCTTTCTCTAGATCTTCAAGAAACTCTGATTCCATCTCCTGCTGGCTCATGTTTGAATTCCATGCTGTATGAAGGCAAGGACCCTCTCTGCTCATCCTGCTGGACCCCTCTGGGTCCTCGAACCTGACCTTCTGCATCACCTCCATTTCAGCACGCCGCTTACTTTGACAAATAAGATCCTTTCCAGGGGGCTTCATATTTTTCTAACAAATTATTAACACATCACGTAAAATTCCAAAGTCTAAAGCTGCTACCAAGATTCATTCAAATATATATTCATAGACTTTGATTTACCAACGTGTGTCCCAAGGAATCTTGTTCTGCCGGTTAATCTCTAAAACAAAGAAAGCAAAATAATATCATTATAATAAATAAAAATACCCCAAATGTCTGAGATCATTCTATTTAAATAACGCAAATTAAATTTTCTCTGCTATGGAAAGCTCTAAATTACTTAAGCAGAATAAAATTCTGGAAAGTTCTACAGTAGTAAAATTACGCCAACTTCGTTAGAAAAGCTCATAAAAGGGGCGCCTGGGTGGCCCAGTCGGTTGAGCATCTGACTTCGGCTCAGGTCATGATCTCGTGGTCCGTGAGTTCGAGCCCCGCGTCGGGCTCTGTGCTGACAGCTCAGAGCCTGGAGCCTGCTTCGGATTCTGTGTCTCCCTCTCTCTCTGCCCCTCCCCTACTCACGTTCTGTCTCTGTCTGTCTCAAAAATAAATAAACATTAAAAAAAAAATTGCTGCAGCTCAGGTCAAAGAGGTTTTTTTCCTGCTTTCTCCTCTAGGATTTTGATGCTTTCCTGTCTCACATTCAGGTCCTTCATCCATTTAGAGTTTATTTTTGTGAGTGGTGTAAGGAAGTGGTCTAGTTTCATTCTTCTGCATGTTGCTGTCCAGTTCTCCCAACACCATTTGTTAAAGAGGATGCAACTGGAGGGTATTATGTTAAGTGAAATAGTCAGTCAGAAAAAGACAGATATACCATATGTTTCCACGCCTAGGTGGATTTTGAGAGACTTAGAAAAAACCATGGGGGAGGGGAAGAGGGGAAAGGAAAAAAAAGACACAGAGAGAGAGGGAGTAAAACATAAGAGACTCTCAAAGACTAAAAACAAACTGAGGGTAAGGGGGGTGAGGGAGGCGGGAGAGGGGGTGACGGGCATTTAAGAGGGTACGTGTTGGGATGAACACTGGGTGTTATATGTAAACCAATTTGAAAATAAACTATTAAAAAAAAAAAAGAAAAGAAAGCCCATAAAAGTAGATCTTCCCTCAAGGACAGGAGAGGAAGAGCCCTAGAAAGTGGCACTGTCTCCTTCATTTCCAATTTATAGGTTTTCCGTCTTTAGTACCATGGTTAAAATTTCTTTAGGTTGTTTTGTTTTGCTTTTCTCCTGAAAATAAAAACCTAATTCAAAGTCTTAAAATGTGAAAATTTCTAATGAATAAATACAAATAAACCTGTACATTTTATTCTACACCTTGGTTTGACCATCTAGCAAGAAATTTTATATATCAAATCTTCAGGGTCATTAATCCAATCTCTGCAAAGGCTCATGGTGCCTACTACCCATTTCAGTAAAAAGTACTTGTTCTTCATATTCGATGCACATACCTTTGTATATGTGTGTATACGTGAGCAATATCAAAGGTTAGATATTGCATGTATACGCTTTAATATCAACACATCTTTTTCCACAAATGTCATTATTCTTCATTGAATGGTGTGTTTACAAAATGTGTTCAGAATTATATAGTTATAGACTTTGGCTTCCATCTGGTGCATAGTATGCCATAACGATAGTCAATGAGGTTTTACTTCTTCCCCTAGTGTTAAATCCGACTGACAGCTAGCACAATCATGAACGAGGGTGACTAGCATTGTGCATAAGGCTGGGGCTTTGTGTGAATATTTCCTTAAAAAGGTGCAGATTCAGAAATGGAATTACTTTGTCAAAAATACAGATACTTAAATTTCATAAGCAAGTGTTTACTTTTTATTATTATGTGCTTAGCCTTAATAATTTCCCACTTTACTGTATACTTTTAGTCTTTGTCTCTGTCTGTTTTTCTTTCTCTCTGTTCAATATTAACATAAATCCATATAACTTTATATTTTAAAAGAATAACTTCACTGTTAAAGAAACAGTATAACAGTCAACCGAAATTTCTGTCCTTTCATGCAAGGGACTAAGTAGCTATCATGCTCTGATCTGGAAACTGTGCTGAGTTACAACACCCATGTTGTAATGTAATGTGTTTAACAGAATACAACCTGCCTCTATTCACCAGCCGATGGCACACATGGACAATAAATGATTGAAATGTAGCTTGTGTGAGTAGCTATGTACTAAGGGTTTGTAATGAGTGGCCTACGTACCACTAAATAGTCCTGCTTTTATTCTTCTTTGGCTCTGCTCAAAACGACGTGTGACATATAACCCTCTAGCCGTAGTTTGCCATAGATTCATAGATTCATGTGGCAATAAAGAAATGCTCGTACAGGAAAAATATGGGTTTTAATTTGTCATGTGTCAATCAAAATGTTGCTGACGCTTTGGTGGATGCCATTTTTTAGAATTGAAAAATTGTAGTGCTATAGTCAACATTGACCTTTAAATCTGTCCGAAGATTAATGTATGCAATAGGTCACCTATAACTGCTCAATGCAAGCATAATTTTTTCACACTGTTAAAAAAATAAGTCAATTTGCCTAGTGATATTTGCTTATCTTCCTTAAGCACTTTTAACTTTGTCCATTTGTTGGGTTTCATCCTTTTCCACTAAATGTTGTGAAGAACATAGGAACACATTACTAGTTTCTAATCTGTAGATTTCCTGCTGTGGCTGGCTCATTCTGATCTCTGAGGCAATATTCTCCTATTCGAATTTAGCGTATTATACTCTTATGTTCTTTTTATTTTAGTATTTGCTGTTCCTGCTGGGTTTTTTTGAGGCTCTTTATTTGTATGTGTATATATTCACTGCTCGACCTAGATTTTTTCCCCTTCCCAAATGTATTTGTTATTTAAATACCCTTCTGTCCCCGCACTCTCACTCCCGCCATCCCCGCCTTCTCCGCCCCCCACCATGGCTTCTCTCTCACTTTAGTTTTTGACAACTGGGGTTATGTTTTTAGGTTATATATATGCTCTGGACCTCAGCTGGGATTTCTCCAGGGCTATTCTGCCTCTTTGTGATTTCCCGGATGAATTACATCTTGCGTGACTGCTGTAGAGTTCTACCTTCTGCTTGTTTGTTCTCAGCCTCATTGGAATTTACTCATAAATGTGGTCAGGTTTTCTTTCCTAAGGGAATTCATATTTTTTACCCTTTTCTATAGCTACTATCCCTGTATCTACAGATAATTATTTCATAATCTCTTTTTTTAATTTTAATATTTTTAATGTTTCTTTTTGAGAGAGAGAAAGAGAGAGAGAAAGAGACAGAGTTTGAGCAGGGGAAAGGCAAAGAGAGGGGGCGGGGTTGCAGAATCTGAAGCAGGCTTCAGGCTCTGAGCTGTCAGCACAGACAAGACACAGGGCTTGAACTTGAGCTATGAGATCATGACCTGAGCTGAAGTCTGATGCTTAACCAACTGAGCCACCCAGGCACCCCAGGCGCCCCCTCTTCCTTTTTTTTTTTAGAGGTTTTTAATTACTTTTACACAGCCCAGTCTGAGCCTTGATGTTTTTCAAAATTGGGTTTTATTTTATTTTTTGCTACAACTGGGTCCTTTATAACAAATTTCATTATATAGACAATATTGTATGGCACTAAAAATCACTATATGATCAAAGGCAAAAGCAATTATGAGGCAAAATCATCATTGTCTTAATGATAATTATGAAAAAGTAAACACCATTTCATGTACATGATGCTATCATTTTAATTATTCATATAATTTTCTTCCTTTTTTTGTTGTCATTTGTTGTTGTTTGGTTTTGTTTTTATAAGTAGGCTCCATGCCCAGCGTGGAGCCCAATGAGGGACTTGAACTCAAAATGTCAAGATCAAGACCTGAGTTGGTATCAAGAGTAAAAGGCTTAATCCATTGAGTCACCCAGGGGTCCCTCATGCAACTTTCTTTTAAAATAGAGTTTATATATTTGTTTTATTAAATATTATTTTCATCACAATTATTTCGTACATAGTTAAAAATCAAGTAATGTTATAAACTTGCCATCAAAAAGACTACTCTTTTTCTCTCACCTTCCAAGTAAGCAGAGGCTATATATTTAAATATATATGTAAAATTGTATAAATATGATGCTTATGCCAATTTTATATAAGCTTTCAAATTTACACAGTACCTGTTGATCAAAAAACATTAAGATTTTGAACTTATACTTAAATTTCCATTACAGATGCTCCTTTTTCTTAAGCTAATTAAGCTCTGTACAAGTATCTCTTTCTCCATATCTCTCTATATGTAGATAAGTAGCTAGATGACATATAGATGGGTAGATGATAATTGACATACAGTTATCTAAATTATTATTAAATGTTTGTATGATTAAAATGACATGAAAAATACTTTCATGTGAACCACACATTGTAGAACATTTATATTTTTTCTGTATTTTTTTTTTGCATTTCATCATTCCATCATGTTTATTTTATTAGTAGGATAGTAAAAAAATTACTAGTAAAATAATGTTTAGTTTAATTTCATGTATGACTTTCACAACAACTAAGCTCTCTAACTGAAGTCTAAAACTCAGGTACTTTCAGATACAACATGCAGCGTTATCAGCCATAGTCATTATGTTTGCATTCCATCCCTGGGGCTTATACATCTAATAACTGGGATTTTGTACCTTTAATCACTTTCTCCCATTCTCCCCTCCCTTACCCCTGCCTCAGCCAGCCACAAGTCTGATTTCTTTTTCTCTGAATTGTGTTTTCTTCTGTTTTAAGATTCTACATATAGGGGTGCCTGGGTGGCTCAGTCGGTTAAGAGGCCGACTTCAGCTCAGGTCATGATCTCACGGTCTGTGAGTTCGAGTCCCACATCGGGCATTGTGCTGACGGCTCATCAGAGCCTGGAGCCTGCTTCAGATTCTGTATTTCCCTCTCTCTCTGCCCTTCCCCTGCTCACGCTCTGTCTCTATGTCTCTCAAAAATAAATAAACATTAAAAAAAAAAAGATTCTACATATAAGTAAGACCATATAATATATGACTTTCCCTGTCTGACTTATTTTACTTAGCATAATGCCCTCAAGGTCTATCCATGTTGTGACAAAGTATAGGATTTCCTTCTTTTTTGACGGCTAAATAGTATTTCATTGGATATGAATGGTACTGAACCTAACAGGCATGGATTGATATCTCAGTGTGGTTTCGGTTTGCATTTCCCGGATGATTCATAATGTTGACTACTTTTTCATGTCCCTATTGGCCATTTGAATATCTTCTTTGCCAATATGTCTATTCAGGCTCTTTATCTATTAGAACAGCTAAAATCCAAAACACTGACAACTCTAAATGTTGGTCAGGGTATGGGAGAAATGTGAACAACCCTCTCCATTGCTGGTGAGAGCGCAAAATGGTACCCACTTTGCAGTTTGTCACTTTGGAAGACAGGCCATTTCCTGGCAGGCTAAATATCAGGTTGTCATACAACCTTTCAGTCATTTTCCTAGTTATTTGTCCAAATGAGTCGAAAGCATATCCACACAAGCCTGCACATGAACGTTGATCTCAGATCTACAACCAAGATGTCCTTTAATAAGTGAATGAATTACAAAAAGGAAATGAGCCATCTAGCTTTGCAAAGACATTGCAGAAGAACTTTATTTTTAAAAAAAATTTTTAACGTTTATTTATTTTTGAGAGACACAGAGACAGAGTATGAGCAGGAAAAGGGCAGAGAGAAAGGGAGACACAGAATCTGAAGCAGGCTCCAGGCTCTGAGCCGTCAGCACAGAGCCCGACGCGGGGCTCGAACTCACAGACTGTGAGATCATGACCTGAGCCAAAGTTGGCCGCTTAACCAACTAAGCCACCCAGGCACCCCAGAAGAACTTTAAAAGTATGTCTCTATATTAAAAGTTTGTAGGGATGGCATAACAAAATACCTCAGACTGGATGGTTTCACCAACACATTTCTTTTCCCCAGTACTGAAGGCTGGAAGTCCAATATCAAAATGGCAGCTTTCATTTCACCTGATGCTGCTCTCCTTGGCTTGCAGATGGCTACCTTCTCTCTGAATCCGAACCTTTCCTCTCTTCTCGCACACCTCTGGTGTCTTTTCCTTTTCTAAGAAGACACCAGTCGTATTGGATTAGGGCTCCATCCTTAGGACTTCTCTTTAAAGGCCTGATCTCCAAATACAATCACATAGGGAGTTAGAGCTACAACATATGAACTTTGGGTGACACCCATTAGCCTTCACAGTCGGTAAGTGAATGAAGTCAGTCTAAAAAAGCTACATACAGTATGATTCCAACTATATGATATTTTGAAAAAGGCAAAACTATAGACATAATAAAAAGACCAGTGGGTGTTGGATTCAGGTGGATGGGATGGGATGAAAATGTGGAACGCAAGGTATTTTTGAGGTAGTGTAATGATCTCCTATGATGCTGTATTGTTGTATTCTTGGCATTATATCTTCATCAAAATCCACATAAATGTACAGCACAAAATGTGAACTGTAAGGTAAACTACCCACTTTAGTTAATAATGTATGAATATTATTTCATCAATTCTAATAAATGTACCACATTATTTTTATTAATTCTAATAAATGTAACACATTAAGTGTTAACAATAAGAGATACTGAGAGGGTAGAACTGTAGGTCGGAGCTCTGCATATATTCTGAGCAATAATTCTGTAACCCTAAAGATGCTCTAAAAAATTAAATCTACTAGTGAAAAGAAACTCATCAGTGCAAACTAGATTTTTATGTGAGAAATGCAAGAATGTTTAAATAAAAAATGTAACTATTATTGTCTCACCTACGTGTAAAAACACATAAAAGTCAATATTAATATATAGTCAAGTTTCAATTTGAAATCAGGAAGTAGAGATTCTTAAACCAATCCTCATTTTCTGTGTCTCTCAGCACATGTCATCCATGTTGGTGAATATTTCATATCATTCTTCTTAAGTCCATAAACAAGCATCATCTGCCCACATCAATTATTTCTACCCACTATCATATTAGAGGCAACAATCAACGCAATTAAAGATTTTAGAGTTTTCAAATAAAAGGATTTCATAAGAAAATTATGTTTGAAAAAAATGTCCGTGAGTTCAAGCCCCGTGTCTGGCCCTATGCTGACAATTCAGAGCCTGGAGTCTACTTCGGATTCTGCGTTTCCTTTTTCTTGGGCCCTCCCCTGCTCAAACTCTGTCTCTCTCTCTCTTTCTCAAAATAAATATTTATTTTTAAAAAAAAAATGCATCAGTAGTAGTAGGATGTAAATTTAACACAATTTTTAAATAATCTGATTGTATTACTTTCAATTTAAATTTGTTTTCTCTCTCTATAGAATCAGATATGATGTGTCATGCAGAATACAAGAATAAGGAACCAAAAATTAATCATAATAATCAGATAAATATTTGTGAATATTTATATTAAATAAACATATAATAATAAAGATATAATAAATATGTGTGAATATTTGTCTTCATCTAGTTCCTCTTTACGTTAGTTACATAACTGATGTTAAGATGGAGACACAATGAAAATTAATTTAGTGGTCTTCTGGTCGTCGTTTTTAATTTAGAGCGAATACATAAAATCATGTTATATCTCACAAAATTTTGCGTGTTCTCAAAGAGAGAAGTAAAAAGCTCTCTCCAACATCAAAAGGAATCAAGGCGTGTTTTTAGGAGAGTAGCCTTATTATCTATTTCTCAGTTTGTTCTACCCAGACATGTTTCTGCAATGCCTATAGTTACTCCAACATTGTAGGCTTATGGGCATAAAAGCAAACAAATCAAAGTTTAATTTTTCCCCACCTTGAAACGTCCCTGGACTTTTTTTTTTAAATAACAGCCAGAAGAGAGTTTCAAGACTATATCTCTTCATTTCACATTTTCTGGGGAAAATAAGAACGTATCTACTTTAGCCCATTGTTCATTAATTTCTCCACATCTATTTACCAAAAACTTGCACAGAGTGGAATTGATGTATTTCTCTACCTTTTCTTTTATTACTCCATGCCTTCAAAAGAAACAGCAGTAACAAACACTTAATGTGCTTGGAGAATGTTAAAATGTGTCACACCGTCAGCTTGCCATTGTCTTATTTTTACTAAGCTGAAATCTAAATGGAAAGAAAGCACATTATATTACCATGTAATTTAACATGACAAAGTAAAACGATGAGAAACTGGTAATGGAACCATTGATTGACCTTTCAATATAGTTCTCAGGCTATGTTTCTGTCCGTAAGACCCACACTGACAGGATACGTCCTGAAACGCTCTAGCCACTTAAGATGCTGGAGTTCAGATATAATAAATATCACTTTAAGAAGGGGTAAATATAACATTCAGCTTGGTGAAAGATGTGATTCATGAATTACAGTGCAATTATCTCTATCTTTACTGTTGAGCCAATATGTACTTCACCTCCAGACCCTGGAGGCAGAGCTAAAATCTTATCAAAACACTGCTTGACATTACAGCATATTTATTAAGAGTTATTTTGATCGACTTGCATTAGTTCTTTCTATATTAATTAAAATGCTGCCAGGTGACCACACTTTTCATTGATTGAAACCTAACAAGAACTTGACGTTTTGGGGCACTCTGGTATCTATAGTTAGAGGGGACTATTTGGGATCGGGCTAGCAGGTAGAAGTTGTCTTTCTTTACCTGGATAGCCTTACGTTCATTCAGAAGGGTATTCTTATTTTTAAGATACGCCTCACAGAACTGTAAAAGCCTTAGTATAATGAAAGACTAGGCTGTTCGCTCACGAGAGTGTATCAAAGTGTAGTTTCACATTGAATTTTAAGATAATTAAATCTGCAGATGGGATGTTAAATCAATCAGGGAGGTGCTGCAGGATCTCAGGTGTATTTTGTGAAGAACTTTGAACCCCACAGGCTACAAAGCCCTGTAGTCAGATATGCCCTCTGAAGAATCCCGAGGCGTGTCATCCCACGGGGGCATAAATGCACAAAGCAGGGCCTGTCATATATTTGACTAAAGAAGAAGTACTAAGTCGTTCTGAATTTACTGCAACTCCTGTCACTTGGCGGCATCGTTCACTTTTTGTCACTCTCTCACCTCTCTGTCTTCTGTCTTTGATATTATTGATTTTGATCTTGCCTTTTGTCTTCTGGCGTGCATCCGTATTCTGTGTCATGATGGCTTCCTTCTGTTAGAATCTGTCAAGAGGGTGGGAGATGATTATTTAGAGCAATGCACTGAGGGAATGTATAATTCATTTGGAAAGTCTTCACGCCGAAGGAGTTCTTTAAGAATCATATGAAATGATTTAGTTAAGCAAATAAAACTTGAACCAATACAGAATGCCCTTTCAGGGAAAGTAGGTGACTGTGACTATCATCCATGGAGCAAACGTGGCACATTTAAATAATTATAAAAATGATAATCAGAGATAAAAGTCAATAAATTTTAAATACTGTTTCTTACATGTCAATTTTGACAATAAAATAGTTACAGTAAAAACAGCATGATATCTCTAGGAAGATATACCCAATTTAAATAAAGAATAAAATTATTTTCTCTTGAATTCCCATATTTTTCAGGTTTCTCCTTCCTTTCTTCCTTCCTTTCCTTTTTTTTGTCAAAAAAATACTTTATGATTACTTTATTTCTAGATACATCGGAAAACCATAAAATAACCACAGTGACAGCAACAACAACAACAACAACAGCAACAATACTAATAAAAGATCTCTGCCTTTGTGGAGCTTCTCTTCTGGTTGGGGTGGCAGAAAAATCTATAATAAATATTTAAATGACAGGGTCTATTAGATGATATGAGCTAATGAAGAAAAGCAAAGCAGAGCGGGTTCAACATGATTGTCGTTGAGTGGTACGGGAATGGCTGTGTGCACTAGTGAATTAGGAGGTCAGGATTCGGTTCCTGAGAAAAGGAGAATTGTGGAAATATCGGTGAGTCCTCCAGGCACATCTCTGTGGGGTACAGCGTGTGTGCAGGATCCCCTGCCTGCCGGGAGTGTGTGAAAGAGAACCATAATCTATCATTTGGCTCTAAATGTTTCTCCTCGTCCATCTTAATCAGGGCGTTAATGGGCGGCGGCATGATACAGTGGCAAGAATGTGAACTTCCGAGTCAGAGAGTCTTGGGTTCACACACGCTTTTTCCTACTTATAAGCAGTATGTGTAGATAGTTGTTCAATCCGTGTGAACCTCAGTTTCCTTATATGTGTCACCATAACACCCAATTTCTTGGGCTTTTAGGACAATTACATGATACAATGTATCTATTTAAAACACTCAGCATGCAATGTTAGTGGCATTAATTTATGCTAATCTAAACATATATGATGCTAACCCATGCTAGTGGGAATTGGAGTTAACTCTTTGCTATTTTGTTCTCATGGTATTACTATTAAAAAATTTATACACACTGTATTTTCCTCACGCAACATTCATTGGTTCTTGGTGTTCCTGGGATATTACGTGCAATCACTACTATGATAGAATCACTTAAATCAATTTATTTAATTGATTTTCCAAATTAATAATTTCCAGGAATATTTTTAGGTCACTTTTTCCTTCTTCAAAACTCCAGAGAAATGGAGAATTACAGGATAATTATTCAGATAAAAAAATCTACTGATGTTTCTCACCTGCCGAAGACTGTCTCAGGTAGACCCTAGAACTTAGACTCCTACAGCCTTTGCACATCCAGGGACAACAGACGTACCCCAAGATGCGTGCCGCTGGTGCAACTTTCTCTGAAGTACTTGTCGGGGTGCTCTAATCATAACCTTCTCATCGCTGTCCCTGTTGGGTCCCTCCCCCATTAAAAGAATGTTTCCAATTTTATTTTACAAACAGAAGCACAAAGGGCAGAGTCAATCGACGGCCCTCTAAAAGAGCATCCAGCTGGCTCCAAATATCAGTGAATTCTGGGATAGTGTTGACAAGGCTAATTAGTCAATTTTCAAGGATTTTTTACAAATTTATGGAGGAAAAAAATAATTGAATCCACCTCTTTAATGGTAACCTTTAAATTTTTTTAAGTTTCTCATTTTAAATTTTGAACAAATAAATATTTCACCTCTTCATTCCTGTCTCTGAAGACTTTATTTTTTTAAATGTTTTTAATGTTTTATTTTATTTCTTGAGAGACAAAAAGAGACAGTGTGCAAGAGGGGGAGGGGCAGAAAGAGAGGGAGACACAGAACCCAAAGCAGGCTCCAGGCTCTGAGCTGTCAACATAGAGCCTGATGTGGGGCTTGAACCCATGAACTGTGAGATCATGACCTGAGCCAAAGTCAGGTGCCTAATCCACTGAGCCACCCAGGTGCCCCTGGAGCCTTTCTGACCACTCAGCTCTGCCAGTGGTTCTTTCTTAATGCAGTTTTTTTCATCTTTATTTAACTTTGTTTTAATTATTTACTTTTTCTCATTCATTCTTTCTCACCAGTTCCTTTGCTGAAGATGTTACGGTCATTTAATGAGGAAATTCATTTCAACAAGCTGCTTAGGAATTACTGAATATCAATATGGGAAAAAAATGAACTCTAAAAGTCACGTTATGACATAGATGAAAATTGTTGAAATGAGTCAAGGACTTAAGCATCCAAACTAAAATGTGAAACTCCTACAAGAAAATTCAGGAGAAAATTCACAAGACATTCAGGCCAGCCAAATTTTTCCTACAAAAGAGAAGGAACATGAACCAATAAAAATTGGATAAATAAACCAATATAGCATCTTCTCTATAAAGACACCATTTGGGAAATAACAAATAAAAATACACAAATTGGGAAATTATATTTATATTATATAAATCTGATGAGGACTTGTACACAGAATGTATTAAGAACCTTCAAAATCATTGATAATAAAAATGTAAAGACAAAAATGGGCAAAATATTCCATTAGGCACCTTACTAAAGAATTTTAATGAAGGCAAATAACCATATAAACAAGGATTCCACCTCATTAGTCATCAGAGAAATGCATATTAAAACTTCTATTGTATACCAATCCATACTTCTCCCGGCACAATGACTACAGTTACAGACTGATAATACTTAATGTTGGCAGATATATGGAGCAGATAGTTATACATGGCTAGTGGAAGTGGAAAATATTTCAGCTGTGAAAAACAATTTGGGAATTTTTGAAAGCTGAAATACACAATTTCCCCCACAGTACTTTGTAATTTCTCCAAAAGAAGAGAGAATTTAATTCCATACAAATGATTTTACATGAATGTTGATAGCAGCTTTATTCCTAAAGGCCAGATTTGGAAATGAGTCTCATGTCCATTCATGGGTAAATGGATAAACGAATTTGGGTATATCTGAAAAATGAAATACCGCTCATCCGGATAAAGAAATCGACTATTGTTGCCCAAAATGATGTGGCTGATCTCAAAAGCTGCCGAGCAAACGAAGTCAGCCAAAGCCATACACATGATAGAATTCCATTCGATTTCTCCTTTCCCACAAGAGCAGATCTGTCCCAGAGAGAGATTGCAACTTCGTGCTGGATCTCAGCATGAGAAGGCAGATGGACAAGCGCCAAGCAAAACTAAGCAGACCCATTTTGCAACAGCGACAAAAGCTTCACTGCTACTATTAAAAAAAAAAAAAAAAGTTTTTTTAAATGCTTTTATTTATTATTGAGAGACAGAGAGAGACAGAGCATGGGCATGGGAGGGGCAGAGAGAGGGGGAGACACAGAATCTGAAGGAGGCTCCAGGCTCTGAGCTGTCAGCACAGAGCCCAACACAGGGCTCGAACTCACACTGTGAGATCATGACTTGAGCCAAAGTCAGACACTTAACCAACTGAGTCACCCAGGCACCCCAAAATCTTCTGCTGCTACTATAAATTGTGAATAATAAATACAGTTCTTCCTTAACTGTAACCTCAACGCTACAGTTGAAAATATCACTAAGTGGAAATTGAGTTTAGTACAGCTAACCTCCTGAACACCATAGCTTAGCGTAGCCTACCTTGAACAAGCCCAGAACACTTTCATGAGCTTATAAATGGGCAAAATCATTCGACATAAAGCCTATTTTATGATAAAGTGTTGACTATCTCATGTCACTCATTGAATACTGTACCGAAAGCAAAAAACAGAAAGGGTACAGAAGGTTGTGTATTGCTCGTTGACCTTCTCATTGAGTGGCTGACTGGGAGCTCTCCCTCCAGCCCAACTTCACGTACTCATCCCATGTCTCACTGCCTGGGGAAAATAACGAAATTTAAAATTTCAACTACTATTTCTACTACATGTGTATCACTCTCAGATCACTGAAAAATCGTAAGTCAAAGAATTGTAAGTCACAACCATCTGTAAACTCTTTGTGTAGGTCACTAAGATTTCGAGGCTTTTGTAATCACAGCAAACCTGACTAGCATGAGAAAACACAGGATATTTTCGGAAAATGGATATACTTTTGGGAATGATTTCTGTGGGTTTAGGAGAAAGGACATGATCTAGTACACAAACTCCTGCCTCTGTGGAGGCGTAATCCAGCAAAGAGATGAATGCATGCAAAATAATTGATTGCATAATATAATTACAGATATCGACCCAGAGTCAGATGCAGTGACATGTACCTTTATGCCATCCAGAAGTTAATGAACTGAAAAGTTTACTGCAAATAGTTAGGATACCTGATCCTTTAGAACTGTAGAGGCCACCATGAAATAGTCCACCAATTTGACCCTCACTTTTTCCTTCTATTAGTAGCCATTTTGTTAACATTTTCCTTCTTCACTGAGAAAAACTTGATTAAATGTCTTACCTCTCTATAACTGGGGTGCCTTTTGAACTTGTATGTTGAGTGGTAACCATCCTCCTAAGTAACACATTGAAAGGCAATTTCTTAGAGTCCTATTAATAAATGAGCACCTCACAAAACTTTTCTTCTTAGAAACCGCAGATTCATCGTTTCTGTATTTTTGCAATAGGACAAAACAAACATGATCTTAAACAACAATCTCTAAATAGTCTCGATAGAAAAAAAAAAGTACTGTGATATCGTTAGAAAGCCAAGTGGAGATATTTGGATCATGGGAAGTTATCCTGACCTGGAGTTTTGAATGGAATTTTCGAACACTATAATTTACTAAGGGACTGGCATCTCTTATGACAAACATAAATATAGCCTTTGGAATCTTTGGAGTTTCAGAACAAAACAGTAAAAAGATTGTTGGTCTCTCCTATCTAAAATGGCCCGGGGACATCTAAATAAGCCCTAGCCTGAATTCATAATCTCTCCTGTATCCTCTTTTCTCTTCTGGTGGGGAAAATCTGGAAATTATTATAATTAACCTAAACATACATCTGAATTTAAACCCCCTCATCTTACATTATGCAAATGCAATAGATCCCCAAATTATGCCCATTTTCTAAATAATTTCCAAAAACTTTCTATTTTTTCATCACTGCTAACTCCCATAATTTTTTTTCAGTTTTTCAAAAAGCGTACATTCCCATGTATCTTCCTTTTCTTTGTCTCATTTTCCTACGATTTTCTCACTACTACTGAAATAATATTTCTAAAATAAGAATCAGATCATTTCCTTAAAATAATCAGTGGTCTCCTCTAAATTCCACACTTCCTACGATAGTGTTTAAGTAACTCACAATCCGGTTCCTATCTACATATAGAGAATTATCACTAGTTATACCTCAGGACTTGATCTACGCTTTGACTATTTATACCTAACATTTATTGAATGGTTCTTTGTGATAAACTCTCTTCCTTGCATGTATCACTTTGCATATATTACATTTAAAGAGATGGACTGCTTGAGTGGCTCAGCAGGTTAAGCGTCAGACCCTTGATTTCTGAGACGAAGTCCCCTCCTCTCCCACCCCCATCAGGCTCCGCACTGACAGCCCAGAGTCTACTTGGGATTCTCTCCCTCTCCCTCTCTTTGCCTCTCCTTTGCATGCGCACGTGTGCACATGCACTTGCTCTATCAAAATAATTAATGTTTTTTTAATCACGATTCTATGACATAGAAAACATTAATATTCTAGTTTTGCAGATAACTAGGCCCAGAGATATTAAGAAACTTAGGCAACGTCACACAGTTAATAAATGTCAACAGTTAGATATCGATCGACCCAGCCGCCTGCTTCAGAGCCGCCATGTTCTACCATGACTGGGAACACTTGTCCCATGACCTGGTATCATAAGTCTTCCATGTCTTTGAATATGATATTTCCTCTGCTTGAAAGTGCCCCCTCCGCCTGTGTACAAATAAAAACTTCATTTTCCTTTGATATTTCTACCAATGTTGGCACATTATTAACTCTCTGACATTTTATCATCATTCTTTTTTTTTTAATGGTAAAATGAATATTTAGTTATTTCCCTGCCTCAATAACCTTGAGGACTCATGTGTTTTAGTAAAGTTTATATTTTCACTGAATATCACATAAGATGTGTTTTGCCCATGCTGGCTGAATAAGTAAATCAGATTCATGCAGGAGAACTGAAAGGCAGAAGCCGAAATGCGTGGCATGGTGTTGGCAACAGAACCATTGTGGAAGAAAGGCTGGAGTTTGTAAGGACTAAATTCAAGGTCTTTTTTGAGCACTCCATCCCACACAGCACAGGGCCGGATGTTATGTGTCACGTGACAAATATTTTCCCTCCAATACATAGAGATAAGCATGTAACTTTGGGGAAATGGGCAGATTTTTTTTTCTTTCTCTCTCGAAATTAACATATGCTTCTCTTCTATATTTCATTCTTCACATCTAGTCTCCATTTGCGTGGCACCATTGGAAAAAAATTACCCTAGGGCGCCCGGGTGGCTCAGTCAGTTAAGCGGCCGACTTCAGCTCGGGTCATGATCTCATGGTCCGTGAGTTCAAGTCCCGTGTCGGGCCCTGTGCTGACAGCTCAGAGCCTGGAGCCTGATTTGGATTCTGTGTCTCCTTCTCTCTCTGCCCCTCCTCTGCTCATGCTGTCTCTTTCTCTCTCAAAAATAAACATTAGAAATATTATCTTTTATCCGATGCTTTTGGTTTTAACCAATATTTGGTAATCTCTGGTTATCTATCCAAATGTGTATGTAGAGAAGTCTCATCCTGAATTCTACACTTTTCCCTAAAATATATCGATAGTCATAGGCTTGAATTAAAAGGTCTATGTGGATGTTCTCCGATCTATAATTTTTTTAATATTTGACAACTGTTAAGGAATTTTATATATATATATAATATAAAGGCAAGTTTATTATAATATTTATTAGATCACTATTTACTTTTTTTTCCATTGGTTCTCAAAATCCTAAAAACTTAATGAAGGTGCAAGTATAACTACTAAAAGGTTTGTAGTTCTATTTTTTGAATGATAACTTTATAAAATAATGACTTACACCCAATATATATGTGCACAGGCACACGTACACATGCACTCACATACACACATGCACCTACATACACACACATGTGAAATGGTCATTTAAAAATATTTTCTTTTGGGGTAGGTCTATAAAAGAAGACCTACATTTTTTGGGTTCTTCCTTTCTTTGTTGGATATTTCAAACAATTATAAGTGTTAACCTTGATTCATTCATGATGGTGTACTCTCTTTAAGTTTTTATTTAAATTCCAGTTAGTTAACATACAGTGTGTTAATAGTCACAGCTGTACAATTTGGTGATTCGACAATGATGGTGCACTTTCATGACATAGTAGAATCTTTCCCTTCAGAGGTTGCCTAGCAAAAATGCTAATGTTTCTTCTATAGTTATGAATTCCAATCAAAACTTCGTTTATTTAGGTATACATTTTTCTATAATCAACTCTTAAGATTCAATTTTTCATATGACCTTAACTAAATAGGTTAGTCCTATATTATACACACATGAATAATATTAAAATAAATCGAAGAAATGACTGAAGAAATTTCAACATAATAAGAGCCATCCCTGAATCCAATTCCACCTACTGCATGGTATGAAAATCGAAGTAGTTACGTGTCCTAGGACTCCTCTTGACTAGGAGTTCCTCAAGATGGGAAATCTACCTTACATACTCCATTTTCTCCAGTACCAAATTATTTGCTTTCCATAACAAGAGATAAATAAATGACTTTTAATTAGTGCAGCTTAGTAAATTATGTTTTAATCAGAATAGTGTGAAAAGAGCCTAAAGAATTAGTAAAAAAAAAAAATTATTATCACCTAGGAAAGGCTATTTGGCTATTTAAGCTTTGTGTTTATACTTTATAAAGGACAGGAATAATAATTAAATGCTGTTACCAATCTTGTAAGGCTGTTAGAGGGAATGAATTACCTAGCAGATATTGGTAGCTTCTTATTTGAGATGTGATATACAGATCTTGGGTATTATTAATATCACTTTGCCATTCTAAAAGCATTCCTAACTCCCACCTATAGAAAAATAAGAGTGGTTCTCATTTTCTCCATAGGGAGGTTGAGTTCGTAGATCTAGAGGCAGAAGATTAGAATCACTCTGTTACATTTATTTCTGGTTTCCTTCACCTTTGTAGATGTTGCATTATAATTTTCTAAGTTAAATAAATGATTACTTACTCTGGTTTCATTTTCAATCTTGGTTGTAGAAAATATACTCCTTTATGAAACTAATTACATTGAAATATTTAAATTGATATTAAGGCTAATACCAAGAATCTTAGTTGAGAAACCCCGATGAAAAGGATGATAAAAATAAAAACAAAACAAAATACGTTCGACTGTTACAGGGAAAATGTTACTCAACGCGTAAAATACTGAAAAGCTGAAGCAAGCCAACATTGTGGAGAGATTATGGGAGAAATGTTTGTTCTTCACTAGTTCTATGGGGACAACAAATTCAGTAGCGTCCATAGCAACCACCGAGACACTAAGGCAAGATTGATAGTGCAAATAATTTGTGTGGAAGATGATCCCAGGATTTACTGGGAAGGAAACGCAACAGATGAGGGGAAGAATGTACGAAGCATGTAACCACTGAGAGGACCCAAAGGGAAATCCTTCTGGAGAACACTATCCGTGAAGCTCACATGCCTCAGAGTTATCACAAAACCAAGGACAAGGAGCTGGAAGTTTTTTACTAATACACCAATACCCATGCATCACTGGATGTGGTCTGTTCCTCTTGGAAAGACTTCCTACACAGGTGGAAACCTACCTTTAGTTACTTTTCTTTTTTCCCTTATTGATTTAGGTCTACTTTGGAACCATGGAGGTCACATTCAATCCCTCTGGGACCTTATGACTTAGGACTTTATGACTTATGTCTGGGACCTTATGACTAGCTACTGAAAGATAGCAGGCAGTCAGTCGGACCTGACTCATACAACCTCTGAGAGCTAACTGTCCATTTCTTGGCAACTCCATGGTTGGGAGCCAGTTGTTAGTTATCAGACACCCTGAAAATTGCTCCCAGCTCTCTAGGTCTTTCCAGTAGCTAGTGAAATTCACTGCCTGGAGAAAGGACTCAGCCTGGTCTGAAAACATATGCTAGATTCATCCATACTTGCTTGTGACTATTTTTCCTTTAATACTATAAAATGAGCCAATATTGCTGTAAAACAGCACTGTTACCATCCATCTTATGTGTTTTTAAATAAATTGCCTTATAGGAGTATCAGAAAGAAAGCGATC
This sequence comes from Paguma larvata, assembly GCA_030068075.1. NCBI lineage: Eukaryota > Metazoa > Chordata > Mammalia > Carnivora > Viverridae > Paguma > Paguma larvata. The sequence goes on from CM057826.1 coordinate 9,368,064, forward strand.
ACTATGGGTCTTGTTTTGTATCACCTGCTTAAAATTTAACCTGTAATACAATTACAAGTTAACTCTTCAGTATGATAGGAAGGAAGAAACACTAATCGTTATCTTCTCTGAAGAATGACGAAAAAGTTGCAACGTTTTTCACTGCTATGATCCTGGTGAAATAAAGCTTGAGCCGAAGAAAAATATCTGTTGAAATGTAACCTAACCAAATTTGAAAATCACTTGCCCTTAATAAGCAGCAAGAGCCCCGCAGTGTCTTCTTTAATTCCTTTAAATAATTTATCATTTGAATCTCCCCTGCATGGAAGTTATATAGGGGAAGTTAAGGCATTTTTTTTTCTTCGCATGCCCTTTAGCTTCTAATGATATCAAAGAGAGATCTGAGCCGCTCAGAATAAATGTCTCCATTTCAGAATGCATGCCGTGCTATTTTTAAAGATGTTACATTACAAAATGGCTTATTTGACAAGACCACGGGATTTATTTTAAGAGGTGAAAATAGTACACTCAATGTTGGCTTTGATTTTTATTTCTGCATGTAGCATGGCTTTGATAGAATAAGCATATCAATTTTGGTTCACTTAAAAAATTCATAAGCGATTGCTTTTCTATTCAAAGCTATGACATAATAAGAAAACTGAATCATTTCCAAAAGTGTGATGAAAATGTCTATAACAGAGAAACCCCAGTCTCACATGTATTCATGAGTGTTACTGAGGCACTTCAATTTCCAATATATAATAATAGAATGGAATCGTCAGTGATAGAAGTCTCATTTTTGTTTTATTTCTTTTCTTACCATTGATTAATTTTTTTCAAATATTCAAAAGGCAAACATAAATCATAAATGACAGTATAAATCAACCCGCATTTCAAGTTTATTAAAACTAAAACCTCATCCATGAGCATTTATTATTTCATGACTCCTGAAATTCACTCTGTGGAGCGTTTGGGATGGTACCACTCCTGGTCTCAGTGATTTAAATTTTTGACGAATTCTAATATAAGTAAGAAAAGATGGGAGACCTCCTCGTCTCCTCTCTCTCCTCATGATTGTAAGCTTCAATATAAGTATCATCCATTTTTCCAAGAGACAACACCCGTATTTTATTCAGTTAAATATAATGGGTATTTTGTGATAAATTTGCTTAAAAATTAGTTTAACAAAATAAGGAACAAGTATCACTTGCTGATACATATATCATCTTTGTAAGTAGAATAGAAAGAAGAAATTTAATAAGCAAAATATTATTAGAGAAACTGCTAGAATGACCATGAAAATATAATATTAAATCAGCATAAATGTGAGACTTTAGTGTTTCCCTCTTTCCTCCTGAAATATACACTTTTCAATATGGATTACCAATCCAATGCCTGTATGAGCTGTGCTAAAATATTAAATCCTATTTAATTTTCAAAGATATCCATTTGCTTTCATCTATAAGAAGTTTGGGAGAGAAAAGAGAAGAACAAGTCTACTATTGTATTACTCTTGCAGGTTTTTTTTTTTAATTTAACTTATAGATAACATTTTATAGGATCCCCACCAGTTCAGTGGTTGTGCTATCTCAGTGCCATTAGGATGCAAGACTCTACCTTTAAATCAAATAGCAGCTGTTAACTGATATGTCAAAATTTTAGTTATGTACATGAACAAATTAAGATGCATCATGGACCATCCACCAAAAAAAAAAAAAAAAAAAAAGGCATTGCCCAAGATTTATTTTCTTGTATATTTTGAGGTTGTGTATCTTTCCAATTCATCAGTGATGAAATGACTTTTTCAGAGTAGCATGTTAAGCTACAAGACTCATTTTCATATAGAGACATACATAGGTCCATACATTTATTCTTTTAGAAGTATGTTTGTTTTTTTGAAATAAATTTCATTATAAGATATTATATTCACAAGACTGTCCTAAAAGTATTATTTTAGCAGATATTTTGCATAATATTAGTTAAATATTTTCCTAGCATGTTAACATTTAATAAAATCATTTAAAAAACTTGTAAAGTATGTGTTATCATTAATATTTTATTAAAATTTTTACATAAATTTAACAAATTAAAGAATTTATTCAGAGTAACTGCAATAGTGTGTCTAAATATGTCTCTAATGTGACTTCCATGGTACCTCAATAATAGCTTAAAATAAACGCCTTTTCTTTTCAGTCTCCAGAATTAGGGAAAATCAACCTATAAATTATATATTACATATTAAACTGTAACTGTATAATAAGAATTAGAAGTATAATACTTATAATTATGGATCTTATAAGTATTATTAATGTATGGTTAATCATAAGTAATTATTGTTATAAGTTTATTTATTTTGAGAGAGAGAAAGAGAGAGAGAGAATACCAAGCAGACTTCAGGCTCTGAGTTGTCTGCACAGAGTCCTGTGCAGGGCTTGAACTCATGAGCTATGGGATCATGACTTGAGCCGAACCCAAGAGTCAGATACTTAACTGATTGAACCACCCAGGTGCCCTTCTAATTTTTAAAATATGCAAAATTTCTACTGGCATTTTACGAAGCAAGTAGGTTTGGGTTCAATTCCATAAGAGTGCCTCTTTCTTCATAAATCTATTGATTACCATAAATTTTTGGTAACTTAAGAAATCCTCGGACAAATGAACTAAAAATCAGTGATGAGTACAGCTGAACTTGCACAGAATGAGGAGCACGGCCAATGCATAACTCAGACCCAAGTACCTTATTTAGAGAATAATATTTTCTCTCTATGGATATGTTCATTCCCAAATGTCTGGCTCCATTAAAAAAAATAATAAAATTGGGCACCTGGGTGGCTCAGTCTGTTGAACATCTGGCCCTCAATTTCGGCTCAGGTCACAATCCCAGGGTTGTGGGATTGAACCCTGTCTTGGGCTCTGAGCTGTGCATGGAGCCTGCTTCAGATTCTCTCTCTCTCTCTTCATCAGCCCCTCTCCGCAACTCATGCTCTCTCTCTCTCTTTCTCTCGAAAAACAAAAAATCAAAACAAAAACATCTCCATCACATAGCTGCGGGTGTATGGCTGCTGCGCCCGGGAGTGCAGCACACACTTCAGACTCCCCCGTAAGTGTCATGTCGCTGAAGGGATATTGGTAAACATGTGTCCCAGGCATTTTTGCATATCTTTGTATCTCTTTTATACTCTGCGCTGGTCCAGTGTCCCATGGAACAATAGTCTCCTCTGTACAATAGCAGGGGTCCTTTCCCTTTTAAAATTTTAAAGCAACCAGTTTATTTTCTTGGAGTAAGAACACTTACCCAATTTTGAGGTGCACAATACAGTCTTACTAACTGTAGTTCAGCTCTTGTCACTTCTCTGTCAAAAAGCCTATTATCTGATACAATGTGTCTTAGGATTCAAGCCCTGCTCCTACTTCTAAATAAGCTCTATAAATAACAGTGAACAAATCAACGAACATTTCTGAGCTTCGATTTACTCATCATTAAAATGCTAATAATATTGCCTGTTTATATTCACCTGCTAGTAAATATAATATCAGAAGAAATATCACTCACATGATTCGATGGTAAACTCTACAATTCTATGAATATAAAATCTCAATATCAACTCAAATGCTTATGTATGAAGTGCATATCTACAGAAACAGGCCCTGGAACAGGGCACAATAAAATATTTAACTTCGTGCCAGCATTATTTCCCTTAAAATAGAATAAAATATAGAAAAATAACAAAAATTACCAGTTTTCTTCATCCGATTGTTAAAATTCTCTAGAACATTTAAAAATATCTCTTGGCTAGACTCATAGATTCATGCACTCGGCTTAATTATTCCCTATTCAAGGGAAATAAGGGAATTTCATTGCATTTTATGTAGAGCCCTTCAACCACTAAATTAGAAAATTTGGCACACTTTCCTAACACGGAAGAGAGATATAAATAGAACACATTCAACTTCTTGGAAGCACAGTCTCTATAAAGAGAAAAAACACATATATTTACAGCTATTGGGAGACGAATGCCTTTCCCGATAAGATGTAAATTCTTTTTGCAGCTAATCATTTTGTTCTTCTTACAATAATGCTTATTTTGTTGTCAGTCACCCAAAACGTGTACTTGAGGTAATCAGTTTAAAAATGAGACCGCTCTTGCTACCGCTTCTACCTCACACTGGGGATCTTTTCATATTCTTTGCACAAGCAGCTTGCATCATTCTAACAGATTAGTAGATCAAATACACAATATTATAAATATGTTAATAGTTTGATAAGAGACAACCATATTTATTTGCACTTTCATCAAATGGAGAGGCTGATGTCACCAAGATGGCAAAGTGTGAGTCCCAACCCCTGTCCCCTGACAAAGATAAAAAATCAGTCCGCTATCCACAAAGAAAAATAACTCCAAAGTACACTTAAAAATCTCAGCAATGCAGTTAAACAAAAACCCTGACAATAATTACACAAAAAAAAGGGGACGACATTTCATTTTGCCTTATCATAGCACCTCTAAGTCAACGTTGTTTATTGCCAAGAAGTAACTCTCTAACTAGAAAGAGTCCTCTTCACCAGGAAAGGGAGGCGGAGGGAGGAACCAGCATCCCCAGCCTTCCAGGGCACCATATGAAGGACCCACTTCGATTTTACCCCGTCTAGAGAATGGCAACGCTGAGATATGGAGAGTTGGCTAGGAACAGGGAAGAAAAGCAGGGGATATGAGTGTCAGCCAGGGCATCAAAGTCATAAGCAACATGTTGAACGATTAGAATTCCAAATCAGATAACACATGGAGAGGATCCCACAGGGCTTTCAGACAGATGATTCTAAGTAGACATTAAATTCCTCAATACTCCTCCCAACCTTCTCATTCTTTCGTAAGTCAGCGTCACATATATACTTCATGGCAGACAATAGCATTTGCTAACTGAGCAGCCATTCCACAGTTTCCTTGTGAAAACAAATCAAAGTAAAAACAAAATATTTTGCCGTGTGAGAATGATAACCCCATGCAACTTTTCCAGATAGTTGTTTTCTCAGCTTAGTTTGCAAACTAGACGTGACTATGAATATATTCTTTTAATTCTTATTTTTTTAGAGAGAGAGAGAGCAAGCAAGCCAACCCGTGTGAGGGAGGGAGAAGGGCTGCAGGAGAGGGAGGAGGAGAATCTCTGTGCTGAGGGCAGAGCCTTACACAGGGCTTGATCCTATGACCCTGGGATCATGACTGTGCTGAAATCAAGAGTTGGACGCTCAAATGGCTAAGCCATCCAGGCACCCTAGCTATGAATATATTTATATCTCCCAAAGGTGATAAGCCTGGCTTCTGGTGGGTTTCTGACAAAGAAATAATCCATGTGAAGAAAAGCCTCTTTGCCTACCATGTACACTGTCTTCGAATTTGCACTAAAGAGTGCAACTGAATGAGGAGACAGCATGATGAGATTCAGGGCAACACACTGAGAGTGGTTGAAAAGAGGAAAGACAGGTTAATTTGTTGACCTTCTCTAAGATTCCCTGGCAGCAGGATAATTAAGTCTTTATTTCCTTAGCCACTATTAGTTGGGTATTCTGATATTTGCAATTGATGTAATACGAAATGAATAATCAAAAAAATCGGTGTACCTGTACATACTGATTTTCTTTTAAAACCATGGCTACGGATGTGCTGGTGCTTTAATCCAATGGCATTAATATTAACTATTCAGTTTGTGAAGGCAATATTGCCTGGCAAATCTAGGAAAAGAATACATACCTCAGGCTTGTTCCTTACCGTCAGAGGTCTTTAGACATAAGGTGGAGATAAGAGTGAGACGGTACGTCTTTATGGCAAGACTTCCTAACTTCTCAAACTCTCTCCTTTCCTTCTGATCCTGAAGGATCATGCCAGTGCCTCTAAAATGGTAACCTGTGTACATTTCAGCGTGCTTCCAATAATTTTATTTTAAGAGACAACATAATTAGTATTGGTAACACCGTCTTATTCGATGCCCTGCACAGAATATTGTCCACTCACTTTGTTCATATACTCATACATTAATTTGTTTTTTAACATTATTAACTATTATTAATATTATTATTAATTTGTTTATTTAATAGACATTTCTTGAATGGTAATGATGGGAAGATTCTTGAGGGCGATAGGCATATTTTTAAAGGTTAAGAAGACACGCTTCCTGCCCTCTAGCAGCTCTGGGCTTACTTTTCCAATTAAAGAAATACATGCGTTTAGAGTACCTTCAAACAAATGCATTATTGAAATAACAAACAAAAAACCCCACCACAATAATTAACTCTGCCATAAAGGCTTGGAAAGTAACTCACAGAAAAAGATACAGACAGGCTTAGCTGTGAAGAATGTGTTGTATTTGAAAGAAGGAGGAGGAGGAGGGCATCGTAGAAACATGAGGAGCACGGCAATTTAAACAGGCTGGAGCTTTCAGAAGAAAAACACATTTCTTGATGTGTTACTAGCTTAGACAGTATAATAATCTTAGAGATTTTTGACTGTAATCTGAAGACGTGTGTGTAAGATGTGACCAGGGAAAGACTGTAGTATCTACATCTGAATCTCGTGCGCTGTTTTAGACATTAGAGCTGGTGGTGGTGTGCCTGGTTTTCTTTCCTCTCCAGGAACATGGGAAGATCAAACTTTCATGTTCCCTTGAAGCTTAATACGGCTGTGTAGCCGCCCACAATTTGTGGGAGTCTTTCCTGTGTTCCCCAAATCCCAAGGTTGCTTTGGCACTGCCAGGGTGTTGTATTCTTCTCATATTTACAGGGAAGTTGTCCGTCATGTTTAATGGCAATATGTACGCTCTTTTCTAATATTTTGACCTGTCTCTTGCTAATACCTTTTTTAGATACATGACAAAGCCAACTCCTTTCCATCTTGAAAGAAAACAAAAAACATTAACAAAACTAATGACCTTCCTTTCACCCCGTATGCCCTCCAATGACTGAATCTCCTTATCTTTCGATGGATCCTACTTTGCCAATATGAAATGATTGCAAATGGTCATTCTCTTCAGTTTTATATCTCAGATTCATTGAAGCCACTGTCATCTTGAGTCTAGGTGTTGACTAGATCAAGCTCTCCTAAGGACGTATTATATTATACTAATCATTTTATATTTTTTGATATGAGCATTTATTATATCTATATATATATATTTCTTAAAATTTGACTATAATTAATTTTTGTGTACCTTTACCAATGAATATATGATTTAACCAATTCAAAATTTGAGGGGAAGATAATACAAACTGTTGGCTCATGGGGCTAGAAGGACAAAAATTGTTAGTGATGACCTGTTAAGGAATGGTGTGCACGTGGCTCCAGTGGTGCAATCGGTTAGCGTGTGGTACTTATAAGAAATGGTATGTGGCAAATAATCTAGGCTTTCATTGAGACATCCAAAACACAGCCTTTATTCTAAAAATCAGGGTAAAGTACAGATAAGGTCTTCTCAAAAATTAAAAATCAATTTGGAATCATTTGAATCCCTGATTAGATTAATATTATCAGCTAATATCTTAATTTACTTTTAGATTCAAAATATATTCTACTCTGAAGACAGTTTACATTTTTCAAAATACAAATATTTCTACAACGTCAATAATTTCACACTTCTTAATTTTGGAAAGCAAGAAAACAACACAATGCTTTGAGATACTGCAATAAGTTAATCACAGACATTTCTAAAGAAAGGATGCAATACACAAGATGATGGAGTATCTTTAAATTTTCGAAAGAAGCGACTACTGATCCACAACCCTGTGTCTAGCAATTGTGCCCCCAACACAAAATAAAAATAGACATTCGAGCTAAACACATGTTGAAAAATTTGACACCAAGAGAACAGCACTAAAACTAATATTTTAAAAGTTCTTGAAGCTTGTCGATAATGTTCACTGACGAAAGTGCAAAGACTAAGCTTTGTCATTTCTCTTAAGTTTTTACCTTTATTTTTCTCTTGCTTAGTCTTCCTAATATTACCAAGTGTCTTCAAACTGGAAATTTTTAACCACGTAATTTGTGATCAGTGAAAGTGGCAAACTGACCTATTTCCTTTATTTTATTTGGTACTATATATTTATGCAGGTTATTCTTTACTTCCTCCTGATTCTTCCCCCTTTCAGTAGACTACTTTTTAAACTGTCATTTCCCCTTTAGTTAGTTGCCAGGGTCCAGTTCCGGGGAATCTAGGGGTTCCCCAAGGATGGACGGTCAGGCAAAAGGAAATGAGAGGGCCACGAGTGAGATGGAGTCTGATGACCAAGCAGGCAGCCCTGGCAATTCTGGCATCTCTGCCCTGCTGGTCTTAGTTTCTTTATTTAAAGGCAGTGAGTGACAATACATTCCGTGACAAGGCATCATTTACATTTTTTCTTAGGTTGGTGTATTTGTGAATCCCCGAGACTTAGAAGGAGATATTTTTATCTTAGATTAGGCAGTAAGCATTTCTATGACTTTGTTCCAAACTCACACATTGTTTTTGAGGCAGAGCAGAGGAAATAACAAGATAAAGTTTTTAGGAAGAGAGCAGGATTGAGAGCAGGATTGTGTAGCCCTTGGTAAACAGAGGGGCATATGTTGTTGCCTTAAGACCTATGTTAACCATCTATAGATAGATTAGGAGACATTCTATCCATAATCTTTAACCATAACGGAGGTGGTATTATTCGCTTAGTAGAGACATGTTCTCTAATGCTTGTCTGAGTTCTTTTCCTTTGTGAGTGAGTGAGTCTATATTGTAAGGGCTCATGTCTATATATTCTTTATACAAACAGCACTTTCTGTAAAAGTATTTTGTTATTGCCTTTTTATTATAAGGGAGCGTGGGAATGAGAATTACAAAAGGATTAGTGAAATGTTAACCTCAGGAAGGTGCTCAATATTTGTTGTTGATCAGTGAAGATATGTGTAGCTACTTTTGTTTGGCTATTGTTTGTACCTTATCTGTAAACAGTGCTTCTAACTTTTGGGCTAAGCTGACCTCTGGGGAAGGTCCTAAGTCTCTTTACATTCTCTCCTATCAGTCTGTTAATCAAATACTGAGAGAAGCTTTACAGAGATGTGCCTTGAGTTTTTATGGTGGGACTGAGGGGCTGATTAACACAATGCTATACCTGCAGGGAAAATCTAGTTTGGTTCAAGGAGTCTTGGGGCCTAAAGTCTACTAATTTCTAGCCAACTTATAATTGCTGTTCTATATGATCAATTTGTGTAACCTATCTCCAAGAGGCAACTTTGAGGTTACTTCTGGCCAGATTACTCTCATTCAAATATCCATCAAGATATTGCACTCCAGGTCCCGTTTTTATCTAAATGCCATAAAGCAAAAGAGCATTACATTCCTTGGGGCCAACAAGAGCAGCTCAAGAAATCCAAGCCCGAAAAATTATTTAGAAGGAGGCGCCATCTTGGCAGGCGGGAGCTTTGCTTCAACCGCTTTTTCCACACAGGGAGGTGTCTCAATCTGCGAGCCCAAAATGGCTCCCAACAGTTAGTGGAAAGCTTTATATTATAGGTCTACTTTTTGACTATATACTTAAATATTCCTCATATGTTTGACCTAAAGTTAAATAATAAATTTTAACCATTTAAGGAACTTCATATGAGTGACTATATTGATAAGAAGAAAGTAGCACTCTTTTACACAGCATTGTAATTATCAAAAACTATTCTGTACGCTTTAAATATAAGAATTTGTTTATGCATTATCATGGATATTTTTTCCAAATATTTATATTCCTAATTCTTCATATTTTGCATTAGAGATTTTACATTAGAGGAATAGTTAAGTCAGAGCATAAATTATAAATTCTGTATTTCTTTCCAAGAAGTATGTCACAGTTAAGTAGAAGCCATTGAAGGCACCAATCCTATGAAAACCACTTAAAATACAATTAAAGAAAAAATATATATAGGTGCGCCTGGGTGACTCAGTTGATTAACGGTCTGTTCCTTGACTTCAGCTCACATCATGATCTCATGGTTCATGGGTTCAAGCCTTGCATGGGGCTCTACGCTGATAGTGCAGAGCCTTCTGGGATTCTCTCTCTTCCTCTCTCTCTTCCCTTCCCCCACTCGCTCTCTATCCCTCCATCTCTCTCAAAAATAAATAAACATTTTAATAAAAGAAAAAGAAAAAATATATCTAAAAGGTCATTCCTAGTGGAACTGAGGTTATTGACCAATTCAAACCTGGAGACATACTGAGTCTGAGTTTACTCTGTGGTTTGTACATGTTTTAGGCTTAAGTCTATTAGACTTTCCATAGGAAGAGGAGAAACTTGTGATGGCCCTCTGGGCTGGCAGAATTAATCGTAATGTAGTAAAGCAACAAATGCATGGTCGGTTTAATCATGAGGCATTTATAGAAGATGGAGCAGTGTATTGGGCTGGAAAAAGGATGGAAGGGTCCAGAAGAGTAGAGTTAGATCTTCTATACATAACCCTTTACTACCTAAGAGACAAAGTACTTACAGAGGAAGAAACTGATACCAAAAACATGACAGGTCTCACCTTTGAGTCATTGAAAACTAAGTAGAAGTACAATATGGATTTGCAGACCAGTCTCAACACAGCTGACTCCTTGCTCCTTATCCTACGGTCCTTTTAAAATAGTGTCATCTTTACAAATCAGAGACTCAATAATACCTGTGATCCATGCATATGTGTGGCTGATGTTTTCTACAGAAACAAAGTAAAATTAACAAACTCAACCCCTGTATATAGTATATAACATGCTTCTGGATTTTCTTTAAGCCCTTAATACAAATCTTCAAATTTTCCCTGTGAAATAGGTTGGATAGTCTCAGCTAAGATTATATCCTCTTGGCTAACTCTGGTGCTACAGTCTCTGACTCTATATTTTACCTCTCTTCCTTCACCCTAAGCCCGATTATCAGCCTACCGATGAGGGATGAGTATATAGTATATAACATGCTTCTGGATTTTCTTTAAGCCCTTAATACAAATCTTCAAATTTTCCCTGTGAAATAGGTTGGATAGTCTCAGCTAAGATTATATCCTCTTGGCTAACTCTGGTGCTACAGTCTCTGACTCTATATTTTACCTCTCTTCCTTCACCCTAAGCCCGATTATCAGCCTACCGATGAGGGATGAGTAGGGCCAGTGAAGAGACAGAGATTTCGTCCTAAAAATCTGAATTCTGCATTGGTGCTTAGGATTCATTTCCACAATAAAATAATATAATAAAAAAAAGAATAAGTTAATTTTTAGGGTAGAATACAGAAGTCTCTGAATTATACTATGACTGACTAGCTACTTATCTATATATACACATATATGCACATTATATGTAATTATACATCAGCTTATAATTACGTATGATTAACTATGTATTAATAATACTTAAATACCTATAATTATAAGTATATAATTAAAATGAATAATATACACTTATAATTTATGTATATATAATATAAAATTTATAGATTGATTTTTCTTAATTCTAGGCACAGGAAAGAGTATATTTAAGCTATAATCAAAGTACTACAAATGTCACATTAGAGATACATTTGGACATACTATTGCACTGTCACTTGGAATAAATTCTTTAATTTGTTAAATGTATGTAAATGAAACATACTTTAAAGATTTCTTGAAATGGTTTAATTAAATGTTATTTTAAAAGCACTACACTCATCTTTAACTAATCTTATATGAAATTCAGCCTAAAACAATACTTTGAGGACAGTCTTGTGAATGTAACACTTTACCTCAAATCATTTTAGGAAGAGATTAATTTACATTATGTGGATTTTCTGAATTAATTAATTTTGAATAATAAAACCTAAGATTATATATACATATAAATTTATATATATGTACATATATATAAATATATATTTTTTTCACCCATCCATCTATCTATCTGAATGAAATATCACTCAGTCTTTAAAAAGAAGGAAATCTTGCCTTCTTTTATGAATAAACGTGAGGATAAGCCATTTATCTTTAGAGGGATAAACCTTGAAGATACTACACTAACAGAAATAAACCGGTCATTGAGGGATACATACCCTTATGAGGTATGTACAAGAGTCAAACTCAAAGAAGCAGGGCATTGAATGGTAGTCCCCAGGCGGTGGGTGGAGAATAGCAATTTCCATCCAAAGGGCATGAAGTCAGTTATATAAGACAAGTAAGTTCTTGAGATCTGCTGTATCACACTATGTCTACAGTTAGCAATATGGAAATATAAACTTTAAAATTTGTGTGGTTAAAAAGATAGAACTTATATTAAGTATTTTTGCCACCATGAAAATTTAGGTTATTTAATCCCATAGTTTTCTTGTTTCACTCTCTAGTTAACTTCAATAAGCAGTCCATGGTTGATTTGCCTTCTAACACAGATTCCTGAATTCCATTATACAATGATTCACTCTGAAGGTCTATGGTTACTTTGAAAACATAGTACACGAAATCTCAATGCAGTAGAGACATGCATGAGATATTTTTTAAGTTTTTTTTCTTCATTTAAGTAGTCTCCACACGCAGCATGGGGCTCAAAGTCACAACCCCAAGACTGAGAGTTGCATACTCTTCTGGCTGAGCCAACCAGGCACCCCTTGATTGAGATATTTTCATGTAAACTGCATAGGTTACGAAGGTGCTTAGATTTCCATTTGTGGTCTCTGCATTTGAACAAGCTTGCAGTGGAATGGCATCGGTGAATGAATCTGAAGTTCACTTCAATACAGATCACAAAATCAACAGTTAAATGAAAAATATATTCCGGGCATCACAAAAATTAGTTATATGACAAAGGGACAATAAAACGTTGTGCTAGTGAGTGTGCAAGTTGAGATTGAATGGATTTTTGAGGCGAAATATAACTCTTTTATTATAACACTGTCATCTCTATGTCAAATAGAAGTGATCATGGTATCTTCCCTGCCAGGTAAGTATATATAAACTGGTTATATTCTTTATTATATTATAATATAAATTCCCAGCTGCAGTTTTGTGAACTCTCCCTGAAGCTTAACCAAATGTCCCTGTGTTACCCCCGGTTTGGGAGGACATGGAGAGAGAGATAAATAGACAGATGATAGATACTCCATGGTATTTTGTTAAGGTAACCACGGCAAACTAGGATGAATACCTTGATCTGAAGTAGGAGTGCCAAGAGGCCAGATGGAAACAACTATGACGAGATGGAAGTATGGACTTCCTTAGGACACACACAACTCAGGCACACAGCAGAAATGCTAGGAAGAAAGTAGTGAATAAAACAGATATAATCCTAGTTCTCAACAGACTTGTCTGCTAATGAAGACAATCCATTATTTTTAATGTAAATGCAGACAGATTAGCTTGTGCCCCAAAGCCCTGCTTTCACTGAACCTATCACAGACCTATTCTAACTTTGATCAATACATGTCCACATTACTATTTTAATAGGATCCGAATCTTTCATGTTATGGGTATGTAAGAGTTTTATTAAAAATACTACTTTTTGGCGGTTAGGTTCTTTCTAAAGGATCACTACCATAAAAGCTCCACAGTGCAGTGTTTAAGGTGTTAGATTTGCCTGGGATTAGAATTTTGTCGCTGAAGACTTACTGCCATCGTATACATGTGTTTTTGGCGTATTAAAATGGAGCTGGGAAAAGTTTCAGAAATCATCAATAAACCAACTCATACAGCCTAAAGATGGGAGCAGCCTTTTCACAAAAATTCTCATTATTCTACCTATTATGTAAGGGAGAAACACCGCCATGAAAATAAATTCAGGCAGGCATTGTATTTGTTATTGAAATATCTTAATGATTATTATTTAATATTAAGGATGTGATTTCTTATATTCTGTACAATATTATAAGTGTTTATTCCTTATTAATTAGTATACTGAAATTCAATACCATTCAATATATTTCTGCAATTAAAAAAATTGTTTAAATGTTTATTTTTGAGACAGAGAGACAGAGACAGAGACAGAGACAGAGAGCATGAGCCAGGAAGGGGCAGAGAGACAGACAGACAGACAGACAGACAAAACTAAAAGTAGGCTCCAGGCTCTGAGCTCTCAGCACAGAGCCCAATGCGAGGTTCAAACACACAGGCAGCGAGACCATGACCTGAGATGAAGCTGGAAGCTTAACTGACTGAGATACCCAGGAGCCCCTCTGCAATTGTTATTGGAGTTTATCTTAATATTTTATGTATGATGAAATGTTGACTGCTACATATCAAATGCCAAAAGTCTTAGATTAAAAATAGTTCTCTGAAACAGTTTCGTAAAATGTCTATACACTTATTACAAAATCAAGAAACTTTTTTTTTCCTTCTCTTTTAACCAGTGACAAAGGCAATTTTGGCCACATTTATGAAAAAGCATAAAAACAGATTTCATATTACAAGTTGTTTCTAGATGGATTACATTTCCTCCCTTTATTCTCATTTTTTTAAAGCAGGCTAAATTAATTTTTAGTTAGAAGAAGAATGCTACCTACAGCCCATTTTATTTACTAGTTCATGAACTTTTTAATTAAAAATATTTCATTTTAACAGAGTTTCAATTCTTCTGCCACTTACGTCTCACCGTTAGAGTGTTTTAATCCCTTCTTTGAAATGCATTTCTCTATATCTGATTAAAGCTTCTTGTAACAATGGAAGTTTGAGCATGATTCATATCTCATATGAACTTCCGATGTGGCATACATTCCGTAGGCTTTGAGAAAGAAGCTAGATAAGTTAAGTCATTGACGTTTTCTTGGATATGTTTGTATTATCCATCTCTTGGTATGTTTACAGTTGTGTCATTCCAAGGACACCTTCCTTTAGTGAAGCTAAATAATTCACGTAGGAAAAAATAAAAAGATTTGCAGGGGAAGAGTGCTAAGTCTCCTTATTTTTTTCTTAAGTCTTTTTCACAGAAGAGCAGATGTGCTGGAGCGAAATACACCAAGGATCTGGTTTGCCTTCTTCCGGTAAGGAGAAACTCAGAGTGTAGGCAGGAGACCCAGGAGACCGGATGGTTAGTATACAATTTGCAAGGAGAGCAAAAAGCCTGCTGCAAGAGGAAAGCGTAGACTGTGTATGAATAATTAGTTTCCTTTTATGCTGTCCTGGCATTTATTAGGTTATTGGCATCAACCAAGTAGCAGATGAGTAAATCAAATACCGTATTCTCCAGAGTTGTTTAAGAAGGGGGAAGAGAACATAGAAAAGGTTTACCATAAAAATGCCATCAACCCTGTGCTAAAGTGATTTGGTAATATGTGCAGTTGTGTGTTTGTCCTGCAAAAGGACCTCAGGCTTGTTGGCTGAGATGCTAAGTTCCATTCGGGTCTAGGGCACTGTGGACCATTGGGGCGTTCCAGGTACCTGTGGACTCGTTCTTAAGTCAAGGCTGAGATTGGATGTCTCAGCATGTTGCACTAGGTTTTGAAATTTTGGGGCTTCTGCTTGGCATGTGCTGTCTTTGTCTGTCTCTTTTGGAATTCTGCTAGAAGGGAGCTTCTCTTACAAATTAAAGGGATCTTCTCAGGCCCTTTTCTCTAAACACAGCATGACGTTCCCCCCACCAAAAGGACTTTTTTTATTTCCTACATTGGGTCTGTACATGGAACAGGTGCAGATGTAAGCATGGGAAAGGGAATCTGGCCCAGATATTCTGAGCCTTCGCAAAGTAGGCCTGTGTCAAAGGCAGCAACTTGTATAAGAAAGATCTGCAACTTTCAGGCTTCTGCTGCATCTGCTGTCAGTGTAGTGTTTACACCCGGGGTAAGGAGGCACCTTTATTATGCTCTGTGTTCAGGCACAAGTTGGCCATAGCAGGGGTTTCCAGTGGATAGTCTGGGCCAACAGCCCCCCATTTTCCTGGGTAAATGTGTGTTTATATGGATTCATAGGATGTGTACTAGAAGGTTCTTCTGAAGATGACTTAAAATAATGGCAGACAGGTGGTTAAGAATGTAGGATCTTTGGCCACTGTTAAAAACTGTTTCACAAATACTATCTTAAGAAAAAAAAAAAAAGGTTAATATACTCCAGGCAGAGGGGAACGTGATGAAAGTAAAACCCTAGTTTAAGAGGGTAAATCCTTTGCCTTAAGAGGATTCTCTAGTGGCGCTTGGGTGGCTCAGTCAGTTGTGCGTTCGACTTCAGCTCAGGTCATGATCTCACGTCTTGTGAGCTGAAATTCCACTTCAGGCTCTGTGCTGACAGCTCAGAGCCTGGAGCCTGCTTCAGATTCTGTGTCTTCCTTTCTCTGCCCCTCTCCTGCTCATGCTCTGTCTCTGTCTCTCTCTCTCTCTCTCTTTCTCTCTCTCTCATAAATAAATAAATGTTAAGAGAATTCTCTAACATCAAAGCTGAAAAATGCAAATGAAGCTGGATATCCACTGAGCAGCATTCTATGGGGAACTCACACCATCCTGACTGTGCAAACGGGAATTCTCCAGGCCTGAGTAGTAGTCGCCCTAATGCAGGTGGAGTTGGTATGGGAAGGCATTTGACTTTCTGCTGTAAGCCTTTGGCGGGTCTATAAATTTCAAACATTACCTGCTTTTACACATTCCAGGTTAAACTACTGGTTAAGTCACTAAATACATACATACATACATACATACATACATAGAAAGGGTGTGCATGGCTGCCCAGAACACGTAAGGAACACCTCGCTTGGGTATGGAGAAAGCTGTGTCCCAAAGCAGGACAAATACTGTACGTAATATTGAGATGCCAAAAATAGAAGGAAAAAAGAAGTGGCAAAAGGGAATAGAAAGGTTTAGTAGTAAGAGTGAATAAGATAACGAAACATCGGAAAGGAGTGGGGAGCGGTGGGGCTCTAACAGCACAGGTGTAAACGCTATGAGGAAGTGGGGTTACTAGAAGACCAATCCTGAGAGGAGCTGTGGCACGTCTGTTGCTGGTGTGGCACAGTTTGGGATAGGTTGTTATAATGTTCAGCCTTCAGAGTCGAATAAAGCCTCCCCCGCAAAATTTGGCTGGGATTTTGTGACTAACGATGACATCCAGACACACACACTTGTACACACAGACAGACACCCCAAGAAGATATGAAAAAGTTTATTATTTGTATAATTGAGCGCTCTGGGGAGAATACGACAGGCCTCTCAAGTGAGTACAGAATGTCTTAGAAAGGGAACTCATCTGGGATATTATTGTGATTGGGGGCTGGGGCCAGGGTGCAACTTCTCGAGGGTGTTTGTTTTTTTTTTTTTAGTGCTTTTTAATGTTTGCTTATTTTTGAGACAAAGAGAGACAGCGCATGAGCAGGGGGAGGGACAGAGAGAAAGGAGACACAGAATCTGAAGCAGGCTCCAGGCTGTCAGCACAGAGCCGGATGCGGGGCTCAAACTCAGGAACCATGAGATCAGAGTGCTTAACTGACTGGGCCACCCAGGCGCCCCTTGTGTGCTTTGAGTCTCCAGTTTATGCCAGAGGAGGGAGCACCCAGGTCGAGCAACTTGCCAGCCTGCCCAGGTGTGGGATGCAAAGGGGAGAAGCAATCTATCAGCAGTCAAACATGAGTTAAAGGTTTTAGTGCCATCATTATGACCACCATCTGCTGAATCCTGCATAAACCTCAAAAGCCCAGTGACCAGCTCAAATATGGACATGAAAGCAAGGTAGCATGACCATGCCATTTAGGGTCAGTTGTGGAAAGACCACATTTTCTAGAACACAGGCTGTGTTTTGAATGTCTCAAATGAAAGCCTAGATTACTGACCACATATCATATTACAATAGGTCATTACTACCAGTGTTCTATCATTCCAGCTCCATGAGAATGCCAACAGTTCATATTAGCATCCCAACAAATTTTAAATCGGTTAAATCAGAAAGTCATTTGTCAAGATGTGCAAAAAAATTAATTATAGCTAAATTTCAAAAAATTTATAGCTAAATTTCAAAAAAGTGTCTACAATGGGGAACCCGGGTGGCTCAGTCGGTTGAGCGTCTGACTTCTGCTCAGGTCATGACCTCACCATTTGTGAGTTCAAGCCCCAAGTCAGGCTCTGTGCTGACAGCTCGGAGTTTGGAGCCTGCTTCTGATTCTGTCTCCCTCTCTGCCACTTCCTCACTCACAGTCTATGTTTCTCTCTCTTTCAAAATTAACCAAACATTAACAATTTTTCTAAGTGTCTACATAGATATAATAAGTACCCATATCAGAAAATACAAAATTGGCAGTATAATATAGATGAGAGCTTGATCAAGGCAACACCTAGATACAAGATGGGTTTTAGTTCATGTCAGAATCAAGCACAAGTTCATATCAAAATTATAAAACTGCTAACATGTTTGAGGTAGTATATTTTTTTTTTCAGGTTTTGAAATGCAGGCACATTTCGTAACGTGCCTTCTTGAACCAGAGGTCAGGAAGTTAAAGAGTTACCTACTTACAGACATGAAAGATAGCTTGGCAGCTTCCAAGGGTTTTCCCTTTAGAACAAAGGGGCTATGACTACATCTCTTTTTCTTGGTGTCTCTTCCATGCCGTGGCCTCAAATACAGACAGCGAGTATGAGGCTCTTGGACTAGAAATATTAACACCGTGTCCCAAAAGAAATAGAGTTCCGGAAAGACTCTGTGAAGATGGAGGTCAAGCAAGCATAGCGCTTTTCATCTTTTCTGAAGAGAGAACTAAGCTCTCATGTTATTTTAACTTCAAACTTATTGGGGAGCCTGGGTGGCACGGCCGGTTATGTGTCTGATTTTTGATTTTGACTCAGGTCATGATCTCACAGTTTGTGAGATAGAGCCTTGCATCAGGGTCCGTGCTGACAGTACAGAGCCTCCTTGGGAGTCTCTCTCTTCTCTTTCTGCCCCTCCTCTGTGCTCTCTGTCTTTTGAAAGATACAAATAAAAACTTAAAAAAGTAAATAAATTTCGATTTTATCTAACTACTTCTTAACTGGTAAACTGTAACAAAAGTTCTTTCAAGATAATCGGGGAAAAAAGTAGCATACAAGGCTAAACATACATGAAAATATTCACCACAACTGCACAACAGGAAGAATAGGAAAGTACTATAAATTAGTTTTTTTTTCAAATTTTCTGAGAAGTGATTAAATATATGTAATGATGATAAGGTAAATCAAATATTAAATATGAAATATATGTGATAACCATATAAATTGCATGTTAAAAGTAAGTTTTTAATATTTTATTCTGTACAATGTGCTACTATAATAACTTACATGTGATAGATTACAAAAATTCAATTGGCAATGTTTATGAAAGTTTAGTCAAATTTTGTATTGGCCAAGTTTTTAGGACCTAAGTGGTCACACCCTACCTGCTTTTGGCAAAGAAAATACAAATAGCCGATATGAAGGCCAATTTGACAATGAAATCAAAGATTAAGAAGTGACTCATTCAACCATTAAGAAATAATCTGACAAATTTCAAAAATTGGAAAATTTATTTACAAGTAAAAAATTGGCTAGATAAAAATATACAATCATATTAAAGGATGGCATCCATTCATTATAAATATATAGCTTGGGACTAAGGTATATAAATCTTGAATTCGAAAGGAAAGAGTAAAGAGAGATTATTTGGTCTATTAGGAGTGGGAGTAAGTAAGCACTTTTGATGTGAAAACCCAAACCTATGTCTATGTAACAACTAATGTACAGAAAGCAATTTTTTTTCTGTACACTGTATCAATCCTGTCAGTACAGCTGACATTATTCTGAATGTGATGTTTTAGTTGATTTTAATACTTATTACCATAAATGAACTGAATTCCTTTGTAATAAAGAACGTGATGATTTAGCCTAATCTACCACAAGATAGAAAATCATCATTGCTAAAAAAATTGAGGTTTTTGACTTTGGGTTTTTAAAGGGGCTAAGGAATTTTCTTAAATCTATATCGATTTTTTCTTCTTCTCAGAATCCAAAGGAAACTAATTATCAATGGAAGACATTAATGTTTTTTGGTAAAATTGTACACTTTCTTCATTTAGTAAACACATTTTAAGATAAACACCATATATTTAAATTTATTTTAATATCCGTCAACTCACAGAATGTAAATCTGATTGATTTGTTGTCCAACCTTCCATGTTACATTAGTTAGGGACTGAATCCTTTAGTTTTCAGATAGTAACAAGCTTTTTATTATGGATAAAATCAATGGCATCTCGCCATTATCTCTCCATGAAAATAAAAAAACAAAGAAACAGAAAAAAGAAATGACACCATATATGCATATATACTTAATTTTTTTTTTTTTGGCTTCTTTCTGTGTTAGTGACATTACATACAATGACTTAATGATCTGGATGGTGCCGCCTTGCATTTTATAAATGAAGGACCATCACAACGTTGTCTACACTTTTATGACAGAGATAAATTGCATTTCATTGAATGAACTATTTATTCCAGTCCAGTTCTCAGTGACTGAGTGGTGCCCCACCCCGTTCAATTCTTTCTTTTGAGCAATGTCATGTCAATATAATGAGGGAGCAGAAGGCGAGCTGACACCCTGCAAACTCCCTTCACCCCCCTCCCATTCCCCACCTCCCACCCCCACCCCTATGGGATAAGCGTGACATTCCTCAGGCACTCTGGGCTGCCCTAAAGCTTAGAGAAGGAGAAAACAAAGGGTTACCTGATAAGAGTTCATAGGTGTGCAGACAGGAGTCTCCATCAACTTACAAATGTCTTAGTAAATTACAAGAAAAAAAGGCAATCTTACCAATAGCCTAACCTCCTGAAACCTATAGACTCAGTTTCCTGGAGCCATAACATCACCCTCCCCTCCACAGTGATGTGGGGAGCAAAGGCAAGAAGGGGATGGTAGGTAAAATTAAATTTCTTTATAACCTGCAGCCCATTGACAAATACTTGAGGCAAATACAGTGCATAACATTCCTCCAGGAACTCCCAACTGTCTTAAGTTTCTATGACGTACTAGAGGGAAAACAACCTTAGTTTGACAACAGCAAGGCCTCTCCTCTTTAGCATTTGAAAGTCCTTTCCCTGGCCTTTATTCCCCCAACTTCTTAGTGAACAATCAGTCTCCCCTCAGGATCCCAGTGCAGCTCTTTCTGCCTCTGGGGCCTGTCTCACTGCTTTAATAAAATCACCTTTCTGCACCACAGACGTCCCAAGAATTCTTTCTTGGCCTTCAGCTCCAGACCCATCACTCCAAACCTCAGTCCAAACACACTAAATATGATTTAGTCTAGCACTTGGCAAACAATATCTCAGGCAAGAAGGAATTTACTCAGAATGAATTTGACAGAGAAATTGAGGAACTAGAATTGGAGACTTGAAGAATGGAATTTGAAATAAGGTAAATAGAGGTGATGAAGTAATTGCTATATTATATGTTCATATAATTTATAAGGAAAGTGTTGTGTGCTTAAAATCATCGTGCACCATGAGGCATATATCCTGAAGCTATTCGAAAGTATAATAAGACAAAGGTGACATTTTATGGGTAAAGACCTAGAAAATTAAATACGCATTCTTTTAATAAGGAAATAGATAGGCAACATGGCGGAGGAGTAGGGGGCTCCAGTATTTCGCTTGCCGTTTAAAGGGGGACGACTGAAACCATTGTCTCTCTCTCAACTCCAAAAATCGGGGGGAAAAGGTGCTAGAGCTGACAAGAAACTAAGGCGAACACAGACACGGCCCAACTGAACTGTGAGTTTAATCTGGGTCGGATAAAACGAACTCGAACTCGGGAAGTTGAGCTGAGGGGAGGGTGAGCGTCTTCGGAGATAGCTGGGAAAGTGCCGATCGAACAACATCTGAACGAGAGGGCCAGAGCGGGTGAGACTGCGACCATCCAGCCCCTAAATGCAGGGCTTTTGAAGAGAAGTTCAGTGGCAAACAGCAGCAATCCCCGCGCGCTGCTGGGACCGCACCAACCCCGTCCTGAGCCACTGGGACGCGCGCGGGAGGGACTGGCAGCGGGGACGCAGGCGGCGCCGCCTGCGGAGCACCTCTAACCCCGGCACAATTATAACGAAATCGGGGGGTGGCAGACGGCCGCACCACTGCGCCACCCTCGCCCAGCGCCTCCGGGGCACGCGCGCTGCCGGGACAGGCAGGGGGGACCCATGCGGCGGCTCCTGCGGAGCACCTCTAACCCCCGCACAGTTACAGCCAAATCGGGGGGTAGCAGACGGCCGCGCCACCGCGCCACCCTCGCCCAGCGCCTCCAGGCACGCACGCTGCAGGGACCCAGGCAGCCCCAGGCGGCGGCTCCAGTAAACCACACTAGGCTGGCGTGGGCGGTGGAGAGAGAACAGAAGTAAAGGGGCGAATAAAGCCTCCAGGACTGGTGGCGCGGGTCTGGAGAGACGCCATTGTTGTCTGACAAGCCAGGAAGTCACCCCAGAAGCCATCCCTGCAGCAGTGGAGGCCGGACCCGCCTACACTAAACCACGCCCCTCCCAACCTTTCAGCAGGAGCGACTGATCCAAGAGGAGATTGCTGCCTGGAGTAACGCCAGTCATTTCTTCTTTTTAAATTTATCCCTCCTTTTCTCATTCCTACCAATCCCCATCCCTGAGCTGGTCATCCAGGGTACTGACTGGCTTAATCATTTTTTTTGTTTTTTTTGTTTTTTGTTTTTTGGTTTTTTTTTTTTTTTGTTTTGTTTTGTTTTTTGTTTTTTTGGTTTTTTTGTTTGTTTGTTTGAGTATTTTTGTTTCGTTTTGTTTTTTTTGTTTGTTTTTTGTTTTTTGTTTTTTTGTTTTTGTTTTGTTTTTTAACCCACTCTTCGAGGACATGTCCTACAACCTCTTCTTTACTTCCCTAGCCCTTTTTCTGTAATAACCAGGCCGTATAAGTTCATCCAAACGACATCGATCTTTATTCCTTTACCCTCGCACCTGTCCTTATTCTGATTTCTATCAGTCTGGATTAAACCCTTTAGTCGCTCTACCTGGGCAAAGTCCACTTCCTTCTTCTCCCTGCACCAGTCATTATTCTGTCTATATATGCTCTGCCACCAGCACACTACATACCCTGTCCTTAATGTGTAGCTGTTACTTCAGAACATTGCCCTCAGAGAGTCACTTGTTATTTTTTTTCTGTTGTGAACTGCTTGTCTGGACCATTTGTCGGTACGTTTGAGTATTTCTGTGTTCTGTGTGTCTGTCAGTTTTCCTTTCCAGGGCAACTTCAAGAAACAACCCATAACACATCCAGCCAAAATGATGAGACGGAAGAATTCTCCTCAAAAGAGTCTACAAGAAGCAGTGACAGCTCAAGAATTAATGAAAACAGATATAAGCAACATAACAGAACTTGAATATAGAATGTTAATCATAAAACTAATTGCTGGCCTTGAAAAAAGCTTAGATGAATGCAAGGGGTCACACGCGGCAAAGTTCAAAGACCTTAAAAACGGTCAGGAAGAATTAAAGAAGACATTGGAAGAAATACAGGGGAAACTGGAAGCAGCCTCAGCACGGATTGAAGAGGTAGAGGAAAGAGTTAGTGCATTAGAAGACAAAATCATTGAAAAAGAGGAAGCAGATAAAAAGAGAGAGAAGCTGATCCAGGAACAGGAAAGGAGAATTCGAGAGCTGAGCGATGCAGTCAAAAGAAACAATATCCGTATCATAGGAGTTCCAGAGGAAGAAGAGAGAGAGAAAGGAGTCGAAGGGGTTCTTGAACAAATCATTGCTGAGAACTTCCTCAACATGAGAAAGGAAAAGGGCATGGAAATCCAAGAGGCACAGAGAACTCCCCTCAGACGTAACTTGAATAGACCTTCTGCACGGCACATCATAGTGAAGCTGGCAAAATACAAAGATAGGGAGAGAATCCTGAAAGCAGCTAGGGACAAAAGAACCCTAACATACAAAGGGAGACCTATAAGGGTAGTAGCAGACTTATCTACGGAAACTTGGCAAGCCAGAAAGGAATGGCAGGATATCTTCAATGTGATGAGCAAGAAGGACATGCAACCAAGAATTCTGTATCCGGCTAGCCTGTCGTTCAGAATAGAAGGAGAGATCAAGGTTTTTCCCAACAAACAAAAACTGAAAGAATTTATCACAAATAAGCCAGCACTGCAAGATATCCTGAGGGGCATTCTATGAAAACAAGGAGGCAAAGAACACAAACTGCCAGAGACAGCCTTACAAACATGAAACTTACAGATAATACAGTGACTGTAAGCCCATATTTTTCAATATTAACACTGAATGTAAATGGACTAAATGCGCCAATCAAAAGACACAGGATAACAGAATGGATTAAAAAACAAGACCCATCTATTTGCTGTCTTCAAGAAACTCATCTTAAACCTGAAGACACCTTCAGATTGAAAGTGAGGGGATGGAGAACTATCTACCATGCTACTGGAAGTCTGAAGAAAGCCGGAGTAGCCACACTTATATCAGACGAATTAGACTTTAAAATGAACGATGTAATAAGAGATGAGGAAGGACATTATATAATAGTCTCAGGGACCATCCAGCAGGAAGAGCTCACAATTGTAAATATCTACGCACCGAATTCGGGGGCACCCAAATTTGTAAAACAACTAATTACAAACATTAGCAACCTCATCGATAAAAATGTCCTAATAGTAGGGGATCTCAACACTCCACTCTCAGCATTGGATAGATCCACAAAACAGAAAATCTCCGCAGAAACAATAGCCCTGAATGACACATTAGGACAGATGGGCCTCACAGACATCTTTAGGGTCCTTCATCCAGAAGCTAAGGAATTTACGTTCTTCTCATCTGCACATGGTACATTTTCCAAGATAGACCACATTCTGGGACACAGGGAAGCTCTGAATAAATATAAAAGAATTGAGATCATACCGTGTACAGTGTCAGACCACAATGCTTTGAAACTTGAAATCAACCACAGGAGAAAGCCTGGAAAATATCCAAGAACATGGCGGCTAAGAAATAACCTACTAAAAGATGACTGGGTCAACCAAGCCATCAGAGAAGAAATTAAAAAATACATGGAAACAAATGAAAATGAAAATACAACAATCCAAACGCTCTGGGATGCAGCAAAGGCAGTCCTGAGAGGGAAATATATTGCAATCCAGGCCCACCTCAAGAAACAAGAAAAATCAATAACACAAATTCTAACAGCACGCCTAAAGGAACTAGAAGCAGATCAACTAAAACAACCCAAGCCCAGCAGAAAGAGAGAAATAACAAAGATCAGAGCTCAAATTAACCATATGGAGACAGAAAAGGTAGTGGAACAGATCAATGAAACCAAAAGCTGGTTCTTTGAAAAAATAAACAAAATAGACAAACCTCTAGCCAGGCTTCTCAAAAAGAAAAGAGAGAGAACTCAAATAGATAAAATCGTGAATGAAAAGGGAGAAATTACAACCAATCCCTCAGAGATACAAGCAATCATCAGAGAATACTATGAAAAATTATATGCCACCAAACTTGGCAATCTGGAAGAAATGGACAGCTTCCTAAATAGTCACACGCTACCAAAACTCAAACGGGAAGAAACAGAAAATTTGAACAGACCCATAACTAGTGAAGAAATAGAATCAGTTATTAAAAACCTCCCAGCAAATAAAAGCCCTGGACCAGATGGCTTTCCTGCGGAATTTTACCAGACATTTAAAACAGAGTTAATTCCTATCCTCCTCAAGCTGTTCCAAAAAATTGAAACGGAAGGAAAACTCCCGGACTCATTCTATGAAGCCAGTATCACTTTGATTCCCAAACCAGATAGAGACCCAGCAAAGAAAGAGAATTACAGGCCAATATCCCTGATGAATATGGATGCAAAAATTCTCAACAAGATACTAGCAAATCGAATCCAACAGCATATAAAGAGAATTATCCACCATGATCAAGTAGGATTCATCCCTGGGTTGCAGGGCTGGTTCAATATTCGCAAATCAATCAACGTGATACATCACATCAACAAAAGAAAAGATAAGAACCATATGATCCTGTCAATAGATGCAGAAAAAGCATTTGACAAAATACAGCATCCTTTCTTAATAAAAACTCTCGAGAAATTCGGGATAGAAGGAACGTACTTAAACATCATAAAAGCCATATATGAAAAGCCCACAGCTAATATCATCCTCAATGGGGAAAAATTGAAAGCCTTTCCCCTGAGATCAGGAACACGACAGGGGTGTCCACTCTCGCCACTGCTATTTAACATAGTGCTGGAAGTCTTAGCATCAGCAATCAGACAACAAAACAAAATAAAAGGCATCAAGATTGGCAAGGAGGAAGTCAAACTTTCACTTTTTGCAGATGACATGATACTTTACATAGAAAACCCGACGGAATCCACCAAAAGCCTACTAGAACTGATTCATGATTTCAGCAATGTTGCAGGATACAAAATCAATGTACAGAAATCGGTGGCATTTCTATACACCAACAATGAAGCAGCAGAAAGAGAAATAAAGAAGCTAATCCCTTTCACAATTGCACCAAAAACCATAAAATACCTAGGAATAAACCTAACCAAAGATGTGAAAGACCTCTACACTGAAAACTATAAAAAACTTATGAAGGAAATTGAGGAAGACACAAGGAAATGGAAAAACATCCCATGCTCATGGATTGGAAGAATAAATATCGTTAAAATGGCAATACTACCCAAAGCGATCTACACATTCAATGCAATCCCAATAAAAATTGCACCAGCATTCCTCTCAAAGCTAGAGCAAACAATCCTAAAATTTGTATGGAACCACAAAAGACCTCGAATAGCCAAAATAATACTGAAGAATAAAACCAAGGCGGGAGGCATCACAATCCCAGACTTTAACCTCTACTACAAAGCGGTAGTCATCAAGACTGTATGGTATTGGCACAAAAACAGACGCGTAGACCAATGGAATAGAATAGAAAACTCAGAAATGGACCCGCAAGTATATGGCCAACTAATCTTTGACAAAGCAGGAAAATGTATCCAATGGAAAAAAGACAGCCTCTTTAACAAATGGTGCTGGGAGAATTGGACAGCAACATGCAAAAGAATGAAACTAGACCACTTTCTTACACCACTCACAAAAATAAATTCTAAATGGATAAAAGATCTGAATGTGAGACAGGAAACCGTCAAAATCCTAGAGGAGAAAACAGGAAAAAGCCTCTTTGACCTAAGACGCACCAAATTCTTACTCGACACATCTCCAAAGGCAAGAGAATTAAAAGCAAAGATGAACTATTGGGACCTCATCAAGATAAAAACTTCTGCACAGCAAAAGAAACAACCAACAAAACGAATAGGCAACCAACGGAATGGGAAAAGATCATCGCAAATGACATATCGGATAAAGGACTAATGTCTAAAATTTATAAAGAACTTACCAAACTCCACAGCCGAAAAACAAACAACCCAGTGAAGAAATGGGCGGAAGATATGAATAGACACTTCTCCAAAGGGGACATTTAGATGGCCAACAGACACATGAAACGATGCTCAAAGTCACTCATCATCAGGGAAATACAAATCAAAACCACACTGACATACCACCTCACACCAGTCAGAGTGGCTAAAATGAACAAATCAGGAAACTATAGATGCTGGCGAGGATGTGGAGAAGTAGGCACCCTCCTACACTGTTGGTGGGAATGCAAACTGGTGCAGCCACTCTGGAAAACGGTGTGGAGGTTCCTCAAAAAAATGAAAATAGAGCTACCCTATGACCCAGCAATAGCCCTGCTAGGAATCTACGCAAGAGACACAGGAATGCTGATGCATAGGAGCACGTGTACCCCAATGTTCATAGCAGCACTTTCGACAATAGCCAAATCATGGAAAGAGACCAAGTGCCCATCAACTGACGAATGGATAAAGAATTTATGGTACTTATATACAATGGACTACTACGTGGCAATGAGAAAAAATGAAATCTGGCCATGTGTAGCAACATGGATGGAACTGGAGGGTATTATGTTAAGTGAAATAAGTCAGTCAGAAAAAGACAGATACCATATGTTTCCACGAATAGGTGGACTTTGCGAAACTAAGCAAAAACCAGGGGGAGGGGAAGAGGCAAAGGAAAAAAAGACACAGAGAGGGAGGGAGATAAAACATAAGAGACTCTCAAAGACTAAGAAAAAACTGAGGGTAAGGGGGATGAGGGAGGGGGGAGAGGGGGTGATGGGCATTAAAAAGGGCACATGTTGGGATGAACACTGGGTGTTATATGTAAACCAATTTGAAAATAAACTATTATAATAAAAAAAAATAAGGAAACAAAAGGATGCGTGGATGGCTCAGTCGGTTAAGTATCTGACAGTGGCTCAGGTCATGATATCATAGTTCCTGAGTTTGAGCCCCACATCCTACTCTGTGCTGACAGCTCAGAGCCTGGAGCCTGCTTCCAGTTCTGCGTTCCCCTCTCCCTCTACCCCTCCCCTGTTTCTGCTCTGTCTCTCTCTCTCTCTCAAAAATGAATAAACATTCAAAAAATTTAGTAAGCAAATAAGTAAGTAATGCAGAATTTTTACAACCTAAAACAAACAAGAAATACTTTTGGTTTTGTGATTATCCATAAATTAATGTAATTCTCATCTCCCCCAAATCCAGTGACCATACATATATGTATACAGAATGAAGTGTAGAATAGTAAATCTTTTGAAAACATTGAGAGGAAAAAGCTGTAAAGGAAGATAACAGTTATACACTCTGGAGGGAAAAAATACCAACCTGAACTTACTGTAATGTGGAAAAAAGCAGGCGGATTCTAAAAGAAAGTACAAATTTGCAAGAACAGAATGACAGCAGGTGAATATCTTGTCTTTAGCAGCTTTTAGCCTGAAGGCATGCTGAAGTTCACTTCACTTGCAACAGCGAAAATTCTCATAGAATATTCACAATCAGACTGGCTTACAAAGGCAGAAGAGAGAGGTAGGGAAAACCACAAATCTCACCAAGGAGGGGTGGAAGGTGAAGCACACAGAACAGAGCTGGAGACGGGAGTCATCTATTCTGACCTCAACAAAGATATAATTTTAAACTGCTGGACCTAGAAGAAATAGGAAAACGTGTCTTATTCTCAAGAAAAAAGACATCAGATATTGACAATGCAATAATCCAGATGTTGGAATGATCAGGTTAGGATTTTTACAAAGGTATTTTTAACTAGGCTTAATGTTGCAAAAGAAAGTATGCTGACCACAAATGAAAAGGTAGGAAAGTATCAGCAGGAAGATAAAATATACAAATGCAAATGAAAAGAAAGTTCTGGAAGTGGAAACATATATGAAAAATTTTGCTGATTGAGCTCAATAGTACAATGGAGATTATATTAGCTTGCTAGGGTTCTCATGACAAAGTAATAAACTGGAGAATTACATATGAAAAATTTATTGTCTCACAGTTCTGGAGGCAAGAAATTTAAGATCAATGTATTGTAAGGGTTGTTGCCTCTAAAGGCTCTGAATAAAAAAACTGTTCTCCTCTATCCCTAGCTTCTGGTAGTTGCTGGCAATCTTTGGCCTTCCTTGGTTTGTGAAAGTACTACCCCTACTTTTATTTTCATCTTCTCAATATGTGAGTCTGTGTACAAAATTCCTTTTTTTTTTAATGTTTTATTTTATATTTGAGAGACACAGAGAGAGAGCAGGGGAGGTGCAGAGAGATGGAGACAAAATCTGAAGCAGGCTCCAGGCTCCGAGCTGTCAGCACAGAGTCCTACATGAACTCAACTCAAACTCAACGAATAGTGAGATCATGACCTGAGCCGAAGTCAGATGCTTAACCAACCGAGTCACCCCATTGCCCCAGTTGCAAACTATTTTTAAAAGGATGGAAAATGAAGTTTTCCAATATTATGAATGAAAAAGAGAACTTTCTGTAGCTGTTCAAGATATCAAACATATATTATATATATATGACTCATACAGTTATATATATGAATAATATCTTTCCACAAAACAATTCTCACAAAGAATTATACAGATTATTTGAGAAAATACAAACTATGACATTTGGTAGAGAAAATGCAAACGAAATGAATGTCATATTTTTTGAAGAAATTAATTCCTTCATTGAATATCTTTCCATAAAGAAAATCCCAAGGCCAAAGTGCTCCTTCGAGAATTTCTTTTGAATATTTAAGGAAGGATTGATATTAATCCTATGGAAACTCTTTTAAAGAATAGAGGCTATGGAAGACTTTCTAAATCTTCTTGTGAAACCGGCAAAATCTTCTCATTATTAGTTGATGAAAATTTTACAAGAAAGAGAATACAGATAATCTTCATCACAAACTTAAATATAAGAATCTTTACATATTAGCAAATCAATCCAGTGCTATAAAAAAGCAATATGTGATGGCTAAGTGATGTTTACTCAACCAATTCAAAAGGATTCAACATTCAAAATTTAATTAATATAATTAATCATATTAACGAAAGAGGAGAAATTGCCAAAAAAGCATTTGATAAAATTTAACATCAATCCATGAGAAAACTCTCAGCAAGTTAGTATTTTAAAGGAATTCCCTGATCTGATAGAGACTAACTATTAAATAATCCCTGAGTTAATATCAAGTCGAATGGCAATCAATATTGAAATCTATTTCACTAAACCTGGTTACAGTCAGTGATCTCCACTCTAACAAGAGTAATATGGAGAAAGGAAAGGTTCTATAGTAAAATTAAATTATGTCCATTAAAAATAACATGAGAGTGAAAGAGGCAATACAGAGACAAGACATAAATATTTTTGATGCATATATCCAAACAAAAAAAGACTCCTATCTTGAATATATAAGAAATAATGCATGCAACTAATTAAAAAAGAGATAATACAAGGGTAAATGTGCAGAATGCATGAACGGAAACCTTACAGGGGAAGGTCTCCGAAGGACCAATAACCTAGATGATTAGCAGAGAAACGCAGTTTTAAATAAAATTATTATAGCAAGTGGCTAAAATAAAAACAAGAAAAGCACTAAGTATTTGTGAGAAAATACAGTAAGAGAAGCTCCCAACACTACACACTGCTGTGGGAATGCGGATTGGTAAAATATGTGTACATGTATCATAAAATTTGAAACTGGTACCCTATTGATTGATTTTTTTCAGTCTTGGGCTGTTACATACAACGTGTCATTCAATTATCTTTAAAAAAACAGTATGCCTATCCTTAAATGAAAAGGTAAAAGGTATAAATGCAATTTATTATGAATTCAAATTATATTTACACATATACATAAATCTATACATGCAATATATGTACAGCCATGTATAAATTATTAGACTGTTGTTAAAAATATGTTTGAAATTTAGTTCTCTGATGGATAAGGAACTCACAGATCACTAGATTTTAAAATGATTTATTTTTGTGTCTGAGCAAAGAAAGAATTACTTTTAAGCTTATTTAGTCATTTTGAGAGAGAGAGAGAGAAAGAGAGAGCACATGGGTGAGTGGTGGAGGTGGGGAGGGAGAGAAGAGAGAGAATCCCAAGCCAGCTCCGCACAATCAGCGATGCAGGGGTCATCTCACGAACCTGTGAGATCACAACCTGAGCCGAAATCAAGGGTGAGTTGCTTAACCTCCCAAGCCACCCAGGCATCCCTAGAAAGAATTTTCTACCTTAGTCTAATGGTGAATTACAATTTTCCTGAAGGGTGAAGATAATGCTGGGTCAATCAATAAACAAAGTAGGGATTACCAGACAGCTTAGGTGAGCACTGTAGTAGAGTAAAATTAAAGCACCTTGCCTGGCTTGCTCTCAGTTTTTTTGCAGTTGGCTTGTGTTAGTTACTACCAGTCCTTGACTTCATCCATCTTATAAAATTTGAGAATGTAGCCATTGATTTTGGGATGTTCCAATCATTGTTAGATTCACATCTCTTTCTACTATCTACCTATTTTTGCCAAGTGTGGAAGACAATGACAGTCTTTGATTGCAGCCAGTAGGGATCATCCAAAAGACCTGGGTTTGCTCCGGTTCCATCTGTAAGTCTACAGACCTTTTCCTTCCCTGGATGAGCTCTGGTCAACTGTTAGGTTTCCAAAGGTCACAGGATGGTTGCACAAATTCACTCAATTGTGGTAATCATTTTACCATGTATACATATATTAAGTCAACCCTTTATACACCTTAAAAATCACATTGCACAGCCTAAATATATATAATTTTTATGTGTCAATCCACCTTAATAAACCTGGATTAAAAAAAAAGAAGAAGAAGAAGAAAAGAAAGGGGCACCTGGGTGGCAGTTAATCTTCTGACCAACTCAGGTCATGATCTCATGGTTCCCGAGTTTGAGCTCTACTTCAGGCTCTGTGCAGAGCCTTGTGCCTGCTTTGGATTCTGTGTCCTCCTCTTTCTTTGCTCCTTCCCCACTCACACCCTGTCTCCCTCTCTCTTAAAAATAAACATTAAAAGTTAAGAAAACAAGAAGAAAAGAAAGATCACAGTTCATAAAACACTGTTACTGTAGCAGCTACATCATGAATGTTTCAGCAGTGGTGGGGATGCTAGCTTCCTCTTTTCAAAACAACTTTCAACATATTCCCTTCAAGTTTGTCCTTGCAATTCTTGTTATGTGTGTGTGTGTGTGTGTGTGTGTGTGTGTGTGTGTGTGACCACCACAACTGAAGATTAAATACGCAAATGCTGGTCTTGCTGCGCGGATCCAGGTTAGTTGGCTACATCGACTCGGAATGGCTTGACAGCTTGGGAAAGCCTTGGGTTCAGTGGCTCTGATGGTTTACTCTCAAATGTTCCAATCATGCTAAGTTGGCCCTAAAACTTTATGGTTTCAGCTGCAATTCCATGCAGTAATCAGTTTTGCATGTTTAATTGCATATCTTATATGAGCCATTTAGATGCAACTTCTTGCAAATGTAGCTTTGATTTGGGGTAAGAGAAAACCTAAAATGTATGTAGATCTTCATGATAACGCAGGGCAGAGGAAAACCAAATAGAGGCAGCTGTGTGATTGCATGGCAATATGCTGATTAGTAGGAAAACAAATTAAAATATACTGTACTGTAAATACTGGCTTTTTCATTTAAAATCTCCGCTGGTGTACCTATGATGGTATTTGAGGGGACCCGACTTCACTTGGGCACTACAGGAAAAAAGGGAAAGAGTATGAGTTATGTTCTCCCTCGCTGTGCTTTTCCATAATGACTCAGGTCGTTATTGCATCCTTTTAGTCCTAGGACTTCCTGATTTAAAATTAGTTCATTTATTATAGTTTATTATTTCATTGAGGCAAATTAGATTCATTAGATCGAATAAAATTCTTTTAAATCTAAGCGTAGAAAGATCAAAGTAAATCAAAACTAACGTTCTTCTACAGATCAAGAATGTGTGTGTAAGCTTTAACCCAAATTGCTTGTGATTATAAATATGATTAAATAATTTTAAATTGGCTTTAAATTTAAATGCGTGCATATGGTAAAAATAAAAATGTTAGGAAAAGAAAACATATATGGGGAATAGAGAACATTTTTCCTGTCCTCCTAAATCCTCATTTCTACTCCTCAGAACTGATAGACGATTTTTACAATATTTGTCCTTAAAAAATTAAAGTTGGAATTATTCTGAATAGATTCTGATTCAGATAAAGTACTGACAGTGGTAGTTATACTGACGTAGTGGAGACAGAAGCAGAGTAATCTAAAGGATCTTGTACTAATTTCTAGAGAACTATAGTAAAGTTTATCTATGAGAAGCAATATTTAAGATTCACAAAATAACAAACCTAAGATATGATGGATATACTGCTGTAAATAACCAAGACTTGAAGTTATTGTTGTTCTGATCAGATCACTTGATCTATTTTATTTTGAATCAATAATATCAAAGAGTTCTTGTCATGGTGAAGTTCTTTTTTCTTTTTTCTCCATTCCAATGCTCTTTTCCGAAGAAGCACTACTTGAATTTACAATGAACCACCTTGGGCCATTTCATATCTTTACAAGTATAGCCTAGATTTTAGGGAAAAAGAAAACGTTGTGGGTTTTCTTTGGTATCATATGTTACATGATATTTTCTTAATCTGGCTCCCTATCATTGGATATTAAGAATGTCTTAAGGGGCGCCTGGGTGGCTCAGTCGGTTAAGTGGCCGACTTCAGCTCAGGTCATGATCTCGGAGTCTGTGAGTTCGAGCCCCGCGTCGGGCTCTGTGCTTGACAGCTCAGAGCCTGGAGCCTGCTTCAGATTCTGTATCTCCCTCTCTCTCTCTCTGCCCTTCCCCTGCTTACTCTCTGTCTCTCAAAAATAAATAAAAATGTTAAAAAAAAAAGTGTCTTAAATTAATTTTTTCTGACAAGGAATATACTAGTAAACATTTTGTTTAGTCATTCCTGTGAACATAAGCTAGAGGTTAACTAGAAGTGAGTTCTTCAGTATAGTGGCTTCCAGCTTTATGTGGCTGGTATGAATTTAAATGTGCTGGAAAGTATTAAATATACACTTGATTTCTAAAACTTCATAAAAAAGGGGACTGTAAAATATCTCATTAATATTTTTATGTTGAATACATGTTTAAATAATATTACTTTGGAAATAGATTAAATCTATTATTAAAATTAATTTATTATTTTTATTTCTACCTTTTAAATGTGTGTATACATACCTATATGCATAATACATCGACACATATACATAGGTGTGCATATGTAATATATTCATATGAGTATATACTATTATATGTAGACATGAATAAGTGTAATCAGAAAGGTGCATATTATATAGACACATACAGAGATCAGTTTGTTCACCTAGCATTATATTGTCACATTTATTAATTATTATAGCTTCAAAATAGAATTTGAAATCTCGCAGATTAAACCTCTAAATTTATTTTCTTTCTCTGTTAGCCATGCCATTGCATCTTTTCTGATGTAACTTTCTCTTTTCCATATGTTTATAATCAGTTTATATTATTCTATTTCTATGGAAATAGAATAAAATAATTTTTCTTAGTATAAATGTTATCATATTGCTTTTATAGATTATATATATTGGTCAAGGTTGACTTTTCTGATATATTCTTATAGTATAACTCTCCTCTTAGATGTTCCCTGAAAATATATAGTTGTTCTTCTATAAATGACATGTATCTTCAGTAAAAAATATACAAACCCTTGAATACAGTATTTTATAATATTTGCTATTGTTATTAATTATGAAACTCGAAGCTTGAATGGTGAATCATATATACCTAAGCTTCAACTGATAAGATAATATCACCAATTAAGTACTTTCCCCCAGAGAAAAGACCACTTTGCTCTATGACTTATCTCATTGTTAAAGAACTGACATAGATTCTTTCTGAACTAAAATTTCAAAGTGTTAACTCATCTAACAAGATCTCCGTTATTTAAGAAAAGAGGCAATGGGACACCCGGGTGGTTCCGTTGGATAAGCATCTGCTGGTTCCGTTGGAAAATCTTGATCTCAGCTCAGGTCAAGATCTCACGATACAGGAGATTGAGCCCCATGTCAAACCCTGTGCTGAAGGCATCAAGCCTGCTTGGGATTCTCTCTCTCCCCCTTTCTCTCTGCCCCTCAACTGCTCACACACTTTCTCTCTGTCTCTCAAAATAAAAATTAAAAACAAAAATAAACTTAAAAAAAAAGAGGAAATGAATGCTACGTGTGCACCTGCCTTCACACTTCTCTAAATTCTTCCTCTCCAAGGATAAAACTTGAGAGCCCACTTCACTGACTGGACTCACAATTAATACTCTATGTTACAGCACTGGCATCTGAAAATTCATGATGACTTCCTTACAGGTTTTGAAAAGAAAAGCAGAATAAGTTAGAAATACATAGGAAAATCCAAAAAAGTTTTGTGTTGTTCCATGACATTTGTAAATATTGTAATAATGTTAATACATTTGTAAGTCTCAAGTGTCAAACTATTGCTGCAAATTAAGATTTGTGTTGGTTCTTTGGATTTTGTGATGCTCTAAACACATGCTTGAGTTTCTATCAATAAATGTGTCAGCACATGTGACAATATTTGACTGGTCTGGGGCTGATAAAGTCCCTGACACAAGGATATGTTCAGAAAGGATTGGCCTTGAACTAGATGTCTTCTCAGACCTTTATTAAATTATGAATATTACATTACATTCAGAAGAATCTACATTTTTAGTCATTGAGTTGAGTAGTTAAATATTGTCTCATTATTTTATGTCTTTCTGGTCATATTTCTATGTCTGAAAGAGAACGAAACATAGCTTGGGAACTTTCCTGATTTTTTTTATTGTCATATTCCTGCAAGTGATTTTTTTAAAACATTTTTTTTATTTTTTTAATGTTTATTTATTTTTAGACAGAGAGAGGCAGAGCATGAGTTGGGGAGGGCAGAGAGAGAGGGAGACACAGAATTTGAAGCAGGCTCCAGGCTCTGAGCTGTCAGCACAGAGCCCAACGCGGGGCTCGAACTCACGAACTGCAAGATCATGACCTGAGCTGAAGTCGGCCGCTCAACCGACTGAGCCACCCAGGTGCCCCCCTGCAAGTGATTTTTAACTTTACTGTATTTTTAGCACATATTTATTGTATGTACTTTATTGCATAAGATATTTTATAGCATATACAAATATGAATTTACCATTGATATTTTGTCAACTTTAAAGGATTCATATGGAAATCTCTGCATAAAAATGATTTTCTCCCTCACGTTCTCTTTCAGTTACTGATAAGTGAGGTTTGAGTAACCCCTGGCAAAATTTACTGTGTCTGATTGGGCAGTCTCTCTATATAATTTATTTTTTTCTTCCAAGTTTTTATTAAATCCATTTAGATAACATGCAGTGTAATAATAGTTTCAGTAGAATTTAGTGATTCACAACAAATGTTCTCCTTAATATCCATTACCCATTTAACCAGTCCCCCAGCCCACCTCCCCTCCAGAAACCCTCAGTTTGTTCTCTATATAATTTAAAATTGTTATTTATTTTACAAATGCCATGACAGGAAGTCTCCAAGGTGAAGCTTGTCAAATTAGAGTCTGAATGTGCCCAGGCAAATATGCCAAGCAATACTATATGCATGGCAAGTTTCTTGGAATCGGTGATTTTTAAAAAATTACTTTAGTTATAATCCAAATGTAGAAATGATGCAGAGAAAAATTTCATTGGCATTAATTTGAACACTAGACATTAAAGAAGAATCACACATAAATCACACATAAAGCCGCATTCTAGAACCCTCATTCCAGTAAGAGCAAGGACAGCTTCACACTCAGAGAGCAGTAAGCGTGCGTCCCTGGAAACATTTGATAAACACTTTTCGAAATGTCAAAATCCTGTAAAAGTGTTATTTTTGTTTTGAAGGTATTATTTACAAAGGGTAAAATGCACACGTCTTCGGGCAGAATTCAATAAATTTTTATACCCATGTAACAACCCAGAACAAACTGTAACATCAAAATGGATAGTTCATATTTTTTTAATCAACAAAATGTTTGGAGATTCATCCATGTTCTTGCATAATTAATTTTATGCTGCTGGGAGATAATGGGAAGAATTCTGGTTCATTGTCGTGTAATGCGCGTAAGAAGAGACCACACTTGTTGTCTATTTTTTTCATAGATATTTAGGTTGTTTCCAACTTCTAACTGGTGAAATAAAGCTGTGTGAATGTTATCAAGTATAAGTGCACTCATTTCTTTTAAACACATACT
The DNA here is from genome assembly GCA_030068075.1 of Paguma larvata. Taxonomy (NCBI): domain Eukaryota; kingdom Metazoa; phylum Chordata; class Mammalia; order Carnivora; family Viverridae; genus Paguma; species Paguma larvata. Next base: position 9,405,665 of record CM057826.1, read on the forward strand.
TAAACACGAGATTCCTGGGTGAGAAAGGAGGCTTAAGGGTATCACTTAAGTAGAAAAAGCAAAACTTTGTTTTCCAAAGTGTTTTGACAATTTTACATTTACATAAGCAACGTGAGATTTACATTTGCCCCGCACCCTCTGCAAATTTGGTTTACCATTCTATTTCTTAATGAATCTCTGTAATTCATATATGAAACCTACTTATTTTCACAAACAGCATTATTACATTACAATAAACATCTATAACTCTGTCTTTATAATCACAATCAAAAGAATGAATATTTTCATCCCTGCAAAAGGATATCTATGTCCCCATACAATACAGCAACTTCACTTCTGCGTGTAGATAAAAGAATTGACAGCAGAGTCTTAAAGAGATGTTTGAATACCCGTGCTAACAGAGTCATTATTTACCATAGCCGAGAGGTAGAAGTGACCCAAATGTCCATCAATGGATGAATGAATAAATACTGTGGTGCACACATATAATGGAATACTATTCAGCCTAAAGAAGGAATGGAATTCTGATAAATGTTTCACCATGGATGAACCTCATGCTAAGTGAAATAAGCCATCTTTGGCTCTAGCAAAATAACTCCAATTTTTGTCTTCATCTTTCCAAGACCATCTTCTCTCGAGTATGTATGTCCTTGTGTCATCACATGGCATTCTTCTCCTTGCATTTCTGTTTTTCTTCTTATTAATACCAAGCCTACTGGAATAGGGCTTACCCTACTTGATAATGACCTCATCTTGGTAACATCTGCAAAGATACCATAACCAAATAAGGTTATATTCATGGCTACTAGGGGTTAGGAATTCAACATATCTTTGAGTGGGTGGGGGCATACAATTCAACCCCATTGTGAAATGTCCAAATCTTGTGTTTATTATTTATTGTTTTTTTTTCTTATATCACTATCTAATTGATCCAGCATAATCTGTTGAAAGTATTATCTTTTCTCCTTGGAACTGCCTTTGTGCCTTTGCCAACATCAGTAGATCATATATGTATGGGTCTATTGATGTAATGTGTATGATTCCATTGAGATAATTCAGATATGTTACATACACTGTTCGACATTGACTCAGAGTTGTAAAATGTGAGCTTTAGAAGATATTCCACCTGTATTCTCTCTGGTGGTTCTTTCTTAGCCTCCAGTAGTATCTTCACATACGTACACCCAATAGGTATTCAACTAAACACTCAAGGAAAAACCCTCTGATGACTAGATCTTTCTATCTGTACGGTTCTCTCTGTGCACCATACTCCTTAGGACTCAGCCCATGGATGCTGGCCGCCTTAGCCTCCACGAATACTTAACTATTTCTCAACTCAACCAAGATTGCTAGCCTTAGTTTGGGTTTCTCTGTCTCCCTAATTTGTGACTTTAAAACTTGCTTCATTATGTAATCTGAAGCAAAGTTATTCCCATCGGTTTTTGTTTTCTTTGTCTCAGGGACAACTATCTGAGCTGCTGGTTCTCCAAAATCTGAAAACTCTTTGTTTCGTATATTCAGTCAATATTTTAATTCAGCCGAGAAGATAAATTTGGTCCCTGTAATGTCGTTCTAGCTGGGAGCCAAGATCAACCATTTTTAAGGATCACATCTTTTAAATATGAACTCTGCTCAGCAGCTCAAATGTAAACAATACATCAAAATATCGATGTATTCATCTTTTAATCTCATATTCATTAGGTCTTCTCTTGACATGAAGTAATTACTTAATAAATGTTGAATTATGGAATTAATGCACAAAGTAATGCATGAATGTAATAAATAGATATGTTGACATTAGCAATGCCATTGTTTTAAATGACAGAATAATTTCATAATAGAAATAAGAAGGAAGAGAAGGAGCATTATGGTGAAATGAAATGGAGAAAAGAAGAGAAACACAGATTTAATTTTTTTTAACATTTTTATTTATTTTTGAGAGACATAGAGACAGAGCGTGAGCAAGGGAAGGGCAGAGAGAGAGGGAGACACAGAATCTGAAGCAGGCTCCAGGCTCTGAGCTGTCAACACAGAGCCCGACGCAGGGCTTGAACTCACAGACGGTGAGATCATGATCTGAGCTGAAGTCAGCCGCTCAACCACCTGAGCCACCCAGGCGCCCCGAGAAACACAGATTTAGATAGAACAGTCCACAAAGTGCTTCAAAAAGATGCCCAAATAGACATCTGCCCCCTTTCCAGTCACAGAAGCCAACTCTCATTTGAAAAATATCACTTTAAAGCTCTAGATAATAGCATTGAGAATATAATCTTAAATTATTTGAAAGTGTTTTCTAGTAGGTTTTTTTTATTCCTAGAAGAGCCAAAATTATATACAACTTTCATTGACAACCTTTCCATGTGAGAAGTAAAGCCGCAGAATTCAGTAAAAGAGCTTTACATTTGAATAATAAATCATTTCTGAAAAATAACATCATTTAAAAAATCATCTCCAATAATATTATTTAGCAATGTCAAATTTTATAGACTGTTGCTATAATTAAGTAACATGTCTAGTGAGCAAGCCTCAGAACTATGGCATAATTCCTTAGTGGAGTGCTACCGTCTACTTTGCCGATAGAGACACACCAGCTTAGTCACCTGTCATGAATTCCCTCGGATGTGGCTATTAGTGGAAACCTCTGACTCAACCCAACTCTAAGTCAAGATGTAATTTGCTACATGATATGCTGTGATGGGACAAGAGAGAATCAATTTTCATTTTGGAGCAAATGGAATAAATCTGCACCTGCAGTTGACACGGAGGTCAGAACCTCATCCCAGGGACGCAGAGCAAGCCACAGATGTTCCCAGCTCTGTAATTTCTAGATTTGATGACTATAATTCACTGAGTATACACACCTGAATCTACTCAGTGACTTCAGCTGGTGGAGAATAAAGTGGATCAATTATTTAAAACCAACTGTTGCTAATAACCCTTCAGTATAATTTCATAGTCATTGTATCTGCTTAAATGATACTCCACCTTCATTTCAAATGACCACGTAGACGACCTTGTCATAAAACATGTGAAATCGCCCATGAAACTACAAATAAAATGCAACGAAAGCAGAGGTGCTTTCCTTTACTGCACACGTACCATATGTCAGGTAATGATAGGCAGGTATATAGAAGCAAGCCCAGGAGCGCCTGGGGGGCTCAGTCATTTGTTTAAGCCTCTGACTTCGGCTCAGGTCATGATCTCACAGTTCATGGATTCAACTCCCGCATTAGGCCCTTGTGCTGACAGCTCAGAGCCTGGAGCCTGCTTTGGATTCTGTGTCCCCCTCTCTCTTGCTCCTTGCCCACTCATGATCTCTCTCTCTCTCTCAAAAATAAACATTCAAAAAAAAGAAGAAGCAAGCACAGTACAGCTGCTTATTTCACATTATGATTACAACGATCATTATTTGGCTTTTATTATTTATGTTTATATTAAGACTTTGAAACTTAACAAAATCATAACAAGCAATACTAGTTGAAAAGTGTCATGACTGGGGGGCGCCTGGGTGGCTCAGTGGGTTAAGTGTACGACTTTGGCTCAGGTCTTGATCTCATGGTTTGTGGGTTCGAGCCTTGCATCGGGTTCTGCGCTGGCATCACAGAGCCTGGAGCCTGCTTCGGATTGTGTGTCTCCCTCTGTCTCTCTGCCCCTACTCTGTTCACACTCTGTCTCTCTGGATCTCTCTCAAAAATAAATAAACATTAAAAAAAAAGAAGGAAAGAAAGAGTCTTGGCTGAGTTGAGGCTGATTGACTTTAAAATCAAACTCACGAATTTTCTCAAAAGTAGAGGGAGATGCAACTTTTCCATTAGTCTGGGTATCATATCAGTTCTTGAGGGCAGGTTATTTTAAATATTTTCCTATTAGAGTAACTATCATAGCAATGTAGTGTTTTATTTATCTATAGTATGTCTTTTTAACTTACAGCATGTGTTATATAATACCACAATAACTATGTTTTAAGTAAACAAATAACCTTTAAATATAAATGGGAATTGAAAAACATTTTTGTTTTCCTTAATCTCATAAATAGAAAATGGGATAAAAAAACATGTTCCATTTATTTATCATGGAAATTATGAGTCAGCTATTATTATTATCATTATAAGTAAAATGCTTCCCTTTTTTTCCTGTGTAAGAGGAACTTTGAAAATACTAAGGAAACGATATAGAAGGGAAGGAAATGGCAGGGCACTCCTCGTGTTCCACATCTCTCTCCTCTTATTTTTACTGTTCCGTAGACCTATTCTGAAACGACAGATTATTTGGTGACTACTTAGGCCCATAATGAGAATGTTGGAAGGGTCGACAATAAGTCAGAATGGTCAAGATTAGGGTCAGAGGATGTGGTCCTGTGTCTTAGATCTATTTCTCCTCCAAATGGTCATGGAGCGTTTGGCCATTAATATTTAGGTCGATTCAGGTCTACGGATAAGAACACAGAAGTGCATTTGTGGACATTTATTGTCAGGTTGAATGGCTTTACAGTCATTCCGTGGGATGAGTCACTTTTATAAGGGTGCTAGGCCATGCCTAGGCTGGTGAGAGAGTGACAGAGGACGAACGTATGAGGCAGATTGTTCTGTGCCGTAGGACAGAGTACCAGGAACAAAAACAGAAACAAAGTTCTTCTGAATGATCAGTATGGTCATCATTATTAGAAACCTGCAGCTTGATGGAGAAGGCACAGCATGGAAACTAATCCTAGACTCCTCTGACTTGTAGATATGAGGCCGATACTTCTCCACATAGCGTAATTAAAATTGGCAGTTCTCTGAGGAAACTCTGCCTGAAGGTTAAATAACTTTACAGACCATTGATAAGTGGATTTGGAGAAGACTGGACGAAAAAATTTTAATATGAATAAAGAGTTCTAATAAAATTATAGGACATTGTAGTCTGAGTGTCTAAATTTGCTTTTGAAATCTATCCAGAAATGCAGAGGGAAAGATTAAGCCACGTTATTCACGGTGCATGCTTGGCACGCTAGAGATGAAGCTGGGAGAGTTGAATAGACTTTTCATCGTAGCAACAAATACATGAGGTGGGGGTCAACCAACCCATCTTGTTCTGATAAAATCAAGACTCCATAAGGTTAAGGAAGGACTATGTGACATTTACAGGAAGTGTCATATTTGCTTTATAAACCAAGGTTCGTCTGACAAGCTCTGACTGAGAAAATTCATGAGCTTTTAGACAGATTAACACTTCTGATGTGCCATTTCTCAATGTCTGTCTCTCTTTCCAGCACTGCTGATCTACCCTGGGTTGACTTTTAAGAATGTGTGTGAAGTGCATTTAGCACGTGAAAATGCAGTGCAGTTGTCTGCCAAACACGCAGAGAAGAATTAGATGTGAATAAAAAGCTTCTTGAGAGTCACAGGGACTAAGCAATGCTCATAAATTAACTTTTTTATTTTTTGCTAGAAAACAACTTTCAGATGTATTGTTGAATTATTTCTTCAGTGCTGTAGAAAGTAATCATTTACATCATTTATTATTTTTAATAACTAATGCATCTGTAACTTTTTCACTCATAAATAATACCAACTTCAATTATTACTCCTTATTTTTAATATTATTTACTGGAATTTTATTAGAAAGCCAATTTACGATTTTGATGGTCAATTTGAACATTTAGAAAAGTGTAATACGTAATTAATAAAAATAGCATAATTTCACTACCTAAAGCAAGGGTCAATAGTCTATGGTCTGCCGACCTACAGCTAAAATATTTATTGTCTTGCCTTCTAGAAAGAGTCTACAAACCCTGACTTAATGGATAATACTTTTAAGAATTGATTACATTATTTTGCTACTTCTCTGTGTTGGTAAATGTTTCCATTTACCAATGAAGAATAAACATTTCCTCACATATATTATGTGCTCTAAATATTCTAAATATATGGGCTCTAAATATTCCTCACATATATTATGTACTCTAAATATTCTCTATTTCTTTTTTTTCCTAGAATGAACTAAAAGCATGTGTATATACTATATACTATTATATTTACATACAATAGATTTATGGGCTACTTTGAAATTGTAGTGAAATCCAGTGAAACAAAATTCAGCCCAGATTGTACAAATTGGTAAAAAACTTTTCCTATCTCTAGACACTCATTGCCTCCCTTCAGAAGACGATGTAAAAAATATACTTACCTGTGGTGATTAGGAAGGTTACCTGAACCTTCTAAAATTGCATAATGCTTATTTTGCACATGCCTGTATCACAGACCTGAACTTCTTTTGTACCATTGTCGGCACTGGCAAAGCAATACCAAAGACAATTATAGTTCGAGTAAACTGCAGTTCAGAAATGTTTCTATTAAAGTGAAAAAAGAGAGGGCGAGGGTGTGGCACCACCAGCCAGGTGGTGTGGTCTTCAGGGTGAATGGGGGCTTGCACGGTAAGGGAGAGGGTGGGAGGGAAGCAAAAGCCCAGATCCAGACTTGTTTGTGAGCCTGGGGGAGGGCAGAGCTCATAAGTGCAGGCTCTCTTTTTGTGGGAAGGGACCTGGGATTGTAGATCCCTTATCTCTACCCCCGGAACTCAAACCACCACATAGCCGTCCTTCTGACACCTTTAACACTCTGGCATGATACTGTCCACGTTGCTATAGGATTTATCATGGCCCTTGCCCTGTCTAGAAAAGGTCAGGGTAAACACGAATCTCTGGTCTCTGTAAATGGATTCACCACTCACCGCCCTTTGGATGATAAGGGAGAAGCCAAAACGATAACGCGCCAGCGCTGTTCAGTGTTAGTTAATGCACGTGTTTGGACGCCCTGCTGGGAAGTCCAGTCATCGAATCAGCCTGAAATTGCAAAGCTTGCCCAGAATTTCCGGAGAGGCCAAGAAATTAAGTGTCTATGTGTCTAGAGTGCCCATACAAAATTTGTTAGTCCCAAAAAAAGTGCTGGCATGCAAGGAAAAAATAAAAAAGTGAGAGAAAGAGGGAAAGACAAAATGCTAAATACTAAAATGACATATTCATACCAATAGAGACATACCCATTTGCATGTATACCTGCGTTTACAAAACCCAAGTGCATGCATATGTATCTACACCTGTATCAAGAAGGTTATGAACATGAGGAAATCTAGAATCCTTGTTAAACATCTTACTTGTTTTTGAAGTTAAATAGTGAGAACATACAGGTAACATGGAGAGATTCCCTGTTTAACCGGTAGTTCCATTTATGCAAGACGCACCGTGCACACACAGTGTACCGAGGTCTGTGCTAAGTGCTGGGGTTACTGTCGCTCAGTTTTGGAAGTTTTTAATTTGACACACTTACTAGACATCCAGGCAGAGTTACACAGCAGGCAATTAGATGAGTTTTCAGTTTAAACAAGTAGTCTAGACAAGGAATGTTTTGATCACCTCCTATCCACCCTCTAAGTGAGCTATGGATTCTCACTCTAGAGTTAGAGAGAGGCACACCACCGCCTGACATGGGGCAGAGAGAGCCACAGTAGTTTATTTGCCATGTATACTCATAGCATGGTGGCGGACGACCCACGTGGGTCCAAATGGAGTTAAGAGTAGGAAGGAGATCTACTTTGGGCCAATTAAAGGGAAACATAAAAATTACGCTCATAAACTTGATGGTAGTTTATACCATCTTCATGTCTCCGATTATGAAAAAGAAACGTGATCACTCCAGCTGTCGAGAGTGATGTGATGTGGCTTCTGAGTCAGCGGAGAAGAGAGGTGACAAATATGGAGGATGGCAGACTACGGACACCCAGGAAACAAATCTAAACCGAGTACACCGAGACTCTCCTTGTCTTCCTGAAGTCTTACTTGAGGCAAACATTCGAGTGATAATGATATCAGGGATAGAGTTCCTTTATTGCTTTAGCCAATTTAATTTGGCTTCCTGTTCCTCACAATAAATCATTTTTGAGAAGCTGTACTCTTCCACATGCAGCACACAGTCTTTAACTTTCTCACGGAAGGCCGTTTTGAGAACTGAGAAGAGCAAATGGTGGTTATATCATTTGAGGAACAAAAAATACCTAGCAGGAGGTAGAGGGTGGCATTTTCCTTAGTTCTTCCTCGGCAGGAGATGACTGGTTATAAATTCACAGGAATGTCGAGAAAGGACTCCCTGTATGACCACCAACCCTCTCTCAGACCGTTTCTGCCCTGGTCCTTGTTCAATACCAATCCCTGCTGTTCACCACCTCCTACTGCCATCATGTGGAAAAAAGCCCTTGTCTTCACCTCCAACTCATGTTGGTTTCTGCTTTGAAACTCTTTCCCATAGTCATATGGATTGTACATATTTTCTAGTTCTCTACGTTTTAATATTTTTTGATTTGCCACATAGGGATTTATAATTTTATGTGGTTTGTACAACCAACTTTAAAATTATGATGGGGAGCACCCGGGTGGTTCAGTCAGTTAAGTGTCTGACTTTGGCTCAAGTCATGATCTCACAGTTCGTGAGTTCAAGCTCTGCATCTGGCTCTGTGTTGACAGCTCAGAGCCTGGAGCCTGCTTCAGATTCTGTGTCTCCCTCTCTCTGCCCCTCCCCTGCTCATGCTTTGTCTTTCCTTTCTCAAAAATAAAATAAACATTAATAAAATTAAAAATAAATAAAATTATGATAGGTTCTAGTTTTTTGTGACAAAAAAGCCATTTCTTAAAAAGTAATACAATATTTTTCTTGTGTTTGCTGTAAATATATATATATATATATATATTTAAAACTATATAGTTTTTAAAACTCTAAATTATTTGGAACTTGGTTTTATAAATTATGTGTGGTAGAGATATAAAGTATTTTTCTTTCAAATTCATAACCTAAAGTCCAAACCTATTTTCTGATTTAAAAATATGATTTTTTAATACAATTAAAACCTGTATATACATCTGACTCCATATTTTCTATTGTTGTATTTATCTAATCAATGTTTCTTATGAGTAAATTTGTCCCTTTTGACAACTATAGTTTTTTAGCATAATCAGATGTGATATAGTATAATTAAGCATCTTTTAAAAATATTTTAGCTATTCTCACATATTTATTCTTTTCCATGAAATTTAAAATAAATTTGCCAATTTCCCATCCAGAAAAGGACGTAGATATTTTGCTTTTCAATTACATTAAATATATATATTATTTTGGCCTGTCTTATATGGTTTGTGTGTTTGTTTCTATTTTAAAAGAGTGAAACTTTTTATGGTTTTCTTAATATGGACTTTCCTAATTTCTTACAAGGTCTATTTCTACATAATTTAAAGTTTTATAGCTTTTGTAACTGGGATTTGTTTTTCATCATATGTCCTAATTGGTAATTTCTGTTACATAGTCAAGCTATTAATCTTTGCTTATCTATTAAAAAACCAATGCCCTACCTGAAATCCAGAGACTTGAGTAAATTTCCTAGGGTTTTCAATGTAGATAATAAAATATAATGTGCTTGTTCCAAAATGTATAACTGTAGTCAAAACATAAAAATTAACTTGGTAAACAGCCATGGATATGGTCACTGGTTTTGAACATTATGTTTGTGCATCTATTTTAGAAATAGATACTTGTTTTGAAGTTCATATTTTGAGTAAATATCCAACTATTTGTTTTTTGTTTTTAATTTTTTCTTTAACGTTTATTTATTTTTGAGACACAGAGACAGAGCGTGAGCAGGAGAAGGGCAGAGAGAGAGATGGAGACAGAATCCGAAGCAGGCTCTGGGCTCTGAGCTGTCAGCACAGAGCCCGACGCGGGGCTCGAACTCACAGACCACGAAATCATGACCTGAGCCGAAGTTGGCCTCTTAACCAACTGAGCCACCCAGGCGCCCCCAACTATTTGTTTAATAGTTGAGTAAATATCCTTTTGATTCATTCATCTGAGCTTTATTTTTTTACTTTAATGAAGGGTCTATTAGTATATTTGTTAAAATTAATATATTTTTAAATTTGTAAGCATTTTCATGGTGAAATATTAAAATGCTTTTTGGTAGTAAAGCCCATTAGTGTTCTTGAAAATCATCAGTTCTATGTAGGCTACATCGCTTGCTTATGTAGTGCTGGATTCTAATTGTTAGTATTCTGCTTACATTTTTTCATCATAATGTACTAATAAATTTTACCCATTATCTATCCTTCTTCATGTAATTTTATTAGAGATTAGCAACAGAATTCTCTACAACACAAACTGTAGAACTATCTGCTAATACTATGGGCTTTGGATTCATACATTCCAATGATTGAATCCGAGTTTTGTCATTTTTCTAGCTTGATTGTCTCTAGTAATCTGGTTATATCTAAATTTCTCTGCTTCCTCATATTTAAAAATAGGTTACAATGTTTTGTGAGGATTATACGAGGTAAGAGATAAACAATCTACTTATTCCAAGGGCTAGAATCTCAATGTTACTCAATAAATATCAGGCATAAAATAATGGTAATAATACTGCCTCTATACTTTTCTTATTAAGTCATATTTAGAGGGCATGATCTAAGTTGATCAGTTGCTAATAATCAAAGTGCTTTCTCTTGGACTCTGCGTGGGTCCCTGCTTTCCAGTTATAGACCAAGGAAGAAGGCTATTAACATTTCAGATATCTATCAGTTTATTCGAAAGCAGGCCATCGTCATCACTCTGGTTTCTTTCTGTGGGAGGAACTTACTTTCCATGGTTTTGTGGCAGATGTAGATGAGCTTGGGTAGAGCCGTGATTCTTCGCTTATCATAATTGCCCTAGCCAGTCCATTAACACCCCGGCGTTGATTACCATGGCTGTCCTCACTTTTTATACATCGATAGTATACCCACCCTGGAACCTGGATATCCTTCCTAGAGATGTTGCAGGGATCATAAGATGCCCCACCTCTGAAACTTGACCTTCAGCCCTTGACCTTCTGAGTTAACTGCTTTGACTGGGGAATTTTCTACTACTTCCCTCACATTCAGAAAAATCACAGCTAGTGTCGATCTGCCTTCATTTTGACTCAATTGGCAATATTTCTAAGATCCCTTCTCTGATGACAAATTTCACTTTCTTTTTAAAATTCAGTGTTTCTCCTCACTTACATATCCCATTTACGATCTCCGTGTGGAGAAGATTAGAGGATAATTAATAAATTTTTCCATCCCCACCTTAGTGAGAGTCATTTTTATGTTTTGCTTCAACAGTAGTGGTTGATACTTTTGTGCTTCATTGTTACCGTTTCCGATGTAGTTCCTCAGATTCAGCAATAAAGAAAAGCAAGTAACACCAGAGAGTATGGCATCTGCTCAGCCAATTTAATTTCTCCATAGTAACTATTTAGGGAAAAGTGTGTTGTGGTTTAGAATCGTTGGAAAACAGCTGTTTCGACAAAATACATCCCTGTCAATGTGATATCCTGATGTGAAATGAGTCTCTTACCTGACTGTTGTGTTCTTGTCCTGAAAACCTGTTAAAAGCTTACCAGAATCTCATACTGAGAAAGCACATATTTTTATATGATAGGACAGCACAGTATCTACCTAAATAAAAGAAAACACATGGCGAGTGCTTCATAAATACATCTAACGGCGTTTATGGAGCAGTGGGTAGCAATATGGATTAAAAACACGTATGTCTATTATAACTATTTATAACTATATAAAGTACAAGTTGCGTCATGGAAGTGTGCAGAAGATGGGTTTTTCGAAAAGACAAGAAAAAGACGAAGAAAGCTAATGGAATGCAGTCTGAATCTTTGCTGAATATATTTTTGTTTTTTTTAAGACTTTCCAAGAAATACATGGTTAGTGATACCCAGACAGGTAGACAGTCTGAGATCATTGAGCATTTTCCATTAGAGAAAATGAAGACATGTATTTACTGCATAAGGGACTAAAGAAATATATATACACATTTTGTATGTATGCTTTAAATACATTTTTATAAAATGCATAGTATGAGCTTTATCATAATTCACTAAATCACATTTACACTAATTAAGAGTAATAAACTATGCTCAAGTTTCATCCAAATTAGCAGAAGTTTTGTATTAGACACATACAGACAGCTCTGTGGACTGCAGAATGTGTGAGAGTCTCTCTCTCTCTCTTTTTTTTTAATGTTTATTCATTTTTGAGAGAGAGAGACAGAGCAGAGCATTAGCAGGGAAAGGGCAGAGAGAGAGGGAGACACAGAATCTGAAGCAGGCTCCAGGCTCCGAGCTGTCAGCACAGAGCCCGACGTAGGGCTCAAACCCACGAACCGTGAGATAGTGACCTGAGCCGAAGTCGTAGACTTAACCAACTGAGCCGGCCAGGCGCCCCGTGAGAGTCTCTTAAAATGATTTGTTTCATTGAAATAAAGATTAAATAGATTAGAGTGGCCTAGATCAAACACCCTCACCCCAATTAATCCAAAATTTGTCTTTAACATTTGGCAAACAAATCAACTTTTCTTTTCTTTTTCAATGTTGTGCAAGTTCAACACCACAATCTGCTTCCTAGCTGATTACCCTGAATTTGACCAAATACTTCTGTGTTGTTTTATACTAAAGCTATACGAAGTAGCAGTTTGTTAGGGAGACTTTGAGGCAAACACTTTCTTATTTCCTAAGCGACTTATTTGGAGACCTTCTACTCTATTTCAGAAGTTCTGTGATAATTGCTTGTGGCCATATGGAATTTTATATATGAGAGCCATCAATTAGAAGAGTAGTTATTTCCACAGATTAGTTATATATTGATAAAGAGTGCATTACTAAAAAAAACGTTAACCTCATTTGGAGGCTGCCATAACACAAGGGGAAAAAATAATCTCTGTTTTTGAATAAGGACTGTTTTTTCAAGGTACACAGTCCAAAGTACATGCTCTTAATTTTCAATCTTTTTCTCTTACACTGAGAACATTTCACCATGGCTTAAGGGATGCCAGCCAATCCATGTCTCCAATCATGATTTCATACGAATGTCATAACATGTTCCGCCATGCTGACTGTTTTTTATGCCAAGTACCTGCCAAGAGGTTTCTCGGGACCTTTTAATTCAATTCAGAACTCCTTTTCCTGGCCTTTCACATAGCTGGCTCCTTCTCATGAGCCAAGATTCACAACTAAGGCTACCTCCCTGTAAAATCTGCCCAAACATCTCTGTGAAATGCCTTCCTACATCCCTTGACAGACAAAGCTTATTTCGGTTTGAAACATTATACTCATTTATTTTATTATTTTGCTCATTGCCGGTAGAACGCAAGCCCCAGGCAAGACGTGAAAGCTTTTCTTTTGTTCCAGGCTTTTGATAAATGCCTGAAAGACACATTAGTTACTGATTAAATATATACTGAATGATGGGGGGATAAACAAGATGAGTGACAGGAAGTCAAATGTTTGTAAGGAAGTGATAAAAGCTATAAGATCCCTCAGAAAAGTAAGCAATTCATCTCTTTTAAATCAACTTATTTTTATTCAAATATAGCATGCATGCAGAATAAGAACACAAAACGAAGTGGACAGCTGGCCGAAATTTTACAAACCGATCACATCCATGTAACCGGCTCACGAATTAAGAAACAATATTATCAGGACCTGAAAGCAATCCATCCCAGTTTAGTCATTATTCAGGACACGCCCCTTAAAACCATAAACTGCAGGTGTATTAGCTATTAACTATTTAAGTGTCTGGATATGTCCTGCTAAGTACAATTTGGTAGAGATAAGAGCTCGTCGTTAATATTCTTTTTGCAAACACGATTAGCATATTTACAAAGAGGTCCATCCGTTTGAATAGATCATTCCATGAGAGGAACCTAGTGAGAAAGGGAATTCCAGTCTGTTACTAGATCTTTCTCAGGACACGAACATTTATGAAAGCAGACGTTTAAAACCCTAATCAAAAAAATCTTGGGAAAAAAATCTTATCTCATTATCGAGTCAGTGCAAATTCTAACAATGCCATCCTAATCTAACAAAAATTCATATTCTGTTTGTTTGTAATTGTGATCGCTTATCAGAATTTAGCCCAATGCTGGAAAACAATTTGACAATTTGTATAAGAATTCTTAAGAATGTTACACCTAACCCAATAAGTATGCTGCTAGAATATTACCAATGGGAAGTGTCAAAATATATGTATAATGGTAAAATATCCCAACATAATCTTAATATGCAATATGATGTATCAAAAACTGCAGAATGGTTTAATCTACCCTGATTTTCTCTAAAAATAAATTTTACCACCATTTAAAAGGCTATGGAGATGCTGTATAACTCAGAATCTTCTCATAATATAATCTCTATTAAGATTCTGAAAGAGTCTCATAGTTTTAGCCCATAGTTTAGTTTCCTGAAAGTTATTAATAAAATGTAGACACATTGAAATATATTAAAATACCCCCAAATTTGCCCGCAATAAAAATACATCAATTACAGTTAAAAATATTAAAATGTTAATACTGTACATGAAAATGTGCAGTGGTTATGGTTGTGTTATGAAAAACTCCATTCTTATTTAAAATTGCTGCTAATGAGGTTACCATTTAAAAGTTTGCACCAGGGGGCACCTGGTGGCTCAGTCGGTTAAGCGGCCAACTTCAGCTCAGGTCATGATCTCACGGTCTGTGAGTTCGAGCCCTGCGTTGGGCTCTATGCTGACGGCTCAGAGCCTGGAGCCTGCTTCAGATTCTGTATCTCCTTCTCTCTCTGCCCTTCCTTTGCTCACTCTCTGTCTCTATGTCTCTCAAAAATTAAAAAAATAAAAAATAAAAAAAAAAAGTTTGCACGAAGACACATAATAAAAATCAGCAAAAATAATTTTAAGGTAAAACTACATGAAATCTGTAAAAGTTTGAAAAATAGAGGAAATGAATGACTTTCTAGTTCAATATAAATTACCCTTCCCCCCAAATAACAACTGTATTATTATGATGCTTACATTTCAGAATATACTTCCACCTTTCCACTTCACATCTTGATTTTTCTACTTAATAGCTCTACATTAAAAAAAATTTTTTAAACATTTATTTATTATTGAGAAACTGAGAGAGATAGAGCAGGAGCAGAGGGCCAGAGAGAAGGGGAGACACAGAATCTGAAGCAGGCTCCAGGCTCTGAGCTGTCAGCACAGAGCCGAATGCAGGGCTTGAACTCACAAACTGTGAGGTCATGACTTGAGCCGAAGTCACATGCTTAACCGACTGAGCCACCCAGGTGCCCCTACATTTTTTTTAAGTGACAGTCTATCACACAATCGTCAAGTGATTTTTTATCACCATTGCTGGAACATGAAATAAATGAGATCATGTATTTTCTATGTGCTCTTTGATATGAAACAAAAGACAGTTTATTTCTTTTACAGAATTTATAGAAAAGTGGAGGTAATTATACAAAGCGGCTATGTGAATTCCAATAGTAAAAGTAAATCGGTTTCCCCTCTGAATTTCAATAAGTTTCTAAATTCTTATGAGACAAGATATTCATTTCTTCGTATATAAGTTTTATAAAAAATATTCAATTGGCATAAAAAAACATCAATTTACATTCCATTAGGAAAATTTTCATTTTTTGTTTCTTTCAGAAACAAGCATGTTGTAAAATATGAATCCAAAAATGAACATAGATTAAGTGCATAAAAGGTAAGAAAAACACTTATTTTTAAAATAAAATAAAAATAAATAAATAACACTTATTTTTAAATATTAACTTTCCTATCAAATTTTATATATTGCCCTTTAGTTTTTATTTTCTTTATATTTTTCATCTCCAAATTCATGTATTTATTTTTTTTAATATAATTTGTGGTCAAGTCGGCTAACAGACAGCGTATACAATATGTTCTTGGTTTTGGGATAGATTCTCAGGATTTATTGCTTACATACAACACTCGTGTTCATCCCGAGTGCCTTCCTCAATGCCCATCACCCATTTTCCACTCTCCCCGCCCCCACCATCAACCCTCAGTTTGTTCTCTGTTTTTAAGAATCTCTTATAGTTTGCCTTCCTCCCTGTCTGTAATTATTTGGTTCCCCTTCCCTCTTCCATGGACTTATGTTAAGTTTCTCAAGTGCCACCTATGAGCGAAAACATATGATATCTGTCTTTCTCTGACTGACTTATTTCACTTAGCATAATACCCCCAGTTCCATCCACATTGCTGTAAGTGGCAAGATGTCATTAATTTTCATTGTCGAGTAGTATTCCATTGTATATATAAACCACATGTTCTTTATCCCTTTGTTAGTTGATGGACGTTTAGGCTCTTTCCATAATTTGGCTATTGTTTAAAGTGCTGTTGTAAACATTGGGGTACACGTGCCCTTATGCATCAGCACTCCTGTATCCTTCAGATAAATTCCTAGTAGTGCTATTGCTGGGTCATAGGGTAGTTCTATTTTTAAATTTTTGAGGAAACTCCACACCGTTTTCCAGAGCGTCTGCATTAATTTGCATTCCCACCAACAGTTTCTCCTCATCCTCACCAATATCTTTTGTTTCCTGATTCGTTCATTTTAGCCACTCTGACCGGCGTGAGGTGGTATCTCAATGTGATTTTGATTTGTGTTTCCCTGATGATGAGTGATGTTGAGCATCTTTTCATGTGTCTGTTTGCCATCTGGATGTCTTCTTTAGAGATGTATATTGCCTTTTAAATATAAAAATGTCTAAAGATATATGTTATATATATTTTGTATTTCTCTGTGCTAACCAAATGGACACCACAATTTAAAAATACTGTGCCATTTACAATCACTCACAAAAACAAAAATATTTAGATGTAAACAGAACATGTAATCAATTTATACATCCAAGAAAATCTAAATAAATGGAAAAACAGACTGTATTCAAGAATTGGACCCCTCAGCATGGTAGAGATGTTACTTCTCCTCAATTAATATACAGGAATGACACAATTCCTATGAGATTCCCAGCAAAGTTAGTAGAGATATGTACAATATTAAAAAAAAATTATAGGGAGAAGCAAAAGAATGAGAAGAATTGAAACAATTGTAAAAGAAGAATAAAGTAGGAGAAATTATTCAATCTTTTTTCAAGTCATTATATACCTATAGGATTCAAGACTGGATGATATTGCAAGTATAGACTCATAGGTCAACAGAACGGAATACAGAACACAGAAATAGACCCACACAAATATGCCAAACTTATTTTGACAAAGGTGAAAAACAACTCCATAGAAGAGTTGCAAATATAACTTTTGCAACCAATGGTGCCAGAACAATTGGGCGGGTCTCATATTTTGTGCAAAAATTAACTCAGCATGAATAACAGATTTAAATATAAATGCAAAAAAAAAATAAAGCTTTTTTGAAAGAAATAAGAGACAAATATTTGAGATGCGGGTAAAGAATTCTTAAAGCGTGCCTTTTAATTGAATGTAGTCCCACTTGTTTATTTGGCTTTTCTTGTCTGCAATTTGGTGCCATATCCAAAAAATCATTACCAAGACCAAAGTCCAGCAGTGTTTTTCTTATGTTTTCTTCCAGGAGTTTTAAGACTTCATGCCGTACGTTTAATCTTCAATTGATTTTAATTGATTCTTGTGTGGTCTAAGAAAAGGGTCCGATTTACTTCTTCTGCATAAGAATATCCAATATGCCTAATATAATTTACTGAAGAGACTATTCTTTTCCTACTTTGCATTCTTTACGTCCTTGTCAAAGATTAGCTGACTGTATGTGCAGGGGTTAATTTCTAGTTTCTGTAAACTCCATTGGCTTCTGTGTCTGTATTTATGCCAGTATCATACTGTCTTGATTAGTATAGCTTTGTAAAAATATCACTTGAAATCAGGAGGTATATCACCCCAGCTTTATCTTCTTGCTCAAGATTGCTCTGGCTACTTGGCATCTTTTGTGGTTCTCTATGGATTTTCAGGTTGATTTTGTATTTCTGTGAAAAATGTTACTGGTAGGAATTACACTGATATTTCTTCAAAGAAGACATACAGAGGACCAACAAATATATGCGAAAAGTGCCTAGCATCATTAATCTTAGGGAAATTGAGTCCAAACTGAGGAAATATCACCTCACACTTGTGAAAATAGCTACTATCAACAAGAAAAGAAATAACAAGTGTGGGCCAGGATGCAGAGGGAAGTGAATACGATGGCACTGTTGGTGGGAAGGTAAGTCAGTGCAGACACTGTGGAAAACAGAACGGAGGTTCCTCAAAAACAAAAATTAGAACTATCAAATGACCCAGAAATCCCACTTCTATGTACATAACCAAAGAATATTAAAACAGGGTATTGAAAATACACGTGCACTCCGATGTTTATTGCAGCATTATTCACAACAGTCAGGACAGGGAAACAGCTTAAGTGGCCATCAACAGATCAATGGATAAAGAATCACATATTTTTTAAAGGTTTATTTATTTACTTTGACAGAGAGAGAGCATGTGTGCAAGGTGGGGAGGGGCAGAGAGAGGGAGAGAGAGAATTCCAAGGAGGCTCTGTACCTCAGCACAGAGTCCGAGGTAGGGCTTTTGGAGCTGAAATCAAGAGTCGGATGGACGCTTAACTGACTGAGCCATCCAGGTGCCCCAAGACACACATATTCTTTATACACACACACACGCGTGCACACACACACACGGAATATTACCATGAGAAAGAAGGAAATCCTGCCATTTGTGGCAACAGGGATGGACCTTGAGGTCATTATGCTAAGTGAAATAAATCAGACAGAGCAGGACAAATATTGCATGGCATCACTTATAAGTGAAATCTAAAAAAAAACTAAGCTCATAGAAACAGAGGGTAGACTGTTGGTTTTCATCAGTTGGGAGATGGTGAAATTGGTGAGATAGACACAGGCCAAAGGGTAAAACCTTACAGCCAGAAGATGAATATGCTCCGGAGATCTGATGCACAGTATTGTGGTTAAAGTCAACTATGCTCTACTGTGTCTTTCACAGTTGCTAAGAGACTAGATCTTAAATGTTCTCGCCACAAAAAAGAACTAATAATTTTGCACAATGATGGAGGGGAGAGGTAATGTTACTGTGGTAAATTATCAAATTGACACGAGGTGCACCTTAAGCTTACACAGTGTTATATGTTGATTATATCTCAACAACAACAACAGAAACGTTCACTTAAAAAAGTTTTGTAAATTGCCTTGTTCTTTATAACGATTTTTGTATTCTACACTTGAGATGAATTACTTTTAAGTTCTTTTGAGATACACTTGTTGACATTACAATATACTTAACTCAATACTATCTACATAAAATGTAATGTCAAAGTCATTGTTGGGAAATGTCATCAAAAAGATGTGACCACCGATTGGTGAGCTGGACCCAGGCACTCAGAGGCTCCTCATCCTCTCCCTGTCCTTGCAATATGGGTTCTTCTTTCCTTTCCCCCTCCACTCCTAAAGACTGCTCCAAGGACGTAGCCCAAAGCTAGTGATGTGGTGTTGAAAACACCTGCACGGTACATGCGACTGAGTTTATAGAGATAAGGTCTCTTTTTAAACTTTGAAGATTGAAGGGCAGGTGGGGGGATCCATTTGTCTTGCTGCCACAAAGACAACCCTCAGGTAAGCCTGTCTTTTTCTTTGGTCTCTCTTTGCCCTCCAAGAACAGGGGTCAGTTTCAGATGCTAGCCGGTCATCTCCTGAGTGGGTTGCAAACCCACAGTCACACACAAGCACAAAATAATTTTGGACATCGGTTTTCTTATTCCTGGGAATTGACATATATAGCCGACACGTTTGGAGGTCAAGAATATGTAGAAATCAGGTATACTAGGATGTGGAAGCAGGCCAGTCAAAATAGGCCAGCAAATGAGGAGGACAGAATGATGATCTAAGACATATGGATGGTGGCAGTGCATAGAAGACAGGACAATTATGTCCTGAGACATTAATGCATCATAAAATGATCGTGGAGTAATTCTATCCACCTGCCTCTTGCCAAGTGTTTCATTTTGAAAGTGTGTACTGAAGCAAGTACTTATTAAAGTGAAGGTAATCAGAAGAAAGGCTTCCCATTGCCAATGTTAAGCTAAAACTCATTTTGCTAAATCACTCATTTGCTAAATTACTATGTAAATATTGAAAACTTATAAGATTTCAATAAGGACACAAAGCTCCTCTGAATTGACATTCGTGAGAATATACACAACATTGGTACCTAGATAGTTGCTCTTGCTGTGTAGTGGGAGATAAGGCTTTATCCTTCCCTAAGTTACCGAGGCAAAGTTGGAGCAGAATTTAAGAACATCAGTTATAATCGTGTGAGACATGTACTTCATCTGAGGTCTTCATGTGCTTTCCAGTCTGCTGCCCCTAGCAAAAAGAAGAGGAGTATATTTTCCATCACAGATAAAGATTTCAGGACACTGGACATGAATGACTATAATGTTAGGGACAAGAGTAGTAAGGACCAAGGTCAATCTGGAGTTTGTGGGATCTAAACTGTATTCACCTTAATGGGGCGCTCAGGGTTTCAGGGTTCCATGGCTCACCTATCAGACCACAACGCTAGCATAAAACATGTGTCAGGGCTGTGTATTTATTCTTCTGTTTTTGGAACTCTGATATTCACACAATCTGATGGATACTGGGGATCTTACCAGCATAGCTTTCGCCTAGCTCAAAGATAGGAGCCCTTGCCACAGGGGCCTTCTAGCTTTCACACCAACCCATGAATTCATAGTTTCCTAACTTAGGCCTGTTATTTGTATGATGACTCTTTGCAATGAACAACAAACCCTACAACCCTTATAATTACCTTTTATTCCTCTCAAACACTATGGAGGTTGCATTGACAAGTGGATGCTTCCAATTACATACAGCCCCATTCAAAATACGTGATAGTATTACAAACAGCAATACTATATACACCACCCGAGTGTATATAGCCAACAAAGGAAGACTGGCTGATATCTGGCTAGCTTGTCAGCCAATGCCAGGATTCCATTCTGAGGATCTACTTGCTAGGATAATGTCCCTTACTAGTTGTCTGTGTTTAAGTTCTCCAAATCAGATTCCAAAACAAGAGTTCAAGTAAAAATAGCATACTCGAAAGGTAATCCTAGGAACCACTGGCATAAAATAGGAAAGTATAATGAAAACCGGAGGTCATATGGTAAATGATACTACATACTATCGATAATCACCTTTCTGAATAACTGGAGCTTGATCGCACTAAAGAACCCTGAATTCTAGTTTAGAAACACTTTTCTAGAGTAAACCCATCTGAGACAGATTTATTTTTTCATTACTCCTGCGGGTCATTATTGGTTGACTACTGGAGTGGGATCTGGACAAGGTGGTCAGTGTTTCACAGCATTACAGTCCTGGAGGGCATGAGGTCGAATCAGGTGCCAGTTGACAGAAGAAGTTACCAGGCAAAGAAACACAGATGCTGACTGTTGGAAATCGGACAAGAATCACTGCAGCATCAGGACTGAAGGATTTGAACGTGGTGCTGACAACTTCTGCTCCCACAGTTAATTCCATACAGGAAAATAGTATATGTGTTTAATTTCAGTCATCGTGGGCCTGTTAGAAATATGGGGAGCATTCAAGAAGTATGTTTTCTGGAGATCACCTGCCATGATTTCAAGAGATACGGAGGGATGGTGTTGGCTTCAACAGCTAATTAGCATAGCAGGGCAGACGACTTGGTCATTTAAAGAATTTGAATACTCAACTAATTAGTACCGAATCTATTTAAATTTAGAGTAGGATAATAAAAATAGATTGCCGTAGTGATCCAATCAGTCATTGTTAGAAATAACAAAATGAATTAGTGGTTTCTACTTGACAAGACACTCTATTTTCCAATTGAGTTATGTGATGTAAAACAGGCAGCAAACTATTGATTTGTTCTTTTAGTCAGCGCAAGTAATTAAAGCTTAGTAATTCGAATCGGTATGAAATTAATTATTTCATTATTTCAATTTAGAACCGTCTAAATTATGACAAAGGCAAACAACATTATGTGCCTCGTTTATATACAGATTTACTAAGGCACAATAATGCCAAATGAAAAGTGACTATAGATGTATTTCATTTTATTCCCACCAAAATATAAGTTCATGGCGTAGCGGTGTATGTATTGTGGTTTAGCTTTTATTACTTTTTTTTCCTTTGGAATTTAGTATAATCTAAATACTACAACATTTGTGGCATCATTTTTTGCTGTTTTAAAATCAAGCACAGCAGATCAAAGTATTATTGCTGTGTTCCATTCAAACCACATATGTTATGTCAATACCGTCGAAGTGGCAACTCGCCATTACATTTCTATCATTTTTCAGTCCGGGAGAATTTTTCTGCTTCAGCAATCTGCATTTCCTTCAAAACGTGATCAATAACAAAAGGTCCAAATTTGTCACAAGTGGTGATGTTTCAACCTTCTGGCTCTGAATTCGTGCTTCAACATTGATTGCAGGATCTCCACCTAAAAATAGGAGTGAGATTAACAATGAGAGCCTAGGGCAGTCTTCTCTCCACATCATGTTTCAGACTGAGCTCACCTCTGGAACACATGTTTCATTTTCGGCTTATCCAGTCAAGTAACATGTGGAATACACCCCGGAGTTTTCCATGAGGTCCACGTATTCAAGGTTACATCAAAATAACCCAAAATATTTTGAAAACATAAACTTATATAATTATATTTAACCACGTGCAAAGGAAATCATCTGATAAACAATAAATTAAATTTAGTATCGCTCATATAGGAGTAAGCTATTTAATAAAAAAAAATAGCACTTTACTCATTAGGGAGAACTTTCAATGTATACAACAGTAAAGGTAAGAGTATAAAGAGCTGCTATCCAACAAACATCAAGACATAGCTATATTTATTTATTTATTTATTTAAGTGGGCTCTGTGCCCAATATGGGGCTCAGGCTCACAAGCTGGGTATAGAGTCACATGCTCTACCAAATGAGCCAGTTGGGTGCCCCTACACTTAGTTATTCTTATGTCATCTATAACACTCACACATATTCATTGTGAAATCATCATTTTCATAATAACACTTGTGTGCGTCTTTGAAAAATACCTGAGGTTTTAGGGGCGTCTGGGTGGCTCAGTTGTTTCAGCATCCAACTCTTAGTTTCAGCTCAAGTCATGATCTTGTGGTTCATGGAATCGAGCCTTGTGTGGGATTCTCTCTCCCTCTCTCTCTGCTCCTCTCCTACTTGCACTCTCCCTCTCTCTCTCAAAATAAATAAATAAACTTTAAAAGAAGATAGAGCATATTTTAAAACAAATACCTAAGCCATTATCCATCCTGAAAATTAATGGTTATTATAAAACACCTACTTAATTTAGAAAGTGTTCGAATTTTTCCTCTCACAACATTAAAAGAAAACTAATTGATTTAGTCGAAGTCCACACATTGTATATTCATGTTATATCTTTTGGGTCTTTCTAGAGGTTTCTTTCTTGCTTTTTTTGTCTCTTCCTCTGGCCTTATAATTCACTTTATTAATTTATTTAATTTATGTTGTATTATATATATCATATTTTAGACTTTGCAAAATGCATTCCCATGGCATAGGCCTCTGTTACCTGGCACTGTCTATACTCTGTCAATTATTATTATTATTTTTTTGTATTAAATCTGGAGACCTAATTTAATCCAGTTCCCATTTTCAGAAGGAAAGCTTCATAGATGGTGAGGCGAAACCAAACAGAGTACACGCAATATTCATGATCTTCCTGTATAAATAATAACCTTACTAGTAACTGTTGTCTACATTTTTTGTTCCAAAATGTTTTTAAAATAATAACATTTAATGGGGCACCTGGGTGGCTCAGTCAGGTAAGCATCCAATTTCAGCTCAGGTCATGATCTCCTGATTCATGAGTTTGAGCCCTGTGTAAGGCTCTGTGCTGGCAGCTCAGAACCTGGATCCTGCTTCAGATTCTGGGTCTTCCTTTCTCTCTGCCCCTCCCCCACTCATGCTCTATCTCCCTCCCTCTCTCTCTCTCTTTCTCTCTCTCTCTTTCTCTCTCTCTCTCTCTAAAAAATAAGTAAACATTAAAAAAATAAAATGATGGGGTACCTGGTTGGGTCAGGTGGTTAAGTGTCCCACTTCCGCTCAGGTCATGATCACGGTTCACAAGTTCCAGCCCCACGCTGGGCTCTGTGCTGATGGCTCAGAGTCTGAAACCTGCTTCAGATTCTCTCTCTCTCTCTCTCTCTCAAAAATAAATAGACATTAAAATATATTTCATAATTTAGAAATAAATTACAAATAAAAATAAATAAAATGACAACATTCAAGTTCTATTATTCCTTCTTTTCCTATTAAGTGAAATCAATCATTTATTTTTTATTGACAAGCTTTTTTTCAGAGCAGTTCTTAGGTTCAAAGCAAAATTGAATGGAAATGTACAAGATTTCTCATATGCCCTTTGCACCCACATACACACAGATTCCCTCACTATTAATTAATATGTGGCGCCAGATGGTACATTTGTTACAACTGATGAACTTGCATCAATGCAGAGCCCATAGTTTACCATAGGGTGCCCTCTTGGTGTGGTAGACTCAGTGGGTTTGGACAAATGAATAACGACATGTATAAATCATTAAAAAGCATACAGAGTATTTTCACAGCCCTAAAAACTCTGTGTGCTCTCCTATTAATTCTTCTCTCCCCAGTTTTTGGCAACCACCAATATTTTTACTGTCCCCATAGTTTTGCCTTTTATTTTTCTTTAATTTTTTTAACGTTTATTTATTTTTGTGAGACATAGAGACAGAACGTGAGCAGGGGAAGGGCAGAGAGAGAGAGGGAGACACAGAATCTGAAGCAGGCTCCAGGCTCTGAGCCGACAGCACAGAGCCCCGACGGAGGGCTCGAACTCACAGACCGCGAGATCATGACCTGAGCCGAAGTCGGCCGCTTAACCGACTAAGCCACCCAGATGCCCCTAGTTTTGCCTTTTAAAGGATGTCATAGAGTTGGAATCATACAGTATGCACCATTTCCGGATCGGCTTCTTTCACTTAGTAACATTCACTTTTCTCTATATCTTTTCATGGCATAATAGAATCATTTATTTTTTAGATTTAACGGTTTGATTTATTTGTCATTTATCCTGGAATAATATTGATACAGTTTTATCTTTTTTTTCCCATATGACTGCCCAGTTATCCCAAACATCTCCAAGTTACAAAGTTCAGCTGCCCCATATTGTTTTGAAATGAGATTTTTTGTACTCTTAATTTTGACATGCTATAGTTTATGTTTCTGAAATTTCTATTCTGTTCCAGAGGTCTGTGTATTTATAGGCCAATACCACAGTCTTTTAAATATAGAGGACATAGTAGGCTTTTACGTTTGTTCTGGTATAATAATATGCCTTTGAGAAGTACTGTATGCTTTCATAGGTTTGGAATATTTCTTAAGTTTATGATAGAGATTTTGACTGTTTGCTTATTTAAATTAATAGTTTTTTGATAGTTTTAGGTTTACGGAAAAATGGAGCCATAAGTACAGAGAGTTCCCATGAGCCCCTGAGTTTCTCTTGGTATTAATAACCTGCACTAGTGTGCCATGTTTATTACAATTGATAAAGCAATATCAGTCCTTTATAATTAACTGAAGTTCATAGTTTACATCAGCGTGCACTCTTAGTGCTGTACATTGTATCAACTTTGACAAATGTATAGTAATGTGTATCCATAATTACAGCACCATACGGAATAGTTTCACTGCCCTAAAAATCCCTTGTACTCCTCCTATTAATTCTCCCTTCTTCCAAAACTCTGCTGACCACTGGTGTTTTCGCTATGTTCATAATTTTGCCTTTTCCAGAAGTCTTGTAATTGGAGTTGTACAGTATGTAGCCTTTCCAGATTGGCTCCTTTCACTTAGTAATATGCCTTTCAGGCTCTTCCATGTCTTTTATGGTTTGTTAGTTCTTTTCTTTTAATCACTGAATAATATTTGCTGTATGGATATATACCACTGTCTAGTTACCTATTCACCTACTAAAGGACATCCTCATTGCTTCCAATTTTTTTCCATGATTAGTAAAGCTGCTATGAACATCTATATGCAAGTTTTTGTGGGGTCATGAGTCTCAACGTGTTAGGGAAAATAGCAAGAAGCATGATTTCTGGGTCATATGATCAGAATATGTTTAGTTTTATAAAAACCTACCAAACTGTCTTCCAAAGTAGCTGGGCCAGTTTGCATTCCCACCTTCATTCACATCCCTGCCTTGACAGCATTTTGCATTTTCAGCACCTGACACTTTAGCCATTCTTTTTGTTTTGTTTTGTTTTGTTTTGTTTTACAATAGTTTATTTTCAAATTGGTTTACATATAACACCCAGTGTTCATCCCAACACGTGCCCTCTTTAATGCCCGTCACCCCCTCTCCCCCCTCCCTCACCTCCCTCACCCTCAGTTTGTTCTTAGTCTTTGAGAGTCTCTTATGTTTTATCTCCCTCCCTCTCTGTGTCTTTTTTTCCTTTCCCCTCTTCCCCTCCCCCTGGTTTTTGCTTAGTCTCACAAAGTCCACCTATTCGTGGAAACATATGGTATCTGTTTTTTTCTGACTGACTTATTTCACTTAACATAATACCCTCCAGTTCCACCCGTGTGCACTTTAGCCATTCTAATAAGTGATTAGTGATATCTTATTTGTTTCATGCTTTTTTTCTTTTCCTTTGAGTCTTTTCCTTAAAACCTATAGGTACTTATTGCTTTCTATACAAAATCTATTAATTCTATGTCAATTTTACATCCTGAATGTACATAAATTAACTTTCTCATTTTCTATGTTTTGTGGAATATTTTCATTATTCTTACTAAATATTTGTCATCTACAACTAGATTATTTTACTTCTCCTTTTGAATTATTTCACCTCTAGTTGATTTCTCCGGTCTCTTTGCATTGACTAATATATTCAGCACAGTGTTATAATAGAGGGCCTCAAAGATATATGTAGATATTTAACACAAAGTGTATAGTTACCTTGTTGATGACTGTAACACGTAGTTTATAGTTGTATACACACATGGATTATGATTCATATATATTTTTAAAATTAATTCTTTTAATTTTAAGAAGGCTCCGCATCCAATGTGAAGCTTGAACTCGCGACCCTGAGATCGAAAGTCACGTGGTCCACTGACAGCCATCCAGGTGCCTTTCATATATATTTTTAGGTAAGTATTTTTCTTGTTCCTGAATGTAACATTACATATATGGAAAAATATGTGAAAAATATATATTATCCTGGTCTTTATAATAAGGACTTAGCTCCAGTTCTTATTTGTACATATACAGTAATTATTCAAGGGCAAAATAAAAGAGAAAATTATAAATTAATTTGTTTAACAAATATAATATTGAACCCCAAATCTGAAAAATCTACAACAACGAAAAAGAAAATCAGTGAACACTATTACTAAAATAATCAATGCAAAAACATTTACTAAAATATTAGCAAGAATAATTACAGGAGAGTATTGAGGAATAATATGTTATAATCACTTGAATCTTATTCCAAGAATTCAAGAGAGTTAAATTTTAGAAATCGTAATATATTACATAATAGTAATCGAGCTAAGAAGAAATATATGATCATTTACATAGAAGCAGAAAAGACCTTTTAAAGCTTTTTAAATTTGATGTTTTACTTACTTTGCATTTTAAATGAACTCATGTGCTTTTATTTATTAATCCAATCCTGCTTAATTTCAATTTGCTGTATTTTGCTTCACCTAATGAAGTCATTTGATAAGCATGTTGATAGTAATGTCTTATGTTACAGATATTCCTCCAGTACATGATTTATCTGGATTTCTTAGTATATAGCTTATTATTTGTATGTTACTGTTACATTTAAGAAATTTAAAATTTTTACCAAATTTATCTTTGAAGCAAGTTTCCTTAAAAAGCATTTTCATTGCTGTTTATTTGGTTTTAAATTTTTTGCATAAAGTGTCTTTTTTGGGTTTTTTTTTTTTTTTTGGTTTCTTATTAATTCCTCTTACTATTTCCTTTTAATCCCTAGATGTATTAAGGTATTATGACAAATAAAAATCGAATATATTTATAGCATACAATGGGACATTTTCATATACATAAACCTTGTAAAATAATTACCAGAATCAAGTTAATTAACCTGCTCATCACCTCATATTGTTACCATTCTCATGTATGTGTGTGCGATGAAAACACTGTAGACCTACTCTCTCGGCCAATTTTAAATAGATAATACAGTTACAATGGTCATCATATGTGCATTAGGGCTCCAGAACCTGGCATGTAATTTCTTTATATTATTCCTTTGAATTTCTTGAGTTGTTTATTTTAGTCAAGCTATTAAAATATGTGAATGTTCTACTGTATCTGAAAAATATGCTACAGGGGCACTTGGAAGGCTCAGTAGGTTAAAGCATTGGACTTTCAATTTTTGGCTCAGGTCATGATCCCAGGGTCGTGAGATGGAGTCATAAGTCAGCATCGAGTCATGAGTCAAGCCCAGGATGGAGCCCGATTAAGATTCTTTCTCTCTTCCTTTTATATATATATGTAAAATATATATATCCCTCTGCTCCTACCCCACTTGCTTGCAGGTGTAGGTACACTCTCTCGCTCTAAAATTAAATAAATAAATTAAAATGTATAATAAAAATAAAATTAAAAATATTGTACAATTACTGTTGTTGCCGTCTACACTTATGAATTTCCATCTTAAAACACGCTTTACTAGTTCACGTGTCAAATTTCAGTACAAGTTGCATCACTTTTCCCTCACCCCACAAAAAGCCAATTCCCTCTAGAAGAATTACAATAATCCACATAAAATACCGAGTAACTGAAAAGTATATAAAAAGGTTTTCTTATCTTTGTTTCTCCTTGAATCTCCTGTTATTTCCTCTCATGTCAGTTTTTGCTATGTAATTGTGTGCATATATTTTCATATCTGCTAGCTAGTCATTGGGAACTGTATACCCCTAATCATTATAAAGTATCTGTCTTTCTCTCTTAGTTCTTACGGTCAGGATTCTACCTTTCCACATATAAGAATTGTGTCCTCTGCTCTCTTTTCATTTGTATCTTTCCAGCATCTCTTGATTCATAATGTATTTCTAACCTTTCCAAATTAATTTATTTATCTATGTATTTTTGAAATTGTTTTATGTTTTCTAGCTTAAGAAAGTTTCTTTCTCACTATTTTTTTGGCATAATATATTTGAGCATTGTTCTGTTATATTCTTTCTAGTTTGATCATCATGTGTAAAACATTTTCTTTAATCTTCAATTTTATCTGAGTCTGTAAGATCTACTTTTTCTTCCCAAGTTTTTCTTTTTGGCAATTAAAAACATATTGTTTTATAATTCCTTATTACTGTCTTACTTCACAGTTCTTTCATCCAGTTAATATATATGACTCTTCTTGGAATCATATCTTCAAATTTTAATTTATTTTGTAGTTACAGCATTTCAGTATGCCTTCTTTGTACAAATATTATCTGTACCCATGGACCTACTTGGATACTTAGCATCTAAATCCAACGCATTCTTGGGGCACCTGGTGGATCACTTGGTTCAGTGTCAGGTCACGATCTCCCAGTTTGTGGGATTAAGCCCAGCACCAGGCTCTGCGCTGACAACATGGAGCCTGCTTGGAATTCTCTCTTACCCCTCCCCTTCTTCCCCTCTTTCTATCCCTTGCATGCACTCTCTCTCTCTCTCTCTCTCTCTCTCTCTCTCAAAATAAATAAACAAACTTAAATAAAAAGTCCTTAATCCAAAGCACTGCTTATTTGCTGGTTTCATAGGAAACTAAAGTACAAAGAGTTAGCCACATAACAGTACCCAGTTACCCCAGTCTTTGCAAGTGTGTGAGCTAGATGCCTGTGGTCTTCTCTATTCGTTATTTCAGCTAGGACATAAAAATATCATACTAATCCTCGGTTAGGCATTCGACTTTGGCTCAGGTCATGATCTGGCAGTTCATTAGTTCGAGCCCCACGTTGGGCTTTGTGCTGGCAGCTTGGAGCCTGGAGCCTGCTTCAGATTCTGTGTCTCCCTCTCTCTCTGCTTCTTCCCTGCTTGTGCTCTTTCTCTCTCTCTCTCTCTCAAAAATAAACAAAACATAAAAAAAAATTTTAAAAAACCCTTTATTTTATAGCTAAATGATTAATTTCCATGGAAGCATGTATATAACCTTGGTAATATCTAACCACAAATAGACTACTTGATTTTTTAAAAGAAAATACACAGTTAAGAATATTCATCTGAAAACATGGTACCTGAGGTCAGACGTCAAGTTTCAGCAGCTCATTATTTTTTTTCCCCTCAAAACAATCATTATGGAAGAAGAACAAAGAGATAGAAACCCCCTTAAAATACTAAGCAATCAAATAGCCTTACAAAACCAACCTGATGGCCTACTCTGGTGCATAAGTGGCACTAATTCCATGCACTTTTAATTATTAATCTAATGTTTCTTTTGTCTTCATTGTTTCAAAAATATCTTTTGGATGACATACCTATGAATGCTGGATAACTCTTATGTTTTACCATGCGGGAGGCTCAAAGCGTTTCATTTTATGAAATATAAATTTGAGCTCCTTCCAGCTTTTACCAATGAAGCAAAGGTTCAAGGCATTTTTCAACACTGAATTGCAATGATGATCTCACACATAGCATTTATGCTAATTAAAATATGCCATCAGTTCAATGAAAGCCTTAGATGACAATGAGCAAAATGTTACTGAGTATGTGCTTTTTGTTTTTTTGTGTGCTGGTACACATATTAGTATATAACAATTTCTCAACTTGCTCTGATAGACCAGATACCCCAAAGTTACACTTTTAGTTACTACATTGTGGAAATAACCATGTCCTTAGTTTCTAACACATGGCAACGATGGAAGTCAAGTAGACAAAAGTATGTCCCCATTTCTGACACAGCTATACTGCTTAAGAAATCACAGACCGTGGTTAAAAAATGTGTGACCATAGATTAGCATGTAATCTCCCTAGAAAAGGGAGAAGTATACAAATTCTATATAGGACTTACTCATTAAAGCTGTCCCTGTGTGTGTAAAGAGGGTACACACATGGGAAGAATGTCCTGGCCCACGTGGGGATTCAGATGATTGTGGAGAATAGTTTGAAATCGAGGACAAGATAGTTTATTCCAGAGAATAGAATTTCTGCCCACCGATGAGATACTCACACCTTCAGGCCGATGGATCTTCTCCGGATCTAATAAAATGATTGCAGAACTACCGTGGCCCTATCTCTTCACTTCTTCCTATTTTGAAATGTGTGTGTGTATGTGTGTATATAACTCAATTTAATGTAAGATAACTTGATTTAGCTGCTTATAAATTCCAAATTAAGGAAAAGAAGTTTAGGATAGGATGCAGAAATATCTGTGTACCAACCAGAAATCCTAGACATTAAGCTGCATGCAGTGACAGTATCGTAGTCTGTCCGGATTGCTGTAACACAATACCACAGACTGTTGTGGCTTAAACAACAAACATTTATTTCTTACGGTTCTGGAGGCTGGCAAGTCCAAAATCAAGGCGCTGGCAGATTTGGTGCCCTGTGAGGATCTGCTTCCTTGTTCACAAATGGTTTTCTGTTCACTGTGTCTTCACATGGTAGGTAGAAAGGGGAAGGTAATTCTCTTCCGATTTCTTTGATCAGGGCACTGATCCCATTCACATGAGCTCCACCCATGTCCTAGACCCTGGGTCTAAAGTTCTTTCTTGTCTAGCAAGAAAGCGGGATGCAGTATTAAATGGGAGAGATGGCTAATGTCTGGGAAAAGACAAGAGCCCCAATTAAGGGTCCTTGCCCCGTTTTTATCAGGACCAGAAGGCTTACAAACATGGTGATGGACGTACATGAAGAGACAATGATACTATGAACATTAACTCATGGACGTGAGGGAAACGGGGTCTTGAAGATATTCAAGGTTAGGGGTTTGGGCTAATACAA
Organism: Paguma larvata; assembly: GCA_030068075.1. NCBI lineage: Eukaryota > Metazoa > Chordata > Mammalia > Carnivora > Viverridae > Paguma > Paguma larvata. The sequence goes on from CM057826.1 coordinate 9,437,591, forward strand.
AACAAAATCCTGGCGCCAGGCACCTTGTGAAAGGTCGTTTAGAGCAGACATGAGGTACCACCTCTGTTTATCCAGCAGAGGATAAGCAGAGGATAAGGCAGAGAGAGCAAATAACCTCAGGGTCAACAAGGCACCTTTCTTTTGCTAGTTAGCTCTGCTCTGGGCAGCTTTGCCCTGCAGTGGTCTACAGCCCTATTTACCTGTTTACCTAATTTGGTCCTTCCTTCCCAGGAAAGCAGTTTTCTGCTATAGTAATAAATTGGGGGGTGCTTTTGCCCTGAATACCTTATTTTCTTTACCTCATATACGTTTATATTGGGACCTTTGTCCCTCTCTCTCTTCTGGGGGCCTTTGCCTCCCCCCCCCACTCTATCCTGAGGTCCTAATCTTGTTTACCCAAGTTTGGATGAGAGCATCTTATGGCTTTGTAATTCTTCATGCCTTTTTAAACCCAGGGAAGTCCTAAGCTTATTCCCCACACGCCCTCATGGCCTAGTACCTCCCAAAGGCCTCACGTTTAAAGGCCATCCATGGAGTATTAGGTTTCAACCTATGAGTTTTGGGAGCAGGGCACAAACATTCAGTAGATAGAAAATGAGATAGTACTTGAGGACTGTTTTCCTTGGCAGGGATTTAGTTAGTTCTATGTATAGGAAAAAAGGATGCAAACGGATATTTAAACACCAGAAGAGAAGACTGTATCAGCTGCTGGTATTGTTTATTGATGAAACCCTATGTTTCCCCACATTTCTCAGTGTTGTGCCCAAATTCTGGATCCCAAGAAGACCGCCGGGGAGCCGGGACTGATGCGTACGCGAAGGGTCTTTATTCGAAGCTCGAGCTCGGACTCTTGCACTCCAGATGCAGCGGTGCAGTAACAAGAGCCCTGAGCCAGGTTTACACAGGCTTTTTATCAGGGTTCGAGTACACTTTTTGGGTGGGGATGGGGATCCTCTGAATTGATTGATTGGCATTCTCTCGGGCTAGTTTCTGATTGAGTATTTCATATTTGGCGGGCGCGGGCTAGCTATGGATTGGCTTAGCTTGGGGGTCCCGCACAGATTCAAATGGTCAGCGCGCGTGGGCTGGACACTGATTAGTTTTGTTAAGGGCTATTCTAGGAACTGACCTCCTGCGGTTTCCCTGGAACTCAAGGTGGAGGCAGGGTCTGCTAATCAGGGTCCGGCCCCACCCGGGGTGGTGACAGGGTCTGCTAATCTGGGTCCAGTCCCACCCGGGGTGGTGACAGGGTCTGCTAATCTGGGTCCAGTCCCACCCGGGGTGGTGACAGGGTCTGCTAATCTGGGTCCAGTCCCACCCGGGGTGGTGACAGGGTCTGCTAATCTGGGTCCAGTCCCACCCGGGGTGGTGACAGGGTCTGCTAATCTGGGTCCAGTCCCACCTGGGGTGGTGACAGAGTCTGCTAATCTGGGTCCATTCCCACCCAGGGTGATGACAGGGTCTGCTAATATGGGCCGGCCCCTTGGCTACTCTATTTACTGGAACCCGGGGCAGAGTCCAGGGTGACTTGTTTTCCTGGAACTTGGGGCCCAGAACTACTCTAAGATGGAACTTAAACCAAAATGGAGCGGCCTTAGCCCTAACAGCACTATACTTTCACAACATGGCAATTCTCTAACACAGCAAATAGGGTTCACAGCAATCACAGTAATCACAGCAAACGGGCCAGGAGTCTAGCGCATTCCTAAGTCTCTAAATCTAATACCTGACAAGATTTAACACACAGCAACTTAGTCTAATCCATAGCAAACTAAACAGGCCTCACAGCACCCCAAGAAAAGTTTCCCAGTGTTCACAGCAAACAGCAATCAAAACAGAATTCTCAGCCATCATAACCCTTAACAAGGTTCACAGTCAGCAGAAGTCTGGGGCACACTATCTCTAACACAGTACCCCTCTAAGTTTAGCAGGAAAGAGAACTGGCTTCAGACTAATGCAGGGCTGTCACTTAGGACAAGAAACTTAAAAACGCTCTCTTCACTCAGCTCCTTTAAGAGAGAGGCTGTGTCCTATGGCCAATAACTGGCCAATGGGCTCTGGTGGAATGGTATGTTTCATCCAGGCAAAAATATTCAGCAGCCGGTGCTTTGGTTTCTATGCTAAATTATCAGCAGCTGGCAGTTATGAAAAACAGTGTGAAATGGTGGAACTCTCAGATTCAGTCCCTGTCCTAACCACCATGGTTATGCGTCTTGAGTAGGAAAAAAATCTTCATCATTACAAGTGCCCAAGGGTGTGTTGGGTGGCATTTTTTGTTTGTTTGTTTTATTTTGATTTGTTCATCTCCCCAGACTCTATTCCAATAGCTTAAGGAGTCATAATTGCAAAACATTTTATGGCTCCTTAGATTTGTATAGGGATTTTTATTTAGGCTCTCATTAAGTTTAAAAAACTGCATAAAAGTCAGTTTCTGATCAACCAACTTCCTTCATAGTTCTTCTTTCTTAGAGTTGTTTAGATCACAAGTAGAGGCGAGAAGTAAAATATAATGTATGAAAAGAAGCCAGGAAAAAATCTATTTAATTTTCATCATAAGTCCTGAAAGAGGGGAAGGATCTAAGGCCATGCTAACAAGGGGCAAAAATAAACTTTGAAATCATATATTTTAAAATGTAAATTTAGAAATACCTCAAAAACTGTGAACTAATTAAAAGTAAAATATAAATGTCCTCCCCCGTTTTTTTTAGATAACACATTTTCTAAACTTTTAAATAGATCAGTGATAAAATTTAACTCTGCAAAATTGAAACTGCAATATTAAGTTTTACAATCAGGTATAACATTGTGACATTATTATTATTTTTTTATTATGTGTGTCTCCAAATCGATGCTGGATGTTTTCTTTTTCTTTTTTTTAAATATTTTTTAACGTTTATTTATTTTCGAGAGACATAGAGACAGAGTATGAGCAGGGGAAGGGCAGAGAGAGAGGGAGACACAGAATCTGAAGCAGGCTCCAGGTTCTGAGCCATCAGCACAGAGCCTGACGCGGGGCTTGAACTCATTGACCTTGAGATCATGACCTGAGCCGTAGTCAGCCGTTTAACCGACTGAGCCACCCAGGCGCCCCCCGGATGCTTTCTAATACATTCTAAATGTATCACAATCATTAACTCCTAAAACTTCACCTTTGCCCCAAGGCACACCGCAATTATGGTCATTCCTAGAATTTATCAGCATCATTAATGGTTTAGAAAAGTCACCTTTTAATAAATACCTACAATGCCTACTTACTGTTTTTATCCGCCTTCTTGTAGTGTCTCGTACTTACTCGATCAAGGTATTGGCAACTGTGCTTGGCAATCTGTCACCAATCATATACGACAGGGCACGTGTTTTCCTTGCTACACCAGTTATTCGAAATTAATCTTAAAACTAAGATCTTTCTCACTGGAAAACTTTCAATGACTCTCCAACCAATGCCATGGTTTTCTCTCTATGCCTGGTAGAAAATGAATAAAATACGCCTGATCCCCACTATTGGGGGAACAGCCTTCTCTTAAAAAAGCAGTACTTTAAGAGCATAGATAGGGGTGCCTGGGTGGCTCAGTCGGTTAAGCAGCGGACTTCGGCTCAGGTCATGATCTCACTGTCTGTGAGTTCAAGCCCCGCGTCGGGCTCTGTGCTGACAGCTCAGAGCCTGGAGCCTGCTTCAGATTCTTTCTCTCCCTCTCTCTCTGCCCTTCCCTGCTCATGCTCTGTCTCTATGTCTCTCAAAAATAAATAAACATTAAAAAAATTTAAAAGAAAAAAGAGCATAGATTGCGATGTATTTGTGATATGTCTCATTTCATGCTTCTAGAGTTTGGTTATTCTAATGCTGGGAGTGTGCATGGTTGGAGTGTGTGTGTGTGTGTGTGTGTGTGTGTGTGTGTGTGTGTGTAAAATCCTGAGTATTGGAGTTATTTGGCCAAATCAATTTAGTGAAGTCCACCAATTCATGAAATAACTGGTTCATGAAAGCCAATTGAACAAAATTTTGATTTACCAGAACTTGACATAGGTTAGCTAAAGTTATAAATTATTCCTTAAATTTGGTTCCAGCAATTTTGAAAAGTCTTTTGAAGTTTCAATTTCCCAGTCCCACTTTTATTCGAGCAACTGTGTCACACTTGCTTAGTCAAAATTCTCTCTGTGTTGTTGAGTGAAAAGATAATTACATGTTTATTTCAGCTTCTAAATGTCATAATCTCAAAAGACATGCCAAATAGTGTTTCCATCATAATAGCCTAGTTAATTGGTAACTAAAGAAATTAGCGGGAAGAAAAGGAAAATGTATTAGAAGAAAGAAACTCGTCCTGTGTATTATGCTAGAATTTCAAAATATGTAAGAGATTTTCATTTTTGCAGGGTCTTATATCCTGGAATTGGCTAGACTCCATTGTCCTGGGAAAATGATTTCAGCTATGCTATACTAATATTAATTTTGCTAAACTACTTGTTAACTTTAAAAAAACATCACAGGTAGTTAAAATATCCCATGTCACAGTAAATATGAAAATAGTTCTTGCGAATGTAATTTAGGTGAATGAATATTTGGCTATGATCATTTTCAAATGAGAAATAACTCACATTTAATCCTCACATGTAATCCTATGAGTAGATACTGCTATACATCTATAGAAACGAGGCAAGTGAGGCAGAAGGTGTTAAGTAATTTAAACAAATGCATTATTCTAACAACATGACTCTAAGCAGTATGTCTGTAGTCTTTTTACTATATCTGGTTGATGGTTACTGAATTGACTTTCTGAGATTTTTTAGTCTCCACAGTCTGTAAGTTTACTAACTGATGTTTTGCAAAATAATTTCAGTGAATATGGTCCCCACAATTATGTAATCTTTCACATTTTGGGGCCCTATAAGAAAAATAATGCATTATCACATGTTTACTAACAGTGGAAAGTGGCATATAATTTTAAGTCGTTTAAATGTTTTGCTCTATCATCTATCTCTCTATCTATCTATCATCTATCTATCATCATCTATCTGTCGTCTACCTACCTACGTAACTACTTTCATATCATCGTCATCTATCTGTTATGTACTAAAGTTAAATAAAATGAGACAGAAATTTTCAATATCAGAGTAGAGTGGTCCTCCAAAAACATCCAATGAAGCGGGAGGGGAATTAGCCATTGCAATTCATTCAAGTTTGATTAAGCTTTCGGTTATAGTCACAGATAATGTGAATCTATCAACAAATAGCACTTTTTGTTCCATAGGCCAAATTTTAATTTATTAATTGTCCATGAATAAATATTTTTTACTAAGACCTGCAAATGTGTCTAATAGTGGGGGGCACCATTGTCTTCATTTTAAGTCAGAAGATTCCTTTAATTAGGGCATGGGGAAATGAATGCTCTTTGTTTAAGGGTTCACTTCTAGACCCCAGAGGCTTAGAGTATGTGATGGCACTTGCAAAGTAATAATGAGGAGACCTTGAGAAGGCGGAATAAACAAGTCCTTCCCCCAGGCATATTTTTCAATTGTCGCAACACTCACACACTCAAATACTCCCCATAATATCCAGACATAAATATGGCAAAAGTCTTACTCTTTGTGACATTGCTGCACCAAAAAGTAGAGACGACCTCCCTCTTCTCAATTTGATCACGTCTGTACCAGAAGATTCTCTGGTCTCCCCACTTCAATTTCCAGCGTCTCCTTTTCCTTCTTTGTTTGTGTCTGCCTGTCTCTTTACTTGCCTCTTCACTTTCAACCTATTTTAAGTTGGTTACAAATGGGCAGTTATCTTTAATGGCATAAATAAATAGTTTTCTGGTTATTAATATTATATGTTCGTGGCTTTCTGTCATATGGAAGTGTTCAGAACATTACCACGTAGGGAGTGAACTTCTATGCTTCTATGCTTTGATTTCTGCAAGCTTACTTAGGACATTTATTTATTTTTGCCACTTTTCTCTGGTTGGATCATTGCTCTTCATTTCCAATTTTTCCACGTAAATTTGCAAATCATTTTCCTCTCTATTTATAGAGGCCTTCTCTTTTCCTGGCCTCCGAAGGTAATACATGCATCTGAATTATTTGCTTAACTCTTACTCCTTTTACTCCAAAAGAGGGAAATATTTTTCTTTTATCATTATATTTTATCTATCAGTTATATTTTCATGTTTTCACGCCATGGCTCTTTTATATTTCAAAATCTTTTTACCTTCTGTAGTATGAATTCCATTTTTTTAAGCTTTTGGTTTATGCCTAGATTCATGGGCTGGAAGATGAAGGGCAAACAACATTTTAGACATTTACTTGATGAGTGGCAGATACACCCTAGTGTGCTTCAATGAGTCACACCTGCAGTAACTCCCTCCCTTTCAGTGCAGATACAAGTTGATATTTGCTTTTAAAAAAAAATTAGTACTTTTACTTTTTGTGAAAGTTTATTTACTTACTTTGAGAGAGACAGAGAGAACACATGCAAGTGGGGGAGGCGCAGAGGCAAAAGGAGAGAGAGAATCCCAAACTGGCTCCATGCTCAGTGGAGAGTCCATGTAGGGTTCAATCCCACGACCATGAGATTATGACCTGAGCCAAAATCAAGAGTCGGGGCTTAAAGGACTGAGCCACCCAGGGGCCCTGATGCTTGCTTTTAACCAACAGAATGTGACAAAGCATATGGGATTCTCACTCTCATCATTCTTTAAATTATGTAAAATTCCTTTTTAGAGGCTTGGAGGCGCAAGCTGTCTTCCTGAACGCCAAGGTGGGAGATCATATGTGGGAGGGCCAGGCGGCCAGAAGCTGCAGGCAGCCTCTGAGAGTGAGGAAACCGGCCGCCGACAGCCAGCAGGAAGTGGGATCCGAGGTTTTACCCCCACAAGACACGACTTCTGCCAACAGCCACTTGATTTGGGGAACGGACACTGTGCTCCACGGAGGAAAACAGCCCCGCAGATGCCTTGACTGGAGCCTCATCACACTGAGCAAAGGACCCAGTTAGGCTGTGGGCAGACCCCTGACCCACAGAAACTGTGACCAATACATGTTAGTTCAGACCGCTAACTTTGAAGTCCTTTGTTAAGCAGCAATAGGTAAATAATGTCTGAAGATTATTTCTTGTTATTTTTATACTTTTTTTCCTTCAATCTTAGTGCTCTTGCATTTATTTATTTTAATTTTTCCCCAGCTTTACTGAGGTATGATTAACTAAAATTGTACATATTTAAGTTGTACATGATGTTTTTATGTTTTAAGGTATACAGCATAATTTAATATAGGTACACACTGTGAAATGCTCACCACAATCAAGGTAATTAACACATCTATTGCCTCACGCGGTGACCATTTTTCCATGTGTATGTGCTGAGAACACTTAAGATCTGTTCTCTCAGAAAATTTCAAGTATAAAATACATATTTTTACTAACAGTCACCATGCTGTACATTAGATCTTCAGAATTTATCTTTTAACTGAAAGTTTGTGCCATTTGTCTCCTCATTTCCCCCACCTGTTAGCCCCTGATAACTGCTGTTGTATTCTCTGCTTCTACAGGCTTGACTATTTCTTTCTTTCTTTCTTTCTTTCTTTCTTTCTTTCTTTCTTTCTTCCTTCCTTCCTTCCTTCCTTCCTTCCTTCCTTTTTCTTTCTTTCTTTCTTTCTTTCTTTCTTTCTTTCTTTCTTTCTTTCTTTCTTTCTTTCTTTCTTTCTTTCTTTCCTCTCTTTCTCTCTTTCTCTCTCTCTTTCTTTTTTTGTAGATTCTATGTATAAGTGAGATCATACAGTGTCTGTCTTTCAGCGTCTTCCTTATTTTACTTATTACGTCTTTCAAATGTCTTCAAGTTCATCCATGTGGTTACCAATAGCAGGATTTCCTTCTTTTTTTTATGTCTGAGTAATACGCCATTTTATATATAGATATATCACATTTTCCTTTTCTACTTATTAGGTAGGAATGTAAATTGGTACAGTCACTGTGGAAAACAGTATGGAGGGTTCTCAAAAAATTAAAAAATAGAATTACCATGTGATCAAACAATCCTACTTCTGGGTACATATCCAAAGGAAATGAAATTAGAGTCTTGAAGAGATGTCTTCTATGTATCCCCATATCCATCGCAGTATTATCCACAAAAGCCAACAGGCACCTTGATTTTTTTTTAAACTTTATTTATTTATTTTGAGAGAGAAAGAACAGGTGAGTGACAGAGAGAGAGGGAGAAAGAGAATCCCAAGCAGCTCTGTGCTGACAGCACAGAGGGTCTCAATTCCACGAACGGTGCGATGTGACCTGAGCCAAAATCAAGTTGGACACTTAACCGACTGAGCCATCTAGGCGCCCTTCTAATTTTTCAATTAGCGTTTTCATAAATATCCTCTGGCAGCTTTGTTTCTGTGGGTCTGAAGCGTGAATACCCTGCCTGGTAATCTCTGTGTTCTGGGTCCTTTCAGAGGAGTTTTTGATTTCTCCTACAGCTCATTTTTTACTAAGGTCTGGTTATAGGAGAGCACCAAAAAACCAAGAGGTTCACTGGTGAGTCTAGAAACGTGGTATTTACTTACGTGGCCATGAGATACGAGATGTGGCAGACCGTGTGACATGAGTAAAGACCTCTTTTCTCTGATCAGATGGTTTTCTTCCAGCACCAAAGCCAGAAAGACTCTATCTGATTCTATCACATTCTTAGCCTTTCCTGGGTTTGAAATCCCTCGTATACATGAGTAATTAAAAACGTGTGCGGGAACTTCTATGTTGTTATCCATAAAAGTAGGATCATTTATCGTTTCCCAGAATCCATCCTTTTCTGACCCTGTTATTGAGGATTTTCTCAGCCAATGAGGAGGAAACTGTGGACAATTCCCCCTTGCTGGGATGCAGATCCATCTGGATACCTGGGACTTAGGAGCCATTCGGCTCATAGGAATCCAACACCATAGAGCTGGCAGGAAAGGAGAATAAAACCAGAACCATGCTTCATATTTCTAGAACTCTCTGTGCCCTTGTCCTGTCCCATCATCTTCACTCAACATCCTTATGCATCTTTCTACTTTAACTTGGGATACGTCCGGAATGGACACGGAGCATCATGTTTCAAAAATGAATTTTAATATTTTAATGCTATGAATTTCAGTTTACCCCCAAATGCATGTAAAAGAAACAAGATAAACAACAACAAAATCAAAAACAAGTCTAATAAACATGGGCGACACATATCATTATTTATCAAATTAATATATATTTTTTAATCTTCATGTTTATCACTACATTTTGCAAATTTAATTACAATATGTCTTGGTGTTGGCCTGCTTTTGTTGATTGTGATGGGAGTTTTCTGTGCCTCCTGGAACTGGAGGTCTGTTTCCTTCCCCAGGTTAGGGAAATTTTCAGCCATAATTTCCTCAAATAAATCTTCTGTCCCCCTTTCTCTCTTCTTCCTAGGTTAGAGAAGTTTTCAGCCAGAATTTCCTGAAATAAACTTTCTGTCCTCCTTTCTCTCTTCTTCTTCTGGGACTTCTATAATACATGTGTCATTATCATGGATGGAGACATGAGTTCCCAAAGTCTGTTCTTGTGTTGCATAATTCTTCTTTCTCTCTTTTGTTCAGCTACATTTTTTCCCATTATTTTGTCCTCTAGATCACTAATTTGTATCTGCGTCTTTTCCGGCCTGCTGTTCATTGCATCGAGCCTGTTTCCAATCTCACTTATTACATTCTCTATCTCATTGATTCTTTTTTAACTCTTTTATCTCTGTGGTAAGGGTCCACTGATGTCTTCTATTCTTTTCTCGAGCCCAGGGAGTATCCTTATGATTGTTGCTTTACATTCTCAATCAGGCATGTGACTTATGTCTGTTTTGGTTAGGTCTCTGGCCATGGCCTTATTGTGTTCTTTCATTTGGGATACATTCCTTCAACTTGGCATTTTGTGTAAGTCTCTGCTTTCTTCTCTGTGTTAGAAAAGCCAGTTATGTCTGCTGATTCTGAAAGTAATGGTTTTATGAAGACGCAGTCATGTCGTTCCCAGGGCCTGGTGCTTCAGAGAGTGTCTGTGAGGTGTTTTGCTGCTCTGTCCTTCAGGAAACTTGTCCACAGAGGCAAAATATAGTGATAAAGAAAAAGTGTTACAATCATTAAGACAAAAGAAGTCCTTAACTTATAAGGGAAAACCCATAGGGCTAGATGGAGATTTCTCAACAGAAACTTGGCAGGCCAGAAGGGAGGGGCCTATCTTCAAAGTGCTAAAAGGGAAAACTCTGTGGACAAGAATACTCTATCCAGCAAGACATAATTCAGAATAGAAGGAAAGATAAATAGTTTACCTGGCAAATAAAAAATAAAAGATTTGGTGACCACTAAACCATCCTCGCAAGAAATATTAAAGGGGACTTTTTGAGTACAAAAGATAGACCTAAAGTGACAAAGACAAGAAAGGATCAGAGAAAATCTCTAGAAACAATGACAAAAAAGTAATAAAGTGGCAATATATATCTATCAATAATTACTTTGATTACTCAAATCAAAAGACACAGGAAGTCAGAATAGATTAAAAAAGAAAAAAAAAGACTCATCTATATGTTGCCTACAAAAAGCTCATTTTAGACCTAAAGACATATACAGATTGAAAGCGAGGGGGTGGAGAAACACTTACCACATGAATGGATGTTAAAAGAAAGTCAGAGCAGCAATGTGTTAATCGAACAAACTAAACTTTTTTGTTATTGTATTGTTTTTATCCTGCTTTGGTGTCAGAGTAGTATAGTCCTCATGAAATGATTGTGAATGCATTCTCTCTATTCCTTCATTTGTAAGATTTTGATAAAGATTGTCATTAATTATTGTTTTTAATTGTTTGGTAGAATTCACCAATGAAACCATGTGGTCTTGGGCTTTTCTGTGTTGGGAGATTTTGATTCCTAAGTTACAGTTAACTTTCATTTTTGTTATTGATCTAAGAAGATTTCCTACTTCTTGGATCCAAGATTCAGGGTTCAATCATGGCAACGCGTACATTTTTAGGAATTATCTGGTTTTTCTTCTAAGTTATCTGATTTGTTAGTATACAATTGTTCAGAGTAACCTTTTATCACATTATGTATTTCTGTGGTTATCTATTGTTTAGTTCGCTCTTTCATTTCTTATTTTGGTTTTTGAATCTTTTCTTTTTTTCTTAGTTAATGTATCTAAAACATTGCCAATTTTGTTTCTATTTTTGGAAAAAACTGGTCATTATTTTCCAACGTTATGTTCTTGTTTATTCTGGTCTCTATTTTATTTATTTCTGATTTTTCTTTGTTATTTCTTTCCTGTAGTAAATTTCATGGAGGTTTTTACTTTTTCTAGTTACCTGTGGTGTAAGGTTGAATTATTAATTTGAATATTTTTTCTTTTAATTAAAAAAATATTTTTAAGAGAGACAGAGAACAGGGAAGAAGCAGAGACAAAAAGAAAGAGAAAATCTTAATCAGGTTCAGTGGCCAGCAAGGAACCTAGTGTGGGGCTCAATCTCACGACCATGGATCATGACCTGAGCTGAAATCAAGAGTCAAATGCTCAACCTATTGAGCCACCCTGAACTTTTTTGCTTAATACAAGCATTTATAGCATTAAAAATCCTTCATGTTAACATGTTTAACTTTTTAGATACAGAACTTCTAGATAAAAGAAAAATACCAAATGAAAAGGTCTCAGTATTTTACAGTTTGAAAATCTTGCTTTTATCCTTATATGAATAACTGGGAGAATTCAAACTGTTATTTTTTTTTAAGTTCACTAATTATCATTTGCTTTCAATCTTTAGTAGACCAGGATTAATTATCTAATTATGGAATGACAATACAATCTAGACCCTTCTGTGTTTTCTCTTAATATAGAATATTTTAATGTATCAATCTCTTTTCAAGTGGACTCAGGAGAAACAGATTTTTTTAAAACTGTGATTCTCATTTTACGTTATTTTAAAACACACACACATACACACACACACACACACATGCATGTGCACACACTAACATGGAAGAATATTTCAAAAGCATATTTTTAATCATTTCACATTGAATGCAACCTTATTTTACATATTTACTGATATTTGAAAGATAACTTAAGTTCTAAAGCCAATTTTTGTTTTCATCACATTAATACTTCTCCAATATATATGATATTTAAAATTTTGGTCGAATGTATTTACAAATTAATGACTTTAATAATTAATTTAAAACTTTCCCTCTTTCATCTCCTAGAATTTTACCACTTATACACACATTAATCTACTCTTGAAGTTAAAAGGAAAAGCTCTGTTGTAAATACATCTGAAATTTTTACATAAAATGAATAAAAATTACTTCATACGTGATATATACTTTAGTTAAAAAGATAAATTATAATATTAACGTGATTATTTGGTAGAAAGAAAACATAATTTTAGCTATTTTATAAAATTTCACTCTATTGTGTTCCTGTTCTTTTAACATAGGTGGAGAACACACACACACACACACACACACACACACACACACACACACACACATATATATATATTATTTATATACATGTTTAAACGGTTTTTTAAACCGGTTTATTTTCTTTGAGAGAGAGAGACACCATATGTGCAAGCAAGGGAAAGACAGAAGGAAAGAGCGTGAGAGAATCCCAAGCAGGCTCCGTGCTATCAGTGCAGAGCCTGATGCAAGGCTCAATCTCAGGAACTGTGAAATCATGACCTGAGATGAAACCACGAGTTGGACACTTAACCAACTAAGCTACCCAGGAACCTGAGAACATTTATTTTTTAAATTTCCTTAGTAATACTTAAAAATTTATATTTCTTGATCTTAGAGAGTTAAGCAAACATTCAGATATATTATTATTAGGACACAGGAAAGGATAAAGAGTAAAAATTCACTTTATTCCTTTTAGACAAAATCAAACTTAACTAATTTTTGTTGTAACTAATTTTAAATTTATATTTTAGAAGATAGTCCAAAGGATAAATATAACAGTAACACACCCAATCTGTGTTTCTGCCGACAAGATATTAAAAGGGACATCGTTTGTAAATATAGAAGACTCTAGTTGGTTGCTCCCCTGATGTAATTATGGAAATGTTATGTAGAGGTAAATAATAAATAGGTAAATATATAAGACTTCTAGTCAGAGACTATGCCATATGTGATTCCAATAATTTTCTATTCATTGAGACTTGTTCATTACACTTAGTGAAATATGTCTTATATTTAGAAATGCAGTATATTTTTCTTCTAAAGTATATTCATATATTATTCATATATTATTTTAAATTTTTCTTAATTTAATAGAACTGATTCAAACTGATTGATTTTTTTTATATGTGATGATCAGGGGATTCACTCTCCATTTTAGTCATAGTGCCTACCTGTTCAAAAATAAAATGCCAGATGCAATTTAGGACATGAAATTTTAAAAATGCAATTGAAAATCAGGAAGCGATATTCCCAAGAAAGGCCCCAGCAGTAACATAACAGCTGAAACCAGCAGCAATTCTGGCTCTAGTTAAGCTCTGGATGTATCACCCCATAAGCAAAATTATTTTGTGAAAATCTCCACTCTAAGGGCCCAAAGATAAGCCTGGGCAAAAATATTTTCCAAAGTACAGCTGTTACTACATCAAGATGACCTTTCTCAAATGAGTTTGACTAGTTTACTCTATGGAAGCCTTAATGATCTATTTCTTTAGAATGTGCAAAAACCTTCAATCGCTTTATTCAGAATTGTAATGGAAAATGCCAGAGCATACTGGATAAATATTAATTTCTCAAGTTCTATGTGAGTATTGGCTGCCTGGCTTCTTACAAAATTGCTACAGTTCATCTCAAAATATAATCACTTTTTAAGCTCTTTAGGGGTGCCTGGGTCGCTCAGTTGGTTAAGCTTCTTTACCTCAGGTCATGATCTCATGGTTCATGAGTTTTAGTCCCATGTTGGGTTCTGTGCAGATAGCTCAGAGCCTGGAGCCTACTTTGAATGCTGTCTCCCGCTTTCTCTGCCCTCCCCCCCCAATCATGCTCTGTCTCTCTCTATCAAAAATAAATAAACATTAAAATTTTTTCTTAACCTCCTTAGAATAGTACGTCACTTGTAGCTATAGTTGCTAAATTCCATAAATGATACAAAAGCAATATTGGGAAAGGTTTCCTAATTAGAAGACGTCTATATAAATTTTCAGTGTGCAACATGAGATGTGTGTTCAGGAGTCGTTCACATGTTTGGCTTGTTTAGAGAACATTTCTCAGGAGGTGAAACAGAACATGGAGGCCTTTCCCTGGGTAAGGTCTAGAAGACCTCTGGGTATCTTCTCATAGACTTGTCTGCTCAAACTTACACTGAACTGGTATTGAGTAGACTCAGAAAAGAAAGTTTTCCAAAGTATACCATCTGTTTTACAGAATCGCTTGTATCTTGCCTTTTGTTCACCTTCCTCCTCTGTAAATGAGGACAACTCTCCAGAAACTCAGAAGACAAGAGAATTCTATTTCCCCACAAATCTTACCCATAAAGAAGTGAATATACCCAAACCAAAAATTTGAGTAGAAGTGAAATGCTTTGGGGCATGATGCTAGTTTCTTTTTGGCTATTTATATAATGATAAGATTTTGTTCTACAATGCAAAATAAACTGAAACAACCTATGATTTTCATATGGTGTTCTCTAACTCTGGGCCAAAGATACTTGTCCCCACCATTGATGTTGAGTTTGACCATGTGGCTTCCTTTGGTCGATGGAATGTCATTGCATAAGACGTAAACCTAGGCTTTAAGTGAACTCACCTGGTTTGGCTTGCCTTTTGTTTTCCGGTGAATCTTCCAGCGAATAAAATCCCCAAGTAGTTTGGAATTCTGTGTTAAGTAGGAATAATAATGGTCCCCCAAAGATATCTACATTCTAAACTTCAGAACACGTAGATTTGTTGTATTGTGAAAGGGATTCTGCAGTTGTGATTAAGTTAAGCAGCTCGAGATGGGAAAATAATCTGGAATTATCTGGGTGGAGTCACTCTAATCGCAATGGTTTTCCTAAGGAGAAAGCAGAGTAGTCAGAGAGAGGAGAGAGAGAACAAAGATGTGATGATAGCGGCAGAGGTTGGAGAGATGAGAGATGCAGGGAAGCAATCGCTAGCCAAGGAATGTGGGTGAACTTTAAAAATCAGAACAAGCTAGAAAATGTTCTCCCTAGGAGATTGCAGAAGGATTGCACCCTGTCAACACCTGGAGGTTTGGGCTTCTGACCCCTAGGACTGTAAGGGAAACTAATACAGTACCTGTGAACACATATGTCACCAACCGGAATGCAACCAATGTTCTGGGTCCCACCAACCAGATTCTAGTCTGAAACAGAGCCCATCGTAGATAAGCTGTAGAAGCTGGTGGAGCAGAAGTCCTGACTCCTTTCTCTTTGTCTGTTTCTCTCTCTCTATTTCCCTGCAAGATAAACACATGTTTTTATTTTTCTGTTTTGATTAAAATAGAATGATAGACAGATGGATACATAGAGCCTGTTTTGAACTCGCTGTTATTACTGAAGAACATATTGTGTACATAGTTTCACATCTGCTTATACAGATGTATTTTTTAAATGGCTCTGCATTATTAAGTACTGGTTTAACTAGTGGCCAGAAGAGGAAGAAAATTCAACCTAACTGTCCTGACTCTATAATAAGAGAATATGTACTGTTGGTGTAACTGGTAAATGTTACAGAAAGATGCATTAGGATTGTTTGGAATTTGTTAAATACACATGAATGTTAATTTATGCTGAATTATCTACCACGCATCTGGCCTGAATGGCAGGAATTAAAATTTAGATGATGAATCACACGGAGCTGAGATTATATGCAGCTTTAAAAATGTATTTAATTAATCAAGCTGAATTTTCTTCTGTACTTATAGAAATAGATGGACCTTTCAGTGTTGGGAAAAAACATTTCCTTCGTGTGCCGTGTTACCTTATTTGATGTTGTTAAAAATATTTGAAAAATTTTAGAATTTGAATATTTTTTTGAAATCAACACAGACCATGTATCACATATATTTAGTTAATTAAGAAGAATGTACATAATTTGGGACAAAAGATAGATAATTATTTATTATCAGTTGAGCTTATAATTAATCTTTTAAACCCTCAGAGTTATGAGATTTTGCCCAAATCACAGGGAAAAAGAAGATTAGCAAACATTTAAAATTCAGAGCTATACCCGATCTCTTGTTAATCAGCTAATATTCTGATTGTGAGGTGAATAGAAAAATAGCTGAATACCTTGTTAGTTTTATGTCACTAAAAAGCATAAAATAGGGTTCTGATTTAGCAGCTTAGCAGTAACTTAATTATCTTCCTGAGGAAGACAAATGTGTCTGTGTGAATTTACCTATCTTTTATAATCTGTCTAAAAATTGACCTCGGTGGCCCAGTCGGTTGAGCTTCTGACTCTTGATTTTGGCTCAGGTCATGATCTCGCAGTTCCTGGGAGTGAACTCCGTGTGGATTTCTGTGCTCACAGTGTGGAGGTGGCTTAGGATTCTCTCTCTCCCGCTCTCTGCCTCTACCCTGATCACACTCAGAAAACAAAAACAAAAACAAAAACAAAAACAAAATAAATAAATACACATTAAAAAAATAAAAATAAAATCGTTAGAGAAATTAAAGCGAGGATTGATGCTTTACAGGACCTAAGAACGGAAGTAGGAGATGAATGGTTAGTCATCCAAAGCGCGGCGAGGTAGACTGTCCCTACAGACGTGTCTTCACCGTGTGTTCTTGACTGCTAGTGGAGGGCTACGTTCATCCTCGGGACCAGCCAGTTTGCACGTTGGTGATGTACTTTCCTCCCTTCCCAGCACAAGTTTCTCAGAGTTGTTCAGCCCGTAGCTCCAGTTCTCTCCTAGGACTTCCCTACAGCTACATTACCAGAGGTTCGGAAGCCAGTAGCAGGCTTGGGGAATAGGTTAGGGATGGCACTCACCCTGAACAGTGTGTAAATACCACCTGATATCTTGTGCCATGTCTGAGATATTGCAAAAGGTGTGTAAGATCTTGGCAGACGTTAATGGGATAAAAGGATTAACCTGCCTTGGATCTGGGTACAAGTACTGGGAGATTACCCTGCAGGTGGAAACTATGTCACAGGTAGATTAAGACTCCATGCACTCTTTACTGCAAAAGCAGTGGGGCTTAAGATCCCTTTATTCTGTCTTCTTTGGGAAAGGACTCTGTCTTAGACCACTGGAGCTACTATAACAAAATATCACAGCCTGGATAACTTGTAAGTGGCAGAAATTTATTTTTTATTTTATTTTTCCCAGTCCCGGATGCTGGCAAGTTCATGGAGCCAGCACGGTCAGGTTCTGGTGAACGCTCTCTTCCGGGTTGCTGACTGCCAGCTTCTCATTCTGTTCTCACATAGTGGAAGCAGCTAGCAAGCTCTCTGGAGTCTCTTTTGTAAGGTCACTAATCCCATTCTTGGGGGCTCTACCCTCATGACTTCCCAAAGGGCCTGCCTTCTAATATTATCGCCTTTGGAGTTAGAATTTCAACATAAATTTTGAGGGACCATAAGCATTTATTCCATAGCAGACTCTCTCCCATTTTGGTAAAGTTTCCCAGAAAGAGCTCCCATGTGTAGGACTCACCATCTACTAAATTTCCCTCCTTCTTCAACTCTCTCAGTCACTCGCCAGTTCCTTACCACATCTACTCCATCCCTCTGTATCTACCCCTCATTTGCCAATATTGTTAAGTTCCTGATCTTTTCCGATGGAACTTGATGGGTTGTTATACTCAGTGTTCTAATTATCGGTGGTTTTTAAAGAAATGCCTTATTTTTTTTCCTTAGAGGAAAGGGCTTAAACCATAAATACACCCAGAAGGTGTAGGCACAATATGGACTTGCCATTCCTCTAATGAAATAAAGAACAAACAAGAAATGCCAGTTAATCATTAAGTTTCTGTCACATTTAATTTTAAGCGTGAATGACATAGAGGGATATTTGCTAGCAACTTCCTGAGTTGCTATCATTTGATATTCATAAAATGACATTTGATGGATAGAGATTAACACTTTAACAGTTCAATTTTGAGTAAGAAAGCCTTCGACCAAGCAAAAATTCCCAAGTTCCATAGCATATGGTCATGCTCAGAAAGTTGTAATTTCTGTGGTTTGAATGAAAATATTTGTGATTTCTTATCTTGATTATGTATATTAATCACAGCGTTTTTGTTTTCTCTTAATGTAGATTATTGCTACCCTTACTATTACAAGTGTTTGCGTAATACCCAATGTATTATCCTATATCAATGGCACTTGAAGGTATATTCTTATTAATAGATGCAACTAAAACAGCATATTACTTACTCTCAGTGTTCTATAGTAAAATATTTCAGTAATATTTAGAAATATTAGAAATTGCTTTAAATAGGCTATTTTGTATTATCTATTTTAAGTTAATATTCATTGAGAGCACTTAATGTTTAATTTAAATTATGCATTTTAATATTTTAATGAAATTGCTAATTCAAAATTTATATAATTTTCTGGAAGTATCTCTACTAAAACTTATTTATTCTGCTTGTCTCCAGTTCTTTGTTTTCGCTTAATCCTTTTACTCTGGAAAGCAGGGATTGTTCCCCATGGACGTTTCTACTCTCCAAAAATGTCAGAAAAATTGAAAGGTCTCCAATGAAGAGGAAATTAGAATAACAACCCACAAAACGAGAAACCCAACCATATAAGCATATAATTGTTCATTAGAACCTAAAACCTGTGAGACAATGACTTGTTTGCAAGGCAATTATGTCATTGCCTGGTATGTATCAGATGTTACTGTTCAGACCTCATCAAAGGGCAAATCAGAGTCTAAACTCCTCCCTGAATTATGTAATATTAATCAAAGCACGCCCTCAACAGTTACTCTGCATTGTTCCTGTGAGTTACTGCAATAGCCCCAAACAGCTGAAAATGGCTGCCTAAGCCTGGAAATTCAGCAAAAAAGAGATCTCCATGAATTTGCTAGGTTGTTTTTGTTGTTGTTTTAACCTGAGTCCATTGTTGCTAATGAGTTTCAATGGAGGTACCAACAAACCGCAAACTGAATCAATGAAATAGGCTCCCATCTATCTGGAGGAAATGTAATTATATGTGATCATTTATAATGGTAATAATAACTACAATAAGTAATAATAAAATAATCTTAATATTTTGGGCATTTGTATTTGTGTGTATTTGTGGGCATAAATATTTGGGCATTTGTATTTTGGGTATTTGTATTTGCATTGGGTTTCTATCTTCCTGATGCATTTTACTACCAGGGTAAATACAAGTATTTACACAGTTGAGTCAACCACAAAACTATTATTAGGGTGACTTTCTCCTCATCAATATGGTGCACTGACTTATATTTAATAGAAAAAGAATGAATATGCATAACTACAAAAGAAAACATATACAAACATTTTTCTTTCAGAATTTTTAAGCATTGAAGAGTGTGTTTTATGAAATGCAGGTCATGCATACAGAAACATTTTATGACCACAATTATTGATACATAGTAGAAAATTAACCAAATGAGAATGATGTATAGTGCTCTATTTTACAAATTCAGAATGATTTCCTAAGGATTTTGCTACTCAATAGTCCAATTTTCTTTAGCAGGTAGATAGATAGCTAATGATTATAGAAAGGCTCAAGTCCATTAGCTTACTTAAGAGATTACCTGCTTTAGAGGGAAATTACCTGCCTTAACCCTCTTAATTTCTGGATGGCAGAGAAATATTGCTATGTAGGTAGTATAAATTAACAAGGAAATTGCATTTTAAAACTATAACTTTTAATACACAGGCCTTTTTAAAATCAAAAGCATGACATATTTTATGAAAGTAGAATGTTTATATAGCTGATATATTTTCCAGTATAATACAAGTACTCATAAATAACAAATTAAATTACATGACCTAGTTTACATGCTTTTGATACACTGATTTTAATATTTTCTCCTGGCAAGACACCGTGTCTTGTAAAAGTTGTGATCATCTCAGCTAAACCACAAGAATAAAAGCAATCAATGGTCAAACACAAAGCACAATTACATTATTTTGTTTTTCACAAAATGCTTCAAGGAAAGCTTCCGAAACAATCTATACTATCTCTGTCATAAAGTGGATCACGAAGACAGGTCTCTATTCTGTTACCCTCAGAACTTTAGACTGAGGTCCATTGCAGAAATCTCATTTTAAGCATCCGTTAAGTCCTACCTGATCTGTCTTCATTGGTTAGCGAATGTACTCAGTTTCACTATGAATTGAAATGATAACAGAAGATAATAATAATAATAATAATAATAATAATAATAATGTACTTAAGTGTGTTTCCCAGACACAAGAGTTCTGGCTCAATATTGTCAGGATTTTAGCGTAATAAAGTGAGGCTAAACACGGGAATTCCAGCGGCTTCTCACAGTCCTTTATGCTGACAAGGTCCTGTCCTGCTGTCTCCACCGTTCTCTGAACCACTGATATCTGGACTTTGGCTCCCTTCACCTTTGATGATAGAACAGATTATATAAAACACTGTGCAATAGTTATGCTTATGTTCGACTATAACACATAATTAAAGACCAAAATACTTATAGGATTAAGATTATACGAACAATACAATTAATGATTCAATTGTTCTGGGTCACTTTGAGAATAGAAAAGACTCTGCAGACTCATAATCTTTGCTGTTCCATTTTTCTCTTTAGGCCAAACAGAATCAGAGAAAAAGATGGGCCTGTGGAGGTATAACTTGGAAGGAATGCTTGATTTGAGGTGTTTTGAACGATATTTGGGGTTAAGGCAGGCTGCCTCAGATTTTGCTTAAGGAGTTTCCCATTTATTGACTTGATCCCACTTCATTCACCTTGCGGAGTGAATGGAAATAGAGAATTATGACACAAATTTTTATTGACAGGTCCTCATTGGTATGAGCTAGGGTGCTCATGTCTTTCATTACATTATCTCCTGCAGTTTCTTTTCCATATTATTAGGTTTAAACTTCTCAAAATTGCTCTGTCCTCGGTGCTACTTAACGAAATTTCCGTATTTGGCCTTGATATTTCACATCCTAGCTAAAAAATTGTGAAAAGGATCTGCAGAAGATAAAGAGAAAATATTCCCCTTTCCCCTGCAGAAAATTTGGTACTAACCGCATCCTAATATGAGTTCTGGTAAACTCGTGAAATGAGAACACTCACTGAAGTCAGGTCAGAATCTTAGGAAGAATGTCTAACATCCTTGCTATTGTTAAATTGCCCAAGAGAAGTTATTTGTATGAAGATGTCTTTTAAAGGACTTGAACTTCAGTGTATGACTTTGGATTGTGAGCTATAATTCCTAAACATTTATACCTTAATTTAGTGTTTTATTTAATAACTTGTTGTTCTGCTAATAATGATTAAAATAATATACTGGTTTTTAAAAGTGTAAATGAATCACTAGTTTTCATGTAATGACAAAAGAAGGGCTTTGCAATGTCCTTCTTTCTGGGCATCTAGCAGTATGAATAAATCCAAAACTCTCTTAAATTCCTGATTCATACATAAAGTAGAGACTTTTGGCCTCAAATAAATTAATAATGAGCTTTTTGGATATTGACTTGGATAAATTTCTTGAGTTTCCCAATACCACTGATTAAATTTTTTGAATAGCATCAAATTTATTTTTACTTGATCCGTTGTAATATACGCATAGTAATTATATATGTGTGTGTGTGTGTGTGTGTGTGTGTGTGTGTGTGTAATCAGATATGTATTTAACTTCAGAATATTGAATTGCCATCTACTCAATTCACATCTGTCAATATCAACCCCAGTTGTTGATATTAATCTTCCCCATTGTTGGTTAATGTATGTAAGTCGTTCTTACTAGTGGCAGTTTTGCCCCCCAAAAGACATGTATCAATGTCTGGAGATATTTTATGCTACTTAGATTTGGAAGGGGAGGCTGTTACTGGCATCTAGTGAGTAGAAGTTGGGATGATGCTAAACATCCTATAAGGCACAGGACAACCGCCACAACCAAGGATTATACAGCCCCAAATTTTAACAATACTGAGGTTGAGTATGAAAAATAAAAAATAATTAGTTTAAGATATAAGAAATTAAGGACTTAATATTTAAATTTATTGAACCAAAATCTATCAAACTATGATTACAGTGCATGTGGTGCTGAAGTCCCAATTCTTATATGCTACCAATAGATAAAACTACTTACATTTAGGAAAGCAAGGTGTTAAGGTTTTGGAATGTGGAACCATATCATTTAGGCTCATGTCAAAAATTCACTTTCTATACGTATGACCCTGGACAAATTACTAAATATCACATGCTGTCTTGGTCAGCTTGGATTACTGTAACCAAAACACCATAGATTGGGTGGCTTAAACAGCAAAAATTTATTTATCATTCCAGACAATGGAAAGGTCAAGGTCAAGGTTCCAGCTGATCTAGTTCATGGGGAGGACTCTCTTCTTGACTTTAGATGGATGCCTCCTCATTGTGTTCTCACACAGCAGACAGATCATCTTTCATGCATCTGTTCTATAAGACCATGACTCTCACCCTTGAGGTATTAGTTCCTTATGAACTAATTACTTACCAAGGACCCTACACCTAAATACAATTACTTTTGGAATGAGGGCTTCCACATATGAATTTTGGGAAGACACAATTCAAGCCATAGCACAAACCTTAGTTTACTCATCTATAAAACACTCATAAGAGTACCTACATTTTAGAATTATTGTGGTATACAAATTATTCAAAATTGATAAAGTCCATACAGTAATAGCTGTCACACAATACGCGTTATATAAGTACTATTGTAATACTTGAATCCTGAATAAAATAAATAAGTGTCTTCTGAGAATGTGAGAGTTTCACATGGAGATTGTTTTCAGGAAAAGAAAGCATTTTGCTAATTCAAAAAAGCATTTTTTTAAATTTGAGAGCATTCCGCATTAATCGTATTTTGTTCTTGCTGATACCTTCATATTCTGCCTAACATTTTAAACATTGTTACAAGTGAAAATAATTTAAATTTGTTATCTCTCAGGCAAGGAGACCTCCCAATCCAATGTACCAAAGGAGCACTTTCAGTCTATCAAAGAAGGATCAAAAAGATGTTTATATTACATTCAAAAACCAATTATATTCTACAGAATGGTGATCGCTTTTGACTTCAATGTTAATTGTGCTTTGAGATAAATGATGAAGAAAATGAGTAAAATATTCTGTAAGGGAAAGTATAAAGACGTTTACTAATGTAAAATACGAATATTTAAAGTTTAAGGGATAGAAATGTATCTATGTCTATGGTTTTCATTTTATTAGTCATTAGGCACACACAGTTAATACACAGTTTCTATATATAAATGGACTTATGAGGTTTGAACATGATCTAATGAATGTTAAAATATGACAACTACGGCTTATATTGGATTTTTCGTGCTCCTTCCTTAGACATTGTATCTAATGCTTCTATACACTATGTTTTGTGATGGTGCAAGCCTATCTTCATGGTGTTGAGTTCCATATATACTCTGAAAAATCCCAAAATGTCATCTGTACTCCAGAATTCTACTTCATCTATGCTCCAATCACTAGATGATTTCTTAACTAAATTTACATCTAATTTTCCCCAAGATCATCCTTAAATCCACTCTTGAAAATCTAAATGCAAAAATAAAGCAAACGAGATCATGACCTGAGCCGAAACCAAGGGTCAGATGCTTAACCAAGTGAGAGACCCAGGTGTCCCTAGTGAGTTTTTATAATTTTTAAAATGTTTTTATTTAATTTTGAGAGAGAGAGACTGAGCATGAG
Organism: Paguma larvata; assembly: GCA_030068075.1. Taxonomy (NCBI): domain Eukaryota; kingdom Metazoa; phylum Chordata; class Mammalia; order Carnivora; family Viverridae; genus Paguma; species Paguma larvata. The sequence continues at coordinate 9,461,452 of CM057826.1, forward strand.
TAGGGGAGGGGCAGAGAGAGAGGGAGACACAGAATCTGAAGCAGGCTTCTGGCTCTGAGCTGTCAGCATAGAGCCCCATGGGGGCTGGAACTTGTGCATCACAAGATCATGACCTGAGCTGAAGTCGGACACTCAACCGACTGAGCCACCCAGGCCCTGCCCCTAGTGAATGTTGATAGAGGTTTCCTCCTTATACTTCCAAATAAAAATTTAAATTTTTATTGAATTTTAAACATATATGTGTATATATATATATATTTGAAGTTCCCTACAACACTGTGTAAGCTCAAGTTTAATAATAACTATTTTTTTTAAATTTTGTATTCATTTTTAGATTTTCAATGTTGCATTTTAAAGTATCTTAAAAATTCTGAGTGAAATTGTTTTGCCAGTTGGAAAAAAATTCTTCTTTAACTAATACTTGTCATTTCAAAAACTGTTATTTTGATGGATTTTGTCAAGGTCCACTTCTCAGATAACCTCTAAGTGTGGATGTGTTAAGTTGAAAAGAGCAAGAGTTATAGACTAAACTCTTCAATTTGCATAACGCTCTATTGAATTAAAAAAACGGCATTCGTGGGTTGCCTGGGTGGCTCAGTTGGTTAAGTGCCTGACTCTTAGTTTCCACTCAAGTCACGATGTCACAGTTTCGTGAGTTCAATTCACGCATTGGGCTCTGCCCTGGCAGCCCAGAGCCCGCTTGGGACTCTGTCTCTGTCAGAGTCAGAGAATAAGAAGATACTACTCAAAGAATAAGTAGATAAACTTAAAAAAAAATGGTATACATTCGATGAATAGAATTTCCTATGTTTTTCTCCCCAGAAAACGTTAATCCCAGTCTAACCATGAGATAAACCCAAATCAAGGCTCATTTTAAAACTGTTAGGTCAGTATACCTCAAAACTGTCAAGACCATCAAGAAAAAGGAAAGTCTAGAAGAAGTTACAGACCAGAGGAGACTGAGGAGACATGATGTAAATATAAAGTGTTACCCTGGACGGGATCCTGAGACACAAAAAGGACATTAGGGAGGATGAAATGAGATCCAAATCAACTGTGGAGTTTAGCTAATGAGAAGGTGCCAGTTACACCCTCAGTTCTGACAAAGGCACCATGTTGATGGAAGGAGTTAACGACAGTGGCTGGTGCATATAGGAACTCTCTGCACTCTGTTTATAACTTCTCCGTGAATCTAAAAATATTTTAACATAGAGTTTATTTGCATAAAATATATCGTTCAGAGAAAGGTCAACAGACTATACAAATGAAATCATAATCAAAACTTGCCATTTCAGATAATTGATTTCTTTAGATCATGGATCATTTGGTACGATAGAAATTTAGAGCATGGTGACATTTATGAGAAAGGCCAAAAAATCTTATTTTTTTTCTATGTGGAATTAAGAGAGGGCCATAGGGAAACACAAAATTTACAATTACATTTAGACCTTGGGAAAGTACAGGTGTATCTGTAAGGGGTGAAAGAGCCTTCCATATTTCCTTGTGGGGATGTTACCAATTAATTGAAACTAATGAACAGAAGACAACACGAATATGTATTCTAAATTGTACTGTCAAGGCATTTCCTTTGTCCAGATTCCTAGAAAACTATGCATCGCTCCAACTAGATTTTAACTGGATGCTTAAGTCATCTTTTAGAGGTCTCTGAAAGATGAAATCATCTTGAACTATTTCCTAAATCCCAGCAATACCCTGCCTCCATTTGCGTTGCGCATTCAGTCATATGGCCGCATGGGATCCATCAGGCTATCACCACTTAGGGAAACAGACAACGTGGCAGACAACGAAAGCAAACTAGATGTGTTTTAAGGGTAAGGGAACACGGATGCACACACATGTTCTAACTTCACCTGAAAAATAAGGATAATAAGGATGTTACTTGGAGCGCGCTGATAAAACAGTGTAGTTGCATTTGCAGCAGGAGTTGAAAGGTATTTTCCACCCAGGAGAAATCACCATCAAACCTTCAAGACATGGATGAAGAACAGCGGCAACTCTAATATTTGGAAAAAGCAACAAATACACGACGATAACAGGGTTTGGATTCAATTTGTCTCAGGTGGGAAGCCATGGCAAGCGCTCTTGAGGACACAATTCAGGGAAGATGGAGAGGAAGATAAAGGTGTTTGGTAGACCAGATTTACTTTTGTCCAACGCTTCCCTTCCAGAGAAGGTCGAAATACTCTGATATATATATTTTTTTCCTTCCACCAATGTGTAAAAACTAACTTCAGTTTTACACAGAGATTTCATCAGTCCCCTGCAGGGATCACTCAGGCCTCTCCGGGCAGATTTTGGCATTAATTTAGACACTGGTTCAAAACGACTCCTCCCCTGTGTACCCGGAAGACATTAGAGCAAGTAAATGATTTCTCGCTCAGTTGGAAGTCCCTCCGAAGCGTTATGGATTAAGCCTAATGGGGAAGAGAAAACATAACAAGGATAGATGGCACTCCTCAAAGGGCTACAATTACCCAGGAGCCCAGGGAGCAGCCTCCCTCGACCTAGGCGTTGAATGACCTGATGGTGCCGCTGCAGTCTTTAACGTGGAAGAACGCACCAAGGATTGATGAACCCAGGCCTGTCGTGTGAACGGGAGGAATGACTCTCCATGTGGCATCTATCAGCGAGGTGAGATGCAGAAAACGGTTAAGGCATCTCAAAAGCGATGAAAGACGCCCTGTGATTTTTAACGGCTTCGCCCAGCTTCAGTTTCTGGAAGAGTCAACCCAGAGACGTGATCCTCCTTCAGTGGGCCTTTTCTTCTTGGAATGTGCGAAATTCAGTATCTGCCCTTTTGAAAACCACTGGGAACGCTCATGTGGTCCGCGGCGAGGAAGAGCAATGAGAACGAGCCATCACCCTGCGTGCACCTGGCGTCGAGTATGGCGGAGCTGGGAAGTTCACAGGCTTTTTCTCCCAGTGCTGATGGGGACACGGTTCCCTTCCAAGATTTTCACACCCTGCTTGTATTCAAGTTTTGAAAACCATTCTGAACCAGATGGCTATCAAACACCCGAAAAAGAGATAATCACTTGGAAATTTAAATTCAATAAAGATTCTCAAGTCTATAATTCTCGTAGGAGTGAAATATTTAATACGATGTTATGAAAAAAAAGGAGTGTGAATTTAGAAAACCATTCAATTTAGTAAATAAATGTAATGATTTGAAACCATTATTCTAACTAAAAGGAAAAAGAAGAAATAAAAGAAAAAAAATCAAGGAGAAAAAATTGAACATAAACCAGCATGTTACTTCTGTCTTCATTGCCGCAAACCATCAAATTTTAATACTTTCAAACCTTGTCACCGTGGGATTACCAATATAATAAAAATAGTAACTTAGACTGAGTAAATCAAACTACTTAATTGATTATCAAACTTCAATCAAGCATTGTGATTATGAGAATGCTGTTCAACTTTATCCAGTAACTTTGTTTTACATTTTAGTACCATTGATCCTTTAACCCTGGTATCGTTGATATCCTGGATTAGGAAATCTTGAAAACACAAAGACCCATATCTGGAATGGCAAACATCTTTCTGTCAAATCAAATAGCTGCCGCATCTTTAATATTTTATATGTCATTAATGGGGCGCCTGGGTGGCTCAGTTGGTTGAGCATCCTACTTCCGCTCAGGTCATGATCTTGCCATTTGTGAGTTGGAGCCCCACATCGGGCTCTGTGCTGACATCTCAGAGCCTGGAGCCTGCTTCGGGTTCTGTGTCTCCCTCTCTCTCCGCCCCTCGCCTGCTCGTGCCCTGTCTCTCTCTCTCTCTCAAAAGTAAACATTAAAAAAAAACAAATCCCTCCAGGTAGATTTCTGGAAATAAGTAGTGTAGGACACTCCTGTCTATGTTCTGTTTATAAATGTGCCACTTACTAGGCACGTGGATCACAGTATTTTTGCACGGTATAATTTATATAAAATACTTAAAAATCATATTGCACTGCGAGACAGAAAATCGGCTTAGAGAATAAGCTTCCTACAATTTATAGAATGAACTTAAAGTGGTGGATCTTATTATTAATAGTGAAAAGTTCTTTTGCATTATAAGTTAATAGAACATGGGATGGGAAGGAATAGAAAGTTTTACTATCTGATTGAAGTTGGTACTTTATCAGGTCACTCTGATCACACACTTATTGTAAGTCCTGATCTTTTTGATGCCATTTTTCCTTTTGGAAGTTATCTTACACTCTTGATATATTTAGTTTGAAGAACTCTCCACGCTCCCAACCATTCCACCCCCCCAAAAAATTTATGTTAAGTGTGGGTGAGACAGAACTGTTCTATAATCTGCCAGCTCAAACTATTTTTAAACTTTTTGGTTGCTTGGAATTTTATCCAGTGCATTGGATATCTTCCCTAAAGTTTATTTTTTCATAAGTACGACCATCATTTTTTTTATTGTGAAATGTGAACCAAATACCAAAATGCTCATAAAACTCTTAAAAAATCAGGTGAGTGGATTATTATAAAGTGAAAACTTATGGGAGCACCGACTGAAGAAAGAATAAAAAAAATTGTCAGATACTTTTTTAACCTTAATGCTTTAGGCTCTCTTGTTCCTCTGAGTTTAAAAAAAAAATAGAGAGAGATGGAGAGGGAGAGAGAGCATGTGTGAGTGGGGAAGAGGGACAGAGGGAGAGAGGATCTTAATCAGGCTCTATGCTCAATATGGAGCCCAATGCAGGACTCAATCCCAGAATCCTTGGGCCATGACCCATGACCCTGGGATCATGACTGGAGTTGAAATCAAGAGTCAGACCCTCAACCAACTGAGCCATCCAGATGCCCCTCTCTTCTCTGAATTTTAAGATAATAATTTGCTGTATAATTTTCCATTTATTTGTATTTCCACCTATGTATGTATTCCTTAACATCCCTAAACTTAGGGTATGGTTTGTTTACTTAAGAAATCTATGATTAGTAAACCAGAAAACAGGTGATACTCTGTAATTAATATATCTGAAAGTCTGATCTATTTTGTCATAAAATAGAAGAAATGTTCACATTCCAAACAGTTACCAGAAATGGTTGAATTCCTGCTATTACATAATTATTTATCTGTTTTAATGGAAGAATTAACCAATTTATGTAAAGAGACAGACATGATTAATGATATGTAAATCGGCAAGAAAGAAACACTGTCAATTGTAATTATTTATCATTAATGTCTTATGTATAGGAAACCCAAGAGAAAGACTGAATAGAGTTAGGAAAATAATAGCTAATAAATGATAATGGCTTCAGAAAGCTCTCTTGACTCCATTAGACTCAAATTACCTTCTTTTATTATAACTTTCATAAACAATCAAAAATAGTTAACTCAAAAATAGCATTTCAAAAGTAAAGCTATAGAGGCATCTGCGTGACTCAGTCAGTTGAGTTGCTGATTCTTGATTTCAACTTAGGTCATGATCTCACAGTTCCTGGGATCGAGCCTCATGTCGGGTTCTGCATTGACAGCACGGAGCGTGCTTGGGATTTTTCTTTCTCCACCTCTCTCTCTCTCTCTGCCTCTCCACCTTTCATACTCTCTCTCTTTCTCCCAAAATAAATAAATAAACAGGAAAGAAAAGTAAAGCTACAAAGAAATATGTAAAAATTTTCTATTACTTTGGTATTAAAATATCACAAAAATCTATTTGGCAACATAAAAAGTGCTGGATTAAATTGAGATACATAAATGTTTCATCCTAATCTGATATTTAATCTGATAATTGGAATTATCTCTAAATTAATTTATAAAGTCACTATCATGACAATCACACAGCTAGCAGAATTTATCTTTAAGTCTGTTTAAAAGATCACCTAAATAAAAAAGGCATATGAAGGTAAGGCAATACACATTTGATAAAACGTGTCTTTATTTAAAACATTATTATATTAAAACATTATTATTATTATAAAAAATCAACCATATTTTCTTTAGACCTGAGTTTTGCATTTAGAAGTTAAATCAATTTGTAATTTATTTTCTACAGTGTGAGATGAGAAAAGCAAGTGACCTAACCATGAAGTAACTAGCCAATGACCTTATTGTCAATTACCTGATTCCTCCCTCTATCGATTTTGAACATCTCAAACTGAATGTCATTTTATAACTAAAATTTCATGTGAACACCTTTATTCTAATCTTGTGATCTTGAACAGAATTTATAACATGGTATTAAATGACAAAGCTATTTTAAAGGTTTGCCTGTATGTGTGATTATATGCATCAGGATGAATTACAAAAGTATAAAGCATTGAGTGTCTCCTTGCCACACAAGGATGCTCAGATCCGAAGAGAGTGTTTAAAGCATTCTGTTGCGTGGGAGATCAAAGTCATAACTAAAAAAATAAAATTTTCTTTATTCGTGTTTTATGCTTTAGACTTCTTCATCAGCAAACATCAGTCTCTTCCTTCTCTTCTTCCTCTTCCTGGTGTTCCTTTAGAACACCTTCTCCTCACTCTGTAGAGATTGCTTGTATGGAGGGGCATTTTTTTTTTTTGCCATTTCAAAGGAGGAATAAAGGAATAAATAAAGGAATTAATCCACCAAGAAAATTAATAATAGACAAAACAGAAATAAAATATGACAGAGATGAGGTGCCTGGGTTGCTCAGTTGTTAAGCATCAGACTCTTGATTTTGGCTCAGGTCATGATCTCATGGTTTGTTTGTGATGGTGCAGAGGCTGCCTGGGATCCATTCTCTCTCCTTCTCTCTCTGCCCCTCCCCTGCTTGCATGCACATACTCCTTCTCTCTCTCAAAAGTAAACAAATATAACAGAAATTTTAGATAACCTTATGTAAGTACATAAACACCCTCAAAAACTCATAATATTTTAAATAAAAAGCAGGAGTGGCTCAGTCAGTTAAGCAACCTACTTTGGCTCAGGTCATGATCTCATGGTTCATGAGTTCAAGCCCCGCATCGGGCTCTGTGCTGACAGCTTGGAGTCTGAAGCCTACTTCAGATTCTGTGTCTCCCTCTCTCTCTGTCTCTCCCCACTCGCACTCTGTTTTTCTCTCTCAAGAATAAATATTGTTTTATTTCCTAGGTCTCCCTGGAAAGGAAAAGGGTCAGACCAAAAAAGACACAGAGAGGGAGGGAGACAAAACATAAGAGACTCTCAAAGACTAAGAACAAAATGAGGGATGAGGGGAGTGTGGGAGGGGGGAGAGTGGGTGATGGGCACAGAGGAGGGCACTGGTCGGGATGAGCACTGGGTGTTGTATGGAAACCAATTTGACAATAAATTATTTTAAAAAAATAAACAAACAAATTAATTAATTAAATAAACATTAAAAAATTTAAATAAAAAAAACAGGAATAACCTGATAAAATGCCAAATCAAAGAGAAACTCTAGGTACAAACGATACCATAGGTGAAATAAAAACTTTGCAGATGAACTAAGGGTCAAAATAGATAGTTGATAAGATTTTATTGAGCTGAAAGATACCATTGGGGAAGCCTTGCAGAAGTCATAAAGAAGCGATCATTAAATAAAGTTAAAAGACACTGAAGGCAGAAATAGAAGAGACAACACTTATATGCTGGACAGGAGCACTCACTTATGGAGGGAATCTCAAAAGGAGAAAAAGAAATCAGAAATATCTGAAGGAATGTTTATCAAGAATTACTAAGAAAGAAAGATGGAAAAATTCAAACTTAACAGCTGCTGGAATTCTAAAGAAGATAGATAACCAAATCCTACACGACCCAAAAGATAGTGAACTTTAAGAATACTAAAACATATACATTTCTACAACCTTCCAGAGACCAATTATGAACCAATAGTCAGTTTTAATTTAGGCTCTATAATCTTGATACCAAATGAAAACAAACATAATTTAATATTTAAAGCAAATGAAGAAAAAAAAAACTCATGTGAACGTATTTGACAAAGTGTGTTCAAATTATTTTTCTGTTTACTAATTCTTAAAGAGAGAATTATACAGACCTAGTGTTGATGAAAAGAGAGACAAAGAGGCAGAGACAGACAAACCCAAGGGAAGCTGTAGATTCAAGCAGAAAGAATCGATAAAAGAGTTTCCACATAAATATAAAAGAATGTGTCTCTTGTATTTTACGCTGCAATTTGAAACGGGAACATGTAACATAATTTTAATTCTTTGATGTTTATTTATTTATTTTGAAAGAGGGAGAGCAAGTAGGGAAGATGCAGAGAGAGAGAGAGAGAGAGAGAGAGAGAGAGAGAGAGAATCCCCAGCAAGCTCTGTGCTGTCAGTGAACAACCCAATGCGGGGCTCAATCTCAGGGACCTTGAGATCACGACCTGAGCTGAAATCAAGAATTGAATGCTTAACCAACTGAGCCACCCATGTTCCCTTTGCATAAATTTAGAGCCATGTAAGACTAGTTAAATATGTCACTTTATAGAATAATCCTTTTTTAATAGTGTATATTTTAGTACCCCCGAACAAATCTCTGAATCCAAAAGATGGAAAATATACACAATGAAGTCATTTGGCAGTAAACTTCAGCAGATATTTTACAACAAATAAATTAAGCGTTTATAAAAGTTTTCAAAAATGTGGTTCTTGGTAAATCACTAAATGTACTTTCGCCGAGAGCTAGCAAATTATGTGAGCAAATGACAGTTGCTAAAGGCAATTTTAGCCATGTTCCAGCTGTTTTCATTGGGGTTTCAAGTTCATTTCACTCTTCTGCTCACTGTCTTCAGCTGATAGATACAGGACTGAAGGGAGTTCCCATGTTCACTCCGCATTCACAAAAATTGAATTTCTAAACTACCTGAATTTCTAGGTACCAAAAGGACATTCATTTTGACTCCTGTTTCTACCATCTCACTGTTTCCTTTGTATTGCTTTCTGATCAGCTGTATTAAATTGCTTTCGCATATTCATGAATTGCACTGGACAGCTGGATAAAATATGATCTACTGGACCCTTGTACTAAGAACAAATCTTTGCTTATCTATCCTCATGAAAATATGGTCATTCCGAGACCCCAGCATCATTACTTCTATAGTGGAAGTTTAATAAATTCTTGCATTTAGGATCAAAATTCCTTCCCATAATCCCTTGCAGGAACCATCTGTATAACCCTGGAAATCTAAGGAAGAAATCATAGTTTTCAGTCAAAAAGGAAGGAAAAATGTCTACTGTTTATCATCACGTGCTAGCTATACTTTCCATTTCTTTCTCTTTTCCCTGAATGATGAAATGGATAAATTAATTAATTAATTAATTAGAGAAGCATTGACATTTTATATGGTTAAGTTACTGTCAAGTTTCAGACACTGTTACTCTGTAACATCAACCATTAAATTTCAGACTCATTATATTTGTCAATGTGTTAGCGCATAGACTAAAGACCTAGAGAGTTTGTCCTTAGGAAAATCAGTGGGGAACATTAAAACATACTGTTCGGTGTAAAAAAAAAATTATATTGAAGCCACAAAAGAGACAGGATTTAAATTTGTTAAAATGATTACGTAAATCCAAGCTTATGTGAAATGTTAGACTACCCGTTGTCCAGAGGCAAAAGAGGGAATTAATAATTTTTTGTCGTATAATTAATCTCATAAATATATTTACTCTGTTTCTTTGGATCCATGGAGATTTTCTCTGTTGTCATGGAGAATTTTAATACTACATATCTTTATTTCTTGGTAGGAGAGGATTTAAATATGAAAGGATGTATCAGAGATAAATGGCAGAATTTTTACTCTATTCTGGTAAAGACTATGCTCTGCAGCTTATATTTGCTAAACTTTTAGGAAGTGTCTCTGCATTATGCACTTGGATTAAAACACAATTATTATGCTGTATTAGGCGGTAGTTCCAGAGAATAAAATGCAAGTAACCCTTGTTTTTCAAAAGTTTGCAATACGCCACTTCACTTTTCCGAAAGACCTACTTGAGTACCTGTTGTCACTAACCAAAAGAAATCCGGAGAGGATTTTTGGTTTTATTGAAAAAGACGAAAAGCAAAAATAATGTCCAATGTTTGTTTTGCAGCGGGTGGGTAGAGAGGGAGAGCACAGCTTAAGCAGCGAGAGTGGTGTCAGTCAGCTCCCTCCCCAAGAACCACACTCAGCAACTCCATGAGAGTGAGCATCTGGGCTTGATCTCTATCTGCTTTGTGCATCTGTTAGCAAGATGTGGCTTACGGTATCAGAAAAGCCTGAGAGAGATTTGGGGGGGTCCTAGAATGCTCACAAATTTTTCCATATAAATTCATGGTAACTGCTTCTTTGTTTTCTGTCATTTCATCTTGTGAAAGTTTTCGTAAGAACTCTACTTTTGGATAGTGGAGGAAACCGGTCATTAAACACAGGATCAAAACCAGAAAAGAAGCTTTGAGTTGTCAGGCAGAAAAGTAACTGAAATTGCTTTGGAGGAAAGCAGAGAAACAGACTGATTTTTCACTTTAGAATTCCCCAGTCTCAAATTTAGTGGCCTGAGGTATTTTAGGAAGGAGGTGTTGTAGGAAGTGGATAAAATAAGGAAGAATTTTAAAATCAGGGGCACCCGGGTGGCTTAGTCGGTTACGCTGCCAATTCTTGATATTGGCTCAGGTCTTGGTCTCAAGGTTCATGGGATCAGCCCCTTGTCGAACTTGCACTGACAGCAAGGAACCTGCTTGGGATTATCTCTTTCTTCTCTCTGCCCCTTCCATTTGCTTGTGCTCTCTCTCTCTCTCTCTCTCTCTCTCTTTCTCTCTCTCTCTCTAAAAATAAATAAACTTTAAAATAAAATAAAACAAAACAAAATTAATAAATCTCCATGTTTCATGACTGTACTGTGTCCCTTCCCCAGTACAGTGACAGACAGAAGGTTTAATTTACTAGAGGGTAAACCAAATCACTCTGCCCTAAGGGATACGAAGCAAAGTTGAGGATGAGGATGCGAACAAGATGCAGAGATGGAGTCAACTCTTAGATACAAAGTTGGAGCTCCCAGGCACTTTATGCGAACTCCCAGAATGTTGGCCCCAAGGCCTATAAAAATTGCCATGAGGAATCCCATATCAAATGATCCAGTTCATTACGGAACTATTGGACTAATATCACCAATCAGTTGAGATACTAAAAAAAAATTTTAAGTCCATTTATTTGAAAGAGATGGAGTGTGAGCTGGTAGGGTAGAGACAGAGAGAGGGAGAAGTCTCCGTGTGGTCAGTGCAGAGTCCAACATGGTGCTGGAACTCACAAAACTGGGAGATCACGACCTGAGCCAAAATCAAGAGTCAGACCTTTAACTGACTGGTCCACCCAGGCACCCCGAGATACTAAAAAAAAATTTAAACCCCAATCCTGTGTATAAATAACACATCAAGTATCAGTACACTTCTGAGAAAACCTGATAATTTAAAGAGAGGCCAAAACAGAAAGAATATAAACATATTAACAAAATGACAAGGAGTATGTTTTCAGAAATAGAACACAGAAAATAAAATAGAAATCATTTTTGAAAAATACAAATACACACTTAATATCTATGTATAGATTATGCTATGTAGCCATTTATTTAAAAAAAATAAAAATAAAATAGAACTTTAAAAAAATTTTCCAAATGTCCATTCGAATAGGAGAGAGCTGGCATCTTATGTAGGCATACACATCCAACCTCTTGGGATACATCTTTTTTAAGTATAGAAAAAAATATGACCTCACACAGATATTTAGTTGGAAAGAGAGGAGTTTTAAATGGATTTTTCAGGTAGTAATGGATATTTTCCATCCTGTACAGAAAAATGATTATTTGTGGGAAACATGCTCTGTGTATTTAAAAGATGGGGACAAATCAGAGAGAAGAGAAATAGAGAGAAGCAGCTCAGAAAGAAAAAGAACAAAAGGAAAGAGAGGATACAGGAAGCAGGGGACTAGGTGAAGAGAACAGGAAAGAAGCTACGGGAAGAGACAGGAAGGGAGAAAGAATAAGAGGGAGAAAACAGTAAGGAGAATTCAAGACAGAAAAGAAACAGCTGAAGTATAAATTCACAAGAAAAGATTAAAAATATTAGCATAACCTTACCTTCCAATGAGCCCTAGACTATCTAATTTTTAGATACTATATTTGGTCCTTTTCCCATTATAAACTTTATTTTTATTTACTTATGGATTCAAAACTTTCTTTCAAATACTTCGGTTGGAGCAACACTAATGTACGCCATTAGAGAATTTTGAAAAAAACAAAAACAAACACATACACAACACAGCAAAACACCAAAAACCCAAGGTTAGGTCTGTTCCTTCGCCCTCCAAACACCAAGATTCCCTTGTTGACAAAGAAAAATTATAAATCAAAGTCAACTTGCAGCAAACGCAGTAAGTGCCATCTTAGAAGTTCAAGGTACTAACAGAGTTGGTATGATTTCCTCACCTTTCTTGCTGGAGGATGGGTAATTCTCTGGCCTCATGTCTCTGGGGGAGGTGCATCTACACCAGAGTTGCTTTCTTGGCTCATTTCCCCTACTTTTTAACTTTAGAGAGTTTTATTGATGGGATGAAAAATGCATAGCAGAGTACTTTCTGAGGTCCAACCTAAGAATGTGTATTTCTTGTAGGGAAGGTATATTCTTCCATCTCTATAGTGTAAGAAGGATGGTCACTAATGGGAGTTCACCTTGACAATAGCAGATATTTTGAAAACTCTTTTGACTACAGATTTTTCACATGTTCTCATCACTCTGTCCTCCTATTGGTTGACATGTTGATTTATAGCGATTTCTTATGACTTGCTTTTTAATGGATTAAAAACTAGGAGGTTTTATGTTGTCATTCATATGTTTGTTTTAATTTTGTCATCTCATATAGGATATTAGTCAGTACACCTAACATTTCCACCCCAAAATCCAACAGCAATGAATATCTAGTTAGTGTTTTCTTGATAACTTTACCAAATTCACACTGGGGTATATATTCATTTAAAATTTATTTAAAATTTTTACCCCAATGTGAATTTTCTCTCATACACAATTCCTCACAGTATTTTGCATGACTAAAAATGGCTCTATATTAAAAATAATTGTATACTTGGGTCTCCTGGATGGCTCAGACAGTTAAGGTTCTGACTCTTGATTTTGGCTCAAGGTCATGATCTCAGGGTTCCTGTCTTTGAGCCCCAAGTCAGGCTCTGTGCTGACATGATGAAGCCTGCTTGAGATTCTCTATCTCCCTCTCTCTGCCCTTCTCCTGTTTGCACAGGGGCACTCTCAAAATAAATAAACAAAGTTAAAAAAATAATTGTATACTTGTATTTTTAAGTTTTAATTAAGACATTTTTATTGGTTTAAGTTTAATAAGTGTAACTGAAAAAGTGGATTTTGTGTGATCCAGAGCACTGTACACAATCCTGCTAAAACTGTACATTGAGATACTTGTTATTGAGATCAAGTACAGAGATCAAATAAGTTAATGATGATTATTTAGCTGTTTTCATCATGAAAAGTCATTCAAATAGACATTTTGCTTTTAATGATGGCTGACACTAAATTACTTTCTCTTCTTTTGATTTCTCTATTTTAAATACTAAATTAGTTTTAATTACATTGGTGGTTTTATATTTACCATAGGCCAATGGGCATCTGATGATTTCTGGACAGCTAAGAAACTGAAATGTCCTTCTGAATAATTAAAAGGAAAATTATTTTTCTGGCGTTCAATCAATAAAGAAAAGCTTTTTTCTGTCTTATTTATTTTATAATAATTTTTGGTTCTTTTCTTGTATGACCTTTATTTTTTTAATGTTTATTTATTTATTTTGAGAAAGAGATATAGAGTGAGAGTTGGGGAGGAGCAGAGAGAGAGGGAGATAGAGAATCCTAAGCCGGTTGCACACTGTCAGAGCAGGGCCCTACATGGAGCTCAGCCCCACAAACCGTGAGATCATGACCTGAGCCCAAATCAAGAGTCAGACGCTTAACCAAATGGACTACCCAGGTGCCCCATCTATGACACCTTATTTACGATTTTACAATTTTGGTAAATTTATCAAATTTTCAATTTAAGGTATTTTAAAATACCTTAATACCTTATTTACGATTTCTCAGTTATCACATTTTAAGTGGTTTGAATAGTTTTGTTTCCTCCCTGACTTTCTAGACATGAGTTGTCTAATGGGAAACCAGTAGAGTCATATAGCTATGGATACTTACATTGAAAATTAATTAAAAGAATTTAAATTTTAAAAATTAATTTCAGAGTTTCCCTAGCCATAGTTCTGTTGTTTAATAGCCTCAGGTGGCTACAATTACTCTATTGGAAAGCACTGAGTTATAAACATTTATAAACATTTTCATAATTGCAGAAAGTCAGAGGACACATTGTTTTAGAAAATACTTTTATTCTACATATGGATAATTTTTTTTCTGATAGAAAAGCCTGGGGTCTTAGGCATGGCAACGCACTATAGCAACCCTAATATTTGTGCATTATTTTCACATATATTAATAAGATAATTTAAATACTCCACTTTAAAATGATAGCAATATCAAAAACATATGGCCAGATTAAAATATTCTGATATACTTGTTTAAGAAATTCTAATCTCGATTTAAAACTTTTTTGGAATTTTTATTAAGTGAAAATTTTATCTCTGTTTGTGTATAAATAATATATAGTCACCCAATTAAAAACTGACCTCTTCCTAGATCAAGTTATTTTTAATCCAGTTCATTATTTTTACCAACATATATTTAATAATATCCAAATCCCGATACAGGGAATACAAAGAAAGCACACCGTCTTTTTTTGGTGGGACTGTATGAAATAATACTGAGACAATATGAATTTGATATGAGCTGGGGGCAGGGAAGAGAAGGCTGCCTCCGAATTGATTCCATTTCCCTAAGCAGGGAGGCCGGGCCACCCTTGGTAGGGCAGAAGGGGACCCAATACAGAGCTCTATAAATAACTATTATATATTTATTTATTTTTAAATGCATTTCAAATAAGTGCCTGCATGACGAGGCTAAGTGCCAGAAGCATGTCCTTGAATGGCAAACCCAAACCAGTGATGACCTCACAGGATCTTGAAAAATGTGGCTCTGGATAAATCTCACAGCTTTGGTTCACGGCAGCGGATTGGAAGTGGGCACCTCACATATTCCTCATTGCAGAAAAACTTAATGTCATATTTTCGAGAGAGTCTGCATTGCCAGAAGCTCTCAGCTCTTATGTTCCATTTTAAGGTTGGATGAGCAGTGCTATCTTTATGCATACAGCTTTATCGACCATGAATAACACCTGCAATTGACTAGTAATGACTCTTTAAAGAGAGGGCGCAGGTAACAGTGAAACAGTTGACAGTATACGGACTATAGTGGCAGATACACTAAGAGGAAGAGAAGATACTTTCAGTTGAAAAGTTTAGAATAAGACAGTAATAATATGTGCACATCGGCGCATTGTTTTGAATGTAAAGACCGTGCTTATGAATATTTGTGCTATTTCCATTTTATGTATCCAATATAAATCCATAGGAAAATCTATTTCTTCCAGTTAACTGGAAGTTATTCTGTCAACTACATCTATCGATGTCCATCACAAGGATAGAAACAAGTGTTTCATTCAGAAAATTCTTATACCATGAACTAGTTGCTGTTTGATAAGGTTTCATTCACATGTCTGCTAGTTAAAGTCATGCTGAATTTATGAGGCATCTGGGTGGCTCAGTCGGTTAGGCTTCAGACTTCGGCTCAGGTCATGATCTTGCGGTTCACGAGTTGGAACCCCGCTTTGGGCTCTGTGCTGACACCTCAGCCTTCTTCGGATTCCGTGTCTCCCTCTCTTTCTGCCCCTCTCCTGCTTATGCTTTCTCTCTCTCTCTCTTTCTCAAAAATAACTTAAAACATTAAAATAAAAGGTCATGCTGAATTTACAATCTCTAAGTAGAAGATGAGATTAATAAGTTTTTTTCCTAAATAGAATATAAATATTACTCATGAATTTTTGAGAAATAGCAGATCATAGCATAGAATTTATTTATTTTTAAAAAAATTTTTAATGTTCATTTATTTTTGAGAGCGAGACAGACCATGAGCAGGGGAAGGGGCAGAGAGAGAGGGAGACACAGAATCTGAAGCAGGCTCCAGGCTCTGAGCTGTCAGCACAGAGCCCGATGCGGGGCTCGAGCTCATGAATAGTGAGATCATGACCTGAGCCGAAGTCTGACGCTCAACCGACTGAGCCACCGGGTGCCCCCATAGCATAGAATTTAAATTGCAAAGCATCATAAACTATTTTTACAATAAAAAACAATGGCTCAGATTTTAAAATATGCATGTTTTGGGGTTCCAGGATGTCTCTGCTGGTAAAGTGGTTGACTCTTCGTATCGTCTCAGCTCATGATCTCACGGTTCCGGTTCATGAGGTGGAGCCCCACATTGGGCTCTGCACGGACAGTGTGAAGCCTGCTTGGTATTCTTTCTCTCTCTTTTTCTCTCTCTTTCTTTCTCTGCGCCTCCCCTGCTTGCACTCTCTCTCAAAATAAATAAGCAAACTTAACAGGGTGACTGGGTGGCTCAGTGGGTTAAGCGTCTGACTCTTGGTTTCGGCTCAGGTCATGATTTAATGGTTTCTTTGGTTTGTACCCCATATAGAGGTCTGTGCTGACGGTGTGAAACCTGCTTGGGATTCTCTGTCTTCCTCTCTCTCTGTCCCTCCCCTGCTCATACTGTCTCTCTTTCTCTCCCTCTCAAAATAAACCAACTTAAAACAAACAAACAAACAAAAAAAATACCCACGTTTTAAAACTCAACTAATACTTATGGGTGTAGCACAATGGATACTTCTGGTGCAATAGCATAAAGTTTCTTACTGAAATTAATCCTGGCCACTATATAATTATTAAATCATTTTTATATTTAAACAGTAATTTTTATTTGACTGCAAATTATGTACATTTTATTTTTTAGACTACTTTGGTTAACTATTTCCAATTCCATAAAGTCTGTAGCTATTTGCTCAAACAGGGATCCTAATACAATTAAACAAATTTATCTACATACCAACTCAGGATTTTATTGGTCTTTAATATATGGATAAATCAGCTAGCAGGCCATTGTACAATTTTTGAAAAGAAAACAGAATACAATTTTGGGAGTTTCCTGCAGTTAAAAAAATCTGCAGTTGTAAAAGTGCTTTTCATATTCATAAAAGTGTAGACTGATAAATCTTTTAAACTTCTTTCTCTGTGTGACTCTCAACAGGGCAATGAGTCTAAAATTCTGTATATTTTTAGAGCGACGCTACGCCCTATAATACCGTTAAATTTTATCACTTCAGACTTCAATATTCACCAATGGACTGAAATAAGATTTTTTCTGAAATAAGGTTGTGACTCATGATTCTGAAATCTAACTGCATAGACCCTGAAAAAGCCATGAATATAAATGAGAGAGTATTGCTGACTTAAGCAAGACATCTACAAACTGTCTTTTACTTTAAAGAAGCTGTTTAACACAAGAGTGTGGTTGAAACTAACAAACTATTTTTTGTATATTGGAAATAGTATTAGTAGTTCTTTCAATGGTATCTCTTAACATTAATTGGCCAGCAGGTCTAAAAATATAGATTAATAATTCCTGGGGCTAAGTGACACTCTGGCATATTAATGCTTATGTCATTCTTGCATAGAAGAATTGGACTCAACACACAAGACATTAGGAAAAACTTTTGACATCGCAGATAACACAAATGAAATTATATTTTAAATACATTGCTATCTGTATTAGCAATAAGCATAATGTCAAACAGCTACATTCTATGGCTGTAGACATTATATATAAGATCTAGGGTCCTGTATTAAGGACATTTGAATAATTAAATAAGAGTCTGCTTCTTTTCATAAAGCCAATACAAATTTGACAGTTTTCTTAGCAAGATTAGATCTCCATGGGAAGATAATTCCACAGCCTCTGCACGTACAAAACTAACATGAAGATAATATGTAAGGGACTCTGTCAAAGGTTGAATTCCTCAAAAAGCAGACTCTAAAACAGATTAATGGGCAGAGTGTTTCTTAGAGCACGTTCCAGGATCAACACTTGAGGGAAAGGGAGAAAAACAACACTGGGCAGAGTGAGGATCTGGCCTCAGTGGAGTCTCCACCAAAGCCTCCACCACTATAGGAGTGAGCTCTAAATACAAAGTAACCCTTCGGAATTTTCCAAGATGGGGCTAGGGCACAGGGATTTTGGACTGAAGATGACTAGTAACTGGTTGCAGGTTGCGTAGGAATAGGGCATGGCTTTGGGTGAGGCAACTCTCTTCAGACAATTCCTGAAGAGTCTGAAAATGAGAGCTGTCACCTGCCACCTTGTGGGGAGTTGGGATTAACAGGAGATACCACGCAAATGCCATTTCCATCCCTAAGAGATTATATTTACACAGTTCTATTGCCCAGGATATGTAGTTTTCTAGCAGGTGGTTTGGGCCATGCAGCCCCACTGTCATGCAAACTAAAGACAATAAGGGGTGGTTCATATATAAATTTAAAGAAAGGTCTAAAAAATGAAATTTAAGTTGATTATATAGATACACATATTTATTTATTTATTGCATATGTAGATATATATAATAGTGAATTCTATTATCATTGTTATGTGAGTTTTTAAAACTTCAGTTACCATTATCAAATGAAGTATTACACAAAGTGAATCATATCTCTGCTCAACCTCTACAAGCTGTAGACAATTGAGTTATCAATATCACAGAATTCCGTGTTTTTGTTTATTCATGTGCTGTTACCAATAATTAACATCACTTCTTGATGTTTATGCTTCTGATAATTGTACAAGCATATAGTTGTTTTATATGATGTTAATGATTGACATTTATGGTGAAAATCTACATGAAATTGAGATAAATCAATAATTGTCTATGTGTTTATGAAGAATTTCTATGCATGCAATATTATGCTAAACTATTTTAAATGAAACAACAAATATATGTTTGTATCTTTTGAATAAATTATAATCTAATTGGAAATACAAGACAAAAACAAGTAACTAATGATAAAGAATACCTTGGATGTTGTATTGCAGGGAAAATACTTCATTATATCACTTGGAGCATCAATTGGTTGCAAAACCATTAAATCAAAGAGTTGGCCTAGTTCTCTGAAGGAGAAATAATCATTTAAGAGCTATTATATATGTGTGTGTATATGTGTGACTATATACACATACACATACAGATATATAACACAGATTATTAAAATAAACACCAAACAGAAGATACCATTTTTCTAAAGAGAAATAATAATTTAAGAGCTATTATATAGATGTGTGTGTATATGTGACTATATACACATACACTATGTGACTATATGCACATACACACACAAATATATAGCACAGTATATTAAAATAAACACCAAATAGATGATGCCATTTTTCTAAGTATATCACCTGCTCTAAATTTAGAGTATGTTTTGATTTATACCATAGAAAATTATACATCAGTGTCTTTTAGTAATTTTAGTTCTTCCTGTTTATATTCTTTGTAAATAATTTAAAGTTTGTTTTTCAATTTTTATAAAATGCTCTCATGTATCTAATTAGAACCATATTAAGTTAATTTTGGAGAATTGACTATTCATAATAATCACCTTCTTATTGAAGAAAATGAAAATCACTTCCAATTATTTATTTTTGTTACAGTATGTTACCCCTGTATTGATTCTTCTTTGTTCTCCATTGTTTTTAGATTCTCTGGGATTTGTTTTGTTTTGTTTTGTTTTGTTTGTTTTGTTTTGTTTGTCCTGCAATTGTTTGACAATTTGTTTTCTTTGATTCATGATCTTGTTATTCTATTTCTATTATGTTTTTCTAATGTCTTTGTTTAGTTAAATTCAGGTAACAGTTGGCTAAAAATGCAAGAAAGTTGTAAGGAGTTTATTTCACACATGTGAGCTATTGGCATGTTATGTAGATATGTGTGGAAGACACGGTGTAGAGATTGTTTCTTCATATTTTCCGAGCTATGAGTAGCTTGAGATAGAACTTATACGGTGTGTGCATTTTATTTTTCCTTCCCTTGCAAATTTAAGCTAGTAATTTATCCTATAATAAATGAGAGCTAGGTGTTAATGTTTATCAACTTTTCTGTAAGTTGAAGTCATGGGGAGAAGAGGGAGAAAGAATCTTTAACATTTAAAATGGTAAGTACTGGGCATTACTCTCACTATTTGAGATGATTAAATAATCCACATTTTCAACAGTGTTCAATATATTTCTGATATTTTAGGGAGGAGAGGAGAAATCCATTCCCATGGAGAGATAGATTTAGCCCCCAATTAGATCTTTAATACAGATGATAGCATTGAGGATTTTTCTTCAGTCAGAAAGAATGTTTCCAAATGCACGTACCTCCAGATTAAAACTTTATTCCAAGCAGTTATTTTCAGAATTCACAAGTTAAAATTTAGAAAGGCTAAAATAGCCTCTTAATTTTTGTCCTTCCCAATTCGAAGCATCAGCAAGAAATGCCAATAATTTTTAAATTTCTCATACTGATTCCACATGCTAGTAAGAGGAATAAAGTATCATTTTGTATAGAACTTGTGAATTGAGATATACTTTTTAAATTCTTGGATTTATGTTCTTAATTTTTATCAGACTGTACAAATTATTTCATTATGTCTTGAATGAAAAGAGAGTTTCATATGTGTGGAGGTGTGTGTGTCTGTATGTGTGGTGTGTGTTTGGGAGTTGGGTACGTCTGTGCATTTTAAGATATATTATATATCTAATATTTCATATAGAATATATTAATACATTTAATATAGTATGAAATATATTAAATAGGTTAATATATATTAAAATATTTATTTTATCTTAAAATATTTCAATGTAAACTTGCTTAAATCTGAAATCTTGATCTTTTCTCCTTAATATTTTCATATATAGTGTGGTGAAATACATTGATCTTTTTTCTAATGTCGAGTCATTTTACATTTCCATTACCAAACCCATATACTTATATTTGGTGACGTGTTTGTTCGGATTACCTTAATACTTTCCAGGATTAAAGCTGAGGGTGTGTTTAATATGTTTGCACAATGATTATGAATGTATATGGCTTAAATTTTTTTGTTTGTTTATTTATTACCCCACCATCTGACTATCAGATTTATTCTCAACGTATATTAATTTGAGAAAGTAATGTTACAGAGAAAACCATTTTAATTTTTTACTTAATGTTTTTAAGTAAAATATACCCATTATTCACTTATTTAAATCCTTACTTTTTTTGTGATGAGGTCCCAAGAATGCAAACTGGTGCAGCCACTCTGGAAAATAATATGGAGCTTCCTCAAAAAATTAAAAGTAGATACTAAGAACAAACCGAGGGTTCAGGGGGTTATGGGAGGTAGGAGAGCGGTGATGGGCACTGAGCAGGGCACAGAGTGTGATGAGCACTGTGTGTTGTTGTGTGGAAACCAACATGACAATAAAAAATTATTAAAAAATGGAAATAATAAAAAAATAAATTTGTTATGCAAAAAAAAAAAAAAAAGTAAAACCACCCAATGACCCAGTAATTGCCCTACTAGGTATTTATTGAAAGTATTTGAAAATGTTGATTTGAAGGGGCACATGCACCCTAATGCTTATAATGTGGAATTGTTTATATGTGGAATTCTAGAAATAAAAAAGATGAACATAGGGGAAGGGAAGGAAAAATAAGATAAAACCAGAAAAGAAGGCAAACCATAAGAGACTCTTAAATATGGAGGACAAATTGAGGGTTGCTCGAAGGGAGGTGGGTGGGGGAATGGGCTAAAAGGGTGATAGACATTAAGGAGGGCACTTGTTGGGATGAGCGCTGAGTGTTATAGGTAAGAGATGAATCACTGAGTTCTACTCAAGAAACCAATACTACACTGTATGTTAACTAACTTGAATTTAAATAATAAAATAAAATAACATAACATTAAATAATTAAATAATTAAATAAAATATCCTTACTCTTTTCATCTCATTGTAATTTTTCTCTTAGATTTCCCCAATATATTTATTTTTAAAATTCCAACTTCAAGTTTTTGTTAGCTTAAGTATCTGTTCTTATTTTTTTCTATTCTACATGGCTTATTTAAAAATTTAATTTGATTTATTTAAACTAAGACAAAAACAAAACCAAAAAACAGTTTACCTGTTTCTCTCGCCTCCACCTCACTTGCCTCTTGCAACCACCAATTTGTTCCATCTATGAGCTTGGCTTTTGGAGTTTTGTTTTGCAATGTTTTGTTTTGGATCCCACATATGAGATCATGTGTAATTCGTTTTTATCTGACATTTCACTTAGCATAATGCCCTTGAGGTCCATATTTTAGCAAATGGCAAGATTTCACTCCTTTTTATGGCTAAATAATATCCCATTGTATACACATGTCAAAAATTTTTTATCCATTTATCCATGGATGGACACATAGATTGTGTCCATATCTTGGTTATTGTAAATAATGCTGCAAAGAACATGGGGTATATATATCACTTGAATTAATATTTTTGTTTTCTTCAGATAATAATCCAGAAATATAATTGCTGAATTAGATGGTGGTTATATTTTTAATTTTCAAGAAGCCTCCATACTGCTTTTCACAATGGTTATGCCAGATTACATTCCCACCAACAGTGTCCTTTTCTCCATATCCTCGCCAGCACCTGTTATCTCTTGTCTTTTTGAAAATGACAAGTGTGAAGCTACTCGACCAAGTGTGGAGTGATGTTTCCTTGTGGTTTTCATTTGAATTTCCCTGATGATTAAGAATGTTGAGCATATTTTCAAAGAGTTACTGACCATCTGTAAATCTTCTTTGGAAAAATGTCACTTTTGGTCCTCCACCTAGCTCTTAGTCAGATTTTTTTTTTTTTTTGCTATTGAATTGTAGGAGTTGTTTATATATTTTGGGTATTAATTCTTTATCAGCTATACAATTTGCAATCATTTTCTTCTATTCAGTAGGTTTCTTTTCCATTTTATTGATGGTTTCCTTTGCTATGCAAAAACTTTTTAGTCTGATGATTTTGTTGTTGTGGTTGTTGTTTTGGTTTTTGTTGCTTTTGCTTGTGGTGTCAGATTCCAAAAGTCATCAAGGAACTTATGTCAGGCAACCGGCCACCTGTGTTTTCTTCTAGGAATTTTATGGCTTCAAGTCTTACCTTCAATGCTTTAATTAATTTTCAGTTAATTTTTTTGTGTGTGGTGTCAGATAGTGGTCCAGTTTCATTCTTTTGGCTGTCCAGTTTTCCCAAAATAACTTATTAAAGAGACTGTCTTTTCCCATCGTCTATTCTTGGCTCCTTTGTCATAAATAAGTTAAAATTCAGGGGCGCCTGGGTGGCTCAGTTGGTTGAGCGGCTGACTTCAGCTCAGGTCATGATCTCGAGATCTGTGAGTTCGAGCCCCACATTGGGCTCTGTGCTGACAGCTCAGAGCCTGGAGCCTGCTTCAGATTCTGTGTCCCTCTCTCTCTGCCCTTCCCCTGCTCATACTCTGTCTCTATGTCTCTCAAAAATAAAATAAACTTAAAAAAATAAATAAATAAATAAAATTCATAGTGGCCAGCTTACTTGTTCTAGTTAAGATGATGTACTAAAAAACAGGAGAGAACAATACTGCATCTGTTTAAGAATAGGGACACTTGTCGTATAAAGGCAATTCTTTTTTTTTTCCTTTTAGTTTGTAGTATAAAGGCATTTCTGAAAGATTCTCGTCAGCATAGGTGGATGGTCCAAACACAGGAGACATGGCTATTTATAATGAATCACTCCTGGAAGTTTCAGACATTCTAGAATATCTCTAGGCATGTCCTACTTCTTCAGACTTCTTAATGATATTCTTTTCTAATTTGTGGGTCTCAAGAATACAGAAGTGGATCTGGCTGCGAGGGAAAGAGGATCAATGGGATATTTGAGCCAGAGAGGCAGCCTTCCCTCTCAGTCAAAACTAAATCTCGATGTTAGTAATTTTAAGCCAAGTTCATTCGTGCATTCCCCCAGAAGACCTGTGGAAGATTTTGCCTGAACTCAACCTGACCTGCTGGCCCTGGGTTCCAGGGAAACTCAGCTGCAATGAAACAGCCTTGGTGCGATTAAACAGGCTCCCTGATGGCAGTGTGAACAAACTCTGTATGCATCCAGCTATTGGGCACTGTCAGAAAGCTTATTTGCAAATGGGATATTCGGAGTATGGCTTTCACCTCCTTCCAGGAGAAATGAAGGGGTGGCTGAGCACTGAGTTGGAGGAAGCAGTAAGGACAGCCAACAACCTGAAATGTGGAATTAAAGTTCCCTTAATCTAACTATGGTTCTTTTTAGTCAGAACACCCAGAGTACAAAATGAAGAACTAGATGCAAACCCATAGAAAAAAAATTAAGATTAGCAATGACGGGGGTGGCAGGGTGGCTCAGTTGGTTAAGCGTCTGACCTCAGGTCAGGTCATGATCCTGGTCCCTGCGTCTGACCCTGCATTGGGCTCTGTGCTGACAGCTCAGAGCCTGGAGCCAGCTTCAGATTCTGTGTCTCCCATTCTCTCTGCCCCTTCCTCACTCACTTGCGTGCACTCTCTCTCTCTCAAAAATGAACATTAAAAGAATTAAAAAAAAATTAGTGGTGAGGAAGACTCTAAGGTGCACTCATGGCATCAATTCTAAATGAAGGGAATAAGTGATTCATTACATACTGGCTTTATTTAAATTGCCTTTGAGATGCAAAAGAAGAAAGCAGCCAACACAATTGAGGACTAGTCAGCATCCTCACTACCCTCAGAAGATGGCCAGGAGAAAGTACCTGATGTTTAAAATACATTTTTCATATTATGTCATACTCCACAAGACAACTGGAGGAAGAATTTGGAGGACAATTGTTACTTTCAGACATTGTAAATAATTACCTACAGAAAAAGTGAAATGGATGGGAAAATAAATATAACAATATCTGGCCTATAAGTCTTGTTAAGGAGTGGAGAGTCTCTCCAGCAAAGTCGTCTGAAAGTTTCTTACCAAGGGGTTGACGGTTTTCTGTAAAGGGCCGCAGAGTAAATATTTTAGTTTTGCCATCCATACAGTCTCCATTGCAACCACTCAACTCTGCCGGGCTCAGACATTAGGAGGTTCACAGGCTGTAGTGAACCCAGGTTCTGGGTTCCAAATGAGGTCATAAGAGCATGTATTTAAAGAAGGCTATGAGGGGCACCTGGGTGGCTCAGTCCTTTGAGCATCTGTCTTTGGCTCAGGTCTTGAGCTCACAGTTCGTGAGTTCGAGCCCCGCATCATGCTCGCTACTGTCAGCCAGTCAGTGCAGAGCTCACTTTGACTTTCATTTATTGTGCATTATCTCTAAAATATATTTATTTCTTAAATTTATGTTCAAATAAATCTATTTTAGCATGTCGTGTATACAAAGCACTTGGAGACATGTTAATAATGAAAAGGATTAGTAATATATTATATTTATACTTTATTATCTAAATAATGATATTAATAATAATTTTGATCATAAAATAAGTAACATCAGTGTGCCCACTAAGTGTCAAGCACTTTTCAACACGTTACCTGTATTAAATCATTTAAATATCACAGCATTCCGATAAATATGTACCATTATTTTTAATAGTTTCCAGATGAGGAAACAGGTGTACAAGAGGTTAGTAACTTGCTCAAGGTCACGCAATTAGTAACTGACCGAGTCAGCTGCAGAGACTTCTTACCAATAAAAAAAAAAAAAAGATGGTAGGAGTTACTCCTATTCAGTAATATATTACCATCTATGTGATGAAAACATTTCATTTGATGAGGCAACCCAATGAAATGAGGTTTTAGAAATATTTATTTTGGATGGATTTCATGACTGTAGAGGTGGCGAAACTTAGCTCCTGAGTTAGTCATTCAAGCACACGCAATTAACCTTTGGATAAAGTAAGTCACTTGTTTTATTGTGAGAAGTTAACTTCTCTTGCTTTTTACATAATTTTACCTACTATCCTTCAAAACAAGGGTGTATTTTACCCTAACCATTGAAATTGTATCACAAATTTATATATGCTTTTGAGGATTTTATCAGTCAAACACACATAATATTCAAGCCAATATTATACCATAATCAACAGTAAAACCCACAACATATCCAAAGAGTTTATAGGAGGTTCTCTATGTGCCTAAATGTCTACACAGGTCCGCAACTTAGCTACAACATTTCCCATTCCTGGTTCAGTAAAATTACTAAACATTTTAGTTTGTGTGTATACAAATAGAGCTACATTCTGCCTGGTGTTCCTTGTCTAGAAAGAAACTATTAAATTAATGATCAGAATTAATTCCATTTCAAAAGTAGATCATTAATATCAGACAAGAAATCTTAATTGGAAATGTCTTCTTAAAGTATGAAATTTGTTTTGTAATCCAACTCCTGCTAACATTGATGGAAGGCACATGAAGGAATATCCCTCAGGAATCTAGAAAATTTACAGCTGGCATTGTGAAGTGTGTCTCTGAATTACATGCCCTATAATAATTTCTTCATTTATAGAATAATACATTTAATTCGCATAACTGCAACCCAAGTATCATTATTTTTCTTTAATTAAAATGTAGCCTGTGTAGTACATCTATGTGAATAAAGAGATCAGGATATATTACCAAGGCTTTTCTTAGCAACCAAAGATAAAATTCCTTTTTTCTGAACGTTTTGTAATTTACAAAAGATAACAAAATGATACTCAGAAAGAAAAGAAGGCTCCCAAACACGATAATTTTAGAAATGTATAAAGAAAATCGGTCGTTTGCCATGATAGTAATTTCAGCTTGATAAATTAGTAGTAATTTCCCTATAGTTAATCCTAATACTATTCGTCTTTTTAGAAACATTACATGTATTATCATACACTTCCTATAATTACACAAGGACATTTTTGTATTTATGAATGCATGTGTTTAAATACAATTTATACAAATATGAGAGAGAGTCTGCACTCTACGTGTGATACATATTTGATCTGTAAACCAGATTTAAATTCTACTATGTTTTTAAGTTTTCTTACAGCCTTTCTTTACATCTTCATTACCTTCTCAGCTATACAAATTCTCTTTTTATTCAGGTTTTAATCTTCTGTATGGTTTTTTCGTTTTGTTTTGTTTTGTTGTTGTTGTTTTTGGCAACTTCAGGATAGGATGACTGATTCAGGATAAGATTACCAATATTTATTGTTTTGGTCTTTACAGTTGACCCTTCTAGACCACTGTCTTTCTTTTACTCTCCCTGTCTTCAGAAAGTGCTTGAATTTTCCTTGGTCTCTAGTCTTTTCTTCATAGTTCCAATATTCGTTGTTTCATTACGTACTCCCATTACTTCAGATGGGGTGATTTCTAACAGACTGGTTAGAAGAGGTTCATTCATCCTCTCTTCGGCTCGGGTTTTAGCCACATCCTATTCTCAGATCTGTGTCGGAAAGGCAGGTTGAGTTTCGCAAATCTGAGGAATGTCTGCATTGCTTGTCTGATTTCCACCTCCTACAGATACGTGGATCTGAGAACAGTTTATTTTCTCCCTATCACATCTGCCTTCCTGACATTTCCAAAATTCATCAACAGGAGAAACTGCATTCTTTGGGGGGTAAATTTCTAGTAAGACCTTTCTTCCTTCTCTGTTTCTGATATAAAGTTTTAACTTATGGGCATTACATTTCCAAAACTCAATGGAAATATGCCAATGGCTCTACACTGCGGCAGGTGAACTAATGCCTTCCCAACCTGTGGACATGTGCATCCTTATCCCCAGAACCTACGAATTTGTTTCCTTACAAGGTTTAGGGAACTCGGCAGATGCGATTAAGAATATGGACCCTTAAGAAGGTGAGATTGTTCTGCAAAACCCATGCGGACTCATGCAGCCATGTAATTCCTTAAGCGCAGAAAATGCTTTTTGGCTTGTTCGGAGAACTATGGCGTGAGAAGACACAAATTTTCCTTGCTGGCATTGAAGATGGAGGAAGAGACCCTTGAGGCAAGAAGTACAGCAAATTACAGAAGCTGGATACCGTCCTCCGCTGACAGCCAAGAATGACACAGGAACCCAGTGGTATAGCCCCACAGAACTAAATTCTACCGACAATCCAAAGAAACAGGAAATTGGCCCTGTGTTTAAGCTTCCGGAAAAAAGGAACAGTGACTTAAAATCTTGTTTCTATTCAATGAGATTCTTTCTAGACATCAGACTTAAAGGATTCTAGGAATAAGTTTGTGTTGTATGATTTGGGGGTTGTTACAGCAAAAATAGAAAACTAATACAGTATCCTTAACCTTCCTGTCTCCCCCCCTTACCTTCTTGTTGAATTTTTTCTTGGGAACAAAATACTATGAATACAGAGAAAGAGAAAGAGAGACAGAGAGACTGTGACACCCTATAATACCTCATAAGAAACATACACATGTGTGGATAAATACAGCTAGTTTATCTGATAATTATAAACTTCAGACAACCAAGGGTCAAGGAAATGAATGTGCGGGGTGGTCAGCACAGAATGGAGGTCATTCTATCAGTCTTGTGCCTTAGGAAAAAGACTCCCATATTGTATATGTTGTCCAGGGAGATACATTTATAAAAGACAGTGTTGGGACTTACTTCCTAGTCAAAACCCTGAGTTTAAAACAAGCCATTAGATATTACTGCATTTCTCTTTGGATCTAAGAAAGATACACTCAGTCTTTCAACGATATGATATAAATTAATTTGGCATAGAATTGGTAAGATTAAAAATTATATACTGAGCTTAAATTCAAAGCAAAGAATAATTGGTTATACATCATTTTCAATGAGATAATATAAAATAATTTCTCTCTTTTAATATTTATTTAGTTATTTTATTTTAGTTTTTTAACGTTTATTTCTTTTTGAGAGACATAGAGGCACAGTGTGAACAGGGGAAGGGCAGAGAGAGAAGGAGACACAGAATCGGAAGCCTGCTCCAGGCTCTGAGCCGTCAGCACAGAGCCCGACGTGGGGCTCGAACTCACAGACTGCGAGATCATGACCTGAGCTGAAGTCGGACGCTCAACCAACTGAGCCACCCAGGCGCCCCTAATATTTATTAACCAATACAGAAGTTTTGCAATTAAGCATCGCTTGAACAGTTTTAACATTTGCTTCTACCCAATACCTAAATATTTTCTTATGAATAATTCTCTTATTTTACATATATTTAATTTGCATTTAATTTTCTTTAATTTATAGCAAGATACCATTAGTGGGGATGGTGGAGTATGGAACTCCAAAAATCGATTCCTCCATAAATGCTATGAGAACATGGCAAAAATTGTCAAAATTGATATTTTCGGAACTCTTGAAATTAACCAAACGTTTGCAACAATCTAAAAAGCGCTTATTCAATAGAAACAACTTGCTCTTGTTAATAATAGTGAACTTTGTACAAAGTATTTTAACTCGTTCCTTTTCCCTTCCCCTCTCCACAAATCTGGAGGAACTTTGAAAACCAAGAGCTCCACAATCATGGTGACAAACAGTAGCCTAGCAGTCTCTGGAGGGGATAGAAGGAGACTGGAGCTCACCAAAAGTATCAGGTTAAGAGAATTGTGATTATTTGACTTTTATGGCAGTTGCCTGGAAATACCCACTGACAGAGTTTGTCTTTATTTATCCTGGGTCAGAGTTTACTCAGGACAAATAGCCTTTTCTGTCTATCTGATCATGGAAGGTGTGACCAAAGAGCTAACAGAATTATATAGCAAAACCTGGGAGAATTATCAGTTCCAGTCATTGAAAAAGATCTCACTACAATCTTATGTTGACCCATAAGCTGAGAAGCAACTTTAGTTTCCACACGCAAAAAACAAACAAACATACAAACAAACAACACTGTCTTTATAGAGTTAGTTCAGGAAAGTCACTGAAAAACAACAATAACAACAACAAAAGCAGCAGAGCAACAACCACAAGCACCATGACCAAAAAGCCCTAAGGAGAGGAGAACCTAGTTTTCAGGGTTGCAAAGTTCTATTGATCAAAGCGGCCAATTTTCAACCCAAACTTATGAAATATGCAATGCAACATGAAATGTGTGATCACATGCAGCAAAACAAGCAAAACAAAACCCAGTTAATAGAAACTGTCCATCAAGGAGTACAGATGTTGGACTTATGAGGGAAAAAGAAGAAAGACTTAAAATTGGGTGCCTTAAATATGTTAAAAGAAATAAAGGAAACCATATGCGTTAGTTTCTTCGGGGTGCCGTAACAAAATACGCTATCTGGTTTGCATGGACAGCTGCATACATTCATTTACGCACAGTTCTGGGGGCCGAACGTCCAAGATCAAGGTGCCAAGAGGGTTGGTTTTAGATGACACCTTTCCCCTCAGCTTGAAAACAGCACCTGCTCAGTGTGTCCTCACATTACTTTTCTCTGTGGAGAGACAGGATTGGGGGCTCAGGTGTCTCTCACTTTTTTTTTTAAGTATATCAATCCTATCACTTTAGAGCCCCACCTTTATGATGCCATTTGACCTTAACTACCTCCTTGAGGGTCCTATCTCCAAATAAAATCACTTTGGGAGTTAGAATTCAAACACATAAATTTCGAGGTTAAAAAAAGGTATTCAGTGTATAACACTATGCTTAGTAAACTAAAGGAAACTGTGAGAATAATGTCTCATTGAATAGAGAATATTCATAAAGTTATAAAAATTATGAGACCCAAATAAAAATTCAAGACTTTAAAATTATAGTGACTGGGCGTGCCTGGGTGGCTTAGTCAGTTAAGTGCCCGACTTCAGCTCGGGTCATGATCTCACAGTCTGTGAGTTCGAGCCCCGCGTCAGGCTCTGGGCTGACAGCTCATCAGAGCCTGGAGCCTGCTTCAGATTTTGTATCTCCCTCTCTCTCTGCCCTTCCCCTGCTCACGCTCTGCCTCTATGTCTCTCAAAAACAAATAAACATCAAAAAAATTTTTTTAAAAATAAATAAAATAAATAAAATTATAGTGACTGATGAAAAATTAACTGGAATGGCTATAATGGTATTTTTAAGCTGGCAAGAGAAAATTGAGGTTATCCAATATTAAAAGCAAAAAAAAAAAAAAAAGGAAGAAAAATATACAAAACTTTGGACACCCGTAGGAAACCATCAAGCACACCAACATACACATAATGGGAGTCCCGGGAGGAGAGGAGAGAGATTTAGTATTATTAAAAACAGTGGCCTCAATTTTTCAAATTTGATGATCAACCTTAATCTACACAGCCAAGAATTTCATTAATACAAATTTTGATAAACTTAAAGAAGCTCAAACTTCGCATCACAATAAACCTGTTGAAAGAGAAAGGAAAGAGATTCAAAACAACCAGAGAGGTGATTTATCACATTTGTTATGAATTGAATTGTGTACACCCAAACGGAATTCATACATTGAAGTTCTAACTGTTACCATGACTGACTTTGGAGATAGATCCTTTAAGAAGGTAATTCGAGTTAAAGGAGGTTGTAAGGGTAGAAATCTAATATAATAGGACTGATGTCATTGTAAGTAGAGGAAGAGACTAGAATGCATAAGCACAGAAGAAAGGTCAGATGAGAACTCAATCAGAGGCCTCTATAGGAACGCCAAGTAGAAGGACTTCAGGAGAAATCAACCCTGCTAACACTTCGATCTTGAACTTCTGGCTTCTAGAATTATGAAAAAATAATTTTCTGTTCTCTAAGCCATATAGTCGGTGGTATTTTGCTATGACAGCTCTAACAAACTAATTTGACATAGATTTCTCAATATGACAAACAGCTGAGTTTTCATCAGAAACCATAGATGTCAGAAATCAGTGGGATAGCTCAACAAAAAAGGTATGAAGATGGTAAATAAATATATGAAGGTATGCTCAATACCACTGGCCATTGGGGAGCTGCAAATTAAATATGAGATGACATACTCTGTTAGAATGGTTAATTTAAAAAACTCTGACAATACTAAATGCTGGTGAGGATTAGAGAAGGAAGAGCTGTTTTTTAATGCTGGTTAAATGGAAAATGCTCCAGCAAATTTGAAAGACAGTTTGACAGTTTCTTATGAAGCTAAAAATAGGCTTACCATATGATGCAGCAATCCCAATTCTAGATATTTATCCTACACATTGGAAAACTTATGCTCACACAAAAATCTGCATGCAAATGCTAATAAAAACTTTATTCATAATCTCCAAATGCTAGAAGCAATTACACTGTCCTTCAAAAGTGGAAAGAAAAATTGACGGTGGTAAATCCCTACAATGGTATGCTGTTGAACAATAAAAAGAATAAGCTTTCAAGCCATGCAAAAACATGTATGAATCTTAAATTCTTAAGGGCTCCATAATGAAGGCCAATCTGAAAAGGCCATGTACAGTTTGAATTTTTTAATTGATCTTCTTCAAAAAGTAAAACTATAGTTCAGTGGTTGTCTAGGGGTTGGGTGTTATGGGAAGAGGGTTAACCAAATGAATGATAGGAACATCTTACAGTTGTAAAACTAGTCTGTACGATAATGCGTTAGTTGTTACAAGACCCTTGACTATATATTTGACATTGACATTTACAACACAAAGTGTTCATATATAAGCATATGCATGTATTTAAATATATTTTAAAATATGTTATATTTGCAGAAGTGTAGGGATTATAGGATGCAATGAGGGGATATGCTGTAAATAAACAATAAAGTAAGGGAAGGGCAAATAATGAGATAATGGTTGTCAATTTTCTCATTGTTGGATTGGGAAGTTATAGACCAGCAAGATAAAAGGGCTAGGGTGGACATCTGGGGGGCTCAGTCAGTGGAGCATCTGACTCTTGATTTTGCCTTAGGTCATGATCCCGGGGTCATGGGATCGAGCCTCAGTTTGAACTCCATGCTGAGCATGGATCCTGCTTGGGATTCTCTCTCTCTTTCTCTCTCTCTCTCTCTCTGTCTCTGTCTCTCTCTCTCTCTCTCTCTCTGTCTCTTTCTCTCTCTGTCTCTCTCTCTCTTCTGCCCCTCTCCCACTGTGTTCTCTCTTAAAACAAAAATAAAGGTTAGGATTAAATTAATTAATTTAATTAAAAAATTAAGTTAGGTTAGGATTACCAAGTAAGAATTATAGATGGAGACATAAGTATAAATCATTGTTTAGCTTAATATTGACACATGTGGGGACATATATAAGTAATTGTAGGTACATGCATATACACAGGTCAGTACACCCATATGTGTCCTTGCTCTGTCAACTGAGAGGACCTATAAGCATCAATAATACCTCAGTCGCAACAAGCCCATCTAGTTCCAATACTATTGGTTCTAATACTATTCTCCAATAAAAAAAAAATCATAGACTCCTTAGTAAAATTGTGGATGCTAGGACTGAGCAGGAAACATAGTAGATAGAACTTCGGAATAATTTTTTAGTATCAAAAAGTAAACATATATACACCACTATGTTGAGAAGAGTCAATGGAAAGTATTTCCATTTATTCCAAACTGGAACAATTTGAATAACAAAGATATATGAAATGATAGCCCAAAGTATAAAATATCTGTAATTTCACACTGATACAAATAGATGATTAAATATATAAATAAGACAAAGAGAATGGACAAATCTTAAGTGCAGAACAATACCAAATATGTAGGTTCTCTGTAGCTAACATGGAGATTTTATACCTCTGCTTACCTCCTGAGTTGTGGACTTTGCATGGTGACTTCCTTTTAAACTGCACAGAAATGTGGAAAGAGAAAAATCTTGCAGTCTAGAAACAAGAGACTGGCAAACAGTATCACACAACCGCACACAGCTGATGATAGTCTGTACCCTTGACATGATATAATGAGAATGACATTTTACCTCTTTCTTCTCAAAACCCCATAACACTGTTTAATCATGAGGGGAAAACATCAGAGAAATCTCGCTGTGGGGGCAGTCCTTAAACACCTGATTATTACCTGCACAACTGTCAAGGTCACAGAAAATAAGAAAATTCTGGGATACTATCATAGCCAAGACAAGGCTAAGAAAGATATGAACTCTGAATGTAATGTTGTATCCTGAAGGAAATGCTAGAAAAGAAAAAGGGCATTTAGTACAAACTGAGGAAAGACGAAAGAAGTATAGATTTTAGATAAAAAAATAACATATCGATATTGGCTCAATTTGACAAATACACCATTCTAATTTAAAATGTTATCAAAGAATGAGGCGCCTGGGCGTCTCGGTCAGTTAAGAATCTGACTTCAGGGGCGCCTCAGTGGCTCAGTTGGTTGAGCGGCCAACTTCAGCTCAGGTCATGATCTCACGGTCTGTGAGTTCGAGCCCCACGTCGGGCTCTGTGCTGATGGCTCGGAGCCTGGAGCCTGCTTTGGATTCTGTGTCTCCCTCTCTCTCTGCCCTTCCCCTGCTCACACTCTGTCTCCATGTCTCTCAAAAATAAATAAAAACGTAAAAAAAAAATTAAAAAAAAAAAAAAAGAATCTGACTTCAGGGGCGCCTGGGTGGCTCAGTCGGTTGAGCGTCCGACTTCGGCTCAGGTCGTGATCTCGCGGTCTGTGAGTTCCAGCCCCGCGTCGGGCTCTGTGCTGACAGCTCAGAGCCTGGAGCCTGCTTCACATTCTGTGTCTCCCTCTCTCTCTGCCCCTCCCCCACTCATGCTATGTCTCTCTCTGTCTCAAAAATAAAACATTAAAAAAAAATTAAAAAAAAAAAAAGAATCTGACTTCAGCTCAGGTCATGATCTCACAGTTCATGAGTTCAAGCACCACATTGGGCTCTGTGCTGACAGTTCAGAGCCTGGAGCCTGCTTCAGATTCTGTGTCTCCTCCTCTCTCTGCCCCTCCCCTGCTCACGCTCTGCCTCTCTCTCTCTTTCTCAAAAAATATAAATAAAACATTAAATAAAAATAAATAAAATAAAATATTATCAAGGAAAACTGGGTATATCGTATAAAGGCATTCTTGGTACTATTTTCAATTTTTCTGTAAATTTAAGCTATTCTTCTGAAGGGTTTATTTAAAAAAGAAAAAAACTCTTTTGAAGGCTGGAATTTTCCAGCCACCAAAAGAATAAACATCTTTCATGTTGTGGCAATAGATCCGTTATCTAAATATATGCTGGCACTTAAGTGAGTTTCTCCTTTTGGTGAGTAATTCATGAATACCTTAGGAAGATGTTGTTAATAAGCCTATTTAAACAGGCAATCTACACCATTTTTATTATCTTCAAGTAAAAATAAACAATTTGGGGGGGAATAGAGCATAACCTCAAAAATTTTATTCTTACTTTTTTCACCCTCACTTTTTTTTTAAAGAAGCCAGATTATTTACTTCTACTCTTTTTATTATATTTTTTTTAATGTTTATCTATTTTTGAGACAGAGAGAGACAAAGTATGAGTGGGGGAGGGGCAGAGAGAGAGGGAGACACAGAATCCGAAGCAGGCTCTGAGCTGTCAGCACAGAGCCCGACGCGGGACTCGAACTAACAGACTGTGAGATCATGACCTGAGCCGAAGTCGGACACTCAACCGACTGAGCCACCCAGGCGCCCCTCACCCTCACTTTTAATAGTGAGATATTTACAGCTTTCCAAATATTCCATTTACCATGTTACTTTTTTATTCTAAATGTTAATTATATTTTTGTGTCTTTTATTGCTTGTTTTGCATATTTACTTCAAGAACCATTCAGTATGGATACTGTGTGTTCATTTATAATTTGAGGCGATATCCAAAGGTACATTATAGTGCCGTGATTAAGTATAATACATACGACATTTAAACAGAAACCTAGGTATGAAAAGTGGTATTTCAAGACTCTACCAGCACAAATAATACAGACACACTGTTTTTGTTTGATATCAACTTCTTGCTTTCAGCCATTGTACACAGGGATATTCCCGAACTTAAAATTGGTAGGAGTTCTTTATATTCGGTGAGAGAAAGAGGTACTCTACTAGAAGAAAGAATACCATTTATGGAGGACATTTTA
Source organism: Paguma larvata (assembly GCA_030068075.1). Taxonomy (NCBI): domain Eukaryota; kingdom Metazoa; phylum Chordata; class Mammalia; order Carnivora; family Viverridae; genus Paguma; species Paguma larvata. The sequence goes on from CM057826.1 coordinate 9,497,455, forward strand.
AACTAGAATTCAGATGGAACAAAGATCGAGAATCTACAGTATGTTTCATTAAGAGGGTCGCAACTTGTCTATAGTTTAATTACAATGAGTATCTTCCGAGAATATATTATATTATCTTCTATGGTAAAATGACAAGCACAGTCTTCAAAATAATCCCTAAGGCACATTGAGAAAAGGAACATGAAAGTAAAAATTAAATAACCTGCTAGTTTGGTATTGCTTTTATGAATGGCTTTACAGTCTCTACTTTTAATTAAAATACCAGGCTCTGGACAACTCAGAGCTAATCTCAAATTCTCTTTTTAAAATGTTAAACAAAGGACAGAATATGCTTATTCCCCACTGCAGTTTTAATGACAAACACTTATAATTATGATTTCATGCCATCGCGATGAAGCAGCCTTCGATTCCTGCCAGCATATTGTGAATTATTTGTGTTTTCTGTAAGCTCGTGGCAAAGACAAAGATTCCACAAAAATGCTTGAAAAAGTTTTAGGTACATGACCACGGCATGGTTTGGAAGGTCAGAAAATGCGAGATAAGACACATTTGTGATATCGAGTCTTCCTACTAAGACTTCAGTCAAGGGACAAATAGACAACATTCAATTCCGTGTCACTTCAAGTTTCTGGCAGATGTTTGAATAGTCTAAGAGGTATGTGAATATTGGGTAATAAATTTGAAAAAGTTCATCCACTGTATATGCCTTTTAAAATATAATCCCTGAGAGGTTTAGGACAACACAGGACATTCTTGGCAAAATTCACATGGGGAGGGATCTTCAAAAAAACCTAACATTCAAATTGGATTATGGTAATTGATTCCTGATAATTTTCAGCCACAGAAATTTCCTTATAGAATGATAGACCAATTAGTCAATTGTTAGGTATCCAACATGTAGCAGACAGTGGGCCAGACATTGAGACTACATAGGACAGTATATGGTGTAAATAGGGTAAAACTCCAAAGTTTTGACTGTTCACACGAGAAGTGAACGTTTGAAAGATGAATCCTCGATATGTCTGAATATGTGCATACATTTTGTTACATCTATATACCATGCTACAAAATCTACATATCATGCTACAAGTATAGTAAGTTTATTTTAGAAACCAAATAACTATTAATGAGAAAAATAGTTAAAATTAATGCTATATTCTGTCTATAAACCAATGAAAAATTATACGCTTCCCATATGATACATGGTTTCCACATGACACTAGTTTTTCCGAGAGTTTCTGGTGACAGAATTGTCTCTTTCGCAGCTTGATCATAACTTAATCTCTTCTACAATTTGGGAGACACTATGTATAATCTATTTAAAAAATTTTTTTTAACATTTATTCATTTTTGAGAGACAGAAAGAGACAGAGCATGAGTGGGAGAAGGGCAGAGAGAGAGGGAGACACAGAATGTGAAGCAGGCTCCAGGTTCTGAGCTGTCAGCACAGAGCCCAACGCAGAGCTGAAACTCATGGTCTGCGAGATCGTGACCTGAGCTGAAGTCAGACGCTTAATCAACTGAGCCACCCAGGCGCCCTTGCACAGTCTGTTCTTAATTTTTACTCAAAGTGATACAAGGCAATACAAGTTAAAGGGACCTATAATATGTTTGTCTGCATTTACATTTAAAATGCATATACATATACATATAAATATGTAATACATATAAATACATATAAATGCATATAAATGCATATAAAATGCATATACATTTAAAAATATATGTGTGTGTGTGGTTTTTTTGATTCTTGTATTTTAATTTGGAATAATGCTTGAAACAGCAGAGAAAAACAAAGTGTATATAACAGAGCTGATATAATCAGTTCTGCATACTGTGTTAAGCATGTTCTTATGTGATTCTCAACATCTTTCTGAAGTGTTATATTCACGTTTAAATGGTTAGTAATTGGTTAATCCAGAAGCGAAATCAGAGCAGAGCTCTCATTTAGGGAGAAAAAAAAAGAAAAACAATAACAAAAGATGTCTCCTACAAATCTAGAACTTTTGTTTTGCTACAAAGTAGAGTCTCTTGGAAAGGTGATTTTTATAAATATTTGAAATAAAAATAAGTGACTTATCTGGAAGGTGTGGGGGTGCTGTGGTTGGGATATTTGTTGTTATTATTCTTGTATAGCTAATTAAAAGGGTAGGCCCCAATTTAAGAAAACATTGTTGTAATTTCAGACCTGCAATTTTAGGGTGTTAGATACAAGTATAGAGTGAAGAATTTTTTTTTTTATATATAACCATCCCGTTTAGAGCATCATGGCAAAAGAAAAAATTCAGTGGAGTCGGGAGTTTAGAGTAAGAACACTGTTCCTCTTACCCTCGTGGGAAACACCAGATTTTGATTTCAAAGTTTAACATTATTGTTCTAGAATCTACATTTTTCCAGCCTCAAAAGGTTTGGCATCCTCAAGGTTACTATTGCTTGTGTAGATTATTTCTCCTTGTGTCTCAGAACTGCTAATGCATTATTAAAGAATGTTAGGGCTATAAAGGTTAGTAGACAGAGTCTAGCAAAAAATGCTGTTGTAAATTCATAATTATATGCAGATAAGATAAATGAGTTCCTGAATAACACAGTGGTACTTGGTGTCAAAGGGGGAGAGAATTTCTGATCTGGTAACTCTGAGACTGAAACTAGATTCATTGTGTTCATATCATACAACTCAAGGCTTTGTGGTTTTTAGCTGTTTATTTTTATTTTTTTATATTAAGGTGATTCACAAAAACAAGACGTCACAGTGTTTGTCTACAGAGAAACTTAGAAAAGAATCTTCTCTAAAGATAATATACACTTGGCATAGTTGTTTCTAATGTCAGTTTAGCACCAATCGCTTAAACTAAGAAAAAGTCAAATTCTAACCGTTAAAGATACCCCTGGAGATACTTCAGAAGAGAGTATGTGTATATAAAATTAGATCGTTGAACAGGTAAAAGACACCTGCAGAAAACATGTAAAGAATACCCCAATGGAAGAAGCTGTCGTTTGCAAAGAAAGATGTCAGGATGGTTCAACCGGGTCTTTCAATACCCCCTTAGATCTGCACAATGAGCCTCCTGTGTTAAACAATCTAATTTTTAAAATGACGTTTTGTCTGAAATGTTATGTTTCAGAATAAAATCTTGCTTTAGAAAGTTCGAATAAGAAGATTAAAATGGATATCTACCACTCAGTGCATTACAGTCTCTTTAACTATTTGTTGTATATACAACCAAAACTAATTGAGAAATGACTTTAAAACACACTACACTGTGTATACACTCCTGGTTACTCTCTGTCATTAGAACATTTTCACCAACATCAAAGAACCAACTCAAGTCTATTTTCCTTTCTCTCTTGCTTGTCCTTCTTTATTCTTTCTTTCTTGTGATTAAAAGAAAAAAAAAAGGTTCCTCTTGGCCGGTTGTTTCCATCCTTTTGTTGGATGTTGGATGTTGCAATACAGAGACAAACATAGTTGAGGTTTGATTTTCAAGTCTCTGTCATTTTTTGAAATTCTTTCCTGTCCTGTAGATTAATGTCCCCAATACTGCACTCTGCTACATTGCCGGGCTCTTTGAATCACCCCCACGAATGAGAACACAGACCTTGTCAGAGGCTTGGGTTCAGGACGGAAGCTTTCTTTTGGACTTTTCTCCACCACGGTCCCTTATCCTGAGAAAGCGCGCTCACAGGCTGTTCCATAACCCGACAGTGAGCAGTGACATTCCCACCCGCCTGGAACGGTATCTTTCCTTCGCTTCTGGTATTGAAGGACAGTGGTACGCAAAAGCCTTTGTAGCCGACCGTTGACCTCTGTAAGCCCAGTGGATACAATGAAGACATGTTTACCAATACTGCTAACGCTGAGCTATGGGGCAGAAAAGGCTTCAATGCAGAATCTCAACAGCTGAAGCTTAATAGGAAAAGGTCCTAGTATAAATTCACGTGTGGACAAAGAGCACTATCATTAGATATTTCCCCTCTCTCGCTAATGTGCTACTTTCCTTTCAACTCTCGTCGAATGCCTGGGACAAAGGCACGCATCTCCTGTCATTAACTAATACACATCTTCATTGATGTGAATAATAGATCAGTGACAAAAAAAGCAACGACATCTAAATTAATTCATGCTCAGTATCAAACGAATACAGTTAATAGAGACTGGTTTTTAGGTTGACTGGTAAATGAATAGAAAATAGCATACGATGTATGCCTAAGAGTGATACGAATATAATTATTAGTGTGGATATGAATGATAATCAAAGAGAAAAAAACAATAAAATATTTTAAAGACAAAGATACATGCTGATTTTCACTATATTTCTGTATTTAAAACAACAGCGCAGTGTGAAACACGATGTTGAATTAGACAACATAATTTATGCTCTCGCGTCTCTTTGTGCTAAATTTTTAACAGGCTGGTTTCTTATAGAATGCAAATGTTTGAAAGCACTGTTTCAAGCTTTATTTGGAATAACAACCATGGGCGTTTTCACTTTGTACCCTCCAATTATGGCGGCCTCAAGCTTTCAATAATTCAGTATGCTCAGGTTTTTGAGCTTTGTACATTGGGATCCAGGTGCTGTCATTCCACTTACAGCATCTGTATGACTCTTGATCCTATTGCTGTTTTGGCTAATGGAGTTGCGGAGAAGAGATTCCTGCTGTTTGCCCACGAGGGAAATGACAGGTTGATAAGAAGGATTTCATTTTTTGTCAACTGCCAGATTCTCAGACTTTGTCTGTTAATATAATTTTATAGTTTTATATGAAATAGGCTTCGGTATTAAAAAAAATGTCATATCTGGGGCACCTGGGTGGCTCAGTTGGGTAAGCAGCCAACTTTGGCTCAGGTCATGATCTTGCTGTCTGTGAATTCAAGCCTGCTTCGGATTCTGTGTCTCCTTTTCTCTCTGCCCCTCCCCTGCTCGTGCTCTGTATCTCTCTCTCTCTCTCTCTCAAAAATAAGTAAGCATTTATTTTTTAAAACTTATATCTAATTTGTATTTGAGTTGAAATTGTAAAGAATGTATTAGAAGGTAAGTAGAATATATACAGTTTGTGGAATAAATATCATTTAAAAATGTGCTAGTAGGTGAAAAGTTCTCTTTAAATGGAATATCTGACTTAATGCTGTAGAAATTGTAGAAGACTTAGAGAAAAAAAGAAGCGTTTTGAGTAAAGTTTCGGATTAAAATTAAGGTTGACCAGAAAGATATGTGGGTGGGGGAATAAAATGAAATATTTAAGAGTAACTGTGGTTCAAGTTTAAGCTATTGTTATAGAGGTAAGTTATCAAACAAAGGGATTTTAAACAATAAAGTCAACAGTAATATATTTTAATGTGCCACTAATTACTGACTTTAGAGACATGCATTTTCAAGAGATTTTATAATTTTAAAAATACAAGGGAGTAGAATAGAACAATTACTTTTAAAGATACAGTGTTTAAACAATTAAAATTTATAATTAAGACTGTATTAGGGAATTGTGCCCTATCTAGTAACACGATAAGGATCTGATTTATACCTGCATTTGGAATAAAAAGTCTGAAGCTTGAAGAAATTTTTGAAATGACACATAAGAATAATTATATTATTGTAGTAGGAAAACCTTTTTTAAACTATGAAACATGACAAATCCTGAGAAGCCATGTCTTTTTCTATTCGATATGAGACATAGCTTTCTTGTTAATAATGCCATTGTCAAGTAACTCCTCAGTCCTTACCATCCTATAGATGCACTACTTTCAAAATACATAAAGATGGAAAGTTAAGAGCTATGATATAACATTTAGGAAACTTACAACCCTTACATGAAGAGAGACCACTTGACTAAAACAAGTTACAACTAATAAAATAAAATTAAAAGTGGGGTGCTTGGTGGCTCAGTTGGTTAAGCATCTGAGCCTTGATCTTGGCTCATGTCATGATCTCGTGGTTCCTGGTTTTGAGTCCCACATCCGTGCTGTCAGCGCAGAGCCTCTTGGGAATGTGTCCCTCCCTCTCTCTGCCCCTCCCCTGCTTGTTCTCCTTCTCTCTCTCTCTCTCTCAAAAACAAATTAATAAACTTTAAAAAAATTACTGTAAAAAAGTATTTAAGAAAATGTGTTGAGAATACAAAATGCTACTTTGGAATAATACTGCCTGACAGTTGGTTACAAAGTTAAGCATACATTTCTCATATGATCCAGCAATCCTACCCCTTGGTGCTTACATGAAGGAGGTAAAAACATGTCTACGCAAGCACTTGAACACAGGTGTTTTAGCAGCTTTATTCAAAATTGCCCAAACTTGAAAACAACCAAGATGCCCTTTAGAAGGTGAATGGATAAGTAAATCATGGTATATCCAGACAGTGGAATACTATTCAGCACTAAAAAGAAATGAGCTTTCAAACCACGGAAAGACATAGAGGAACTTACATGCTTATAACTAAATGAGAGAAGCCAGTTGGAAAAGGCTACATTCTGTATGATTTAAACCAAATGACATTCTGGAAATGGAAAGAAAAAACAACAACAACACAGAGACAGAAGTATCAGTAGTTGCCTGGCGTTGGAGAGAGGGAGGGATGAATGGGCAGAACACAGAGGCATTTTAAGGAGTGAACTACTCTGTATGATACTGTGCTTATGGCTACAGTCATTATACATTTGTCCAAACTTCTTTTTTTTTTTTAATGTTTATTTTTGAGAAACATAGAGACAGAGTGTGAGCAGGGAAAGGGCAAAAGCAGGGAGACACAGAATCCGAAGCAGGCTCCAGGCTCTGAGCCGTCAGCACAGAGCCCGACACAGGGCTTGAACCCACAGACAGTGAGATCATGACCTGAGCCGAAGTCGGCCGCTTAACCCACTGAGCCATCCAGGCGCCCCTGTCCAAACTTCTTAAAGTGTACAACACCAAGAGTGGACTCTACTGTAAGCTATAAACTTTGGGTGATAATTATCTCAGTATAGGATCATTGATTGTAACAAAGGTATCGGTCTGGGGTAGGATTTTTAATAGCGAGGAGGGCTGTGCATATGTGGGGGCAAGGGATAGAGGAGGAATCTCTGTACCTTCTCTTTTTTTTTTTTTAAATTTTTTTTTAATGTTTATTTACTTTTGACAGACAGAGTATGAGCAGGGGAGGGGAAGAGAAAGAGGGAGACACAGAATCTGAAGCAGGCTCCAGGCTCTGAGCTGTCAGCACAGCGCCCGACACGGGGCTCGAACTCACAAACCGTGAGATCATGATCTGAGCCGAAGTCAGTGCTTAACCGACTGAGCCACCTAGGCACCCCTGTACCTTCTCTTAAATTTTGCTATGAACCTAAGGGTTCCTGCTTTGCTTAGTCAGTTATGCGTCTGCCTTCAACTCAGGTCATGATCTCATGTTTTGTGAGTTTAAGCCTCACATCAGGCTCTGTGCTGACAGCTCAGAGCCTGGAGCCTGCTTCTGACTCTGTGTCTCCCTCTCTCTCTGTTCCTCCCCCAGTCATGCTGTCTCTCTCTCTCTCTCAAAAATAAGTTAAAAAATTAGAAAAAAATTTTGCTGTGACCTAAACTGATCTAAAAAAAATCTATTAAAAAAAAAAGGTATAGGAAAACATATGTTGGGATTTATTCCCCTTGATAGCTGCTGAAAAGCACAGAAACTACATGAAAATTGAACAGCCTTGCACAGCATTTAGGATTTGATACAAGAGAAAATGATTTTTCTAGAATGTATCAAGTGTCAAAAGTTATTATTTTTTATTTTTATTTTTTTTAGAAAGAGAGAGTATGTGTGAGCAGGAGAGCAAGAGGCAGAGGGGATAAAGAGAGAGAGAGAGAGAGAGAGAGAGAGAGAAAATCTCAAGCAGGCCTTACACTCAGCATGGAACCCAACGTGAGACTTGATCCCACAATCCTGAGATCTTGACTTGAGCCAAAATCAAGAGTCGGATGTTTAACTGACTGAGCCTCCCGGGAGCCCTGAGTGTCAAAGGTTTTTAAAAGCAGAGTGTCCCCAATTGTGAAGCTCCCAGAAGCTCCCCAAACCCCCCTCCCTGTGGAAAGGGCTTGATGGACAGCGTTGTGAAGCACCCACCAATAGCCTGGGTGAGGTTGTTTTGTTTGTTTGTTTTTTTTAATTTCACACAGAAAAAGGTAGGTTTGGGACCAATCATTCAGAGAAGAAAAAAATAATCATATGGAAAAGGAGGATCGGGAGAAAGTATGAACACTTCTAAGAGTTGAGGAGGAAAGAAAAAAAAAAAGTCAACCATGCAATCAAGATGGCTGACTTTTGCTCTAAGCTCTTCTGAGACAGGGCACCACAGGGCTCCCCGATATCGCTGCAGGCAAGACCTGGCAAAGACCTCAGCACCGAGGTTCCTGGCAGGAAAGATGCCTTCTGGTCTCCACCAGCCGGGGCCACACGGGAGGACACGGAGATTAGCTTTGTAACATGCTTACTGCCCACACGCCCCTGACTTTATGAACAAACTCTATCTCCCTCTTCTCCTGTAATTTTTTCCCTAGGGTCTTTTTCAGCCTGAGGAAAGGAAAGAATATATATTTCCAGTTTTTCTAAACCATGGTAGAGATCACCTAGTCTTTAAAACATGGGTCTGAATCCTAACAGTGATGACCACTTTGCCATAGGTTTGCTAAACCTGTTTGCAAATAGAAAAAAAAAAAAAAAAGAAAGAAAGAAAGAAAAAAGTGTTGGGCAACCCACTTAATCATGGCAGGATCTTCACATGAACAATTTTAAAACTAGTAGTTAAGCCGCTCTTCTTTCCTCGTACAGTATACAAATTGCTCTAGAAAGTGAAAGATACTCGCTCCTGATGCTTGTTATTTGAAGGTGTTTGAACGAGCCACATTTGTCAGGTCCTGAGAACAAGCTGCACATTTGTTTTGTTTCAAAGCCTGCGAAAAACCAATTCTGTCACAGGACTGGTATGTACATTTTCCTTTTCAATTCTATTAGTACTGATTTAGAACTGCTGGTCGTGTGTTATCTTTCAGAAATTCATGCAAATGACTTCCTGAAGTGGATCGTTAAATATTTGCCTTTTATCAGAGTACATTTAATTTACCCACTTAATGACGTTCAGCTAGGGAAAACTTTAAAAGTGAGAAACCGGTTTTTTATGACACAGAAATAGCCAGGGACCTCTCCCCATTGTATACACCAAATAGCATTTGGTAGTACACAAAACCTGTTATTTAAAACAGGGACATATCCTTTCGCGGGTTTTGCTGCGTTGGATTCTCATGGCAAGAATTAGCAAGATCTTTTTTTCCGTAGGCCGGATTGATGTTTTTGTGCCTCAGACTTTACTACAGCAAATGTTCTTTTTTTTTTTTTTTCTTTTCTTTTCTAACTCTGGAATGAATTATAGCATATGCACATAAAAGGGTATAAGTTGAAGAGTATGTCTTGATGAATTCTCACCAACTGATAACAAGGTGGGACCAGGTGCAGGAAAGCATCTCCCATACCAGGAGGCCTCCCCGGGGGCCTGTCTCATTACTGCCCCAATGGCAAACACTACATTGAGTCCCAAGTCCACAGGTTAGTTTTGACTGTTGAACTTACCTAAATGGAAACTTAAGGTCTGTTTATATTCTCTGTTCGCCTTTCTTTTTTTTTTTTTTCCTTCTTAAAAAAGTCATTTGTGAGATTCATCCATATTCCTGTGTTATTACAAACCGGGCAGCCTCATTGCTTTTCTGGATTCCTTGTATGAGCATGTCCAAATTTCCTGACTCATTTCACTGTTGATGGGCTTTTAGGTATTTTTACCTGGCAACCATTTTGTACAATGAACCTCCTTATATGTGATTCTTTTGAACTTATGATTTGTACTTCTCTTGAGAATTTCAGAAAGAGGGTAGTTGGGTCCTAGATGATGAATAATTCAGGTTTAGTTGGTATTGATTACTAGTTTTCGAAAGAGACTCTAGCAATTTGTACTAGCTGAGCATATGAGTTCTGGTAGGAAAAAAGAAAAACCAAAATGTCGATTCCAAAATTGAAAGGAATAACCTGTTTGATTATCATTAGAGATATATGCCTCTTTCCTCTTACGATTAATAAACCAAGATATTTTTTGTCCCTGTAATCTTCTTTGATATGAGTCCAAATTCTTCAATTAAATGCTATTTTGATTTATTTGAAATGAAATAATTTATTTAAAATTAATTAAGTATATAACTGATTCATGCATTTGCTTGCTCATCATAATTTAAACTTAGAAATTTGTATTACTATATTCTTCTGAATTTTATTTTTGGCTTTCTAACAATATTTTATGACCCAAAGTCTATAATGGTTACCTGGTTTATTAGCCAGAAAATGGCAGTGAAACTGATTTTATCTTTAATCTATTCTGATACCAGATATTAACCATCCAGACTCTCCCTAAGGACAGTCCAAGGGAACAGCTGTGAATTCCATAGAACTTAGAAGTAGAATGATGTAGACAGAGACAGACTTACTTAGACTTAATCTTGTTAAATCTCATCATCACATTCTTCTCTTTATGGCTAAGGTCAAAATCAGGGAGAGAGACACATAAATGATTATAGTACTCAGTCTAAATTGTCTCTACTATATGGAGACAAAGAATGAACCGATGAACCAATGTTACACTTTTCTTTCTGTAAAATAAATTCCTTGGCATGGAAAAACATGGAAATGAATAAAACACTATTTAATTTCGTGGAGAGGAGGGTTGGCAAAATAACTGAAAGGAAGAAAGATAAATCCATATGCGAGCAACAATGCTTACCAATAAATCACTGTCCTTCCGGTATGAAGGGGTCCAATGGAATTAATCCTCCACCAGGAGGCTGCTAGTTCTCTTAGTCATGATTATTCCCCGTAAGGGCTCAGTGTCCATCTCTGCAATGGCTGGAGAAATCAGATATCGCTGAGATCCCGAATTACCTTTGCATCTGTCCTTATGGCCGCCTCTCTCACGTGGTCATCAGGGAAGAACAGAAAAGACTGTGCTATGTGGTACTAAGCCGCCTTAAATCCCTAGCGTAGGTCATCTTGAACTCCTGATTATGGAAAGGGCTCACTGAAATAAATGCCTTCATAAGATTCACACAGGACAAAAATACCCTTTTACCCTCACCGATTCTGAGGGGTTTATCTACAGACTTTATTCCTAGGCTTCCGTGTTACCAATTTTCTTATGTTGTTCTCCCTAGCTCACAGATTATTCAGCCAAATGTCTAGTGACTGCCAGATAGTTGCCATCTCCCTTTTAAGGCAAAGGAAGTAAACAGATGGGCCACTCGTATTATGCTTGTTGGAGTTATTTCCCTTTCTCACGGTCCTTCAGGGAAACACCATTGTGGAGCTGGTTTTTGGACTCCTAACTTGGGGTGATATTTGTATAGGTGGGAAGTCACTCTTTTTACCATTGGCAAACCACGTGGTTTTCTTCTAATTCTTCAATGCACTGAAATAGCTCTCACAAGGCCATGAGGGAAGGTCAAGGGAGAGACGTCTATGCACCAGCACTCAATGTCATGGGAGTTTAACGGACTGCTCTTTCTGCTTACTTTTTCATTGAGAACGCTCTCAAGTCCTATGTCATACATGCCAATTTCATTTATGGATGAAATTTTTGTGTGATCACCCAACTCGATAAGATGCTTGGTCACATAAACACTCCCCGAAATAATGACAAGCTCAGGTCTCATGGTTCACGTGGTAAAGCTTCAGATATATACAGCAGGATAGAAAATATCTTTGTTTTTTCCCCCAAATATGAGTAATTAACTGCGCAAGTAATTATGTTTTTGTTCCAAAGTCTTAAATATCTCTACTGTGATTGCCAGGGCACTGTTTATCCTTCACAGCTGTCTACAGGGCACAACACAACCCTGCGTATAACCTCCCTTATTTTGCTTTTGTGTTTCTCACGGCTTTCTCGCAAAATCTCCACTCTCCTTTGCCACATTTTCTGCCTATTTTTTAAACATATTCTCCCATTCTCACTTTTTCTACTTTTCCTCAACAGCTCCATGATCAGTGGCTCATGCATATGGGAACTACATTTCTATGGAATATGAGAAAATAAACAGAAATAAATACATGAAAACAATCTGTGAGGAGGAAGCTCCCTGTTTGCCAAGGATTCTTGTGTAACTTTTTCTGAATGAAATGATTTTTTAATTAGGGTAAAACATTTAATGTCTGGTGATGCAATGCAAGTAGGGAATGCAAAAAAGACTAAGCGATGAAAAAGTTAAAATATGAGTATATTATCAAGCTGGGGATTCCCAAGAGTAGACTTAGGTGGGAAAAATAGCTACTTGAAGTTAGATTGAGGTACAACCTGAGGATCGTTCTGAATTTCTTGAAAGGCAGTTACCCTAGTATAAAAATTAGCAAGTAAATCAAGAAAAAAGAAGATGGAGCTCTAACTTCTTGGATAGTTCAGAGTCACCCTAGGTGCAAGTTACCTTCTCTGTGAAAGTATATCAGGATTTGGTTTCAGTGGGCCAGAGGATTACAGCTAGTTTGTTTTCCTTGATTGGTGTAGTGAGCCTCAACGTACATTTTCCCACTGTGATTTGGTTTGGGATTACTAAGTGAAATAGATCAGTCCCCTTTGACATGATTTTATAATTGTGGATCTTTTGCACTCAATATCAGTGCAAGTGGATCATATTATTAAATTCTGTAGCAAAACAATAGCATTCAATTTTCATTGACCAAACCATCACTTCGCCTAGAGCGTTACCTCAAAAAAAATTTTTTATGAAAAGCTATGTCCAAACATTTACCAAATACCACAAAGACATGTGTCAAATTCAACATCAACGGGCTCATAGGGTTAGTCATATATCAGATATGGCATGGACACACTGCTCTTCTGTGATGCATTCTACATCCTAATTTATATTTCATTCTCCTTTCTGATAATCCTTGCATATGCAAAACTGTTGTACCTTGGTTCCCCAAAGAAAATACAAATATTTTAAGAATGTTTTTGTCTCTGCTGTATCCAGGTTAATGTACTTGCTCTGCAACTACAAGGTATTATTTTTAACTTTAACCTAATTTATCTTTGGATCAATAAACATAATACCATGGCTCATTTCTGATTTTTCATCTAAAGAGACATTTTTTATGTTTCAAATACTGGCCTATAAGCCATCTTATTCTTGATTCTTCTATGTTTAAATTTAAAAAACTAAAGTACTACGTTTTAAGTTTAAGACAAAGTATTTTCAAAACATTTACCTTTGATTAATTTTTCTTGGGAATATTGATATACAATGTTGAAGTTTTCATTAGGATTCAAAATTAAAGTGTCTTCTTTATTTTCTGTGGCATAAGTAGAGTTAATTGTCAAGCGTAGAACACGAGATTGTCAAAATTATTTAATACTCTTTCTTTACTTATAAATGTCTTCCCTTTTCGTTTTGTGTTATTACTGGAATGATGTAGCATAAAATGCGTACCAACGATCATGGTGAGATATTGACATTCCGAGTTTATTTTAACTTATTTTTACCAAGTATCAGACATAAAATCACTGGGAAAATACCTATGAATCAAAATAATAATCTGAAACTGAAATAGACTTCATATTGTCATAAAATAACTACAGCCATCTTTCTTGAGTTCTCTCTATTCTAGCTTTCACTAATATTCAACACCTCACAGAGGATTTTCTCAACAACAAAAAATTAGTCTTTATCTTCCTCTAATTGAAAATCTTAAATGAACCTTAGCTACTCTCATGGCAAGAAGTCAAGACTTTCATGAGCACACATCTCAACACGATGGATTTAGATCACCCTTCCCTTATAAACTCATCGCTTATCACTAAACTCTTATATAGTTATGCCCACCTTTCTCATGCTACCCACGCTTTCATATTTGATGATCACAGCAGTTTTGGACTAGATCGCTAAGGCACGAACTGCTGAAGTCAAGTTCAATCCAGGTGGAAAATGTGTGGGAAGTACATTTTAATTTCTGGTCCCCACAATACTTTCTAGCCAAATGTGTTGGTAATAAGGATAGTATTCTATCGAATATCTTATTTATGTTCTCTACTTTCCAACTGGTTTAAAATCTATGCAGGAAAATAATACGATACAATTGCTTCTTTAGATCACAACGAATCACACCATAAAACCTAATCTTTTCATGAATCAAGACTTTTTCCAGAGCGTTTATTTTTTTTTAATTTCTTAAAAATGTTTATTTATTTTTGAGAGAGAGAGAAAGAGAGCACAAGCAGGGGACAGACAGAGAGAGAGGGAGACACAGAGTCGGAAGCCGGTTTCAAGCTCTGAGCTGTCAGGTCAGAGCCCAGTATGGGGCTCACACTCTGAACTGTGAGATCATGACCACAGGTGGGGTCAGACCTTCAGCCACCTGAGTCACCCAGGCACTCCTTCAGAGGATTTAATTTTTAAGAAGATCTCCTTAAATTCCTTAAAAGAGTACAAATGCACTAAATAAGCCACAATGTATTAAAATGTCTTTCTAAATCCAGAGTGGTTCTTTCAGTGTCTTGTTCAGAGTAAACATTCAAAGCATATTATGAAATAATTAAATTAGGAGAAATAACAGAAAGCCTCTTGATATAAATACGATGTTTTCTACAATTACCTGGCCAAAGAAAGCTAATATCTGGTGTCTCTGTTTCTGAAATAATCTAAGATATTAATATTCTAGGTTAACATGACAGTACAGTTTTAATTTAGGACACATGTTGTGTTGCAATTATCTTTGTATCACCCCAACATGTAGTATAGTACTTTGAACGTAGCAGTAACTTAATCGATAATTGCCGAAAGACAGATATTTCTACCTAAAAGGGAACTCTGTAAACTCTACATTGAATATACATTAATTTTCTTCGGTAGTTCATTAAAAAAACATGGGTAGAATATAGGTCTCATTTAACCTTTAAGGATTCCGGCTAGAAGCAAAGTTTGTCTATCTCAGTCAACAAAACTCCAAATTCCACAAAGGGAAGAAAGTTATTCAATATTTAGATACCTTCTCGTGTTCTAGTTACACAAACAAAGGGCCAACAGCTGTTTATAAATCTCTTTAGCATTACATTCTGGCTTAGGAAAATCAAATTTCTAACACAGAGAATGTACTCCAGCCCCCAGGAAATCATTTAATCCAACAGGGATTTGGCAGTAGCAACTGGCTTCAAGATTTAGGCCTCAGTATGTATTCATTGATCCTGGGAAATGCTGTAAGCACATCGGTTAGGGTATATACACTAAATAGAAATTTATCTGGTGAGCAATTAGAACAGAATACTTAGAATCTTGAGATGATTCCTCTTCTGTTATATAAAATAGGATGACAACAATCTTTGGAAATTGTCAGGTGGTAGGTTTCTATTTTTATATATTTCAACTGTCGTTTACTTTTATCTAAAAGAATCATCAGGACTGATTATCATCAAAGGCTCCTTAGAACACTTAAATCAAGTCTTTGCTCCCATCTGTTTACAGCTCCTCATTCATAGTTGCCCAGGCTCTGTGTAACATTTATGTTTGCTGTTAGGGTATTTATGTGTTCAATGAGATTTCGGTCATTGAACAGGCAGCCATGATTTCACCCAGATCGCAGGTGCCCCATCGCACAAAGGCCACCGACTGTGAGTGAAATTAAATAAACATCCTGAAATTGATCTCCGAATAGTTTCCTGGCCCTGCACTCCCAGCCTTAGTATTTACTCTTATTTTATAGAAAGCCTCAAGCGGGAATAGAGTAACATGTCTGGAAAACAATTTCATTTTTTTAAAAAATTATATTGCTTTCAGTAATTTTAATAACAATGGATTTATTCCATCCACATTTACTTTTTTCCTCAACAGCATTTTACAAGAAGCCTATGCCAGAACAAAATACAAAAAGAAGTCTGTGTTTATGATAAATGAAGACACTTATTTACTTGTCGTTTTGTTATTTGGAGAAAAGGGAAAAAAGTGTTAAGACAACAAAATGAATAATGTAACATATTGCTATGACTACAAGAATAGGCATATCGAACGGGTCCTGTTGTTAGGACACTTGACAAAGTAACAGGCAAAGAAGGGAAATTCACATCTTAGGTATAAAAAAGTTGATGTAAACCATGTAAAAAGCATTGTGGCTATCCTGAATACTTATGATCCCATTTGGAATATGGTAATATTCTAATGTAAGTACTGGTAGCATATAAAAATTTTGTTTCGTTTCATTTTATACGATCTATAAAAAGGGGTTTGACATGAATATTAGAGAAAAAATCTTTCTCATAGAAATTCTGTTACAATGTTGCCTGAATGATCACTTAGAGTTCTGTAATTCTTATATTTCTTTAGTATTAAAAGAACTGAAAGATGTTTTTCCTTTGTCGTGATTAATAGAAGAATCTAAAACACTTTGTAAGGGTACCTGGCAGCTCAGCTAAGAGTCCAACTCCCGCTCAGGTCATGCTCTCAGGATTAGCGAGGTCAAGCCCTGTGTCAGGCTCTGTGCTGACAGCTCAGAGCCTGGAGCCTGCTTCAGATTCTGTGTCTCCCTCTCTCTCTCTGCCCCTCCCCAATTTGTGCCCTGTCTCCCTCTCAAAAATAAACATTAAAAATTAAAAATAAATAAAGAGAACACTTTATAAAATCGGAAGTATTTTGTCCTTGAGATAATCACAAGTGTGAGGGCAAGATAAAGAAATGGGAAAAGGCAATGTGTTTGAAATGAAAACATCGGTGTTTGAGTCCTGTCTCCCTTCTGTAATATAGATCCATTTTCTCATCTACGAAATGAATGAGTTGGTCTGAAAGGACCAGTTCTCTTCAAACATTGTATGAATATATTCCAGACATGAACTGAAGTCTTCCATCTTAGAAGTTGCTCAGATTCTATGGAGACCATCTAAAGAAGATAAAGCCTTGTTTCTCTGTCACCCAAGAAGGACCTACTAAGCCCACATTCTTCAGCCCCTTTTTTATCCTCTGACAGAATGTTAGAATCGAGTAGAAGGTAGCATTGTGTTCAGAGAGCCTTTTTAGTCCTGGGTTTATGACAGATCACGTGGTCTTTTTAATCTGTTGTCTAAGCCTCTGTTCCCATGATTATCCCCAACAGAGAGCCCACCATACTGATGGACGATTATGCATTAGCTATTCTATCTTTCCTCACTAGACTGCAAACATCATAAAAACATCATGAAAAGGAAAATGATATCTATTTTTGACCTTATATCCCCAGTGTTCCAAGCAAGAAATGGTGTTTAAACTATTTGCAAGAAGGAATTGGGTAGAACAGGGCTCAAAGTACAAGGAAAAAATAAAAGTTTAATCAGTCTAATGAATAATGAGTCGATGGTTGGTTTTACTTCTTCATTGTTCCACTAAGTATATTATGCCCTTTGTTTTATTTTTCTTAGTATTGCCACTACTGAAATTTCCATGAGTTTGTACAAAACATAAATTTTCTTAAAATCAACTACTTTTATCACTAAAATAATCTCTCTACAATATCCCGAGACTCTCAATACCATGAGAATTGCTCAGCCAAGAGGAAAAGGTCAAATAAACTCTCTTCTGTTAGAATGCAAGCATGGCAAGTCAACAGGTCTCATATTCAGACTTTCTTTAGAAAAAAAAAAATGACCAGGGGCACCTAGATGGCTCAGTTGGTTGAGCATCCGAGTTCAGCTCAGGTCATGATCTCATGGTTCATGGGTTCGAGCCCCACGTCAGGCTCTGTGCTGACAGCTCAGAGCTTGGAGCCTGCTTCAGAGTGTGTGTCTCCCTCTCTCTCTGCCCCTTCCCTGTCTGTGTACTGATTCTTTTTTTCAAAAATAAATGAACATTGAAAAAAATTTTTAAAATGACTAATATTAGCTTATTTAAAATATAATTCCAGCACATGATTTTGCCATATAGTTGTCCTTTTCAAGTTAAACAGGAAAGAAACTTTAATAGAGGCCCCTTAAATTTAACACAATGCAGACTCATTACATATAAATTAGAAATATATTTACATTTTATTGAACAGTTATTTATTATTTGCTGCACTGGTTTCACAATACTTTTCCATTGGCCAATAAGGATATATTGCACACATTAGTATTTAAGAACCAAAAAACTAGTAAAATGTCATTTAATTAGAAAATAACTTATTACATTGGTATGCTCATCCTATGTCGTGATTTGATAGCGTGGGTAATTTGTATATCTCTTACTTTGCTTATCGATTTCTACATAAATTGTGTAGGGCTTAGAAGCTTTGTTCCCAAATTATATAATCTTTATGCACCTGGGCCAAACAAATCCCAATGTCTCTAGGGTAATTAGAGTTAGCAAAACACCTGCGTCTGGAACACCTGGTGGCAGTAAAACATAAGTGGAGATTGGACCCTTAGAAATTAGTGAAGTGTTTAGCATCTTGAGGATTTTGGCAACAATAAAAGTAACTACAAAGTAACACAAAGAAACCAAGTTGTGCAAATACCTAATTCGGCTTCAACAGAGCACCTGAAAATGATATACAAAAATGAGTGTAATTTAGACCTACTTTTGGATCTCCCTGTTGCCCTTCTCAATTTTGGTTTTAAGTAAGCAGAGTAAGCAAGCTGTCATAATCAAATATAGGAAATATATATCTTTTTTTTTTTTTTTTTTTTTTGCTTTTAAAAGCAAAGCCATCTTGATGTATCAGCTTCTAGCAGGTAGAGTAGATATGTAAAGAACATTATCAAAACTCTCAGCCTAACTTCAAAGGAATCTCAGAGCAAAAAGAAAACCAATTTTGTTCTAACTTAATTGGATGAAATTTAAGAGTAATCTGTTGCAGACTGTTTTGAAATTAACCCGGTTTTGGCTTTTACAGCATATGTAGTTAGTTTTTCAGAAGACTGATTGTCTCAAGTATTTTGCACGCAAATTCACCATAAAGAGAGAAGAGTATGCAATACCAAGTGTAGAACATTGAACTCCATCCTCAGTACGCTCCTGCAAAGACAGGTCTTTGAACAATGACCATAGCAGACATTTATACTTTTAAATGATACAGAGAACACCAAATATTTTCCAGAATCATTTAATTTGGGGGGCGAGGATATCTTTGTTCTGTTTTCTGCTTTCATTAAGAGTTATAGCCCTTATTAGTAGATTCTATGCACGCTTTCTCCTTTCTTATTCCGAATGCTGATTTCTGCCACTTACTTCCTCAGAAATTGTTCTAATAATTTTGGCAGTGACCACCATATTGCTACGTTTGGAAAATACTTACTCCGTTTTGGAGTTTTTCACTCACTTGGGTAGCACTCATCCCTTTTCTAACCTTCTCTGCCTCCCTCAAGGTTCCTTCTATTGTAACTCTTTAAACATCTCCCTCCCTCCCTCCCCCTCCCCCCCACTTCTTTTTGGTTATTATTAACTACCATCCACTCTGATTGCTTGCAAATGTACGATTCTCTCCCATCATGTTCTTGAACGGTAAATTTCAGTACCCAACTTTCTGCAGGACACATGGATCAGAAATATCTTCACACACTGCTCTAGCAATACATATATGTTCGAACTCATCATCTTCTCTCTGAAATTTGTTCCTCTGTATTTATTCTTTTTTTTTTTTTTCAGAATGTGGCACCATCATCCACATGGAAATTCCAGAAGCTTTGAAATTATCCTGGATTTCTCTCTCTCATCATTGTTTCCAATCAACTAAAATTTCTGTCTTTTACATCCCCTATTTCTCAATGCATCTTATCACTTGCGTATCTACCGATAGGGCACCGGCTCTTTTCCACCTCTTTTAAACAACTGTAATTGAATTCGCTACACTCTCTGCCATTTTCACTTCACATCCATTATTTTAAAGAACCCTCAGATTAGCTAGATGAAATAAAAACAACCGAACAACAATGATTTGCAGAGTAAAGTCCACAGAACAGCAAGACCAGAATTAACTGGCAAGTTGTTTGAAATGGAAATTTCAAGCTTCATCCCAAAATTATCAAACCAGAGACTCTAAATATGGGGCGCAGAATCTTTGTTTCACAAGCTGCCCATGTGACTCTGATATACTTTGAAGTTTGAAAGTGTGATTCTATAACGTAAAATCTAGGACACCCACACATACCAGGTAGACTCTTGCTTTCCGTGCCCCATCTATTTGCTTTTTCTACCTGAAATAGCCTTGCTATCTTTACTTATCTAAATTCCTCACTGCAGTCATTTAGACTGATCAGATGTCTTCCCTTCCATAATTTCGTTCCTGATTCCCAGACTCTCTTCCTTCCCGAGTCCTCTAGTTTTTGGTGCATAGCCCTATGATTTCTTGGCTCACGAATTCCACTAGCCATAGTTTTCCATCCTAAACTGCATGCTCCCAGGGCTGAATGATGGTGTGATATTTATTTTAGCATCACTAAAGTTCAAGCACTTTGCATAAGGAGAATTCAAGTTGCTAACACCCAGTTCATGTAAATAAGAATGTAAATTCAAATAGCAATGAAATACTACTAGTACACACATAGCAGGGGAACAAAAACTAAAAAGTCTGCCACTTTCTAGAGATGGTGAGGATACTGAAACTCTCATCTGTTTGAGGGGAAGTGAGGCAGAGTGGGAATGATTACAATCAGTATGGAAAAGAACTTGGCACATCCTAATATAGCTAAAAATATGAATACCAACAACAATAGTCCAGCAATCTCTGCTTTGCACCTGTACCTAGCAAACTCACACATATGTCTGCAATAAATATTCACAGTTTTATTTATAGTAGCCCCAAGTGGGAAAAACAATTGCTCATCAATGATATACTTTTCTTTCCAAAATGAAAAAGAAAGAAAGAAGGAAAGAAAAAGAAATGAAGGAAGGAAGGAAGGAAGGAAGGAAGGAAGGAAGGAAGGAAGGAAGAAAGAAAGAAAGAAAGAAAGAAAGAAAGAAAGAAAGAAAGAAAGAAAGAAAGAAAGAAAGAGAAAGAAAGAAAGAAAGAAAAAAGAAGTTGCAAGGACCTTCCTGCACAATTTAATTAACTTGTTAACACATAAACAAAGGTGGAGAGAAGCGAAGGTTTATGATCACTGCGATTTCTTGATCTCTTCAGGTGCCAGGATGCTTGGCTAAACCATAGGATGAAGTCTTTCCAGTCCTAATGAAAGTGAATGCAAAATCGTGACACAGGATGAAGAGGAAAATATATTGAGACTTTTTTTTTAAGTTTATTTATTTATTCTGAGGGAGAGAGAGAAAGAATGAGACAGAGAGCCCAAGGAGGGAAGCAACTGAGAGAGAAAGAAAGAGAGAGAATCCCAATCAGGCTCCGCACGGTCAGCACAGAGCCCGACGTCTGGCTCAAATTCAGGAACCATGAGATCATGACCTGAACAAAATCAAGAACTGGAAATTTAACTGACTAAGCCACTCAGGTGCCCCAATTAATACCACATTGAAGGGAATGTGGTATTTCTGAGACACCCAAAAGAAACCATAATATTAGTTTCCGCCCCCTACCTCCTGGCTACCAAATAAGTGGAATGAATGCAAAAGAAAAATATATTAATAAAATTTGATTCTCCCTATTTTATAATAAATCCATAAGATATTTATGTTCTTGTTACTAAAAACAACAAGAGCAGCAAAAGCCAAGTCTAATTTCCTAGCATGAAAAATGCATTCTGCAGGAGCGGGCAAGAATTTTTGCTCAGAAGTGAAGGAGAACTAGTTCTGTATCTATCTGATCCTGGAGCCTGGCTAATTCTGTATCTGACCCTGGATCCTGACTAATTCTCTATCTGATCCTGGAGCCTGGCTAATTCTGTATCTGATCCTGGAGCCTGGCTAATTCTGTATCTGATCCTGGAGCCTGGCTAATTCTCTATCTGATCCTGGATCCTGGCTAATTCTCTATCTGATCCCGGAGCCTGGCTAATGCTGTATCTGATCCTGGATCCTGGCTCTGTGTTTAAGCTCGCGTCGTAATGCATGGTTTCTATATTAGCGGGGAGGTAATCTATATTGACAAAATGCCACAATTTTTAATATATAGTGTATTTTGGAATGACCCTTCTGTATGGGATTGTTATTCAGGACTGATATAGGGCAAGAAAACATGGAAGAAAGAGAAAAGCAATTTCTCCTCAGCTGTTCTTAAGAGGAAGCAATTAAAGATTTTTAAATCAATACATATAAGACCCACAGAGAAAAACCTCATTAATTGTGCAAAGATGGGGCAGTAATCATTACAAAAGAAGAAAAAGAAAACATGCATTTCCCTCTAGGAAAGAAAAAAAGAAACCATCATGGTTCCATCTCACATTTAAAGTTCAATTATCTGAAAATGAGTTTAGTTCATTCACATACCGTAGCAGTAGTTTGGAAACGAAAAACTATGCTTTTTAAGTATTGCTTTTGGTGGATTTTAAAAGTTGACGAGCTCTATCAGAGATTTAACAGCTTGAAATGTTAATAGAAAAAGAAAATGCAATTGAGGTAAATAAAATTTATTTTTACATCACAGAGTTCATGGAAAAAATGTTTAAAAAACCATTATAATCACAGCACTCAAATAACAAAAATGTAAGGTTGGAGACATAACACCTGTTAAAACTGTAAAGTCAGGGTAAACTTTGACACCACGGAAACAATGGGATGAGAGATTAACAATAACGTAAAGATGGCAAAGACCTGAACAGGCGATCTGTGCACTGTGTTTTTGTGTGTAGGTTGGTGTGTCCGTAGGTAGGAGGGTATTTTCCTCTCAAATATTATGGACCTGCAAGTGAGCATCCCAGTCATTTAAATTATGTCTTTCTGCATTTCTACTTTAAATAAACAGACATCAGCTAGCATCCCTTGCCTTTGGAATAAAAACAGTGCATCTCCAGAGTTATTTATGGAACACTAGACTATATATTTGCCAGCGCTTCCTCAGACAAGCCAAAGTGTTTCTGACAGGAGAAACCGAACTCACCAGCGTGCGTGAAGCTCTCGGTGCATGAAACCACTCGCAGGGGCAGGGATTTGTCCACGTGGTGCATTGTTAGAACTCAGTGTGCACTGTTTCTCCATCTCCCTCCATCTGGCTCCGAAAAAGAGTGGCTTGACTCAGCAAAGCTCCACAGTAAGAAAGTTAAGACTTGTCCAAGGATCTCATGTATCAGAGACAGAGTCCCTGTTTTCTTTTCTTTTCTAAATATATTTATTTTGAGAGAGACAGCATGAGTGGGGTAGGGGCAGAGAGAGAGGGTGAGAGAGAGACTCACAAGCAGGCTCCATGCTATCAGCGCAGAGCCCAACCTGGGGTTGGAACTTACCAAACTGTGAGATCTTGACCTGATCCAAAACCAGGCGTCGGACACTTAACAGCCTGAGCCACCCAAGTGCCCCCATAGTGTCTATACTTCCAAATTTTTTAAGCCAGCACAATTCTAAGACAAAATGCACAAAGTAGGAAATCTTAATGCCATGTCTATATATCTACTAGAGATGGAGGCAAACCATAAAAGACTCTTAAATACAGAGAACAAACTGAGGGTTAATGAGGGGTGGGGGAGGGGGAAATATGGGATGGGCACTGAGGAGGGCACTTGTTGGGGTGAGCACTGGGTGTTGTATGTAAGCGATGGATCATGGGAATCGATCCCCCAAACCAAGAGCACACTGTATATATACTGTATGTTAGTTAACTTGACAATAAATTATATAATATAAAAAAATGTGAGAGAATTAATTTCTTTTGTTTTAAGCCATCCAGTTTGTGATAATTTGTTACAACTGCTATAGGAAACAAATGTGTTAACAACAAGCTGATATGTTAATTCAATTCAACTATCTTTTTAAACACTCTAAAACCATATCTATTTAAACCACTGAGGTGGGGTGCCTGGGTGGCTCAGTCAGTTGAGTGTCTGTCTTTGGCTCAGGTCATGATCTCACAGTTTCAAGCTCCATGTCAGGCTTTGTGCTGACAGTTTGAAGCCTGCTTCACATTCCCTGTCTCCATATCTTTTGGCCCCCCTCTCTCTCTCTTTCTCTCTCAAAAAAGAATAAATATTCAAAAATATTTTTAAATTAAAAAAAAACTACTGAGGTAGTACATGTGCCTCATGTCTTATTAATCACTCCATTTTTTTTGAATAGATAATTGCTTAAAGCATGATGAGATTTTGTTTGATAAACAAATACACATGGCGGGTAGTGACAATGAAAACAAGTTTGCTTTGACCACAGAAATTCTGGAAGTAGCCCACTGGGTCCCCTGCAAAGGGAGGGGGAATGTCAGAAATGGGAGATGAAGAAATCTGCTTTCACTTTGGTATAGAGCAAACCTGCAGGACCTCCATATCTTATAGGGACCAGCTTTGTGTGGAGAATAGTTAGGAGATATTTTGTAGTAAACGGAACTGAGTTAAGGAACTCAGTGCCTCCTCAGAAACTTGCAGAAGATATTTTTAAGAATTTCTAAGGCAAATATATAGACAAACACGTAGACAAACATGTGACTCTTGTCTTAACCTTTTTGGTATATTTCCCTGAGTCAGTCTGAATCTTGCAATAATTCTGCAAGTTATCCCTTTGCGTTTTGTGTTGTAGACTCTGGCGAATGACTATATTCTACTTTTCTTTGTAAATGAAAGGTCAAGCAGAAGCAAACTGTTCTTTTTACTTTTATTACATAACAAATTATCCCCAATTCTGTCTGTTTACTAATGGTTGCAACAAATTACAAAATCTCAGCATCCTAAAACAACTGGTTTACTTTTTTTGTATTTTTTGTGGAGCAGTTTCATTCGTTTTATATTACTTGTTCAGTTACCAAAAACTTAGGAGCTTAAAACAACAACGATTTATTATCACGAAGGTCTTGAGGGTTAGGAGTCTGGCCATGAAAGAGCTGGGCTTTCTGCTCAGGGATTAGACAAGCTTCATCTTCCAAGCCTGAGTAAAAAATATCTCTCTGGTATGCTACCACAGAATCTTATAAAATATAATCACAGGAGTGACTAGCTCATTATCTTTGTCTCATGGAACATGGCATGATCAAAGAACTGAATATCTCGTTGTATTCACAACTGTTGCCCAGACTCAAGGGGGAGGCTGATATACAGGGTGTGTGCTCCAGGCTGGGTGTACCTGGAAGCCATCTTAGAATTCCGCCTAGCCAGTCAGGAGTAAGGCAAGAACTTGTCTGGGCCCTTCTCACTCATCTGAGGGTCTAATTCGGTGCAGTCACATGTCCGCCCTCTGCAGTCATCTGCAAGTCAGGTGGGCTGGATACCCAGGGGGACTTACATGCTGGCACTGATGCTAGCTGTCATCTGGGAGATGCGATCATAGAAGTTCCATGTTTACTCTATAAGAGAGAGTCAGGCTGCTGGCATGGCAATTGGCTTCTTCTGGATCAGCTATTCAAATAAAGCAGGCTGTAGCAGAATGTCATCTTTTGACCTGGTTTGGAAATCTCATTGTGTTATTTTTCCTTTACTCTCTTGGTGCTATTGGTTTCAAATCCAACCAGATTAGAGAGTAGGGGATTTTCAGTGGGAAGAGTGTCAAATAATTTGCGGGCATGTTTTAAAACTACCGTAGGACATTAGAATATAAGGACAGTCACGTTACTGACCTCTATGGGGCTCTGTATCAAAACGACAGTAGTATCTATTTAGTAGAGCTCTTACGATAAGATAATATGGCAAACATAGATGTAATTAGGACACAAGAGCACCCGTTATGTTTCGTCCCAAGTTCCCCAATATTTGTCATTTTGCATTTACCCGTTATTTATCTAAGGATCTTTTCCTAGTTCTGTATCAAAAGAAGGCATATGTGTTGCTTTCTCTGAGAAATAGTTTGGGTAATATGATAGCGAATGTTCACTGATGAAAGAGTCTGAGTTTTCAGCTAATTCATATGTGTGTTGGTTCACAGGTATTTTTTTCTTGGTCCAATTAGATTAGTCTAGAGACAAAAATCATGCCCAAATCCTCTGCAATCTTTGGAGATAAAAATTTCCCATTTTCTTACTACCTACAGTGGAAGCAGGAAAAGATTCTATCGTCACCATCTTCCACACGATTTAAAAAATTTCTCTTGCAATATGACCTCCTACAAAGTGTAGGATTTAACACTTTACACACAAGTGGTTTTGATACTGTGAGTGGTTTGGACTTTATGTTGGGATTGAACATTTCTCAACACTCTTTAGTATCCATACATATTACCACAAAGTATGATATCTTTAAGTCTGTGTTTGGTACACCTCATATATTTAATTGAACACCCATAAGAGTTTAAGTTTGAATAGTTAATCTCTGTTTCTATATCCTCTTTAAAAATTTAAATATATAATTGCTAGTGTTTCTTTTTTCTTTTTTTCATTCTAATGATTTGAACTTACTTAATTGATGTCTTTTAAATGAATGACTATTGGCCAGTGAGTTAAATCATTCTTTAACTTCTTTAATTTAAAGTCATTTTTCCTCCTAACAAAGGAGAGACTTTTTCCAATTAGTATTGATGATGGCAAGTCTAATCAGAAAAATTAGTAGCAAGTGAAGTTAGTAATTACCATGTATGTAACTAAAATGTCCATATAAAATAGTTTTAATGTTATAATTTTCAACATTTATGACTAAGGTACATTAATAAAATAGCTCATATCTACTGCTACTCTACAAGAAGGTGATATTTAATTATAAAATGTACATCAATTGGAAATCTTAACCTGTAAAAAATGTTAGTCTGCTTTTACTTGGCAATGAACAAACGTACAAAATCAATACTTTTTACACATCATGACACTTGTAAAAAGTGTATAATTTAACTCTTTGCGCACAAGTGGTTTTGATACTGTGAATGGTTTGGACTTCATGTTGGGATCGAAAGTGCTGTTTTTCTTTGTTTCTTTACAGCTCCGTGCTTTCCCCTTGATGCTCTGCATGTAACACAGAGCCGGGGCTGATACGCCCCTGGGCTGGGTCACTGGAGGAGATTCATTTAACCTTCCCACTGTTCTCGGGTGTTTATTTTAAATGTTTTCCCCACAAGCACTTTGTGTGTTAGAACCAGATCCCTGGGCTCTGATAACTCAGAAAAGCTTACGTTTGACTTTGAGCCAAACCCCTTTACAGGCATATGTTCTCCCAAAATGCCAAGTTTGAAATTGTCACTACGCAAATTCATTGTGAAACTTCAATTTATTATGCAGAATGGGAAATGGGAACAGACCTATTAATCTATCAAGAGAGCCACGGATGTTTTTAGTTACAATGTTTTCCTGGTACAGGCCCAGCTTATTACTTACTGTAAATCTCCCCCTGCTGCCTGAGATCATTTAATGTTTATTTATTTTTGAGACAGAGAGAGAGAGAGAGAGAGAAAGAGAGAGAGGGAGAGAGAGAGAGAGAGAATGAGTTGGGGAGGGGCAGAGAGAGAGGGAGACAGAATCTGCAGCAGGCTCCAGGTTCTGAGCTATCAGCACAGAGCCCGACGCGGGGCTCGAACTCACGGACCGCGAGATCATGACCTGAGCCGAAGTCGGATGCTCAACCGACTGAGCCACCCAGGCACCCCACCCGAGATCATTTAAACTCTTGATTCTGAATGCCGATAACAAGACCAAAACAAAATGCATCCCTTCCGTTTATTTTCAGGAAACTGCAGGGAAGATGAGAAGCACTTAAGAATAATATTCCAAACCAATCGAGTGAAATGGTTGAATGGAAATAAGTCACCGAGAATGGCAAATGTTACTGTCTTATGTCTTACCTATGCCCATGTGTATTTTTCCTAACATTCAAGCACCATATATATGGAAGAACCTCTAATTTGGTTTGTTAAGTTGCTTGGAACAGCTTTCCCTGTTGGGTGTTGGAAGTCTACAAGACAGAACTGTTGTTTCTTGGTCTAACTGCACGAGACACCAATTGCAAAGATGAGAGGTTTCAGTTAAATTCAGAAAGAAATACTTATTGTGCACATAAAAGCGAAAAAAAACTATTATTACTACTCACAGAGAAAAACCCTAATTCACTCACGTTGCACCAAACCTCTAATCCTGCCCGTATCCCTCCAAACTCTTCTACACAACTTACTTCTTTGTCCCATTGAGCATCTTAACTCATTACACAAGAACACATCAATACCTCCGAAAATGTTTGTTCTTGCACAGAGTCCTTCCGTCTAGACCTATGGGAGGCGTGTGTCAAACTACAAATACCCAGATCACTGAGGAGATAGTTTGTCTACATCTCTTTGCTCTATCTTCCACGTTCCTATCATAATTTACATTTCTTTAAGACAGGGACTATTTCTTCCTAAAACTTGCACTTTTGGGGGTTGGCAAATAGTAGGCTCAGTGAAACTAGGTAGGTACCTTCTCAGCTGGATTTCCGGGGGTTTAAGTTCAGGGTCCACTGTTGATGTACTGCAGATCACCGGTAGGCTAGCCAAGTCTGTAAGCTATTTGGTATTTGTGTCACTATGCAGCTCATAGACTGAAAATGGAAGATCAGTTGAGGTTTCCATGTGTCAAAGCTCTAGAAACTATGTTTTTTCCAGGTAAATTCCACAGATGTATTTAAGAAGGCTTCTTTCATTTTATTTCAAGTTACTGGGATCTAAAAATTTTGTTAAATTTGAGTTTGTTACTGTGTATTGTGTTTTTAGAAAAGTGGACCAATGTTGTGCAAATTAATTGTAAGTATGCCACAGTTTAAGAGCTGCATGAGCCATATTTCATGTTAACATTACTGATATCAGATGTATACGTTTTTTTTTTAATTTTTTTAACTTTTTAAATTTATTCTTGATAGACATAGAGACAGAGTGTGAGCAGGGGAAGGGCAGAGAGAGAGGGAGACACAGAATCTGAAGCAGGCTCCAGGCTCTGAGCTGTCAGCACAGAGCGAGATGCGGGGCTCGAACTCACACACCGGGAGGTCATGACCTGAGCTGAAGTCGGCCGCTTAACCAACTGAGCCACCCAGGCGCCCCAGATGTATATGTTTTTTAAAAACTTTTTATTTTAGAGACGGAAAGGTAGAGATAGAGAGTACGAGCAGGGGAGAGTATGAGTGGTAGAGAGGAAGAGAGAGAGAGAGAGACTGAAGGAAGATCCCAAGCAAGCTCTAATCTCAGCACAGAGCCTGACCCCACAATCCTAAGATCATGACCTGAGCCAAAATCAAGAGTTGGACACTCAACAGACTGAGCCACCCAGGCACCTCAGATTGTATATAAGTTTAATTGAAAGTAGTTGTTTTCAGGTAGTGATAAACTTTACATTATATGAGATCTTAAAGTCAATGAAATAAAGCATTATTTCTCATCAAACTTTACTTAAGTAATCATGTACTGTAAAAATAAACAGGATTAAGAGATGAAAAAATTCAAATTTATAGTTGCTGGACAACTAATCCTGCTAATAAGTAGATATTGATGAAACCGGAAAAAATATGTATATACTATGAATCTGTGAAAAAGAATTTTACTGGAAAAGTGACCTCAGGACTATGGGCTCATCTTAATGACAGTACATCTTATACAAGCAGCCTAAGATTTTTGCATAACATCCAAACAAAGTTTCTCTCTCATTAATTTATTGAATTTTCCTAAGACAGGGGTTGAATGATGATTTTCACTATAAGCATTCAGTTTAGCAGCTAAAGAAGAGGAACAGAAGAAAATTATGGAGCTATTATTCAAAGTTGTTCTTTCCTTTGTAAAAACTGAGAAAAGTCACAGTTATCCCGAGAGGTGCATAAAATGAGATGGAAAGTGATGACAAATATTCTTAGACAAAAAGAAAAAACAATTTGTTGGGAAAAATCTTTTGTCTAATGACATGATTATTGTTGTATGATATTATTGTCAGACCATATGGCAGAAAAAATTATACTGTGTTTATCAAAATTTTAGAACTAATGAAATTGTCAGGATGCAATGCTTGGTACTGTGGTGCTAAGGACTTATGTAAACTTATTTTGACATTCTCTCTTCATGGAGAAAATTAGAAGATAAAGGATTTTGCTTTCTTGATTTTTGTGAGCTGTGAGGTAGAGAACACTCATTTGTGTATTGACACAGCAGAAATAAATAAAGTAATAAAAGTCACTGTTTGAGGAATGTACGCATTTATGTCTATGGGTCAAACCACATACTATTTAAAGTAAATTCAGGAGTCAATTATCAACAATTTGTTCCCTGATCTTCATTTCTTTCTGGAAAAATGTAAATTGTGACCTTTGATTATATATGATTTCAATGTGTTTTAAAATATAAGACCGAGCGAGGGAAAAATCAATGCACAACTTCGTTTTCCACACTGAGAAATCAAGGAGCCATAGGGAAAAAATTCCATTCATACATGAGTTTTGAAGCGATGGTTGAAATAAAATTTGTATTTGAGTGACTTTCTTGGCAGCAGTAGCTATTAACTATATGATTTCAAGCATATTTTAAGAACTTCAAATCTGGTGTTCATCAGAGTGACATTTGAGCATCTTGAGAGATCTAAGTATATTATTTTAGTGTAAAGGTATACGAACTTAAAATTTTCAGAAAATATTTTGGGAAAAACTAAGAAAGACCTAGTGGTCCATGTGGTTTAATTTCCAGGATTCCAGTTCTTCCTAAAAACTTGCTGATTCCTTATACACAGCGGATTTTTTAAATGATTGGATATTATTGGTATAATTTAAAATTCTTAAAATAATTAATTGAACATTAATACTTTGTAGAATCAAATTGTGAGCTAGAAATCCAGTCCCTGGTTTC
The DNA here is from genome assembly GCA_030068075.1 of Paguma larvata. Lineage (NCBI taxonomy): Eukaryota > Metazoa > Chordata > Mammalia > Carnivora > Viverridae > Paguma > Paguma larvata. The sequence goes on from CM057826.1 coordinate 9,528,204, forward strand.
CTGATTTGTTCCAGTTTGAAACATTCTTCCAGATTTTGAAAGTTTTTGGGTTAGGCCCAGGAATATCTAACTATCTTACTAAAAATAAATATATTTTTGCTCTCTGCCTCTCCCCTGTTCACACTCTGTCTTTCGCTCTCTCTTTCCCTCAAAAATGAAAACATAAAATAAAATTCAAAAAAGATTAAATTGGAGTCAGGTTATGACAGGCACTTAAGGTAAAAAGAAAGGGTTGTGAATGCTTAAAGTGAGAATGTTTGGGGGGGTAAGAGAAGGTCCTGCCTTAGAGCGGTGTGCCTCCAAACGCCGTCTATAAACCAGCAGCACCCGTCATCTGTAGACTTTTTGAAAATCAAACTCTAAGGTCCTACCCTAAATTTGCTAAATAAGAGCTCCAGAGGCAGGGCCCAGCAATCGTTTTTTTTTTTTTTTTTTTTTTGTTTGTTTGTTTGTTTGTTTTATGTTTATTTATTATTATGAGAAACAGAGACAGAGCATGAGCAGGGGAGGGGCAGAGAGAGAGGGAGACGCAGAATCCGAAACAGGCTCCAGTCTCCGAGCTGTCAGCACAGAGCCCAATGCGAGGCTGGAACTCACAGACCGTGAGATCATGACCTGAGCCAAAGTCGGACGCTTAACCGACTGAGCCACCCAGGCGCCCCGCAATCGGTTTTAACAAATCCTCTGAATAATCCTGATGGACGCTGAAGTTTGTCTGGATAAATTTAGATGGAAAGATGGAGGATAATGTTAAGAAAGTACCACTCTGAAATATTTTTAATGTTTATTTATTTTTGAGCGATAGAAACAGAGCACAAGCAGGGGAGGGGCAGAGAGAGAGAGGGACACATAGAACTCGAAGCAGCCTCCAGACTCGGAGCTGTCAGCACAGAGCCGGATGCAGGGGTCAAACTCAGTAGACATGAGATCATAACCTGAGCCAAGATCATGATGCTTAACTGACTTAGCCATCAGGCACCCCAAGAAAGTACGACTTTGATATCAAGCTTTTGAAGGTGGTGTATTAGATCCAGACAAGTGAATGGTTGATATGGAATGATGAAAAGTCACCAGAAAATGTGGAAGGAGTCAAGGAAAAGTAACAAGCATTGGACAGATTGCACATGTTGACTCAACAATTCATCAAAAATGATTGTGAAAATACTAATGGGCAGAAATGTATGAGTCGGTAGCAAATATTTTTCAACAAGTCTGGAGTAATTGGGACTAAAAGGAAACGTTAAAAGAGCTGCTGTTCTCTAAAGAAAACAGATAACATTTTTAAGTAACAGAAATGAGCAATGGTCGGACTTATTCCACCCCCAGGCATCATGATACATGGGTGGGACAAAAACTAATAAAAAATTAAATAAATAAACAAAATTAAAAAACAAAAGACAAGCCGCGAATAAGCAGATCACAAGAGATGTGGGACTTAGAGTTGTAGACATTCCATCCCTTCATGAAACGCATAGATCTTTTTTTCCTACAGGAAAGTTTTTATTTTAGAAAATAAAATATTTGTCATCTTGAGCAAAACATCAGATCATGCCATCCCCAGGAGTCAAAATAGAAATGTTTCTTTTCATGACGGTGCTGTACATAAAAAGAACAAAAACTCAAAAGCACGAATTAAAATATTTACAAGTCTACACATCGATACATATCAATTACTTCGCATAGGTCTTCACTCAATTTTCATATAATCAGAGATTCCTTTTTTGACTAACGTCTCAAAGAAAAAAATCTTCCATCACTCGCAGTCTCTTATTTTCTCAATTACTTACCACCCAGATTTATTTATTATTCATACCACTTGCCAGAACTCTGCATTACAATATGCTTCTATTTACTTACTTGTATTGTCTGCCCTGCATAGAACGTTTCATGAGGTTATGGACCTCACCTTGTCCGTCACTGTCATTAATTCTTATGAGAATAGTTTCTGATACAAATCCATCCCTCAGTTAATTTTATCGAATAAATAAATGACCACATTAATGACTCTGGTGTTGCTGCTGTGATGACAGAGGTCTTCCATTAGATAGCACGACATATTTATCTTTACATCAGAAATCATTGGTGCTGGCAATTACGACTAATTTCTTAGCCACGGCAATATTTTATTTAAAGTATCCTCTAGGGAAAAAGCTGTGTACTTGCATTAGATCTTGAAAGAGATCTGTGAGGGGAGAAAAAATAAGAACTTTGCTTAGGGAAACTAAATTTTAAAACAGAACAAAGCTTTTAAAATAATTACTATATATGAAAAAGTTACAGAGGTTAAAGTGTAACAAATAATATTTCATCATTAACAATAGTCTACGAGTTTATATATGATAATAAAATATCTTTATATTTTATCTTTATGTATTTCTATACATATATTTATATATTTTATTATCATATGGCTTATTAATATGACTTGCTTTTTTATTCAACATCATGACATAGAATTCCATGGCAATAAATATGGATTAAATTTATTCTATTTAATGGCTACATGATTTTGCAATGCTAGTTTGTATTGTAATACAGTTAACTAATTAAGTGCCAGACCCTTCGTTTGTCTCCAAAACCCTACAACAAACAGGGCAAACATTTATACAACTGAATGATTTTCTATTTATGATAAGATCTATCATGACCAAAAAGCATCCTATATAATGCACAAAATTTCATTTCCTATTTTTACATCGTGACTAATTCTGCATTTATTATCTTAGTGAATTTTACTAAGATAAATATTTAAAGTTAAACAAAGCTGCAATGATAGGATGGAGATATTTGAACTTGTGTGGTGGTTAATGAAAATTTGACAATAGCTATTCATTTGAAAACACCCCTAAATTATAAGAACTATCAAACACAGAACACATATCCAGAATATTTTCCCACTATTGCTGGTGGATGAGAGTAGATCATGGTCAGTCATTGAGATTAAAAACTGTTTTGTGCAAATAAGGTAAAAATATAAATATATCTACATTAATGCTACTGACCTTGTAAATGTCTTGAGAAAATGTGTTTTCTTTGTGGTAAGGGTTGATAACTTAGGTAAGTATCATCATCAGAATAAGAAAGAAACAAATACCAGCTGCAGGACCCTGCGAGGTAAAAATATTCAATGGATTTTCACTTACTTTCCCAATACACCTCCAATTTTTAAATACAAAGTAAAATATAACCATTTTTTAGGTAAGTCTTTCTGTTTTGTAGTACAGAATAATATTTCAAGAACAATATAAGGAACTTTACGTGAAGATGTTGGAAATATATTTTTCGCCCTAGGCAGATTTTGAACTAAATCGAGTCACTTACTTCCTGAGTGGTTATTAAACTCACTTTGAGAATTAGCCTTCACGATTTCACCATTACTAATAGCTTCAGAATGTCATCACTTGCTCAGGATCTATGACTGTATCTAAACATTATTGGAATTATTTGTTGCATTGCAGGTTTCATTCTAAGGTAAATTCACCTCGTATTTGTAGGGTGGCCACCATGGGGATCAAGACAGACAGCCTCACCATCACATACAGCAGGAAATTAATGCCTGGCTTCCCAAATGTCTTTCCTGAAAGCAAAAAGGACTTTTCCACTAATGTCTAGCAAACATTGCCTATCCATGGTAAGATTTGTGGTGGGTGCCAACTCATGACCAACTTGGCGACAGGGAAAATGGTTCTGTCATTAGAATAATCCTAACACTTCTTGAGGAATGAAGTTTTTCTTATTGTCCTAAATTCCTTGAAAATTCTCTAAACACATACCAATAAATAGTTGGCTAATTGTCTTCTTTCCATGTATTATCAGAATTAACATCTGAAAAGACTATCTCAAATGCCATGATTTAACTAAAGTATACTTGATGTACAATGTTATATAGTTTCAGGTGTACAAAACAGCTAAACCACAATTGAATCCATTACACAATGCTCAGCATGATAAATGTAATTACCATCTGTCACCATACAGAATGATCATGATATTATTGACTATATTGTCACTATTTGTCACTATCGACGCTATTTTTTAAGTGTAGTTTAAGCAGAGCAACACTAATTCCAGAGTACAGATCTGAAAAGAAAACTGTCATTTCTGCATTCATTTCAATGACAGAGTCACAGGAAACATGAATAGTGGTTTGAATGACTCCATTCACCCTTTAAATTTTCCTATAGCCAAACAATATGTTCTTATCACACTCCTCTCTCCACATCACCTTGGGAAATTAAATTAAAAATATATAAGAAAAAATCATGACGGAATAAAAATTAACTGGAGGATATCACTGAGGTGCAACAGATATTTCAAATGTTCCTAAATATGCATGGGCAATGAAATCTGTGATCGCCTGAGTTAATTTTACATGTAAGTATCAGTGAATTAACTCTTCTTTGATCTACTCCTGGGAAATGATCAAGGAAGAATTTTCTAAGATTCGGGTTGCTGAACACACACACACACACACACCCCCACAACTGAATTCTTGTTTCATTCCTTTTGTAAATAAATCTAAGTTGAAAACACGTATTTGGTTATAACAACCTCAGAGGAAATATGCTAAAGTGAAATGAATGGCAATCATGTGATTTAGGGGAGCCCTGAACACATGGGCACGTGAGAAACAGAAAACATCAGGGCAAGTCATAGTTTTAAATCGGAATTCACAGTATTATACTAAATGGAATCTTGAGGTTCTTTAATTCACCTTTAACTCTTTTAAGAATATAACTTATTGTTTAGTGACTTTCTAGAAAACACCTGGGAATCTAATCACTTTCAAATTATTGTAAAAAATTATTTTAATTTAAGAATGGGTTCAGGGAAATGATGCAGTTTTATAGACGTTTTTAAATTGAAAGAAAAGAAAAACAAACATCAACATAAAACATTTTTAATGTCTTGAGATCATACGGAGAATCAGTTAATAATTGGGAAAATGGCAATTTTATTTTTAAATATTTTAATAGGAAGGTTAATGCATGCTGGTCCCCTAAATTTCTTCTCAATTCCAGCTCAGGTTTTTTCTTGGTTTTATTTTTGTTTTCATTTTGCTGAAATCATGATTCAAAAAGGAAGAGCAAATGGAAAGTACTCTTGCTTCCATCATTCAGTTATTCTTTTTTTTTTAATGTTTATTTATTTTTGAGAGAGAAAGAGATAAAGTGCGGGTGGGGGGGGAGGGGCAGAGAGAGCGAGACACAGAATCCAAAGCAGGATCCAGGCTCTGAGCAGTCAGCACAGAGCCTGATGCGGGGCTCGAACTCGTGAACCACGAGATCATGACTTGAGCTGAAGTCGGATGCTCACTTGACTGAGACACCAGGCGCCCCTATCATCATTCAGTTATTCTTACACAAATCCTGAAGAGCAAATGGAACATGGAGAAAGGAAAAGTGGGGGTCACCCCTTATCACAACCATATTTCCTTCTGATGACTTGATTCCATGCCAGGGTGTTTGAACAAATACAGAGTGCAGACCCAACTCTAATTTTCAGGATTTACCGCTATAATTCCAACCAATAAGCATTTTCAGTGGAGCAGGACCAGCTACTCTGCAATCTTGGAACTTCATGAAGACTGTCCAGGAGGCCACAAGAGATGTTTCTATATGCTATGCAAACTTGTTGAGAAAATTAAAAATTTTATTAATTTTTTTAAGTTTATTTTGAAAGAGGGAGACAGAGACAGAGTATGAGCATGGAGGGGCAGAGAGAGAAGAAGACACAGAACTCAAAGCAGGCTCCAGGCTCCCAGCTGTCAGCACAGAGCCCAATGCTGGGCTTGAACTCACAAACCATGAGATCATGACCTGAGCTGAAGTCGCTTAACCCACTGAGCCACCCAGGTACCCCAAATGAAAGAATAAAGGTATGGTTTCGGTGAACTGTGAAGGGCCCTCCAGTTTGCCCCCCGCCATGTGGGAGTAACACATTTATATTTGGTACGATTCTTGCCATAATTAAAACCAAATATCAGTTGGAAATCTTCAAGATGTGACGAGCGGAAGCAGTGAAATGCACGATTGAAGAGAGTCGGAGTCAGAAATCTCAGCAGTGACAGAATCATTTCTAAGTGTTAGGAAGTTCATTACAGTGGACTATAGTGAACTATCAAATGTTGTATACGTAGGGGAATAGACAACCCAATATTTGAATACCTTTCCCTTCCTTCTTCATACCCTGTGGCAATTTTGTCAGCTTCTCATCAAAAATCCTGGAAAGTTTTTCTTGCCTTCCCATTCGGTACAAGCTTATCATATTAATTGCTGCTTTTGTCTCAATATTTTTATATCACAAAACCTCCAAAACCATTCTGAAACAAGTAGATATGTGTTTGTGGAATGTAAAACAGAAAGAATGTGTGACCAACACCATATATTATTTGGGAAGAGAGAAGACATAGACTGTGGAAAACGTTTTTAGTCGACAATATTTGTCACAAATATATGAATGAGGGCCTCCCGGGTGGCTCAGTTGGTTAAGCATCCAACTCTGATTTCAGCTCAGGTCATGATCTCACAGTTCGAGAGCCCCTCATTGGGCTCTGTGCTGACAGTGTGGATCCTGCTTGGGATTCTCTCTCTCTCTCTCTCTCTCTTTCTATGTATGTCCTTTTCCCTGCTTGCTCACTTTCTGTCTCTCTCTTTCTTAAAATAAATAAAAACACATTTAAAAAAAATCCCAAATATATGAATGAAGGCTTACACACTCAAAATGTTTTACCTTTTCACATATCATAGACATTTGAATTTCAACATTGAGCAATGGTAGTTAATGAAAATATAATGTCTTAAAGAGGTAGGTAACAATGCAACTCTTCCTTGTTTGAACTTTGACATAAGCTAGAAAAGTACACTTCCTACAATCATAGGAAGAAAAAAATAGATAAGGAAAAGAGTAAAACATCTCCCGTGGCCTCCTGGACAAAAATGTCTGGATTGCTCGTTTATTGGATATTAGAGACATTGCTAATTTTTATTCCCAAAGCTCAATAAGGTAATTAAAGTTCATAAGAATAAACATAAAATATTCACATGAATAACATATTAAGTCACAAGCACATGTTTCAAAGGAGAGCAGCTGATTTTCGGACTTAAAATATAGTTTTTACATACATATCGGGGCCTGGCCAATGAACCAAATCAAATAGGCTAATGAATTGAGTAACCTTAAGATGGATTGATTAGGTTGGTAATTACAAATTTAGAAATTAAAAAGTGATGAATTATTTTGGTAGCCGGTAATGGCGGTTGACAATTTGTTACAATTCTCAATATTTATTATAATAACATTAATCATGCACAGCTGTTCTTCTCTTTAAGCAGTTAAGGGTAATTCCATAGAGTTTCATTTAAAAAGCAGTATCTTCTGTTCACAGGAAAGGAGCTAGGCACGTAAAGATACATTAAATAATAAGAAATATAAGATTAGCTTTTCATGTGCTCATAAATTAGTCTTAAAAGGAGGCGACATCTTTCTAGGTGATGATTTTGACAAATCTCTAGCCTATTATATCCATCTGAGCAGTCTTCAGGTTTCCCTTGAGCTTCCATTTGCTTCCACGTTACTGGAAGGGCCGGACTTGCAAGGTGAGAAACCCATTTCCACTGTTCAGTTATTGTCAGCAAAATGGGAGTATAGGATTTATGTCTTTATAGCCTCAACTTAAAACTATATTATTTTACCATGCCTTAATGCTAAGCTACCATTAGAAAACTGATTGGGGAGACTTCTAAATTGGCTATCATCTGGAGAATTTTCAATTACTTCGGATTGTTTGCTTCTTAAAAGTCAGAATAAAACTATTTCATGAAATATTCTGGTCCAGGTGCATCATTTTTTCCTCAATGATATAGTCTAGAGGAACAGTTCCGAAGAATGTTCTCATTATCTCCAAGTTTCCATATTTGTTGCCATGGGACGGTATAACAATAATTAGTAGCAGTACTTACGCTTAGTAAATCTCCTTTAGCATCCCTAATTTTGCATATTTTTACACTGTCTCTCACATCAGGCTTAGTTATTTATGTCATAAATAATTGGCGTTTTCAAAGTAACACGTGATTGGCTATTTTTTGCATCGTTCCACTTGGCTATTTTTGCATCGATCATTTATTTCACTATTTACCTTTATATTTCCTCATATTAAATTTTTCTTGGGGGGCTTATATTGTTCTTTTTTTCTCATTTCCTAAATAAATATTTCTTTTAGTTTTCAATATTAGTCATTTCTTATGTGATGACATAAGACTGATATACTTGAGTTATTAGGTCTATTTTTCTGTAACCTGTTAAGATTGGAAATTCAACTAAATAAGCTATGTGGCTCCAAGAAGAAGAGAAGGAGAAGGAGAAGGGAGAGTGGGAGAGGGAGAGAAAGAGGGAGAGGAGGAGGAGGAAGAAGAGGAGGAAGAGGAGGAAAAAAGGAAGAAGATGACACCAAAAGCATCAAAAGAACACTGAAGTCAGAGGAACATTTCACAAAACGCAATTTTCAAAAAATGCAACGAAGGGGAAGAATTAGAATTTTGAGGTTTACAACCTGAGATCCCTCGCCGAACTTCTTTTCTAAGACTGTGGAAAACAGAAGTGGAAACCGCAGCTTTAACTCAGGTGCCAGAAATAGGGGTTCACAACTGGGGATTTAAAGAGGCAAATTCTGGATACGAGGATATCACGACAACACATATTTTGAGCATATGCTCTTCACAAATGTCTGACTATTATATATATATATATAGGGAGAGAGAGGGAGCTTGAATGATAGAGCTGGATGAGGTTAGCTGTGTGAAGTTCTGCTGTTACAACAGTGCACTCCTAAAACTCTGCAGCTTGGGAAGCAGAAAGTTGAAGTCCTCTGGTTTTCAAATGTCAGATGACAGAGTCTGAGGCTGGCAAGGAGGCGTCCATTGTATAGGAATTAGAGAGACATCCTCGGGAGATCGGGATAAAACAGCACTGATGGAAAAACAAGAACAGCCTAGGTATTCGTTTTTGTGAAATGCAGAGAAGAAAAATTTTGTTTGTTGAGTCCAAGGAAATTAACTGCCGTACAGAGCAGCAGATAAAATGGTGTATTTTCAACAATGTCCAATTTTCAACCCCAAATTATTAGAAATAACAAGAAATAGGAAAATGAGACCCACTGAAGGAAAGAGCCAGTCAATGGAAATGGACTCTGAGATCAGAAATTTTACTTATCAGACAAAGAACAGCTATTGAACATATGGTTAGATAATTTAAATATATGTATGTATTTAAAATAAAGAAAATACATACTCAAGTAAGGACTATCAAATGAGAAATTGAAAGAATGTCTTTAAAAAGAATATTTTCAAAGCTGAAAAGAATAATAACTATTTTTTTCTTTTTAAAAATTATTTCTTTACATTTTTAAAAAATATTTAGGCCAATAGACACATGAAATGATGTTCAAAGTCACTCATCATCAGGGAAATACAAATCAAAACCACACTGAGATACCACCTCACACCGGTTAGAGTGGCTAAAATGAATAAATCAGGAAACTATAGACACTGGCGAGGATGTGGAGAAGCAGGCACCCTCCTACACTGTTGGTGGGAATGCAAACTAGTCAGCCACTCTGGAGAACTGTGTGGAGGTTCTTCAAAAAAATGAAAATAGAGCTACCCTATGTCCCAGCAATAGCACTGCTAGGAATCTACCCAAGAGACACAGGAATGCTGATGCCTAGGGGCACGTGTACCCCAATGTTCATAGCAGCACTTTCGACAATAGCCAAATCATGGAAAGAGACCAAGTGCCCATCAACTGACGAATGGATAAAGAAGATGTGGTACATATATACAATGGAATACACGCGGCGATGAGAAAAAATGAAATCTGGCCATGTGTAGCAACATGGATGGAACTGGAGGGTATTACGTTATGTGAAATAAGTCAGTCAGAAAAAGACAGATACCATATGTTTCCACACCTAGGTGGATTTTGAGAGACTTAGCAAAAACCATGGGGGAGGGGAAGAGGGGAAAGGAAAAAAAAAGACACAGAGAGGGAGGGAGATAAAACATAAGAGACTCTCAAAGACTAAGAACAAACTGAGGGTGAGGAGGGTGGGGGAGGGGGAAGAGTGGGTGACGGGCATTTAAGAGGGCACTTGTTGGGATGAACACTGGGTGTTATATGGGAACCAATTTGAAAATAAATTATTTAAATAAAAATAAATAAAATATAATTTATTATCAGGTTAGCTAACATACAGTATACACGGTGTGATCTTGGCTTCGGGAGTAGATTCCTGGGATTCATCACTTACATACCATACCCAGTGCTCATGCCAACAAGTGCCCTCCTCAATGCCCATCACCTACCAGTCATTTTCCCCCCTCCCTTTCCTCCCCATCAACAGTTTGTTCTCTGTATTTAAGAGTCTCTTAAATAGTTAGCCTCCCTCTCTGTTTGAAACTACTTTTTTTCCCCCTTCTCTTCCCTGTGGTCTTCTGTTAAGTTTTCTCAAATTCCACATATGAATGAAAACATGATATCTGCCTTTCTCTGCCTGACTTATTTCACTTAGCACAATACCCTCCAGTTCCATCCATGTTATTGCAAATGGCAAGATTTCCTTCTTTCTCATTGCCAAGTAATATTCCATTATATACATAAACCACATCTTCTTTATCCATTCATCAGTTGATGGACATTTGGGCTCTTTCCATAATTTGGCTATTGTTGATAGTGTTGCTATAATCATTGAGACACAAGTGTTCCTATGAATCGGCAGTCCTGTATCTTTTGGATAAATTCATAGTAGTGCTACTGCTGGGTCATAGGGTAATTTAAAAGCTGCTAGAACTGATACATGAATTCAGCAAAGTTGCAGGATATAAAATCAATGTACAGAAATTGGTTGCATTTCTATATAGCAATAATGAATAAACAGAAAATCAAGAAATTGATCCCATTTACAGTTGCACTGAGACCCATAAAATACCTAGGAACAAACCTAACCAAAATGTAAAGATCTGTATGCTGAAAACTATAGAAAGCTTATGAAAGAAATTGAAGGAGACACAAAGAAATGGAAAAATACTCCATACTCATGGATTGGAAGAACAAATATTGTTAAAATGTTGATACTTCTCAAACCACATTCAGTGCAATCCCAATCAAAATAGCACCAAAATTCTTCACAGAGCTAGAACATTCCTAAAATTTGGATAGAACCACAAAAGACCTTGAATAGCCAAAGTAATGTTGAAAAAGAAAACTAAAGCAGGAGCCATCATAAACCTGCTTTAGCCTCTACTACAAAGCTGTAATCATCAAGACATCATGGTATTGGCACAAAAACAGACACATAGACCAATGGAATAGAATAGAGAACCCAGAACTGGACCTACTGATGTATGGCCAACTAATCTTTGACAAAACAGGAAAGATGTTCAATAGGGAAAAGACAGTCTCTTTAGCAAATGGTGCTGGGAGAACTGGACAGCAACATGCAGAAGAAGGAAACTAGACCACTTTGTTACATCATACACAAAAATAAACTCAAAATGGATGAAAGACCTAATGTGAAACAGGAAACCATCAAAACCCTAGAGGAAACAATAGGCAACAAGGTCTTTGACCTCAGCTGCAACAACTTCTTACTTGACTTATCTCCGAAGGCAAGGGAAATAAAAGCAAAAGTCAACTATTGGGACCTCATTAAGACAAAAACCTTCTGCACAGCAAAGGAAACAATTGACAAACTAAAAGGCAACTGATGGAATGGGAGAAGTTGTTTGCAAATGACATATCAGATAAAGGGTTAGTATCCAAAATCTATAAAGAACTTACCAAACTCAACACCAGAAAAACAAATAATCCCGTAAAGAAATGGGCAGAAGATGTGAATAGACACTTCTCCAAGAAGACATCCACATGGCTAACAGACACATGAAAAGATGCTCAACATCACTCATCATCAGGGAAATACAAATCAAAACCACATTGAGACACTGCCTCACATCAGTCAGAGTGGCTAAAATGAACAACTCAGGCAACAACAGATGTTGTCAAGGATGTGGAGAAATGGGAAACCTTTTGCATTGTGGGTGGGAATGCAAACTGATGCAGCCACTCTAGAAAACAATGTGGAGGTTCCTCAAATAACTGAAAAATTTTAAATGCTATTTATACTCAGAGCAGACCAGAGATAAAAAAAAAAAAGTGTGTGGCCTTGAATATAGATAAAAAAAACTACACTCACTGAAGCAAAAAGAAATAGATTGAAGAATATGCATAGACTTTCACTTCCATCATTAGTGTGATAGCAAGGACTAGAATTACACCTGTATAATAGCTCATTAGTTTCAGAAATTTCCATTCTGATTCTATCCATTTTCTACATAGACAATCATGTCGTCTGTGAACAAAGACCGTTTTAGGTCTTCATTCCCATCTGTATACTTTTATATACTTTTCATGTGTGATTGCACTGGCTAGCACTTCCAGTACAATGTTAAAAGGAGTGCAGAGAAGGGACATCCTTGCCTTGTATATGACATTGGTGGAAAAGCTTTACATTTTTCACGGTGAAGTATGATGTAGGTACAGGTATTTATAGATATTATTTATTAAGTTGAGCAAGTTCGTTCTCTATTCCTAATTTAGTGAGAGTTTTTTATCAAGAATGGGTGTTGAATTTTATCAAATATTTTGTCTCCATTTATTGATATATGATTTCTAAGTCACACAAATTGATTTGTGATTTGAATATTTGTAAACGTGAGATAAATCTCACAACCTTGTGAGGTCCGTCTTATGACTGCTCCTACTGCAGTTTTTAACTCTCAGACTTCTCCACGCTCATCTCCAGCATTTCATCAATTATAGTGCAGTTTTCTTATCCTGGCACTGGTTCCCATGGTGGAAACCCCTTTGAGTCTCTGTTCAAACTGCAATTCCCTGTATCCACCTATCTCTCTTGAAACTTGGCAGCAGTGATTTTCCCTGGGTTCTCTCCCAAAACTAGTTGTTGATTTTCCAGTCTATTGAGCTTTTGACTTCTCGGTAGAGTAGATTAGTGACTCCCACGCTTTTATATGCAGAACCCCAAATCCCGCTAATTTACTTTGGTCACATAAATCTGCCTATTGTGAGTATTTCATATAAATAGAATCATACGTTTGTCATTTTCTCTGGAGCTCTATTCATTTTTCTTCATTCAGCAGATAGCACATTCTCAGATCTACTTTTAAGTTTGTGGATTCTCTCTTTTGCCAATTCAAATGATTATCAAGCTTCCTCTAGTGAAATTTTAATTTCGGTTATTGTACTTTTGTATATCATAATTCCCACTTTAAAAAATAATTTCTTTTTGGGGTGCCTGGGTTCTCAGTCGGTTAACTGTCCAGCTTCAGCTCAGGTCATGATCTCATGGTTTGTGAGATTGGGCCCTGCTTGGAATTCTCTCTCTCTCTTTCTTTCTCTCTCTCTCTATCTATCTCTTTCTCTCTGTCTGAAAATAAATAAGTAATCTTTAATAAAATGAAAAAATAAAAATAATTCCTTTTTATTCACACTGCCTGTTTGATGAGACATTGTTTTCTAACCTTCCTATAATTCTCTAAGCATGCTTTCCTTTAGATTTTTAAATATATTTGCAATCAATGCTGAAAAGTCTTTGCTTGGAAACCCTACCTGTTGTCACTTCTGTGGTTGTTATTGTCTACTCCTTTTAATGTGTATGGTTCAAATTGTCCTTTTTATTTGCATGTCTCATATTTTTTAGAAAACAATTTAAATAATATATTTTACCAGTTCTGGGTTATGATGCATTCTTGATATTGATATTATCATCTTTATTTACTTATTTATTTCTTTATTTAGAGACATGATGGACTAATTCTACAGTCTAGTTCCCCACTTTGTGCAGCCTCTGATGTCCCTACACAGATCTTTGCTTTTTGATTTTTGACCTAGCCATCTAAGAGTCATCCCTGGATCAGCATTTACCACTTTTTGTTCAGAATTTGGTCTTTATGCCCCCTTGGTCAGTAAGATTTCTATCCTCTTATTGTGTGTATGTACGTATGCCTAGGAGGCCACTATTATAGTCCAAAGAGTTTAGATTCTTAAACCTTTATAATTGTTTGTCAGGGATGCGTACAAAATACTATAGACTGAGTGGTTTGAATGACAGAAATTCATTATCTCACACTGTAATAAAACCCAACCTAAAGGCAAGGTTAATTACTTCTGAAGACTATAAGGTAAGAATGTTTTCCAGTGTTCTCTGCTTGACTTGTATATGACTGTTTTTCTGCATTTTTTTCTCATCATCTTACCTTTTTTATGTCAATGTCCAATTTCCCTTTAATAAGGACCGGTCATCCTGGATTAAGATCCAGTCAGTAACCTCACTTTAATGTGTCCCCTCTCTAAAGATGTTACCTCCAAATAAGGTGGCACTCTGAGGCACTGGGCTTAGGACTTTAACTTGGTCCTGCACACAGTATTTCAGAGTGTCAGGGGTGAATATGCTATTTTTAAGTCTATCTTCCTAGGAATTGACCTTGTAGGTATAGCTTACTTTTCAGTGTTTGATTAGAGGTTCCCTTTCACCTTTTGTGCTTTGCCCTATGCTGATGAGTCGTGTAGAGCTTGGGGAATGTTACCAAGTTTGCCTCGTGTTTTCTTGATTGTTTCTGTATCGAGTGGAGGCTAGCACATGTGTGTGGTTTTCTTGATCCGCACATTTGAGTTAGTTCCTAGAGGGTTTTTTGAGATTTTTCTCTTTCCGGATCTCTCTATTAAATTTCTGGCCGCTCTGCTGTCTTGTTGTTGCCCCACGAATTATATGTACTTAAGATGTTTCTAAATTCACCTTAGCCCAAGCATGTTACACAGAGGTCAATTAAAGCAGGCTTTAATTTTTAATTTTAATATTATGTCTTATATCTTCAGGACAGTCCTAAAGAGAGATAACATATCAATCCCACTGCCCTTCTTCCCTAGACCTCTCAAAATGTTTTTAAATTCACACCAGCTCCTCAGATAGGCTACCTATAAAATAGCAGAAGCCATGTCTTTCACACGGAAGGACTTCTCTTGGTTTCACAGAACCGAAGCTCTGATTTTTCTCTCAAAGTCTGAGTATTTGCATCTTTACAGATTCTATTCTTGCATCTTTACAGATTCTATTCTTGGCCTATATTATTGAATTCCAAGCATTGCATTTCCACTCCTGAGAGAATGGAAAGATCCATTATTTGAGAAATTGTGACTTTTCAAGTATTTGATTTCTTATCTAGTGTTGCAACTGCCTGAGACATGGCCCTATATTCAGGTTTCCAGAGACTGGAAGGCAGTCTAAGTCTCACAGAAGTAGTTTTGTGGAGAAGTGTTGTTTGGTGACTATACTTTATGACTACAAAGATGAATGAAGCTGTTCTTATTCCATGCATATAAATTTTAATGTTATCTCTGGTCATGGAACAATGAATATGCCAGTAGCTGAGGCTTCATATCACAGACCCATTAGTGCCCTCAACTCTGATTACAAAATATAAAACTTTCCAAAAGTATATTATAGCTGAGACTTTATATTAGCTGAAACTGGTGCTCAGACAGGCTTGCCGAATTACTTGTAGACATTAATGTAAAATTATTGCTGATTTTAAGTGTGAGGGTCACCCAGTGATTTCATGTTCTCACTCCTTGGACTTAGAGGCAACGTAGTTTAATGCAACCCTTCTGTGGAAGTCAAATTCTATTAAAGAATGCCATATGATTCTCTTTTTCTTATTAAACATTGTGATCAATAGTTCTAGAGAGTTCTGTTTATCTTACTTTTTTTTTTACATTTGCAGACCAAATGAGTATCCTGAACACATAATTAATTTTTATAGCAACTAGCCATATTCGGTTTTGGCCAGCTTAATTCTTTTAATCAAATTTGGATTTATTTACCTCTTAAAAGAACAAAATTTATCGAATGTATTTGAACACAGGTCTACGTGGGTCTCAGTAATGTTTCTTTGCCTTGTGAAAATGGGGGTTTACATGTCCCCATTATTTGGATTGCCAAATGCAAAATAACTATCTTCCATTTAGAAAATTGGTATGTACGGTTTACCTCTAAGAACATTAATTTCATTAGGAATCACAGTATGACATTGAAATTCAAAGCCTTGAATTTCTGCCTCCCACATGGATTTTTGACTGTGGTCTTGTGACTGGCCTCAGTCAGTGGAAGATCAGCAAATATGACATAAATAAAAGCTTGGTAAGCATTTCAGCATGTCTACATTGCACCCTGTTTTTTTTAGAATGCTCTTGGGCTCTAACTATTTTGAAAATGAAACCAACATACCACAAGGAGGGACAAAGAGAGATTGAGAGAGAAAGGGGTCCCCGATTTCCAGCTATCTCCACTACACGCTCATAAATGAGGCCATTTTGAATGTTCCAATGTAAGCTACCGTCTGGCTGCAGCAACATAGAATACTCTAAAGGAGTCCAGCGGAGGACAATCAACTCAAAAACAAATGAGCAAAGATACAATATATATATTTTTTTTAATTTTAAGCTATTAACTTTGGAGTTTTTTTTTACAAAATAGTAAGCAGCTGAAATTAGTGGTGCTTTTGGAACATCAACGTGCATTTGAGTCATCGAGGTATCTTTGTTAATTTCAGGTTACAGTTTAGTGGTCTGAGGTCAGCGCTGGGGGTTCTCCGTGTTTACTCTC